>RCWM02000116.1:0-1345000 GCA_003667255.2 Euschistus heros
TTTCACCCGAGACGTAGTCATCATCTGATCATCGTCATCATCCGTGTCATCTTTAGGCACTTGGGTCTGCGCTATTATGTCGTCATCTGTCAACAATTCATGGCTAGGATCATCCTCGTCACACTCAGCCACTCATGAATGTTTTCTTGGTCACATTCTTCAAATCCTGAGGACTCTTTCAATCAACCGCTCACCACTTCGGAAACCAAGGTCTCATTCCTTGGTTTTCTTCAGGTGAAGGCCTAGTTTCAGAGTCAAATGTTGGCAAAGCTTGTTCCACGGCTTTTTTTAGAGTAGACTCTTTGACATTAGCCCACGCCTCTGCAGCCATGTAAACAGCATCCTTTAAGTTAATATCTTTGTAGATTTGAAGGATTGTATTTATTTTCTTCTTGGCCGATTAGTACACTACGAAGCAATGCTTTTCTGTAGTAACGCTTGAAAGCCTCGATCACTCCCTGGTCCATGGTTGAAGGACTGAGGTAACATTCGGTGGCAAAAAAAATCACCTTAAACTTTCCATCTTCCCTCTCTCAAGTGAAAGGTTTGAGGGGATGACTCGGAGCGTTATCAATTACCATAGCACATTTCCAGTGTCCCCAATTTCCATCTGATTTTTTTTAACCTCTGGGATGAATACACTATCATACCACTCGATAAATATTTGTGTATCCATCCACGAGTTTTTTTTGGTGTTTTTGTAGATAACCGGAAGTTTTTTTATTCCTTTAAAGCATCGTGGATTCATAGATTTTCCAATGAGCAGCAAAGGAAGTCTATGTGTGCCCGAGGTGTTTCCACAAGCCATAGCTGTTATAACGAGACTTGCTGGCTTTAAATCCTGGCGCTGCCATTTCTTTTTTTAGAAACAAGAGATTTGGTCGGCATTTTCTTCCAATATAACCCAGAGTTTCGTCAGCATTATAGACGTTATTGTCCTTATATCCCTCGATTTTACAAGCAAACTCTTAAAAATTTCTTTGAACTTTTCAGCAGCATCAATTGGTGTGTTACTCATCATTTCCGTTAGGGTTTGACATGCTTCTTTAATTTCCTTTGTGCCATAAATTTTTGTTTTTAATGAATTAGAAATCGGTCTGGTAATTTTTGCGTAATTTTTAATAAACTTTCTATAGTATCCCGTCATGCCCAAAAATTGTCTCGTCGTCTTTTCATTACGCGGAATGGGGAAATTTAAAATTGCTTCTATCTTTTTCTCGTCTGTTTTTAATCCGTCTGGGGTTACGATGTAGCCTAAAAAGTTTAATTCTGTTTTAAAAAATTCCGTTTTATCTAATTGTATTGATAGGTTATGTTCTTTTAGGGCTTCAAATACTCTTTTTAAATCTTTTAAATGTTCTTTTTCGTTTTTTGAGTAGACTATTATATCGTCGATGTAAATCATAGAATTGGGGATATTTTGTATCATCATCGTCATCGCTCTCTGAAAGGTTGGGGGTGCATTACACAAGCCAAAAGGCATACGGAGAAACTCAAAATGCCCATTTTCGGTGGAGAACGCGGTTTTAGCTATTGAATCTTTATCCATTTCAATTTGGTGAAATCCCGACGCGAGGTCTATGGTGGAAAATATTTTCGATCCCTTTAGTCTATTTAATAAATCTTCGATATTCGGTAGGGGAAATTTGTCTTTTACTGTAGCCTGATTTAGTTTCCTATAGTCTATCACCATTCTAATTTTTTTCTGTCCCGACGCGTCTGATTTTTTCGGTACGATCGAAAGCGGAGAATTATACGGCGATTTGCTAGGTCTTATGATATTACTTTTTAATAGTTTTTGAACTTCATCATTAATTTGTTTTTTAAATTGTTCCGGGTAACGGTAATTACGCGTATAAATTGGATTTTCATTCGTTGTTATTATTTTATGTTTTATTAACCCTGTTGATTTTAAATTCTCGTCGTCCCTTTTTAATACTTCGCCATGTTGGCTAATAATTTCGATTAATTCTTCCTTTATTTCCGGACTAATATGTTCGTGGCGAATTAAGTTTTTAATTTCGTTTTTATCATTAATAAAAAATAAGTCATTCTCTAATTTGAATTTTTTCTTTTTAAATTTTAATTCATTTTTTTTCTAAATTGATTTTCAATTTTAATTTTTTCATTGTCTCGTAGCCCAATAAAATATTAAACCTTTCGCTAAACGGAAATATTAAAAATTTGACTTTTTGATTAATTCCTATCAGGGGCATTAGGTCAATTATCACGCTTTGTGATCCTTCCGCCGTTCCCGTAGGTGTTCGAATCGCAAAATCCTCTTTAGAAATTTCCGAGAAACGTGGAATGTGATCGGGGTGTATATAATTTTTTGTAGCACCCGTATAAATTAGCCATTTATTTCCCATACTGTCAATTAAGTTCGGTAAGTCATTGTTTAAGTTCAAGTCATGAATTTCTATTCGTTTATCCTGGTTATCTGTTTGTTTATCTGGTTTAGAATTTAAATTGTTTATATCCGGTCCGGAGGTCTGCTTGTGCTCGGGCCTAATTCTAAAAAATGATCCTGTCTTTTCTCCAAAGATTCAATCCGCTCTAACAATAATTTAATTTTTTTTTTTCGTCAGTTCTTATCGAAACGGTGTTAGAATCTATTTGCGGTTGTTGGTAATTTTGCCTAATATTTCTGGAGGGTGGTTTGTTAAAAAATTTATGTTGCGACTGGGGGTCCCACGGTTGATTATAAATCGGAGTCGTATATTCAATAGCTCGCTGTTGTGGCCGGAAGTTATGTTGGTTGTTATTGTTATAAGAATTAGAGGTTGGACCTTGTTCATGCTGATACTGTTGCTGTCGGTAATGTTGGGGATTATTATACGACGTATATTGCTCGCGGTGGTACTGATGGGGTCGGTAATTTTGATAATCATGGTGGTTGTTAAAATTTGGTCGGCACTCTTTATTTTTGTAATTGTTTTCAAAATTTTTCTTTTTATAATTATTTTGAACTGGGTTTTTTTGGTGTTTTTTATCGCCATAAATCCTATGTACGATGTGAGTCGCGCTGTTTCTTAGTATTTCTTCTAAATCTTCTAACGAATCGAATTTTATATGGTAAATGAAGTCCGTTAGTGCTGGGTGTAAACTATGTACTGCGTGGTGGGATATCTGCTTGTCATACCGATACATTTCGTCCTGTTTATCTAATATCTCATTGTCAGAGTAAATTCGCGCATATAAATCGCATCTTTTTTGGCCCAGTCGTTCTAAGAAATCGAGTGGGTTTTCATTATGGTAAGTCCGCGTATTTAAAATTTCCGAAATTAATTGTTCCCTAGTTCTCGTGTCCTGGTACTTTTTCTTTAAGAATTTTATTATTTCTTTTACTGTATTGAATTCCTTATCGTATACGGCGACTTTAGCTTTTCCAGTTAGTTTATTTAAGATTGTTAAAACTAATTTGGCTTGATTTTTATTTTTATGGGTATTATCATCTTTACAATATAAATTATATAAAAATTCGCTATTTCTTATAAAATCAACTAGTTGTAACGGATTTCCGTCATATTCCGAGATTAATGCTAAATCATGATTTTTAATTTCTAGAGCCATATTATTTTCCTTTTTAATTAACGTTGAACCTGTTATTTTTAAGTTACTTAATTTTTCTTCCGAACCATTCATAAAGATAAATGCTAAATTTAAATTATAGTATTATACTTATTACTAACTTATATTTAAATTACAAAATTACTTAAAAATAAAAATAAAAATAAAATTAATTATACTTTTTCTTGATACAACGTTGTCTTCGATGTCTTCTTGATGACGCTCCCTTTAGCTCCTTCCCGTCGATTCTTTAGCAAGAGGTTGAAGGTCCTTTTGGTCAAGGTATTGGAATACCAAAGCGCTCCCAAAGACTTGAAGATCTGCTGATGTACTAATACTCAGCTCCCAATCTTCTCATGCCAGTGGAAAGAGGTCTCGCTGTTCTGTACCTGAAATAAGATAGAACTGCCGCGAAGTTACGTTAACGCTCCAAAATGTCCCTCCGTTCGGGCGCCAGCTAAATAAAAGGTTCGCGGGACTGAGTTTTTAAAAAGAGCGTTTTTATTGACAGACATACATTATACAAGAAAAAGCACAATTTATAGCCTAATACAAGGACTTCGTGTTGAACAAACTGGCATCACAACGTGTAGAAGCAGAGTGTCACCGGGCGAAGGTGGGGGTGCCCCTTTTATACAGTTATCTAGGAGAAGGGATAGTGTACATTTATTTATTATCTCTAATACCATTGGGTTTCCATAACTATATATATATATATATATATATATATATATATATATATATATATATATATATATATATATATATATATATATATATATAAGTATTTTTAAGAATCACATATTGCTAAGAAGCTTACTTAATTCTATGATAAGTCTTAATATTTATCAAGTTTCTTTTAAATAGCAAAACTAGAATAATTTATTAGGAACTTTCGACATTTTACATCACAATCAAAGCGTATAACTTGAAAAGTCTTTAGTAACTGTGTTGTTTGTTTTTTTTCAGTCTTTGTTTTAATAAATAATACCAAGAACTAGAATTATTAGGTACTACCTAAGCCATTTTAACGTAATATCACACTCAAAGAGTGAACCATGGTAACTTTCATTAATTTTAAAATATATGTTTAGAAAAATTACTTTTCTTCTCTAAAAAAATTACTAAAGGCACTAAAGATATTTTAAAAAATAGCTAGGTATTCAAATTTTTCAATGTAAATAGAAATATCATTTTTTTTTTAAACATTTGAATAAAAGTATACCTAATACATAGTATTTTTGTGCAAATAATCAATATATTTATATTCTTTCACAACCATAAATGTAGTAGAGACTGAAGTAGGTGGATTTGGTAGCTTGTACAGAACTTCGTCGTGACGCAAAGTTTTGCGGTCGGTGACTACTGGCCAGTAAAAATGATTGAAATTTGATTTGGATCTCCCCATCAAGGAAACTGTGATGTTACTGTTTACTTCTTCAATTATTCCTAGAAAATAAGAAAAGTAGAAATATTAGAAAAAGTACAATTTGTTAAATATAGTTTTAAGCAACATACCATAATTTACCTGGTAACCAACTATAATCATACGCAACAACCACCTAGTCTCCTTCGTTGTATTGTGGGATGAACTTCGAGGATTGAGGCAACTGAGAATCTCTAAAGGGAACGTTAGTTTGCTCAGCATCATTTCCTTCTACAGACATAACTTGGTCTTGAGCTAGATTAGCTTTGTCTAGTTGTACTATTGTGTTGATGAACGTCTTGGAGAAACACCTCTTCATCTTCAGCATCAGGTTGATAAATTCCTTCAGGAAAGATCGACAAGTCAATGTCTTGAAACAAACCTGATTCGTCAGCGAGTTGATCTTCAGCTTTAAACAGGGTTGAGACTGTATTGTTAATAGATGGAGGATCGTTTTGCGTTTCGATGGGAGGCAATGAAATGCCATCATTTAAGGCGTAATGATGACATTTCTCTCCTGGCTCACATGACAAACAACTTAGGGTGTTAAAATGTAGCTTATTTTGGGGACTTCTCCATGTAACTTGGCGTACTTGCTGTGACCCTTTTACAGTGTTAACTATTTGCCCTTCTGTAATTTTAGAAGACATATCTAAGATGCTTTCTTCCGAAACATGTCTCAGAAGGACATCGGGAGCTGCTAATTCAAGTTTTTCTATAAATGTGTTCACATCAAAAATGTCATTTCGATGAGCGACAATCTTGTCAGCTAGACGTTTTAAAACTCCACCGACGCCATCAGCCGGTCCCTTTCCATGGCCACTTTCCGAGTTATTCCATGTCACTGCTTTGATATTTGGGAACATGGCAGGAATTATAGTTCTCATGATGGTGAACATGGTTCGGTTTTTATATTGGGAAGTTGGCCCATCTGATATTACATTTAAGTTAGTAATATTAAAAAAATTTTCGCATAGCAAGAAGGATAGTATAGGCCACAGATGCGCCATGATAGCCCTGGCATCATGTCATTCTGAAACGGTAGCAAAACTAAGTTTTTCACCTCCACAATATGCGATCCCAGTGTGGAGAGAAAGTTGTTTTTTGGAGCCCCCGAAATGTACCGATTGAGGTTCTGCTCCGTATTTACAAAGATAATTCTCAGAGAAGTCAATTTGGATGCAAAGACTGGTGTGGCAGCTACTGTTTCTCAAAGAACGGAATACTCGTTGTTGGTGTCTAATGGTGTAATTATGCTGAAGAAAATTGTTAAGCTTTTTCTCATTCAGATTGTCTTTCAGAAGATTGCGCACAGAACAATGAAGGGCTTTCTTTACAGTCACTTTGATTTTTTTTTTTCGATGCCTTTAGAAACTATTAGATCATCAACTCGGAGCCATTGGAAATATTCAATTTCCCGATCTTCAAAAGGCTCCATGGGAATGGTTTTATCTTGGCAATTTGTGCAGATTCTCTGGTAACAAGCACGATTGCACTGATTTTCACAGGTTACTGCGGCAATGAGATCGTTCACGTTCGAAAATTTAATTACTTTGTGCTTATGTAAAGCTTCTAAGATCTAAGCGCATGCTCTCATGATAAATGCATAAGCACGTTTCTCTGTCTTTAGCTTTAGGGCTAACAATATAAAAAGGTCGGAATTTACAAAACGTCGCATAGCTAATTTTTTTTTCCAGAAGTACTCAAATACAACTTATGTAGGTTTTTGAGAGTGTTTACTAAAAATCTTTTTTGTTTTTTCACACCGTTGCGACGGATGTAGTCCTTTTTACCTGGGCACTGCCAACTCTGTTCGTCCATCTCAAGGAACGATGAAACATCTTTCTGGGCGTTGATCGCGTCCTTTCTTAAATTTCTTTCATACCGCAATAAACGAATGTTTCGCCTAGTTGCATTAAAACGGTAAGCTTTATAAGACAAAAATTCTCCTGCTTCTTTCATGAGTCTATATTTCTTCAGTAAGTCACCAGACAAAATTTTTGAAAAAATTTGTTTTTGGGACTTATTTTTAAGGTCCTTATAAGTTTTTTTTGTTAGTTGAGCATTCAAAACTTCGCCGAATAATAGTTTTCTCTTAACAATCCGTTTATCTCCCTTTGATACTAAGGCATTTACATTTTTTTTAGGCGTACCCGTTAAGGCATCATACTTCTTTTTCACCCTATAGAATTTTTTCTTGTACTTCTCAATTTTTGTTTTCAGTATTTTAATACATTCTCGTTCCTTGGCCATATCACGATATGATTTGGCTTTGTCTTTCCGAGCACGTCTTCTACGACCAGTCCTTGTAGTTTCTGAGAGTTGTTCAGCTGCATTCTGCTCAGAGGGTGTCTGTGGAGGTGTGCAGTCGATTAAATTCTGCATTGCTGCCTTCCTTATTCTTGAATCTCGCGTGTACTTTCGCCACTGTTTTCTTTTCTGCCGTTTTTTCTCGCTCAGACATATCTTCAATGAGCTTTATTTTTTCCCTCTTTTACTCTCTTCTTGTGTCTTATTTTCTCTCTTTCTTTATCTTCAGCATCCAAAATCGGGTCCTCTCTTCTCCTCGCGCGCCTTTCTCGAGCCGCTTCTCTTCTTGCAGCTTTCCTCTCGGCTTCAGATCGGTATTTTTTTGGCCGAGCCATGGTCTTCGTTTAAAATAACTAAAAGAAACTACTAAAATGTAGCGATACATTGATTTTTTTATCAGATAATTATTTCTTAAGATCCTTTTAGATATTAATGCCAAGACCATAGCAAAAACGTCAGTCCCGTAGCCAAAACTTTTAGTAACGGCTCTGACATAGTTTTTGTTACGGTGTTGACATTTTCAGTTTCTAATGGACGCTGTATTTTTAAACTTGGCTTGAACTTGGTAATCAAGGTCATTTCTTGCTGTCCCTGACAACAGCTTTAAAAAGAAATAACAGTTGTTTCAAAATGATGAAAAAAACAGAGGAAATTAAAGTTTAATGGTACTGAGTAATGAAAAAGTACGAACCTGGTTGTTGCTACGTTGAAGACCATGAGAAGCCGACTGAGCAAAAACGAGGGAAAAGGACCAACATGTCACCTTAAGCAGTGTTGCCGCTCTTATAAAACCGAACCGTCATTCGAAGTGTAATTTTTCAAAAGATACAAAAAGTTTTTACCCCACTCTAATTAATTCAGTGAAACAAAATTTTTAAACTCTATTGTTGTGACTGGGGACCGTTACGGTACTGACATTTTCGGCATTAAAAGTTCTAGAAATTGTTCTAGAAAAGTATTTAGAGGAAATTATTTTTGATAATTAGGTGGAATAATTAACTGAGAATACATTAGGCACCTTCATAATTTCAAAAAACAAAGCAGGGAGAGCTCTGGGACTGTAAAGTGGCCTGTAATCTCGGAATGACCCTTAAGATTGTGTGATAATCTTACAACATTAAACTCAAAGTGATAATATTGGGCAGAGGAATCAAACTCGTTGCTGAGTGGGTCGAATCGGGGCTTCAGCATACCAATGACTTTTTCATCCAATTCCCTAGAACGTGGAGTGAAGGTTCCACCTCCAGTTTTATACCTCTCTACCTAAAGTAATTATTAGAAAAAAGATAAAATAATTAAAATTAAAGCAAAGCTTCCATCATAAAAAATGTTGAGACCCGATATAAAATAAACAGAAAGTGATACTAACTTTATCATCACTCAGATTTTGTTTTGCGTTTCTTTTAAGCTTGTCATATAAATAACGTAACTGCTTAGCAGTTCTTTTTTCTGAAAGACATATACTATTAAACTCTAAGGCAACCTTCACCCAGGCTTCTTGTTTTTGTTTTACAGTCCCGCCATCTGTTTTTTTGTTATCCAATACCTGTCCATGAACAAAATCGCAAGTTCATTATTTGTTATTACTTGGTAACTCTAAAATATTCGAAGAGAAATATCAGCTTTTAGAAAATTGTATCTAATATTTGACAATCTTATTATGATAAGGATTTTTTTTTTAACATGGAACTTGTTCTACCTGCGTTCTAGTTGGTCAAATGTGATAAAATTTTGGGAAACGCGAGGGCGTTACGCATAGGTTGACACGCTTTACCTCAGTTGGTGATGCATGAATCTAAATTTGATGAATGTTTGCTGATATAATGTCGTTAGGGCATCGACGGTCAAGAGGGCAAACCCTAAAACATGCTCCGTGTTATTCTTCCTTTAGGGCCTATGTACACGGACCTACTGAAAAATCCAGTTTTTAATAAATGATTTTTAAAAACAGCACTCTCTTCCTTTTTAATCACTTTGGTTCCTATAAAAAAACCTAATAATTATTCATTTTCAAACAGGACAACTAAAAATCCGGATCTTCCAAAACTCCTGGAATATTTCAAAATACTATCCTTAAGGGCAGAAAGTAATTTCTCGGGAAGCAGAGTGGCCAAGGATCTCCTTCCACCATCTTAAAAATCATTAAATCCTGAAATATCTAAAAATATTATCTTTCACTGGCTTTTAAAAAGGACACTCTCTCTTCTCGTTTAATTTTTTTAATATTTGTTCTTTTAGTTCCAGTCTAACGCATTCGTCGTGAGGCTGGAGATTGTCTTTCGACCCATCTCGAGAAACTGTAAACTGAAATCATTCGGCAACACGTCTGGAGAGTCTCTAGGAGACTGGTTGCTAACCAGTTACCATCGGGTTTCCGACCACAGCGCCTTGTACGGTATTATTATTTGATTAATAGGAAGGGGTTCAAAGTAAACTATTTGGTGATTCCCGCCACTTTTCAGATGCTCCGTGTGTTAACGCCCTTAGTCAACAGGCTAATTAGATTTGAAATTTTTAACGGTGTATTGAAAAATATTACAATGTGAAACAATACAAGATACGGAAATTGTCAACTTCATAAAATGAGTTATAGTAAAGATTGTTACTCACATTCTTATGTTTCTCGACAACCTCAATTAAGACATTTTTTTCATAATTTGAAAAATTGTTTGCTCGTTTTTTGTCTATAACTAAAAAAAAATATAACAACACTAGCTCTATCTGTTTGATTTATACATAAGCTTTTTATTGTATTTACACTTAACGAATGTATAGTATCGATCTTCATGTTATAACAACAACGTATGTCATTGTCGAATCAAAAAACATATTGCTCAGTTAGCTATTGGTTCTAGAAGTCCATTTTTTTTTATAATAGCAACGACCAAGATATAAAATTCGTAGTTTTGGAGCTCATTGAGAGCGGAAGTATGATTACTTTATTTTTGCTTTGATACTTTTTGTTTTCGAAACAGAAGGTTTGTTGAACTGTTACAACATTTAGCTATGATATCTGATGGTCTAGAACCGGGTGCTAAGAGAAATCTCATAAAGTATCGATCCTATAACTTTATCGGACGATTTAACAAACCTTAACTAGTATCCAGGCAACGCTTTTCATAGATTATGAATATTGATAAGATACCTTACGTTATATTTTTAAATATTGTTAAGAGAGAAGCATCATACGATAATATGATATAAGATATTAACCGTAGAAGAGGCTCCATAAATGTAACAACTATACCAGCTCTATCTGTTGGATTTTTAAAGAACCTACTTAGCGAATCGCTAAGTTAGCGAACGATTTAGCTAAACAATAAGTTAGCTAGCTAGTGTTCTAGCAACGCTTCTCACAGTTTAGCGGACTGTTAGTTATTGATGAGATATATAATGCTCTAGCAACCGGGCATAAATGTAATAAATATCATGAATTTATAACAAAGTACAAATATTTTAAAAACAATTTTGGCAAACCCTTTTTAAATGAATTGTTATAATATAAAGTTGAGATTAGTAGAAATACCCAATTCCTTTCTAGTCAGTAAAAAACTAGTGTGCAGTCTTCTTGAAAACCAAACATTGACAAGAATGCAGACGGTGTTTGTCTGGCTGAAATTCCTTGGGATTTCAGTTTTGTTTTTCTGGAGGGTACAAACATATGTAAACTCTTTGGTTTCTAAAAATATGTTCGCATGGTGATATATTCACTGGGAATAAGGAATTTCGGGAAGTTATTATTTACAATTTCAAACACCTCCCTGATTAGAGCAAATTTATCAATTTCAATTTCTCTACGTGAAGCTCTATCATGCATGTTATCACATCGTAAACATCTCAGTAGAAAAGCAAAACTTCGCCTACTCATTAAAAGATAACATGAATTCATGTCTTTTCCCTTGGAATTGCTCCACAATTTTCGAACATTATTCCTAGACATCCCGTAACTCCTTATCAAATATAATAGACCAAATAAAGCTGGAAGCTCAACTTTATCTGTCGTCCTGGCATTTCTATCTCGTGAATATCTACTTTTCAAATTGTTTATGTAAATATTTCTTGAATTTACATTGGAAAGAGGAGAGGGGGGATACATTGCTAAATATCTATCTCATACAATAAATTATTAAAGAAAAAATTAGTTACGAGTAAAATAACTTAAAAGGTCGCGTGGGGAACACTTGTCAACCAAACTAGTTTACCCACCCACAACAATGTAGATTTCAACAATAGGGTCTTCTTGAAAGATACTGAAAGGGACGGGATGATGGGGGTTATGGAAAGGGAATAACCCTTAAATAATGGCAGGTGGGTGACAACTGTCAACCGCGCGACAACTCCAGGGTTAAAAAAACCTGACACAGGCGTAGAGCTCCTCAAATCAATCGATAAAGCAATTTCATTGGAATCCCTACTCCGGCTTCCTATAACTCAAACAAAAGAGTCTGGGGCGAAAGATTCAGCTGATATTGAAGGGCTTATTTCAAGATGTCTTGAAGTCTGTGATGGAGAACGTGAATCTGTTCTTTCCAGTTCCACAAAAGTATGCTTTCTTTTCAAATGCCTCTTCAGATTACCTAAACTCCCTCCAGGGATGCTCATAATAGAATGAACTTGGGGTATATATATGTATTAAATTTTCAGCCTTTTAGGTAAAAAAACTATCACACCTACTTTAAAACCTTCAAACCTAAACTTAAAAAATACTAAAATAATATAAAATTGCACTTAATAACGACTGTTCTATTGATTTTTAAACAATATAACCTAAATAGATTGTAAATGATAAATAAGCTACGAAATAAATACTATCACAATAGGTATTAAATAAAATACGAGTATATTAAAAACATTGGTTTTATAAAAATAATGTTCCTTGAACTTTCATTATAACTAAGTAGATGGGTATAACGTTTAAACATTAAATAAAAAAAAATGTAGGCTGTACGTTAAAAAAATAAAAAACGTGTTTAAAAATAAAAAACTCATGGGCTCTACACAACTTGGTGTATTTTCATAGTCCCCTTATAGGTAGGAGTGTTTCGAGGAAGCATATTCTTCTTACTTTCGTCGATTATATGCAACTGCACATTCCTTATGTTTTCTTGAAGTGACCCTGTGCTACTATTGTATCTGCCGTCCTCTTTAATTATTCACCAACTCCATCTGGAGCTCCCTTTCCGTGGCCAGGGGCAGTATAATTCCAGGTAGCTAGATCTATGTCAAATGATGATTTGATAGCATGGGTCAGCAGTCAGAAAACTGTTCGGTTCCTGTACTGAGTTGCAGGACTATCGGTAGAATATGCAGTTTTTTTTCAATTTGGTGACGTGACGCTTTAAGAAGTCTAAAATCGGCTGCAGGTGAGACCGAATAGCAGCTAGTGAAGTAGCGATCCAAGCTTTGTGGAAGTGTACATAAAGATTTTGTTACTATGGGGCTTTAGAAATCGTTTTTATAACACACTTGAACTGTGTGTAAAGTGAATTGTTTGCCACTACCGCCGAAATGAAACGATTGAATTTCACTGACGTACTTCATCGCATAATTCTGACTTAAATCACTGTGAATTAGAGCCTCGTCGTTCTCTAATTGCGATTTTTAGAGTTTGATCGCTCTGAACTGGTGGACAGTGATTCCTTCATGGTGTAGATATTTCATGAACTCGGACTCAAAAATTGCCTCAGCACCACTAACTGTAAATCTGTTTTTAACAACATTGGTAATAGTTTTTTCCACACCATTTTTTGTTTTTTATGTTTCACGAACAGTAACCCATTTGTTGTATATAATTTCAATCTGTGTGAGCAAAAACGGAATGCGCTTTGTTTTGCAACTACATATTACATTTTCGCATAAGGCAGTTGATATTTCTCGTTTCATAGCAAACATGCTTAGCCTGTTCCGATGGGTTCGGCTTGTCGATCATCTTCGCTTTAAATATGGCAGTTGCGTGGACTCAGCAAACGCACGTGTCTCGTTGGTGAACGATGTATACCTAATTTTGTAATCAACTTGTTGACAAAACCGTCTTTAAAAGTGAGTCAGTCAGAACTCGCTTTTGCGCTTTTAGGGTCTTTTTTACTTTAGCCATCCCAGTTACTTTTTTCTAAAACAGTGATTTATGTTATTATTAAATTAACACTAGTGAAAAACGTTCCAAATTGTTTATTCAAAATATTTTAATAAAAACAATCAAAGTAGGTATTTTATAATAAATTCATAGAAATTTTCATTTTGGAGGCCAATAGTCTCTCAATGATTCCAAAATACATTCAAAAATATCCCTTTTTCCATACCTTCTCCTATATACAAATTCACATAAGTAGGAATCAAAAAGGCTTCTTCTTGTACCACATTCCTTTTTATTTCTTCTTTTTACAATTGCCCATAGCGACTCAATTCTTTGTTTGTGCGCGCGCTCCTGTATTAGGATCGACAAAGTTCTCACTGTGATTGACAGTATAATGTCTGTACCTCATACCTGGAAGTTTTTTTATACGCATAAGACCTCCATAAGTCGGAGTATATTGTTGTACCAGGGCGTATAGAATATTTGATGCATTCCGTTAATGTTGCTGCTGTTCTGTTCGGCACTGCATAAAGAAAAACTCTTGTCTCCCTACACACACCTCCGAAAACCCATTGATTTGGGTACACTCTCCCCACTTGGTATTTTCTTTTTGAAAAACAGCTTTCATCTATTTTAACGTTCAACCCTTCACCACCAATTATCGTAGGTTTTTGTAATATATCCACGGCACAAACTTCCCTTAACATATTTTTCCAATCTGTTATAGTCTTCGAAGACACATTTAATTCTTTTTTACAAAATTAAACGGTTGCGTACTCATTAGCCCAGGCGTATATAAACAATATACATTTCCTTAACGAAAGTTTACAATGATTGGACCATGTTCCTTTAAATGCACCAATTTGTTCCCTGCAACTTCTCAAAAAACATTCATAAAATGTCCTCTTCTACATTTTCTCGTTCTGTGCAGTAATCCACATCTCTGTAGGTATTGGAAAGCTATTTCTTCTGATTTTATTAATTTTCTAAGTTTTAAAAGAATCATATTTAGAATAAGCAGGTTAAAAATGATAACTAGAACGTAATCCTGAATATAAATGGTCATATGGTAGTTAGGTTATCTCATAGCAACTGTTATTTTATCTAGATCGCATGTTACTTAAAAAAGTAACTGGGGTGGCAAAAGTAAAAAAGACCCCGCTTTTATTTTTTTTTAGTGATATATCACGCCTTCCAGGACAAAGTTTGGAAACTTCATCATCCTCGAAAAACTCTTTAATATCCTGTTAAACTTTTTTATTTATCTTTTTTATCCTGCTGCGTACCTGTGAGTTGTTCGTTCTTGGTTGCTTTGAAAAAACTTTTCTTGGTATTGTATGGAATTTTGACAAAAGTTTAGATCGTTTCAAAATCAAAACATTTCCTGCTAACAGTTGGCCAAATTGACGTTTCTCGCCCTCCGAAGACAACGTACTGTAGGTGTTCTTCAGCTGACGTTTAAGAGCTTTCCCAAAAAGAAGCCTTCGAGCTACTTCTTTTTTATTGCCCGATTTCATTAACTTTGAAACTATCTTTCTTGGAGAGTTTTCACCGGCATACTTTTCTTTTAACCTGTAGAATCTTTTACGCCATTTGCGTATATCTTTTTCCAAGGCATTACCTTCTTTGTTAATTTCTCGTTTTCACGAACAACTTTTGACCTAGCTTTTCTCAATTTTTTTCTTTCCGAGTTTTTCCTTGGTATCATCAAAGGAGCTGGATTTGGAGTCGTTTTTTATTTTTTCTCTCCTACTTTTGGCTTCTTCCTTCTTCGCACGTATCTCTTGTTCTGTTAGTTTCTTTTTAGGAGCCATATCTGAAAAAGTTTTGAACCTGCACTTAAAACGTTATTAACTTATTAAGAATTAATGTAAGAATTTACAAGTTGGAAATAAGCATCAACAAACAAACAATGTTTGGCTTGGTTTTGCTGTGCTGAATACCTAGAAATTTCCCACATTTCCATGGTATGAGAGGGAGAAATCAAGAAATTTATTTTTATAAAAGCATATAAACGCTAAAGCAATTTAAGTCCAAATATAATACGATATACTTACTCTCTAGTATTCACATTTTACATTTAAATGCGTAGGGAGTGAGTTGTAACCAAAACAACGTTGTTATCAGGTTATACACGTGGCCTATTTGAAAAGTAAAACATGGTATCTATTGGTTTTTCAATAGAGCTTTAAATTTATCTTGAATCTCAAAAAAAAAAAAATCATGTTTTCAATGGGTTGATACAACCTAGGGAGTGAGGATGAATTAAAATACGGTACTTATCGAGCAGAGTCAATACACCTTTACTTGTCCATCAACGAACTCAGCGTCTTAAAACAGACAGCAGTAGACAGGTCTAAAAGAAATAGTGTTGCCCAATACGAAGCACCCCTCAAATTTTCCTTTTAGAAAGCGTTGAGGGATTTTCAAAAATAATCTAGGGAGTGAAATAGAGGATTGTGGCACTTCTTTATGTTGATGTATATAGTGCTAAGAAGGCTAAATATCAATCACAAAATTATTTTTAGATAAAAAATAGAAAACAATACCCCTTCATATTTTCTAACTAAAAAAAAGCCTTAAATATTTTCGAAATGCAAGCATTTTCAAGTTGTGACGACCTAGGGAGTGAGTAAATGCTATACATAAGCATCAATTACTCCGGTTATGTATGTAGATATATCATTATTGTTGAGAGTCCATAATGGTACGATGGTTACTTGACCATGTAAAATAATATCAAAATTTTATATTCTGTACAATTTTCAAAATACCTTTGTGACTTAAATTGTACCGACATTTTGAAATCACCCATATAGTATTTTTTCTTCTTTATTTTTTTTTCTCTTGAATACAACTCACTAAATATATGGTAACGTTCATCTAACATAAATAAAATCTAGTAATTAAAAGAATACAACTTCCCTTAGAGTAATCTGGAAATTAGTTTTATAATACGAGGGTGAATCAAATATAAACGGTAATTTTCAAAATTATATTTATTGAATAATATTATACAGAAACTATACCTTTAACATTTTTCAATGTAGTCTCCTTCATTATCGTAGATCTCGTAGATCAAAACAGATAACAAGATTGCCTTCCTTAGCTCCTTAGTTGATCGTTGCCTGAAAAAAATTTACTATTAATTTATCTATAAATTAATTCAGTTATAACTAAGACATAAGTTAATTATGTGCATTATAAAAGGTTCTTCAACTACCTTAAATGGAACCAAGTTGTAAATGATGTAGTGTTTATTCAAAAATAAAAGCAATGCCAGATAAGCAAAAGAAACAAAGAAATTTATGAAAATTGTACAAGATTCAAGTTACAGAAAGTTAATGACGATTATAAATTGGAATATAACAATCATGGTAAAATTAAATTAGAAAAAGTAAATAAATATAAATAAGATATATGAAATAAAGTTGAAAAGCTTCTAATCTTACAAAGATCGATTCTATAACATAAGCAATAATAGGATAGACTTTAATATTAGAAACTAGCAATATTTTTTTTTTTTTTTTTTTTTTTTTTTTTTTTTTTTTTTTTTTTTTTTTTTTTTTTTTTTTTTTTTTTTTTTTTTTTTTTTTTTTATTTGAATAATTACAATCTGCCTCACTCAAGGGCAATGAGTAATATTGATGACAGACACTCATTCACACAATATGTACAATGATAAGAAAATCAAAATAAACAGCTTTAAAAATACTAGAGAAAAAAAATAAAATAAAATATATATATATATATATATATATATATATATATATATATATATATATACAAGAAATAAAATAAAATATACAAGAAATTAAATATAATTTTTTTTTATAAACTAATAAATAAAAAAAAAATATATAAAATTAAATAAAATTATGAAAGAAAAGAAACAATTAAAAAAGAATAGAAAGAACATAACTACATTCATACTCTATATACAAAATTTACAAACATTCCAGGGAAGACCCCGATCCAAGCTCGCCCCCCTTAAGGAGGGCAAGCCGGACACAGAGAGTTCCCAGCGCTGTTCTATCAGCTGCGTCACTAGTAAAATCCAGTGGAGGCTGGGAGAGAGCGCAGTAGCACAGTCGCACAGGACTTGAGTGGAGAAGCTGGCCATTGCCAGAACTCCAATATTAAATATTACAATAAGTCTCGGGGCCATTGCCGTTTTAATCTGCGAGGTGGGTTATAAGGATGCGTGGAACTGGATAATGAATGAGCCAGAGGGTTAGGATGGTTGGAAAGATTTTGATGAAATTTGGAGAATTTAACTGGTATCAGATCAAGGACAAAAGGTATATTCAGATCATTATGAAGGATTTTGTTGGAAACATAATATGGAGCATATAGGATAGTACGAAGGACTTTGGATTGGAAGGATTGAATGCGTTTGATATTCGATTGTTTTGCTGTCCCCCACAGTTCAAGTCCGTAGGTCCAGATAGGTTTAATGATGGTTTTGTATATGAGGAGTTTGTTTTCAATGGAGAGTTGGGATGTTCTATTTAGTAGTCTGTACAATTGGCTGAAACGTCTGTTAAGTTCTTGCCTTTTAAGTCTAGTGTGAGGGTTCCAAGTAAGTCTTTTGTCTAAGTAGAAGCCCAGATATCGTACTGTGTCAGCAATGGGTAGCAGAATATTATTGATATAAACAGGAGGGCAGGTTGTGCGGCGGAGGGTAAAAGTTACGTGGGTACATTTCGATTCATTAACTTTGATTCTCCAGCTGTTACACCAGTCTTCAATCAGTGATAAGTGGGTTTGGAGATTATTGGAAGCTATTAAGGGATCTGGATGGGATGAAAGGATAGCAGTGTCATCGGCAAATGTTGCTAGGAAAGTATTAGGAGTTGTAGGGATATCTGCAGCGTAGAGGATATATAGGAATGGACCAAGAATGCTGCCTTGTGGAACACCTGCCTCAACTGGGTAGCAGTGAGAGTATTCCATTCCGCAGCGAACTCGAAAGGAACGGTTAGTGAGGCAGGATCGAAGGACTAGGAATAGGGATTGAGGTAAAAAGGTTTTGAGTTTGAAAAGCATCTCGGACCGGCATGCCATACCCGGTCAAAAGCTTGCGCTATGTCCAGAAATGCGCCGGAGCAATATTCTTTGCTTTCAAGTGCAGAGGATATATGGTCTACAACTCTAAGGCCTTGTTGGACAGTGGAATGCTTAGAACGGAATCCGAACTGGTGTGAGGGAATATTTTGGGATTCAAGGATGGGTAGGATGCGCTTGAGAAAGAGTTTTTCAAAAATTTTTGAAAGGATGGGAAGAAGGCTGATCGGTCTGTATGATGATGGATTGTTGGAAGGTTTGCCCGGTTTCAGGGCAAGGATAATGATGGAGTGCTTCCATTGTAAAGGGAAATAGGTTGTTCGGAGGATGCAATTATATAGGTAGGTAAGAAATATGACTGCTTTGTGGGGAAGTTGCCTGAGGATTTGTGAGGTGAGGAGATCATATCCGGGGGATTTACGGGATTTTAATTTTCTTAAAAGGAATTTGACCTCAGAGGGGTTAATTGCCTTAGGAGGCAAGGATAGAGGAATCGGTGAATCAAGGGATTCATGGATCGTTGCTGTGTGGGTGGGATTAGAATCAGGATGAGGAACAAATATGCCAGAGAGGTGCTGGGCAAATTCTTCAGATCTGCTCTCGTCAGAAGCCGCCCATGAACCATCTTCACGCCGGAGGGGATGGGTGGTGGATTGATATTTTAGGATTTTTCTAGTGGTAGTCCAGAGGGAGTTATCTGAAGAAGAGAGTGAAGAAAGATAGGAATTATAGGATCTGGATCTAAAGGTAGCCAAATTTTTTTTAAGGAGTTTGGTAAGGTAATTATAGGATTTCCGATCATCTGGATGCCTGGTTCTTTGCCAGATAGCTCTGGCATGACGTTTAGATTGGATAAGGTCCAGTAGATCTTGGGGTAAAGGATTTTTCTTTCGAACTTTGGGAGGGGAACGAGGTGAGGATGCAGCCCAGGCTGCTTGCTGGATCATGGTTGTGAAGGAATTAGTAGCATTGTCTAGGTCCTGGGAGGTCTTAAGGGATACTCTGAGGTCTATAGTGTCGGTTATTATTTCTCGGAAAAGGTTCCAGTCTACTGGCCCTCTTATAAATGAGGGAGGAGGAGGTTTTGGGATTGGAGTGACGGAAATGGTTAGGATTAAAGGGCTGTGATCGGAGGAAAGTTCATCCAGGCGTTCTATAGAGTAATGAAGAGGTCCTAAGCCTGAATGAATGAAAAAGTCAAGAAGGTCAGGGTTTCGGTTAGGATCTGTGGGCCAATAGGTAGGAGTGCCGGGAGAAATAAATGATCTTCGGGAATTAAGTGCAGACTGCAATGCTCGGCCACGGGAGTTGGTAGTTCTTGAGCCCCATTGCTGGTGCTTAGCATTGAAGTCAGCACCAAGGAGAAAGCGTTGACCTAAGGAATTAAAAAATGAGTGGAACTGGGATGTGGAAATTGGTTTATTTGGTGGGCAGTAGGCCGCTGCAATCTTGAAGGGAAAGGAGAAGGTTTTGATAACAACTGCTGTGGGTTGTAGGAATTCATTGGCTGATAAAGGGAATACGTGGTGAGGGATGGAATGGTGAATGATGACAGCAGTTCCGGCGTGGGCTCTACCGTCAGGGTGGTCTGTTCGGTAAGTTTGGTAATGTGATATATTGAAACGTTGCTTACTGGTCAGTCTAGTTTCTGTAATTAAAGCTACATCGATTACTTTGTCATGCAGCAAGGATGTTAGTTCGTCAGTGTGATTACGAATACCATTCGCATTCCAAAGGAGAATGGATAAGGGTTTTGTGTAGGGCATTTAAGGGTTTTTTTGGAGAGGGAGAAGAAGAGGGATAACATTTCTACAGTACGTAACAATTGTAATCCAGTTACTGCGCTTGAAAGAAGAGTTGATAACTTATTTACAGCAGGAAGAATAGGAATAGACTGAACAGTTGGAAGTTCAGCAAGTGCTGTTAGCGTCAGTGGCTCGCTCATAAGATCTTGTCACTTAAAAGCGTAAGAATTTAAATACTAATGAACTTGAAATTTTGATAATCAACAAAGATAAAACTAAAAGAACTAGGATAATTAAACTAATGTATATATATGGATCAGTTGACTGTGAGATTAGTATTGGTCTGTGAAGTGTATTATTTAATAATTGGTAGATAGAGAAGAGGCACTTAACATCTTGGTTGCAGTAGTCAGGAATCATGCTATGACGTAGGATAGATAATGTTAAAATCTATAGGAAGTGGAAGAAACAATAGAAGATGATGTATAACATATAATTTATATATATATTACATAAATTATATCAACATCAACTAGAATTGAAACTCGTAGTGAATACCACGAATTCCGAACGTCGTCTAGGACCCATAGTGTTAGAAACTTTTCCTCTCAATTTGTTTCCTACAGTACGTAACAATTGTAATCCAGTTACTGCGCTTGAAAGAAGAGTTGATAACTTATTTACAGCAGGAAGAATAAGAATAGACTGAACAGTTGGAAGTTCAGCAAGTGCTGTTAGCGTCAGTGGCTCGCTCATAAGATCTTGTCACTTTAAAGCGTAAGAATTTAAATACTAATGAACTTGAAATTTTGATAATCAACAAAGATAAAACTAAAAGAACTAGGATAATTAAACTAATGTATATATATGGATCAGTTGACTGTGAGATTAGTATTGGTCTGTGAAGTGTATTATTTAATAATTGGTAGATAGAGAAGAGGCACTTAACATCTTGGTTGCAGTAGTCAGGAATCATGCTATGACGTAGGATAGATAATGTTAAAATCTATAGGAAGTGGAAGAAACAATAGAAGATGATGTATAACATATAATTTATATATATATTACATAAATTATATCAACATCAACTAGAATTGAAACTCGTAGTGAATACCACGAATTCCGAACGTCGTCTAGGACCCATAGTGTTAGAAACTTTTCCTCTCAATTTGTTTCCTACAGTACGTAACAATTGTAATCCAGTTACTGCGCTTGAAAGAAGAGTTGATAACTTATTTACAGCAGGAAGAATAAGAATAGACTGAACAGTTGGAAGTTCAGCAAGTGCTGTTAGCGTCAGTGGCTCGCTCATAAGATCTTGTCACTTTAAAGCGTAAGAATTTAAATACTAATGAACTTGAAATTTTGATAATCAACAAAGATAAAACTAAAAGAACTAGGATAATTAAACTAATGTATATATATGGATCAGTTGACTGTGAGATTAGTATTGGTCTGTGAAGTGAATTATTTAATAATTGGTAGATAGAGAAGAGGCACTTAACATCTTGGTTGCAGTAGTCAGGAATCATGCTATGACGTAGGATAGATAATGCTAAAATCTATAAGAAGTGGAAGAAACAATAGATGATGTATAACATATAATTTATATATATATTACATAAATTATATCAACATCAACTAGAATTGAAACTCGTAGTGAATACCACGAATTCCCAGCAATATTAAGATAAATGGAATATAAATTAATGTGACCAGAAAGGGAGAATACAAAAGTAAAATAAAAACAAAGAATTGGCCAGATCAAACATAATTAAAAAAATATTAGATGCTCCAAACTAAATACATGTTAAATGATTTAGTGTATAAAAAGGTAATAGAAAATTAATAAAGATATTCTACAATAAATAAATAAACGAGAAAACACTTTTAAATCCAAGTGAAGCACTATTAAGTTATTATACTTATTTAATAACATAAAAAAGTTAGTTTAAAAACTTGCCTTTAGATATAGAAAAGGTAATATATTGAACTACGAAGAACGATGGATCTAAGAATCGAAGATGGCCGATTGAACTACGAAAAACGATGAACCTAAGAATCGAAGAAGACTGATTGAACGAATAAACTACGGACCGAGATACAGATTTAAGGAACGATAGTTCCATAAAAATCGTTCCTCGGTCCTTCAGATCACTTCACGGAACGGTTCCTTTAACCTTGGCAACTTGGAATTTCAACCGCCTACCAGCCCACAGACGCTCAACACCGTCTTCAATATTTTATTTGTGAGCCTTCTTTTCTCTTAATCTCTTCATCAAGAGATTCTAGTGTGGCGATTGAATAATATTATTTTTAATAATAAAAGTAAAAGTAGGTTAAAGCAAAAGTTTATTTTAAGATTACGTGATTATATCGACATTTAAAATACAATACTGGGAGGTTAAAGAAATGTATACTCATTTCGACAATCCCAGTATTGTCTGGCTATGCTGCCAATATTATACCATGTTTCATGTTACATTAAGTATGGGCGTTTAACATTCAAATTTTAATTTAAACTCTTCAACAAATGCAATTTTTCAAGGTATTATATATAAATATATATATATAGATATAAATTTATATTTGTACAGCGTAATTCAATACGTCTTAAACGATATGCCTGTCGAACAAGTAATACTCAATCGATTGTAATAAATGAATGTTAGTTATGTGATTGACTAGTATTTTTAATAGTAGAATATTAATGTAAGTTTTGTTATTCAATGTTTGGAAAAAAAAAACAATAATAATTAAAGCATATGTTATGACTCAAAAAATAGTGTCGAGTTTTGTTGGGCTGGTTACTTTTATGTGATGTCATTTACGTTCTTGATTCTATGTAAGTTTGTTTTTAAACTTTTTTATAATCTAATTCAGATAGGATATGCTGTGTACAGTTTATTGTTATGAGAAAAGATTTGTTTTGTTTTTTTTATCTAGACAGGCTACTAAAGCCCACCATTCAGCACTAAATCACAACCATTTTCATTAATTAATAACCTGTTAAGTGTTTGGAATATTTTATGGTTTATGTTAAAAACAAAAATGTTTGGCAGACGTTATTCAGACAGTTTTGTTGGATATAAAATAATGTGATAAAAGCTCTTTTTACAACTATGAATCAAGATTTTATGTTTTACAAATTTGATTGGATATGCTGAGGTGAGGAGAGGATGGCAGTGATAATAGTCTTTTTTTCCCCCTCGACTTCTTATCAAAACACGAGTAAAGGACTGTTACCACAAGTACTTGTACAAGTAGGACAGTAAGTGTCAGGCTAGCTAAGAGAGAAGGGGGGGGGAGAATTAGTCAGGAAATGAGAATAAGCCAAAAAAAAAAAAAAAAAAAAAAAAAAAAAAAAAAAAAAAAAAAAAAAAAAAAAAAAAAAAAAAAAAAAAAAAAAAAAAAAAAAAAAAAAAAAAAAGAGAACCCAGAAAAAAAAAAAACACCAAAAATATTGTTGAGCGCCACGTCGTTCATTAATGGTAACACGACGAAAACCTAAGATAAGAAAATATAAGAGACAAAATAAAACAAGATTAAATAAATCAATAAAATAGCCCAAAGAAAAAAATATTTTAAACTGTAAAGTCTTCGAAGAAAGATAAGGAAAACACTAGATAGTTTAACTCTTAAATATACTTCCACCAATTAATTGCGATAATTAATCAAAACCACAAACCCATTGATGCTGAAAAAACATAAAAATAAAATAAAATTATTTTATTAATAATTTTGTGATTCTCACCTCTGAATTCAAAATTCACCACCATGCACTCAATCCTTAGAAATGACCCTTGATCATTTCCATAAATCTTAATGTATAATCATTAAATTGTAACAATTATTATTTTTATTATTTTTACTCAATAATCAAAATTATCTCTCCTTCAATGTTGGTCACCCCTTTTCCTTGTTTTTGTTTTTAATTGATTTGAAACCAAGATGCAAATGGAAATTTAAAAGGCAATAATAATAATTTTCAAACGGGAAGAAAAAAAAATAACACCAATTTTGTTAATAAGAAAGTTGGACCATATTTATTACTGTTAACGAAGCATTATTTTTACACATTATGTTTATCAAAACTCAGTTTAACAAAATTTACAAATTAATTAAACAAACAATATTGCTTTGTAAATAGGTGGTCCAAAAATATAAAATATTTGCGAGTTCGCTTACAAAAAAACAGATATTACGAAATAAACAAACAAACAAAAGTTGAACAATTTCTCTTTTTAATACTAATTACCCAAATTCAGCAAACATTAAATAATTTATTGTTTAATTTATTCTGGTACCAGCGCAAATGAAATTAAAATAAACTGATTCATGATCAAACAATATTTGAAATTGTTATTTATCTTGCAACTTCCAAAATGTGCTAAGAAGAATTGTCTGTTTCCCTTATTTCTCTTTAGAGGGAAAGAAAACTAATCAACATACAACCTTTAATAAGGTTTAAAAGAGACTGATAAAAAAAAATTAAAATAAAATAAAACTTAGTATCTGGGTGCACCCTTCGGCGTTAACGAGCGATGTATTGGTATCAAGGGACGGCCACAATTTCTTTTCCAATTTTGTTGTTGAATCCACTTAGAGCTGTAGATGACGTTGACTCATAAATTTTCTTCGATGAATAAATCCCCTGTCGGGTAAGAATCCAAAATTCCAATATTTGGAGTCCAATTTCAAAGAAAAGAAATGAAAATCCGGCCTTGCCGTTCAATGAGCTTCTGTCTCGTACCTCCACACAATCACTTCTGCCCCGTTGAGACCTGTCCATCTTCCCACGTGGCTTTTGTTTTCGTTCCGTCGCCTCTTATTATCACTATTAATCCGTTGACGTATTTTATCAAACTTTTAATTTTGGTCTATTTTACTACCACAATTCATTTACATTAATAAAATTAACAATATTAATTTTCTGTAATGAAAATTATTATTAAAAAAAAATGGAAAAATTTATTGGAAAAAGAAATGTAGAATTTAATAATTCGTGGAGAGGGGCGTCACCAACATTGTTTTATTTAACATTCAGCTTTCACTATTCATCTTTCTTATTAAAGCAATTGAAAAAAAGGAAAACCACCATGAAATCGAAATCAGGAAAAAAAAAATGATGTTAAAAAAAAATCAACATTAAAAAAAATTTACGTTAAAACTTGACTTCCAAACTCCTCCTATAAAAGTTTGTTATTTTATTTTCCAGCATCAATTGTTTATATTTTAATGATAGTTATAATCTATCAAAACATTTTTATCCAAGCCCTCTATTCAATAAAAAAAATCAACCGCATTTAACTAAGTTTCTTTTATTTTATTTTATTATTATTTTTCCCCTACCTTTCTTTATTATCCATTTATTTATTTATTAATTTTTTTTTTTTGTATTTCTATTTCCCACCTTTATCGAAGTGTAACAGGACGTAAAAAAAAAAAAATAAAAAAAAAAATAATTTTTTTTTGTAGTTTTGCTACTATTGTTTAAATAAAAATGCATTTTTAGATTGAGATAACAAGTTCAAGGTATAAGAAAAATACGAAAACTGTC
Organism: Euschistus heros; assembly: GCA_003667255.2. Lineage (NCBI taxonomy): Eukaryota > Metazoa > Arthropoda > Insecta > Hemiptera > Pentatomidae > Euschistus > Euschistus heros. The sequence continues at coordinate 25,752 of RCWM02000116.1, forward strand.
AAAACATTATATTGCTTTATCAAAAGTATAATAAAACATATACAATAAAAATCTAGTCTTTAAAAATAATATTGTTAAATAAATGAACATGAATATAAGAAAAATAAAATATATACGTGACCTACGAAGTCTGTCCGGAAAGAGAGATTTAAAACAAAATAGTTTTATTCCAAAAAATTTACAATTTAGTGTTATCTTCTTCTAAGTAGCACCCTTGAGAAATAATACACCGGTTCCAACGATTTTTCCACTAGTTACAGCAGTGCTGGAAATTATCTCCTGTAAGCCTATTAAGAACCCTCGTCACGGCCTCGGATGCTTGTAACACTCCCAAAATGAGTACCCTTCAGATGTGATTTTAGCTTGGGAACAGAAGAAAGTCACAGTGAGCTAGAACGAGGCCATAGGATGGCTGAGGAATCGTTTGAATATTTTTGTAATACTAATTCACAAACCAAGTATTTTACACCTATCAAAAATATAGTGTCTGCTTGACGTGTTGAACTTGGTGACAAAGCCATATTTTGCAATTTTTAATTTTTCATGTATTTTTTCTTTTAATTTTCTTGATAAAAACAGCTTCTAAAAAAAAAAAAAAAAAAAAAAAAAGATTGCCTGAAATTATAAAGGAAAAAAGTATCACCATTTTAAAACAACTTACAAAAATTGAGTACTGCCTTCTGCCCCATTTAGGATATTGAAATTTGTACATTAAAACCATCGAAATTCTGTAGAGCTGGAGCGAAAAAGTTATGTCGCATATCAACATACTGCTCTGTATTCACAGCATCTCCTCTTTGATTTTCATAAAAATATGGTCCAATAATGCCTCTTGCTGACAAAGCTGCCCATACATGAACCTTGGGTGAATGCAGGGGGTTTTGATGATTCAATTTAGGATTAGTGTCTCGTCTAAGAAAAATATGTTGGTAAAACTGGTGAACCTCTCTAACATTTCGTTAGCAAACTGGAGCCTGTGAGTTGGATCTTGAGTGTTTTAATTCCTGTACTATTTGAAGTTTGTACGAATTTAAATGTAAATCTTTGTGGAGAATACGGTTTAAAGATGTTCTGGGCACATATAAGACGCTGGACCGCATTCTAGTAGAGAGGCCAGGTTGTTCACGAACAGATGCTCTTACACGCTCTACGTTTTCAGGATCCCTTGAAGTTCTAGATCGGCCGCTTCGTGGTTGATTCATTGGTGAACCTGTCTCCTCGAACTTCTGCACCCATTTTCTAATCACTTGAATCGATGGAATTTCATTTCTATGCCGAATGTTGTAATGAGCGTAAAAGTTTCGTTGTGCTATAGTCGAAGAATCGTTGTTTCGATAGTACTCGCGTACGCAAATGCACGTTGTGCTCCGCTGAATGACGCAATGGCACTGAAATCCCTTTCGCTGCTCTTGCGTTTCGTAACCCCTCCGCCCTACCCCGCTGTCCCTCACCCCACCCAGCTACCGATTCAAAAGTAAACGGACTTTTGGTCACTGCATAAAAGACTGAGGAAGCGCAGACAGGAAATGAGTTGAAATAGGTCAGCCGAAGACATCCAGATCCAGAGGCTGGTCTATGTAGATCTCGGTTTGGCCATCATGCTCCCGGCAGCGAACTCGTCCTCCCGCAAACCATACGTACGTCCTTCAGTGTGCCATCAGATCTGTTCTGGCGATACTGATGCCTGTTGGTCGAGGTCTTCTCCTCGCTTAGATATATCCAGTGGGAGTCGTTCTACTGCCAACTAATATTACGTTTTGAGAAGTCCCTCTTGAATTTTCTTTTCTGTATTAGGTCGTCCCTCAGAGATTGCTGGACGAAGTGCGCCATCACGGGCGGACGTCGTGGATCATCTTTTCTGGACCATCGGCGCCATCCATGTAGCCATCTTTACCCAGCTTAATGCCGGGTCCGCCACCTACCCATGTCACCAGTGCCTAACTATAGATCTGTATTAACAGACCCTGCCCCGCTTTATTTTTAACATTTCATTTTCATTGATAATGAACAACTCTTTATTTTTTCTACGCCGCCACAATCCGTTCTCCGCCAAACATTCCTCGCAGCACCCTTCTCTCGAACCTGTCAAGCTTGTCAGAGATTATCTTGTTCAATATCCAGCATTCACCGCTTTAACTAACAACCCGTCTTATCAGCATTTTGTATATCCTGATCTTATTTTGGCGCAAGTTTAGGTTACATGTTATTAGGTGTCGAAGAGCGTAGTCCGTCCTATTTTTTGTCAAAATTCTTCCTTTGACCTCTTCTATTTCATTGGCTTCATTAGCCATTAATGATCTCAGTTACGGAAATGTCACCAATACTTCAATGACTTCTCCTCCTTAGTCGCAATAAGATCATATCATCAACTTGGTTTGCTGGCATTTATGCTATTCCTATCGTCCTCAATAAATCAGATCTCATCCATCTTTACTTGCTCGCTGTTTTTTTTCATTTTCATTCTCGTCAATAATCGTACATTATTCGTTATATATTTCACATTTCTGTTAAACATCCTCGAAAAGAAAATTACTGTTATTAATTAAACGTTACTTCCTCCGGAAACTTGAATATTTTTTATAGCACTCACTGAAACGAGGATAATCCCTTTTCGTCAATGATTGGTAGTACTCGTCTACAGAATCGCGCCCCGTTTCTGCAACGAGGAGCTAGCTAACAATCTGTTATTTTACTACTTTATTTATTACATTCCTCGGAGATCAGATAGAGGATATAGCAGCATGATTTGCCCTGCACTCTCTTTTCCTCAATCTCTCAATAATCCTTAGCTTTTGTTTAATATCTTCTTCTTATATTTTTATTTTCACCTGCAATTTACTCCGATTCAGCCTCTTTCGTTTTTTAGCTGACTTAAACTACTGGTTCCAGTAGAAAGTTTTTTCTGCATCAGCTTTGGATATTCTTATTCGTAGCCCTCCAAATTTTTTGACATTCACTCTGTTTATGGGTTATCATTTCACATACTGGTTTAACTTGCATCTAGCTTCTTCTAGTATTTGAGATGTTCCTTTAATATGAGTTTTCTATGAAGTTTCGGGTCCTTTTTGTAATTTTTATCGCCGAAGCTTCTCGTATTCCATTTTCTTCTACTCCTTTTCTGATTCATTGCTCATCTTTCTTGGGGCCATTGTAATCTGCAAATTATTATTTTTTCTTGTCTCTCTTTAAAAAATAAAACTGTTTTAAGATTGCCTCCACCAACTTTATGTGTGTAACCACTTGTGCAATTAGATATGAAATTTGTAGTTCTGGCCAAAGTATAATCTTTAAAGCCAGAAGGCGGTGGAAAAGTCCGTTCATTCTAAAACTTCTCCACTTTTCTGGGGGCAAACCGTTTACTAAATAACAAGGTCCAAATCCACCCACCGATCGACACCATAGAAATGAATGTATGAAGGATATGTGCATTAAGAATGTTGTTTATGGTATGAAGGGAATTCTAATTCAGAATGGACCGAGCCACTCAGGCATCAAGGCCGCTCATCTCTTCGTATGTGTTTTCTACCATGTTTTTTTTTTTGTTTGTTTTTTTAATTTGTGGAACCATTTTTGCGAAACGGAGAATGGCTCTTCAATTTTTAAGTTTTTATGAAACCATATTGCTTTTTCTCTACCCATTCGCGCACAAATATCAGCGCGTTTTTGCATGAATCATTAGTAGACAGCTTTATCTAGGTCTTGTAACGTTAAATTCTTCGTTGTTTTCCGATAATACCATGTTTTCACTTACGACTAGGGGAGAGTGGGGCAAGATGGGGTACTTAACATTTAGAGGTAAATAAAATAATAAAAAACTCAGATTCATGAAATAAATATTTAAAAATGTAACTGTACATAAGAAGTAAACAAATTTCAGTATTACAAAATGCACTTCCATGAAGGCAAGTATTATTAAAAATATTTTTCCGTTTACAGAACAAAAATCCATCTTACCCCACCTGGTGGGGCAAGATGGGGTTTCCAGTGGGGTAAGATGAGGTAAGATGCATGATGGGGTTAGTCACTGACAATGTCCACAAACATGAACTGCTTCGTCATCTTCATCTTCCTCCCCTGCACAGGAGCAGTGAGCCCACCGTTGACATACGGAACACTGAATCCAGCCTTTAGAAGATTGTAAATATAAATAACCGCAGTACAGACATTCTGCTTCTGAATCTTCCGATGAGGATGAACTGTTCCGTTTCCGCTTAGGACTGGTTTTTGTCACTTTAGCTTTCTTTTTTTCTTGCTTGGTCTTATAATGGTTTGATGTGTCTAGCAAGGTTTTGCTTTTATTGTTATAAGATTTATTCTTTTGAACAAATCTTTTAGCCAAATTTTGCTTCATTTTTCTTTTTTCTTAATTTCTTTTTCTATCTTTAAATTAAGTTCTGCTTGCATCTCATCTTGTACGGTGACTCACTCAAAACCGCAGACTTGCCGTGTTTTCTGCTCCTCTTCTTTAAATGTTGGCCACTGCACGATGGAATGGGAAGAATATCTTCTTGAGTTGGGCATTTAGTATAAGTCGTCTTATTTTCATTAGCTGGAGTGGTATCCACGGGAAATGCAGAAGATTGAAAGTTTCCGACCGGTGAAGCAGTTTGGGGTGAGTCAGGAACAGAAGCTGGTTGGGGCGTAGCAGGGGCAGCGGCAGATCTAGGTGAGTCTGTTTGTTTTAGGAGTGAGCCTGCATTTTCAACCAATGGCCTGTCTGTCGTCTCTGAAGGTGCCTAGTCATGGTCGCTGAATGTTCCTTGGTTGACCGGCCGAATTCCAGTTTTCCGGAAACCATTTATTGCCGTTGACATAGTTGCTGCTCTTACAAAAGCATTTCCGTATAACTTGGCAATTTGGTAAAGTGAGACAATTCGGCCTGGATTCGATCTCAGCCAACAGGACACTTCCTGGTCATAAAAAACACTTAAAGGTTTCATGAAACTCACGTCAAGTGGCTGTAAGCGATGGGTGCAGTGGGGTGGAAAGCATAACAAAATCACCCCGTTTGCCCTTGCGTGATCGATTACATCCATGTTCTTAGTGTGGGTGAAATGCCCGTCCAAAAGCAAGAGGACAGGTTTCTCTTTCGTAGCTCTGCTCCATTCCACAAACTTAAACCATGTGTAAAAAATATCTGACTGCATCCAACCACTTGAAGCAGCGGCCCATGCCCCAGGTGGACAATCATTCATGAGCTGTTCGTTAGTTAGAGCTCTTGGAAATAAAAACAAAGAGGGCCAAAGGGATATAGGAACCAGCAGTGTTAAAACACACTTCAATGGTAACTGCGTTACCTCTTTCAGCAGATGATAGCACACCAACTTGTTACCCTAATAATACTCTACTCTATAATACTCTACCCTTTTGTGAAAGTATTTTTGACCTATGTTAGTGACGCCGGTTTTGTCGCAGTTATAGATCTTGTCAGCAGTAAACTTATGGGTATCCACGATGCGAGTTAGCAAAGTGAAGAAATTAGTAACATTAGGTTTGTTAAAGGCTGTTGCTCTAGCCGCATTAGTGGGCTCTGGTTTCCTAAGAGATAGCTGGGGATGTCTGGCCTTGAACCCAATCAACCAGTCTTTTCCAGCTACTTGTTTTTCGGTAGAAAAGGTATGCTTTTTCCCATTGAAACGCAAGTATTCTCAGATCATAACGGGTAAGCCCGAACAGCCTTTCCTCCATTTTAAACAAATAATCGATTAATAGATTTTCTTCCTCTGCGGTAAAAAACCGTTGTGATTGGTCCAAGATTCTTAACTAAAGTAGGATCACTATTCTGTGGATAAATTGTACCACTTGGGCCTACTGTCAACACATCATCAGTTTTTTTGCTTTGTTGTTTTACACGTCGTTCTATGGTAATGTAGATTGCGGCCCTTAGAAAGAGTCTGCTGCTCTTTTATAGCCCATTTCACCCCTCATAACAGCATCTATAGGATTTTTCATCGATTCGGGGTTCCATTTCCCTCGATTAGTTTTTTTTTGTACGTTCGAACCATCTCTAATAGGTAGTTCTAACCTGAAAAAAGAAAATTCCATATTAGGGAAACAATGGGGTAAGATGGGGTATACCCCATCATGACCCATTGATATATCCCCATCTTGCCCCACTTTTTGGCATTAAATGGTTCGTTTCAGGTTAGGATTGGACTTATAGATTTAAGAACGTGTGAAAATGAACGTTAAAAAGTACACCTTCCACTGATATATCGTGTAGTTTAACAAGTTATTGTGGCTTACCTGTTATCAAAAGTAATCTGGCACTGAACAAAACTACTTCATGATGAAATTGTAAACATTCGGCACAAACACATGTGTACAAGACAAACACAAAACATGGTTTTTTTTATATTCTGTATCTATTTAATCATCCTTTACATATTATCGTCGGACCAATCATAGTCCGACCAGGATTTCTGTAACATTTCAAAACGTTCAGCTATCTCAGATGGCGTTTCTGCGTGTGTTGCATCAGGTAAAGGTAGGTTTTCCTAGCGACGTGTTTTTTGCGCAGCAGGAACCGGATTCGTCCCAATTGCGTCGGCAGGGGCATGAAACTTATCACGCGGCGTTTTAATGTTTTCCTAGCAAAGCGTGTTCAGTTGACGTATTGACGGACAACGGACATTGTCTCGGGTGTGTCATTATGGAACGAATCCAAAGAAGAAAGAAACTTATTGCAATGTTGATTCTGAAACAAATGAAAAATAATGAAGAGGACCATATTTTCTTGAAAAATATTTAGAAAATTAGAAATTTAGAAAAGAAATAATTTACTTTTATAATAATCGGGAAACAAGGGGTTTTTCAAACTTTTAATCAATAGCCATCTCATTGATGAAGAAGAAAAGTTCAGGAGGTATTTTAGGAAAGGTTCGCATACGTTTTGAACCTTGTAGAAGAGGAATTGAGAATTTCTTCATGTAACCGAGTCAAGATACCAATTACACCAGCAGAAAAATTGGCTTGAACTCTGAGGTAAGTGGACAGATTAATAAAATTAAGAAAGAAACCATAACATTTATTATCTCTATTGAGGACTTTTGAGGCTCATTCCAGATCAGATCTTTCTTCACGTTGTTTTTAAATTCTGGGTCTTTTAAATCATATAAAATTCTGTGGTGTTGAACAAACTCTATCAGAAGTTCGTCTTCTTCAGCCGAAAAACGCAGTTTTTGCACATTTGCCGGTTTTTTCCCCATTTCAGTCAAATCACAAACACTACACACAACAAAATAAACGTTCTGAGACTGACAAAACCTGACTATTGCGTAGCGTGAAATAAAATAGACTCCTCTCCAAGCAGTCGGTCTAAAACGTTGAGCGCATCACGTCGGCATGGAACGTGTTGCGCTCTTTAGGAAAACAGTCCTATTGAATCCCTATGGAGGAGTAGGTGACGTATTAAGCTGAGCGTAACACGTCGCATGCGACGCGAAAAATGCGTCGCTAGGAAAACACGGCTTAAGACAGTGTTATCTTCCTCTAGAATGGCATTGACGAAGACATTCGCATCAGAGAAGTCTTTAGAGATTGGAGCAGTTTGGAACACGACTGGAGGTTCTCCAGTAGCTGTAACAGATGAATATTCTCGTAACAGTTGGTATAGTCCGTCCGGATGTACGTTTTTTGTAGTTAAAGAAGACATGATGTTGTCTATGTTAGTGGTCCAAATGTACCGTCTTATACGAGTATCAAATTCTTTATTGATTGGAAACGAGTCGGCATTACAAGTTACTATTACTGGAGTCCTATTAACAAGGTTCTTACTTTCGTATTTTACGTTAACCGGTAATGGGGAACCCGCGAATAAAAGTTTAAAGGATTTCAGGGACGCCGGTTCAACGTTCGGTTCATCGAATATAAGAAGATTACGCCGAGGACAATCTTGGAACGGAAACTGGGAGTACCTGTTGGAATTACCTATGTATCCGGTGTTGATCATCAACTTTCCCACGATCGTAGCGAAGCACGTTTTACCTACAGACGGACGTCCTTTTATTAAGAGGCAGTTGGTTTTACCTGTTTTGTGGTTTAAAAGATCACCTAGGAAACGTAAAAAAGTCGTTTCGTTCGTATGGACTCATTTGCATGGATAATACTGTTTTTATGAGATGGTATGACGCCCCCGCATCAAGTACGTCTGTTCCGTCTGGATAATATTGTACGCGAGCTGTCGAGGTATCATCACGCAGTTTATCCAGTGGCAATTTAGATAGAATAGTGCGTCTGATTTTAAGAGCGTTTTGTAATGTTGTGTCCCGGTCGGTTATATATCTAAAATAGGGATGATTTAGCCATACATCTGATAATGTAGTAACGTGATGCGGTACTATAATGTTCTCTTCCAAGAACCTAACGAACGGGACAGCCGCGTGTTGTCTACGAGGTCCTTCCCCGCCCTTGCTATATCGAAGAGGTCTCGCCGGAGGAGGCGCCACTTCTTCCACGTCTGAAAGTGAGTCGTCTGATTCACTCCGATCTTGAATGTTTCCGTCGTGACCGTCCACCAGTCCCTGTGAGCCGTTTCTTTGCATTTCTCGTATGGTATCACCTTGACTTGCAATATCACGGAGGGCGCTGAGACTACCGTTCTCCGCTAGATTGCAGCACTTAAAGGTCAGAAGCTCATCTACCCCATCTTACCCCGGTACCCCGTCTTGCCCCACTATCTGTTGGGGTAACTGTGTTACTGTTCTTTCTGGGCTTAACGTCCTTATGTACTTCAACTAGGGCAGGAAGGACGGGTTATCTTACAGGCTGCCAGCCCATTCTAGCTATGGTGAGAAGTCAAAATTCATTACGTGGTTCCGCCACGAAATAAATTTTAACTCGCCCAGGTGGGATTCGATCACACGACCTTCAGTACCGAGCGCTCTGATACCCTCGCTTGGTCATCAAGTCGGGGTGGGGGAAGTTACTTAGAAAGTATTACGTCATTTTCTGATTATAAAACCAGTTACTTTAGGTTCCTTGAGGAGAGAGGTTAATTAGCTTCGAATACAAGTGTATTTTTATTCAATATCAAGAATTTTACCGCTAGAAAATCTCTTTGACTCAATTTTTATTACATCTACAAAGAACAATTATATTCTCAAAGAACCTACTTCAGTTTGTTTAGTTTTTTATTGGTAAAATAGTATCTGAAAGTTCATCAGCATGGAAAAATGAGTTGAACGTCAGCAGTGTTACTGGTCAGTAATGTTACCTCACGGACGTCATTCTACAGTGAGGTGACGATTTTTATGTTAAATCCAGAAACTTTTTCCTTATGTGTGAAATAAGACCACATTTTTAAAAATGGAAACTAAATTACAGAAAAGTTGCTAATACTCCTGACTAAAAGTTATATTACCGACCTCTGAAATAATTTAATTATTAACCCAATAATTCTTAGAGAAATTTAAACAGAATTATACTAATTAAGAAATTATTTAATTTAGGTAACATTCATGACATAAAAATCATTTCTGTAGACTTAAAAAAAAATTCATATTGCAAAGTATTTTTGAAAAAATTAACATATGCAAATAATGATACAAATGTAGTCGTTTAAGAAAAATGGAGTTCATATTTCGACTTTTTATTCTATCTCTAAATCCAAAACTGCAATTTCTTTTAGAATGATCCATAAGACACCAACTTCATATTGGGTCCCAAAGAGCCAATTTTTTTACGTAATTTTTGAAAATTGAACATCTTTCTAATTGAGTTTTAAAAATGAAAAATAAAGGCTGGAATCATTAAAGACCTTAGAATTAAAGTCTATATGTAGAAACTATGTATGATTTTGATAATACAAGATAATGAAACAAAATTTCAAGACGTGATTTAAATATTAATTTATTTTACAAATAAATAAATTTGTCTAGTATTATTTTACTTAACTTTTTTGTTTACATAATAAAATAATTTGGAAAGACAAAAACTATTTCCTAATTCGATTATTCAGGCAGAAATAATGCAATCTTGACAGATTCGCTAGGAAATTTTGTCTTTTTTTGTGCATAGAAAATTTAGTAAAAAAAATTTAGCTTAGTTTTCGAGATATAATCAAAAAACATAAAGTGCGGAAAAAAACAAAACAGATTTCGTGCAAAATTCAAATTCGAGTTCAGCGACCCATAACATAGAGGGTGAAAAAATTAAAATTGGATGAAAACTTCTTCATAAAAATGCCGAGCGATAAGTCGCACTTCTCCGCGAAACCACGTTTGTCGGTACTCTTTTGGCTTCGAAACTATTGGTCCGATCCGAAATTTCTTTTTTTTCTCCTGAAAGCTTGTTAAATTTCCTACTAGAGCTTATACATTTTGATAATGACACGTAAAATACTCATGCCTGCGTTCTAAAAACCGCGTTCTTCCCATAGAGGCTGGAAGGCGACTTGCAAAAGTTGAAATCTTTACCTGGCATAACACTTCCCCCGACCATCCAACACAGGCCTCCTTGAGACCCCTAAGGAGTGGAAAATAAATCACTCTCATTACTTTCCGGACAGACCTCTTATGATTTCTATCTGTTTCCGAATGAGGATTTGTTTAGTTTCTCAGGTAGTTGTATAATTTTCTTAATATTTTCTCAATCGTATCCTCATGACCATGCCCTATGCTATATGAATCTTTTCTTCATACAATTATATTAAATACAGAGGGTTTGAAGGCCCTGTCTGTTGACTTCGTTAAAAATGGCGTGTTAAATTGAAGATGCCAGTATCTTGTGTATCATAGCTAACTAACATATGACTAAGTTCCTGTTTTGTGAAATGTGAAACTGTCCTCGGGTATTCATATTTCATATCCACCGCCACTCCAGCATCAAGCAATGTCATCAATACTGCAGAATAACCATTTCAGGCTGCAAGATGACCATCTTCATTGCAGTTCTTAAAAATCAGGTCAGAACCAGTGCCTGCGAGCAGCTTTTAAGCGTTTCACTTATTATTATGAGCTGCAAAGAAAGCAAAAGTGTTTAATTTCATTGGATGAAATCTAAGTTGGATGAAAACAACTTAGTTTCCTGCATCCAGCCATTTTGAGCAGCATGATGAAGGGGGAAGTTCGACCCTATTTGTCTTTAGTTTTAGTATTTTTTCTCAATAAAATGTATATAATTTTGGAATCAGATTGTCTTTTGAATAATCACAATATCAAATCCTAAATTTGAATTTTGTATTCAGTATTCATCTCTATATGACAATATTTATAAATATTAAGTGCAAAAAGTTCCACATAGTTTCCTGGAGGGAGCTCATATTTTATTGTGATTAGCGAAATAAATATACAAACCAGATATAGATAACTCTACTACCGAGGGGACAAGGCCTCTTGCAACATCGACAGCCAATCATCTTGGTTGTTTGATACTCTTCTCCATTTCTTTTAAATGCAGAATATCTCGTGTTTCCGAAAGGAAACTTTCTCGATTGTAAACGCTTTAACTGAGATTTCAGCCTCAGCAGCTTTTCGAATTGTGCCTTGAACTGTCGAAACATCAATGCCGAAAGCGGTAGCGATTTCGAACGCAGAAACTACACGAGTGCACAAGTACTCATGAGTGCTTACCGTCACCAATGTAGTTGCTCTGTTCTTTCCCTTACCCTTAAGCTTCTTCTGAACATAACGGTGTTGCGTACAGGGTAATTTAATTTCAGATCGTCTTAATTTCAGGATCCACACTATGCCGCGGTAGGCCGGGCGGGTTGACCCGGGTGGGCTAAGCCGAGCGGGTACGTTCGGGCCGGCACTACGTCCACACCGAAAACGAAGCCGATCGGGTTATTTCTACCTACATTATTAGTTTCAACACCAAGACTGGTGACTTCGTTGAAGAATACTTTAGAAGTTTTTTTAAAGTGTTAGTGTTTTCAAAATGATTACCGACTATGACGTCGCTATGTCAGCCATGGCTGTGGTGATACTTGCTTTAAATCAGCCCCCAAAAAGACGTCAAAGAAGATTTTGGATTCGCCCGAGCCTTAGGAGAGGACGGCAGCTGTACAGGGCTAGCGAATTAATGAAAGATTTAATTTTGGATGAAGAAGACCCGTTGAATTTGGAATACCGAAATGACGTTGGTTTCACCAACTTTTTTCGAATGCAGCGATCGGACTTTCAAATGCTACTCAATAAGGTTGGACCCAAAATATCAAAAAAGAATACCTCTTATAGAGATGCTATTCCAGCAAGCGAACGATTAGCTGTCACTCTGCGCTTCATTGCGACTGGTGATTCGTACCACTCACTAATGTATGTTTTGAAGATCTCCAAACAATGTATCTCTAAAATCGTACCTGAAGTTTGTGACGCCATTGTAGAGGCCCTTCAAGACTACATTAAGGTAAGGAAAATTAATTTAGAATAGTACTTTTATTGACATCATTAAAAATAATTGAGTACAAAAGGTAAAAACTATTGAGGAAAGGGGTCCATATTGGACAGTTCTGAATTAGTGGATGCCGGGGATGCTGATTGCGAATGCGATGAAATTGACGACGGTAATGAGGAATATCCAGACGTCGAAAACCATTGAGATGTTGAATTGGTCATGTTGTCAGTGAAGAATGGTGGTTGCGTTTGATAGGGCATGTTAGAAGTCTGGGGGAATGAAGGCACCATTGGATTGGCCGGTCCAGAGTTTTGCCGTATATTAACTTGTGGCACATTGTACTCATGCTGATGTTCAAGATATCCCATTTCAGCTTCAAATAATAATTGGTTGATCTTATTCTGCACAACTAACCTGGTTCGGGGCGAAGAAAGCTTTCTCAGTTTAATTGCTATCTGTTCACCGTACAACGAATATTCATCATCGATGTTCGCTCTTTTTGATTGAAGAGATCTCATGACGTTCAGAGCCTCATCCAGTGCATTGGAAGAACCGGGACTATCCACTAATCGACGTCTTGCAGATTTGCTTTTTAGTGCCTTTGGAGATTTGAATGTTTTTTGGTTCCGGTGACCTCTGAAGGGGAAAGCGTTGATGCTTGTTTGTCTTCAGAATTTTGGGGATGAACAACTTGGCTGTCATCGTTAACGCCTTCTTCTTGACTGTCTTGTGGTCCATCTTCCTGAAAAAATATATATACTAAAATAAATAAATATACAAAGAAAAAATTCGCTAAAAAATATGATTAATTTTTCTTTTACTTTCATTTTTCAGATGCCTCAGAGTGAAACAGAGTGGAATGAAATCGCCCAGGTATTTGAGGAAAAGTGGAACTTTCCAAACTGCATCGGTGCTATCGACGGCAAACATATCGCTTTAGTAGCACCTTTTCATTCAGGCTCGGAATTTTTTAACTACAAGGGATTTTTTAGCATAGTTTTGATGGCTGTGGTGGACGCCAATTACAATTTTATATATGTTAATGTGGGTTGTCAAGGGAGAATCTCCGATGGAGGCGTTTTCAATAATACATTTTTCAAGAAAGCTCTAGAAGAAAACTCTCTACATTTACCTCCCCCACGGGCACTGCCAGGAAGGACAACCCTAACCCCGTTTGTGTTAGTTGCAGACGACGCGTTCCCTCTTTCACCAAATATTATGAAACCGTACTCTGGAACACATGACAAAGGATCTAAGAAAAGGATATTTGGTTATAGACTCAGCAGGGCTCGAAGAGTTTCTGAGAACGCCTTTGGAGTGCTTTCTGCATGCTTTCGTGTATTCCGATCTCCAATGGCATTACAACCTGAAGCTGCAACGAAAGTTACTATGGCTGCTGTTTACCTACATAATTTTTTACGCAAAACCTCCTCAAAATCAGTTGATAGCCCTAGAGGAATGTTCGATAGCGAATCTACGGAAGACGGGGAACTTACGTTAGGATTATGGAGGCGAGATGCTTCTTCATCTTTACGTTCCCTCTCTGGAGTCCCCAGAAGAAGTACTACTTTGGCTCAATCAGTAAGAGATGAATTTGCCGATTTTTTTATTTCTCCACAGGGTGAAGTGACATTCCAACACAACAAGTAAAACATATTATGTTGGAAAGTGAACTTAGTTTTTAGCATAGTTGTTAAAAATATTAAATAAATAGAAATTACAAACTTACCTCTTCTTTTCTTTGTGTGCTATCCTGAGTATTCCTCGGTTTATTTTTATCGCCCAAAAAATTCATCGGTTGGTAGGCGAACCATTTACTAACGTACGGCTCATCAGCGCCACTCCCAGTTCTTTTCGTTTCAGCTTCTTTCTTTTTTTTCCTCCAAAAATGGCTGGTTAAATTTTTCCATTTGCGCTCAATTTCATTTTTATTCACTCCAAAAGCCACAGCAATCTCTGTGAGACTGTTGTGTCTTTGGTTTTTTAATTTATGTTGGGAATCTGAACTATCCCATAGAAGACGACGTTCTCTATATAAGTCTATTAACACTAAAACTTGTTCGTCATTCCATTCCATCACTTAAAATGAACAATAAAAAACCCTACTTAAACAAACGAGTCGAAAATAAAATAATTCGTCTAGTTCGGTCGGAGGTTTAATTGTAACTGAAGCCGCTCGGCACGTCCCCACTCTATATTTTTGTTCGGCTCGGCACGGCTTCCTTTGATCTGTACCTACTTTATGCTGGTTGGGATCGGCACGGCCCGGGCCGGCATTTTCTAACCCGGCAAAGCCGCCCGGGGCGTCTACATCAACGCTGCTTAGGCCGCCCGGGTCAGCCCGCCCGGCCTACCCCGGCATAGTGTGGACCCACCTTTAGTGAAATGCCACACGGCAGTCTACGATAAGAACGTGAGTCACTCCTCACTATAACCTGACGACTGTGATTTGCCATGTTACAATTGTTACTAAATTTATCAACGCTATTATTAAAACCATCGAAGCTATAGGTTAAAATCTCATATTTCATTACCAGTAATGTATATAACGTGGTATTACCCCACTCTTTACGACGCACACTGGGGCCATATATAGGGCGCTCGCGCTCAAAACTCCAAAAAGCGGTTTTTTCGTTTTTAAATTTATTTTAAATAATAAACTAAAGGATAAAGTTATAATTGAATTAAAAAAGCATCTTTTTTATTAATGATAGGTTTTAATTTAATAAAATGCATTACTTAGAACTACATATTTAACAATTTAATAAATACATAAAAGTAATAAAATTTACATAATATGTACCTGTTGTATAAAAATAATAAAATGTTGTAGGTACAAATATTTCGCACATAATCTACAGATTATCTACATCTATATTTAATCTACTTCTACAGATAAAGCAATAAAATATAAACAAATAGCATTTAACATATTTTAAGTATCAATCATATTTTTAGGATTATAAATTAATGAATAACTATGTAATGTTATTTACATGATGTCTTTAATTTGTTATTTAATATTCACGTACATTTTGAACAATTATTTCAAATTTTAATATTGAATCAATGTTAGTTTTACCTGATCCCCTAAAAAAAGTTTATTATGGGTCTAATCAGAATTATCCGAATCCGTAATATATAGCTAGGTGTAATGTGACATGTAATGTTGTTTAAGCTAGATGGTCCAATTGTTAACATGCCACAAACATCGGGGTCGAATTAATATTAATTAATTTTGTTTTTTATGTGGCATTTTTCTGAGGTTAGTTATCAATTATCAGATTTTAGATCAGACAAGTTATTAGATATTTGCAGCCGATTAAATACGTCTTTAATTTCATGAAATCTAGAAGTCTTCCTACTAAATTGTTCACCATAAGCCTTAAACTCTTTTGGATTGATCCTTCTATACTATCATGCGTACCTCAAGTGACTTAAAATCTTTGTTGCGGGCCTTTCACTAAATTCAAAATTTTCAATATCTTGATGTTGCGCGAGGAATTACCCTTTCGCTTTCACATTTGTTTATACAAGAGCTTCTATTATCACATTATAATGACAGTTTTGCAATTCCCTAGCGCTAAATTGAATTAATCAAATTCAAAGATTTAGGCTTCAAATTTTAAAATTTAAAGATTTAATTTTAATTTCGTCCATAATCTTTTATTTTTTAGTGTTTTATAGTACAAACCTATTTAATTCTAGAAGTTCTTCTAGTAAAATGTTTCCTGTAAGCCTTAAAATCTTAGTTGTGGGCCTTTCTTTAAATTCAAAATTTTCGATATTTTAATTTTGCGCAAGGGAATTGCACTTTTGCCTTCACATCTATATTGACAAAGGCTTCTATTATCATATCACAGTGACAGTTTTGCAATGCCCTTGCGCAAAATTGAATTAATCAAATTTAAGTTTTGAATTTCAACCTTAATATTTTATTTATTAATATTTTATATTAAATAGCTTCACTTGAACACCACATAGTATGACTTGAAATATAAAGCTTTAAAAGAAAAAAAAATTATCGTATTGAAATGGTTTGCACTTTACAATCGACTGAATAATGCTCTCTAATAATCCGCGACATAAAACGGATTAAAACATTGAAAGGAAACAAACAGAAGCGAGTGCTGTTTACTAGTTGATTTGCCATATTATGTAGATTATTTTAGCCACAAAAAAAAGGAAAAATACCCAAAAATCAAAAATGGAGTTTTGAGCAGTGTTAGTGAGGAGATGGTCCCAGTGTGCGACGCACAGTGGGACAGAACAGCCAAAAAGCGGAAAAAAACTCTTTTTCTCGAGAACGGTTAGTTGTATCGAGCTGCAAATAGTCTCATTCGATTTAGAATGAAAAAATACATTAGAATTAGAACTAAATAAAATAAATATATCTTTATTTTCCTTAATAAAAATGAGATATATTTTAAATAATTTTATAAAATTTTATTTAACATTAATTTAATTTAATTTAAAATAATTGTATGCTAATTTAACTTTATTATAACAAAAAAATGGTTCCTTTTTTCAATAATTACCGTAAAATGGGGTCAAATTATTACACTTTTATCATATTTGTAAGTGTCAAACTAGCTAATCCAATTATTTCCTACAAAGAAATTTTTTACCTGAATAAGTTATTATTTCTGAATAATTTAAGATGTGGTTCACGCCTGTATCTATAAATGATTAATTAAAAAAAAAAAAAAAAAAAATGTACTAATCTCACCCCATCGAGTGGGGTCACATTAGTACAGGGCTCTTTTAATAAAAAATCACATGTTATAGAGCCATGTAACAATCTCACCCCATTAATACAGAGCCTAGTACATTATAGCAAGCAAAAACGATCAATTTTAAAACCTGAAAATGGCGTTAGGGTTTTAGAAAGAATAATTTTGTTTAGTGAAGCTAAACTTAAAACTTAAATTTTATTTATTCTATTTTTCAAAAATAAATTTAAAATGTAAATAGGTAAAATAATGATAATAATAATTTTAAAAATAGTACTAATGCAATTACTCCTATTTTTTTTATTCCAACATAATATATTTCCCTTGTACGAGAAATTTGTTTGGGAGGAGAAATTTTTCGTAAAACCTGGGACCTTTTGTACCAGATCTCATCTGAAGGATTTGGCCATTTCCAATATTTTCCACATTTTTGTAAACATGAAATTTTTAAATCGTCACCATCTTCCTTAAGTATCAAACCTGGGTAAACTGACGTTTCATAGGAAAAAATGACGTAGTCACCTGTTCCAAACCTATGAAGATTTTCCTGAGAAGAGAGATCAACTGAAATCTCTTCCCTTTCCACTTCTTCATCTTGTTGCAGTTGAGCTAGATAGTCTTCCCTATCAGGTAGATCTTCATCATCAGTTTCAGCATAGGACACTGATTCGGGATCGGCCAAGAGGGTAAATGGAATTGAGAAAGCAGGAGAGCGGTCAGTTGATGTCAGCGCTTCAAACAATCAACATGTCTGTTTACAAATTAGCCGAGGAACAAGGAAACGAAATTTCGCCACCAGTGTTAGAAAATCCGGAAATTTGTTTAGTCAAAGAATCGACAGCAGAAGCAATCGAAAAGAAGTTGAACGAAGAAGAAAAAGAGTTGCTCACTTCAACTCGTCAATTACGCGAGCTGATTCTGAATTATTTTAAAGGTGCCGTTTACCAAGTAGAACGCGATGATTGGCAAACGGTTAAAAAAACAGAAAGAACAATTGAGGTGATGAGCCCTACAGAGATTGGAAAATGTGCGAACTTATTTAAAAAAACAAGTCTGCTAAAAACAGAAACAGCGAAACGGAAGCTCGAAAAGCAAAAATCGAAGCCCGCCAAGAAATCAAGAGCGGAACAGACAGCAGAAAAAGTCGCGGCAATCAATAAACAACTTGAATTTCTTAAAAATAAAAAATAATATTGTTTTTCAATAAATGATTAAATGAATGAATAAATAAATGATTAATTAAATAAATAAATAAATGAATAAATAAATGAATGAATTAATGAATAAATAAATCACACAATGAAAAATTATTATTGAAGCAAGTTTTATTAAAAGTCAAAAGGCATGCGAAGTAACATAATTGTAATCGTAATCATAATCATAATAGTATTATTAATGGTAATTAAAAAACGTTGATGGAAATTAATCGCGTTCAAAGCCACACAAGTGGTATTCTTGAGGATCGCGTGGTGACAATAAATGACGATAACAGAAGTTTTTATTGCACCAAGCACAACGCGTGTTGCGAGCAGTCTGTATTTTGGCCAAGTCTGAAGCAATGTTCTTTCGGTGATAACCCATGAAGCTAGATGGTCAGTGGTATACCCTGCTTTAAACCAAGCGTGAAGTATCATATTTTTGAATCGTGGAGCAGCCATTTGGTGATAAGCAATAGAATGCACTTTGATCATATTATTGCGCTGCATTATTATGAAATCATCGTCGCTGTCAACATCGTCTTCGGTAATAGTCACACGCCTGATTTGACCATGCAACCGTTTAACAATGGCCTTCCACTGGAGAAATACGCCCACATCGAGAGGCTGAAATTTGAACGTAACACGTGCAGGCATTTGCTTCACATCTAATTCGTGACCAGCCGTGTGTCCATAAGTTTCACGCATTCTGTTCAAATTTCCAAAAGGACCCCATTAGTCAAGTACCGCGAGTATTCGAGATTTACCCTGACCGAACGTTTGTAGTACAGTTTGATTGTACAAGTCCATTTCGCTGTATGTCATCTTGCTGCTGGGTTGATAAGCGATTACAAGATTTATAGCATTGGTAGTTCGAGCAAGTACATTGCTGGACGGCGTTTTTTCTGGAAGAACCAGTAACATTTGATGGTGCATATTGCCGGATAATGTTATAATAGGCATAATGGTTAGCGAATGTTGAATAGCATTTTTTGATTGCACGACTCCTATCACATCTTTGGCACCTCTGATGTCATGAGTGCGTCCTTCCAATTGTTCCTTGTTGAAGCCGGACTGATCGAAATTAATAATGCAGTCGTCACCGTACGTTTCGCGTAAATCTTTAATATGGTTTACGAATGTTTTTCCGGCTTCGATATCGATGGCCTGTTCGGCTAGGCTAGTTGGAGTCACGACTTTCGTTATTTTCCTGCTCACAATGCCATACTCTTTTTTAAAACGAGTAATCCATCGATCAGATGCTTTGAACATATTCCACGGTACATTTTTTGATCTTGCAATCAATGTAGCCCAACCGATCATGTCCCAGTCATGGACAGTCAAACCACGACGACGTTCGTCCATGAACTGTTCGAAAAGCTCTTGCTTGATCACTTTCATTATTTGCAAATGATTGAATAAACTTCCGTTGTCATACTTCTGTTTCCATTCACGAATTGTTTTATCAGCCGGTGCATCGGCGTATTGATTTTTTATGGTACTGTGTTTTTTTATTTGACCTCCAGCTGTCGCAAACGCGAATTCCACAATTGCGATCATCCTTTCAGTAGTCCAATCACCAGCTTTTGCCTTTTTCAAAGGTGAGCTGTATTCTGTGTCGTATTCACTCGTCGATGGTTGTGGCTCTCCAGGCTGCGTATCTTCCTGTGACACCTGACTATCCGATGACGGACTACTGCTCGTGATTTCTACTTCAACTGTTTCGTAGCAATCTGCTTCGCATTCATTGAAGTCAAGTGATTCTTCGATGACAACAGCTTCTGTGTCTGTTGCGGCTGTTTGCAGCAAGTCTACAATATGTTGTCCTAATGCGCGTTCTTTTTCGTTGAGTTCAGATCTAGGTAATGGATTCTGTTTCATAAAAGCTCGCATCTCCTTGAAAATGAAATCAATCACATTAGACGGATTAATTATGTCAGACATTATGAATAAATTCAAATGAATGTCACAGGAACTGTTCTCTCACAACTGATGCCTAAAAAATAACTCTTCCTCGAATATTCAATAAGTCTAATACTAAACGCTATACGCTTCTACTCTACTAAATAGTATGCTGCAGACTGCCGATAGGGGCGCTGAGCACTTTTGCTGAAAAATGTCTCGAAAAAAAGTAGCGTGACTGCTCTCCTTGACGGCTGAAGCGCGACTGACCGCTTTCCTGCTTTCTCACTGCTTTCTATGCTCTCTCGCTTGAAAAAACTCGTTTTCCCATAGACTCCTATGTAAAGTTCAAAGTTCGCTGGAGGGCGCCCCGGTGCTTGGTTGGTCGTGAAATTTTGAAGTTAAGCTTTTCTCGAGCAGCTTAATCTACTGTCCAAGTTTGGTTAAGAAATTCCATTTACCCTCTTGGCCGATCCCGAATGAGCTGCTGTCTTCTGAATCAGAGTCTTCATTTAAGCAAGACTTCTTTCCCGTCTTTCCTTTTTTTAATCCTGAACAGGAGGGCGTAGAAGGAGAATCGTCGAGAGGGAAATCCGATGGAGTGATTCCTTGCCCTGGTGGAACATTACTTTTTTTCCTCTCCTCTTTGCTACCCCAATGGTGTCCTTCCTTACCTCTTGCAAGTGCCGCAGGAATGAGTCGGACATGTGTTTTCTAAGGTTTTCTTCTTCATCTTGCAACTGGACAATGCTTTGTTTTCGCATCACATTGTTGTGATTAAAAGGGAATATTCCGCATGCTCTAAAACCAGATTGCAATTCTTTGCAAGCGTTTCTTTCATTTTCTCCATTAATTGGCAAACGAGCTTTGGAAACGTTGCCTTTGGTATGGTAGCGGACTTTCTCCCAGTCAATGTTCGCTTCCAATTTGTTAAAATTTTCCTCCAGCTGCCCTTCATCGATCTAAAGACAGCCACATCTAGTGGTTGGGTCAGATGGCTCGAATTCGGGGGAAGACAAAAAACTGTGTTGACCTCTTTACATGTTCTGACGACCTGATAACTCAGATGTGAACTTAGGTTGTCCCCTATTAGGACTTTCTTACCAGGGAGTTTCTTGAGTAACAGCTTCATCGTTCCCTCAAACCAATCTTCAAAAGTTCTTAAGTCCATCCAGCCTGACTTTGAGCGGCATTTGTTGGGTCCACCTTCTGTCCACTCCTGATAAATGCTATCGGCCTTGTAATTTATGTATAGGGGAGCCATGGTACCCGCTGCATTGCCACAGCACATGATTGTAGTGCAAGATTTCGTCGCATTTCGAATTCTTTCGGGGTATTTTGTCCCTCTCTTTACAAGGACTGCTTTGACTCCAGGATCATCAACTAGATTCGTCTCGTCATAGTTGAAAATATTCGTTGCAGGGACCCCTTCGAGTTCTTTTTTTAGATGCTCAAAGTATGCCTGAACAACTTCAGGCCCAACTGCAACTCTTCTTGATGTTATATTTTTGACAAGTCTTGGGCTTATTGTTTGTTTATGACGCCTCAAAAATGACAGTGCCCATTCTTTCCCCGGAAGCACACACCTTTTTTAAAAACTTTAATTTTTTTACGCGCCCGAAGCAAATAAGATGATGCGATTGATCTTAGGTCCATCACACTTATTGGAAAACCCATCATCGCCAGAGCTATAATGTGGGAAGTTAGCATTTTCTCTTCAGCACCACTGAAAGCAGTTTTCTCAGACTGCCTAAATTTTTCGGGTCTTTTATGCCTCCTCATCTCCAAAATCAGAGAACTTAGAGGTATGTTGAACCTATAATAAAAAAAAAAAGAAAAGTTACTTATATAATATAATCGCTAATATTATATTTAAGATCAAGAAGCAACATAACACACCTTTCTGAAGCAGCTCGGAAGGATATTTTTTTCTCCCGAAGAAGGCTCAGCGCTTTTATCAATGTCTCATCACAATAATTTTTATATGGCCTTGCCCCTAACTTCTTTACATAGTATCGTGGCATTGTCTAGGGCAAACAGTTGAAAGGAAAAACAGTTGAATATGAGATATGTATTGAATAAGAGATGTACTAAAGTCACCCCATCATTCTCCAATTTTTATATTTTTAAAAATAAATTACAATATGTTTAGGGGAAAAACAATAACATGCATCTATACCTAGATAAATAAGTAAATGAAAGTAACTTACCTTTTATAATAATTCCTAGCAGAAGAAATGAAAATAACTTAGCTATTACGGCTTTGTATATAAGTGTTGAACTACCTGTTGAACAATTACCTTCCTTTTTAAATTCCAAAGAGATATAATTGAGATGTAGAAGCTCATAAGACGTCGGCTGAATGTCAGGATAGTTTTATATTTCTGCTCAGGTGGTAGCAGTCACTGTCTAGTGAGTTTCCTTAAGGAAGGATTTGGTTTTTTTCCTAGGTATAGAGCAATAACGGCCTCAAATCGGCAGTTATGAGAGGATCGGAAGTAAGTAGAAGTTCTATTTAGGACTATCTAAAATTTGCAAAGCTTCTTCTCGCAACATTTATGCTTGAATAACTCTGTCCGTTATATCACGAAAGTATCTTATTTTCTGGGCTTCGTGTGCTTGCTTCTTCAGGGACAATTGCCGCTATAGGGGGCATGGTAGAGCATGTTGCACACATAATTGGCCCCGTGTACTAAAATCTTGTGCAGGATTAGGGTTTGGTGTCATAGGTATGCATGCCACCCCATACAGGACTGAAGCATATAATTTAGCTTTATTTGCTGTATAATTCTGGCATCCAGATTTTTCAATATGGATACGATGACCACTGGAAATAGTTTCCAATATCACTTTGATGCGATTACGGCAAATCATGAAATTATAATCCAGGGGCCAGTTATTTCGGCTGCTAACATGGAGTTTGCAAAAAAAATCTCACGAACTTGTGTTCCGGTCAGGTCATTGTTGTGTTGCCAAAAAACCAGCTTAAGTGAATACTCTATCTCAATAAGTCCCATTTTGTCTTTCATCTGTTTTTGGAATCTCTGCCTTCATTTTTCGTTTATCACATTAATTTTGTCCTTTTCTTTCCTTACTTGCCACGTTTCTTGCCCACTGGTGATTTGTAGGCCGCACATGTAATAATCCTTCAACCTATATGTCGAATCCTTGAATGCTAAAATAGAAGAAACCAAATCGTAATGATTCTTCATTAACTGATGTAATCTGTGACAGAACTCATTAAATGTTTTTTGATGTTGCACCCCCCAACCTAGAGAAAAAGATCATATATAACATTCTTCGATTGTTAGATTAGCTAGTTTGAGTTGGGGCGGCTAAAAGTTACACACTTTAGCGTCAACCATTGTCAATAACAACCTATGGCTTACCAGGAGATAACAAATCTTTGTGTTGCGCAATTACATATATGTCGAGTACTTCCTAATTTGGTTTGGGCTGAATTTTGAACATATTGTATTTCTTCAGTCGTAATATCATGCATTCTCCTTGACAAATCCTAATTCTAATTAGGACGGCAATACCAGCGGCGATGGATGGTGTTTGATTCTTGCCAAAGCAACATCTGTTTTTCAAATAAGCCTAAAGTTAAAATATGTATTTGCGGTTTACAGAGAAATTAGAAAATTGAAATCTGTTTGCTAATATCAGATTGTCTAGCAGAATCATTTGCAAAGTTCTGTTTATATTTGATTGCTGGGATCCTATCACATCCCCCATTATATAAGTCACATTAACGAATGGACATCCTCTGTCCGTTGAAAGGTTTCTAAAACAACTTCTCAATGTGTTAGTAGGCGAGTGACAGTATGATTCAACAATGCTTGGTAACATTTATTTTGATATAGTCCAAGCAACGAAGACCAAAAAAGGCCGACTAGGGGACTTAATTCATGTAGAAGCCAATTTTGGCACAGTTGTAGGGGAAGGTGTCCTTAACAACATACTAAAAGTACTGGGGGGTGGGGGTGGAGCTAACGGAGGGGGGGGGCGCTCTAAAGGTCGTTTTTTTCAGTTTTTCGTTAATAACTCGAAGGCTCTTGCCCCTAGCGAAAATGTGTTTATGTACTAAATTAATAATTATAAAATTCTTTACAAAAAAGGTGCTATACACTTTTTTGCTAACAGCAATGCTTAAGGAGATATGGAGCGAGAAAAATGAAAATTAAAAGAAAAAAACCCTTTTTTATTGTTAAAAATGAAATGTTTATGGTTTATATAATTAATCTTTTAGCGCCCTTGGTTCCAAATATCAAAAACAGCTTACATATGTATGTATGTATGTATGTATGTATGTATGTATGTATGTATGTATGTATGTATGTATGTATGTATGTATGTATGTATGTATGTATGTATGTATGTATGTATGTATATATATATATATATATATATATATATATATATATATATATATATATATATATATATTTATTTTTAAGGCTTTTATAGACCTTGGAGATCCTTAGTTAATTAAATACATAATAAATAGTTAAAATAAAGAACATTAAACTAAGTGATACTTATCGAGCCCAGGAAGTATCAGAGCTGTTTGATTAAATAACTTGGATACCGTTACTTTTAGCACATTTTGTTTTCTATACATTATTAAAGATAAGAAATTTTGCAACAAATTTGGTTCTATTTACTTTTTTGACTATAACTCCAAAATTATTTGTTCGATTTGAATTTTGAATTTTGAATTTGAATTTTTTTTTTTTTTATCTGAACGCTGATTAAATTTGCTTTCTGAACCCACAAATGTGAAATTTTGATCAAGTCTCGTAAAACACCCATGCCAACACGTTGAGAAACCCATACTATTGTGCAATTCTTTTATTTTTGGTTCATTTCTCACTACAACTCCAAAACTATTGGTCCGATCCCAAATTTATTTTTTTCATCTCAAAGCTGGTTAAATTTCCTATTAGATTCTATAGATTTAAGTTTAATAAAGTTCCGTGAAATATCCATTCTACCTCGTTAAATTCCGTGTACTGTTGTGAAATCCTTATTTTTTCGGAACATTTCTCGTTATAACTCTAAAAATATTTATTCGATCCTGAATTTCGTTTTGAAATCTTAAAGCTGGTTAAATTTGCAATTAGATCCTATATATCAAATTTTGATTTAAGTCCGTGAAACACCCACGCCAGCCCACTCAACATTTCAAAAATGTTAGGTTTTGCCAAAACATACACATTTAGTGTGCTAGCATGGGTATTTCATGGAATATAATTAAAATTCATAGATAGGACCTGATTGATAATTTAAGTAGCTTTAAAATGAAATAAAGCAATTTGGAATCGGACATATTTTTTAGGAGTTATAGAGAAAATATGCCAAAAAAAACTAGAAATTTTCAACAACTCGCAGTTGTTAGCGTGCTGGCAAGGATATTACATGGCATTTTATCAAAACTTGATATATAGGACCTAATAGAAAATTTAACCAGCTATGAGATGGAAAAAAGAAATTTGGAATCGAACAAATATTTTTAGAGTTATAACGAGAAATGTTCCGAAAAAATAAGGATTTTACAACAGTACGCGGTATTCAGCGAGGTGGAATAGATATTTCATGGAACTTAATTAAAATGAAATATATAGTATCTGATGATAAATTTAACCAGCTTTAAGATGAAAAAAAGAAATTCGAGATTAGACAAACAGTTTCGGAGTTATAGACAAAAGAGTACCGACAAACGCGTTTTTGAGGAAAAGTGCGACTTACCGCAAGTTAGCCAATTTTTCTTCCTTCACAGTTCTAAAACTATCGATCTGACAAAAAAAAACGAATAGAACCAAATTTATTGAAAATTTGCTTAGCTTTAATATGTGTATAAAAAACACAAAATTTGCTGAAAGTAACGGTTTCCGAGTTACTGGATCAAAGTGCTAAATACATACAATTTTCAACACTTTCCCCCCTCCCCTGCCCAAACCTGAAGATGTTTCAAAGAAATCTTTTAACCACATTTACAGCTAAGGTTGATGAACAATATGCAATAGTCAGATCTTTTTATTTTTGGTTCGATATCAAGGTTCGAATGCTAATTTCCCTGTACTATAATAAGCATATTTGGCTTAACAACAATAATTTTATTTTTAGCAATAAGCTTTCAAATTATAATAATAAACTATTGATTTTTAGCAATAAACATTGCAATTTCAACAATATTTATATAAATTTTAACAATAAAAACGTGTTTTTTTTTTACATTTTCCATATTTCCCCCACTATATCTTCTTAAGCATTGATCCTAGAACCAAAATGTATAGAACCTTTTTTTAAAAAATTTTATGTTAATTAATTTAGTATATAAACACATTTTCGCTAGAGGCAATAATTTTCGAGTTATTAACGAAAAACTGAAAAAACCGACCTTTAGAGCCCACCCTTAGCTCCACCCCCACCCCCCAGTACTTTTAGTATGTTGTTAAGGACACCTCCCCCTACAACTGTGCCAAAATTGGCTTCTACATGAATTAAGTCCTCTGAAAATCCTTCGTTGCTTGGACTAATACTTATAGTCTTTGTTCCTACTTTCTTGTGCCTCCTCCGAAAGTAAACCAATTGGTAACATTGCCGATTCAATAATTTCAACTCCGTGAATTAAGATTTTATGGACAGTTGAAGGCATGTAATACCACGGGTATAGTTCTATTGCCAACTTCGCTGTATCTGTCGCATATGATTTAAATTTCAGCGAATCAATTAATGACTTGCTGTTGATCACCTCCAATATTACTCCAAGTCGGCGAATCAGGATTTCGCTAACCTGAGTTATTTCAGCAGTTAAAGAAGGGTTTCGAAAAAATACCCTTTATGTATTTCCGGTGTTACTGGAACCGTAACCCTGCTTTACGAAGTCTACTTTTATCCCTAATTCAGAGATGAAACGTTTTTGAATTCGTTCTTTTGCTGCTTCTTTTATTGGAAGAGTGGTTTTTGTAGTTTTCCAACTCTGGAATTCGATTTTGTAGGCAAGGTTAAGAATATACTCCATACATTTTATTCTGGCATGAAGTGGAGATATTCCGAACTTAATTGCTTCTTCTTTGCGAAACTTAGCTTCAAGTTTTGTTATGTCATTCATCTCAGATGGACGAGCACCACACACGAAGCAGTTGCTGGATGCAGTTGTGTTTGTAAGATGCTGAGCTACTTTTCCGTCCAGCATTGTAAAATGTAGAACGTGTCTTACTGTGATGATACTATTGTTGTTCAGTAGGATTGTTGGTCGCAAGTTATTTATTTCACTTTCAACGTGCTCTTTTTCAGCTCTTATTATGTCGGGGGTTTCCTTAAGAAATTGAAACCTTATAGGTCTACAGTATCTAGTAGAAGAAGGTCAGAGGTTAACCCATATTTCTTCATCTTCATTTTTGACAAGAGTGATTTTCAGAGGCACGATTGAGGTCATAAATAAATTTGAGTCACTTCTTGTTTCACTGTCATCACAAAATTGTTGACTATACTCATTCTGGCCGGATGAGCCGTCAAAGCCCCATTTCATATGTAATACAAGTTCACTGTTTTTCAATATTTCTATTTCTTCTTTTTTTTTTTGGTTTTCAAAATTCTTCTTACAGTGTGGTCGACCAAAAGAAGATTCTGTGATGTTTAGACCATCCGGGTAACAATCTTTCTTCGCTTCTTGGATTTTCTTATAACTAGGAAAAATATTATGACCAACCTTTTTTGTAGCTTCTCTGATGACATCATATTGAAATCTTGACAATTTAGCCTGTGTGAAAATTGATAGTGCAAAATCAGCGCTGAAAACTTCGGTTTGACTAATTGACTGGCTAGAGCAGGGCTTCTTAAACTTTTTTATATAGCGACCCCCTTCAAGCTTAGGAAATTTTAAACGACCCCCTCCTCCATATAATGAAATATATATTAACCGTAGATGTAGATGTAATATCGCACTATTTTACAATGTAAATAAAATAAGGATTAAAGAATACGTACCCATTCATTTCACATATGTATAATTGGAAACGTTGACGGGATATCGGTCGTAATAAAACACAATAAATAGAATGACATAAATCTATATATATATATTTATTCAATAGAAAAAATAAACTTTTGTAACAATTTTTTTAATAAAAACATATTATTAACATCAAACAATATTAATGTGACGGATGTGATTGTTTATTTTTACACAAATAATTAAATCTAGGCTCAATTTGAGTTAGTGCAGATCGTAATAAATTTTCAACGTTTATTAAAGTTGAACGGTATTTTGATTTTATGTAAATTAATGTGGAAAAGGCTGATTCACATAAATATGTTGTACAAAATGGCAGTAATTTGTTCATTGCCATTTCCGATAGTAGGGGATATTCTGATTTGATTTCTATCCAAAAATTCATGCACAGGCACTAGAGAAAATCTGAGTCGCAAGGTAGTATCACTTGTTAATTCCGCAAATTCTTCTTGTGCTTTTAAGTTTAAAAAATTAATTTCTTCCATTTCAATTGAAAATGGATTGCAAATCCATTGTTGTGTATTGATATCATTGGGAAAATACCTATACATGTAAACTTCCATATCCTTCAAATGATTAACTATAATTTTTGTTATAGGAGTATCTTTTTTTGAAATATTGTTACTAATTATATACTCGTCAGTAAATGGAAACATTTCGAGCGATCCACTTTCCACTCTGTTCTTCCATATAAGAATTTTTTAAACAAAGGCCTCAAGTTTATTTTTTAACATAAACATATTAACGCAGACTCCCTGCATTGATAAATTCATATCATTGATTTTATCAAAAATATCTGCCAAATAGTATAGCTTGAGAAGCCATAAATTATCGTGAAAATAATCGGCCAAATTAGAATTTTGCTCTGTTAGAAATATAAACTTCAGCATGTAGCAATAAACTTGTATAATCCGAATCCATATCAATGCACAAATTTTTGAACAATCGACTATTAAGTGCTCGACTTTTAATATCAATAATTTTCCACTCTGTTTCTGAAACGTTGTTCAGTCTAGGGTTTAGTAAGGCCAAAACTGATATTACAGCTTCCCTAGTTTTTAAAATTCGATCCAACATATCATAAGTGGAGTTCCAACAGGTTGGAACGTCCTGTTTCAGTTTTAAAACTGGAACATTTAAATTTGACTGCATGTCAAGTAGTTTGGAGGTAGCATTGCTGCTTTGTTTGAAAAACTGAACAACAATTTTAATTTTATTGACAACAGTTTGTATGTGCACATCAATAGCCCCCTGCACAATCAAATTTAATGAATGGGCAAAACATGCTAAATGTTTTAACCCTTTCAGACCTGAATTATTTTTTTGTGTCCATTGAATCTAAAAAAAAAATTGTAGCTAGAGTAGAATAAAAATACTAAGGAAAAATTTATGAAAAAAAACCTGGTTGTCAGGTTTTTCAGAAAAAATAGTTTTTCTTTTTTTGTACAAATGTGCACATCCGTCTTACGTAATGCTCAGACTATTGTTTAAGAGGTTTCATTGGAATTATAAAAAGTTTAATTTATCAATGTTTTTATTAGGAAATATAAAATTAACAAAACTTAAGTACAATTCTTATAATTATTAGCAAAAAAAGATTTCTTCTTTGGGATAGGCAACTAATTGGCACATGGGTAAATCAGTCATTCGACCCATTCAAAAAGCATGTTTCATAAGTTTACGTATGAAATGCTAAGAAACAGTTTTTATCTTTGGTAAGGCAAAGGTGAACTTTGCATTTTATACATTTAATCCTGGTTCTTCCCTTGCATCCGACCATTTTGCACCGTGTCCCAAGTCCCTCATCATGCGCAGGGAAATGCCCAACACCGTCTCTTGCTATATCTGCTACAGGGCGAACCTCTCCTGGTCTTCTGGGAATAATTTGCGGTATTCGGCTACTGCCACTGGGCCGTCCTCTTTTACCGATGATAATTTTATTCCTCAACACCAGACTTTCAGCCACCTGGCGACGAAAGTGAAGCAACATGAGTTGTTTATTCTTTGCTATGTTTAGCAACGCATTGTCAGTTTGGTATTCTCAGTACGCCTGCACTACAGCTAAATCAGAAGCATGAAATATCATCCGAAGAGTCCATTTTTTTGATTTTATGAAGGTTCTGTAGTAGCTCATGCATTGATCTAAAAGGTCAACTCCCCCCATTGCGTGATTGTATTTCCTGACCACTTCGGGACGTTCAACGTCAATAAATTTCTTGTCTTTCTTACACCACCTCTTGACTAAGTCTTTTTCACCAATACCAACAAAATTAGAAGCAAGATGGGTAATCTTATTATCCAGCCACTTGACCACAGTTACATCTTCGTCAAAACTACTTACTTCTTGAGAAAATTCTCGAGGCTTTTTATTCATGTCTTTATCGCTTAGTAGCGATGGTTTGGAGAATCTATTTATACGAGCTGTGCATGCAGCCATAATGCCTTTTTGTTTCATAATTTGTAATATATGATATGACGAGAAGTAGTTGTCAAAGTACAGTTCGTGGCCCTTGCTTTCTCCAATTCTCTTAGTGAGATGAAGGACAATAGCTGCACCATATCCAATTTTTTTCGTCAAATTATTATCAAGTTCTGGACTAGAGCTTTGATAAAGTAGAAAATCATATGGTAGACTTGCCCATGTTTACCACATAAAAAAAATATCTTCAGTCCCCATGGACAAGGTTTACCTTTTATGTATTGTTTGGCAACATGTCTCCCAGTGAAAGGAACCATCTGCTCATCAACACAAAGTTCTTTTTCAAGCGGTAACTCTAAACATCGATTCCTAACAGCATCAAATATTGGTCGAACTTTGAAAAATGCATCTTTGCAACCAGCTGGTATTATTGTATTATCAACAAGGTGTAAAGTATTACGTAATTCAAAAAAGCGATCCCGTGCCATATTCTCTGAGAACAAGGGTATGCTAATTCCAGTTTCCCAGTACATTTTCAAGCAAGGGTAGCTAAATATACCAGTAGCTAAATGTAACCCAAATAAAATTTCTATTTCTTGTGTAGTAGTAGGTTTATACCTGGGTTTATTCGAATGTATTGCGTATATGTTAGTCATTTCAGCCATAATTTCAAATAATTGTTTTGGCACGTACCGAAAGTAATAATCAACTGGGGCTTCAACTGTAGGGTCAATTGATATTGGTGGAAACCAATCTGATGAGATTGTGTTTAGGAGTTCCCTATGTCTCCACCTAATGTTTTGTTTAGGCGTAATATTCTGAAGTATATTTTCATGAGAGGACTCTATTTCTGTTTTCGGTGGTATTTCGAGAACCACTTCATCGCAGGTGTCAGTAACTCCTGGATCATTCGTTCCAATCCACGATGAGCTGGGCCCTTCATCTTCGTCAGAGTTGGGTGGGAATACCTCTCGTTGGTTTTGATTGATAACATCTGCGCCAACTCGGACAGACTGCAACTCTCTTTCAGATGTAAATCTAAACGGCTCTTCGTCATCAGACGATAGCTCCATATCGGAAAGAGTTCCAGCCAATATGGCTTCCAAGGCGTCCGGTGAAAACATATCGGTGTTATTTTTTATCTGAAAATGTAAAAAAAAAAAATTATCTCTACATACAACATATATTTTATATAGCATCAACAACAACCACAATAATAATATAGTTACAAACATATTCAAAATAGATTTTGCAAATACAGCTAGAATACTTCAGCAATCGTAAATACATCGTTTAGGCCTGATGTGTACATTTGGGTACAAATATAAAAATTGTGATAATTGATACAAAAATAGAATAATAAACTCAAATTATATGTTACTTATGACCTTAGGAATATACACACATCAATTCATATTTTTGCAGTGCGTATATTTAGCTATTTCCTACTTTTTAGACATAAAAATGACGAGCTTACCTACAGAGCTCCAACTTCGGTCAGCCACTGATCAAACCATGTCGAAAAAGTCACAAAGAATGCCAAGAGATGGCGTTAATAGTATACATTTTTGTAGTTTTATAATGTGGACATATGAACACAAGCGTTCTCAATTGCACTTTTAGCGAAATAAATACCAATTTTTTTTTAATATTTTATGTGTACATTTGTGTACGCCAGGTCTGAAAGGGTTAACCCAGCCTCATTAACTGCTGCCTTAATGTTGGCTGCATTGTCAGTCACCACTGCACATGTTTTAGCATGTATATTATAATGCCTCAGTACCCCATTCAGCCATGATGAAATATTAGAACTGGTGTGTCTACCAGAGAATTCACTACACTCAAGAAGCACAGATTGTAGTTCTGTTTTTTTGTTTAAAAAGTGTGCCGTTACAGCATAGAAGGATACTGTATTTACGTTTGTCCAGCCATCACTGGTTATACTAACAGCCTTTGCCTCTTCTAGCATAGACATAATTTTTGTGTAATTTTTTAATTCCATGTGTATTGCAGGAAGAAGGCTGTTAGACAAAGTCTTCCGGCTCGGTACATTATAATTTGGATTTAGTAACTTTAAAAGTTTCACAAATTCTTTATCCTCTACAATGCTCAAGGGTTGATATTCAGTGCAAACCATTTTTAAAAGTTGAATGTCAATTTGACGACTTTTGTGTATTGGGATAGGCTTTATTATCTCCACAAAACTGGTCATTTTAGCAGATGCTTTCTTGCCACTAGATGAGTATACAGCAAGGGGGGAAATTGAAGCACCGCAGGCGACTGGAGTGCTGGTACTTGGACTTGTATGAGTTAAAGAGCCCTGTCCCACATTTCCTAAGGAAGGTGAAATAATACCTGCTACCTCAGACTCAGATTCATGCTGTGATTCATCATTTGGTGTTTGATCTTCTTCTATCAGAAGATGAAGTAGAACGGCAACGGCTAGACTGGAATGACAGCTGTGCACGACGACTACGTTTCACTTCAACTGTCGGGTGTTTTTTCATCAAATGGCGTAGTAAATTGCTGGTAGTTCCATGAGAAAATGAAATTTTAGCAGTACAATAGCGACACTTTGCCCTTTTATCCATTTCGGACCTTTCAAAATGGTACCAGATATCTGATGGGGCACCAGGATTAGACATACCTGTAATAAAATTCAGGCATTAAAATCTCATCAAAAGAAATTCAATAAGCATTGATAATAATTTAATTTATCACTAGCTAACTGCTTAACGAAACTTACTAAATGCTTATTTAAAAAATAAATTAGATAGGGCTCAAAAACGTATAGAGATGAAGGCAAACTTCTTTAATAATGGACGTTTCAGGCAGCTTAGACTATTTTCAACAATTCAATCCAAAAAGTAAAATTAAAATTTTAGTGCAAGTAACATCTAGGGACAACACCCAACAGTAAAAAAAAAAATTGTCTATAGTGTTGGTTACCTTTTA
The DNA here is from genome assembly GCA_003667255.2 of Euschistus heros. Taxonomy (NCBI): domain Eukaryota; kingdom Metazoa; phylum Arthropoda; class Insecta; order Hemiptera; family Pentatomidae; genus Euschistus; species Euschistus heros. The sequence continues at coordinate 59,310 of RCWM02000116.1, forward strand.
TGTTTCATGATAGCTGCTGTTACATCCATTGCTGCTGCATTTTAATCCATTATATCAATGAATCACTGATTTGTTTTTTTTTTTAAATAATTCATATACTAGCTATAAGTACTCATTATTTTAATTAACTATATGTATCTTTTTTAAAAATTCAAATCAGTGAATCATTGACATAACTTGGATTAAAATGCAGTAGTGATCATGAAACATAACAGGTAATCAACACTATAGTAACAATTGTTCTTTTTGACAATTGGGTGTTTCCCTAGGTGTTACTTACACCTATTTTTAATTTTATATTGGACTGAATTGTTGAAGATAGGCTGAGCTGCCTGAAACGTCCATTATTAAAGAAGTTTGCCTTCATCTCTCTACAAAAGTTTGAACTCTATTTTATATCTTACATTAAGGATCATTCATTCCAGTCTACAATGTAATAGAAAAATAAATAAATTAAACTAATATTGCTAAATTTGCACTATCCACTTAATTTGAACAAATACCTAAAAAATTACCTAGTTACAATTCTGGGCTTCTGAATGGCTGTTACTGGAATGTGTAGAACGGTGTTCAGAAATTTGGCAATCTGGGAGAGGAAATTCCAAGTCAATATATCTATTGATTTAAAAAAAATAATGATAATTAAAAATGTATTGTGGGGTTGCAACATTCTTCTCATTATAAGGTTTACATTGGTGAGGGGAAGTAATAAGACCTTGCAGATAAATTTTTGTCTTTTAATAAACGCTTTCGCCTTTTTTGGCCTCGTCACATATAAAACCCAAAATACATCCTATGATAAAAAAATTTACAACACCTAAGCTTCACTGTAATTAAGACATATATCACTCGGATACTTAAGTACTAATTTTATAACATATTAAACAACTTCCAAATAGTCAAGTTACTTCCAAAAAATTTAATATTTATCTAGACCTTATATACATTTACTGGTATTTTATCATTACAATACATCCACTAATGTAATAATAAGCATTAAAGGCATCACAGAAGGAAATACTTAATCAAATATAAATTCCATATAGTCTTATACATGTAAGTGACAAGAAGAACCCAAACTGTAATAACAAGTTAAAAAAACCTATTTAAATGTCAAAAGGTAATAAGATCAGAATAATGGCTAGTAAATAAAATATTATGAATATAACAATAATTATATAATGTATATATAAAAATGTAATAATATACAACATTTCTAAGGAATGAATGAAGGAGATGTTTAAAAATGGAACTATAAATATAAGTAAATTTTTTTATTATTATTATCCTTAACACAGGGCCCATCGTACACCACTGCACTTCAGTCACTGCGACCACTCAGTGATCTTTTGTGACATCCTAGCACCTTCAGTCCTCCCAGAGAAACTTAATTTCCCTTATGAAACCCAATATGTTCTTAGCATCCGCTTCACATATTGTTTTTGGTTGTACCACAGAGTCCCCAAAGAATCTTAGTCTGTAGTATGCAAGAGCCTCGCAGTTGCACAAGTGTTCTGCTGACTCTTCCCCTTCCAGACATAGTCTGCACTCAGTGTCCTCTACTAGGCCCATTCTCTTGAGATGGTATCTCAGGGGCCCGTGCCCTGTAAGCATGCAGGTTACATTGTTTAACTCTTTTCTTGACAATCTTAAAAGATACATGTACCTTCTGTCCTTCAGGTGGATGAAAAGCTTGGATTGCCTCATCCCCGGTCTGCCAGCCCAGAGTGCTGTCCAGCCTTCCTCGAGCCAACGCCCGATCATTCTCTTAATTTCACACTGAGGTACATAACAGGATGGCTCAGGGCCAAGGAACGGAGTCTCAGAACCCCTCCTCGCCAGCTCATCTGCTACCTCATTTCCTTCCACTCCTTCGTGTCCCGGGACCCATATAAGGGTGACCTTGTTTCCCTCTCCCAACCGATTCAGGGAGTTTTTACAATCTGTTACCAGCTTGGAGTTAACATAAGGTGAGAGGACAGCCTTCAGAGCCGCTTGACTATCCGATAGTATGTAAAACCTTTGGCCCTTAGGTTTTTTGTCGAGGCTTCTGTTTGCAGCAAACCCTATCGCTTGCACCTCTGTTTGGAACACTGATGGATACGTACCCAGAGGTACTGCCATTTTACACTTGGGCCCATATATGCCCATCCCGGCTCTCCCATCCTTCCTTGAGCCGTCTGTATACCATACATGTGATCCCCTTTCAAAATCTAATACCTTGGTAGCCCAGCATTCCCTGCTGGGAAAAACCACTGTGAAGTTTTTTATAAAGTTGGATTCCCGGGGAGTTCTGTCGGCCAACCTGCATAGATCAGTTCCCCGGAATTCCTGCAGGACCCTTAAATGTCCTGTGAAGTCTCCTGTCTTATAACCATATGTGTTATTAATGTTTATAGCACTCTTAAGAGCTTCCATTTTTACATAGAGGCCTATGGGGGCAAGCCCCAGTAACACCTCCATTGCTGCAGTAGGACAGGTCCTGATGGCACCTGTTATTGCCAAGCATGCTAGCCTTTGCACCCCATTGAGCCGCTTTCCAGCCGTGACCTCTTGGCATTTAGTCCACCACACCACACCATATGCTATCATTGGTCTCACTATTGCAGTGTATATCCAGTAAACCATTTGAGGCCTAATTCCCCATTTCTTACCACACAATCTGCTGCATGTCCACAAAGAGCTGATTGCTTTCGCTCTTATAACCTCCAGGTGATCCTTCCAGGTCAATTTTCTATCAAGAGTTAATCCCAGGAATTTCACCTTATCTGCTACCACAACCTCCTGTCCTCCTAACCTGGGCAACTCTAGCGCCACATTTATCTTCTTTGTAAATGGGACCACAGTAGTCTTGCCCGGATTAACTGATAACCCATGAGCAATACACCAGTCCCATAACATATCAAAGGCTACTCTCAACCTTTCTAATAGGGTACGGATGTACTTCCCTCTGATTATTATTACCAGATCATCTGCGTATCCTATAACTTCAAAACCAGCTTCAGTGAGCAGTTTAATTAGGCTGTCTATTACTATCAACCACAGCAGAGGGGAGAGCACACCTCCTTGAGGACAGCCTTTCCTAGTTATTATCGTTCTTCTTGTGCTCCCCAATTTCGCTGTGATTTGTCTTGACACAAGCATACTGTGTATCCATTCTACTAGAGCTCTTTTAGCCCCTAAGTGTTCTAGCGCATCCCTAATGGTGATGTGTGAGGTATTGTCAAACGCCCCTTCTATGTCCACAAAGGCACATAGTGCTATCTCCTTATGAGATAGTGCATTCTCCAGTTTTCCAACTAGATGGTGAAGGGCTGTTATTGTTGACTTGCCCACTTGGTAGGCAACTTGATTAGGGTGCAAGGGATGCTCAGTTAACAGTTTACCCTTTACATGTTCGTCTATTATCTTCTCCATCGTTTTCAGTATCACTGAAGATAAGCTAATAGGTCTATAGGATTTAGGATCCTCAGGAGGTCTCTTACCCCCTTTCGGTATAAACACCACATCTACCTTCCTCCACAGATGGGGAATATATCTCAGCACATAGCTGGCCCTAAAGAGTATCACTAGACTCTTGAGAAGAATTTCCTTGCCCTCTTTCAAATGGGCCGGTATTACACCATCTCCTCCAGGTGACTTGTAAGGCTGGAAGGACCTAATAGCCCATTCCACCTTACTACTAGTAAAGATGCGGGAAGCCTCCTCTCTGTCTCTACCAACGGGTGGCTGTCCTTCCCTGTAGACCCCCTCTACATCCCCATCTGGGTCTATCACTACGCTTCCTGGAAAATGCGTATCCAGTAGAAACTCAAGAGTCTCCTCTTTTGTGTTAGTGTATATATTGTTGGGCTTCCTCAGATTACCAAGCCCATTACTATGGTCCTTAGCAAGGACCTTCTGGAGTCTAGCAGCCACGGGTGTGCTTGTTATCCCCTCACAGAAGTCTCTCCAAGTGGCTCTCTTTGCCTTCCTTATTTCCTTGTTATATTCTGTTAGGGCCCTGGAGTACTCTTCCCTTTTCCCCGTTTTCTTCATCCTGTTGAAGAGTCTCCTGGTTTCCTTCCTGAGCCTAACTAACTTCGCGTTCCACCAAGGCACATCCCCCTTATTACCTGTTGCCCTCAATGGGCAACTTTCCTGGTAGGCTTCATGGATCGCACCGTTGACCATTACTGAGGACTCCTCTAAAGCCCTTACTGTTAATGGTTGTCTCATGATCATATTCTCAATGTCTCCCATCTTTACAGCTAGACATTTCCTGAATGACTCCCAATCCGTTCTCTTTGGGTTTCTTACGCTCTGGCTGATATCCCCCACGACCCCTAAATCAAACCTGATGTGCCTATGGTCAGACATTGAGGTCTCAGTTGATACATGCCAGTTACTAAGTGATGGCCTAACTAATGTAATATCCAGCACCTCCTCCCTGTTTGCTGTAATAAAAGTGGGCTTATTGCCCTTATTAGCAATATCAATATTATTAACTAAGAGATACTCTAAAAGCAACTCACCTCTTCTGTTGTCATCATTGCTCCCCCACACCAGGCTATGGGCATTGGCATCGCAGCCAATGATGAACAGTTTGTTGGTCCTCTGGCAGTGCTGCACAAACTCTCGGACGTCCTTGGGTGGAACCTCCTCCGAGTCACCAGGGAAGTATGCCGAGGCCACACATAGCTGTCGGCACACTCCCCCTATGATCACTTCCACCTCCACAGCAGCCAGGTCCTCTCGTATGAAGTCTGTAACCGGACAAAACTTAAAATCACTGCGAATGAGTAAGGCCGCCCTTGGCCTCTCTACTAACTCACAGTAAACCAACTTACCTTTCGTCGTGTTAAGGCCTCTGACATGACCTTTAAACGCCCATGGCTCCTGCACCATGGCTGTGTGTCTAGGCCCTCGGAAGCGAACCTCATCACCAGCACGCCAGAAGCTGCCTTTGCACGATGAAGGTTCGCCTGCAAGAACCTGATTACCTCAATCACTCGGGGGGACGAGGACGGGCTCTCTTGCCCGACCCTCTGGGCCTTTGCTTGCCCATCTCCCGCTGACGATCCTGCCACTGTGCCTGAGGCCCTACTGGCCTCATTGTCTTCCTCCCCTCTCCATCCTTCACGACTTTGGGGGCCACACTGGTAGATGGAGGAGGTGTTACCACGGTCCTCTTGGCCCCTTCCGGTTTCCTCGTTAACCCAGACGAAGTGGAAGGCACCGCTTGTGCCCCTTGGTCACCCACTTCTCTGTTCTTATCGGTCCGAGCCTGAACAGAGTCGCAGGCTTCGGACGGCCGCTTAGCCCCGCAGACCTTGAAGTTGACCAGGCCAAGTCCATAGAACAGCCTGGCCCCCTCCCCGGCCAGCATAGCAGCTACTCCGCCCTCAACCCCGAAGACGAGCTCGGTGAACCCTGGAGAAGACTCGTCCCTTTTATAGAACCTCCAAGAGTCCGCGTGGAGCTCGCCTGCGTTCTGCCCAGCTAGTCTGTCCTGAATCTTTTCCACCTCCAGATCTGTTTTCGGCAGGTAGAGAATCAGTGCCTTGCGTTTCGGGAACTCATTCTCCCCTTTGACACTCAGGCTGGCTCCTTCCCAAAGGGCTATCGATTGGGTTACCCTCCTAATCCACTCAACGGTGGCATCACCCGCGCAGTTCAGCTGCAGCCATCCATTCCGCTCAAGGCAGGCATAGAACTGGGGTTTGACACTCCTATCCTTCCCCAGCTCGTCCATGAGTCCTTCCTTGATCAGCTGTAACTGATCATTACTCAACGTGGTCTCTGGGTGCAGTGCATGAAAGATCCCAATCTTCCTTGCGTCCAGCGCCACGTTCCTGAAAGAGGGTCTCTGGGGTGCCCAACGCCCCTCAACCTTTTCCTTGGCTCTAAAAGAGGTATTCATCTTAACCCTCTTTTGCTCTCTCCTGTCTTCTGGAGTATTGGAGAGAGCCCTTTTCATGGGCCGTTCAGCCGGTTCAGCTTTCTTGGGAGGACTCTTGACTGGCTCCAGACACAGCCTCAGGGCCTCCTCCCTCCCGTAGCCATGACCGATGAGCCAGCCTAACCTCTTCCGAGCCCCCCTCCCGAGTCGCACCCATCTGGCGCTTTCCTCAGCGGGTTCCTCCCTGCCTGGTACTACACCAGTACAGTCTTCCTCCGTGGATGGCACAGTTGCGGGGACTTGTCCTACGTCAACTGTCATCTCCTCAACTTCATTTTTACTCACTGGTGAAACAACTTCCACCTCTGAGTTACTACAGAGTTCCAAGTTGAACTCCTCTATGGTGGGTGACAGCTCACCCCTCTGACCACTGTCCGACAATGAGGACAGTGATTCCTCTTCAATAATACTCTTTAGTTTATCTATTTTGGTTTGTTTAAGCTAGGGTCCAAATCGGTCACCACTCAGCAGAGCCCCGCATGCTGAGGGAAGGCTTTTCTTGAAACTGGGTGGCGCCCGGTTCCCAGAGTCCGCCAGTAAAGCAGATTTACCCACTGCCAACTTCATCCAGAGCCCGGCTGTTCCGCTCTGTCTTGGGAGAGGTTTTCTGCCTCCAACATAGATCCTGCGGGTTTTGTCACCCAAGGAGCCTGAAGGGCTCCCCGGGGTTCAGGGGCACCACGTGGAGGACAGGACTCTTCGCCCTGCGTGATACTGTGAAAGCATCACAATCCGCAGGTCTTGGTGCACATAGTTAGCACCCTGGGCATGCGCCCTCGCCGACTGCCAAGCAGGCAGCCCCCCTGTTCCTGCTGTTGCAGGGTCATTGGGCCCAAATATAAGTATATATATAATATAAGTAAAAGCAAACTGCTAAGCGCTCAAGAATCCGAGTGATAAACAAATTTATCTAATTATTACTTCTCCTCACCAATGTAAATATAAAAAATGTAGTTCAAATTTAAATTCACAATTATTAGTATCTCTTTTTATTGTACTACAGGTGCTAATAGAAAAAAAAGTACTTACCTTTTGAGGAATTCAGTGATAAATGTTCAATGAATCAATAATCAATCAAAGAAGCGTCGGTAAACTGGCTTGGGTATGGTTGGTGACAAGCAAGTGAACTGAATCGTTGAATAAATGAGAATAAACACAAAGGAATCGTGATGACGTAGAATCGAACGAATCGTAGAAAAAAAGAATCGTCATGACAAAGGAATTGAATCGTGGTGGCGCTGCAGTAGGAATCGAAAAAAAAAAGAATCGTACTGAACGAAGGCATCGTACTTGTCATAAGTCCCTCGATTCCTCAACTGAACCGCGATTCCTTTTAAGGAATCGAAGGTCGATTCTTTTATTTTACTGAATCGGTTCCAGTGAATCGATTCACCGTTCACTTGCCCATCTCTACTTTGTTTCTTTTACTTCGTTCACAGCATTGGTCAAAATCCTTGTCTTCCTGGTTTTCGCAGCTGGGATTCACAATCAGTCGGATTTTCGGGTAAAGTGAATATCAGTTCACCATTCATCCACTCATAAAACTTAGTTTTAAACTTATCTCTATTAAAATTTACCGATTTTAACTTTTGTTTATAATGAGGGAAAAAACCGCTTATTAATTGCACAAGATATTAAAGTAATCATATCATCCGATTCCGAAGGATACTTCTCGCCGACAAAAGTTTCTAATGTACAGTCACTAAAAAATACCTCACAGAGATCGGAATATTTTATTTTGATACTATTCATAATTTGAATGTATATTTTAACACTTTTTGAGAAGAAAACAGACTTAAAACCGCACTATAATCTATTTATCGTAATACAACCACTTATTTGTATTGCTAAAATTAATTTATTAGAAAAATAAAAAACAAAATGATTTTTTCCGTGAGCGTCTATAAGGGGAATAAGAAATAACTGTTTCTCAGAAAACGCAAAAATGGACTTAGACTTCTATACCTAAATATTTGTTTTTTGTTCATTTAGAATTAGATCACTTCATTTGTATCTCTGAATCCCTTCCTTAAGCTTAGTATATAGTGTTTGTAAATAAACAAACATAGGGACCACGAACAGGCTAATCTCAACTTTGTAAACAATCGTTGTTTTAATGCACAGTTGTCATCAGTTGTCAATGAAATTTATAAGAATATTAAGTAGTTGTATATGCTTAATGATGATGGTAATTTTAAACCGGAGCTCAGCGGAGCTTTTTTTGTAGGACCACACATGTTAAACAATTCTGGTTAATTTTTCCCTCTCGCTCTAGTATATTTTTTGATAATATATCTCATACATTTGACCAATCTAATATTTTTCCATTATTCTGTAATGTTTGAACTACAAATCTGTCAAGTTTCATAGCTTTACCTATAAAAATAAATCTACACTGAATCAAATTGTAGCTCAATAGAAACAGGCCATTTTGGGGTGGAGTAATATTGTCCAACTTTAGAAGGCCCCAGATACGCAAATAAAAAATAAATTGAAAAAAACAAACTGGAAATATTTGCACCAACTAATAATGAATACTATGGCCCATCAAACACGACAAAAATAAGAAAGTCATATTTAGAGTTTTTTCCACACTTGCCCCACTGTGCGACGCTCAGTGCCACCACGTACGGTAACGTTCCTTCCTGTGCCAGTCAGACGCTTGGGAAGCATACACAACTAAGATCTGATCCCAGATTTGAGGAATCGGCCTGTGAAAGACACTCTTTGTTACTGGACCTCTTGTAACTGTTCGTATTCTCGTCTTTTAAGGAACGTTTATCCAGATCCCTTCGGGTTCTGTAAAACATTGTTTCTTGTATTGGAGCAAGGATCACTTATATCTGTGATCCAACATTATTATAAAAATTATAATATCGGTATATATTTATACATTTATTGCACCATGTGCGATATTAACGTACCCATTCCCCTTATCCTAGATTATCATTCTGAGATCAAAATCCAATACCGGGAATCCATATTCACCCAATGTAATAGCTCATTTCAAAAACATCCTTTCTTCAATATAAGAATTCAATATAAAATTGGAGGTGCACCTCAATTTAGTGATTTTTTTAATTTATATAAAATTGTTCTTCATAGAATCTTAAAGATCTCTTCAGCTTTCCTGTGAGAACTTCACCCACAATGGACTTCTTGTAAACATTCTAGTAGATTACTTACTATCTTCATAGTTTTTGTACAATTGCCCTCTGAGATTTTTCTTATACACCCTGCCTGTGTTCTGAAATTATGAAAAATGATTTTAGTTGTCTTGAAAACTGGTGATTTGAGTTGAAAGCTAGGAGAAATTGAGAGCTTCATGACCAATTAGGGTGAATTTTATTCAATTTTGACATGTTTTGTATCCAGATTTGAACAAATTAACATAAAATTGATTTATCAATAAACATGAAATTAAACAAAATAGATAGAAAAATAATTGTTATTTGAATGATTTGATTTAAACTTTTTCTTTGTTTAATTAAAAAAAAGAATCGGTAACTTTGATCCATTTTCTATGTGGAGCAAAATTACCCCATTTCTAGGAGTCAAATATCTGTAGTCACTGCTGCATTTGAAGCTTTCAACAGCTTTTCTTTCAAAATCTCACCAATTTTATTATTTGTATTTGGAAAGAGACCCGTTGTAAGTTTTTTCCTGCTAGGTGACTGGTACAGTGGTTGCAACTTTTGAGAATAATTAAAAAAGCCACAATAGTCTTCACCGATTTCTGCTTGTTACTGATCATTGAACTCTTGTGATCTTGGTGCTGCAAACAATTTCAACTGTCGTGTTCGTTTTTTCAAAGATGGATCAGAACTGGAAGCTGATGTGGTGAAATTGTGATTTCAAGCAATTTTAAGCTCTATTTAGGTGCACAGAGGCTTACCTCAGGTTCCGGCAGGCTCATGGATGGACCTTCTGAATTCATTTGTTGTGAGATTTGATATTGTGGATTGATATTAATAGTCAAGTATAGTCTATTTAAATGTTCTTTTTGGTATTGTCAAAAAATACATGCTTGCAAATTTTACACACATCATTATATTATATATACACATCGTTTTTTTTATCAGAGTATTTCCAAACGTATGTTATAGCTACTGAACGAGGCATTTTATCTACTGACGTTTTATTTATCAATTTATTGAAATTTACAACTGTATATGAAAAAAAAATATACATCTAGTAAATGTGATAATATAGAACTTTATAACATGACAATTACTTGTGAAGCAACTTACCACTGATAGTTCTTCAATAATCTTCTAACTTAAATCTTTATTGTGTTATAAACTAACACACAATTAATATATAATATTAACTAGCAATGATTTTTTGATGTGAAATAACAGCAAATTCAACACAAATGTAGTAATACAAGATGTCTTAAGTCCCAGAAGAAAATAAAAGGAAAGGGAATCCCTGGAAAACAAATTCTCGCTCTACCATCGAGTCCCCTGCAGTATTTTTAAAGATGTTTGTGACAGTGCTAGAAATTAATATTCTAAGCAGAAAGATTTGTTGTCCCTGAAATGTTGTCTGAAGATAAAGAGTAAAAGGACACTCCTTTTAGTTGCATTAGCTTTTATTGCACAATTCAATTTTAATAAATACCTACTTGGACATGTAGACAATGATTGCTTTAAAAACCCCTGTCCTTAGCCAGTAGATTAAAACTTAAAGAAATAGAGTTGATAAAAATCTAGAAAAACAGAATTTTTGTCAACATAGAGTATTATAGAGAATATAAACTTATAAATTATGCATTCCTAAGATTTTGTTTCCTGTTTTAAGTAAATTTTGTAAATTAAGTATCACTTTTTGTTTTTCTCCATTCTATATTGTTAATCTTATTGTGTTATAAAATGTTTAAATACATTTTTACTTTGTACAATGTATGTAATAATATAGATACCATTTGAGCTAGTAGGAATATCATAGGCAACAACTATGGCTGTTTGAAATGAAATGCTTAGCTGCATAAGTTGGTAGCTCTTGTTATCAGAAAATAAATAAATTTGAGGGACTAACTGTGCCTTGTTTAGAGAAACATTATATCTAATGAATAGAGCTGTTTATTTATTTGTATCAATTACATAATATAACTGTCAGTTTAACTATTTATTGTTTAGCATTTGTTTTTTTATACTAAGAGATTCTAAGTTTTAATCTTTCCCAGGATGGAACATTTTTTCTTTTATGAAAGCCTTCAATTTTCATTATTTTCTTTTTAAAAAGGAGTAAGTTCAAAAAATGTGAGGTTAAGATTATTTAAAATTTATATATATATATATATATATATATATATATATATATATATATATATATATATATATATATATATATATATATACATACATACATTTATGTGTGCGTGCGTGTGTGCGTGTGTGTGTGTGTGTGTGTGTGTGTGTGTGTGTGTGTGTGTGTGTGTGTGTGTGTGTGTGTGTGTGTGTGTGTGTGTGTGTGTGTGTGTGTGTGTGTGTGTGTGTGTGTGTGTGTGTGTGTGTGTGTGTGTGTGTGTGTGTGTGTGTGTGTGTGTGTGTGTGTGTGTGTGTGTGTGTGTGTGTGTGTGTGCGTGCGTGCGTGCGTGCGTGCGTGCGTGCGTGTGTGCGTGCGTGTGTGTGTGTTGAGTAAGGTTCTTGAGGTTCAGCCAATTGACTGAACCTGAAGAACCTTATTTAACATATAATAGTAACAGTCAAGAAATTTATTCATATTATTTTTTAATTTAATTTTATTTATTTATTTTTTTTTTTGGATTATGTATCTTGATAATTTATTTTTTAATAAATCATAGTGTAAAATAAAGAAAGCTTGATGAAGTATTTTGTTATATCTCAATCTACCCATGATATCCACTTTTCCTTCATATCTAAAATGCTGTATTTTGGATTATAAAAATATGAAAAAGGAAAAGGTTAGAAAGCTATTTTGTTTCTGTTAAGTTTTCAAAAATTATTGTTAATTTTATGTATTTTTATTAGAACATAATTAAATTTGCCTACTTGGTGAATTGAAATTGCCCACAAGTGGGGAATATCATGTGAAATGCACCGCATTTCCAGATTTTTTTCATTTTCAATTTTAGATTTAGTGCTGTCTAATATTCTTATTGTGTTCATACACAATATGTGTTTTAGTAAATTATTAAATACTAAATTTTAAATGCAAAGAATGAAAGGACACTAAGGCAAAGCAAACATTTCTCAAGTACAAGTAAATAAATTTAACTACTTTTAGTATACAGCCCTAACTTTTCTTTTCCATCCATTTCATTTCTTTTTAATAGAAATTAAAATAAAACATATTAAATACTAATATATAACAATATTTATTACTTCATATAAACTCCTGGACATAATTATTGCACCGCTAAAAAATCTTGATTTTTACAGTGTTTGAAGTTATATTTTTTTTCTTTCATGCATGTGAAATCAGAAGTTATTTTAACAAGTTTATGAAGGGTAATCATTCCTTTGTTCTTTGTCCTAAAGAAGACAAAATGCCCATGTTTTTTAATTGTTTTGTAATGAATAATTTTATTCTTTTGTATTAACTAATCAATTTGTATATAGGTATATCATCACTATTGACCACTGCAAGATGCATACCTTGGCTATGGAATGAAGTAATAAATGAAGAAGGAGGTTATTGCGCTCCACAGCCTCAGATGGAAATAAATTCCTGTTCTACACCTGATAATGGATTCTCATTTCTTACCCATGCATTTGCCTTGTACCTCCCCCTTTTTTTAGGTATGTAGAGAGCAACCTTAGGGAATTTTTTTTTTTTTTTTTTTTTTTTTTTTTTGTTTAATGAAATAGCAAGTATTGGTAGCAAGTATTTTGATATTGCTATACTTTATAAATTCTGGCCTATAATCTTTCTTTTAAATACATAGTGTTTAGTTTGGACGTTAATCTTATTGATTTAATGGTCAGTAAGAGAATAATTTAAAATAGTAGCAGTGTTGTCTTTATTGAATGACAAAGATTTGGCTCTGTTTAAAGTTTCTCTTCATTGCTTCTAGCAATACAGGTTCAAAGTGTTAAATATTGAGAAAAAAATATGTCAAATAAAATGCAAAACTGTGGCAAATAATGAAGTAAATACAAAAAACTTACTTGAGCACGTAAAAAAAATATACTCGTTTTCATAGGAATAAGGTATGAATCTAATCATAATATATAATATACAAATCAAAAAAGAGAAAAGATGTAAAGGATTCTTAAAGATCTAAAGAATTTCAGAAGATAATTTATAAAGAAATTAAAATGTGATGTAAAAATATTGCTTATAATAAACTCACCGTTATCAAAATTTAAAAAAAAATAATTACCAATTCCTATTCTTAGTTGGGCCTGTTAAAACATTCTGTATTCTTAAATAGAAATTTACTGGATTGGACCCATGAAGAGCATGAGTTTTCATACTTCGTTTTACTTCTATTGAAAGATTCGTCATTAACAGTGAAAGCTTTAAAAAACAAAAATATACTCAACAATTTTGTAATAATGTAAAGAAAATGTTTTTATTGGCAGCAGTGGCATATATAAAACCATAAGTTAATCCCTCTGCTGCCAAAACCTCCATATGCCAGAAAAGAGGTGAGGAAGGGTGCCAAAAAAAACTGTTGATTCTGTTATACACTTTATCTACAAAGTTATATTATGAAAGAAACTACTACTTGATATTGTTAATCGGTTAAAAATACAATTATATTATTAATTAGCTATGTATAGATCATATTAGGTGGCAGAATTTCATAAGCAATGAAATTAACTAATAACATTTATTAGCAATAAATGGTAATAGTTCAAGATCTTGAGTGGTATGTTTCAAGTAAGTGTCACATAAATTACACCAATACTCCTGGTCTAAAAAAATACAATACAATTATTTATTTTTTATTACATTTTAATTTATAAAATAACAATCAATCAAATTTTATTGTTGATCAAACTGTTCGGATTGATGAACACATGTTATAATCCAAGTAAATCTTGGTAAGCCCTTGGCTTTAGTCTGCTTGTTATAAACGTTCCTCGGTCAGTGGTCAGCAAAGTGAGGCTCTGGCACAAATATCCACGGAAGGCGCAATCATATTTTCATTAAAAAAAAAAACTTGGTAAGAAAAAAATTACATCTCATTTCGATAAATTAAAATTCTTTTATAAATCGACAACATTTATAATTTTTTGTTTAAGTTAAAAGATCGATAAGTAATTAAAATTTTATATTGTAAAAATACAAAAAGAACATCGAGTTTAATTTTATTAGTTTTAGTAAACGTAAACACAAATCATGTACAAGTGCTTGAAATACAATTGCTGGATTTAAAAGACAAGGAGATATGGCGCTCTAAATTCGAACGTCTTTGTGTTGAATTGGAAATATTGGAGAAGAAAAAATGTGATCTTAGTTCACAACACAAGTGGTCTGCTTTGAATGACCTGGAGAAGGAAGACATGATCATTTTCAACGCTTGGAATAGTATTCCTGACTCTTACGATAAGCTAAAAAAAGCTCGCGTTTGCTGTTCTTTCCTTTTTCGGTTCTACATATATATGCGAACAATCTTTTTCAAGAGGAATCATGCCTATAATTAAAAACATCATACAAACCTGACTTACTCAAACTTTCCAAGGAGATGCAAGCACATTGTTCGCATTAATAAATATTTATTAAGTATGAAATTCAGTTTTATTTTGTGTAATAAAAGTTTACTAAACAAGCAGATTTGGCTCCCATTTTTTTTAAAAATTGTAATGTTCATATTTGGCTCTTTGGCTAATAAGTTTGCCGACCACTGTCCTAGGTTAAACTCTTGAGTTCCAGGTGCGATTAATAAAATAACAGATTGTGTTGTTTTGATTTAATTTAATTATGTGGTTAAAATTTAAAAAAAGCAAAAGAAAATCCTATGCAACCAATAACCTCTGTCAGCATGTTTAATTTCAAATCAAGGGGAATTTTCATATTCTCTATGTAATTTTCTTTCTTTGACTGTAATTTACAGGAAAACCTTAAACTTATGTGTAAAGGTAAATAAAATTTATGTGTAAAGGCACACCCTGGTATACAAGCAGGTTTCTTTATATTTATTTAAAATGTATTCTTTACATTGAATATAAAGACAATTTTTTATTTTATTTATTTGTATATTTCATTTTAATTTGTAAAATAAGAAAAATTTCTTTGCTTTAATGTGGCAGGTTTTTTATTTTGTTGGATATAGTTTGTATTCTGTACATATGTGCAGAATGATTTTTATTATTGTATTATCAAATAAAATAAACAAACTGCCACATTACAGCAAATAAATCTTTCTTATTTCTGAAATTACAGTGAATATAGAAAAGTTAAAATAAGAAAGCATTTATTAGTATGTTTTATAACTCAGAGGGAGATTAAAAATTCTTTACCCATAATTTACATTTTTTAAATTATTATTGTAATTTTTTCTCGTCAGTTCCCTTGCTGATAAGATATCAAATCTTTTTGTTCTTTTTTTTTCAATTTTCAAATATGAGTTGATTGATTCCAGATAGTACAGTTACAATATTAATCATATTCATTACCTTTATAGCTTTTAATATCTTGGTAAAATTATGCTTTGTTTCCTTATGAATTTTCATTGTCATTAGAAATAGGAGAATATGTTTTTAATATTGATATTGGCTGTTATCATGAAAGGTTATTTTTTGTTTAATAAATAATAGTAATTTAACCTTCATAAATGGTGACCTTAGGACTATGCTAATAATATAGCAAGCTTCTATTTGTATATTTTTTTAACATTGAAGAAAACATTTGTTTTTGTTTTTTTCTAGGCTTGTTAGTCTATAACAATTTCAGTTATGATCTATAACTTTTAAGAATGAATTATTTTAAACGTATTTTATAAACTTATTATTTTTTTATATTATATTATAGTTTTTAACCATAATAGATCTTTTAGGAGTTCTGAATGTTAGACTGCTCAACTCCCTGTACAAATGTAAACAAGGCTTTCGAAATACATGTAAACATCTATCTAGTTACAAAAAAAAAAAAAAAAAAAAAAAAAAAAAAAAAAAAAAAAAAAAAAAAAAAAAAAAAAATCCCGTTAAGTCAGCATTACTTTGAAAATAAACCTTGTACCCAGTTCATCAATAAATGCTTGTTAATAACATTTTGCTTATTGAAAACAATCCTTATTAAAAATAATAATTATATACTAGTAATAAAAGGGAAAAAAAATCTTTGATGAAAATATCATTAATTACTGTGTGTCTTACCGATATAGGTTTTATAGGATTTAGAAAAGTAACTTTATTAGTAATGTAAAAAATGAAAAACTTTATAATTGTCAATGAATGGCATTCATCTGTTTTAGTGTTGGTGGTATGTTTGATTTTATTCAATATTTATTATTCCCTTCACCAAAGCAAAAATGTAAAGGTGGCAGATGAATACAATGGTGAGTCCTTCACCAAGGCAGTATGATTAACATGGGATGTCTCTAATGAAGAATAGAATGCTCCATAGTTACTATAGTATCAAGATCATATAATTAATTTTCTTGATCTTAATCTAAAATAAATGTATCAACAAGTAATTAAAAAACATAAAAAAGTATTGAAATTCATTTTGTTTAACTTTAATACTTATGTAATAAATTTATTTTTGGAAGGGGAAAAAGAAAAAAATATGAAACATCAATTATTAGTTTCAACAAAGAGCAAAATTAAAAATTAGCACTGGTCCTGGTGACCTGGAAAACTCTGTAAAGCCACGGCCACACTAGACTGTTTAGCAGCCGCTTCTAACTAGCCGCAATCAGAAGTTGAACATGTTTAACTTTTTAGCGCTGCCTACCCCACGCTGGCAATCACGTGATCTCCTCGTTAGCGCCAGCCAGCCAATGTGAGCTTACTAGCGGTATATTTACATGACATTGGTATATTATTATGTACTGTACCTTAATAAACTGCTGTAAAACCTTGTAAATTCCACTCAAAACTTCTGGAGCAAACACTGGAATTTAGTTATGAGGGACTCTAAACAGGTATGCCAAAGACTTAAAACTGTCTCCAGTAGCTAGATAAAGTAAAGTAATTTCTAGTTTGGTTTTACTTGGAATCACCTGACGGAATTTGGTGTATTTTCTGAATAAGCGGTTTCGTTAACTCCAATAACTCTTTAAATTAAGGAACTGACATTCTTAAAATGTTGGCATAAGATGATGGATCTTCCTATTCTAGTTCCTTAAAAAGTGTTGCTGATGCCCCCAGATCGTTTGTTCTTAATATCCAGGATCTAACCCTCCATCACCTTTTCTTCTGTTTCAACATCTGTTCAAACAACTCTTTAACTCCAACATTTAATACACGTCTCAAAACGTCACGACTCACACCAATAGATGACATGTTGCACACACACACACAATGTTTTCAAGTCATCAACAGCAACTGTTCTAGCGGCTATTTACTTATAATGTGAACCCTTCAGATGCGCTTACTGATGGAAATATTTACCAGCGGCTGGTCAGTAGCGTCAGCTGCTAAACAGCCTAGGTGTGACCGCGGCTTAACTCTATAACAGCTTTTAGACTTTGATTCTAAACAATTCTTCCTGTGACTAACACAAACCTTCCTTCTTTTTTTTTTAACAAAACAAATTTATCTTATTCCTTCTCACATTCCCCAATCACAAATTCCTTTTTTACAGTCTTTCCCATTTTCATCAAAACTAAAAAATTTAATAACGTATTATTATGATTGATGAATTAATTGCCACTTACTTCTATTGGGATTATTTTATTAGAAAACTAGTTTCAAATGCTAAACATTGATCTTCAGTTCTAAAACATACAAAATGTTTTCAACACATCAGTACTATGTTACATGGATATTACAATAGAAGTGGCAACTAATTCATCAATCCTAATTGTATTGATCCTTCTATACCATCATGCACCTCAAGTGATTATGATTATTGTTTTTCAACTGTGATAAAAACCTGAAATTATTTAACTCCTCATTCTAACACTTCAAAAATTCATTTCTCTGAATCAGAAAGAAAAAGCCAGGCTCTATCGGTAATTTAGAAAAATCAAAGAAAGCTGTTTATTTTGAAGATGCCTATGCGCCGGGTGGTGGGGCAATTGAGGGGGGGAGGTAACCAAGAGTGGCAGGATCAACACAGCAAAGCAGTCGGAATGACCTTGGGTTGAACAAAACAAGAGATCTTTTGGCATTGGTTTTTCATTCCGAGTGGAATGAAAAACTTGGGTGATTTGTTACATTCCAAACCGGACCAAAGCTGGAACCAGTTCCAAGTTCTTTTCCACCTAGAATGACTCATCATTAATTGAAATAAGCTTTATAATCATATAGAATCTAAGTAATTCTTATGTTGTTATTAAAGTTTGGCTGAAAACTATTAAAAAATATATTTTTTATAAATCCGAGATAAAATCAGTTTTTAGTGAGATACTTGGGTCTCAAGTGTTGAAAATATATTACCATAAAATTTACATTATAATAAATGTTTTTGTTTAAATTGAATTTTAGAGAAATGAAAAAAATGTGGTTTAACCCCTAAATGGAGTTCACAATTTGTAAATTTACCAGTGAGCCGAGTTATGATCCACGATTTCTATTGTTATAGTCAATAAATGAAAGTCTGTTCATTCAGTAGAAATACAATTTTGGTAGGACATCACTCCTACATAAGAATGTATGTATATGTTTGTGTGTGTGTGTGTATATATACATATATAATTTTATTAATTCAGAAACCAACATACTTATGCATGTATTAATAAATGTTTCCTAGTCTAGAAATGGTTTATTCTAGAGGATGTTTTCAAAAGACATTACCATGATGGCATTTTGGACTTGTCATTAATCCCTACTCAACAAAAGCAGTTATAAACTAGAAAGAAATATTTTATTCACATTCAATAGTTCTGTATAATATAATTATCAAGACATAGAAACTTGCAAAGTATGATATCCTGAGCTTAAGTAGTTTACAAAAAAAACTTATTATTATTATTTCCTTTTCCTTTTCAACTTTACACTTTCTTACCAGCATTGACTAGAAACAAGGTACAATTACAATACTTTGAAAAGACATAATTTATAACCAACAAGGAAATAACTATTTACAATAAAAACAATAATTATTACAATATAAAAAGTATAAGTGCCACAAATTTTAGACTACAACTTTATTCAAGTTATCTTATCTTTTAAATAATAGAGTAAGAATCATTAAATATTAAAATTTATTTGCATAGAATCATTTCATTTTTATCAGTCGTTTCCTTAAAGAAATTACTTCAATTCTACTTATGAATTTAAAATTACTACTCAATTGATTAATCCCCCCCCCCTTCTTTTCAAACAATATTTTTTTAATAAATATTTCTAATTTGAATTTTATTTTAATATGTACATCAGTTCATCAATCAATTGTAACTTACTACTACTTTAAAAATAATCTAATACTTAATAATAATGTCTTTATAGCTCACAATTCTGAGAAGTCATTATGTACAGATAACAAACCAAAT
This sequence comes from Euschistus heros, assembly GCA_003667255.2. Classification (NCBI taxonomy): domain Eukaryota; kingdom Metazoa; phylum Arthropoda; class Insecta; order Hemiptera; family Pentatomidae; genus Euschistus; species Euschistus heros. The sequence goes on from RCWM02000116.1 coordinate 78,827, forward strand.
GAAGAAAATCAAATACAAACTTTATAAAAAAAAATATGACATACAATATTAAAATTAGATTGAAATGTCATTGTCATTTTATATATTAAAAATATACTAGATATGCTCCCATAATAAGTGATATTTTTAAATTGACAATGATGAAGTTGACAATGATTCCTTTTTGGATTTATGATGTTTAGTGATTGTATTAAATAATAAATATATTCAAAATTACTCAATTATTAGTATTGTTACACTTCAATGAGCACACTATATTGAATTAGAACTAAGCCTTCTTGATAGTACTTCATATGAACGAGTCTGTGTAACAACATTAACCTTCCTAGCTATTCCAGGCATCAGAAGAGCTTCTTCATAGCTCGGCAGCTGGTCATTTATCACAATTTCTGGTAGAACAGTCTCAACAGCACGTTCTTCCTCTTCTGCAGGTAGGTGGGGTGTATCAAGCATTCTCCTAATCCAATAAAAACAAAAAATTGCCAGAAATAGAAGAGTGGTAGAAATAATAAATGGTATATAGGGATGTTTTAGCATCCAGCGAGGTATTCGGCTACGGTAGCATGCATCTGCCCATGTTTTACCTGTAACATTTTTCGGATGTGCACAAAATAAATTGTTTGCATCCTCAGCTAGTCGATATAGATGATCCATGCGGCAGTCACATGTCCATGGATTATCATTAAGATACATCTTTCCTTGGGCGATTACATCTTCTGCTAAAACCAGGCGGTTACCAGAAAGCCTGATCTCTGCAATGCCATTTATATGATTCTTAAAAGTGCTTAATCTGTTATAGCTGACATCAAGTATTGTTGCACTCATTCCTCCAGGGAAATGTTCCAATTCATTGTGAGATACATTGAGAGTATGGATCTTGGCACCCTTGGTATCAATGGTTTTCAACTTACAGTGGGAAGCTTCAAGAAGGCGCATGGAAACTAATTTCAAATTTTGGATTTGGTTACCAGTTATATTAAGCCATTCCATAGGTCTTAATTTCAATGTAGAGAGTGCATTGTAGCTTAAATCAGCCATTTTTAGGCTATGTAAGTCTATGTAATTTATTCGGTTATAACTGGCATGTAACTCAGTCAGTGAATTTAAGAAACTTATATGATTTATTATATTGTGATCTATAACTGCAGTTCTAAGAAGAGGCATTCCTAAAAAAACAAATTAATTAGTCAACAATTAGAAAATACAAGAACTTTTCATTTTATTATATACATATCCTTAACCAACTGGTATAAAAAAATTTTTTAAAAAACCTTTGAAACCTTAAATTATTGATTTTTGATTTTGTTAATATTCTTTAATAAAAATTACACTTCCAGTTAAACAAAACTATTCTTTAACAAAATATTTTTTTTCATTATCGCATTAAACTATGCATCATACATCAAAACTAGTCTTTGAGTAAACTATATAACAATAGAAGTGGCAAATAATTATTGGTTCCTAAGCAAGTATTGATTCTATAGATAATAGAGCAATTATAGTTCAGGTTATTAAGACAGACGTGAAAAAACACCAATGTGGTTTGGATATAAAATCCAAGGATATAAAAAGGCAGTGCTAATAATTTGAGCTTTATATTATTGAAATTAATCACTGAAAAATTGGGTAACGGTTCGGATCGGCGACACCACCAAACTAGGTTGACCCGCGCTACACTGACCAGTTCGATCCTTAAGCTTCACTTCGAGTTTACATTTTTCGATAGTTCATTCCTATAACCTCACATGTAAACAATCATTTCTACAGTTTCAACTTGGATTGTGTTGTTTAGTGTGTTATATTGATGTTTAGACTTCTTAAATCTAAATAAGTGAAACAGAAGTTCACAAAATGAGTTTCATAAAGGATTAAGTGTTTTATAAATTCATGTTTTCTTATTTCATCTAATCTTATGTGTAAAAGTGTTATAAAACTTAAGAAGATTAATTTGTACATGGATTTGGTGTTTTACATATTTATATTTGTTCTATAAATTTAAGTGATAAAATTTACAACTTGTAAAAGTGTTATGAAACTTAACAAGATTTATTTGTACATGGATTTGGTGTTTTATATATATTTGTATTTGTTGTTTCAATTTCAGTGATAAAATTTCAGTATACATATTTTGTGAATGGATTCTTTGTCATCCACATTACTTTTTGTGCTAAAGTGAGACAGATTGTATAATTAATTCAATAAAACATATCAGTTTATAAATAAATGTGAGAAAGTATATCACAGGTTTTTTGTTTTTTTATTTCCACTTCCCATGAGAAAATATAGCAGAAATTAACATCTTCACTTTCAACTAGGATTCTGTCTTATATTATATAATGGCTTATAACATGGAGAATTGACAATGTGAAAATAATCACAGATTAAGAGGTAAATGACACATTACTATATAATTGTAGAACTATTGGTATAATGTTATAGATAAATGTGTTTTTAAAAAAAATTAGAAGCCTGATGACACATTATCACCGAAACATGTAGCTACAAATGTTAAATAAATAGGAGTTATGCCAAATAAATACTTGAGGATTTTGTCTTTTTTTTATATTTATAATTTGTTATTTTCACTTCTCTGAGAGAAAGTTCATCAGGAATTAACTTTACTGGTGGTTCAGTAGTATATTAATTGTTGATTAAATTAATATTAATTCAAAATTGATTTAGTGTCTTATATTTTGATATTTCCTTATTTCCACTTTAATATTTTCTTATTTCTCATTTTAATATTAGAAGGTAAACAGAAGTTAATATTACTTTGAACAGGGATTTAGAGTTTCTCAGTAAATGTAGGAGAATAACCTTTCTCCTCTAAAAGCAGCGACTAGAACATCGAAATATATCGGAACAAGGTTAGAATCGATAAAAGGTATTCTGAGCGGGTTTAGGGGTTGGTGTCGCCGATCCGAACCGTTACCTAAAATTGTCGTAGTTAATGAATGAGAATTCTTCGGTAAAGTGCATGATTGAACTTATCCAGCCAGGCCTTCATTTATCAAGTACAAAATTAGAGTCTCTATCTCATGGGTTTGTTCAATTGGAAAGTCAAGTTAGCTAGTACAATTATTCCTTTAATAGATCAGCATAAGACCCAGGATTTTGAGATTTGAGATAAACTTTTTGCAAAGTTTAATGCTGCCACGCTCCTCTATACTGTCTTTTCAAATTGATTAGTGACTTTTGACTTTTATCATCTTAATTTGTTTTCCTCCAGAATTGTGTTTGAAAACAGCTTAGATGGTGTTGTAGTGAATTCTTTGTTGTCAAATCTTCAATTTGACTATTCTCGGGTACTTCATCATCAAAAATTATATCTCCAGTGTTTTGAGGTGAGAGTCCGTGATTCAGAGATATGAGAAAGAATAGGAAGGAACACCACTCTCTTGACCATCTTAGGCCTCTTGGGAATTCCCTTTGTTAGAGGAAACTTCGCTGACACTGCATTCCTTGCACCTCAATTCCATAATTATCAATTTTCTTTGATATGAGAACCCAAATACTTGAAACTCTACTCCCTCCATTCTCTCACCATGAGGTTTACAACATGAATTTTGTCATATTAGGATTGATGTACTTGTCGATCACATTGATCACAATGGACTTCTAACCAGCAGTCTAAGGTTTGAGTTCAGCTTAGGCATATAAGTATTTATTGTTTCATATCAGCTGAGAATTATCTCTGGGGTCAGGAAACACTCTTTGAACCTTCCAGCCTTTTGTAATTGGATACCCTTAATTAAGAAGAATAACCTGGTGGCTGAGTGTGATCCTTTTACTGCTGTTGTCAAGATACAGTACATCCTTACCAAAGTAAAAAACCAAGACTCTTCATGGGTTGTAGTGATAAAGACTTTTATTTGTCATTTGAGGACACTACATAATGATGTTATTCAGCTAATGCAAACAAGAGATTTAATTAATAAAAACCCCAGTTGATACAAATCTGAATTTTAAGTCTTCAATTTCAGCCAAAAATGAACCCTCCTAAGCCTAAGAAACTATAAATTAAAAAAAAAAAACATTAAATATTTTAAACTTTAAATACTGAAATATACTCACTTGAAAAGTCAACAGATTCTAAAGAACAGTTTTGAGCAATTAAAATCTCTGCATTAGTGATAAAATCAAGACTTCGCATGTGTTTATTACCACTTAAATCAAGGAATTTTAGATTAGTCAAACCAGAAAGTGCTGTTGGTTTCATTACTCTAAGCTGTGTTCTTTGAAATCGTAGCTCTTGGAGTGAAAAAGAACTGTAACAATCAAATTGACTTATTATAGTAAAAAAGGTAAATGTCTCTCAAGATAGTTTTTTTTTAAATATATTTATCTTAGTTAAATTAAATATAATCATATAAGATACAAAAGAATTATATGACTCATTAATTCAACATGTTCCTTGCTTGTTTTAATTAAATAACTGCAAGATCACTGTTTTGCAACAAAGGTTTGTTTGAATAAGAGTAAGCACCCATACTTTATAGTACCTATAAACATATTGCACATCTGTGAAGTATTCATAAATATTTTACTACTACAAAATCATAATATAAAAATGACTTTATTTCAAGTAGAAATATATAATTGGTTGATTTAAAAGAGAAAGGACTATTTTCATGCTGTTCAGTAACCTTGGGCTGCTCTTTTTTAATTCTATCTTAAATCTGTCAATAGTATGCAATTACAATTAGGATTGATGAATGAATTGCTCCTTCTATTGGAATTATTTTATCAGAATACTAGTTTCGAATGCTAAACATTCAAAGTTTTCTTCACATCAGCACTATTACATGCATTATATAATCAACCAGGATTCATAAATCCTTATTGTATTGATCCTTCTATACCATCATGTGTACCTAAGTGGTATGCAATTAATTCTTTACCAATTCTATGTCAAGTTTATTTTTTAAATATTTAGAACTTGAAAGTTTGATCGTTGCAAGACTTCATTAGGAATGGAAAATTTGGCCAAAGGTATTAAATAGGATAGATTAAAAATGAGATAGATTTTTCATAGATGAGGATAAGCACCTACAAAATGAAGAATCTGTGCAGAAATAATTTTGAAAATTTAAGATGTATGTCCAGTCACAATTTTATGGAATGATTTCACCCAAGTTGTGGAATAAGGACAAAGATGTGGAAGCTTCCAAGCATTGGGAAAATCAGGGTCTATTTCCAACTTTACTATGAAGTATTAAAAAGAAAGAATATTTTCAATACTTTGATTGGCAATACTTTATTTCTGTTGACTGGAAGTGATTACTATAGAAACAAGATAATACTCTACCCTATTTATCAAATTTGACCTAACTTATCTCTTCAACCTGCACCCGAGTTAGGCAAATAAAATTGTTTATACATCCAACAAGTTGCAATATTTTTCCTTGAGAACGTTATTTTCAATAAATTAAAATGTTTATCAATTTATATGACCTTCATAAGTCTTGAGAATTGTTTATCAAATCTTAAAGCTTTGATTTGAGTTTAATAGTAATCAAACAATTTTATTTATGAAATAATAATCTTGTAATCTTATTTTTTATCTAGGTACTTAATTTTACCATATTTCCAATAAATAAAAAAATAAACCTCAAATTATTAATAACTTTCAAGAGGTTATACTCACGCTAAGTCACTTATTTTCCTTAGAGGATTATCACCTATATTTAAGACCTGTAGTGATGGTAATTTTTTAAAAAATGTTTCTGGTAAAACCTCTATGTCACAGTGTGATAGATCCAGCACAGCCAATCCATCACAATCAATATTTATGCTTTTGATTGGGTTCTCTGATAAGTCTAAGCTTCTTAGGCTGATGGGGCAGTTTCCAGACGAAACTTCTCTGTTTAATAAATAAGGAAAATTCAGTTAATCAGTATTATAGTAATACTAATAACTTTTATAGTCACTTATTACTGTAAGATTCAAACTAGTTAAAAAAATTATTGAAAATTAAAATTATTACAAAATATGTAAAATTATTGTTAAAATATAATAATATAATGAAAAATAATAAAATTACCTCAACTGATTATATCTTAATGAAAGAGATTGAACTCCATCTAAAATGTCAGGAAACAGTTGAATATTATTTGAGGATGCATTAATATATTTTGCCTCTAATGGAGGAAATATATTAAATTGGTTTCTGGAGATATCCACATGATCAAACTAAAAAAAATTCTTTATTTTATTTTGTGCATTTATTGATGTTTTTCAAGGTTTGAATATAGATTGGCAATGGAACTAAATATTTATATAACGTACTGATTGAAGGAAGTGTAGGTCATATACATCCAGGCCTGTTAATGATTGGCCAGCACAATTCACTGTGTTCTTGAAACATGAACATTTTGTCAGACAATGTTCTGTTAAAACTCCATATAGAAGACATAGCAAGATCAGGCCATGGATATGCATCTCCTCAACCCTGTAAAATGTAATTGATATTTTCTATACTAGTCAAATTTTTATAATGTTCCTTGTATAATGTATTTAATCAACATTAATAAACACATTTGAATTGAGTGGAAAGATTGGAAGCATCTACAAAATGGGAAAACTACTAATACGACACATCCTTATGTAAGGTGAAAATAATTTTGACAACTGGGCCCCAAAATTTTGTTTCAATTATAGAACTTAATCCCATTAACAATTAAAATATTTGAGCAGGTTTAATACCACAATGACTCATCCCCATAGAAAGATCTCAGTATTTATTGTTTAAATGATTTAATTAAACTAGTATGGATTTTTTCTAATTTATTTATTTATTTTTTGCGATAAACTAAATTTTAGTCAATTGAACTAAGCACCAAACTGCTTTGTTTTCACGTCAGGATTATACATTAAGAGCTAAAATTAATTAGCAATGCAAGATATAATATCCATCCACTATTTTTTGGGAAATGAGAATATTTAGCAACAGTTAAACATATAAAATTATTTATTACACAATAAGTTTCTTAATTAAGATAATAAATATTTGAAAATGTAATATTACATATTAGTGCAAATTAGGATTACTGACAGTTTTGAAAAATAATTTTATAAAGTGTTACCTTTTGTCTCAGTAATTTTGGCTAAACTTGCAAAAATTAACATTTTAAAACAATAACTTAAGAAGGTTTTAAAGGCGTGTTCAATATGAGTAACTAACTAGCTAAACTAAGTGTGATAGATAAGGTTTGAGATAAGACTTGATAAAAGTAAGGTAAACCATTTCCAACTGTATCTAATAAACCACAGAAACAGTAATAGCAAGTTTTTATTGATCTTTCGTCACCTAAGTAGATAGAACTCTTTAGAATCCAATTAATATCTGAGTATTTTTTTGTTAAAATTCAAAAATAAATTTGAAGAGGGGGGTAAGTTAGCAGAATTGTTAAAGTTGATTAAATATTCATTCCAGAGGTAAGATATTGTGAGAACAAACTAAAAATATACTTTTATTTATTTTTTTGAGCTGTAGTCAAATTGTAGTATGAGCTTATAAAATCATTATTCAGAATTGAAATAGTTTGTCTGTTGGCAGCGCTGGAAATGGGAAGGTTACGTGAAAGTTATCTTTTGTGGCAATTTAAAGTTGACTTGAGTCAACCCCGTGGCTTATTGTAGGTTATTGTAATTTGACGTTCGTTCAATATGGAGAATGGAGACGTTGCTGTACCTCAAAAAACACCAAAGCAATTGGAAAAAGAAGCTAAAAAACTAGCTAAACTTGAAAAGTTTAAGCAGAAAAAAGAAAAACAAACACAATCTTCTGAGCAGCAAAAAGAAAAATCTGATGTAAGTTTTGTTTTTGCAGTACTCCCATTTTTTTGTTTTTTTAGATCAAGTTTCTAAAAATATTTTTGCAAACATCTTTGAATAGAAAACGGAAAAAAAGAAGATTCCATTAGCAAAGCCGACTATAGAATACACAAGTAAAACTGAACCTGGACAAAAAAAAGATGTGTCATCTCAAATGCCTGATTCTTACAGCCCAAAATATGTAGAAGCAGCATGGTATACTTGGTGGGAGAAAGAAGGATTTTTCAAACCTGAATATGGAGTATGTTCTTGTTAATACATTTTTTTCTTTATTTTGCTTGCTTTATCCTATACCTTAATAGATGCTGCATATTTTAGGGGCATAAAATTAAAGATCATAATCCCAAAGGGAAATTTGTTATGGTGATTCCTCCTCCAAATGTTACTGGTTCATTGCATCTCGGTCATGCTCTAACAAATGCTGTTGAGGATGCACTCACAAGATGGTAAAATTGTACTCCTTTTAATTGATAGATTTTCATGTTTATAATCCTAAACATTTTATATGCATTTGAAATTACAGGAATCGGATGAAAGGCCGTACAACCTTATGGGTCCCAGGCTGTGATCATGCTGGAATAGCAACTCAAGTGGTAGTTGAGAAGAAATTGTGGCGAGAAGAGAAAAAAACTCGTCATGACCTTGGACGAGAGGAATTCATCAAGAGAATATGGTCATGGAAAAATGAGTAAGTCTTTTTTTTAAATCATATATTATTGTGCCATGGGTATTTATATCCTTTGGTGACTCTCATAAAGTATATATATTATGCTATTTAGTATAAGAGTATATAATATATATAAAGCTTAGGTATTCTGGGTAGTTTTTGAAGAATATTCTTATCATATTATGGAAAAACAAAAATGGTTTCTATTTATTACTGTTTTTTAAGGAAAGGGGACAGAATATATAATCAGATTAAATGTCTTGGTTCAACACCAGATTGGTCAAGAACAGCATTTACCATGGATTCTAAATTATGTAAAGCAGTAGTTGAAGCATTTGTTAGACTGCATGAGGAAGGAACAATATACAGAAGCAAGCGTCTTGTAAACTGGTCGTGCACATTGAAAAGTGCTATTTCAGATATAGAGGTATTTTCTTATTTATTGGTATTCTAGATATAGTTTCTATATTTATAAAAACTGCTCAGAAATGAATAGGAATATTGCTAGTTTTGAGATATTTACTTTGCTTAGTAATTTCATATTATTTTTATTATAAACTGGATTAATATTTATTTGAAATAATTATGTTTTTTACTGCAGGAAAATGTAATGAAAGGATTTTGAAAAATAACAAATCAAAAAGTTTTAGTTCCTTAATTTTTTTATTGAATGCAATAGTTTTTGGAAACCATTAATACCTTGTATAATGTTCTTTCTTGGCTGGAACCTGTGTGCACCTATTAATAATATTTCTAATTTCTTAAGTAATTTCAATCTGTAGATACTGCAATACTGCACTCAGTTGTTAGAAGTCAATTGGCTGCAAATAATGGTCAAGAGAATTTTCTAAATTTTGAAGAACAACTCTTCCTCTATGAGGTCTGGCATTGTCATCCAGAAAGTTAAAATTACCTAAAATTGATATGTTATAATTTGTGGGAAGTTGGCCTTTTATTTTATGCTCCTTTGAGATGATTTGACAGCTACATATGGTGCACGATACATGTGGTGTATCGAGCAAAAAGAAGAATAGACCAACTGGAATGCTGTCTTGTTAACTGATGAATTGCATTTCTGTCTATATAGTTATATAAAGTGCCTGCTATCACGAATGCTATAAAAATGCTGGGCAAATACCAAAAAATTGTCGATATCCCTATTCATTTTTTAGCACTTTGTACATACATCTATAAAAACATTTTATTTTATTGTTTATTGACATTATAATTTTTTTTTTAAATATATATCTTTTCATTTCATAGTTTCATATAACAAAATCACCCTTGTTTAGTTCGCTTAATACTTTTTCCTTTTTTAAATTTTTTTAGGTTGATAAAGTTGAACTTACTGGGAGAACTCTCCTGTCTATCCCTGGTTACAAAGATAAAGTTGAATTTGGTGTCTTAGTGTCATTTGCTTACAGAGTTTGTGGAAGTGATGATGAATTAGTTGTAGCAACTACCAGAATAGAAACAATGCTTGGTGACACTGCAGTTGCTATACATCCATTAGATAAGCGCTATTCACATCTTCATGGAAAGTATGTTCAGCATCCATTTGCTGATAGAACTCTTCCTATTGTACTTGATGATTTTGTTGACATGGAATTTGGAACTGGTAATGAAACATAAGTTTCTAATTAGTTAGTTTGTATATTTTCTATTAGCCTTAAGCCTGATAATGTAGAGATTTATTTTTCCTAAATTTTATGGATTGAAAACATTTTAAGTATTCTTACATATTTGTTGTGAGCTTCATGCTCTGTTGATTGTTGTTCACACTTATGAAAAGAAATTCACTTATTTGTTATTGTAAAGAATTGTTAATGGCAAATATCCATTACAACTGCTCCATCCAAAAGCATGTCCTACATGGTAGAGATACTATTGATTTCTGGATAAGATAAGTAAAGGATATACTTTTAGATATATCTATGTGTTTCTTCTATAATCTTACAAAATATTAGTAAAGATCAGATTTTTTATTTTATTTTATTTTTTTTATGATTGTGAGGTAGGCCTAAATGAACTTGTTTTGAGGTTACATTTCTTTTATTTATATTTCAGTGGTTCTCCTATGTATGTAGTATATGGACTTATTACTGTTTTAGGGAAGGGGCTGGAGCACTGGTTTATTGTGTATTATATTATACTGGGGGCTGGATTATTAATATATTATATATTTGTACTTACAAGCTTTATGTTCTTGAATTTTCACTTCATATCTTTATATAAAACAATATTTTTCATTTCCACTTGTTATAATTATTAGGGATGTATAAAAGTATCATTTAGATTGTGGGTCAAATAGCTCCTTATGTTTTCTTCATTTTTAATTTTAAAAAGTTTTGGGCTTCCTAAAACAAAAAAATGATAAAAGAATGAGCTCAATTACTGTTGGGAAGGCTAGAATTGACAAATAATTTATTTGTCAAAAGTCTTGGATTATTATCAATAACAATTGGTAGTCCATACTGATTGTTGATAAAATGTTCCAAACTTTGCCAGTATTTGATAACTCAGTTGCAAATAGAAAAAAATCACTTTTTTCATTCTATTCTTGGCTAAACATGTTAAATGAGATAATATTTCCAGGTGCCGTAAAGATAACTCCTGCCCATGATCATAATGATTATGAAGTTGGAGTCAGGCATAATTTACCTTTTATTACAATACTTAGTGACGATGGTGTGATCATTGGTGATTGTGGTGAATTTACTGGCTTAAAGAGATTTGAAGCTAGAAAAGCTGTGCTGGAAGCTCTTAAGAATGCTGGATTGTATCGAGATACAACTGATAATCCTATGGTTGTACCTATTTGTAGTAGGTCAAAGGATGTGGTGGAGCCATTAATCAAACCTCAATGGTAAATTATTATATTAATCTAGGTTTGTTTACAGTTTTTATTATATATCTGTTATTGTGCCATTCCTATGATTGTTTTCCTGATATTTATTTTGATGTTAGTCTATTAATCAGAAATAATTTTTGTCTTGCAATAACCCAATTTTTTCACAAGATAACTTATATTAAGGTACATTTAAAGCAGAGGTGCCTATTACTTTCCCTTCCATATCTTTATTATGTTTAACATTTCTTACTAAGGCTATTAGCGTGTCAACTTAGGCATTTATTCCAAAGAAAGATGAAACCCCCTTTGAATCGATTAACGCCCTTTACTTAACTACGACCTTACCAGACAAATTACTCTATTACATATTTATAAACTGAGTCTTAATTTTCCTATTCCCACAAAAAAAAAATTTCATTCCTCATTAGTCCCTATTATAGTGAAGGCCTGGAGGACTGAAACATTGTTAAACATTAAGTAGTACATCAATTGTCTACTTGATAATATAATGAAAAACAGTTCTATCAAATGGCTGTATCAACTCTATGTGGAAATGAACATCTCTGTTGCTTGTAGTAATTAAAATGACTGGATCGCTTCCTCAGAATAGAAGAAGAAAGAATGATAAAAAGATTATATATGTTAACTGTCAAGAGGGAGAGATATTTAGGGAAGACCTAAGAATAGATGGGGAGATTTCTTCCTTGGAAGATCTCAGGAACATAATTGTAAATCATACAGGCCAAGAATAGCTTCAAGTATCAGTTGTACCACATATATTGTGCGCCCTCTTAATAAAAACCCCTCCCCCTCCTCAGCTTCCCATTTTAGGCCTATTTCCCTTCTGTCAAACCTATCAAAACCACTGGAAAGATTAGTCCATTCACAACTCTCTACCTATCTTGAGCACAAAGATCTCCTCACTCCTCTCCAATCAGGCTTCCGTTCAGGATACTCCACTCAATCTGCCCTATTAAAGATAACCCAAGACCTCCATTCCTCCATGGACCAACAGCAAATAGCAATCCTTGTCCTATTCGATTTTTCAAAAGCGTTTGATTGCGTTGATCATGCAATTCTCCTCTCCAAATTACATAACCTTTCCCTATCCAACAGTGCTTTAAGCTGGTTTCGCTCCTTCTTGTCTCACCGGTCCCAAACAGTTATCCTTCCCAACAAACCTCCCTCATCCTCACTACCTTTAGAAAGAGGTGTTCCTCAAGGATCCTCCCTGTCACCTATCCTCTTCTCTGTTTATATTAATGACCTACCCCAAGCTATACGCCACTCCCAGTATCATTTGTATGCCGACGACCTCCAAATCTACCTATCCTTCCATCCTTCAGATATGTTAGAAGCATCTCGTAAGATTCAGGATGATATTGAGAACATCTGCAAATGGGCAGTGAAAAATAAGCTACGCCTGAATCCAGAGAAAAGCAAGGCTATCCTTATCGGTTCAAAACCTACCCTTAATTCCCTCCCTTACTATCCATTACTTTACCTCAACAACCGTACAATTCAATTTCAAACTTCCATCAAAAACCTCGGAATCTCCTTTGATCAACACTTATCTTGGAATAACCACATTTCCCAAATAACCAGAAAATCCATCATGGTCCTCAAACAGCTCCAAAGACATCGTGACTCCTTTCCCCGAAGTACCCGCCAACTTCGGGTGTCCTCTCTCATTTTTCCCCACATGATTACGGGTGCTTGGTGTACGGGGGACTGTCTGTCGAGCTAGAGATGCGACTGAGGAGACTAATGAATTGTTTCATAAGATTTGTGGGGTGGCTTTTCCCAGATTTTCGACGGCAATACTTCCTCGGCACTTTCTTATTCCAGTCATTAAAAACCAATAAACCTTCCTATGTCCTAGACCTACTTACTATGCGTTCCTCCATTCACCACCTGAATACAAGATCCCAACCTTCCAACCTATATATACCCCCTCACATAGAACTGCCTCCTTTGAAAAATCCTTTGTTATCCGTGCTACCTCTTTTTGGAATTCCTTACCTATCCATATTCGCAAAGCCTCATCCTTAACTTCCTTTAAACATCTTTTATTTATCCATCTCCTCGATTTTCAGTCTTCCACAAAAATGTAAATAAGTGTTCTAAAATGTTTACAGTTGATTGTTTTTATTAATTTTATTTTTTTATTTCCTATCTATTTATGTATTTTTAATTTTTTCTTTTTTCTATCAACTTTAATTTTAATCTTTATTTATTTTTTATTTCTCATTTCTACTTTTTCTCCTAATTTAGCTATACTACAAATGTGCTGATTTAACTAATCTCAGCCAGACAATTGTACCTTTTATTGTGCACTTTAATTATTCTTAGGGGACAGTCCGTCCCAGAATAAAGTTTATTTTTCATTTCATTTCATTTCATATATGAAACCTTGCCCTCAAAAGATATTATTTAAGATCCATTCTGTTTTTTATTATTATTAAAAATTAACTATCTACCAAAGTAGATATCTATCTACTTATCTCTGTTCGAATCATCCTCAAATTTGATAAGGTCAGAAAGCCATTGCTGAATCAGAAATTTTACATCTTTGAACCAAAACAAAGAGAAACAATGGTTGTAACATTCATAATGTTTTACTTATTTGTTTTCAAATTCCCATTCAATATACTTTCATATGACATGTGTTACTGTAGGTATGTCAAATGTGATACAATGGCAGAAGAAGCTCTGAAAGCAGTTGAAAGTGGAGAGCTAAAGATTATACCTGAGCAGCACAAGAAGACCTGGCACTATTGGATGTCAAACATCAGAGATTGGTGCATATCAAGGCAGTTATGGTGGGGTCATAGAATACCTGCATATTATATTACATTAAAAGATACTACTAAACAGCCAGTAAGTATTCAAGCTTTTGATGAGAACAATTATTGTTTGAGGAGATGGTTCTATAATGATTTAAACTCTAATCTCGAATATATATATTAATGATACTTTGCGAGGATAACGTAAATACCAAGAAAACTTTTTTTTTTTTGTTAATACAAAATGCATATTTTATTTTTTATAATTACTTAAAGTAAAAAGTTAACATTAAGAATATGTAATGTATGATGATTAAAGTACGATTATATAAAGTGAAGTTAAGGTAATTTAATGAAAAATTGCTAAACCTTCATTGAACTATGAAGATGATCCAGTTAAAATTTGGTAAAGATTGGTTCAATAGTTTTCGCAGTTAGTGATCACAAATGAAAAATGGCTTGTCCATCTATATAATAGTATAGATATATAAAAAATATAACTATTTGTGAGCCTCTGTAAATCAATTTCTGTTTATTGTAAGACATAAGTGAATGTTGTATTTAGTGATGACAACTTTAGACTGCCCTTTTTGATGTCGCCTACATTTCCCCCTTGACTTAAAATCAAGTAGATAGCCCACACTATCCTCCATAATTCCCTGATTAGGCTTGGGAGCAGGGACAGACCTCGGAATAGGCGGTTTTGAAATAATTGAAGAATTACTAGGGGAATTATTATTGTTATTCGACAGTCTTCCACTCTTTTAGGCCACTGATATAAAAGTAGTTCATCAGCTAGGACAATCTCTAATTCTTTTAGAGTCTTGTTTTGTTTTGTTGCTCTCTTGTATAAAATTCACAAATTTATTATGAAAATGTCAACTAGATAAAAAATAATTGCCGAATACCATTTGTGGAATCTCAACAGGGTTTGACACAAAGAACATAGCATATCACATAAATCTACCCCACTCATGTAACATTTGAATTACAAAATTGCCCTGGGACTATTTATTATTTTTTTTTTTCTTCTTTTGACGAACGTTCGACTTAAAGAACTAGATCATCATCTTTACTTTGCAACTCCTCTTCCATTTGGTCTGGAATTTCATTGTATCCTCTTCTCAGATTCTGATCCAACCTTCGGCACAAGTAACATGATATACTCTGTCTGTTCGCGAAACATGATCACAATTCTACAATATCAAAAATATTTGTTATAATTACATAGCAATAACATTAATAAACATTATTTGTAATAATAAATATCATTTTGGGGGATAACTTATTTGAAAATAATGTATCATGGGCGATACATTGTGTGAATAGGGATACATTACTGGAAAATAATGCCATAACTATTCTCGTAAAATTTCAGCCATGATACCTTGAGAAAAACATTCATAGTCTAGTAATAAATAATAAAATATTATATGCAAAGAAATTTTTAGCTTCCAGAAATATTTATTTAAATACTATTGTGTGAATTCAAAAATGGATTAATATTAGTTATCAAATATGATACTGTTCAAGAATAAGGGTCAAAGTTTTGAACCAAAGATGAAATTGAACCTAGAACCTTATATACAGGGCACTCTGAGACTCTCACCCTATCAGACTCCTCTATCTTGATCTTCATAGTATAAGTTTAATTACATGAATGAATTCCTCCTGGGAAAAGATATTATTGGCCCTGTATCTGATATTAGTTTTCCTCTAGATGGTCTTATGAAAATGAGAAAACAGATGGAAATTTTCTATTGTTTGATATAGCTGAGATGATGGAAGGGTCTTAAAAATCATAATTTGATTTTTATGAGTTTCCATTTATTTTTGTATGCTCTGTTAATAAATTGAGTGTGTAAAATATTTGTATTGGAATTTTCAGTCGACTATAGAGCTGAGCTTAAGTTCAAATTCAATTATAAATGACAACAACATAACTAAATTTATTTAAGATGATAAAATTAGTTTTACTCTTAATTTTAGGAGAATGAAGATGATCGATGGATTAGTGGCCGTAGTGAATCTGAAGCAAGAGGAAAAGCAGCAAAAAAATTTAGTGTGACTGAAGATAAGATAGATCTTAAGCAAGATGATGATGTTTTAGATACATGGTTTTCATCTGGTTTGTTTCCATTCTCTGTTTTTGGCTGGCCTGATCAGGTATCTCTTTTAATACTATTTAACTTAATATTTACCTTTATTATCCATTATTTAATTTAGCTGCTGTTCCTTTTCAGTCAGATGATCTTGATGTATTTTATCCTACTACACTCTTGGAAACTGGTCATGATATTATATTTTTCTGGGTTGCAAGAATGGTTTTTTTTGGACAGAAATTGCTTGGGAAGCTCCCATTCAGGTAATAGTTTGTACGTTTGAAACATGGTAGTGTGTTATTTATTGAACTAGTATTTATTCATCTATAAATAAAATGTTATATTGTGCGATAGATCTTCTATTATTAAAATTATGATAAATAAAAACATTTTTGTTTAACAAATAAGAAAAATCCTTTGTAACTAATTTCAGTTTTATTTTAGAACTAATGAATGTTTATTTCAGGCATGAAAAATTTATTTTTATTTATTTATTTTTTTCTTAAATCTTGTGTTTTATTATTTGTTGGGTTTAATGTCCATGTACTTTAACTAGTTCAAGAATGAAAGGATATTGTCCACTTTAAACTTTTTCAGCAAGAATATAAAGATTACATTTTATTTTGAGTATCTATCTGTTGCTAAACAAAAATTTCATTCCATTTAGGTTAGACTCACAAAAGCTCAAGCCTGCTGTTTCAACACGCACTGGTATTGAGGTCTGATTTTCTAGTAATATTGTTAAGAACTTATAGTGTAGAACCTTTCTTAACTGGTCTAGTCAGAATGGAGAACCTGGCCGATGTTGAGGTTCCCCTGAAAAACCTGTTTTATCTAATATCAAATAACTAGGCATTATTGCTGCTAATAATAAACTAAAATAAAAGTAAGGATTAAGTTTCTTACTTAAAAGACCCGTCAGATGGTCATTGTTTCAGTCATCTGTCAGCTATTTACACCTACTGATAAGAGAACAAAACATGAACTTTGCTCTTTGGGAGAGGCAGGATAATCTTAGTAATAGTTAATTCCTAGGTGATTGTTAAGAGATTTACTGTCTTTGTTTCTATAGCAACTGAAACATACTCCCCCTATTTTCTTTAATATACACTACCATTTAGTAGGTTTTGCACATTCTCAGCCAAAATAGTTTAATGTTTAATATCTTTGGAAAAAATAAATGATTTTAAGAAATTGAATGCAGTACTATAGTTCATACTAAAACCTTTCATGTCCATCTGGTTTCAAATGAAAAATTGTAAAATCAAGTTATATTTCTTTTTTTTGTCATTGATCTTAGAAAAACTTTTTTAAATTTTAGAAGAAAAAGCAAATTAAAAAAATAAATAAAATAGAAACAAAAAGGGTTTAAGATGACTTTGTATCTTATCTGACATTGCGAGTAACGGAATATTTTTTTTTCTCCAGCCATTTTAGAGTTATTTAGATTTTTATCAGTCAATTCCTTTTTTTTTTTTCAACCGTAAGATCTGTATATCTATATATTGATAAGGTTTCTTTCAACATCTTATATCTTGATATCTTAGGATTGTAGAGAATAATATTAAAGTAAAACTGTGTGTTAAAGAAGACACAAATACACTTTTAACTCATGTTATTTTTTTTTTTAATATATTTTTTCCTACATCAGGTTTCTCTTTTCACTTAACTATTTCGGCTCAGGGTGGGCAATATTTCTGACATTTGTTTTACTAATTTAATTTTTTTATATTAAAATATCAGTTAACCTTATATACTATTTGTTAGATTTAAAATGGTCTTATTATACTAGTGTTTGGATCAAATGTGTAATTTCTTCAGATATTGATTATGTATGTGATGATTATCCAGCATTTGCAGGAATAATACTTATAATATATATATATATATATATATATATATATATATATATATATATATATATATATATATATATATATATATTAAAATACTTATAAATCTCTGTTATAAAGTTTTTAAAAAAAAATGCTCAAAATAGAAATTTTTTTTTGTAAATTGAATTCATCTTTAATTGAATAAAATAAACATTTCAAATAAAATAAAATTGAAATTTTATAATGTGTATCTTTATGACTAATATTCATTAAACACTGCCTGACTTTATTTTAGGGAAGTTTTCCTTCATCCAATAGTGAGAGATGCCCATGGTCGAAAGATGTCTAAGTCCCTTGGGAATGTAATAGATCCAATGGATGTCATTAATGGTATTAGCTTAGAAGACCTTCACGCCCAGCTGTTAGGTTCAAATTTAGATCCTAAAGAGATTGATAAGGCTAAGGCTGGACAGAAACAAGACTACCCCAGTGGTATACCTGAATGTGGAACGGATGCGCTTCGGTTTGCACTGCTCTCTTATATGACTCATGGTATGAAATTTTTTAATTTAATAATTATTCTTGAAATTTTATTTTTTTAAGTCCCTTCTTTGCACGCAGAAGAAATATCCTGAATTATTAAATATCTAGGTTAAAAAATAAATTTTCACATAGTCTACTCATGAATTTTTTATTTTTTATTTTTTTGTAATATAAGAAGAACTTACCAGGGGACCATTCACACTATCACTAATTTCGATCCGTTTTTTTTTATTTATTTTTTTTTTATGTTACTTTAAAATTAAATTGATTCATGATATTTTTTATTTTGTCCTATTGAACCTAATAGCTGAGCAAAAAAAAACAAACAAAAAATTATAGATTTTTTTTTTTGCACAAAAAATGATGGCAGATTTTGATTCTACAAACCAAAAAATCCTTATAATTAGATTATCAATGAAAAAAAAATATCTTTTTTTTGCTGTTTCGAGATGATCAAAATTTTATTCGAGATAATCAAAATTTAGATTTAATTTCAAAACTTATATCTTGTTTATATACTATTTCTATATTTTATCCAATTTAAACATTTCTTGACAGATTTATAAAAGTTGATTTTTGTTATTTAATCAATATAAATCTGTGACACTTATAAATTAAGTGCAAAAATCGTATCCTAGGAAATATGCAATTTTTCCACAGTGATTGGAAATCACATTTATTAGCACCTATTACTCACCGTCTTTTGGTTTGGATCGGTTAAGGGAAATGATATTATGAGTTATTGTTTTAATTTTATAAACAATTTGAATGGTTACCCTAAGATAATTTTTTTCATTTAAAAAAAAAATATATTTTTAGGTAGTGGGCCTATATTATTATATTATTAAAATATTAGGTAGGATGTGGGCCGGGAATATTCTCAGTGGGAAGGAACTTATAAAATGGTAATATTTCTTTGGCCCGGGAAGGTTCCCAAAAACTAACACTAACTAACATTTAATGAACCTTAAAAACTAGGTTAAGTAAGTAAATTCATACATTTAAATCCATGAACTATCATTCCATGCATTAATTTCAGTATAAAAAATCTCTTGGGAATTTATAGAACTAAGCTAAATGGATTTTGATTCCTAAACCATTATTAAAAACGCAAGCATGTTATAACAAGCAATGTTTTCTTGGACTTCATATTCAAACATCCTAGGTCTGAAATATTCAAAAACTACCTATTTTTATAAATTCCCTGTTTCTTTATGCTATTTCAACTTTACAATTTGTAATTGTTAGGCAATTAATTATCAATATTGCCACACTATTTAGAACATTATAGTTTTAATAAACAAGAGGAGAATTAAAGCTTAATATAATATTTACTCAATTATTTGATGTTTAAAACATAAAAATGTGTTTATTTCTAAGGAGGATGTTAAGTCCAGATCAAAAAACCTAAACCTATTTTCAGTGACAGTGACTGGGGGAAATTTTGAAAAAAATTTACTTCTAGTTATTTTTATTCAATCAATAATAATACTTTTTAAACATATAAGAGTGTTTGTGTTTTATTTTATCGTGCAATTACCACATTGACCTATTAAGCGATTTTGCTTTTAAAATAATCAATTCCCAGGAATTTTATTTAATTATAATTTTATTTTAAAATGTATTTCAGTTTTTAAGTTTGATTTAACCATATAATTACTGCTTTTACCTATCTATTTACAGTTTTTTGAGCTATCTTGTTAATTAATCATAAATTCCTGAGAATTTCACATCACTAGGTTCAACAGAAAATTTAACTTTTTCTGAGGCATCAAAAACAAATCTGACACCAGTTTTGAGTTTGCTAAATTATCATTAGTAATGGGTCCTTATGTAAATAATTTTCTTTATCTGGGGGTAGTTCTGCCTGTTTTAGATTTATAATTATCAACAAAAAACCTTAATTTTATTTTTATTTAAACAAAATTTTTATATAGAAATTTAAATATAATGCAATGATCGTATATATATCGTTTTCATTATGTAAAACTAAGGAATGAGAAAAATCGCATTTTTTTATATCGTTCGTTTACCGTTGTATCGTACAAGGCCCACCTTTTGGTAAAATGTTAGAAGTTATAAAAATGGCATGTTTGATTTCTGTCTTCAAATTCCCGATTGAAATCAACATTTTACCACAAGGTCTTGTAAAATACAATGGTAAATAAAAAGATGCGATTTGTCACATTTGTTAATTTCACATTGTGTCGATAATATAAATCAAAGGGGAATATCTCCTTTTTCCTAGCAGTCAATAAATTGGGTTAGCTGATGACAAGATTCAGAGCTTCAGCATAAAATGTGGATTCATGCCCTCGAAAATGTGGAAACACGTTTTTCTGATAATTTAAATATAAGGATTTTTTGGTGTGTTGACTCAAAATTTGGCATGATTTTTTTAGCAAAAAAATATTAGGCTATGACTTTTTAATGCTTTCATTTTTCACTATGCTCTACAATAAAGTGTTTTGGTGACCCACGAGGATGTCATTTTTCTAACTTGAGATGTAAAATAAGTCATAAAATAAGAGTTTCAAAACATTTTTTTTTTTTTTCTTATCTCCCATTGTACAAAAAATAAATATATGTATTTTTATTTATGCAAAATATAGTTTAGGATGTGAGAAGAAATTTGGATCATAATCAGCAGTGGATGGTTGGTTTTTTTGTTGGGGCTTAGCACTGGATAAAGTTTCACTATCAGTCAAGATACATTTTTGTTGAACTAAAAATTAAAATTCCTTATATGCTTAGTTTTAGAAAAATACCTGTTTTGCCATAAAAAAAAAAATTTTTTTTTTGATCATGTGAATATGTTTTCAGGCCGTGATATCAATTTGGATATATTGAGAGTTCAAGGATACCGTTTCTTTTGCAATAAATTGTGGAATGCTATGAAGTTGTCTTTGAAATATTTGCAAACTGAAGAAAAAACTATTAGCCATTCAAAGACACTGTTACAAGTAAACCCTGAATTAGATTTTTTATATTCTAACAACCGCTTATTAGAGAACTGTAATGATCATTTCAGTGATTTCAGCTATGTTAATGGTTATGTGGTTTCGGAAATGGATTATGCTTTATTTGATAAACTTTCTAGTGAGAAGTGGGATGCGAAAAAATTACCTCATTTAGACAGATGGTGTAGGCATATAAAAAAATTATATCCCAGTACTTTGATGAAGGTAATTAATAACACTGCAATAACACACTAACACTTTGTGCTGCTTTTGTTGTTTTTTCTTTTAGTAAGTGTAGCATTTTTAAATGTAATTTAAATATTTTATTTTATATTAGCCTCTTGTTTTTCTGTTACTAATTTTTTATTATTATTTTTTTCCACAAACTAGATACTTTCTATTGAACTAGGTTTGTTTATATATATATATATATATATATATATATATATATATATATATATATATATATATATATATATATATATAGAGAGAGAGAGAGAGAGAGAGAGAAATTTCTTGACTGTTACTATTAAATGTTTAGTAAGGTTCTTGAGGTTCAGTCAATAAATAAAAAACAACTATATTGGCGACATCTCGAGACTATATTGTTCTCATTATCATGCCAATGTTACTGGTGGATATGGTATCTGTATAGTCGATATCATACATATGTATATATATATATATTTTTTTTCTTAGCTCCATTGGCTTCAATTCTACTACTTTTACTGTACCATACAGTAAAAGGAGTCAAATTACGGTGGGGGGGGGGGCCTTAAAAATGGAGTGGTTAGGAATTTGATCTCTGAATATATATATAATTAGTTGAGTTGATTAAAGTCGTAAGGGGGCTGGGTGGTTACTGATATTTTAGTAGTGATCCTCAAATCAGTCAGAAAGTAGCATTGAAATGCTTATCTATTTGGTCAAAAACACAAAAAATATGTGGAAAATTGAATTTTACAAACTTTATTTTTACTTCTTTCACTCTCAAAATCTAGCCTTTCATAAATAAAAATATGAAGCTCAGAGGAATCCAAATTGTGTGATACCCCCTCCTCTGTCTTCATTAACAAAAAATAATTGGAACCTTATTATGAGCAAGGGATTAGGAATATTCTTCTTTCAAGGCTCTACAATCTGTAGGATGAATTTGAAGAATGATCCATGTGACACTAAGGCTTTCTGAAGTAGAACCCAGTCATCACAATCTCTTGCAGCTATCTTTCAGTTGCAAACTCCTATCATCCATCAGTGACTACACTGTCTACCCAGTGCTGTCTAGGTATCCCCTTTCGTCTTTTTGACTAAATATTCTCCTCAAGTAGCTTTTTAGGAACTTGGGAACTGTCTTAGTGAAGCCTACTGATCTTGATGAATTGGACAATTTTATAGTCTTTGAAAAGCTCCATCACTACCTTTTTCATTCTAAACCTCATTAAAATTTCAGGTCTTAAAATTTTTGTGTTGGAAATATGGACCATAATAGGTATAATAAGGATAAAATATTAAAAAAATGTTTTTAAAATTTTTATTCTATATTTCAGTTTTTTTATTTCTAGTTTATTTTTCCTTTTTTTTCTGCATGTTCTTGTCTTGTTTTTGTTATTTTTTGCCTTTTTGGTTGCATGTTTTTATCTACGTATATTTTTATTTGTGCATTTTTTGCGACTAAAATCCTTTTGAAGTATTTCATTTAATAGCCATTCTGAATTGTATAGTAACTACCTATTTTCTGTTTTTTATCTTATCAATGCCCAAGTAGCAGATCATTGATATGTATGGACACTGACTCTCTATGAGGCTATTTATCCGTATTAATGTAAATGAGTAATAATTAATTTCAAGACCTTGAGTGATAAGAAATATTAAATTACTCATTGCTCTCATGGTAATGAGTGATGAGTAATCACAATACTCATTGTTTAGCAATGAGTAAATCACTTAATTACTGTCTTATCTATCTACTATATTACTATCCATCTTATTTCTCCACAAGTAATGATTCATATAAAATTTAACATTTTCGCATTACAGAGAATCATAACAATTTTTATTAATTTATCGAGATTAAGAACAAAGAAAATTGAAATAAAAAATTAATAATTTTTTGTTTTTGAGAATGCACTAATAGGCTAAGTTGTATTATTTATGTGTGTGTGTAACTGCATGGGAAGGTCTAGATTCTTACTGTGGGTCTGCCATGAAATAAATTTCAACCCACTAGGTGGCCTTCTATACTGCACCCCTGCTGAGAGCCTTGCCCCAATACATAAGACTATCAAGGCTCCCTCCTGCTAAGATGTTTTTATGGAATAAAATTAAATATGAATTCAGAAATAGTTCATATTAGAGTATAATTAAGAAAAAATATCTTATTAAAAATGAAAGCCTATCATCATTCTTGGGTACATTTGATTACAATAATAATTATTAGTAACCTATAAATATTATCCAGTAAAAGGAATAATATTTCAAGTACATTTTACACTTCTTACCTACCAAGGATTCAATTAATCTGTAGAAATGTGCATGTCCAAAACATTTAATATAGTCCAAATCGGTACTTTTTACTCTGAAATGTTTGAGGTACGTTTAGGTTTAAAACGGAGATTCTCTTTCTTTGGTATTATTTAACTTAGCACTATAATGCATCATTAGAAAGATAATGCTTACAGGAAAAGGATTAGAGATGGATGATAAAATTCCAGTTCTTGGTTATGCTGATTATTTGGTGCTGTTGGGTGTAAATGAGAATAAAAAATTAAATTCAACATTGTGTCTACTTGTCGGGAATTTCAGGAATATGTCAGGAATTTCATATGGTCGGGAATAAGTTGGGAATTCACAGAAAATTTGCGAAAAAAAGTCATTGTTAATGCTAATTTTTTCAGTTTTTGCTCAATATGTCAGTTAAGGAAGCGTTTGATTGGTATAGTCACTCCACATACTTATAAAGTAAACTAAATTTGCTACAATTTGAGATCAGGGTGAGCTCTATATAGCCATTGGTTCCCAAGATACAGGGATATTATCTTAGAAAAGAGGACATTTTTTTTTCCAAAAAGTGATGTTTTCTCGATATGATCACTTATTTTATGAAATATCTCCTGAAATACATCATTTGAGACCAGAATGGTACCTGTGGGCCCAGCAGTTCTCTGGTGGCAGATAACAAAAAACAGTCAAAAGTAGGTTCTGGGAGAAAATACTATTCTGTCTTTTTATGGTTTATTTATCAATCAAAATTTATTTATTTTTGCTATTGTTAAATAATTGATTGATGAAAAAGAAAAAGATAGCATAATCGGGAATTACGTCATCATCGAACATTGTTTTATATACCTACATACAAAAATACTTAAACAAACGTATATATATATCGTATACCTCAGGTTACCGCATGGGGGAGAGGGGAAAGGGTTGAAAATCTAAATTCACAGCTGTTTGATCAAATAACTCGGAATCCATTATTTGTAGTACATTTGGAAAAAAATTATCCTATGAATTTTTTTTTTCTCAAATCAATAGTTTTAATGCTGTAGGGGACAACTCACTAATCCGCGAAAACACGTTTTTCTGTACTTTTTTTACTCTAACTCCGAAACTATTTGTCCGATTAAAAATTTTTTTTTTTCCAAACGCTGGTTAAATTTAATATCCGATCTAAACAGAGTGAGTATCTCTTAGTGTACAAAAAAAAATTGGGTCAAACTAGATCAAAAATGTAGCAAAATGCCGCAGACCTCACTTTTCTATTCCAACCCGTTGCAGATATATGATAAATCAAAGACTTTTTTGAGGAAACCACTTTTTTTTTCTATAAAAGCTGTGATACCTCTATTTTGCTTAAATATTTTTTCAAATTTTGACCACATTTTCAAATTTAGCATTAAATTTTCTATAATAGCTGAGTATCTGTAACCTTGAATTTTGCAAACTTGGTATCTAAAGAACAGCTTGATCTTCACCTTATTTGGGGAAGTCACAATGTCGTATTTACTTCAACGCTCACCGTTTTTCGAAAAAAAACTATGCACAAAACGTCAAATTTCACAAAAACTTTTAAATTTAATAAGCTTTCGAATGATATGTTAAACGTAATGATATTGTTTCAATTTCATGGAGAAATTTACTTTTAAAATCGAAAAAACGTGGTGTTCTCATTTGGCATACAAATCAGTTGCTTGTGTAAAAAAAAAAAAACATTAGGAAAATCCCCTAATGGAAATGTGCATTTTAAAGATAATAAACTCTTCATTGGAATAAAGAGCAAAGAAAAAAATTATTGTTTAATAGAAAATAAAGGAAAACTGTCAATAAAGCGACACCAGATCAGAAGATCTTATGTTATTACATTTATTTATTTATTATTATTTAGGATTTTTTTTATTAGATTTTCAATGTAATGTTTAAAATCCAATGATAATGAACATAGACCTCAATTTTGCCGTTAGCTTCTGAATGCAGATTGTGTTAAAGAATACTACTTTTTGAGGTGAATTTTACGGGTAGTTGAATCTTTTTTTACAGGGGAAGGCATTTCTACATATCCATGTATATCGTTGGTTTATATTTTTATTGCTTTCGAATAATATGGAGGAGCACCATGGTGTTGGAAAATCATATTTTGCTGATCTTCAGGGTGAATATCGTAATGAAGTTGTGGTAGGATATTTTGTTACAAATCTTTGTTATTTCATCATTCAATGATTTTTCAACACTATTCGACAGCTATACAAATATAAATAAACCAACGATACTCCACATGTAATGGTAGAAATGCCTTCCCCTGTAAAAAAAAAGACCCATCTAGCCATAAATTCACCCCAAAATTGGTATTCTTTAATAACATTTGCATTCAGAAGCTATTAGCAAAATTGAAGTTCATGTACCATTATCATTGAGTTTTAAACCTTACATTGAAAATCTAATAAAATAAATCCTAAATTATAGTAATAAATAAATGTAATAACATAAGATCTTCTGATCTGGTGTCGCTTTATTGACAGTTTTCCTTTATTTTCTATTAAACAATAATTTTTTTCTTTGCTTTTTATTCCAATGAAGGGTTTATTATCTTTAAAATGCACATTTCCATTAGGGGATTTTCCTAATGTTTTTTTACACAAGTAACTGATTTGTATGCCAAATGAGAACACCACGTTTTTTTCGATTTCAAAAGTAAATTACTCCATGAAATTGAAACAATATCATTACGTTTAATATATCATTCGAAAGCTTATTAAATTTGCAAGTTTTGGTGAAATTTTAACGTTGTGCAGTTTTTTTCGAAAAACTGTGAGCGTTGAAGTAAATACGACATTGTGACTTCCCCAAATAAGGTGAAGATCAAGCTGTTCTTTAGATACCAAGTTTGCAAAATTCAAGGTTACAGATACTCAGCTATTATAGAAAATTTAATGCTAAATCCGAAAATGTGGTCAAAATTTGAAAAATATTTAAGCAAAATAGAGGTATTACAGCTTTCATAGAAAAAAATGTGGTTTCCTCAAAAAAGTCTTTGATTTATCATATATCTGCAACGGGTTGGAATAGAAAAGTGAGGTCTGCGGCATTTTGCTACATTTTTGATCTAGTTTGACCCAATTTTTTTTTTATACACTAAGAGATACTCACCCTGTATTTGAAATTTTGAACAAGTTCCGTAAATCACCCATGCCAGCACACTTAGATATACAGCAAAATTGATAGACACCATGTTCAAGAGGAAATAAGAGCACAGTTAAATGCCGAAAATTTAAGATATATAAGGCTATTGTGCTACCAACAGTTCTCTATGGAATTGAAACCTGGCTGCTTACATTACGGGAGGAACAAGGCCTTAAGAATTTTGAAAATAATGTACTGTGTAGAATATTTGTCCCAAAAAAGAATAAAGTATTGGGAGAATTCATAAGGCTTCACAATGCGGAACTGCCTGAGTTATATCCATTAAATATAGTTCAGGTAATAGCAGTGTGGTGGTTAAAATGGGCATGTAAAGTCGTTGGGTTTAGTAGTGACCAAATACCGAAAAACGTAATCAGTTTTGAGTCATCTGGTAAATGACCAAGGTATAGATGGGAGGATTACTTAAAGATTTGAGTTTTGAGGGAGGTGTGTGGTTAATGGTTGGTGGTCGGCATCGAACCTTCGGGTTCACTGACATATTTAATCCTATCTCAGTTTATAGATTGATAACATAAACTGTGTCAATAACCTAAATGGGTATTTAGTACATCATTTAGAACTGAAAATAAAATTAAGCTATCAGATAAACGTTTTGTGAGAATAGAAAAATCTCTAAAATATTTAACATGTTAATTTTACAGGAAATTTTATTTAATCCAGAATATCACTGATCCATCCTGGGTCTCGTCCAGTCTAGTTCGAATTAACAGGACTTTTCTTATAACACAAATGGTATAATTCTTGGAAATTGTATTAAATAATTGGGGAATAATAAATATTTGTTATTTATTATGATACTTAATTTTTTTTTTTTTTTTTTTTTTTTTTTATATATATTCATTTAATTTTTTTATTTCAGTTGACTGGCAATGAAAGTAAAATGGACAAATGGATTTTGAGCCGACTTTCAGATGCTGTTGAGGCTTGTAATAAAGCATTCGAAACTTATGACTTCCCTTTAGCTACTACTGCCTGCTATAACTTATGGTTGTACGATTTTTGTGATGTTTATCTGGTGAGTTAAATTTGCGACTTATATAGCTCAAATATATTTTTTGACAATTTATGGAATTTTTCTGTATTGTAGTCGGTTAAAATTGTGATCTAGGTCTAATTTTAATCCCTGATTAGTCATACTCCTTATGTTATTTATATCAGGTTTTGGACAAAGTCATTTTTTTTTCCCAGTAGGTAGCTTTAAAGTTGCTTATCCCTTTTAATTCGTATTTAGTGAAGCATACTATAGGGTGTTTGAAAGGTCACAGATAGAGTAATTGGTTTACTCAGTAATTTCAGTTTAAGTACCTATGCTCTATTTCGAACAACTATATTTTGATCTCTTTATGTAAATATTAAATTCATTCCTATTAACGATGATTAGTAAACTCAGCTTTGCTGTAAATGCTCTTGAAAGCTCTGATATCACCAATAATCTTAACAACTGGCTCGTCGAAGTCTTCCCGCCAATAGCTAAGCGTGTTCTATAGCCAGCACAAGTCTAAGAGCATACTTAGGTGCAAGGAATATGCTGGGACCCAAAAACTATAGGAAAAAAACCACTCTTTGACTGTCAAATTGGACCTGGATGGAGTCCCCAAGGCCAGTATCTCACAAGCTTCAGGAATTATATTGGAATTGGTCACCAATCCTTGAAGACACAACCTGTGGAAATCCCGAATGATAGTCTCGACCATGGTGCTATCGTGAGGGTTCTCAACATTAGGGACTTTCCATCAGAATTTATTAATTACATCAATAATGTCTATGTCTACAGTGGAAGATTACTCGAGTTGGGCAGGAGATCTAGTAAGCAGGATAGAATTCTCTCCTGGGGGTGTTACATCAGTCTGAGTCACTTGGATGAGGACAAGTCATGGCAACCATCGTAAGGTTATGCAAACGTTATGTCATGCTGGCTGCCAGGCCATCGAGATTGTTGGTCACGTGATCCAGCAATGCCATTGTGCCCATTAGTGTCCATGGGGTCATATATGCATCATAATGCAGTATGCAAACTCATCGGGGTGCTCTGGCTACCAAAGGCTGGCATGTGCATTACGAACCTCACGTTCCGTCTTGACTCTGGCCTGCACAAGCCCGACATTATTGCATCTAAGGATGGTACTGGGCTTTTATTGGATACTCAAGTCGTATCTGGTTGTCCTCTGGACAGAGTTCATGAAGATAAAAGGGTCAAATATGGCGACAACAAAGGCTAGAGTTACTTCCTTTTTGGATGTTCTGTGCAATCATATGGCTGTCTCGGCAATCACAATTTCTTGGAAAGGTGTGTACAGCCTTCGTAGCTACGCAGAACACATCTCCTTTGGTATTCCCCTGGGGATTCTATAGGGTATAGTCACTTGCATACTGCATGGTTTGAGCATGAACTGGCATAGATTCAAACGGATGACCACTCAAATCTGAAGTTATAGGTGATCGACAATGGTAGCCGTCTCCCATTCTCATCATGACCAGGCAGGCTTTTTGGAGCTAACCTCTTTGTCTACCCTGATTGTACTGAGGCGAAATGAATTGGTGAAATCTTTTCTACAGACCGAGAGGCTTGCCACTGATGGTGTCGTGATCTGGCCAGTAATCAAGAGTTGTTTGCCAATTATGTTGAAACACATCTGTTTGATGGTGGCAGGTCATGGTCGAAGCAGTTACAATGGAGGATTTCTTCAACTGGTACAGGCCTTGTTGGATGCATCACTGCTAATGATAAGCGCTAGATGTTTTTTACTAGAAAAGAATCCCACACCCCTGGCTTTAAGTATGGCTAATGGCTTATAGCTAATTTCAACTTACAAAGTGGCAAAAAAAACCGAAGATCAAGAACTCCAGGGATCTAAGAAGATTTTTCATCTAACCCTTATAAAAAAATTAATAACATATTTTTCCTATTAACGACATTTAGTAAATGAGAAGTTTTCACTTGTTAATAATACGAATCATATATTACGAGGCTGATCTCTTAAGTAGAAATGAAATTAAACCAAGATGTTTCAGCCGTTCATGTTATATTTAAAACAATTCCTGATAATTTGTTTAAATTAAATTATTTTAAAACTTTCTTTCTCAATTTCATATTTTTGGAAAAATAATCTATTTAAAAATGTTAATAACAAAATATTGTTATATTTTATATTAAATGTTTATAACAGCTATTTGTTTTCATTTGATACAATCATGTATTAGGACGTAGTATTAAGGAGTAGTTGGTGGCCAGTTGTTGACCAGTGAGCGTCATGTAACACGGACGATGTTTTTTTTGTTAATTGTGTGGCTCGCCAGAACATTTTTCCCTTTTATCATTAATCGTAATTATTACGATTAAATTTCCGAAAGATATACCCAAACTTTCGGTTATCGGCAATTGGGAGGCCGAATAGCTCCTATATTGTTTTTTTATCTCAACTCAGGACTTTATTTTTTTTCGTCTGGGACTCCTGGACCACGACCATCGTCAAGCAGTTCGTATGCGGCCGGCCAAGACGAAAAGAATCAAATTTAGTAATTAACAGGACCGAAAGGATGACATTTTTCACAGGGTATTTATAATGGAATTGTGCAAGAAATGTATATATATAGTTTTTTTTTTTTTTTTTAATATGTTTGTTTCAATATAAAGGTTTAGACTTATTTATATTTTGTAATTTTGTCGTAAAGATAAATATTAGTTTCAAAGATGTATATATATTAGCAGTTGAGTTGATTTTTTTTTTTTTTTTTTGGTTGAATTTTTTGTTTTATTAAATCAGAGTTCTGTTTGTTTTATTAATTTTCTTTTTTGAACACTACGGCAGATATATATATATATTTTTTTTTAATATATAAACACAAATGTAAATGGAATTAAGAGTGATATATGAGAGAAATAGAATGAATTATATTACTATTGTCTATTAATAAATAAATGCTTCAAAAGGGGGAAAAAAAAAAAAAGGCATTCAATATTTTTTTTTTTTTTTATTGACTAATTATTGGTCTAGTGAACCTTTAACTTTCAGAACCAGCGTTCCAGAGTTGGTACGCAAGGGAAAAAAAAAAAGCTGTTCAAGGGTGCAACTTCTGTTACCCTTACGGTGCCCTAACACAAGATTTTACTTAAAATTCAAGAGCTAGGTTGAACTAAAATTTTCCTAGATTGACTTTGACAATGGGTAGACCCCCTATTTATGGAATTACATTTTAATAAACCTTGACCTATATTCAAATAAATACAGTATCTTTTTTTATATTCAGCTCTAAAATGTAAATTGGCATTTGAAATACATATCTAATTATTAAAATATTATCTGTTTCTTAGGAATGGCTGAAACACGTTTTCTCAGTGCAAGATGCTACAAGTCAAGCTGCTGCCAGGACGACACTTCTTAATGTCCTAGATACAGGGTTGCGTTTGATTTCTCCTATCATGCCGTTTATTTCTGAAGAGTTATATCAAAGATTGCCATTTGAAAAATCTCCAAGTATTATCGTTGCACCTTATCCAGAACCAGTATGTATTGATTGGCATAATTTTAAAATGGGCTTTAGAGTAAATTAATTAAAAGTTGACATCCTATTTTTGAATAATACTTTTTTTAGGAATCTTACTGCTTGAGAAATGAAAAAATTGAAGAAGAAGTACAGTTTATCCAAAAGACAATTCATTCAATTCGTTCTGCTAGATCTGACTACAATCTACCTAATAAAGCTAAAACCGAAAGTAAGTTTAAAAGTAAAAAAAATAAATAAATAAATAAAATGAATTTATTGAGCACATTATTACGCATATTTAGTTAGTCTATATTACATTACATTATCTGCACTGTCTCATTTCTGCATTAATTTTAATTTGTTTCCTTTAGTCCTAATAATTAATTAGTAGATTAAAAACTGAGATAGGATCAAATACATAAAATATCTTTGTAACTGGTGATAAATATTGTACAATTTCAAATTTTATTTATTGTTGTGTGAACTACAAAAAAATGTAAAGGAAAAAAAAAAAGTATCATAGGTAAAGAAAATATGTTTGTTTATGAATAATATATATTATATTTTGTTCCAATTTTAATATATTTCCCCTTTAAATCAAATCTTATAAAATTATTTATAATAATCTTTGAAAAAAAATTGAATTAAAATTAATCAATTTTTGATAATGTTGTGGCGTAGAGTCACCCGATATCATTGTTCATCCACTTACCATTTCAAGCATAATGTATAAATCATTATATATTTATTTAAACTTTTGATAATGGTATGATTTATGTTTACAGCATTTTTCAAATCCTCAGATGAAGAAACATGCAAGATACTTTCTGAGTATTCAGAACTGGTGAAAACCCTTGCTAACTGTAGTTCATTGAAATCTACAAGTGAACCACCTGAAGTTGTGGCTGCAATATTAACGATTTCTGATAAATGTCAAATTTTCTTGATATTAGAGGTAAATTAATATTTCTTCTATTATTTAAATCTCTTTTTATTTATATTTTTATACAAAAAAAAAATAAAATACTTCAATTGAGGAGGTGAGATGCAAAACTCGTTTGTTCCATTTTATTTTTTTTAAATTGAGATGTCAGTGGATTCTAAAATATATTAACTATCTTTCTATATTTATCAATAAATATCTTTATACATATTATCTTTCTAATCTAATAATAAATATATCTTTATCTATAAATATCTTTATACAGGGTGTTCGGAAGATTGTTGGCCAAAAAATTATCTCAGGTAGGGAGGTTCATTCTGAACCTATTTAAGGTCACTTACCTATATACAAGGTCTTACGTTTTTTTTTTTTTTATGATTTTTTTTTTGTAAAAATGGCCAAATCCAAACATTTATGCCTTATAACTCCGTTGTTTACTGTTATATCAACGCCATTTTTTTTTTTTCCCTGTAGTTACTAATACATTGTCCATGTAAAATAAAAAAGATATGGTGCAAAAAACAAATACCAAAAAAAAAAACGGGAGATCGTTAAATCTTGTCAAAGGCAAAAATAAAAATTATGAACTTCAAGTTTAGGTTCAATAAAAAAAAAAAAGTAAGCGCAATAGCCAAATCCAAATTGTTTTAAAAACTTCTCTATTTAATACTCTTTAAAAAAATACCATTTGCAGGCACGCAGCACATCTAGTTTTTTTTTTATTTTTTATTAAGTAACAAAAGGGTGCCACCAGCGCACACTGACAATAATAATGAATCGAATCATATTTTTTATGTAAAACGTAACAAATAGTTGTGTTTCTTTATAGCATAGGTTAAACTACATATTTTCTCTTTCTTTCTCGCAATTTCAATTTTATCAGAGTAAACTTTATCTACATTTTTGTAAACAAATGTCAGGGAACAAAATTAAACTAATTTTAAATTATTCATAAATTTAATTTGTAGAGTATCAGAGGTATTGCTCAAAATGATCTCCACTATTTCTAATACAAGCACGATATCTTTTTCTTATTTCTGTGGTGGTTGTTCTTAAAACAAATTCTTCCTTTATTATGGTAAATGCGGCATTGATTTGTTGAATAAGTTGTTGTCTTGAAAACAATTCTTCATTACAAACCAAATCTTTGACACATTCCCAAGCATAATAATCGAGCGGCGTGAGGTCTGGAGACCGTGCTGGCCACTCAATGGGATCCCGTCTTCCTATCCAGGATTGTGGGAAACAATTGTTTAAACATTCCCTTACAGGTAAGTTGTAGTGGGCTTTTTCAAAACAAGAACTTATTTAAAAAATCAATGCCGCGTTTACCATAATGAAGGAAGAATTTATTTTTAGAACAACTACCACAGAAATAAGAAAAAGATATCGTGCTTGTATTAGAAATAGTGGAGATCATTTTGAGCAATACCTCTGATACTCTACAAATTAAATTTATGAATAATTTAAAATTAGTTTAATTAAAATTATTATTATTAAAATTATTAACGCGGCATTGATTTTTTGAAACGTCGCCAAAATAGTTGATTTTTTATTTTATGACTGAACCTCAAGAACCTTACTAAACATTTAATAGTAACAGTCAAGTCAAGAAATTTATATATATATATATATATATATATATATAATATTTAAAAAAAATAAAAAGCTACAGCATGAATGAAGGATCATAGGGAAAAATGATAAATGTCAATCTTGTAGTTTAGTTAAAAATAAGGTTTTCTATTAATAATAGCCTAAATAAATATTTTATCTTAGTTCTTTTTCATCCTCCATCTTTACCCAGAAATATACTGGTAATTAAAAGAAGTCTAATCTGCTCATACCATCAAAAATCAACATTTGTTCTTTCCTCCTATGATCACTCATATATTTAATTTTTATTAATTTTGTAATATAAATGGGAATATTTTAATAAAAACAGGGTTTTAAAAGTCTAGCTAAAAAAAAAAAAAAAAAAAAAAAAAAAAAAAAAAAAAAAAAAAAAAAAAAAAAAAAAAAAAAAAAAAAAAAAAAAAAAAAAAAAAAAAACCTATTTATATATAAATATATTGTTTTTCTTTATCCATGCCTCTTTTTAAAAATTTATACCATAAGAAAGTGATTTGTACTTTTTTTTTTTTGGTGTGTATTCATATTATTTAAACTGACTTTCATCTTGCAGGGTCTAATTAACATAGAAGAAGAAATCACCAAGCTAACAAAGAAAAAAGAAGGAGTTACAGACAGGATCAAGAAGCTGGAACAGGCCATGTCTATCCCCGATTATGAGACCAAAGTTCCTGAAGAAGTTAAACAAAGCAATATTGAGAAACATGACCAGAGTAAAGGAGAGCTAGAGAGGCTGACAGAGGCACTGAAATCTCTTGAAATAATGTCTTCGAAATCTTAAAGCAATTTTCTTTTTAATATTTGCAATTAGGAAATATTTTTGTACATAATTTTTATCGAATTAATTCTGGAAATTTGTTATAAATTGGAGTTATTTATTGCTTCATACTTTTATATATTTTTACTTCCTGTAGCATTAATTTTTTATTTCTGATTTAGAGTTAACATTTAATTTATTATTTTTTTTTTTTTTATAATACTCAATTATCAGAATCAAAAAAGATTTTTCTTTATTTTAATTGGTTTTGTTATCTAAATATATTCAGTTATTGGTTTATTTTTTAAAATTAATATTTTTTTTTTGTTATCATTATGTGTTTAACTGTTCAAATTATATGAACCGTACATTTCAGGTATATCAGAGCAATACTTGTTTTATATTTAATTAATCTTTTAAATTCGTTTTAATTTCTAAAACATCACTCACCTGTTAAGCACAAAAGGTGGTTGATTAAATATTACAAACCTAAGTATAAACTCTCTGAGGATCTATCAAGATGAATTAAACATATGTTTTGTAGCTGATGTTCAAACTCACTTGGTTGGGGTATTATTGAAACTTTAAAACAATTCGAAGGAACATTGTGAAGTATGAAATCAGATAAAATGGTCATAATAGGAAATGTGTATAAATAAACAAATGAAACAATAACTTGTTAAAATATGTTTTGTTTTCTTATTGATCTGCTTCAAACATTTTTTGGATTCATTATAGTGTATTTTTAAATATAATAAATTGAGTAATTACTTGAGTCCCACTCTGCAATGAGCTCCTTCATGTCCTAATTTTTAAACTTATGGCTTCCAGTAAAGTAATATTAGTTTAGTTATATATAATATATTATATTAACTCGAAAAACTTGGCAATTTCTTTTTGATCAAATCGGTTACCCTCTCTTGTTTTTTTTTATTACCATTTTATGACTGTAGCACTTTATTAGCAATACAGATGTTTCAGAATCAAATTCCAACTACTGCTTACTTTACTGTTGAATGATTACTCCCTCTCTAACAGTTACCTGTCCTAAAAATATGATAAACTAATTGCATAAATATATGGTTACTTTCATGAGACATTTTTTGTTTTCTTGTATGCTTGTCATTATTTCTAATTTGCAACTTCTTGTAATAACAAAAATTATATTTTGATTTATTTTCAGATTGCAAAAGCTTATTATAAGAGATGATACTGTTTGTTGTGAAAAACATACTAAATATAATTTCTGTAACACATGTGATTTTTAATTGTGATTAAATACTAATTGTACAAGAATTTTAGAGTGTACAAAGTTCCTTTTGTAATTGTAAAATTAATAATGTGTTTGGTAATAAAGAACATTAAAAAAATTTAATAAACTTTTTTTTTATTTGATCATTTTGGAAAATCATTTATCGATAATTTTTCTTCCCTCATTTCTTATGCTCTAAATATAGACATTATAAATTTAGTATTGTATTATTTGTATAGATTAAACTGAATAGAAGATTAGAGGGAAAGGGAAGTTGAGAGGTGTGGATAGAACTCTCTGGTTACAGCTCTGTATTGGGTATAAAAATATTTATGGATCAATTTTTTTCTGCTGCATCCCTACCTAAACCAACTAGGGAATGTTGGACTGGTAAGAAGCAAAGAAAAAAAAGAAAGTCCTTAAACCAAATATGACTAATAAATCTGTACTCAAAATTATAGAACAAAAAAATTATTTTTTAATTTTAATTATGTATAGCTGATGATGGAATTTGGTCCGATCTGGGAGGTTGATGACTGGAGAAGAAGAAAAAACCAGGAAATTTATTCACTCTTCAAGGACACAGACATAGCCAGGTGGATCAGTGTGAGGCGGCTCAAATGGGCAGAGCACATCGTCATGATGAATGAGAACGAGATTCCAAAAAAATTAACTATCGAGCCGATTTATCAATCTAGAAGAGTCGGACGACCCAAAATAAGATGGATGAATAGCGCACATGCAGATGCCAGGAAGATCCTTGGAACACCAGACTGGATGGCTGCTGCACAGAATAGAAATGAATGGCGAAAACTTTTGGAGAGGGCCCTGATTCAGCAATGAATTGTTGCGCCGTATATGTATGTATGTATGTATGATGATGAAATGAATAATGATGATCATTGGCATTATTTAAATATTTACTATTAAAAAAAAACAGGTGGAAGAGAAGACGGACTGAATTTTGCCAAAATCCTCAGATTTATATTTACTACTTATAGTATTTATATCTTTGCATCATTACCTTATACAGGATTATTATTCCCATATTACGGCTTGATATCCACTAAAGTTAGAAAGAAATTAATAAAATTAGGATTCAATCCTTCATTTAAAATAGATAAACCATTTTCATCCTATTTCCCTTCACCTTACAACAAAACATCTTATTTAAAAAAGAAGTGTAAATGAACTAAAAGTAATGACTATGAAGCTAAATAAATAAATGGGAAAATTGGATGAGTAGTTAATCAGAGATTAAAAAAACATATAAGGGCATACAATAACAAGATGAAAAATTTCTAAAAAACTATCAATTTAAATGAAATTAACCAAAAATTAAAAAAATAGTTGGGAGTGAAGCTAATATACCCAGCAGAAAATAGTCTAAAATTAAATATTTATGTCTTATTTGAAATTTTAAAATTATTCAAAACCAATACAGATTTTTGTTAAAATTACCAGAAAAATATTTCCAACAGTCCCATTTTAAATTTGTTTTCAGTACAAATGAAAAAACCAACCAATAGGGAAAAACCTGTGGGATACTTCTCGACCTTACCCTTTTGTCTCTTTACTTTTGGTCTGCTTTAAGTCCTGATATCTTTCAAAAGCTCTTTTTATTTTGCCTACATAGGTAAGTACCAACACGTTTCAATTCTAGTCTTAGATAAAAATAATTAATATATATATATATATATATATAATAGGGAAATGTTGGTTCTTGATTCCACCGATTCTTGAGAAAAGAATTTGTATCGAGAATCAATGGTCAAAGTCGATTCCTAGGAACTGATTGATTCAGCTGATGGTGATAGTTTAGTGAAACATGATCATGTAATTATTATAGATCGGATCTTCTCCATAATTACAAGAAAAATACTATTAAGGGTATTTGTTGTTACTATAATTATTCTTGAACTGTATGTTTCACAATTGTTCCAAATGGTTTTCATGTCTTTTAACACTATCAACAAGAAAAAAATTTCAGTGCAAGCTCTCATCTACAGTGTTGTAACAAAGATTTCATGTAACATTTACGATTCCTTGATAATAAATGAAGCCCAAAACCTTTAGAATATTAACTGCAATTAAATTATTTATTATATGTTTTTTGCTGTTTAATAATTTATTTCTTGAACCATTATTCTTATTTTTTAATAGCTTTGGTTTGCTTTTTTAGCTGTCATATGGATTATTTTTTATAATAGTGATCAATTCATAAACAGAGGTATCGGTATCGATAATCAAAAAATTTTGGTACCAACTCAACACTAATATGGAATCTAAGTAGCAAAATGCTAATGTTTCGAAATTTTTGTTAGTTTTTAGAACTGATGAATGTTTAGCATTCAAGTAAAAAAAATCCTATAGAAGTGGCAAATAATTGCAATTTATTTATAAATGATTTAGTTGTATGTAACATAATTATTCTTAAATAAAATTTATTCATTTGGGGTAATTAATTCAAACCTTAATGAGATCAATATTTATTTGTTTAACAATTACAATTAGAGGCTCATAATTTTAAAGTTTTGAACATTTTAATGTCTTTCCGACATCATCCAATTGATATTTTATAATAACCATTTACAATTTCAAATCATAATTAATGTTATACAGCAGGGATGGGCAACTTATGTTTATCTTTACCATAACAGGTAAGGACAGGGCTGGATATTATATAAAACACATTCAACTATTGGTCATTAGGATTGCAGAACCACCTTTTCAGAATATTATTCGAGGACGTTTTGGCTGCTCAAAAACCTTGCAGGATTTTTTTTTTTTTTTTTTTAATTAATTTTTCAAAAAATGAAACTTTTAAAAAATAATAACACAGGTCGAATAAAAAGATGAAACAGCCCACTAGTTGGCCGCCACCCCTGTTGTACAACTTTAAAATACATAATAATTTATTTGAAAATTAAAATTATATTATCAGCAAAATATTTATTTTTTTATTTTTTATTTTTATTGAATGTACATGTATGTAAATATGATTCAGCATAATAAGACTTAAAATTAAATATAAAAATTAACTCTTAACTGCCCATTCAGGTCCTGAGTGTAGTATTGATTATATTCTTACAAGATAATATCATCAGTACTGTACCCTACCTGCCTTTTTTATCCTGACCAATGTCTAGTATTCTTCTTATGATGAAATGGACTCTGCAAGAATCTGATGAATCATGTTCGAACCATAGGAAGCTAAAAAACCTGTTGATTAAGGTTTACTTTTCCAAACAATTGGATGATCAGGATTGGAAACCAGAGACTCTCTGCCTGCTCCATTCATAATTGTAGGGTTTGGTGGATGAAGGGGTTATGTGACAAATTACAATTTTGATTAATTTATGTTTAAAGTTTTTTTCTTTTTTTTTTTTTTACATTTTCCTTTAGCAGGAAAATGTTACATAGCTAGCACCTTCGCCTTCTTCATATCTGTTTTTTCTAGTTGTTTTCAAATATTCAGATTTTGCTACATAACACTTCTGCACATAAATTTTTCATCCAATGACCTAGATTGTATTTTTTAAAAAAGGATGAAATAACACCTTCATCCACCATACCCTTCAGTTATAACAATAAATAATAAAACACATACATTGAGCAGGTATGCTGTAACAATGTCTTTCCAATAAATTATGATTTACTATGTGAAAATATTTTTTTTTTTTAATATTAAGCTGTTATAAGAATTTTTTGGTTTTGGTATATTATTGCTGACAATGTTTATAAATTATATTAAATACTTATCTAAAAATTAAATTACAGTTGTACCATATCACAGCCTTTAGTACTATCACTAGCAATACTCAAAAAGTTTTGTTTCCATTGAGTTAGTTAGTTACATTTGCTGATGTTAAATTAAACTGTTGGATGGATAACTGAAATCCTTGAGAAGGTTGAGAATTTCAGTTACCATTTGATAATTGTTCTTAACCTCATAAAAATAACCTAAATGCTTGAATGGACCTGGAACCACCAAGTCAAACATGATCTTTTTCAGCTTAGGCCTCAGTTTGTTCATTGCCTAAAAATAAAGGATCAAATCAAATAATTATAATTAATCCAAAGTGACATTTTGTATGAAAAATTATTCACCTCTGGCAACAAAATTTAAGAAATTTATTGTACACAAAATGAAAATATTGTGTACCCCCCCCCCCATACATTCTTGCTATTTTATTTATTGTGAAAAATGTGTAATTGTTAATTTAATTAAATTATTAATTCATGTAATTTGATAATTTTAATTCTAAAATGTAAATTTGGAAAAGCAGTAGATAATAGAAAGATTTATCCATGATCTATTGTTTCTCCTAGTCAGGGAGAAGTTATGTTAGTTTTTATCTGAGTGATAATAAATTCTGGCGCGTTAACTGTATTTTTTTTTTTTTTTTTTTTTTAATTTTTACTCTACAATAGGTAAAAAAAAAAAATTAATGAAGGTTGTTGTCTACTGCTCCCAAGTTAAAGATGTTTCTTAAAGAATAAAAGGGACACAAATTTAATTCTTATTTTTAGAAGTTTTATATCATAAGTATTAACTCATCCGCCTTACTTGCAAACCTAAGAAATTATACTAAAAAAATTAACACTTGTAATGTTTTTTTGTATTATTGTTTTCTTTCATTATTATTTAAGAGTCTATTTAGATATATTTAAAACAAGAAATATTGTTTTATTTCTATGGGTTGATACTGGTCTATTAATTTTTATTTATTTATAATTTTTTTTTTTTGGTTCTGCATTGTAAATTGTATATATATGATAAATAAATTAAAAAAGAAAAATTAAGCACTTAGACTAAACTGTTACCTAAAAATAAATCTTGTTGGACTCTTAGATAGATCTTATCAATTGTTAAATATAACCTTTAAATAAAACATACTTGTTGACTTCTTTCATTTTAATAAGTAGCTGGCTTAAATTAATTAATCATGGAAGCATACAGCTGAAATGATTAATATATTTCAATTTCATAGGTGTTCAGATATCTTATAGATTGGTCTACATCCCTCTTAATTGGAAAAAAATAATGCACAGCTTCTGAATTTTATTCATAACTGTCTTTATCAGAAATATGTAGTAAACAATCATAAGTAACCAACCCTTTATTATTTATTTTTTTTATTGAAGAGGTATTTTGAAATAATGTTTTTTTGGAAACCCAATATTAATATATAAATGTAATGTAATGTAAATATTACAGAGAATTTTATAATAGAAAGCCTTAGTTAAACTACCAAATAACAATAGTTTGATTCGTTTGGGATGGATGCTCATGCTTCCTCAATTGCTAGCCAATTTTTCAAAGTCTTAGCTGTTTATGAATTCAGAATAGCTCTGTATGTATTATGTAAGTTTAATCTTTCTGAGTTAATAACCAAGTAATATGCAACGTAAAGTATAAATTTGCATTAGTTGAGCTCATTATTACTACTTTTTTTTTCTTCTTTTTTTTAAGCAAGGAAAAATTTAAGTCTACTTTTTGCTAGAAGTTAGGCCAGTTCATCTGCTATTTTGTCATTCGAGTCTAAATTAAGTACAGTTCTCAACCCATGGCTACTATTTCCATGATGTAGTCCCTTCAGCTCTCTTCCACTTTGTCCTTCCATCTTAGTCTATTCTGTCTTCCATTTTCCCTCCTCTCCATATCCAACTCTCTATTCATCTTTTCTAGTCTTTGAATGTGCATTATTTTAGCATGTCCAAACCAATGTTGAATTAAGAGAATGCTGCTTCTAAATTCCTCGGTTCTTGGATTCTTTTATTTTTAATTATTTCCAATCTGGATTTTCTTGCTGCCCTTCTTCAAAGTCTATTTCAGCAACTAATAATCTTTTGTGATTTGTGGCATTAATGGCCTATGTCATTTTAGTTCCTTCATTACGTTCATCTTTATAACTATATATTAATGAGATCTAATATTTTCTGAGTGAACTAATTTTTAATGTAGTGTTTCTGTTGAAAAACTAAATTTATCCAGTGTTAAGAATAAGTTTTGTTATTAAAAAATAATAACATTTATAAATATATTTTTACATTACCTTCTCATCTACAAAAATGTCATCTGCACCACTTACTAAACCAATGGGAACTTCAATGTTTTCCAAATTATACTCAATTGAAGTTCGATATCTTTTTTGAATTACGTTGGTACTGTCATATGGGCCAAAAATTCCATCTACAAAAACATTAAATGAAAAATCAAATAATTTTTTTTAATCCACATAAGTTGATGAATATATTAAAGAAATTATATAATTGAAAAATAAATACCTCTTGCTATAATTCTTGAAATATGGTCAAAAACTTTAACCGATGTTCCTCCAAAACTACTAGTTACATAGTCAGATAAAGGGCGCTAGAGATAAAAACAGTTGTTATTTAGTAGGAATGCTTAGTGATAAAAATTTCATAACGACAATAATACAAATTATTTTAATTTAAGAAACCACCTAGCCTGTTTCAATACAATGTATAACCACAGTTTTTAAAAAAATTATATTTCATGTACAAAATAAATGTTATTATCACTATGCCTCAGTGGTAAAAGATTAATAAAATAAAAAAAAGTCTATATATAGAACATAAGAAGGAAGCCTCTGGTTGAAGTGATTAAGTTGATGGTATAATGGTAATCTTAGAAGATGGTTTTTTCCCTGTTATATCAATGTGGCAGTGCTCTACCTCAGGCACTGTGGAAAGGGGCTTAAAAGTTAATATAAAAATAAAATTATAATGCTTAAAATGGAAGATTAATTTATTTGTATAAGAGAAATATTGTTTCAACTTAAATTCACTTCTATCAGAGATTATCAAAGAAACAACTATTCCCATTTTCAGTTAAAGCTGGAGAAGTATTCTATAGTTGCAGTAAAGATGAGAGCACAAGAAGTTGACTATCATTGGAATGAGCCCTACATTATCTTATTCATATAATGACTAATACCAGGTTCTCAATACAGGTTTGATTCATAGCATCAAGGCAAAAAAAAACAAAACAGTTATGACCTTGACAGAGTTCAATAATTGTCAGTCTTTTGAAAAAATAGTGTTTCAAACCTGAAATTGAATAAGAATTATTCAATCGAGATTCCATTTTCCATTTTTCATATCAT
The DNA here is from genome assembly GCA_003667255.2 of Euschistus heros. NCBI lineage: Eukaryota > Metazoa > Arthropoda > Insecta > Hemiptera > Pentatomidae > Euschistus > Euschistus heros. The sequence goes on from RCWM02000116.1 coordinate 122,303, forward strand.
GTTTCTCTTAGATCTTTACAAAGACGATATGAAAACTGGATAAATAATCTATTTTGTATCAAGGATTTTTGGTTATTTCTATGTTCTATAGTTTACAAGAAACAACAGAACAATTAAATATATCCTGACATGAACCAGTAATATATTAGATACTGTTTTAATTTTTTTTAATTTAATTTAATTTATTCACTTCTGTCAAAATATATTTATAACCAATGCCTATGATGGTAAAAAGCATAATAAAATTCCATGAATGCTTGAATACAAAGGAAATTTAGTGATACCTCTTCTGGGAAAATCATAATTAAAAATTAATTAAGGAGAGCCACATTGAAATATTTTGTTTTTAAGTCTTATGTAGACCATATTTAAATTTAAGGACTTGAAGGAGCATAGAATCATTTCTAATATGGCTGTGGAATCATTTGTACAATGATTTTATGGTGGTAAGTACACTAATTTTCAAGTTGTTTCAGATTTTAAAGTTTTAGTTTTAAACATCATTACTTTAAAAAACATATAAATAAGAAATCAAATGTGCTATGGATAAATTAATTTAAACAACATAGCAGGTACAATTGAAAGTTCAAAGTAATTTTGAATTTCTATAGATTTCTTTCTTTACTATTATTTCAGTATAATTTTAAGATGAATTTAGGAACATTGATAAATGTTTATTAATATAAAGATTAGTAGAAAGTGTTTTAGGAAATATACTTACAGGCAAGCTGTTTCCTTTATCAAAACGGAACAGTATTTGAAGGACAGCTCTACATATAAAAAAATCTGAAGCACAAGAACCATGAAATAATTTAATGATAGGTTGATTACTGCCAAGAAATTCGTACACATTCATTTTTCGAAGCATCTCCTGATTCAAAATAATATAAATACTATTATAAACACTGTATTGCTTTGCTTTTAGTTTTTAGTTTAGAACTGAATGCTATATTGTTAAAATATTTGATCAAACTGGTTCAGCATATTCACATTAATCCATGTTAGTGTGGAATTATTATCTAAGCTATTGAAATTTTATTACTTTCTTGTTTGTATGATTCAGTGAGAAATAAAGATATCAAAGAAATACAAATGAAGGTAAAGTCAATTATTAATATTAGATAATTTCTAATTATGATTTCCAAAAAAATATTTCTATAAATTTAATATTTACCATTAGTTATATAGATATTGTAAGATTTAAAAAAGTGTTTTCTGATACTTATTTGTATTTAAGCTTTTAAATTTCGGTCAATTTTAGGTCCATGCTTCTTCAACTATCTGTTTATTTCAATTATTCAATTACCATCTAATACTTTAATTTTTACAATTAAATTTAAAAAATAAATTAAAAAACCTAAAAGTTGGATCCATACCAAATTCTTTTTAAATTTAAGAATAAAAGGAAAACGATAATGTTATGGTTTAAAATCGTAAAAAAAAAAAAAAAAAAATTCTGTACCACTTACAACCCATGAAGGGTCTTGGGTTCAGTACTTTGGTAAGGGTGTAATGTTACTGGGCCAACATTTGTTCCCCTGCCAAGTTTTTCCCCGATTAAGGGTACCCAGTTTTTAAGAGGCTTGTTGTGCCACAGGAGGGTCTCCTGACCTTGAATTCTGTCCATGGCTGGTATGACAGAATATAAATTTTCTGCCTCCAGTCGGACTCAAACTCGGGCCCAGGAGCATGGTAGCCTAATAAGCCTTAACCTTAGCAACTGAGCTACTGCGCCTCCCCTCTCTAATAATATTATATATAATTAATATAGTAATAAGTTATCTAATGATATCCAGAAATCATATCAATTTAGATGAACTTATAAAATAAAATATGAATATAATATATTAAATGTTTGATGTGATTTTTATAAAAAAAAAATGCTTAATGATTCAATCATTTTTATAATTTAAAATTATAACAATTACTGACTGCAAATTGACCCAGATTTATACAAATCCAGATTGGATGGGATAGAAATCAAACTGCTAATTATTGGTAGAACTAATATTCATAATGAAAAGAAAAAAAAATCTTACTCTATTTATTTCTGATTTATGACAGGTCTTCTCTAGATAATCTAATGTATCAATTTATAAATTTGAAGTCTGAGGAGTAAGATAACTGGGAACAAAGTAATAACCTTTTTATATTATCGAGTTTCAGTTGTTTCCCTTTCATATTGAATTTGTGACAAATAAATTTATGTTAATATGGAATTTAAAATGAAAATTTAATTAAAGTCTTTTAAAGAGACTTTATAGGAAAAATCGTAAATTATTTTTCTTATCAAGAGCATGGAAAATATTATATTTTTATTATTAAAATAAACATTAAAAAAAGATCATATTTTAAATCAGTTGAATTATGAATGATGGTACAAAAGGATCAATACTATTAGTATTGGTGGATTATTTACCACTTCAATTGGATTTTTTTAAATTTTATTTGACTACTAGTTTTAAATAAAAAGACAACCTAATCTGTAGGACAAACCATCCCTTACTGACCCTTTTGTCTCCTTACTCTCAGTTTGCTCTAGGCCCTGATATCTTTCAGAAGCCCTTTTCATTTTTCCTCCTTAAGTGAATATCAAGATGTTTGATTTCTTGTTTTACATTTAAAAAAATAAATAATATAATATAAAAAGTAAATAAATAATCTATGTAGCAAAGTGCTGATGCTTTAAATTTTTTTTTTTTTTTTTTTTTTTTTTTTTTTTTTTTTTTTTTTTTTTTTTTTTTTTTTTTTTTTTTTTTTTTTTTTTTTTTTTTTTTTTTTTTTTTTTTTTTAAACTGAAGTTGAATGTTTAACATTTGAAACTAATTTTCAAATAAAAACAAAACAAAACAAAATTAATAGAAGTGGCAAATTATTCATCAATCCTAATAATATTTCATTGTTATTATACAGATTAAAAAAAAAAAAGAAACGTACCGCTAAAACACTGCCCCACTGTACAAAAACATCTACTGTCTGCAGACGCACCCTTTCTGGTGGAAAAGCAATAGGTGCCAAAAGTACAGCTGAGTGGAACTGTTCACATATCTGGGGATCCTCAGAGCAAAGGATAAAAAAAGCTGTTGATCCCATCGAGTGGCCAATGTAGAACATCTTTTCTTTACCGGTATTAGTAGTAATGTGGTTCATAATGGCAGGTAAATCTTTTTTAGCTATTTCATCAACACTTAAACATAGAATAAACACTATTTCATCTAAGATACTTGGTTAAAAATCAATAGAGGAGTTTTAAATCACACCAGAAATGTTATACCATTACATAATTATTAAATTTTAAAAAATACCAAACCCAATATTTGTTTGTGGTTCACTAGCATTTTAATTTGATTTTCCAATTACAGATTTGGGATACGTTCCTAAAAATAGAGATGCTCTGAGTATTCCTACCTACTTTTTCTATAATAGCTAATTTTTAAAATATTATTTCACTTCAAAACCTTCGACTCAGTTATTAATTTTCATATTTAATTGATACTTTCTTTAAATTAGCAGGTTATAGCTACAGGTTTAGATAAAAATAAGAGCTTCTTATTCAATGTAATTATTATTAATTTTCATTAAAAAAACCTTTTAAGCAAATATTTATGCTGGTTTTAAACACCAACTTCTCAATCTTGGAATGATTTCTTCACAAAAATAATGTCTGTCACTTGATCAATCTCCAAAATCTTAGTAACAAGAAAATAATCTTTCAAAATTTAAATTTTATGTATACATTTTTTTAATTTAGAATGACTTGTGAAATGACCTGTGTTCATTTCTTCTGTCAACCAATATTTTCCATTTAATTTATGCCTACAAGATAAACACTTTTATCAAGTCTTAAAAAGCTTCATAGCATGGTCCTTTTGTCTGCTATCATGAGATTATCATATAAACTTGTATAATTCACAAAACTGAAGAAAAAGGTGGCCAATAATTTTTTCATTTCATGATTTTTTTTTTTTTACAGTATAAAAGCTGTAATTATTTATTGAAAATTAATGTTGTAAACATGCATTTAATATGTCCCATAATGCCAATTAATGTTAACTGCTAGTCCTATATATATTCTCAATAATTCAAGGTGCTCCTAAACATTAGGAAAATTCCTTTATTTGCTTCGCAGGATGCTTAGAAAATTATTTCTTTTGTTTTCATCTATTTTCTTATCTTTTGATTTAACATTGGATTGGATCTGTTATTCTAAAGCTAGTCACAGATCCAATAAATACTGAGAATATTTGTAGGAAATATATTTTTTGTAATTATTATTAAAAAAAAAAAATTATTTTTACCCCTTTCATTTAGAGATTCACTTTCGGAACTCTTGTCTAGATGTATAGTACTTAACAAATTACCTTCCAGATATATATAATAAATACACAATCAAACTTGGATAGTAATTCTAGATTTAAACTTAAAATTATCGCTGATTATACAATTTTCATTAAGAGTAGATTAGACATGAAGAATCTGGTAAATTAATTTTTTTATAGGTAAACATGTATCACGTTGACAAAGATTAATATTTATAAATAATAAAATGATACTTTTACACTTACCTGAAATCCCAGAATTGAAAATTGTTAGAAGCTGCTGAGAGGAATATATGCCTATGGCTGTGGATATTCCCTCTCATGTTTGCTATCCATACATCATAGCCATTGTCTGCCAAGATTGTTGCTAAAAAGTTAAATATTCATACTTTAGTACTGAAGGCAAAAAAAAAAGATTGAAACATTTATTTAATTAATTTAAATACATATTTTACATTTGTCTGTTCTGTAAAAAAAAAAAAAAATTAATGAAAGAAAAAAATTTTCTAACATTTAAAGCTGTTTTAGGTTTCAAAGTATTAGCTGTATCTCTTTACTTTTATTCATAAATATTAAACAAGCTCTAAAATAACAAATCTTTGAAATTCCAGATTATATAATTCCTTAAATTAGCATTGACGGAGAACATAGATGTTAATTTTAATCAAGAATACAATTTACTTATCTCTAAGTACTATTACAAAATATAATCATAATTTAAAAATCTAGAAGCAAATAATTTTTGAGTTTAAGGACATGGAGAAAACCTTATTTCTACCACTATTGAACCATACTTTGTAGTTTAAAGTGTTTAATTTTTCATTGATAAGAGTAAAGTATAAGAGTTTCCCTTTTATTTGTTACTATAAATAAAAGCAATTATGAAAATAACTTAGTATAAAAGTAAATAGATAAATACTAAAATTAAAACCTCTAATACTAAAACCAATAGAAGGTCTTGTATTCAATACTGGGTAAGATAAGCTCTTTTCCTTGGCCAAGAGAAATAATAATATAAATGAATTAAATAAAAAAATAAATGTAAGTGAAGAAATGGTCAGGGGTGCAGTCAAGTAAATGAACAGAGACCTTGCTACTATTTTGTATTAAATTATTTAATTAACTTCAGATATTCTTCTAATTATATAAACAGCTATTTATTCTTTTGTTGACTAATTTACTTTGTATTATTTTTTTTGTATCATCTTGGTCACATCCAATTTTTTTTATTAGCCCTGAAGAAGACCTGTAAGGCCGGTCGAAACGTCTGCATACCAAATATAAAGTTTTTTTATTTAAAAACTTGGACGTATTTATTTACTGACTATTTCTTCACACTACATCCTACAGTCAACTATAGAATCATCATAAAAAATAAATGATTCAATACTTAAAAAAAAAAAAAAATCATTTGTAACCTAGATTACTATTCCTCTCCATAAGAAGCCACATGTCAGAAGTGCCCATAAATCCATGCATAAGAAGAACAGGAGTGGCACCAGGTTTTGGAATCCTGAATACAGTAAGGATGTAACCATCTTTGGTGATTACTTCATGCTCCTCTGAAGGCAGCCCCAAATCCCAGAGATAAGATGACTGCAAGAAAAAAATAATAAAGGTTGCAAAACATTTTGCCTTATTATTTTTCAATATTACATCAGCAGTATCCATATCCTTATTTTCTTAAAATTATTTCTTGTTTGAAGAACTACAGAATTGGCTCGTAGATAAAAACTAGTTCTTATTATACTTACATTTTAGTAGTTTAAAAAAAAATCGAGAATCAAAAAATTTCACCCATCACTAATGGGCATGCATGCATACATATACATTATTAGCAGTACAAGGACATAGACAAGTGATCTTGTAATTTACTGATCTAGTTCAGGAGAGGTCTAATGATGTGAAGGTTTATTTCCAAGTGAGAATTTCTGATGGCCACCAACTTTTTTTGTTTTTTACAGTTAGTTTTCCTTACGGAAATTTAATTACATAAATACTGTTTTTATGCAAGAATCACTGTGTAAAGTGTGTCATCAATTGAAAATCGATGTAATGGATCCTGAGATTTGATTTAAACATAACTATTATTTACGTATAAATTTTGATAGAAGTTCTATTAATTCACTTCCGAATCTAATTGCAGTCGGTATTTAGAAACGATTCAGAATCTCATTATATGAGAAGAACAATCGAAAAAATATCATTGTAAGCGGTTATATAACTATGAATTGTAGGTTGCTGATTTCAATAACTGCTGATGGCGATTCAGCATTACATGCCTATTATAAAGAGAAGGCTGAATGTAAAGAGGTAGCTTCCCTAATTAAGCCACTTGGGACACCAATCATTCAAAGATGGGCAAAATTTTAATTAGGCCACCTCTATGGCTTAAACTCATTCTGGCATTTAACTTTTAAAAAGGCTTAATTTATGGAGGTTCAAGGCAAGACAACTTAACTGACGAATTTTTAATAAATTGAAGCCAGTTTTGTTAAACCCCTTAAAGTGTCCAATTTTTGAAATTTTATAGGAGACCAAAAAAAAAACAAGACAAAAAAAGATGTGAATTTATAAGAAAATAGAATGAATTTTCTTGGCAATTATTTATAATATTGATAATTGGATTGTGTGGGCAAGAAAGATCGCTTCGAATTCATGAAAATACCTTTTTATTCTGCATCCCTTTATGTTAACGTTGATTGTAAATATCAAAAAAATTTGTGGTTATAAAAATACAATGATACGAATTGTTATAGCCATAGATAGAGTGGATCTTAGCGAGGACTTTAACGCAAAAAAAAAAAAAAAAAAAAAAAAAAACAACCTAATCTATGAAATATTTAGGATTCAATGGGGTGCTATAACAGGCCTCAATTGAAGCTGAATAGCCCATCTTAAAAAAAAAAAGGAGAGTGCGAAAGGGGAGAGGGAAAGAAATAGTACAGAAGAAAGGGGAGGTAAATTCAATAATCCGTAAACAGCTATTAATAAATAAAGAAAAATACCTTGTTCATTTAACAGCTGTTTTTGTTATACCGCGCCCTTAAGAGCCGCTCGTTAGAAATTTAGAAATTTGAAATTATCTGGTGCATTGCGTTGTACAAATTGATTATTCGTATCTTTAATTAACTGACATTTCGAACAATGTATAGTTTTCGAAATAGAAGTGAAAAACTAAAAGAGGAGCGAAAATGTTATTATTTTCCATGTGAAGCCGACCGGTCGCGACCCACTGTGGAGGAGTCAACATCCTAAAACAAAACTCATTAAACCTTTGAGAAAAAACTTCCACAATAATGTTCAGGACCCGCTTATTTCGAAGACTGATTGACTTGGCTATATGGGATAATAAATAACAGGGATGCGGGTTGGCATTTAGGGAACCACAACTATCATTTCAATGAGACTCTTAAATTATTTTCGATATTTAATACAATGTACTTTTGTTAAACGGTTATTGGTATTGGTAATTCATAATGAAGTATTCTCAAGGAAGTATCATAGATCCCTCCCTCTACATGGTGTATACAGCTGACATCCCGACTCATCCTAGCACCGTCTTCACCACGTACGCTGACGAACACATGTTTGTTATCAGTAAATAATGATCCCATCATTTCATCACAAACACCACAATCTCACGTACTAAACCTGAATGGTTTCGAAATTAGAGTGTCAAAATAAATCCAAACAAATCTCATCAAATAACTCTTACGCTTCCTTGTAAACCTACAACTTCCTGTCCTGCAGTACCATTCAGTTATGTTCCATTTCCCTGTTAAACAGATCCGGTACCTAGGATTCCATTTGGACAAATGATTTACTACGAATCTACACACTAGACTGAAACGACAAAGAACTGCTCAGATGCTTATAGACTACTACTACATTTACTAGTCAAACGCTCAGAGCTTCCAATAAATCACAAAAGACCACAGAACTGGTCTGTGCTAAATTATCCTTTACATGACATTTATTAGACCTATTCTGACATACGCATACGGAGTTGAGCTTTGGGGCCCCACTAGACCTTCCGATTCTTACAATCTTTAATCCTTTGTAATATCCTCCATGCTCCTTTAATGTCACAAAACATCTTATCTATAAAGACTAGATGTTATGCATGTTGCGGATTTGGCTCAAACCTTTATTTTTTTTTCTCCCCTTCCTTGCCTTCTCGGCTACACGGGGTTTCATGGCTGGGAGGGTGGGGGCGGGGAATTGATTACTTGGAATATAGCAGTCAGGTTCGAATCTGGGATCTTTCATTTCTCATGATTACTAGGGTAACTCACTTGTTTTTGCAAATGCATTACCTCAGAGCCAATTCCCACTCCCTGCTGTTGACCAACAACCAGACACCAATTCTTTCATAGTAAACTCCATTCCTACTCGAATGCACTAGTCTCCTAACTTGCTTCATATTCTATTCTAGATATCCCTCCAAAGCGTCAGAAAAGAAGATGGCCAAGAGGCGATATAATCTAAAACTTTTATTGAAGTGCTGAAATAATAGAACATAAATTTTCTTCCTTCTGCCGTATTCGAACTCAAGCCGGTAAATTGTATCTATATTAATATTTGTATATTTGTTAATTACTATTTAGCTCAACTAATCTAAAGAAAACTGTTTTTAAATTGTTTATGAACAATATTAATTTTCAATTGATAAATTTATTGGAATTAAGCAATTCATCATGTCATAATGAAGAATGTTTTGGGATTTTTAAATTACAAAATAACTAAACTGAATGATAAGATAATAGTTACATATTACCAAGTAAGTAATATATAAGTTTTAGAGAAAATAAATTCGAGAAGAAAAGAAAAAATTATTAAGTAAACAAGATAATTCGTTATACTTTTTTGTTAGTGACTAAATGACTCTTTCATTAAGAATCATTTAGTAAAAAAGTATGTAAAAGTAAAAAGGAATATATTCATATGTATCGTGATAACGTTTCATGACAGTAATATTATAACCGTACTCTTATTATTTTGTATATACGTGCTGAAATACAAAAAAAACAAGGGACTACAAAAAATTATTATAAGCTCTTATAAATATCTCAAGAAGCGCGAAACGGGAACCAGAATGGCTATTTTATTTAGAAAAAGGCATGTTATTCTCTCACCGTTAAAAATGAAGAGGGCAACGCCTATTCCACTAGACATCCTTAGTGCTTACCAGGTCCTCAAACCCTTTTAGCGTATCTTCTCTATTCTCCATATAAGGAACCTTTATACTCAAGGAAACATTTTGTGTAGAGATACCTTCATCTCATAATAATACCATTCAAACTTTTTCAAGGTACCCCATTGAATCAATCAACAAAATTTTAACAAAAATAAATATTTACTTAATTCGTGTTACTAACCTCATTTTCTTTTATTTTAGAGGGATTAGAACAAAATCGCATGGAAGGAGATGAATAAGAATTCTTCAGTGTTATTTAGGATCTTTATAGATACTTCAGACATTAAAAAGAAAGAAGATGACAATGGGGTGTAGAAATGGTACCTTGAAGATCCTCTTTCAAGATGGCTAGAATGTGAAATGAAGTAAGAAATAATCCTGAAATATTGCTTATTTATCATAGGCAATGCGTAGAAGCTGGAGATAAAATAGAAGGTTGCTAGGTATTTTACAAATATTTCACTAAGCAGAGACAATTAAGATTTAAAATCAATATTAACCTATGTAATGTCTAATTTAAAGAATATTGATTTGTTCCACATTGATACTTGGTTTTAGTTATTTAATATATGGCTATTTTCGTTTCATACGATTCAATTCGATTACTTAGGTTAATAGCTAAGTATTTTAGCTAACGAAGCTCCAGTAGCGTAAACTCGTTCCAGTAATACTAATACTAATAACTCGCGTCCAAAACGAGAAAAATTATTTTCTTACAGGCTAATTTATGGAACTGTGTTTTCATATTATTTCGAAGAGTTCATTATAATAAAACAAGACGGTACATAGATTAGTAGCTTTTCATAAAACAGTGGTTTGTTAATATAAAGCAAAATGTTTTAGTATTATTTTTTTTTCAGTTATTGGCCTCTACCATTTAGATTCAAGGACAATATTACCTGTAGAATTTAGTAAAAACTTAAAAATTTAAATACTCTTTTTCTTATGGATTTTCTTTCCAAAATCCCCTTGGTGCTTATGCTTCTCAGATTTTCGGTAGTGCTAAGACACATAATACTGCGAACTTGTCAATTAATTTTTTTTTTCTCCCACGCCCATATGGCTAAAAAAAGGTTTTGATAAATTCTTGATAATAAGGATTGAATCTCTTTTACTGCATCAAAGGTGCATTTTAAGAGGATTCTGAGGTGAGCAGTGGATTGAGACAAACAAAGCATTATGAGTCACTATCTAGCGATGGGGCTCACTAGGGTTTTTGGGTAAATGAATTAAAAGCTTTTAGACTTCTCAAACGAGCTCCTTGGTACGATGCCAACACAATTTGTGGCTACTGAATTACGTATTAAACCAAGATCATTAGTAAATACATACGAACTCTCTACAAACTTGGTGGATCACCAAAATTTATAAGAACATAGCAACCTACTGTTAGTAACAATGACCATTATCTGTATACCTGAACACACAAAAAGGAGACTGAAAAGACGGTGGATTAGATCTTTATACTTTGGTAAAACTAAATAAATTCCAAATTAGAGTTACCGCAGAGTATGGTTCTCCTTCATGCCTGCTATGTTACATTTCATTAATTGTCAAATTTTCGTCGTGAATTCCGTTGATTGATAATATGTATTTTGACAAATGTGGATGAATAAATTAAGTTATGAGAAAAAAACTGGCTCCCTTGAGCCTGTCGGCTGAAGAAAGAATAACTTGGAACTAGTTTTAGGGATTTCCCCCTTGGCCGTCAATGCTTTTATGTTTTCAATTTTTTTTTTTTCTTTTCGCTTACCTGTGATTCAGTTTTCTTTCGGAGATAAATTTTCAAATTAAATAGCTGACCGTCTGTCCCCTTGAGTTCTTTATTTTTTGCTGCTTAACTAAATGATTTTAAATTATTGATAATTAATGGTTATTGGAAATAAACAAAATTGAGAAAAAACAGGGGTTTAAAACATTTTTTATTTTTTCCATTCAACTAATATAGCTCCTAAACGGTAGGTTCTAGTGACAAATCTTATATAACAAAAAATATATTCCATTTAATTTCTGATGTTACCTTTTTGCAAATTGCCCTCACGTTCTCAAAAACGTATCACTTATGAGAAACACAATAAGGACACAGGTAAAACATGTTCTATGTAAAAAAAAAAAAAAAAAAAAAAGTTCAAACGTGACTTTTTTTTTATTCAAACCAAAATTTTAAACATTCGAGAGGGATCGAGCAAGATCGGTCAAATCCAGGTCAATTTTTATCATTTCGTAAAGGAGAAACAGAGTCAATAGGAGCTCACTCATTAGAACCTGGCTCCTAGTCAAAAATAGTTTTATTTAGTATAAGAAGAGTTGAGCTCCTAACTGCTCATACTCTCCTAATATAAAACTATCAAACTACGCGTAACTCTCTCGCAACCAACTAGGTCACCGGTAAAACATTTTCCATGTTTAAAAACATAATTTGATTATAACAAATAACGGATGTTAATTTGGGCATTAATTTCTATGTTTTCAGTGATTTAGGACTGAAAGAAAATATTTCCATCACAGAAGTTACCTGACATTTTTCCTAGAAGATTAATACAATTTCTAAAATCAGCAACACTAAAGTGAAATAAGTAATCGTGATATGATATATATTTTCATTCCTCATTTACAAACAACAAAGAAGACAAAAAACAATAAATAAATGTAAATCTATAAAATTAAATAAAGCCAAAATAGTAAAATAAAATTAAAGACAAATAAATGAGGGAAGCTTTAAGAAATATCTATATGTATTAACAATATTTACTCTAAGGCCGAGGATTCTTGAACCCACAAACTCTGACCAAATGTGAGGGATCTAAGAGACCCTAGTTAAAACCATTATTTGATATTGATGTTCTAAATAAAATCGGAAAGTAATAATATATTTTTTAAATAATATATTAAAATTTCTGTTAATTTTCAGCATCACGCCTGGAAGGTTCTGTGAATATTTAAAGAATTTAGTTTCAACAAGTCAGGAGCTATGATTTGTTTTTCACAAGTGTTGTAGAATTTTAAAGTGATTATTTTCTCATTTTATCGTGATATGTAGTTCAAGATGTAAAATTCAAATTTGTCTACAGAAAAATAAAATCATCATGCATCAAAGGGCTTTTAGCCAAGTGGATCCCATAACAGATATTTCCTTTAGATTTCGAGTCTCATAATTCAAACGTCCTGCTATTGTTGAAGCATTCACAAATCGATTTGCTGGAATCCTTCCTCGAATGACTGGTTATGAAGATTTTATATTACAATCAAAAGATCTACAACTCATTTCTGATATTATTACTGCCAAAGTAGGCGATAAATAATATCAAGAGTATTGTAGGGTAGATGTTTTTGCAGTTTCTTCTTGAGAAAAAACGTTATTGAGTCTACAAATGAACTCATGATATCGTGGCAAAAAAATATATTTTTCCAATGTTTTTAATTTTCACTATCAAACTCAGGGTTCTAAAAAACTTTCTAGGAGTAGATCTAATTATTCGATGATCCATAAATATTTTACGTAATCAGGTCTGATATCTCTCCCCTTCGCAGTATGAACCATTTTATCCTAGAGGGTCACCTTTGCGGAAGTATTATTGATTAAAGAACAATAACTTTTATGAAAAACCCATCAAAGAGACACGCAGTAAAATATCAAAGAATTATTAAATAAAATTATGCACACATATTTACTTGTTGAGTAGAATATGTTTAACTGTAAATATACAATAATATAACACTAGTTAGCACAAGAGAAAAATAGTATAAAGGAATGGTTTCTAATGTATGCACTGAAATTAACCACTTTTTAGCTTTAAGTTAGACATCACCCTCATTTCGAGGATGAAAAAGAAATGGAATCAATTAATTTGCCTCGTTAGAATTTTCATAGTTACGAACTCGATTTATAATAACAAATGTAATACAACGAAATATAAGTAAAAAAATAAACTATTTAATAATACGAGTGAGATATAAATAATGAACTGGTGTAAATCGACATTAAATAAACAAGGAACGCTTTCTCAAAGATTCGGAACTCGCCCACCCTAATATCAAGGAGGCATTGAGCAACTATTGTTTTCACTTTCACCCTCGGGAAACAATCGCATTCATTAGAATCTTGATCAGCCGAACACATTGGGGATCATTAGATCCGATGCTGTAATTCGATTAGTCTGCAACTAGCAACTTACATCTGTGTATTTAAGTCCTCTCGGACGGCTAGAATCATGGTTGACCTAAAACTGACGTCCAGATCGAGACGAATTGATTTATTGAATGTTCAAAATGTCTAAAGGAATAGCTCTTTCGTGTATAGAATATATTTGCAAAAATAAGGTTTTTACTTGAGGTACGCATGATGGTTAAAAAAGAATCCAATTTAAAAACACAATTCGGATACTAACAACAGATCTGACGATTATAGACGGCCATAGTTGGCCACTCATTCCAGACAGATTAATTTTCATCCTTTTGAAAATTGATTAAATTGTTTTAATTTTTGAAATTATACTCTCTCTTCCCGTTTAATTCTTTTCACAGGACAATAAAGGATACTATTTTGAGATCTGACAAAATCTAACGATTTTTAACGGTCGCAAAATATTCTGCCATTGCTGCCCTTTTGATCGCCATTGCTGTCCTTCAGAAAACTAATGAAATTGATTCGATTTTTTTAAAGGACACTATTTTTAAAACATTTTTCGTGACATTAGAGATAGCCTCTCTACCATATCTACCCCTGCCAGTCGAAATTTGTTTCTCCTAATTCTTTTTGAGACTGTGTCAGCAGCTATTTTAGATTCATTTTGTTATGAATAACTAATATTAAAGATTGTTCTACGGCCGGCTATATAATGTATATAGCAAAGTGCTAATTTCATGATATTTTTGTATGTTTTTACAACTGAAGATGACTGTTTAACATTGGCAAGTAGTCTTAACAAAAGTTAGTTATATTTGGAAAGGGAGTCTAACGGTTTTTGTATATAGGTCTCGTTTTGTGAGTCTTTTAAGGCAATGAGTGTCCTGCGACATATTTCGAACAGAAGACAGAGGCCAACATTTCAAGATAAAACGTAAAGCTCTAAAACTTCTATCTAAGACCATTATATTCGATACACCTCAGGCAAAAATTTACTAACACTTTTCTGGATAGACGCATACAAAATTTATAGACTAATACAAAGACGTATAAAATAATAACATTTCAATAGAAATTAGTAAGACTAAAACAAACCATTTGTTTCCCACAAAACCTTACACGTTTACCTACGTATTCCAGTTACAGCAAATTCCATTGGCACTAATGTTCTGATTGCTTCGACACAGGTACAAACTTGTAAAAATAAGTCGACAAACGGTATGAAAAAACGAGTACGAAAAAAATACACTACTCAAATCCTCATCGCTCCTAATTTGAAGAAGAAAAAAACAAAATCCTGTGCTACTACAACTCATGAATGGTGTCGGGTTCAGTACTTGAAACTGTTACTAGGCCAACGATTATGAAAGGAGGAGATTTTGCGGAAATCGCATTCAAGCACCAGGTTTTCCCCAATTGAGGGTGCCCAATTTATAAATACTGGGTGTACGCCAGGAGGGTATTGCTTTCTCAAAGTCGTATCACGACTGAAATAACATAAAATAAATTTTCTGCCTTCAGACAGACCCTTCTGCCCTCTGAGCTAACTCACAATGTTACAATTTGCCTAAATTAAGGGCAATAAGTAAAATAGATCGCGATTAATCTATTCATGCAATGTGTTCACTTAACAAATAAATAAAAATGAAAAAGAACATCTGACTGCGTCGCTCCTTTTATGTTGGAGAAGTAGAAACACATTCTTCCATTCAAACTCCGCACCCACTTCTTCTTTATCTTCCTTCCCAATTGAGTCATAATAATTCTCAGAGGCGTTATAAAAGAATATGGAATCACGGTTTTGAATTAAACAGTCATTGAATGTTTCGATTTCTATCAAAGGGTATTTTCTATAATGTTATGTTCAACCTTGGGGTCTAGCTGTCGTGGTTGTTGACTAAGTCTATTTCTTCTTAATGATATTTTAAGAAATTAAAAATAAAATGAATTATCATTATAACTTATTGCATTCCATTTTTATCCCTTTATCAGAATTTTGATCCATCCGTCAGAAAAAAAAATACGCTCGTTGGTACCTTTAAGTAATAAAATTTGCTATTCCTTCAATAAAATTCTGTCAAGAGAGCTAACAATATGTTACTGCCAGCCTTAACCCTGTTCATGGTCTCAACCTCTTGGGAAGGTTTGATCGATATCGTTTGTAGCCTTCAACGGAAGATTTTCGACATCACAGCGATTATGATTCATGGATCTTAAAAAATAATCGTGTTATTCTAATTGAATTGCTAACATAATGTAAAATCATGTAAATAAACGTCTTCATAAAAATGATCTACAAACTCACTTTAGTGGTTTTTTTTGGTTTTTTTTTTTTAGAAAATTAAAGTAACGTATGTTATATTTCAAGAATCGATCAGACATAGTACACATAAACTTTTTTTTTAACAATTAAAAATAAGGAGCAAATTAAAAAAAAAAATATATATATATGAAAAGTCAAATTCTGGTTAGCGTAACCATGACCGTCGAATGTGCAAAGGTCGCCTCCCGGTTCACCTCCGACGTCCGGTGGAGCCTTGGACAACTGGCCTCTCCTCCCCAAAACGGAGTTAATGCGAATCAGCGATTCGGAATGTGAACTTGAAAGGATTTCACGCGTAACAGTTACTCACGAATATGTGCATTTTAAAAAGAATTTAAGAGTTCCATTTGACTGGCCAATGCCTTACAACAGAATCTGAAATTCTGTGTCTTCAGATTCATTACATTTATTAAAACAACACAGTTTTCCGTCAGTTGAAATATATTGTACCACTCAAAGAATTCCATTACTCAATAAATAAGGTTATTATTTTTTTTAACAAGTAATATGGACTGTTAGTTATGGATCCATTCATACAATTGTACAATGAGGAATAAACGAAAAACCAACCCCTAATTAGATATACAATGTAGATAATGAATTAAATAAATTAAAAACTAAAAAAATTGTAAATAGTTTTAATCGGGAACTGAAGAATGAAATATATTAGGAGAGTTGGGACTGTTGGAAAGGTCGTGAAGGAATTTCAAAAATTTAAGGGGTATGAGATCAAGCGTAAAAGGTAAATTATAGTCATTATGTAAGGTTTTGTTGTAGACATAATATGGAACATTTACAATAGTTCGGAAGACTTTTGAATAGAAAGGTTGAATGAATTTGATATTCCGCTTTTTTTGTAATCCCCATAGTTTGAGTCCATAGATCTAAATAAGTTGTTTTAGTCTATAGAGCTAAATATTTGTTTTCAATAGAAAAATAAAGTGTCTTATAGTATATAGTTAGGCGTATGTTAAGTTCTTGTCTTCTGAGTCGAGTGTGAGGTTTCTATTTAAGTTTTTTATCTAGGTAGGGACTAAGATACGGAACTGTTTAAGCTAATATGGTAGGTATAGTTGAAATAGACAGGAGGACAGGATTTAAGGTTGATAGTGGGCTAAAGTTACTTGGGAGCATTTAAATTCTAATTATAAGCAGAGAGATGCCAAGCAAATCTGTGTTAGGCTGGTATGTGCTACAACCATACTGAGAAAACCCCATTTGTAAATATTATTACTAATATCTTTAATACTGGGATAAAGTCTATTATACAAAATTATACTAAATTCTTAGAGTTGTCTGAAATGCAAATGGATCACTCGGATTCTAAGATGTATCTTTTTCACACCTCCAGTTCAAAATTAAACTGAAGGATATCTACAATCTATATTTTTTTAATTTATTAGTGGATGTAAATATATGTTTTGATATTTCAAATTTTAACAAATAAAATAATTAAAAATAATATATATTATTCCAAGAATCTATCTGTATTGTAAAAAATGTTTCCAGTTTTTTAAAAGCAGTTTAATATATCAATGCATTTACTCGAATAGTACTTTTTTTTCGTTCTTGAGTCCTAATAAAATTATTTTAATTAAACAAATTAGATTATAAAATGGCATGGACTTTTTATGCCAAAAATTCATAGTTAGTTTTTAATAAGCAGTTTTTCTGATTTAATATGATTTAATTTTTTTTAATTAATGTTATTTATTTTAGCTATTTTTTTCTTTAAAAATCAGTTTCATTAAACAAAAAAAATGACTGTTACCCACCAATAAAGTCACCCGAAAGGAACATCGATCTCGGGTTGATGGCGTACCGCAGTGTCCGTCCTTGGCCCGCTACTCCTCATCACTACCGCCGCAACAAGCGATGACACAGCCATCCCGACAACCTTTTGGTTGAAAAATGACACAACCGATTGTCGTGCCAACACATTCCCAGGGGGCTGCAATTTGGCATCTGTGGTTGATTTATGGTTTTAGCACAATCCTAAATAAGCCGTTGTTCCCAGTCCCTCTTCGCAAGAAAACGTTTGTCGTGTAAGATGTTCGCTGTTTAACACGAAAAGAGGCTTTGGCCTTCGGAGCATCGTGAGTGCCTTTACAAGGCCGAAAGAATCAGGTAGGCCGTGTTGAAAGATATGATTGAACATCTAAACACTGAAATAAACAGACTGAAGCGAGAAGACCCTGGATCAATTCAAAAATTATTTAATCACATGAGCGTCGTGTGTGTATTAAATAAATGTTAGTGTTGTTTTAAAAGTGACTGCATGATGAAACTATAACCACAAACCAAAAATGGATATATACAAACACATACATTTGCTCTTTATTATTAACTGACAAGTTCATTTTATAATTTATATATCTATTGTTATAGTATAATACTTATACACAACATATTTTTTTATCCATATGTAAGAATCCATCTAAATATTCGTTTATATTCCTGGCTGTCGTGAAGTAGTGGATAAGTCAAAACTGTGCCCTTTTCAGTAAGGCATTTTCGATCGTTTTCCAAAGTCCTGCTATTCCTTCAAAAATGCCATTTTCGACGATATTGGTACTAAGAAGATAAAATTAACCTTCTTATCAAAGGTAGATATTTGAAATCCTGCTTTGAAGGTTAATATTCAACTCATTTTAAGGGAAACTTGTCTTATCCGCTTCTTCAAGAAAATACAACGGTGTAACAGTAGTAAAATTTTATTTTTTTATTTTTTTAAATTTGTGTGTGTATTTATAATATACTGTTACTGTCAAAATGATATCATGTGTGAAAAAAAATTACTGCATCATTATTCTGTAATTGCATTATTTTCGAATTATCTACTGAAGGTTATGTAATTTCATGGTAACGCTAGTACATTAGATGCAGTTATTTATCATATGCTCCTATGAATTTCATGTTTCTTTATTATTAGATTATCCTCATTACGCATTAGTTTCGAAGTGTGAATTGAAAATTCTCCACAAATCGTATTTCAGTTACCCACTTTTCTGGAAAGGAGTCAATTTTTTGTACATCCTTTAATTTAAATTAACTGATAATACCTGTTAATAGCCTTCCAACAGCTAAACAACTGTTTACTCGCATTTCCTTGATAGAGGGGGAAATGATGAAATACTTGAGTCCGCCAGATTTTAAAATAATAGCTAAAGAGAATGTGTCACGTGCGACCCTTTGCCAGAATAGGGGTTAAATAACTGATGAAGTGCGTTATTTTCCTGTAAATGTGGATTTTATTTCTATTTAATGTGCCATTATCGATCTAGACAGCATGGAACATCTAGATAGCAGCATACGAATGAGGAAGAGGTGATCTAGATGGCAGAATTAGATCAAGAGGTTATGATCTACATTTGAGTGGAATGAATCAAGATGGCATTGACAGGAACGACTGTATACGGAAAAAGAAAGAGAAAGGTGTTTCTGAACTTTGGCAAAAATAATGTATTTTATTATTCATGGAAACTTTTTCTCCTATAATATTGGAAAATTTATATTATTATTATTATTATTATTAAAATGGTTACATTTAATTAATTAATTGAAGCTCAAGATTTTTAATGACGTTTAATATGTGTTCTGCTTTGGAAAGGAATGAAACAATAATTGTAATTTATTTGATAAATACTATTAGATTGAATGAATAAATAGTAGTATGGTACAATTTTGTAAACAGACCAATTCTTTTAATAAAAAATGGCAGACTTTTGTCCTAAGCCTCATAAGTTTATGGGAAAGCTAAAGAACATACACTCATAAAATACAGATATTCCGGACAAAAACATTAGGACTCATTATGCAATCACCCTCGTACGTTAGTGACAAAATATTACTTACAAACTTACACAAATCCACGGTGCAAGATCGTACAATCACGTCCAGATGCCATACAAAAGATTTCATTACAAACTCTACACATACTAATGAACAGATCTTTTAATTACACATCTACTAATAAACTAACATACAAAATATGGCCTCGAGAAATATTCTAGAAAATACTCTAAGAAGGTTAAAAAGGAGTTGGTTCAGGGATCTCCTCAAATTAAAACATTTGAATACTCGTGTTAGGAGTTGGTGTGTCTGTCCACAACTGATAAGTATTATGTTGTTAGCACTTATTGTCACGAGTTGAACGATAGATGTGGATTGAAAATTAAGTTAAAAAACTAGACATAAAACTCACGATTTCTTTTATTTTATTACTACTAATAATTAGTATGATATAAATAATAAAAAAAAACACATAAATAATTCATAATTAACCTATTAATGTTTTAAGATCATCACAACATAGTTCGATAATCACCATAATTTAATCCAATTGGATATAGATTCCCTTGATCCACATCCATTGGGGTCAAGTGGATAACGTATTGGCCACATTTAAATAATGTTCATATGGTCATTAACTTATCCCAAGGTTTTTAAATCAACGAGATATGAGTGGCACTAGAAATTATTAAATCGAGATCTAACAAAATAACTATTTTTTCTGTCAGTAATGAAAGCCTGGTTAGAAAATAATTATTATTGGAGAATTAATTATTAGATGGATTTTAAGGAAAGTCATGGAATGAAAGCTAATTTTGTTCTGCATTGTTTTTAAACAGATCATTTGATAAATGAATAGTTAATGTCCTGGGAATCTATAATAATGAAGGTCATAGTCAAGGAAAAGCTGATAACAGGCTTGTGGGTCATGGTTCGTTCTCCTTTGCTGTTGAACACCTGCAAGTACCGATCCATCTCCCGTTTCCTCTAGCTCGCTACACTTAAAATCATTCTATCTATGCTTTCCTTTTCTAAAGAGGAGGTCCCTTCTCGCCTGTTACTGTTGATCAAGAAATTCGCTTATCCAACTTCTTCAACCCTCTGCTAAACAAGGGTTGGAATATCGGTTTTAACCTGATCCATTTTTAACTTTTTTTATTTTTTGTTTATTCTTGAGGTCTTTTATTTTTTTTTTTACTAAGCAGTTTATAATCAGTACGCCGTAATTAGTAAGTCTAGCCGAAAACAGATAAATAAAAGTGGAAATGTGATATTTTAAAACTTTTAAGAAATTAAAATATACAGAAAAACATAATAATATTCATATTTTTTTCATATATAATATACATACATATATATATATATATATATATATATATATATATAAGTTATCTTCAATTTAAAAGTAAAGACTTTTTTAAAAAAGAAGTTTATTCAATAAAAGTTACAATATCAGAAAGAAGAGTGGCGTGGAGACGGCTCTGGATGTACTGAGAGGGAATTACAAAATTTCTTGAGGTTTATAAAGGGTTACAATGGCTTCTTCTAGGAAGCTTTATGCTAACATTACAGTTCACAGGAGAGCAAGTTCCCACGAGGGGTTTCTAAGAAATAGATTACAATGGTTAGGAGTCAAAGCTTAAAATTAAAAATATCTAAGGAAAAATATATAGTGTAACTCCTCCCCACCTAGATACGAATTTCACTGCTTTGGGTGAAATGAGTTACAATTCTAGTTTTGTAAAAATAATAAATAAAAGTTACAAAGGTTAATATAAAGATGATAATACAAATAAAAATTATCCACAAAATAATTATGTGTAGAGTGTTAGAGTTATAGGTATGTTTTGTTGATACAAGATGTGAAAGATGTGAGGTTTGTAATTCATGAAATTTTAAATTTTTAATTTCTAATGTAGTGTTTAAAAGCTGTGATGCTTGAATATTTAAAGTTTGTTTATCAAACAATGTTAGAGAACCATGAGTTTGACTGGATGAAAATACAGTTTTATTATGATACAAAATTGAATTAAAGTTTGTTTTAACTAAATAAATTCCTGTCATATGATAGTTTACTGTTTCTTTTTCTTGTTGAACTTGAAGATCATCCGGGTTGTAAAATGCTATGAAAATGTAGCGTGTTCCTGGGATTTCTTCGATGTGGTTTTCTTCTTGATGTAGACGTGTGTAAAGACAATTTACACTGGATGATTTTTGTAAAATATCTTGAATACGTAAGTCATCGTGGTGAGATAAGTCAGCTGTATGACAGTGGTGAATGCTGTTTCTTTTGATACATTGATGATTAAGAAATTTAAAGTTGTTATTAATATTTAAGAGATATGAACTTTGGAATTATTGTTATGATTTCATCCTTTACAATAGATGGAATGGGGTATAAATTATACAAACTATAAACAGTTTCTTCAAAAAATTGGAAGTGCTAAAGTATAAATAATCTCATTTTCATGCAAAGCACATTGTACAGATATTGTGCGTTCTATATCTAGGATAAATTTAAATTGAAATGGATAAAGAAATTTGTTATTGTAATGTGGAGCTATCTTTTCTAATTCTTGAAACAATGTTTTTGTATTAATTATAGCTGGATGTAGAATATTTAATTTACAAAATGTTAAAGAAGTTTCTATATCAGAAATAGTAGTAGAAATTAAAGAGAAAATAAGTTGGATGTGATCTAATAATTCTTTAATTGTTAACAAGTTAACTACGGTTCCTATATCATTAATTTTTCGTGCAATATGCAGCGTATTCTCTTGTATGGTTTTAATAGTATTATTAAATTGAGTAATTAAATCACTGTTTATGGAATATTGGTTATGTATTTGGTCAACAATCTGGTCCTGATTTTCTTTAAGAGTTTTCATTAATTCAGAAAATTCTTTTTTATCATACGCATCTAAGTTACCGGTTATACCTTTTATAATAGTGCCTAAAGCGTTTATTAATCCTCTTTTAACTCGGTTATTCCTGGTATCATGTAGTTTAATATTATTTATTTTTTCGTTAATTATAAATCTTGTACTGTTAATTATATTAATGTGAACTTTTAATTCTTTTAATACTGAATTGTTATAATGTGATTCATTTAGGTAATTTTCAAATTGCCAATTTACGAAAAGATATTCCGTAAATAGTGGTCCTAAGTCTAAGAAGTGTATTATTGTGTGTTGGGATGTTTGCAATTTAGCGTGTCCTAGGTTGATAGGTATGACGCCGAGGTTAGAAGTAACATTTTTTATTTCTATCATCCCTGCAGTGAGAGTTGATACTAACCTAAAAATTAAATTATAAAAATTAAAGTCTAATCATTTAATTATACTATTTTATTGTATAAAATATTTTCCATAATTTGGCTTATAATGCCATCTCTTAAACTAGTAAGAGTTCATATTCCCTGAACTCGTTATGTTGTTTATCAACAATAATTATTCTTTTTATCATTCTTTTTTTTTTTTTTTTTTTTTTATTATTGTTATATAGTTTGGGCATTTTATCTGCCATCTTTTCACATCAATATAAGTCGTATCCAGCGACCTTATTGTGTATATTAAATTGTTATTTATATTAAATTATTTCTTATGCTTTTTATTTTAAAGAAAAATAAAATTATTTTAAAGCAAAAAAAAATTATTTACTAATATTAAAAAAATTAGTTTTAAATAAACATAATTATTATAGCTTGTAATTATAGCTTGTCTTAAGCGAAAGAATGTGTCCGGTGCGAGTGCTTTATCTCAGTTCTAAGAATGCTGACTCGGTCCAGCTCTTTCATCTGGGGGTCTACCAACATCGTACGTTTGTCCTTTCTTTTGCGGTCGTTTTATATTTTTTAAATGAATTTTTTCTCGCGTGTTATAATGTTTTTTATCAATTACAGCGGTTTTACTATGTTTAATTATTTTTTTAATCTTTTCCTTTTTAAATTTATTTTTTAATTTTGATTGTTTTTGCCTATTAGCTACAAATACTGTTTCCGGGATTTCGTTTGGCAATTCTTCGCGATTTTTATTCATCCTGGTTATATATTTTTTCTTTTGCTACCTGATTCCTATGATTTATTTGTTCATGCAAAATTTTTACTCTTTCTTTATGTTTTGCAACATAATCATTTATGATTTGATTATTGAGATCTATTGCAACGGGCGAGTCTATATCTAAATGTCCAGATATTATTTCGATTGGCTTTAGTTGTGTGATGGAATGAATAGTGTTGTTATACGCGAGTACGGCATATTTAATTTTTTTTTTCCATTGCGTCTTTTTTGAATTCGTCTCTATTATTTAATAACCGTAAATGTTCTATTAATGTGCTATGAAATCTTCAATGGGTCCGTTTGATTGAGGTGATTGAGTAGCTGTATAATGTAGTTGGATTCTGTGTAATTTTAATAAATCGGATAATAATGAGTTTCTAAATTCTAAACCGTTATCTGTTATTATTTGTTTTGGTAACCCGTGATGAGAAAAATGAGAAATTAATTTATTAACGACTTCAGTTGCTTGACCATTTTTTAATTTATAAACTTGCGCAAATTTTAATTTTTAACCGTACAAGTATGGTGGCAAACCTTGATTCTGCCACTCAATATTATACATTCAAATTATTATTATAGTAAATGTTATTATGGTTTTCCTAGAACAATGACGATGAATTAGTTAAAATTTCGTACAGGTGGGTTCAGTAGTTTTATAATTGTAAACAATATTGGGGAATGGTGCTAACCACATATCCGTCGATTTTCAAACATCTCCGGGATCCACGTGTTGCACCTCATACATTTTTTTAACATAATTTTATTCACAACTGTACACAATGGACAACCAGTGAATGTGAAGTTACATTTAAACAACAGACATGATCAGGCATGAGGGAGTTAGCACCCAGTGGTACAATCTCCAGGCGTGAAACTAAATTATTAGGGATTAGACTAGGAGATCCCTCATCCACTCCCTATTCAGCCATCGTTGAGTTATGTCAGGAATATATAATGTTGTTATATTATGTATCTGTTTGTTAAAGTGTCCAAATAGGTTTTAATGAAAATGACGATTAACTTTATGAATATGGGTCTTAACTGTCGGAATGCGTAAGTCTGTATGTAGCGTATCGTTTGGCACGTGAGGAGGGGAGTCTGTTATCAGTCTTAGGAATTTGTATTGCAATGTTTGTATTTTCTCAATATGCGTTCTTTTGGCCGATCCATAAATTTTCGGTGCGTACGTCCAGATGGGTTTTAACAAGTAACTGTGAATGTTAAGTTTCTGTTTTATAGGTAGTTTTGGGCATCTGTGAAGTATTGAGTATAGAAGTCGCAGCCTTAACTGTAATGTCTGTTTTTTTTCTTGACATGTGGGCCCCATTTCAGTCTTCCATCAAGCGTAAGTCCTAAGTGTGTCTATTTTTCAGTTTGATGTAAAGGTAGATTGTCAATGTGAACAGGCGGGCAGGTCTTGCGTCGTAGGGTAAATGTAATATGAAGTGATTTGTCATAATTAAGTTTTATTTTCCATTTCTTACACCAAGTTTGAATCTCGTTGAGGTTTTGTTGAAGTGCACCACACATTTAATTCGTTTTAATTGATTTGAATATAAGAAAGAATATTAGTATCAATTTCAAGCTCTATATAACACTATACTATATATTGGAACCTCCCATTTAAAATGGCGCTCGCCACCTATTGGGCAATTTTCAAACTTCACTGCTATCCACATATCATCACTTTTTTAATAACGAATTAATGGAAAGGTAGTAGGTTTTATTATTGCTAAACCATCCTTGAACTATAAAGATGTAGTCAAAATTTAGTAAAGATTGGTTTAGTAGTTTTTGCGGTTAGTGATCACAAACGAAAAATGACTTGTCCTTTTATATAATAGTAAAGATAGATCCTTTAAAAATACTTGTAAAGTTTATCTAAACTTATTATTAAAAATCTTTAAAAAAAATAATTTCATCTGTAAATGATAACAGGTAATATGTTTATAAATGTATTGATACTATACGGATAAAATCATTTAATAGTTTTTATTAAATTAAAGAATTTCTTTATCCTCTTTAAAGCTATTGATTGCCTGTGTCTGGCTAGGAATACTGCTCTTTCAGAAAAGAACAAAGGCCTTCTAAATAACAATAAATAAATAAAACATACAAAATAAGAAGTAACAAATTCGATCCTTATTTCTTAAACTGAACTCTACTTTGCTTTAACATTTATTCACTGAAATTGAAAAGGATACAATAAATATTCATTGTGAAGTAAGGTTACTTTACAAAAATTAACTGCGAACCCATGCTGCCCTCTAGGAAGAATGGATGAAAGACATTGCTAATTGTTTTTTCGATACAATTTAAATTAGTTGTACTATTGAACTGACAGTGAATCAACGGGATAAATTAATTATTTAAGGCTAGACATCGGGAAATGCTGAAGTGGAAGTGAGAATGACTTCAACAGAACCCCGACACACAACTCTCAGCAGAAGCTGACCTTGAACTCTCGCAACTTTTAACTCCTTCAGCTGTTAGGAATATATACTCCACCTGGTGGAGGTAACATCCACCGCGGTCCGATGTACCCAGGCGCCAGCCACACTCCGCCTCTCTCGGCCATACCGGACCGTCCCAGCGGCTTGAGGGGTGCCTCGGTGGCTGAGCAGTGCCTTCTCTGCTGGGGCCGCTGGGTTTAACTGCGCCTAGGGTACAGCTTTGACCGCCATTTTTTTTTTAAATTTCGTATTTGTTAGAAATCACATGGAAAATGTTAAAATTTAAAACAGTCGCATTTCGGTTTTCTCCATTATAGGGACCTTTTTTTTTTTTTTTAATCGCTACCTAGCGGCCAATTTCTAGAACTAGTGTGGTAATCTGCGATTATTTACATCGTCTGCTTGGAGGTAAAATTCACTAAGCGCTAAGCGCAATTTTTTCCCAATTCGGGAAAAAGACATTGTGAAATATAATATCCCATAAGTGTAAAAAGTCAACAAGTCAATGTAACTGCTATATATATGCACATTAGAAAATGAGAAAATTCACTATATAACTATCTCAGAAATTTTTAATGAGCATATTCCCGTTTGAATATTGAAACGGAAAAAATTGATTTTGTTATTTAATGACTTTTCCAAACAAGCAGGCGATATCTTTGTCAATATTCTTAGTTTAGCTCAGTTCGTTGTTTTGTGTTGGGCCGGTGTTTAAAGACGCAGCTTGTTATTTTTTAATATGGAACATGGTTTACCCGTGATCAAGTTGGTCAAAAGTAATACGTTTTTGGGGAACACGAGGGCGTTAAGCGAAGTTTGACACGATCTAGCTCTTATGGTGTTCCACGGATCTAAAATTTGCCGACAGTTTCCTTATCACAAATTTAATGGAGACTAGTGTTTGTAATATAGCATTTGTCGTTGGAACCTACCGATTAGGAGTTAGATTGGTTTGAATGAAAAAAGTAACCTATTTCTACATTCATTCAAGTATTGGGCTTTTTGGACACGTTCTAACTCTGTTCGTGTTGCTCGGATCGAAAATTTGATGCCATTTTTTTGACTTAGATATATCTTTTGGCTGGGGGTCTTCTTTTTTGGTGTAACGTTTTTTTCACATTCAAAAATGTCACATTTGACACGCTCTAGCTCTGTTTGTGTTGCTCGGATCTAACATTTGATAAAGGTTTCCTTATCAGATATTAAATGCATAATATTTTCTGTTTTATAACATTTGTCACCAGGACCTTCCGTTTTTGAGCTATATTGGTTTATATTAAAAAAGTCACTTTTGAAACCGCTATTTTCTATCAACTTTGTTAACAATCATTGATTGTTAATTTAATTTAATTAATAATTAATGTAATTTGGTACTTTTAATATTACTATAATGTAGGGAAATTGATTTTCTTTCCTGGCTTAGCATTGACATTTTTTAAGTTGATAACAATTCAAGTATGAACGGTAGGACTGACAGCCAACTGGATGTATGTGTGCCTGTATGTATGTACGGATATAGGCATGCTTTTTAGCATTTTATAACATACATAAGTTCCTCTTGTACGTTTCAGGACATGCGACATTGAGGTGACTACATATATAATTAAAACACTGGATCCAAAAACAGAGGACTGTTTTAATAATCCAATAAAATGGCTAATATTATAGTAAAAATTATATTTGAGGAAAGTAATGATGGAAAATATAACATCAAAATGAAACCAAGAGTATATGATAAATACTAACTGTGACAAAAACTATGGACCCCAACAAAATGCATAATGTAAGCTAATTTGTGATATTAAAAACGTTTAAAACTATATCATAAAGATTGTATGCATACATATGTAACTATTAAAAAAGAAATTGTATGCAGAGAAAAGGAGGTTATGGTTTTCAGTAAAAATAAATCATTAATTAATGACGCACTCTAGTGCTTTCCTCATCTTCAGGTTCTTATTATATTACAATAGTTGTTCCCGCTTTTAATACTATTTTGTATATGCATTTCATAATTTTTAAAATTAAGTTTTAAATTTTTATAATTTCTCAAATTTTCTTTAATTATACATTATCAGGGTGTCTACCAGACGGGAATTTCGGGAATATGTCGGGAATTCCGTGTGGTCGGGAAAAATTCGGGAATAAGTCGGGAATTTAAAATAAATTCGCGAAAGTCGGGAAAAAGTCGTCGTTAATGCAAAATGTTTAGATTTTTTTTTTTAGTTTTTGCTCAATATGTGAGTTAAGGAAGCGTTTGATCGGTATAGTCACTCTACATACTTTTATTGTAAACTAAATTTTCTACAATTTGAGACCAGGTTGATCTCTACATAGCTATTGGTTCCCAAGATACAGTTCTTAGAAAATAGGCGATTTGTTTTCTAAAAAGTTATGTCCTTTCGACATGGTCACTTATTTTGTGAAATATCTCCTAAAATACGCATCCCATTTCAAATATGAAGTTGTAGGAAATTGAATTAGCTTTTATTTGAGATCAGACTTGTACCTGTGGGCTGAGCGGTTCTCTCAAATACGGCAGATAACAAAAAACCGACATAAGTAGATTCTGTTGGGAAATACTGTTCTCAAATAAACTGTTATCTTCTGTTGTCAAATAAATTCGCGTATTTTTATGGTTTATTTATCAAAAAATCAAAATTTATTTATTTTTGTAAAACACGTTTGTCGGTTTTCTTTTGGCTATAATTCCAAAACTATAGTAGACCAGTGGCAGACACGTTGGAACACAACACACAAGGGAAGACATCTACATAACTTCATTCCAGACTTACGGACCTACATTAAATTAAACTCATGGACTAACTTTTACATTAACAAGGAATCACAGGACATGCAACAGTAAATAGTTATTTCTATCGATTTAAAATAAGAGATTCTTTCCTACGTCCTTGTGATTTCACTCAAGAACAAAATACACACCACCACATATATGAATGCAGACTACTCAGTGACTACAGAACTATACTACAGACAAAAACAGTACAGAAACTAGGACATTGGCCAGTGGATGGTCAATGTTTGATGAACAATTTATTTGAAAATTTCAAAATATATCATTAAAATAGAGGATATAAATATGAAATATCTTTAAACCACAAAATATTCATAAACTTTTCTCTACATAACTTTGTTGCTTGATTTTATTGAATTTTGACTTATTATTTATGTTATACAACTTCTTGTACTTTATTTTATTTCATTTTTCTTGTTTATTTTTTATATTAACCTTTCAACACATGTAAAATTATAATAAAATCAAAAATAATAATTACGTGTACATTGTATACTTTGTACAAGTATGGTGTGTACAGAAAAAATAAATAAAATTCCTTCCAACAGCTGCTGGAAGGAAAACACTAGAAAAAAAAACTCCAAAACTATTTGTATAATCCAGAATTTCTTCCTTTCATTTAAAACAAACTAGTAAAATTTGCTATGAGACCTCACATATAAAATATTTTTTAAATCTGGAATACCCAAAACACCACGCTAAAAATCCCACACTGTTGTGAAAACCGCATTTTTTCTGCACAGTTATTTTAAATAGTTTCGGAGTTATAGAGAGAAATATTCTGAAAAAAAGTTGATTTCACAAGAGTATGGGGTTCTCAGCGGGATGGCGTGAGTATATCATGGGGCTTGATCAAAATTTCATATATGAGGTCTCATAGTAAATTTAACCAGCTTTTAGATGGAAAAAAGAAATTTCGGATCGAATATATATTTTTGAAGTTATTTTATCCGACAACCTCGTAACTGTTTTCGAACTGAATGGCAATACTCGACATTGATGTGTTTCTTAAAATATATCTAGAGTAATGTGAAACATAAAAAAAAAATGTTTTTTTTTATTTTATTGTTAAACTGTGATATGTTAAGTAGCAGTATGAAATGAAAAAATAAACTTTATTCTGGGACTTATTGTCCCCTAAGAATAAAAATAATGCACAATTAAGAGTACAATTGTCTGACCAATTATTTACAAACTAGATGCTTCAGTAATTACAGCATACATTTTTTACAGGAAAAAAAAATTAAAATAAATAAATATATGAAATAGTAATTATAACATGAAATACAATTTATATACGAGGTGTGATCACAAAGTTCCAGGACTTTTTATATACTATGGGAATGCAATGTCTCACAGCGATGCGGTTGGCTGCATTGTATTGCCTGACTCAACAGGAACACAGCTGTGTTTGCAGATCAATCATAACATCACTGAAAGTAACATTAGCACAGTTTGTTTGAGGTTAGTTTTTATAGAGTTTGGCTATTTTATGAAAATTAATGTGAAAGAAGAGCAACGTGTTTGTGTAAAGTTTTGTGTGAAACTGAACAAAACGTTTTCTGAAACCTTTTTGATGTTGCTGTGAGAAGAAAGAGAGCTGAGTTGTGGCAAAGTGGTGATTGGGTCCTTCACCATGACAATGCTCCTGTTCACTCTGCATTAGTTATCCGTAACTTTGGTGTAAAAAACGCAATGACTGTCATTCCTCAGCCCCCTACTCACCTTACCTGGCTCCAGCCGACTTTTTTCTTTTCCCGAAGCTCAAGAGACACCTGAATGGAAGATGATTTCAAACAGTTGACGAAATTAAAGAAAAAACAACGGAGCTGCTGAACACCTTTACAAAAGAAGAGTTTTCTGGGGCCTTTGATCAGTGGAAACACCGGTGGGAAAAGTATGTAGCTTCCCAAGGGGAGTACTTCGAAGGAGACCAATTTGAATAACCTGTATGTTGTATGAATAAATGTATAAAAAATCAGTCCTGGAACTTTTTGATCACACCTCGTGTATATATATATATATATATATATATATATATATATATATATATATATATATATATATATATATATATATGAACGTATAAAAGAAAGAAAGAGAAAAAAAAAAGTAATTCTAAGAATTCATTTGATTATTGACATCTTTGCGGAAGATTGATTGTCTAAAAGGTACAGGAATAGATTACTTTTAAAGGAAGTTATGGAAGCTGCTTTACGAATAGAAGTGGGTAGAGAATTCCAGAAGGAGGTAGCACGAATGATGAAGGATTTGTCAAAGGAAGCGGTTTTATGTGAGGGTATATATAGGTTAAAAGGTTGGGAGTGGATAGTGTTTAGGAGGTGGATAGAAGACCGCAGAGTTAATCAATCAAGAATATAGGAAGGGCTTTTGGTTTTTAGACATTGGAATAGGAAAGTACCCAGAATGTATTGCCGTCGGAATTTAGGAAATAGCCACCCAAGCTCAGAATATCGGCAAGTAACGTGTGACCGCCTGGGGATACCGAAGATAAATCTAATGAAACAGTTCATCAGTCTCCTCAGCTTTATCTCGAGTCCCCCATAAACCAAGCAACAGTAATCAAAGCAAGGGAAAACAAGAGAGGACACGACATGCATGTTATTGATAGTACACAGTGATATGTTAAGTACGCATTGATTGATTCGTTTGTATTAATATTGCAACAGCATTAAAATATCGTTTGTCGAGAATTTCCAGAAATATTTTTGAAAAAGTCGGGAATTTCCAGAAAAATTCTTGAAAATTCGGGAATATGTCGGGAATTTGGATAACTGAAATTGGTAGATATGATTATGTTTTACGTTAGTTGTAACTGTTAGTAATCATCTTATTTTCTAAATTTAATTTTATTGTCATTCTTCAACTATTCGCCTATTTTCCTTATCGTTCTTCCTCATGCCTGAGATGTCACTTTACTTATCTTTCTGAAGTCATACATTCTGCTGATTGTCAATATTACCATATTTTGATGGGTATGAAAGAATAAATTAAGTTCAGAACAAAAGTTAGTAACAGCAGGGCCTTCTCTATTACTTATACATATCCCAAAAGTGACATCTCATAAATCTGCACTAAAAAAAAATGAAAAATTGCCAACTCTTGTATGAAAAGTAAAAAGTGCACCTGAATTATCTTTTAACCCCAACCGCAAGTGAGATGCATCAGATGTGTTTTGAAGTTGATTCGATACATTTTTGACATTTCATAGAAGAGTATTGAATTTAACCATGATGATAACTTAAATATACAGATTTTTGAGTTATATCACTTTTGAAAAACATGTGCGATATCATGTATTGAAAGACAACATTTCAAATATTGATATGTTGATTCCCAGCTGTATCGGAAGAAAAAAATCAATGGTATCAATATAAAGAGAGCATAAATATCAGTGTTAACAGTTTGATGTATTAGGAGTGAAATGTGGATATTTCAGATTTATCGATATATCGTAGGTATTATATTAAATTGAGCAATAAGTATATTCTACTATATTCATAGTGTGAGGAGGAACATCTACCTATGTGCAAAATCATTTGATTTTAAAAGTACTAAATACACATAATCAACCATAAAAATTTTAAAATGTTTAAGTATGATATTCAAATATTTAATTTGTGATAAAATATAGGTCACAATATTTTCAATAAATCCGAGATAAAATTTCAATATCAAAATATTCGATATATCGTTGCCATAATACTTATAGGTGTATACATATAAGGCCAGCCGGTTCAGATAACAGTTTATTTTTTGTTTTGTTTTGAGAGTGTGCATTTACAAATATGTGTGAATAATATAAAAATAAAACAAGGGCACCTATATTTCAATCGGAGAAGCTTTGAAACAACCCAAAAGTACAATCATATTTAAAATATTGATTACGATTTTCTTTATGTTTATTAACTTGTTTTTATTATTGATTTTTACAACTGTGCAGGAGAACAGAAAGAAAACTTTGGAATAATGTACCTTAAGAAAAACATCACCTAACCGAAAATAATATCATTTCCGGCTTTCATTGACGAATTTATTGACATGTCAAAGACTTTTTAAGCAACTACCCGTTTTTAGCTGCTCCACTGAAAGTTATATATTAGAAAGTCCCTATGCCACTTTCTTATCAGTAGGCTGAGAGGATTATCGGAATATAATGGGAAGCAAATTGGATTTGAGTAGATATGGTTTGATATTTGATTATTGAAAAACAAGGTATGACATTGAACTTTCTTTTTCTTTTTTTCTCTCTAATTGAAGAGATGTATTTGCTCTGAGTTATCTATGTAGGTATCCTTATATAGAACTAATACCAAAATTTTTAAGGCACAAGATATTATCAACAACGGACTAACCTTGGTCAGACCTTGAAGGAGGTCATATTCACAAAGGAGGAACTTCAAGGCATGAATGATGAATATATACTTGTGTTTCGGAATGAACTCCAAAAAAAGAAGAAAGAAATTGAATAAGAAGCAATAATAAAAATATTCATCAAAGCTAATCCGAAGATTTAGAAAAAAATGACGAAGCAATTTCACAGGCCGAACAGAACACATTTTTAAAACTAATAATATTTCAAATATGAATTTAAAGTTAATATAAAACAAAAATAATAAATCTAAATTCATCATTTTTATGATCACTGATTGTAGATTATTTGATACATACACATCAATATACAAATACAGTTTAATTATAATGAAAAGTAATTATCGGGAACATACAACAAGAGTCACTGAAAATGAGCTTGTGCATTTTCAGTCATGATTTTCTTTTCTAAAATATTAATTTAAGCGAGTGGGTTAACAATATTATGTACATGTAAAACCAGAAAGTCAATTTTTTTTAGAAGAATTGTAAATTTAAAAACAAGTTTTTAGTGTGTAAATTGTTAGTATAGAAACAGTAATTCACTTGACAAAAAATGTATACGCACAAACGGTTAATCGTATCAGAAGCCTTATAAAAATATGTTATACAATTGCATATTGTATAAGGATCTTGGATACTAATTTCGATAATAACGTATATTCTGAGAATCTTTATTAATTTTACTAATTTTATCTTTTATTAATGTTTTTCTTCCTGGGTACTTTCTATCCATTAAAATTAGTTTCAACTAGGGGTATCGATACACGATATATCAATATTTTCATATAGATATTTTTTCTTAAGATATATCGATACATCGATACGTACCTTACAATAAACTAACAAAACCTTATAAAAGTGGTTTAAATAAAGCTCTCCATGTTTAATGTTTTTAATGCAACTTTTCCAATTTTATGGTAGTTGTCTAGGAAATATGCTATGTGTGAGGATTAAATATTTGAACTCATAATATTGATATCTAAGCATATGTAATTATTTTTAATTCATAATAAACTAATTCTAAATTTAAGACTTTTTAAATAATTCTGTTCCTATTTATGTTGTAAAATAAATTAAGGTAACGACAAACAACCAACCACTGCTCCAGTCCTGCTCTCACCCAAAATACCTTTATAAACCATGTTAAAAAACACTAAATCGATATTGAAATTAGAGTTGTTAATTTCTGAGAAACGTTCTCACATAAGTATGTAGAAGTGTTTGATTGTATTAATATTACAACCTGTCTTACCTTAAAGCAACAAGTAATATAGATAACAATAAATCATTTCACACAATATGAACAATGAAAATTTCTTAAATTAGGGAAGTGGAATTAACAAAACATCAATAATATTTTGTTTAACGCTAAATTCATATTAGACAAATTGTGTGGAGCAGTGGTTCTATGTTACCTAAATTGGATATGACGATAATATAAACAGGAATATCATTTTAACGTGATTGGAATATTCAAATGGCAAAAAAAAAATAATAATAATAAATTAATTAATTAAAAAAAATACAACGATATATCGATATTTTGGTCACCGAAATATCGTGTATCGATAATCAGGGCTCAAAATATTGCCGATATGGAATACCGATATTTTTCTTACGACACCCATCCCTAGTCTCAACATTTAATATGAACCATTAACGACGTGACTGTAATTGGAAATATATCTTGAATATATTATAAGATATATTTCTATCTTGAATTATTTTTAAGTCGATTATTTGTAATATGCAAAGGCACATGGCCGAAACCGAAGCAAAAGGACCCAGCCTGCACCGAAATAGGTCAGCCTCCCTCACGGCTGAGGATGTTTTTCTTTCTTCGGCAGACTTCATGACCAGGCCAAGGCTGAATGTATAATATCGGGCTCATACATAATAAATAATAACATAATCGTCCTCTGAATGTTACTTGATGCTTCAGGAAGAACATGATTCTATCGTCACAAAATTGTATAATGAGATCAGAAGGCATAAAGATTTTAAGAACAAAAAAAAAGTCAACGGATTTAAAATAATTCTTATTTCAGTGGTTGTCCTGAAAAAGAGGATAAGTCTATTTACCTTGAAAATGATTTAATTATTGACCTTTATAGCAGAATATTTAATACCTGCGTGGTAAAACATTGGTTAACTTGTGCTTCTTAATATGGCCTTACGGAAAACGATTCACGAAAAATGCCATACTGAAAAAGGTACAATATATAAACTGATTACACCATCACATTCAAGAATACGTCCACTATAGCAAAATTATAAATTAAAGATACGGTTAAATTGGAGTTGCAATCTAATATAGTTTAAGAAATACCGTCCGAAGATAATTGTGGCAAATCTGATTTCGGTAAATCAGAACAATACCTCAAACGACGTGTTTGTCAACATAAATATAGTAACTAAAAAACACAAATAAACCAAACAAAACAGCTCTCACCACGCATTATAGGCAAATAAAACATTCTTTCAAATTCGATTCTCCTAAAACTGTTCACACCGCGAACAAAATAATAAGAAAATATTAACCATAAAAAAATATAAAAATTGCGCGATAAACAAAAAAATCAGACGTACATCTCAACACATGTTATTCCAATTAGATACATTCAGATTAATAGTATACAGTAATTTATACAATACATCATAGTAACAACCATTTAAATAATTACACGGCTACGAAAATTCCATCTACCTGTAAAAACCCGGGATCACAAAGCCTCAAAAAACCCATGTCAACTTTTACCCCTCCCAAACCCTGTACCCCTTATCATTACTTACTCCTTATCATTTCTATCCTAGATGCTTGTATACTACATTTATAGTTAGTCTGCTTAGTCTTCACACACCCATGTGGCTTAAGTAGATGTATCTTCAGTAACATTATAAGTAAATTCATCCTCCATATGTTTGAATTCTAACTTATCTATTTTATATATTTATATTGTAAACTGTATTCTTTAAATTTCCTGTTTAACTTACATAATTGTATTGTAACCTGTTTTGTTCACAGTAGGGCATGATTATGAGAACAATATAGTCTCGAAAGATCACCAAGATAAGATGTTGACTGAATCTCAAGAACCGTATAAAACAGGATATACATACATATATATATGTATGTATACTTGGTTAGTCTTTATTATAGGAATCGAGAATCGACAATAGGTTTTTTAGTACAGATACAGGTATCGAGTATCGAACAATTCTAATACTAACACACTACCAAATTAAGTTCAAAAATGTTTGCCATAGTTTGAGCAAATTATAAAAATTTCAATTTCTTTTTTTCGAGTCAAATTATGATGAAAATATTTCATCAGAAAAGTTATTGATGGACGAGGAATGTCCTCCCAAGCAGATAGGATGGGGGGAGGGAGCAGTGGGCTAGAGGTGATCAGTATTCAAGGCGAATAGGACGAAATTGCTTTGAATAGCCAATTAATAGAGACAGAGGAGCGGTGACATATTGTAGAGCCATTGTTCCTTCTCTTGTGGGATTGCAGCTCTTTCTCTTTCTCGTCACTATCCGCGGGTTGTTAGCCTCGTCAATCTTTCTATTATCGAATTTAGGCAAATTATCGACTGTGTAAT
Source organism: Euschistus heros (assembly GCA_003667255.2). Classification (NCBI taxonomy): domain Eukaryota; kingdom Metazoa; phylum Arthropoda; class Insecta; order Hemiptera; family Pentatomidae; genus Euschistus; species Euschistus heros. Next base: position 159,390 of record RCWM02000116.1, read on the forward strand.
CATTCTTAACAATCCCCGGTAAGGCATCAATTCAATGGATGGAGTTGCGTGTACATTAATACCAAGCTTATCAGACAATAATGAGATTATTGCTCCTCACAGTGAGGTCTTTTTGATCTAAAAAAATTGATCAATTTTAGCTAGCTGAACCTAGAGATCTGGTATGAAATGATGAAATGAGCCAAGCCATATTTATTTAAGGACATAATAGAGGTTCCTAGGTAAATACGAATAACGTATACAAGAATTTTGCTTGACTCATACAGTTGTTGTTTTAGAATTTTTGTTCACATACCAGACTTAAAAGACAAGAAACTGATCGTCTTTTTCGACTGCTCCAACATTTACTTGACGAAAGTTCAAAGCCCTCAATAAATTACAAAGGACTTCTTTACATGACAGTAATTAGATCCATTTGTACTTACGGATTTGAGAATTTGTGCTCCACTAAAACTTCCAATTCTTCTCGTGTACAATCCTTATCATCCAAAATCCATCGTAATATCATCAATGCTTCTTACATTTAAGAAACTTATCCATAAGATCTTAACAATATATGTGTTGTTGATTTGGCCCGAACCAGATAACTATCCATTCCAATCAATTCCATACCCAATCAATCCACTAGTCTGCCAACTTTTCTTATATTCCATTCTCGATAATCCTCCGAGGCGTCTGAAAAGAAGATGGCCAAGAGACCTTCTGATATAGGACTAGTGAGTGGTTTTTTACATGTTATTGAAAAGTCATTGAAATTTACTCGAATTTACTTATTGTATATATGTATACAGTAGTAAATATCAATCAATAGAATAAAATAATAATTTTATTTGCTATTTATGTACCTGTTGTTCTTTTTAGTATACTCCTAAGAACAAAGGAAATAGATAAGACATCGTTTCTCAAGCATATAAATTCAAGATTAGGACATATATATAAACCAGAAAGTTCAATTTGGAGACAACTTTAATCATTAAAAGAAAAAGAAAAAGGGAGATATGAAATTTCAGCCTTTTGCTATGACGATGAGCTATTGCTGATGATTGCACCACCTTCATCGAGGTGATGACAACCAAGAAGATGAATCAATAGAAAAAATGCCTCCAAATGTGAAATAGTATAGTTCAAAATCGTCCACCCCAGTTTAAGATATTTATGCCTATTGTTCTGGAACTGTTGCCTTTAATGTCCAATATTCTAAATTTTAACTAATTTTGTATTTATTATATTTATTTATATTTTCCTATTTCCGGATTTATATCTGAGTAAATTTAAAGATTAAAGAATGATTTTTTTTTTGATTTTTTATTTGGGCTTAACGTCCTTACATACTCCAACTAGGTTGCCAACCTATTCTAGCCGAGGTGGGAAGGCCAAAAATCATTACATCAGAAATAAATTTTAACCCACCCAGATGGGATTTGAATCCACGGCCTTGAGCACTCTGAGACCCTCGATCCAACTCATTCGGCCATCGAGCCTCCAAATAATGGTTTGAAAAGATCTATTTTGATTGACATGAAAAATAGATTTTTGTTTTTGTTACTGCTAAAAGACGGTTGGATCAACCACCTACAACTTAACTATCATTTTAGTAATAAAGACTCTAATACCACTAGAAAGAACAATTAATTACCTACAAACAAAGTTTCAAACATTTTTTTTTCTCATAAGATGGGAGGAGAGTAGATGAAAGAATAATCCGAATTATAAAGTCTTTTCTTTAAAAGATTAAATTCTTAGTTTAGATTCTATTTAGACTATCGATTTCATTCCACGTTTACTTCCTCGAACGAAATTAATCAGGTATCAAAAGTTTCATTTCAATTGATGTAGCGGTTGATAGCATAATGAGGGCTGTGCTGACGAAGCAGTCCTGTAAAATTACTGTTCGTACACACTGTCTTATCTAACAGATCAACAAATTTTATAAACAAGTAGATGAAAATATTACTAATAGTTAAAATAAGCTTTCAGTTATCTGGCTGAAAAATCAGGCCAAGGATTTTAAATTTCGGTAACTTTAACGCACTTGACGTGCAGTAGTAGCAACGAGTCATGTTTAGAGAGCGACAGTAAAAAGACGACAGTTAAAATCAATAAAATAATTACATATCCTAAACTTCTCAAGGAAATATAGTTCCTAAATTTAAAAACTCATACATCTTCCAAATCATAATCAGAAATAAAAAATCTCAGAGGTATGAACTAGAATCCGAAATCAGAGTCTTGTTCTTAACATTTTTTTCAAAATTGTTGATAATAAAAAACGGCATGACAATATCTCCAAGCACAGGTCAAGCCTTTGTCCCCTTTGATGTTATTTTATCAATCATTGAAACTCTTTGTTTGTTGCCATTTTTGTTTTTCCTAACAGGAGAAAGATAAGGACAATATTCATTTGAAATGTACATTATTATTTCTTGTTGTCCTGCCTCGATATTAGTTACCCTGCTGGTTTTATTAAAAGATATAATATTAATTTATTACTCTTATCTGTTAGTATTATGAAACATATTGAAAACAATCATCATAAATTTACCAGACACATGTCTTATGTATTCTTATTTTAGCTAAGGAGATAAAATAAAGAAAAAAAATACTGATACTGCAAAATACCAATATTAGAAATGATATATGTAACATTAGTAACCGTATAGATATATCTATAATTGTATCCAATTCGAGTATCTCGACTCCTTAATCAGCAGTGATGGCTACCTTGTCATCCCTGCAAAACCCGTGTAGCCGAGAGGCAAAGAAGGGAAATTAATAGATAAAAAAAAGTATCTCGACTCGTAAGTCTGGAAGGCGTTTCGACACTAAAGATGTGTTGCAGGTTCGCCTTATGAGAAGAGATCGTGGAAAGTTTTACTGAAAATATCACAATCTGTAAAGTAATTAGCAGTAACAGGGAAACATTAGTATCTTGTATTCAAAGCAAAAAGGACAATAACAACAGTTTTAGAAGGAAATAAATTATTTAAACGATTGATTATAAACCTAGGTATTTGTATGATTCGGAGTGCCTGTTTGTTTTATAATAAGGGGGAATTAGAAGAAGTGGGAAATGCAGAAAGGGAAATTCTTTTAAAAATCTTAGGCCCAAAACAGGTGGGTGGTGAATGGATGCTGAGAAAGAACGAAGAGTTTTACCATAATTGAACAACTGCCAACCCCAACAAAGAAAAGAGGTTGAGTTGCTGAATTTGTCGCCAAATTTTCGATCCGAGCAAAACCAACATAGAGTTAGAGCTTGCCGAAAAAGCCTCAACGATTAAAAAATGTAGGAAGACGCGACTTTCTTCATTTAAACCAATATAACTAAACGGTAGGTCCTAGCGTCAAAAATTATATAACAAAAAATATTTTCCATTATAATTCTGACAATAGTATTGTATTAAAATATTCAATCCGAGCAAAAACAACACAGCTAGGGCGGGTCAAAATGTTACACTTTTGAGGGTGAAAAAAATGTTACACATTGGAGTTTGAAAACCACTTTACAACCTGATTTTAAGCATTCAAATCAACATAGCTCCTGAACGCTAGGTCCTAGCAACAAATGATATAAAACATAAAATACCCCCCTTGTAGTTCATAAAAGTATGTCGATGACCTTTTTCTTGTCCTTAATCCCTAAAATATTCCTTCTATCCTTTCCTTCTATACTCCGTTTTACTGTCGAACGTGAAGTTAATAATTCCCTTCCTTTCCTTGATCTTCTAATCACTAGAAATCCTGTATCCACTGATTGGTACACAAAACCTACCTTCCCTGGCAGACTGTTACATTTTCATTCTCAACACCCTCATCATCAAAAAATCAATGTCGTCAAGAACCTCATCCATCGCTGCCTCTCCCTATCTGATCCCCAATACCACACGACTAACATTCTACGTATTAAACAAATTCTCCAATCTAACAGTTTCCCACTTAACACCATCGATAAATTGCATTCAAATTACCTCAATCATCCGACCCCCAACCTTCCTTCTTCTAATTCCCCCGCACCTCCACCCTCTGTATTCTTATACAGATCCCTACCTTATATCCCCCTCTGATAACATTCAAAAATCTCTTCGCTCAACCTTCCCTAACCTACGTCTAGGCCTTAAATCACAGAATAAACTTCAAAACATCTACACCAACCTAAAAGAACCTGTTCCTCTTCAACTCAAATCAAATGTTGTTTACCGTATATCATGTTCCTCTCATAATTGCCATTCATCATATATTGGTGAAACCAAAAATCACCCTAAAGCCCCCATCTCCCTACACAAACTTTCCATCTCTTCCAAAAATCCCTCCGCCTACAAACTTTCAGAACATTCCTTATCATTAAATCATACTTTTGATTTCGAAAAAGCATCTATCCTTGCCACTGTCCCCAACCATAGTAAACGTTTATTATCAGAATCCATTTACATCCATTTAGAACCTAATCCTGTAAACCATAAAATTGATAAACAGCACATTTCCCTCACTTATTCACAGGTATTAAACCTTATTAAAAAACTATAACCTTTCACTCACTATTAATTATTTTTTATTTTATTTTATTTATTTTGTTGTTATTATTATTATTATTATTATTATTAATTTTATTTTATTTATTTTGTTATTATTACTATTATTAATAATTTTATTTTATTTATTTTGTTATTATTATTATTAATAATAATTTTATTTTATTTTTTTAATTATAATTATAAATTTTACATTAAATTTCTGACGAGTTGGATGTCGTCAAATTTTCGATCCGAGCAACACCAACTGAGCTAGAACGTGTCAAATATGTTTCGTTCGTTCGTTTGTTTGATATTTTTTTTTGAGTTCATACCTCTCAGTGGTCCAGCGCTCTTTGCGTAGCTCGCGATAAGAAAGCTATGATTCCAATAAAATAGTAATAAAATAAAAAAGTAATCCTCATATTTTTGTTGAATGCAGTTCAGCATTTGTTTATACCAGGAAACTGCCACGCAAATTACATTATTATTTTATATGAACAGAATTTATTGTTTATGAACAGATTCCTGTATTTGTTAAGAATACAATTCTTTATCTTCCTCTTTGTGCCATAACTAGCGTGGGAGGGGTCTCAATCCAGCGCTGCCAGGAGTCACGGTCCTTGCAGAGCTGCTTCAGTTGATGGAGAGTACAGTGATTTATGACTAGCTTAAAAAATGATTTTTCTTTTAATTATTTATTATTGTAAAACTCTATAATTTCTTAAATAAGAAAATTGTCCTTATATGGTATAAAATAACATAAGAAATGGTCCTTCACAATCCAGAACCTCCTTTCTTTATTGGTTATTAAGAGTACTCAAAGGGAGAATTAAGAATTATTTAAAAATAATTTACATTATTTACATATTCTATATAATTATTTAAGGTAAAATTTTAGTGGTAAAATTTAAAGCTTTATAACTGAAGGATTTGGTGGACAGTTGGGTTATGTAACAAAATACAATTTTGAGTAATTTATGTTGGTTTTTTTTTCTGCACATAACTCTTTATCCAATGAACTGGATTGTATTTTTAATAAAAATGTGACCCTCTTCATCCACCAAACCCTTCATTTGATACAGCATATCTATGGTTTAAATGATATGCGACGATTTTTATGTCAAAAGTTCTTAGATGATAGATAAAAATTGACGATCCATGAGTATTGAATAAAATAATTCATTATGAAATAACAACTTGTGAGAATTAGAATACAACAACGGTTACTAAGAATTAGTTTGATATCTAAAAATATATTTTAACCTTAATATGTTTCAATTAATATTTTAGTTTTTCTTACTGCAATTACCGTATCTAGCAAATTTGGTATTTGTTATTTGTTTGAACCTCTTTATGAAACGTGATTTATATGAGGAAGTCAACAGTTAAATTAGTATCGGGAATTGATTTCCTGTTGCAATCGGAATCAGGAATAGAAACATTTTGAAATCAGCGAATCGCTGATTTTTATTTAATCGCTTCTATATCTAAGACTGTGATATATAACTTTTATCTCTAGATTAGTGAAAAGTAATATGAAAGAGATTGAAGGAGTGGATTCGTTTGGTTTTGGGTGAAATTGTGGAATATATTGTCTATGTTGCTTAAAAATGTTTGAAAAGAATTTTTATTGATGTAGCTGCGTAAGGAGTCGTATTAATCATAGAGTTGATAATTTTTCGAAGGGTTTGTATTTTTGTATATAATCTAGGAGTTTCGATGAACTCTTGTACCGCTTCGTAACTCCAGTCGCCTACAATAGCTAATTCATTAAAGTATACAATTCGTTTGAGGAAAGAGAACAACAAAGAATTTAAAAGGAGGTAGAATGCAAGTGAAGTTTTATTTCCCATAGCATGCTCTAGTGCCTGCCTAACGCTTCGGAGATAATAAAATTGTAAAGCAGTATTCCTTTTTCTCGAAAACGACAGAGATAACGTCTATTATGCGATGGATCTGTTATGTTGTGAAGTAATATGAATGAAAGCCACATTGGCGATTCAGAAAATTAATGATCGTTCTTAGAAACCGATTATAAACAATTATAATTAAATTATAAAAGAACATTATTTAAAACATAAATATTTGTCATAAGAATAATAAATTATATAATTAGCATAAGTATAATGTTTTACATATTAATTTTGATATTTGTAATCGTAACATTTATTAAAACTTTCTTCTTGAAAAAGATAATATTAAAGGAATTCAGAAATTTTGGAAGACAGTATGTGAGGCGTACTAGAATTCTTCTTATAAGTATGTCGTCGAAAATTCACTTTCTCTATTTTGACTGTTAGGTTAGGCCGAAAAGATGTGTCAGGGATCCATCGCTAGACCTGGGGGCGCTTTCATCAAGATATCGCCACCATCGCCGGATCGGATCGCAACAGGGAGGGCTTCGATTAAATATGTAATAATTAATGTAACCTCCAGAAATAATTAATTAGTCAAATCAGTTTTTAATTTACAAATGTAAAATCTCACTTTACTTCAGAAATGATAATTTTTTTTTTTGTTTTGAGGAACGAGCCATTGTTTTAATAATAAAATAAATGGGTCGAATTCAAAGAACTTTATTTATATATAATCCAAAAAAATAATTTTTTTGACGATTTCATATTATTCCTCATTCACGTGAGAAGCACGACTATTAATTAAAAACCCTGAAATATGGATGCTATATATGTATTTACTCGATAAATATAAAAACCTGATTCGGGCTGGTGCAGCTTCAGTCTATAGAAGCGAATTTATATAATGGCTAGGTATGTCATTGAAAATATCACAAGAACTCAATTTCTCCCTAACTGGGAAAAACAATAGATCATGGATGTGGTTTTTATTATTCAAACCAATATAGCTCCTCAACGGAAGGTATTAACGGATTTTATGTAACATAAAATATTTTCCATTAAATTTCTGATATCTAAAGGAACAGTCTACAAATTTTCGATCCAAGCAACAACAGCAGAGTTAGAACGTGTTAAAACATTACATTTTCGTGGGTGAATGAAACGTTTTTTTGCTTGTTTATATGGGCTTAGCGTCCTTATGTACTCCAACTAGGACAATAAGGACGGGTTATCCTACAGGTCAGCAACTATTCTAATCTAGCCATGGTGGGAAGGTCAAGGATCATTCTATGGGTCCGCCACGATTTAAATTGTAACCCGCCCAGGTGGGATTCGAACCCTCAACCTTCAGTATCGAGAGTGTGCTGAGACTCTCGCCCCAACTCGCTCGACCATCGAAACGCCATGAAAAAAAAAAAAAAAAAAAAAAAAAAAAAAAAAAAAAAAAAAAAAAAAAAAAAAAATCACCTTACAACGTGACTTTTTTCATTCAAACCAACACAACTCCTAAACAGTAGATTCTAGCGTCAACAACTATATAACAAATTCGTCACATAGCTTTTTATTTATTTTTATTTTATTGTTTATTTTTTTAGCACTTTTATCTATTCCATTTCAAATAATAAAGAAGTCAGAAATTTTGGAAAAGAGTAGGTCAAGTGTAATAGAATTCTCCTTGTAAGTATGTCGTCGATAATTCGGAGTTAAATGGAGTTTCTATATTTCACGACGTGATTAATGCTATGAGAGTAAACTAAAAGATGAAAGATGAAAACTATTGCAAAATCACCACCACCATGTAAAACGTTTATTCAAGTATGTACAGTTATTATTATTATATTATTGATTTTGTAGATTATATGCCAGATGATTATGATATGATTATCAGAGTAATAAATACTTAGATCATATCTTGTAACCATTAATTAGTATATAAAATAGAGAACCCGAACATAATAATAAAATAACACCAAGACCATTAGTTATAGTAAATAAACAAAGTAAAACATAATAGTGTTGTAAATATTAAAAATGAAAAATCTAATTGTTTTACCTCTTTGAGCAGTAATAGTCATAAAAATATAACAATAAAAAAAATAATAAAACCGACTTCAAGATTAAACCTACATGTACAAACTTGAATAAAAAGTAAAAAAAAATACCTTAATTACTTCAAAAAAGAATTAAATGACAATCTACGAAATTAAAGATACTTATATACCTATCCACAATTTATGATCAGTTATTTTTAGAGCTGGGCCAACCGAGAAGGGCAGTTTAAATCCTGCCTTTGCAACAAACGTTCGAATGGCACGAGACTGCCTGGAAAGTGAATTGCACGGAATTTACTAGCAATAACCTTCCAACATTTTTCTCCTTCCTCCACTTCGCGAATCTGTTTTAACTTTTCGTAAATTAAAAGAATTTTCAATTTTTGCGGAGTCATTGTAAAACCACTCGAGTGAATAACCAATAAGTGACTTGTGTACCTATGAACTGAAAAGGTAAACAATGACGGAAAACAAATTACCCATGAAATTATTTGAGTTTGAGATCGAGTTACAAAGGCGATGACTTCCAATAGTTCGATTTATAGAGGTGGAAGTCCTAGGAATCCCCTCTTTTGAACGTCATTTTCAGTTTGACTTATTTACATAACTTTTCACGTTTTTGCCTGGAATCGAATTATTGAGGTGAAATTTACGAGTAATGTACTTGCAACCATAGATTTTGTTCGAAGTCACTGTTTGCTCAAAAGTACACAAAATAAAAATTATAATTAATAATAGATAATGTATGTTAATGAGTTTTTAAATATGCAGTTTACATTTTCTTGTCACAAGTTTCATCCTCTTCAACATTTTCAACACTTGGAGAGTTAAAAATACATTTTGTGCCAGTTTGAATGGTTTGAACTAAAAACAGGCTATGAACAAAAAACTCTTTGCTTTAAACCCTGATTTTGGATTGGACAAAGCTTTTATTGATGACTAATACTCATCACATATTGTAGGGTTCTGAAAAACATATCTAGTAATAGCAAAAACTCATAAAAACTCATAGTTGACTAAATATTTACATTTTTATTTTATTTTTTTTATTTTTTATTTTTTTTTTATTTATTTCTTTTTTTTTATTTATTTATTTCTTTTTCTTTTTATTTTATTTTTTTTTTATTATTATTATTTTTTTTTTTTTGAGCCGCTAATGACTCATGTGAGTAGATGCGGAATGTAATAAAAATAAAAAAATTATTTTTACTAACAATTTAAATTTAGTCATATAACAGTGATTTATTATAAAATTGTTTTTTTGATTTTTCTAAAAAAGTGCTGAGTTGATTTCAATAAAATTTTTATGAGGCCACCGTAAAAAGTATAGTATAAAAAGTCTAAAGTATGACCCACCAATAAAAAAAAGAATCATCAAAATCGATTCATGATTTACAGAGTAATCGCGTAAAAAATAAAATAAAATGAAATAAAATACAGACGAATTGAGAACCTCCTATTCTTTTGAAGCCGGTTGAAAATGAATAAGAACTTTAAAATACTAAAATTAAATAGATTAAAATGTTATAAGGACTCTGTTTTACAGATCTACCAGGATCTGACGATTTTTTGAGGTCGAAGGACATCCTTGGCCACCATCATTCCACATTTAGAATTAGTATTTCGTCCTTAAGGATGCTGTTTTAAGATGGCGGAATTAAACGATTATGTTAGTTTATCGTCCTTACGGATAATATGTTGAAATATTTAACGGTCATTAAGTTATCTGAAGGATAAGGAAGATATAATTTATTTATGATTTAACGATTTTAAGATGGCGGAAGGATATTCCGCCATTCATGTGCTTAAGGACACTGTTTTGAAATATTTCACGATTTTAAGATTATAAGATGATGGAAATAGTTTTTCAACGCTAACGACCCCTTCCCGTTATTCCGTTAATATTGTGGTAATAATGGTTGACAATGGTAATACATACTAAAGTAACGAGAACTAATGTGTCTATGAAAGTAACTAAAGGAAATAAATTAGAAATTGATGTATATTAATTAGGTATGAAAATAGTTCGTAATATCGATACACATTAGTTAGTAATATAAGAAATGCCTCTCTGATCAATGAATGATAAAGGAGTTGGAATTATTCCAATGTCAATGACTTAACAAGGATTTTACGCTTAATCCAAAAATTAAAAACAAACTTCCAAGAAAATCTGCAGTAATAACCATATTAACTTATTCTCTCTGGCTTATATATTGAGTTTAAACTCAATCCCCTAGGTTAGTTGTGTACTAGAATTGTTAGTCTATCCATATCCACCAGTAAAATTGTAAGTAGCTTCATACTCCTCTATATTCTGTAATTATATATATTTTTATTACCCTACACATGTTGTTATATACCTACCTGTACTGTAGCTAATTTTATGTTTTGAAATAACTTGTATAATTTATAAAATTTTATTGTAAACTGTTTTTTCACTGTAGGGCATGATTATGAGAACAATATAGTCTCGAAACGTCGCCAAAATAGTTGTTTTTTTATTTTATGGCTGAACCTCAAGAACCTTACTAAACATATATATATATATATATATATATATACACACATATATAAATCCAGCAATCAGGAGTTACCGGTCACTGTATTAGGGAAGTAGACAAGAAACTGGTTTTCCAGTTCTTATAAAATTACAATAAACATTTTTTATAAGTCTAGGTATAGTGCCAACCCAATCAACACCCTAGAATATACTAGTAATATGACAGTAAATACACAATTACAAAAATATTAGATAAGTTCTTTGTGAAATCTCCATACTTCGAAATTATTTATTACAAGAACAATGAATCTTCATTATATAAAAATTTAATATATATAAAACATGAATATTGGTGATTTAAATGTGGGTGTACATTTTGTATTCCGAGCTCAAAACTATCAACTCAAAGATAAAAATATTTATATTGATCGAAACATTGTTTGAGATAAAAATATCAATTTGGTACATATAAATCGTATATAATTTATAATTTTGAAAAAAAAAAAAAAAAATACTATAAAACGATATTAGAATTGTATGAAAAATTGCTTTATATTATTTTGTGTCAACAATGTTTAAAAAAAAAAAAAAATCAATAATTTTGTTAAAACCGAAATAGTACAAACTATTTCATTGTTCATAATGTTTTTGTCCAAGAGAACAGAAAAGATCATACTTTGAACATGGTAGTATTTAGTAACAACTAAATATATATGGTACAAAAATTATATATTTTACACTTTTTTTTTTTCTAAATTTATATTACGATAGCATGCAAATATTTTCAGTCCAATAAAAATGAAATAACGAGAGAGGTTTTATTCATATCAAGAAATAAACTCACAGAATTGCGTACAAGGGAGCCGGCAGCGAGTGCGCAGGCGCAGAGGAAAGCGACGAAGCAGCTGAGAGGGTGCATACCGACTGAGGTGTCGTCCCCGCTCCCGAGGAGGGGCTATATAGCAGCTCCTGTCCAAGGCGAACTTGCCCTGCCATATTTCGCTTAGGGTATCAGGTGAACATATTTATACATGCACATACACGATACAGACGCTTTATAATGTTAACAAACATCAGATAATTCGAACAACTTTTTTAAATCTATCAATTTTTTTCTTCTGCTACATTGCTCATTAAGAAAGCATAGTATTAGAAGAAAATGGAAAACAAGTATTTTTTAAAAAAAATTTAAGAATACTTTCTTAATACATCAGAATAATACTCAGAAATAATATAAGAGAATGATCTCCTAACGTAGTAATCTAATAATTTGTATTAAAGTGTTTTTCTTGATTATCAATTTTATTTTTTTTCCTATTTATAAATATACCTTAACTTCATTGTTTCGTTGTATTTAAAGAAAAAATGAGTGCATTTGCATCCAATTTCAGAGTTGTTTTTTTTATTTGGTAGGTACCAATTCTAGCTACAATTAATAACGAAAGACTTTCTTAAAAAAAAAACTTCGTTTGCGTGTTATAGGTAGAAAACCGGAAATAGCCTACCAAAATACCTTTTGGGTATGAAGCCGATTGCATTGAAGCCGCGGTAGCAAACTTCTGATTCGGATTCAGTACCCCAAATAACTTGAAAGATCCGTTGAGTTTGCAAGTTCGGCAGTTTTTTCTTCGGCAAACCCTTATTTTAATGGAATAGAAGTCAAAATAGGTCTAATTACTTTCATATAAATGAATCTTTTGAAGTTAATTATTAGCTTAGAACGCTAGTATAGTAAATGCTGGAATATTCAATAGCGAAGAAGAGTTTCTTGTCATTTTAGTCGTGTTTGTGGATTCAAAGCAAGATGTTTATCCAGATGAAGTCCTAAGTGGCGGATCTGTAGAACAGGAACTAGAAGAATAATATTAAGGATATTCTAGGGTTAGAAATCACTGTTTTACAACTAAGGGTAAAGGTTATTTGATGAGATTTGTTTGGATTTATTTTAATCCTAAAATTCCGGCACCATTCTTGAAGGTTTGTGATATGAGCTTGGATTGTTTGGGATGCATTGATGGGGTCATTAATTGCATGTAACACACGTTTGCTATCGGCGCATTTGGTGAAGAAAGTGCTAGGATGAGTCGAGATGTTGGCTATATACGCAGTGTAGAGGAAGGGACCTAAGATACTTCCATGAGGAACCCCGCAGACTGAATATATCAATTTTTTCTAATAATATTTCATCATTCATACAATGAGGTAGTACGTATATGAAAATGTACAGTTTTGGTGTGTGTTTTAACGTTTGACCTTTCAACAATTATTAAAACAAAAAAGCTATTTTATTTCCTTTCTTTTCTTGAAGTGTAACTATATTTTCTTGCCCTCAACTTAGATTAAATCAGTTAGTTATTACAAATTCTTTGAATAGGCAGAGCACAAAATGGAGAAAGGAGACCAGCGATGAAAACATACTCGGGCATCTACCTATTTTAACTCTTTTTTTCCGCTATGCATGCCATTCCATAGTGAGTTTAGTCTCATACTGATAATTCATCTCCACCATTTTACAAGTTTTTCTTTGAACCATTAATGCCATTTGGAAGTTAATAGAACCTTTTCTGAACTGCTGGTCCAGCAGCTTTCTGCATTTATAGTCAAGTCAATTTTTTACAAGTGTTTGCTTGTTTCATATTCTTGCTAATTCTAAAGCTGTCGTCATTCACATTTTTAATCTAGTTTGGTTTAACAATAATTCAAATATTTTTTATCTCACCATTCCAAAACAGTGATTATACCCGGAAAATCTCACTCATCTTAGCTACCACTCTCGGGAGGAGTCCCCCAGGGATCTTCTCTTTTTCCTACCCTATCTTCTATTTATATTAATGACTTGCTGAATTGCATCCGATACTCCCAATATCACCTTTATGTTGACGACATGCAGATATATTTATCATTTCATCCTTCAGGCATGCTAGACGTGACTCGTAAGCTTCAGGAAGACATCGGTAGCATGGGCAGTTGAGAATAGGGCGAGTCTGAATCCAGAGAAAACAAAGGCAATCCTCGTTGGGTCAAAACCTTACCTAAAAGCTCTTCCCTATTATCCACTGTTTTATCTCAAAAACCTTCCAATTCATTTCTAAAATTCCATTAAAAATCTGGTAGTAACTTTTGATCAACATATTTCTAAGAATAATCATATTTTCCAAATCACGAGGAAATCTATTTTTATTCTTAAGCAACCTTTCCATTACCGTGATTCATCACCACTAAGTACTCGACAACTTTTGGTATCATCTCTCATTTTTCCCAACTTTGACAATGGATGCATAGTAAATGGAGGACTGTTCAGTGAACTTGAAATGATATGTAAAAGACTGATGAACTTTTTTATTAGATTCATTTTTGGGATTTCTAGACGTTCTCACATATCCCACAGGTATTCTGAAAAGGGGTGGCTTTACACCAGTTTCCGGCGTCAATACTTTCTAACCGCACTCATATTTCAATCCTTGAAAACCACAAAACCCACCTATATTTATGACCTCCTAACTCTGCGCTCCTCCATCTACCCTTTAAGTACTATTCTCCAACCCATCGACCTGTACAATCCTGCGCAACGAACTGCATCCTTCGAAAAATCCTTTGTTATCCACGCTTCCTCTCTATGGAATTCATTGCCCGTCTCAATTCGAAAAAAACTCCGCTCTTCCTTCCTTTAAACATTATCTATTTCTTTACCTCCTGATTTTTTAATCTTCCGAGAAAATGTGAAACATGAATATTTATGTTACATACATTATACAAGTATACTACAATACAAGTGTACATAAGTTGTATCCTTTTACAAGATTTTTCATTTATTTTGTAGCTCATTATTTAATTATTAATCAATTTTTATTATTGTTTATTATAATTAATTATCACAGCCATACGATTATCTTATGCATTGCACTGATTTGTTATTCTAAGGGGACAAGTTGTCTCAGAATAAAATTCATTATCATCTTCTTCTTAAAAAAATAAAAAATAAAATTTGGAAAATATATAAAAGCAATGATAACTTTTGAGAAAAACTAAATCCAAAGGGAGTAGGTATCGAATTATTTCTGAAGAATATGAAATTTAAAAAAATTAATTTACTAATTAACGGTTCTTTGACACGATAGGAGTCAGGAAAATGGCCATAAATTTGTTGAGGGTTACGTTTGGAACCATCCCCAAAATCCCGATAGTACGAACGCCTTATTCAAGGTAGATCCATCAAGTTAGGTAGATCCACTACCCCCGGCTCAGACCGGTATTGTCATTTAATATATTGTGCTTATGGGCTCCAGTTTATCATAACCAATTATTCCTTTCAGTTGAATTATCAATCCAAAATCGAGTGTATAAAATTTGACTCGTAAAAGGCAACGACTTCATCGCCTAAGCATCGAACACTTTAATAAGACGTATTGTGTTTGACCAAGTGTCCTTTTCAGCAGAAAGTTTAATGGCTTCTGTCAAGAAGGAAAGCCCATTGAGATGTTGAAGAGTAATGCTTCAACATTTATTTCGTTATGTCATCCGTGCATGAGGTTACGAAAATTAGCAATGTGTTACAATTTTATGATGCTCATTAATAAAGACAATTTAATTCATTATGTCTATCAGGTGGAAATAGGAAGTTCAGAGAAGTAATAAGACAAAAAGAAAACAAAATGATCTTATATAATTGATTATTACCTTTACAGATATTCAGGATTTAATATGGTTCTCCTTAAAATTCTAATAACTGATTGCAGGATTAGGAGTTTAATTTACATAGTTCCAGACTAAAGCTAACATATTTTTTCTAATTAAGACTGCCTTACAATCTGGTAAGGCAAAGTGAAGGTCAATAACTTAAACAGACGCAATCAATAAATTTATTATTTTTACTTTTATTTTTTTTGAATTTAATATATAAATCCAAAAAATATAAAAGAATAAATTATGACATAAGATAAACAAGTCTTGGATTGTGATGGCCGAGCGCGACGGGATGAGGATCCTTAATCACTCGTTATAGAAGGTCCTGGTTTCGATTCTCACCTGAGTTGGTTGATATTTATTTCGTGGTAGTTGAATCTCAGCCTTCCCATTCTGGCTAGAAAGGTTAGTAACCTGTATGATAACACGTCTTCCTAGCCTTAGATGGAGTGCTTCAGCAAGATATATTATAAAAAAACAAATATCGTTAAGTTTCGAGGAGGATTGCAGGAAAGAATGGGACCGGATAAGCATCCAACCGGAGGATTAGTATAAAAAATTTTAATTGGAATTTTGAAATGGTATTGAGCTAACACATGAGGCATATTAAAATCGTGAGATCAGGTTTTGCTGTAGATCTAATATGGGGCGTTTTTGGGAATTTGGGATTGGAAATTCTGATCTTTACCTCAATCTTGGAATGTTCTTGTTATATATAGGCAATAATGATATTTAATACGATTTTCAGCCTCCCAGAGGCTGACCACAAAATTATTTTTTCATTTTACAAATAATATTTTATTATAAATATACCATAACAGAAATAAGCTGAAGCGAAAGCTCTTATAATTTCAAAAATTAACATCGAATCAGCTGTCAAAATACCAGAGAAAGCTAAAAAAAAATTCCTATTTTACTCGGATAAATCATTGACAAATTCAGCAAATTAAAATTTATATCTGTAAATAGCCATTTTATTTTGTTTCATAATTATATAAATTCATTATTATATTTCACTATATATTCATTAGAAACGTTCTATATATGAATAGCCAATATCCGTGTTTATAAAAAAATATAAATAATCCCAAATCAATATTTACATACGAGTAGTTACTGAAATCTCTCAAGTTCGTTTCAACAAATTTAGTAGCCGATTCTTTCTAAACTCTACGTAATCTCCTATTTCGACAAGCGACTTTACAATACACACTGATTACGAGGGAAAAATCAAAGCCATCAAGTTTCAAAACGCCTCACCTTTCGATTCTTGCAGATGGAACCTCTACACAAATGATATTCGTTCCTCAAACATCGATTCTAAACTAACCTAATATTTCTCAATGCTTTAATTATTATTCATTGTTTAGCAATGGGATTATTGTAACAGTCAAACAACGGAATGTTTGGCAGAAGTGCAACTCATCCACTCAACACATTTCGAAATCACATGCAAACATCGATTGTGGGCAGGAAACAAACACCTCTTGTACTCTTACAATGATATTTTCTATCTTTCTAAGGTCGTGAATCGATATCTAATCGATGAAATTTATAGTGAAGCCGTTTCAGTTCGTTGCCCTCCGAGCAGTTAACTGTAGGTGATCAGTTTTGATGATTGACTCTCAAAACAGTGTTAATTATCTTAATCATGTTAATTGAAATTGATCGAATCAAAAACTATTTTCTAATCAAATCAATTTCTAATTAAAGCTAAAAGTTGAATGTTTCCGATCTGAAGATCGCTATGTAGGTACCGATCATTTCAGAAAAAATACAAAACCACAAAAAAAAATATCGTCTGTTTAATCCAGTCGTATTTTTGTATTAAGTACTAAAGAAGACGGAGAAAAAATTGGTAGTCACGTAAGATGTTAAAAGCTGACGAATCTTGGATCATAATTCAAGGTCTAATAGAACATAAAATATTTACCATTAATAACTAGAAGAATTCATTCTTTGTATAATAATTCATTGTATAATAATTGGCTGACAAATTAAAAACATTCGTTTCGTAAAAAAAACTGTACTGTATACAGTGCAGGACTACAGCACTTAAATTCTTTGTGACTTGACTCATTTATTAACGAGGACTTATCGGGTCATTTAAGTTTTTGAAAAGCACTTTCGTCAAAGTTTCGATTCGAGCAACCCTAACAGAGCTAGAGCGAGCCAAAATGTTACATTTTTGAATATAACAAGTTGAATTTAAAAACAGATTATTCTAATTATACGAAAAAAAAAAAAAAAAAGCATCAGAATTTAAAATACTTCCAAAAACCTTATTGTTAATAACGATTGATTGTCAGGCTTTAAAAAAATGTCTTTCCTTCTCGATTTCATGAAAAGTTGAATTGATTGTACAGTTTATTGAGTCGCAAGTATTTTCTAGTACCATATCTAAGTATCAGTATTAGTATTCCATGCTGATGTCTTTGCAACAACGTCTAGATCTATCCATTATCGAAATAACTGGTTCTGCTATGTAGCTTCATATGAAATCCTCTTCACCGCGATTGGACAAACCAAGAAAGTGGCACAAACATGTTGCTCTAGATAATATTGTCATTGGGTAAGTGAAAATTTTGGGTGGAGAGGTCATTGCCGCTATACTGCTGGTACATCAAATGATGTTCGACCTTGTTACATTGAGCACTCGGTGGTTACACAGCCGTTGCCATATCGCGTCGTTGTCGTAGTTTCAATGTGAAAGAAAATCAAGGCTAAGGCTTAGGAAAACCAACATCATACCCCCGATAATCAATTGAATAAATCGATCTACAAGCCATTTATTATTTTACTCGTCCTTGAAGGGAAGGAATTGTATTTGCAGTGACTGCAAATAATAGAATAGGCCTGTAGACTTTGGGTTAGAAATGTCACATAATAAACATTAAGAGCAACAAGGGCGACACAACACATTTTTTTGTTTTGTTTTTTGATATTAGGGTGATTCTCAGTTATAAATATTAGAAACAAGTTTAAGGTAATTGTTTTTCAATTTTTTTTTGTTAGATTATATTATGATGTTTACAACTGTTATAATCTCATGACTTACTGACAGAAAAAATAAGACAAAATATATTAAAATTACTGGACATGGACGTGAAAGTAACAATTAAATGGATTTAGGGTCACAGTGGGAACATGGGAAATGAACTAGCCGACAAGTTGGCTAAGGCTGCTTCGAGAAACAGTTTCCTCCCAATTACATATGACAAAGTCCCTATAACCTATATCAAGAGATGTATTTTGAATGACGTGATAAATGTTTGGAATCAAAACTGGCAACAAACTACAAAAGGACGACCTCTACACAACTTTATTCCAGATATCACACTTACCAATTACGATAAAATTAAAAGTTCAAATTACAAAGTGACCCAATTCTTGACCGAACACGGACAAAGTAATGCCTACTTGAACCGATTTCATTCAACTGACTCATCTACATGCCACTGCGACAGACAAACACAACAGACTTTTCATCACATTCTATACAACTGTCCTCTATTTGACAACAAGAGAGTACACCTAATAAAATCCATACTATTAAAAGGAGACGATTGGCCGCTTCCGGAGAAGGATATTATCAAAAAATATCTCAAGGAAATGAAAAAATTTATCACTGAATGTGATTTAGAACTCCTCAAAGAAGTAAAGAAGACGACCATCGACGTGGAGCCGATCTCATTGATATTTATAGTTTTGTTTTTATTTGTTTTGTGTTTATTCACTTATGTTTTGTGTTAGTTATAAAATTTTCACTTAATTTTGTTTTTTTTCTTTTTTTTTACATTGCTTATTGTACCGATTCAAAATTCAACATAAATACTTAAATGTAAATTACTTCTAAATTTAAAATATTTTATAAAATACTAAACATGTTAGATACATGTAATATGCTAATTGCATGGAGCATGTACAGATATCTAAATACACGCCCCTCTTACAGGGTTACTGTAAGAGGGAAAACAAGAAGAAAAAAAAACTGTTATATAAAACAAGTAAATATGAGGAAAATTATCACAATATGTCAAAACACCTAAAATGACACGTCGATAACATGTCACATGCTACATCACTAGTAGCACTTCAATAAAAGTTCTACATTAGAAGGTCTCTTCGCTCATATTCCTTTCAGATGTTCCGGAGGATTTTCGGGAATTGAGTGTGAGGCAAGTTGGGATTCGAGTGGGTATGGGGTTTGTTATAAAAGGAAAGGTATCTGGTTTAAGCCAAATCAGGAACATTAATCTTTATGGATAAGTTTGTATTGAGGATTTTACGCGGGATTTGGGTTTGTAAGTATTGGGTATGACAAACATTGGGAGGTTTAGTGGAGCACCAAAAGTCAACTCCGTGCTTCCAAATGGGTCTATTTATTGTCATGTAAATAAGTCTTTTGTAATTTATTGGAATTATTTGATCAATTGTCTAGTAAATGTTGGAATAGTCGGAGCAGTTTCTTGTCTTTTACGTCTGGTATGTTTCAAAAGAAAATTCACGTGAATTTTTGAAGTGACATCCATTTGATTTGGCTCTATAGCAAAACATAAACACCATTATTTAATGCATTTTTTTTTTTTTTTTTTTTGTATTAACTTTACGTTCTAAATGGGAATATAACTTACATAAATACATGATTGAAACTTAAATCTGAAATGCCATGTCCACTAACACAAATTTAAAAAATGTATTAAACCTATTACCTCAATTTAACTGATTCAGATTACATCTTAAAGAAGATAAGAGATGGCTATGCAAATTGCTTTCATTCTTTCATGGACCATTCTTACATTTTCACTATTTTTTTTTTTTTTTACGTGGTAATTACTTGGGCATTGAAAAAAGCTAATCCAAGGATATTCAGTAATTATATCGGATTATTTAATAATCCGTTACCCTCAGTCTTTTCAGATGAGGGGCAGAAAAATATTAAACTCGAATTTATGGGACATCGCGAATAGTTTAAAAATCTGCAAATGTTTTTTTAACTTTTATTATGCATTCAGATTATTTTAGTTAAATAAAACACACATTTCATAAGTTATTTTATAAATTAGTTTTTTACCATAATAGATTGTAAATTTCCGTTCGATCTCAGCACTAAATTTTTCAGTATATTATATTTTTTAAATATTTATTTGGGATATAGTAATAGAGGAGAACTCTAAATAAGTACATTTTTTCGGTAGAAACTATTCAACTGCAGGTTAGTTTGATCCTTCATTCTGAATCGTCCATAGATTTCCAGTATCTGTTAGGCATTCTTCTAGATATCCTAGATTTGCTATAGTCTGTGCTGAAATAAGCATGTCATCTTCATAGTTGCTTCGTCATAGGATTCTAAATTATATCTTCAATTTTGTATTTATATTTTACCTTATGCCTGCTTCTATGAGATTAAAAAGCGCTGTAGATATCGAATCTCATTGTCTAAAGCCTCCTCTTATTATGAGTTTCTTGACATTCTTTCATTCCAATTTACTCTACTTAATGTGTTCGTCAGCTATTTCGAATAGTTTTATTTATTTATTAAAGTTTCCTGCCTCTCCAGACGGGCGTTAATGACTAAAATAACTGACTTGGCTGAAATAAGAGGCAACACTCTTCATTTGTCATTGCGATTCCTCTACAATTACTGCAACGATTTAATTGATTTTTAAAAATAAATTGGACATATTAGGGACTCAAAGGAAAATACCTGGCCGTTTCAAAAGTCCTTTCGTTTTTTCATTAATTAAATTTATTTGATCTGTGCCCTCTTTGTTATAATTCTATTTACAATTCGATATTGTTCAATGTAAACAATATTTCAATAGGGATTTCCTTTAAACCAGTCACTGCTTAACGTTTAAAGAAATAGATTAAAATGGTGAGTGTTGAAAATTAAATTCGGTCAATTTTATTAGGTATAAGAATTTAAACTGGGCTTGAAGGCAACCGAGGCCACTCTGAAAACTTGTTCCGTGTTTGGTGAGATGGCGTAAAGCTCAATTTTGGTTTTACAAATTTCGTCGAGGCAGTGATAAATGGGTCCCTCACAAGTCGGCAGAGGCGACGATCGAGATTATTCGATTGACTTCATCTACATCTTTCGCCTCTCAATTAAAAAGTGGCCCATATTTTGACAGTATTGTCACTTGTGATGAAAAGTGGGTATTGTACGACAATATTCGGCGATCATACCAATGGCTATCAGCTGATGAAGAACCAAAACAATCTCCAAAATCTAATCTCATCCATAAAGAGTATCGCTGATTGTTTTCTGAACAAGTAAATTCATTGTGCACTATGAACTGCAAAATCGGAGGGCAAACTATTACTGCACAGTCCTATTGTACAATTTTAGATCCCTGTAAGTAAATACTTCAAAAAATCGATCCACATTTGTTATACAGAAAAGGACCATTTCTCCTTCGAGACATTGCTCGGCCACATACAGCAAAGTTGACTATGGATAAATTAATGGAAACTGGATGGAAGCTGATCATCACCTTTTTAGATCTCTAGTTAATTGTCTCCTGCAGAAATGTTTTGATAACCAGCAAAGCCTAGTATTGGAATAAAATCAGTTTTTTACTGGCAATGATCAATCATTTTTTTAAAAACGGTATTTGAGATTTTGCATCACGGTGGGGTAAAGTTATAAGTTGTAATTGAACATTATTTTAATGAATAAAGTTATATAGTTGCTGGTTCATTGATTTTTTTAATTACCCGAAAAAACGACAGGACTTTTGAAACAACCTGGTAGTTTCAATAAAATCTATTTCAAGTAGAATATTTACCTCCTTTTTATCTTATACTTTGTCAAGTCAATGGTTCATCATCATCACATCATTTTCTTGTTCTACAACTCCTTGATATTTTCAACCTATATATTGAAAATGATTTTCGCATATCTTCAAAATTTCCATTTTCATCCCTAGAAGGTTGTGATTTAATAGAATTTTTCTGTGAAGAAAAAATTGTTATTAATATTCCTGAAAAATTTTCAGTATTATGTTCTGTGAAACGTTTTTCCGTTTCTTCAAGTCTTTTTATTTTTTTGCAATATTTTATTTTACCCGCATTGATTCTTTGCCAAATTTTACTCGGCATAGGATTTCCACATCCGGGATTCCTTTCTATCAGTTTAATATCAAACAATTTTTTCACGTTCTCTTTGTCCTCTTCCCCAGCATCTACTCTGTTTCAAAGGATTTTCTTCAATTTCACTATGGAATATTAGTACATCTTTTACTACTTCCTTAGCTCTATATACTTGTCTAAAAGTATCGGCGGTCCAGGAAACAACTGAAGTAAAAAAAATAATACTAAGCCATATTGGAACACATCTATAAAAATAATGAAAATAAGTTCAATCAAGAAGATATTTGTCATGCACAGGCTTTGTACAGATTGGAGAAACATAGTCTATATTTTGTAAATCTTCTTTGTTTGTTCAACGCTAGAACAGTGAGGTGTCTGATCCATTTCTTCAACACATTTATCCTGTACCACAATCTTAAGCCTTCGTTGCTTGATCCCTCGATTACTTACCTGGTGTGATGTGAGCTATTAAAATATAGGATTAGTTTTGTTGTAGAGTGAATGATTAAATTTCCTAAGTTGCCCCCTATGAAAACCTTAATAATGAGATAACTATATTAAAATACTAATCAACCTAACTTAAAACTATGAAACAACACAAATAACTTTTTATATTAAACATTAAATAATAAATTTTGGTTTAATTAATCCGAAGGCTCCCATTGTTTTAAATTGAATAACAGAAACCAGTAAGTTGTATATAACTATTTATTTTGAGATATACTTGATATTAACTGAAATGATATATTATTTTAAATAATTTATTCACGTTGAAATATTTGATAAAACTGATTTGAATATTATATATGATGACTGCAGGAATTGGAAGAAGTGCAACCCGTCAGTTTTCTTATCTGTTACACTAATATCTCACCAGCCAGTCCCTTCATGCTTGCCTTGGCAGGTAGCTGTTTTTCGAAATATAGGCAAGTTTTTATTTTATAGGCAGTGTCTTTAATGTTAGAAATTATTACTCTTAACTTGTGACTAATACTTTATAAGTAGTGCTTCTTATATTAGGATATTTTGTGGTGGACGGTAGCAGTATCATTTTTTTCCTACAAATGCCAGGGTTTATTACAAATCACCTCCTGTTTTTTTTTTTTTTTTTTTTTTTTTTTTTTTTTTTTTTTTTTTTTTTTTTTTTTTTTTTTTTTTTTTTTTTTTTTTTTTTTTTTTTTTTTTTTTTTTTTTTTTTTTTGTCGTCTTTGTTTCATGATTTACACATCTTTGCACTGTTCGAAGCGTCAATTCGAATACGGCCTGTTTTGTTTGGCTTTTCCTTTTGAGACAAAATAAATTTATTCTTATGACGTAAATCTCGACTTTTTCATCCTGGCTAGAATAAATAAGTAATATTTTGGATACGCAGACCTTCTTGTTCAAGTTCCAATAATTAAGAACATCAAACCCCAATTAATAAACTAATGAAAGAATCAGTAATCGTTTACAACAGTTGTCATCATGATAAGGGAGACCCTCAAGACTCAAGTATAGTCAAGGGAAAATTAAACCAACCGCACTCGCTATACAAGTACCCACCCATATTAAAGAGGGTGTAAAAAATAAAAGCTGACAATGGCTAAATTGAGAAAGTAAGGTGAAAAATAAAGAGAATAGTACGTTTACAAATAAAAATACGTCGCCAATAAAAATACGCACTTCCTATTTTTTTCTAAAGCATGGCCAATGAAAAAAATGTAGTAACTACAAGATTACGGAGTAACATTAATACTAATTGTAAGTAATGTTTTTGTCTTCTCCCGTTTTTGGTATGGAAATCTTGAGGCAATTTGGCAACGTAACTTTCATAGTAAACTATTCACATACTGAAATACTAAATATTAAGTAGTAGAGCAACACAGCAATTTTACGAAGCTCTTTAAAATATATCAGAAGAGTTTACAAGCAGTTATGTACACAGTGTTACAGCGTGTTTACAAGTTGATGACACGTCGTTTAAATTTAATTTTAAAAATTATGAGCGAAATGGATTGGTGATGCTTAACGCTACCTGTATGTTTTACGTTCACATGATTGACTTCACTGAAAAGTTCGAATTAAAGGTAAAAAGTCGTAACTAACAACTTCTAAGAAGGTCCCTAACTGCTTGAACTATGTTGGTAGCAAACGCAAATTTAATATTTTTCATATTAATTTTAATCTATTCGTAAGGTAATTATAAAAATATGATACAATATAATGAAACATGTTATAATATATTTTAATAGTCTAACCACCATTAATAAACTAATCACAAGTAACATATGTTTAATTGATACATTGAAGAGCCCAATAAAAAGTTAGGTACGTAAACAATATTGAACAAAATTTGTTGTTTAAAATTGATCAAAGAATATTATTAATATTTTAATTTACAATAAAGGAGCATAATAAAATATCTTTAATAATGCGATTGGCAGAAAAACGATGGTGTATAAAATAAATATCGAAATGATTAGCACAACTGTAATCACGTGATGTGGGTACAACCTGTGTTCTTGTATTTGAATTCTGTATTCTGTTTTATAATTTTGTTTGTTGGTAAGTTTCATTGTTTTGTTAGTATAGGTTGTTTTTGTTCTTCTTGTAAGCTGCTTTAAGTATTCTTAATTTCTGTTTTTAATAAAAAATTTTTTTTTTTTTTTTTTTCATTTCTGTTGCGGTTGTTCATCAATGTTTCTTCCATAGAAACTATAGGTTAAATTAGGTGCCTTTCAGAAGACCAAATATTCTCAGTTAATTCCATTGCGAAGTTTCTCTTAAAACTGTACTTTTCATTTATTTTTAATGTTAAAATTTATTATTTCTTAGTTAATTAGCTTGTAATAGGATGGTGTGATGGTAAAAAATATTGAAATTAATAAACAGTTATACGATCCTTTTATCAATATCTGTTTCACTTCTTCATTAAAAACTTTATAGCGTTAAGTGGAATTAATATTAGTTATTTGAGAATTCAGTAAAGAATGTTTATGTTTATGTTTAGTATTATGACTGACTAAAGTGTAAAGCAATTGTCTTTATATCATATATATTTAATTTAACCAAAATATGCATCAAATCTAAAATTAGTTATTGTAAAGCAATTGTCTTTATATCATATATATTTAATTTAACCAAAATATGCATCAAATCTAAAATTAGTTATTTACCTTTTTACCCCTTTATCACACCGGTTTCCGAATAGTCCATTGTACATTTTATTTTTGTTCTCTATTCAATAATTTTAAGTATTGTTGAGTAATTAAAAATATGAATGATTCATGACCATATTACTTAATAGGTTTGTTAATTTAAATCCACTTAGCAATATTTCTGTATTGGAAACAAGTTCATTCATGATTTTGACAATTTGAACTCTTCCAGCTGATGCTATACCTATTGTAATTTTAATATTTGTTGATATGCATGTATAAGGGGTATATCATGACCCAATAATTATCTCACAAATTATTTACATTTTAATCTTGCTATATTATATAGATCACAGCACTCAAGTTATGTTCATTTAATAAATAAATTTGCCGGATTCCCTACATTAACAATTTGATGATAATCATTTTAATCTAGAAAATTCAACCTTCTCCCATGGCTCTTAGTTTATGATGTTACTTACCTACACATGATGTTACATAACTAGTAGCTTCATTACAATGGGTGCCTATTCCTTCAATGGTTTGGAGAAAAACCATTGAAGAAATAGGCACCTAGACCAGAAAATCAGTGATATAAAAAAACAGTTTTTTTTTTTAGTTTTTTTTTATTTTATTTTATTTTTTTTATGTTTCTCAGGTTTAAGGGAAAACCTAGTTGATAAGGCGAAAACAAAACATCTTTCTGTAGAATATCCTCTCTCTCGATGTCTTCAAGTTAGAGATTTCTCAATATCGTCTGCTTGGAGGTAAAAGTCATTAAGTAACAAAATCAATTTTTTTCACGATTAAAAAACAAACCGGAATATGCTCATTAAAAATATCCAAGATTATAATGAATTTTCTCATTCTCTAATGAGCATATATAGCAGTTATATTCACTTGGTGACTTGTTATACTTATGGGAAATGATAATATCAACAGAATGACTTTTTTTCAAATTTGTAAAAAATTGCATTTAGTGACTTTTACCTCCAAGGAGACGATGTTCCTGTAAAGGAATAGGCACCTAGGACCATAGACTGGTCTAGATTCAGTATAGATCAAGAACAGCTCTTAAAGACTGAATGAATAATCAATAGGAGGGTTTGGTGGATGAAGGGGTTATGTAACAAAACAATTTTGGGTAATTTGTTTAAAATTTTTTTTACATTTTCTTTTAGCAGAAAAATGTTTCATAGTCCCTTCATCTTCTTCATAGCTGTTTTGAAGTATTCATATTTTGCTATCTCTCTCTATCTCTGCACACAAATCTTTCATCCAATGAACTATATTGTATTTTAAATAAAATGTGACATTACCCTTCGACCAAACCCTTCAATTATGAAATACCTTTCAGTCTGTTTCATGATTGCTACTCATTTGATTATTTTATAGCTCTGTGCTACCTTTATTTCTGAACCTTTGCTGTCATTTTCACTCATATTGCCTTTAATCCTCTCATGCTTTGTTGTTAGATTTAATTTTTTTTTTTTTTTATCCTGATCTGCCCCCGTCTCTGCTTGCCCATAGGCCCCAACACTTTAGTCTTTTTTTTGATTAATGTAGAAAGAATGAATAAAATTAAAATTTACTGTTTAGTTCTATAAATCAACATTGATACATATGAAAGGTTTTAATAATAAGGCAACCACGATGGCAGAGAGCCTTGGGGTGAAGGTCTCAGAATGCTAGATACAGACAATTCAAGGGTACCAGGCTGGGTCAGTTGATATTTATTTTGTGGTGGTTGTGTTAGAGGCTCACAGTGGGCGAAAATCACCTTTTAGGTGGACAAAATATTGTCTAGTATGGGTTGGAAGAAGGGAAAATGGAAATTTTTACTTTCTTGGATTGCCAACAAAAGCCGGAGGGGACTATTAATTCCACTATACCAAAGAGCACATTTTTCTCAATGTTTATTGCAGTGCTGTTCTTGTAATTACTTTGCCGTTATTTGAACAGAAACCATTCATGATTATTTAAATTTCATGTGAAATGGATACCAAACCGTTTGATGGGATGTAATTAGCCTATTGAAGTGTAGTTTACCATATGACCAGCTTCAAGATCTGCCATTAGAAAATGGGGCTGACAATACTGACTCGTCAGAAGAAAATACTGAAGGATGTAGCAGTATTGAATCAGGCGATGATTGATGGCTGATACATTTTCAGTGCATAATATAATTGTATATATATAAAAGTATTATTAAAAAACAAATCAGTACAATGACATTTTTCTATAAGTTGTTAGTTTTTCTTTTTCTTTTTTTTTTTCATTGTTTTCGTAATATAGCCTTTGTTTTCCGATGTGTGTTATTTTTTTATGAATCTATTATTATTAAGTTACTACTGAAATGTTCCATAGATCTACAAAATGTTCTCCCAATTTTTATCCATTATGTCCAAATTTATGTGTGCGTACATTAGTTTGTTCGATATACTAAAAAATATGTGTGTAAGAATTTTTTTAAGATTTTTCACCCTTACACGTTGACTTCAAAAACATCCAACACAAAAAAATAATTTTGTCCACCTAAAAATGGATTTTTGCCCACTGTGAGGCCTAGAGAGGGGGGCTGTCTCCAGGTTTTAGGTGATTGAGAAAGGTTTAAATTCCTAGTTTTATTATTTAGATCTATAAAGACACTCATTAAAACAAATGATAATGACAATGACAGAAATTATACATTGTAAAGGTTTGTGTTTGTTTCAGCGTTATGCCTTTACAAAGCAATTATGTATTAATTTTACATTTTAACATAAAGGATGTTAAGAACAAATAAAGAATATAATCCATAGCATAGGCCCCAAAATTTTTAATGATTAAGAAAGAACCATTAAAATTTAAAATACCAGATTAATTACATAAATCTATCTAAAAATACACTTATTATACACTTAAACATATAACAATTTAAGCTTGAAGTGCTTTGTTGAATTTATTAATAAAATGATAATTATTATTTTATTGTATAATATTTAAACTAATTAATTAAAGAAAGAGAGCAGCAAAATAAAATCTTTGAAATCTTTTCTCATTTTAGAAATTAAAGTGCAATACTATTTTTCTCCTTTATCTTGCTTTGCAAATCCTTTCTGTATGTTTTGTTTAGAGTCATTGTATATCACTATCATTGTGTAACATCTGAAAATTCAAATAATTGTGCTTAAATAGGAATAGGATTTCTGACAGTTATCCGGAGATTTCTTTTCTTGCAGAATTTCATCCATGAATGTTATATAGAGGTACGGGTTCCTTTACACTGAGGCAGGCCACTAGCTTCAGATGCTGGCAAGCTGACATAGTCTCTAGTTTAGGAGGAATCATTTTTTCCATGAAGTGTATCCCACGTGGGATTGAATCAAAGGTTTCCTTCAGCTCCAATAAGACAAAATATATATTCTCCGCTCGAATCTTTGAATTTTCCATATCATTTGCTGGGAAAATAAGTGGCCGATAGTCTTTCTTTTTTATGTTATCAAGATGTAGCACGTCCATGTGCTTTATGTTAAAATAACATAAGTGCATATTTTAATTTAAAAAATAACCTAAAATAAAAATCAAGTACATTAAATTTACTACAAGATATTTTGCATAAAGTTTTTTGTTCTACCAATAACTTGAGTAGCTAGTGTTATTAAACTGAGAAATGGACAGTTGGTCACTTGATGCTACATTTAACTTCATTAAAAAGAACTTTAATATTTTTTTCCTGTTTAACTCCTAGGTGACCTTGAATATTTCTTTGTGATATTACTTAATAACTTTTGAACACTGAAATAATCCTAGCCAGT
This sequence comes from Euschistus heros, assembly GCA_003667255.2. NCBI lineage: Eukaryota > Metazoa > Arthropoda > Insecta > Hemiptera > Pentatomidae > Euschistus > Euschistus heros. The sequence continues at coordinate 189,026 of RCWM02000116.1, forward strand.
AAATAAAATTAAAGGAAATTTATTGTTGTACCAAAAATATATACATTTTTCTATAAAAATTGAAGGGAAGAAGTAAATGAGCCAAAAGCTAAATATTCTGAAAATTAATGGGTCCTCCCTCCTCATTTATCCCACTACCCCCTCTTGATTTTACGAACTTGAAACTTATCTTTACTGTTTATACATGCAAAAATGTCATTAGCTTTTGACTTTTTGTTAGATAATTATTCCTTCTGACTGGACTTGGTGTATTTTTCATAGTTCTGCGGAATCAAAGTTATTTTAAAGAAATTTCAATAACTGTACTGTAGAAATTAAAATAGCATTGTATTTAAGTCAGATCAATTTATTTTTCTGCTGTGACTAATATTTGAAATTACACTGCCAAGTGAAGTATTTAGCCCAATTGAGTTTTGTCATTTCATGTCCAAAAGAAGTTGTGAAACTGAATCAAACCATTGAAGACCCAGTTCTGAATGCCCTATGGTAGCAAAACCACAGGATGACATATTTTTTAATTCAACTCAAAAACAATTTTCAAAACTAGCACTTCATTTTTTCATCAGCTCCAAGAAGTTTGAGTTTTCCAAGTTTCTAAATACATTACACCAAGATTATGCCAGTATGGACTGGTGGCTTTTTGGCTAGTAAGAAAAGCTGAATTAATCTGAGCACTGAGAGTTACATGGCTTGGTTTTGCTTGAGAACACAGTCATTGGTCTGCTGCGCTTTTTACAGATGTATCTAGATTCACTCTATAGGTGTGAAAAATTGTGGGGAAGATGAAAAGGAGGGTATACAGCCTGTAATATTTCCTAGAACCAACCTTTTCAACGTAGTTCAGCAATGGTGTGGGCAGGGGTTTCTGGAGTGTCACACAGACTTGGTTATCATTTGTGGAGGGCCTTTGATGGCCATTTTCTACGTAGATGAAATTTTAGTAAGTACCTTTTCTTTTGCCTTTCCTGAACGAAATCTGTGAAAATCTTATACTAACGCACAATAATTCCTGGCATACTCATGACATCAACTTTGGGCCTTAGCCTGGCCAGATTTGAGCATTTATATCCTCAGAAGATGAATAAAAGCACTTTGAGATGCACTATAAGCTAACCTCTATGCAAGAGACATTTTTAGACTGGTTGTAAGTATGTCAAAGTGTTTTCAAGATGTAATTAAGGCACAAGGGGAATGTGCAGTCTTGATATGTCAAAAATTTAATATAATGTACAAATCAAATCATATTATAAATGGCAGAATTTTTCGCCTGTCAGTGTATGTGGGTGCCTTTGTTTTATAATTTATTGTTATTAGATTGTGACTGATATAATGGGAATCCTAGTGCTTTCGACAGCTTTTTGTGGCAAATCTCTAAGAACTGCTTCCTTGATTATAGCATGGTTTTCGACTGTAAGTATATAGCAACATTGATAATCAGTTTATGTTAATAATGATAATTGATAAATAATAATGAATGAATTATTTTAATAGAAAGTAACAGTGATCTATTGTTCATTTTTTTGTATTTCTATTTAGACCATGTAATGTTATCAAACTCTTTAAAATTAAAGAGATTGAAAACTTCTATTATTGTTACTATGAAATATTGATTTTTCTTTTTACATTCTGTTTTAATTGAAGCTTATTCATATTTTTTTAGATATTCGTGGGTGTTATATGGTCTCTATATCTTTCATTGCTGCCATTTTTTTATAGTGTATTCAATAATGTTCATGGTGTTGATGTAGGTAAGTTCTATAGTTATGGCTACATTTACAGTAACTTGTTTAATCTTAAAAATAATCCCCTCATAAAAAAAAATTGTTTTAAAGTTATTTCAGTTATGTTGGAGTTTTAATACTAGCTATTGTGCATGGGTTTTTGTGTGTGTGTGCATGTGCGCGTATATTTGTGTCTGTCTGTCTGTCTTTATATATATTTTTTATAAGTATTTTATGTTTGTTTTTTTATTATCTATAAAAAATGAAAAATATGGTCCATTAAATTCTGGTGATAATTATATGGTTTTCTGATTTTCTGATTGTTTTTAGTATAGAAGTATAAAAATGTCCTTCCTAATCAATAATATGTTGGAATTTTATATTTACAATTTATCAGGTATCTATATTTATGAATTTCTCATAATGAAATTTTATCGCACACCTCATCTTAATTCTCACCATAAAAAAATGCTCAGATTCGAAGAATTCTGAATACTGTTTGTTCATAATTGTATATGAAATGAAAAATAAACTTTATTCTGGGACAGACTGTCCCCTAAGAATAATTAAAGGGAACAATAAAAGGTACAATTGTCTCGCTGAGATTAGTTACAACTCAGCACATCAGTATTAAAAATTAAATTATGAGGAAAAGAAATAAGAGAGTAGAAACAAAACAAAAAAAGAAAAAGAAATTAAAGTTGAGTAAAAAAAATAAAATAAATAAATAAAAAACAATCAACTGTAAACATTTTAACACACTTATGTACATTTACATTTTATTTGCAAAATTGAAATCCAGTATATGAAATGGAGGAAATGAAATTGAACTTAATAGTTGTGTTAGATTTACTTTAAATCTTTAAATTTTGTTAATAATTTCACCTATGCACATTATATGGTATTATGATTTGTTATTAATTTAAATTAATGGTTTTAGTTTGTAAAATGATATAACATGTTGCAGCAATTATTTGCTTAGACCAGTCAGACTCATTAAACATATCTTCATTACAAGCCGCAATTGCTACTGGCAAGCTCTTGCTTCTCTAGTAACCTTTTATTATTTTTGTCCATCTAATGTTTACATTTACTCACTGGCACAAAATGTTTTTAAAATTAGCTTTATAAACTTACCATTTATTTCCAAGAGGTATTGAAGGTAGGCAAGATAAGAATCTTCAGGTGCTTTATTGTATGCCCATAGTAAGACAGTAAATTATGTATGATTTACAAATAATAAATTAAATGTAAATGTACTTATCAGCCGAAACATTTTGATTATAATTTTAGATGTATAGTATAGAAGTATGTTTTAAACCGATGGTAGTGGGCACATTTATAATTCGAGATTAAACATATCTTCAAGCAGAACTGAATAGTACCTTTTTAAATACGACAATAATAGTTTTGATCGTGTATGCAGGTATATTTGGTTCATATTATAGGTTTAATAAACATCATGAGAAGCCGTTAATTGCTGTATTACAGGATGTTTTTGTGCATGAGGCATTGTACCATCGGCTCCCTCCCATCCAGAGATTTCCTGTCATTAAGAAATGGTGAAAAATATTGTAAGTTGGAGTCGTGCTTGATGTGAAGTGATAATTATATGTAATTTTTATCTATACAATTATATCAAAGGACAAGCCATTTTTCGTTTGTGATCATAACTGTAAAAACTACTGAATAAACCTGTACCAAATTTTTACTACATCTTCACAGTTCAAGAAAGGTTTATTAATAAACAAATGTATAGATTTTCAATTGAATTATCATATAAAAGTGATAAATGTGTGGTGTGCAGTGAAGTTTCATAATCGTACAATAGGTGGAGAACAACATTTGAGAGAGGTTACAAAGGTACAGTGTTATATAGAACTAGAAATTTATGATAAAATTTACTTATTTTCAATTAAATTGTATTTATAAAAGCTGTAAATTTATGGTGTGACAGGCCTGTGAAGTTTGAACCAATATGTGGTAAGCACCATTCCACAAAGCTACTCAACCCATCTGTACCAAATTGAAACTACCTCATTTTTGTAGTACTAGGAAGGTTTAACAATATATATTGTAACGATATTTGGATTTAAAGTTCAGGAAGAGCAAATATTGGAAGTAAGGGTCAAAACCAGATAGGAACCCAGGGATTAGGAACACCTCCAATACCTGGGAGACTTGTAGCCCTTGAGGTAGGTAGGAAAAAGGGCAGTTGGTTATGAGACAAGGAGCGAAGAAGAGAGTCAGTTAGTTAAGGGCCTTGGAGCAGCTATGTGTCTGCAGATATAGTAGAATATGGAACCAGGAGACAAAACATGGCAAGAAAAGATAAGTGTTTAGTGGTTTTAGTGGTTCTTTCAGTAATAGACTAATTCTCTTCTTAATGGACTTTAGACTTTTAAATTAAACTAAGGTAAAATTAAATATTGTTTTCACATTGTAATTTATAATAAATATAAAAATTTTGAATAAAACCTTGTTAAATATTTCCAGTCATAATTCAAAAGAATATTGACAGAACCCCAATAATGACTTAAGGTCAATTAATTATTGATATATAATTTTATTAAAAATTTATGGTTGAAGAAAATCATTACATTTGGCGCCCTCCAGTGGACTGTCAATATTGAAAATAGGACTGGAAAATGGTTAAAATTTGGTAGATGTGTGTGTGAATTTTTTTTTTTTTTTTTTTTTTTTTTTTATATCTATTTATTGAAATTTACAGCTGTACATAAAAACATACATCCAGTAAATGTGATAATGACAAAAATAATAAAATGACAATGCTTGTGAAGCAACTACCCATTGGTAGCACTTCAATAAAAGTTCTATTTGAGAAGGTCCCGGGTCTCAGACGCCTCGGAGGGTTGTCAGGAATAGAATGGGAAGCAAGTTGAGAGACTAGTGGATTTGAATGGTTACGGAGTTTACTATGAAAGGATAGGTATCTGGTTTGGGCTAAATCAGCAACATATGGAACATTGAGGTCTCTATGGATAATTGTGTGAAAATAATGAATAAATTGTAATTTTAAAGTCAAGTTATATTCAGGGAATTAAAACAAAATGAATTTCGAACAAATGTTGGAAGCTATCAATAAGAATGTTGATTTGCTATTTAACACCATATCTAAAAAAATAGATGAAATTGCTGAAGAAGAAAAAAATCAAAACTTTCTTCTGAGCCCCAATTTTTTTTCTAATATCCCTGGCCATGGCATATGGCTAATATGTCAAGGCATCTGTATGTCATTTCAGGAACTCCTTTAAAAACTCCGTAAATTCCTACTTCCAACATTTCTTAAGTTAGGAGGAATTATTTGCCACTTCTATTGGAATTTTTTATTGAAAGACTAATTTCAAATGTTAACATTCATCATTAGTTCTAAAAGCATACAAAATTCAAAACATCAGTAATTTGATGCACAGATTATATATATTAATTTGAAAAACGTAAGACAAGACAAGAAATCAAACATATTGATCCTTAACTAAGGCTAAACCTACATTGGAACCATAATTCTCGGAACATTCAGACAACTGTCAGACATCAATTGAAAACAAACTTAAAGTTTTAATGCATAGTGTCTACACTGGAGTGGGAAGCCCAATCCAACAATGACTGATTATGTCCGATGTCAGACTGACCAATTCTCTGACCAAACATGTTAGGTTTTATTCTGATTATTCTTTCCAACGAGATGCTAAAATGCATGTAACTGTTGATTGATCTTGTACATATCATAACCAGGACATTAAAACAAATTTAAGGTAGCCCATTGGAAAGGAGTGATTATTAATAAATTTATATTATAACATAAAAGTACTGATTATAATTCTTTTTTATGTAGGGTAGTTGCGTAAAGTTTGGAAAGTTTTATTAAATACTCCTGACGATCTATCTTTATTAAATTTATGCACTCATGTACGTTTTCTTATCAAATGTAAATAATATCAAAATAAAAGAGTGACAATTTCTGTGCAAGCACTAAATAAATAAATAAATAAACCAGTTATTACCATTACCAATTATTAGTAATAATTATCTAAGTTCTTTACTTATGCAAGCGGGTGAAGCTGTGCCGGTGATGCTAGTAATTAATTAAACAGCTAGTAGTATTTTCTATTTCACTAACAGTTTAGGGCCCTCGACATCTTATTGCAAGTGTTCTGCATTTATGTATTTATCCTTATATAAATGCTATGGTGCATATTAACTTATTGAGTGTATAAAATCTTTTAATTATCTGAAGTATATATGAATATGAAGGTTCACTCATAACCTTTGAACTCTTTGTTTTTTTTAGTGCTTGCACAGAAATCGTCACTCTTTTATTTTGATATTATTTACATTTGATAAGAAAACGTACATGAGTGCATAAATTTAATAAAGATAGATCGTCAGGAGTATTTAATAAAACTTTCCAAACTTTACGCAACTACCCTACATAAAAAAAGAATTATAATCAGTACTTTTATGTTATAATATAAATTTATTAATAATCACTCCTTTCCAATGGGCTGCCTTAAATTTGTTTTAATGTCCTGGTTATGATATGTACAAGATCAATCAACAGTTACATGCATTTTAGCATCTCGTTGGAAAGAATAATCAGAATAAAACCTAACATGTTTGGTCAGAGAATTGGTCAGTCTGACATCGGACATAATCAGTCATTGTTGGATTGGGCTTCCCACTCCAGTGTAGACACTATGCATTAAATCTTTAAGTTTGTTTTCAATTGATGTCTGACAGTTGTCTGAATGTTCCGAGAATTATGGTTCCAATGTAGGTTTAGCCTTAGTTAAGGATCAATATGTTTGATTTCTTGTCTTGTCTTACGTTTTTCAAATTAACATATATAATCTGTGCATCAAATTACTGATGTTTTGAATTTTGTATGCTTTTAGAACTAATGATGAATGTTAACATATGAAATTAGTCTTTCAATAAAAAATTCCAATAGAAGTGGCAAATAATCCCTCCTAACTTAAGAAATGTTGGAAGTAGGAATTTACGGAGTTTGTAAAGGAGGAGTTCCTGAAATGACATTCAGATGCCTTGACATATTAGCCATATGCCATGGCCAGGCATATTAGAAAAAAAATTAGGGCTCAGAAGAAAGTTTTGATTTTTTTACCCTGTATGTTTTTTGGGTCGCTGAACACGAGCTTGAAGTTTGCGAGCCCAAAATTTTACCCGAACCTTGTTTTTTGGGCCCTTTTTGACCAAATTTTGCACTTTTTTTTTTTTTTTTTTTTTTTTTTTTTTTAATTATATCTCTAAAAGTAAGTGTTTTTTTTTTTTTTTTTTTTTTTTTTTTTTTTTTTTTGCAAAAGTCACTATTTACACAATGAAAGTAGAACATTTTTTTTTTTTCAAATTTTTGGAATGTAAAGGTTTTTTGTAGGACCAACCGTTTTGCTGCTAGAGCGCATCAAAATATTGGCCAAATTGCTAGACAGTGGAAATTCCACGATTTTCGGCACCATTGGCCATTATTGTTTAAAATAAATTCAGGAATACAATAAATACAGAATTAGCTATGTAGACAGCTCATGTATATGCAGTCTGACAATGTTGCCCTTATTTTGACGCGCTCTCTCGTGACAAAACGGCTAAACAAAAAAAAAACTTTACTAATCAAAAATGTAGGAAATTTTGTCTACTTTAGTTGTGTTTGTAATAAATTTTGCAAAAACTGTTAAGTTTTCAAGATATAGTAAAAAAAATCATAAAATGCAAAAAGTGAGAAAAAAAAACTGGTTCTGGTCAAAATTTTTGCACGCAAACTTCATATTTGTGTTCAGCGACCCAAAAAACATAGAGGGTAAAAAAATAAAACTTTCACATGAAAATGCCTTGTTGTAAGTTGCACTTCTCCTCTAAACCACGTTTGTCGTTATTCTTTTGACTACATCTCGGAAACTATTATTCCGGTCCGAGATTTCTTCTTTTCATGTGAAAGCTAGGTAAATTTATTTTCAGACCTTTTATTTGACATTTTTATCAAGACCCTTAAAATACCCATGCCAGCACACTAAAAATCGTGTACTGTTGTGAAATCCATGTCCATCAATTTTTATGCCATATTTTCACTATAACTCCAAAACTATTTGTCCAATCCAGAATTTCTTTTTTTCCATCTCAAAACTGGTTTAATTTACTATCAGATCTCATATATGAAATTTTGATTTAATCCTGTGCAATGTATTATGGGTACTCGGAGTAATGTTTTGTTAATAATTTATAATAAGACGGCGTGATCAAAAAGAGCCGGCACTGCTATGATGTCGGGGGTAGGATTGTTAAGCCATAAAACCCTTCAGAGGAGATTTGGGTCAGAAAAAGTCAGGTCAAACCTTTCGGAAGGATGTTGCCGGGAAGAAGTTTGTCTACAAAAGAATATCATGACAAAGGAATCTAAAAGAAAAGTGGAAGGGATACAGGTGTATATATTCTTAGCCCTGGAAACGAAAGGGAGAGTTTTGGTAATAGAGTTGACCGACGGAGAGTGGACGAAGGAATGAGAGACGGTTGGAAGTGAGATGGCTGAGGGGAGATGCTGGAGATCCTCAGCGATGATCTCTTGGATGGCCAGCCAAGAGAGACAGGAAGGAAGCCCTGATTACGACCGGACTCAATACGCCGACTGAAGACCCATACTCCATTTTGATAAGTACCCACTCCATTTGTAATAGTCTGTAATAAGTATATTTTTGGTTAATTGTGTGCTGACCTTATCTATATCTATATAATCATTTTCATAAATAAAGTAAGTTAAATATCCATGATAATTATTCTCTTTCCTAAATGCCACTTACTGAATTGGTTTGCACGTGTCAGATCAGAAATCCAATAAGGTACTTAATAAACATTAATAATTGGGGCTCTATGTATATATTAACATATTATTTCTAAAAAACCCCAAGAGCAACATAGCACCTGTGAAATACCTACACCGCTATGCTAAATGTGTATGTTTTAGCAAAATATGATGATTTAGATGTGTTCAATGGGCTGGTGCCCAGCAATTTTGCTCATATTTTGATGTGCTCTAACAGCAAAACGGGTAGTCTTACAAAACATTTACAGGCCAATTTTTTCTTGCAAACTTCAAATTCGTGTCCTAGGACCCAAAAAAACATAGAGGATGAGAAAATCAAAACTATAGCAAAACTTTACTCTGAAAATCCTAATATGCCTGGACTAAAAGAAAATATACAGAACCTACCTCTTCATGTAAGAGCAGTTCTCTTCAGAGACAGTGGTATCCATCTAGTTTTTCTCTCGTTTAATGAATGGTGTGCATCCAGTATCATCTAGTTCTGCTGGTGCAGTAGAGGGATAGAAGAAGCAGGGGTTCCTCTTCATCAGAACTACTAAGTTTTCTAGAAAAATCTGCAAAACAATAGAACATATGGTGAAAATATCTTCTGGATTCTTAACATTAGATCACTCTCACAGATACGTCTTTGTGTGTGACATAGGCATATCATAGACCATTGAAAAGATCACGGGATCACTCTCAGCTACATAAGACCGCACCCTGTGTGCTTAGGCCTTAATGATTTGATAAATTTATACAAATAAGTACAGTTGAAGGGAGGGGACAGTATATCTGTTGGAGGTTGAAATATGGGATAAGATGCTACCTTAGGAGTTAGATGTTTGACAATCCTATCATTGATGTTTTACATCAAAATTTTAATCTCCCTTGGCTTTAAAGCAAGGTCCTTCTTCTTCTTTTCCTTCCTCCTCAGTGCCTCTCAGCGTGGAGGTGCCTCGATCCAAGAAATCCAACTGTCCCGGTCCCTCGCCAATGTCTTCATAGGATCCCACCTCTTTCCTCTTTTCTCTCCTATTTGAGCCATACTATCCAACCATGACATCCTTGGCCTGCCTCTTGGTCTTTTGCCAGTTGGTCTGGCTTCGAAGAACTTGCGTGGTCCGCGATCTTCATCCATTCGACATACATGTCCGAACCACTTTAGCTGCCTCTTCTCAATAATTTCTGTTAGTGCTTTTACCCCTAGCTCCTCTCTTATTCTGCTATTCCTGACATGTTCCCTCCGTGTTCGGCCGGCAACTCTTCTTAGATATTTCATTTCTGACGCGGTGATTCTCCTCTTCAATCGGTCGAGAAGGACCCAGCTCTCACTTCCATATAGTAGGGTGGGAAGGTAAATTGCATTAAAAATGTGCAGTTTTACCTTTTTGTCAACTTCACGTTTCCCAACAACAGTGTTGCAGATCTGGTAATATACGTTGTTCGCTTTTTTAATCCTATTGGATATTTCTTGTTGTATTTTGCCATTTCTATTAATAACTGTGCCTAGGTACGTATAGTCTTCTGCTGCTTCAAGGATTTCTCCTCTGCAAGTGATCTGCACATCTTCTGGTTCGCGTCCTATTTGCATGACTTTACTTTTGCTTGCATTTATAATCATGCCTTTCCTTTCCAGCTCTGCTTCCCATTCCAATACAGCTTGCTGAAGATTCTGGACGGAGTCCGCTATCAGCACTATATCATCGGCATAGAGAAGTGTCTGAGCAAGGACTGTTCTTAAGTTCCATTTCCCCACTATTGTGCGTGCCGTCCTTCGTTTACATATTTTTAAGACCTCGTCCATCAGAATAATAAAGAGAAGAGGGCTTAGACTATCTCCTTGTTTGACACCCCTCTTCATGTCCAAGCTTCCAGACTCCTTACCATTAATCCTGACTTTACCCTTTGAGCCATTATAGGAGGATTTAATGGCGTCTATAAGTTCTACAGGGACGTTCTTTGCCTTCAATGCTTTCCATATTTCGACTCTTGGTACTGAGTCAAAAGCGGCTTGCTGCAAATCTAAAAAAGCCAAATATACATTTCTATCCCTATCCCAAGCCTTTTCTATGATGGTCCTTAGTGAGAATATTTGATCTTGGGTTTGTCTAAAAGGTCTGAACGCGGCTTGCTCTTCTTCGAGGTCCTTTTCTACTACGTCTCTGAGTCTCTTCTCGAGGATTGAAGTATATAATTTGTGAACAACCTGGGACAAGCATATAGGTCTGTAGTTGTTGCAGTCGCTTTGGCTTCCTTTCTTATGAATTGGGATAATGACATTGTATTCCCAGTCTTTCGGAATGCTCTTCTCGTCATATATTTTTTGGAATAAGCCCTGCAGTACTTTAATAACTTTATAGCCTCCATATTTTATAAGCTCTGGGAAAATTCCATCTCCTCCGGCTGATCTTCTTGTCTTGAGTTTCTCTACAGCCTGCATCACTTCATCTTCCCAGATGGTCCTGTCATAGTCCATGACTTTATCTGTTCTACTTCCCATTGTATTTTCTTGGCATTGAGGATCATCGAACATCTGTGCATAGTGCTGTTTCCACCTGTCCAGAATATCATTTTCCTTGGTCAGAACTTTTCCTGCACTATTTTTTACGTTCCTTATGGGTTTGCATTTCTTGCCTTTTAGGGTTTTTATCTTTTTCCAGAAAAGTTTTATGTTTTCATTGTAGTCATTTTGCAAGCTTTTACCAAATTTTTCCCAGCTCTTCCTTTTAGCCTCTCTCACAATTAATTTAGCTTCTTTCCTCCGTTGAACGTATAGCAAGGTCCAAGGGATTGAAATTTTTAATCAAGGGGATTATTAGAAAGGGCAAGTCCAGTATACAACTGAGAATGTTATATGTAAAGGACAAGTTGAAATGATTACTGAGGTGGAATAAGAAAATAGATGACAGATTTATGGCTAATACTTTATCTTAATATTTATTTATATCTTGGTTCAGTAAACGGACTTTGTTTAAAGATTCTAGGATTCTTACAAAAAAAAAAATTTATTCATTGATATTTACAAATGCATAGAATTATTTATATCTAGTAAACGTGTGGGAAAATGAATTTTTACACTAACGGGTTAATTATGAGGAGTAATGTTCTGTTTTAGGGTGAGAGGTCTAAAGCTGTGATTGGGAGGTGCCTAATGTTGCCATTAAATTGTAAAATTACTTAATCAATGGATTAATTGTTTAATATTAATACTTCATTTTACTAAATTCATTTGTATGTTATACAAAATATTTAAATTATATTTCTTTATTTTTTTCATTTTAGTTGCACTGGGAGTTTGCTCAGTTGTTGGAATGGTTTTGACCTACTTTTTTATTGAGCATTGCTTGCTACTTTGGGGTGTGATAAAGGTAAGATTTCTATTTAATATTTTATCTACATAAGAAAATCTACCCCAACAGAAACTGAAATTTTCCTCATAGGATATATAAATGTATTAAGTTTTAATATTTTAATTCATTATTTTTTAGAAACAGAAATACTTCCTCCTTCCCTGGATAGTGATAACATGTTTTACTATTAGTATTGGTATTGGTACTGCAATTGTATCACTTATAGTGGTATTATTTCTTCCACTTGGTTTTCTTGTCCTACTTCCTAATTCTTTAATCACTAGTAAGTATAAATATATTAATATATAACGTATTTTAAAAATTGCCATTTCATAAATTCAATGAAAAATGAGTAATTCCTGTCATTATACCTATAGCCCGGTTTAGACGCTACGATAAATCATAGCGATTTATCACAACGATCCAGTTGTTGCAATTAATTGTTGTGTGTAAATGGGACATCGTAGCGATTTATCAGAGTTGAAGTTGGATTGGATGGTTGATCCGGGCCCGGATCAATTTCCAAAATTGTAGCGACATGTCTGAACGTGTAAACAGGTGGAAGAATCTATTGAACTTTATCGAAGTTTACCATGTCTGTGGCTCGTTAAGAGCAAAGAATATTCCGATAGGAATAACAAAGACCTGGCATATATTGAGCTTATAAGCTTCATATAAGCTGAAAATTCCCTCTTCTTCAGTAACCACTCGCGGCTCCACTTCGATCTGGGTTTTCACGATTTTTCCTTTTTTTTTTCTCACTAAATATCCTATTAATATTGACAGTACTTCTTCCTCCATGGCTATAGCTTTTATGCGATCAATAGCTGGTGATGACAGTATACAAGAAATCGTTACAATTTATCGATGCGTGTAAACAGTACTCTACTGTTCGATTTATCGGAGTCAATCTTAGCGTCCAGAAATCACTACGATTTGTCGTATCGTGTAAACCGGGCTTATCACTGATTTTAGCAAAACCACTGGCTTAGTTCTGTCCCAAATACCATTCATTCAATTATTTCTAAGGTCTAAGCATGGAAAATATTCATTTTTTTTTGTTTTCCATGAAATCCTGATCCAAATTTGTTTGATGGGTAAATACATAGGATCAGCTATTAGTGGAGTGATAAAAACAAATACAAGAGTAGCATTGGGATGAACAATCAATTGACGATCGAACAATGCTCTTTTTTTCAATGTTACCAAGCTTTGTGCTGCACTATTTACTCAACCTAAATCTTTAATTGGCTGAGGACTTCTAAGAAAGAAAAGAACTGAAAATTTTCCTTTTCTATGCCTTAAAACTAATCATTCATGAGCTTTGGTATGTGGATGGATATCATATCTATTTGACTCCTTAAGTGTGGTTTCAATGAAGCTATGAATGATGGCTTGCTTATTATCTCCCTCTTTTGTTTATTATCTCCCAAGTAATAATATCATATTAATTCTAATATTTTTTGTTTATAAATGTTTTACACTCATTGTTTGTTGAAACAGGTTGCCTAATTTATTGTTTATTGGTCATAAACTCATATTACAGAGAACTTAGCAACAGAGACTCAAGAGTTGAAAATGCAAATCTACGTTTGGTTTAGCTGAACACTCTTTGTATAGATTAGTTCAGTGAAAATTATTAATTGTATCAAAGATCTGTTTTATATTTTGTTTAGAATAAGTTTTTGTTTTAGATTTTTTTGCATTGTCAATGAATGACATTTCATTTTTTTTTCTTCCCTCCTCACTCTTAGTTATAATCACAAAAAATAAAATAAAATATTTGTACTTATTATTTTGATGTTTTTATTGTTCTTACTGCTTTATTGACATTTTACTTTTTTCTAAACTGGGTTCATTATCTTTTATAAAGATAAGTTCATGAGGATAATGATTGTATCTAAACATTTATTTTTTTTTGTAGTCTTGAGTTAAATAACCAGCATTACAAGCCAATAAGTATATTTACATAGTTTACTATTAAATAGAAATAATATGTTTAACATGAATAAAATATAAGTTTCTGGAAAAAAAAAAAAAAAAAAAAAAAAAAAAAATATATATATGTATATATATATATATATATATATATATATATATATATATATATATAAATATATATAAAGATCAGTGTATTTTATTGTTAACTCTAAACAATTTTTTTTTATTTAATATTGTCATACAAAAGGCACACTATCACTAATTACAAGCCAACAAGTATACTAGTTTCTTTTTTATTTTATTTCTATTTAATAATATTTCTTTATGATTATATTGAGTTCTGTATTGAGTCTTACTTTAACAAAGATTTATAAGGAAATAATAAAGGATCAAAAAACATTTTTATTATTCTACAATGTTACAAAAGTAAAAAATATATCCTCTTTTAAAAGAGTATCAGTATTTCCTTACCTCATGAGATTAAAGATAAAGAATTATACAAATTTTTAATTTAACTATACCAATATCCCTAAGCTAAATTCTTTTCTCGGGCATAGGATAAGGCCTGAATATTGTGCTGTAATGCATAAATAAATACAATTTTAAAACAGAAATTTAATTAATGAATAAAGGAAACTTTTTTTTTTTGTTTAAGCAAGAGGGATCAAATTGGAATAACTAAAAAACAACCTTTGTCTCCACAAGAATAAGAAAATTATATTTCAACATTAATACATTCTATGAGTAATAATTATGTAGAAAATAAAATATTGTATTGGATTTACAATTAATAATAATAACTTATGCCATGGAAGTATAAAATAATACTTAATTATTTGATTTATATTAAATAAGATTATTAAATAAATATAATACTATAAAACAACCCAAAAAGGATTTTGGTACAAATTATAGTTTGTATAAAAAGAACTATTATTTACAGACAGAAATTTTATACAAAGGCATAACTCACTTAAAGTAAGTTAAACATATTTTCACACAGCCTTCTTTAGTTATCACAGAAATGACATGTAATACATCAACTCTTATTGTGAAGTGGATGATGAATTAAATTCTTGTCTTAATGTCCAATAACCTATTTTATCTGGAGCCCTGTAGAATGTTGCTATACTTTCCAGAAGCTTTTTGAAAAGGGGAGATTTCCCAGGACCAACTCTATGTCGAAATTTCTGTACTATCTAAAATAAGAAATAAGCAGTTATAAAGCATAAAGTCAAAGTGTTATATAAAGACTAGAAAGTAGTATATAAGCTAAGAGTTTTTCAATTGACAAATTAAATTAAATGAATTAACAATTTTAAATTTTGCAACAAAGTAAGGTTCTCATGAGAGCTATTTTGGAAAATCCATGAGTAACAGTAGCAATACTGCAGTAAAAAAAAAAATGGAATGAATTAAGTCTAACTTTGCTAACCGCATAAATTGACTTGGAAAATTCTTAAATACAATCCAAATTATTTTAAAACTCATATTAATTAAAAAATTATAAATTACTTATCATTTTACCAAATGATACAATCACACCTAATATGACAATTATAAATTAGACACAATTAACGATGAAAAACTGATTAATTAAACTTATGGAAAATGAAACAACTCAATAACCACAAACAGCCAAATTCAGTAGTTATCAGTGGAAAGCTTAGAACTGCTGTAAAGTAGCAAGTTATGAATTTTAGTCAAACCAACATTACTTACCTAAAAGTATTAAAATTAATATTTTTAAAGAAAAGATTTGTTTCAAATTAAAGAACAAGTATAAAATTTCAGTGAAGCACAATAAAAAATAATTTCAATAAAATAGAAAACTGGGATAACTCAAAAATGACAAGTTAAAATTATTGCTGCTTGGTATTGATATTAATACAGCTCAAAAAAAGTAAATTTCAGATATTTAATTTTTTAAAATTTTTCTATTAAATAGTAAATAGTTTTACACAGGGTTTGAAATCGATAATTAAAAAAAATAAAAATCAAATCCGATCAAAATTTTTATCAGGAATTTTTAAAATCATTTGATGATTTTTATTATAATCGATTTTTATTTTTGATCATATGTTATAAAAATCAAATTCTGATCATTATTTTTGAACAAAATTTTTACAATCAACAATAATAATAATAATTTTTGAGTAATTCCTTTCTAAATCAGAAAGTTAAATTTTTTGAATTATCTCCATCAGGGTTTTCAATAAACCCAAAAAATCAATAATTATTTTTTCCAAAAAATCATATAATAATTATTATATTTGATTTTTAATTTAAAAATCATTCCTGATTTATAAACAAAAATTTTAATTGGTCTTTGATGTTTATTGATTTTATTAAAAATTATGATCATTCACTGAGTGATACGGAATTGCATAAATAATAATGATTAATTTGCGATTAAAAAAATGTTGATCAGAAAATAAAAATCACCTTTTACACACAAATTGATTAATATGTTTGTATACAATATTAATGTACACAATTTCAATATTTTATATACACACATATATATATATATATATATATATATATATATATATATATATATATATATATATATATATATATATATACACAAATTGATTAATATGTTTGTATACAATATTAATGTACACAATTTCAATATTTTATATATATATATATATATTGTGACCAATTAATATGTGTTGGGGTCCAAGGGTACTTTTTTCTACTTTTATAAAGGGTACTTTATCAAACGAAATATCTTCCACTTAACTTCTCATCAATATACGTATTTGCAATATTTACAAATCTAGAAAGGTATTCTTAACGGGAAACATCTGCGGTATAACATCAACTAAAATAATAAACAAAATCATTAATATTTATACAAACTTATTTACCCTATTTTATAAAATATTATACAATAAACTGTTAGTTAATATTAGAATGCTTACCGCTGGCTTAAGTATTTAAGTAAACATTAAGTGATCTGTCTATATTAAAATTATATTTATATGCTTTAAACCAGGGGAAGAAATATAGCCCTCTTCCCCCCACTAATTAATAAAACTGTTACAACCATAAATATACGCTAATAAGTACGAAATAAACATAATTATCAAATTTCATTAAAATCGGACGAGCCGTTCTCTATTTAAGTTCAGTGGAAGATATTTCGTTTGATAATAGAAAAAACGTACCCTTGGACCCCAACTCATATTAATTGGTCACAATATATATATATATATATATATATATATATATATAATATTGAAATTGTGTACATTAATATTGTATACAAACATATTAATCAATGTGTGAGTAAAAGGTGATTTTTATTTCCTGATCAACATTTTTTTGATCGCAAATTAATCATTATTATTTATGCAATTCCATATCACTTAATGATTGATCATAATTTTTAATCAAATCAATACACATCAAAGATCAATTAAAATTTTTATTTATAAATCAGGAATGATTTTTAAATTAAAAATCAAATATAATAATTATTATATGATTTTTTGGAAAAAATAATTATTGATTTCAAACCCTGGTTTTACACAATATAAGTAAATGTAATGTTTGTTTATTGTTTATTTCGTTTAACGTCACTTTATGTAATGTGAAACATACTGCAAAAAAGGGAATTGAATTTTTTTTTCTTAGTCTTGCCAGTTATCAAAATATTAAGATTTCCAAAAAGTAGCTACACACTAACACGTTGGCACCTGAGCTGTATGAAGTAAATCTGTTTCCCATGCCTGAATTTTTTTGACAAAATACTGTGAATGTATCTGATTTTTTTAATTTTTCACTGAAAAATGTCTGTTGAACACCCTTCAACAGCCTACCATTAAGAAGGGAAATCCATTCATACCCCAGGAGCTAAATATGGATAATGTTCCAAATATTAACCCTTTGACTGCTACAGACTACTATATGAGTCCGGCTGCTTTTACACAAAACTGTTATTGTAGTTCTTTTTCCATCGGCATCTATGGACTGTTTTTAGAAGCTTTAGTGCCTCTTTAAGCCAATAGATGGCATACAATTTCACTTTCGGTATATCACTTCAATTTCACAAAGTTTGTGTACCTGCTTGGACCCTTTTTTACTGCCGTTTACCGTTTCTATTTACCTGAAATTTTGCCTGCATATCCTTCTGTATATTTTCTGCTTTTTTAGTGAATAGTTAAGTGGGTTATGTCTAAAAAAATTTATTATGAGGAAAATTTATTAGAACTTCTGGCAGATGCAAGTGAAAGTGAAAGAGAATCTTTAGATCATGACGGGGATTTTTTTGATAAATCCAGTAAAGTATCTACAGGAAAAATTCTGGGAACTAGTTAAATATCAAATATAAGAGAAAAGGAGGATGGGAAACTTGAATAGAAAATGTAGAATCAATAAAGGAAACGAAACCGTTAAGCGTAAAAAGTATGCCTCACACAGGGCACTGCAGGTGCCTAGACTATGCCGCAGCCAAATAATTAATAAATATTTTTACATTTCTTTATTATAATTGGAAATATTATTTTCAATAAAAAATATGTTTAATATTTAATTTCATAAAAAGCGACAAGAAACTGCTCCTCATTACAGGCTACTTCAACATTTACTAGACTAACTATCAAAGCTCCCAATCCATTACAAAAGATTTATTTACATGACTGTGATTAGACTTATTTGGATGTACCGAGTTGAGCTTTGGGGCTCAAAGATGAAAATTAATATTACATTGTCAGTTGGAGAAGTTCCACCTTGCCCCTGCATCCAAGTAATCATATCAGAAAGGAGAACCTGATCTGAGTTACTTGATTCCAAAATCATGTTTCTCTTTTTGATTATTTCCAGCAAAGAAGGTTTATCTCCAGGCTTCTTATTACTGAAAAAAAAAAAGAAGTTTAATGAATCTAATCAATGAAATCAATTCAGCTGAAGCATCAGAATAAATATTTAAGGTACACCGTCACACTTACAAAAATTAGGTTTAAAAAAAAAAACCGGTCCCCTTGAGCCAGTCAGCTAAAGAAAGAACAACTTGGAACATGTTTTAGGGGTTGCCCTCTTCACCATCAATGATAGTCATATTGTCGGTGAGATTGCCAATTCCGTAATGTAAAAACCCAAATACGCAAATTCACTTTGGATCAGGTTTTGATAAAACATTTTTGTGATTTTAGCCCAACGAATAATTACACATGTGCATCAAAATACATTTTGTATTTAATGTCATAGATGGTGTTAAAATGCACATAGCGGAAATATCAATCTAACCGACAATGTTTTTTTTTTTGTTTTTTTCGGTTACCTGTGATTCAGTTTTCTTTAAGAGATAAATGTTTAAATTAAATAGTTTAATACTGCTGACTGTCTATGCCCTTATGTTCTTAATTTTTTTTATACATAACAGCCGAGAGGGATCAAGCAAGATCAGTCAAATCCAGGTAAAAATTTTATTTTGTATTAGAAGAAACAAAGTCAAAAGGAGTTCACTCATTAGTGAGCTAGTGTTATTTAGTATAACGAGAGTTGAGCTCTTAACTGTTACTACTCTCCTAATATCAAACTACGCTTAACCTCCTTCCATTCCCAAATAGTTCACCAGTAAAACATGCTCCATGTTATAATGCTATTTTAATTAATTTTCAATACTTAAATTTACAAGAAAAAACTCTGCAAAGAGATCTATTATTTTGAAAAAGCATCCAAATTTGAAAAATGAGCACGATACCTGTTTGTAGAGACTTAAATTTATTAGGTCTTATAAAAAGCCAATGGTCATAATGATTGATAAGAGATATTGCCACTGCATTTTCTAAGTTAAAAAATAATTATTTCTTTTAATCACAAAACAGATTTATGAGATGGCATGGTTACAGTAAAATGAATTAGTAAATAGAACACTACTTTTGGAATTTTAAGGAATAAATGATTTTACATTAGGTCAGTTTTAATGAAAAAAAAAATAGTATAATATTTAAACATAACACCACATTTCATAAAATGTTGGTTCATGCTACGTACAGTCTTTTCAAGTTATAGTTACCTTCACAAATGGATTATTTAGTTTTAGGGGTGGGGCGCAGAGTAGTGGTGTAACCGTTTTTATACAATAATGCTCGACCCCTTGTCTCGTGTGTTGTTACACAAATTATTGACGCTTGTTAATGAGACTTGCACCCCTTACTCCCCACACCTCTTGCCCAACAACTAATGTTTTTAAATGAAACTGGAGCACTTTTCAAAAAGTAAAAAAAATATTGATCCGATGTCAATAGAAAATGTGTTTTCAGAATTAGTTAATTATAGAGATTTACCTACTATTATCTTATACCATTACTATTAAGAATAGAAAGCTATCAATGAGTTGACAGAAATTTATTGAGATTAATCGAGCTTGTTTTGAATGATAAATTTTCTTTTAAAAAGTAACTTTTTTAGGGGACTCAAAAGAATCAAGCCTAAATCAAATAAAAAATAAAAGAAAACTGGAAGACAGACAAATTAATTAGACATATAACTTGCGAAATTGAGGACAACCTAACTTACTTATTTGATGGAATACTAAATCTTGAAGGTCCTATTTGGGACTTCCTTAATGCTTTCAGGGCATCTTGAGCAACTTTTTCAGCTTCTGCTTCCACTATAGCAAAATCGCTGGGTCCATCTTCCACAATTTTGTCATGCAGCAGAGCTGAGTCAATCCCTAGAAACAAGCAGAATAAAACATGAAAAAGAAACACGTAATCATAACAACATTAAAAAAAACATGAGTTGATATCTATATTAAATGGTAATAATGATATAGGATAAGAGTTTGCAATGGTTGGAAAACTTTTCAATATCTTTTAAGTTTTTGCTGAGTTAATTTTATCTTAATAGAGATCCTGATTTACTAAATGGTATTGTCTCTCTGAATATTATGATACAAAATTAAGATAATAATGGAGAAAAAAAAAAAATAAATAAAAAAAATAAGAGGTTCTCATAAGGCAAATACATGAATTGCAACAACTAGAGATTAAAATAAATTAATATTAAAACATAATCTTATAATGATTTATATAAACTCACCTTTAGAAAATAATTTCTTCAGGACATAATCGTCTTGAGAAATATATTTCTCTTTTGTATCATTTTGCTTATCTTTTTTGTACCTCCTTTTTTTAATTAAATGAGGAACTACTCGCCCATCAAATGTTGCAAAATTATCACTTGATTTTCTTCTACTTTTTTTTTTTCTCTGATGATTTTTGTTTTCTATACATTCCACAGAAGAAACAGTTTTAATTTCTTTGACATTGCATAGAGAATCTTTAACACTGCTAACAGGGTTGGAAATAAACTCTGATCCAGATAAAGCAGAATCAACTTCTTTGAAATTGGGAAATGTTTCTTTAGCATTACTAATAGGGTTAGAAATTAACTCTGAACTAGGTGAAGAATATGTTTGATCTTTTTGTGAAGCTATGACTTTGGCCGCGGAACTTATATTGATACTACCATCTGGGCCATAAATAGTTTCCTCTTTGGTAGTTTTCGCAACTTCTGTATTGATCATATTTGAGTTTGGATTTTGCTCTTCTCCTTGAATACTGTCTTCATTACCACTACTTAAGTTATTTTTTTCTGAGAGCTTTTTACTTATGAGCTGGGCTAATTTTTTCATTTGCTCGATTTTAGATTGAGAAAATGTTATTTCATCATTTGAATCGGATTTCCTCTTTGGAATTGTTTTTTTAATTTTTGATTCAAGTTTTTTTTGCGTTACCTGAAACGTAAAACTATTTTGTAAAAGTACATTCTAAAGAAGGAGATAAGAATAATTTTTAAAAATGAGTAACCTCTGATCCGGTTCCTGCGAATATGGCAGCTGTTTCAGTTGTACCATTATTCACAGTTTCTGTTAGTGTAAATAATTCCATCAAATCATTCGATTTAAAAAATCTCCTCTGCTTTGGATCTTTGAGCACTCGGTTACTAAGGAATTGTTTAAAAATTTGACGATGATAAATCTAAGGAAAAAAAAAATGTATGAGTTTTAAACTATGAACATGAAATGAAAATCAGTCTAGAAATACTTATATTCAGTATTGTGTTAAAATATATACATATATATATATATATATATATATATATATATATATATATATATATATATATATATATATTTTTTTTTTTTTTTTTTTTTCCTCTTCTGTAGTAACCCTATAGAAGAGGTGTTTCTTTTATAATTGTGCATACATCATGCAAAAAGCATATTATATGCATACAATGTTTTAGGTAGTGTTTCTTCTTTAATACAATTCAGTATTTTTAAGTTTCAATAACTTTCAACAAAAATAAAATAAAATAAAAAAAGTAATTAAAACTGAATTGAATAAACTAAAAAAGAAAAATGAGTATAAATAAAAATAAAATGAAAAATGTGTCAATGCACAATTAGTTGTTCACAATTCTTCAAGTAGTGCTACTGCAGTATAATTTTTAAAAAATCATTGCTGTATTCCAGTAGTTCCTTTTTATACTTGCGGTATAAACCTTCTTGTTGAAGAGGCCATGTACCCCCTTCCATTAGAGAAGCCCTAACTAATTTGTGTCTTTCGTCTTCGTATAAGTGGCAGTCATTTAAAATGTGCAAGAATGTTTGTGGAGTTAGTCCGTCACATTCACAAGCGTCTGAGTGTTGTAAGTGAAATCGCTTCAGATAATGCTTCGTTGGTCCGTGTTCTGTGAGTAATTGAGTTAGTTTGTGATGAGTGCTTTTGGGTATTTTATAGTTTTGTGGTGTTATATTTGGAATGTATTTGTGTAATGGACGTCCTTTAGTAGATTGTTGTCAATGTCTGTTCCAGTCCTCAATCAAGTCGGTTAGTGTGTATTTTTTATATACGTGAAAGGAACTGTATTGTATTCGTAAGTTAAGTTTGTATCATTAGCAGCAGTCTTAGCCAACATGTCTGCTTTTTCATTACCTGAGATGCCACTGTGTCCTTTTATCCATGTCAGAGACGTTCTTATGTCACAGTGCATTAATTTTATTAGATTTTTTCTAAGTTGCACAATAAGTATGTCTTGTATTTTATTATTTTTTATTGAGTCAATCACTATTCTATTGTCAGTATATATATTGTAAGTAAATTTTGTGTAATCTGTTTGTCCTAAAATATAATCAGTTGCTTTTAGTACTGCCAGTTTTTCGGCTTGATTGTTCGAGCAGTTCTGTCCTAGCTTGTACAATTCTTCGAGGGAAATTTCGTTATGTTCAGTCGTAAAGGCACATCCTACTTTGTCTCCTTGTTTACTTCCGTCTGTGTATGTGTCCATTATATCAGTTTCTACTATTCGTAACAGGGTTCTACTAGTTCGTCCGTGTATTATAAAAGTTTTGCGTATGTTATATATATATTTGAGGAAATTATTAGGCACCGTTCACACTAAGGTGCTATAAGATGAGCTATATATTGTTATCAATATACCACAACAATATATCAGTAGGAAGTTTCATGTCAGTTGAAGATAAATAGGTGCGACTCGGGTGGTAAAAATGTGGTGGGAACACAATTCTTATATACTTCAATTACAAACATGAGCTCAAGTGGGAAAGACAAAAGAAGGCTTATTGGTACAGGCGTAAATGAGAAAAAAATAAAATACTGGTACATCCCTAAAATTTTACTAACATGCACCGTAGCCAGCTATAGTTTCCTGAGAGCTGTATCAACATGAATCGAATTTCAGAGAGTTTTATGGAATAAATAGTGAAAACATTCATTATCTGAAAAGCCTATTATCAAGAATCCTTAAAAAATAAAATTACATACAGGAAGGATATTTCTCCAGATGAAAAACTTCTGATTACTATACAGATAAGTTTTCTCAAAATTAATGGAAAGCATTACATTGTCAACTTATACTAAAGCATTACATTTTCTACTCTTCTTTTCAACATCATGTTTACACCTCAAAATATCGTAAGAAAATAATCGCGGAGCGACCAGCAAGTGGTACTTTGAGAGATATTACACTTGAGATATGTTGTGCAATGGTTGAATGATTTCGGTAGCGGATCTGTTCAATGGGAATCAGTGGAATATTATTAAAGGATACTACTAGGACAGGAAGTTGTAGGTTCGCGACAAAGTGTAAATGTTGTTTGACGAGATTTGTTTGGAATTATTTGAATTTTCTGTTTTTGACACAATTCATGAAAGTTTGTGATATGGGATAGGAGTGATTGAGATGCAATGAAAGGATCTAAACATGTGATATCAGTATACGTGATAAGCACGGTGCTAGGATGAGTCGGGATGTCATCTGTATAGACTGTGTAGAGGATGGGAATAAAGCAGTTTTAATTCCAAATGTAATGATTAGGTATTATACACTTAATCATTAAATTTGAAACTTAAAAATTTCCAAGCACAGCTGATTAGTTTATAAGATTATTCTATAATAATTGTAAGGTTGATTGTGGGATATATTATATGACGAATATGGCCTAAGATGCAGACTTTCTTCATAAAAAATTACTTGTTCTATTTAATCAAAAAGCTTGTTTATGGTACATTTAGGATTTTTTCTTATGTATCATAATCAATAAATTAATTTATAGTTGGCTAAATTAGTTCTAGAGAATTCTAAAGTTACATAAGACTTGAATTTATAAAATAATTTAATCACCTTTTCTTCTATTGTTCCTGCTGTAATTAGACGATATATAGTGACATCTTTCTCTTGACCAATACGCCAAGCTCTCTCCCTTGCTTGGCTATCGGTGGCAGGATTCCAGTCTGGATCATAAATTACCACTCTATTAGCACCGGTGAGGTTAACCCCCAACCCACCAACCCTCGTAGTAAGCAGCATCACAAAGTAGGTTGTATCCTAATCATTACAAAACTGAATAAATAATTGAAACCTAATTTGATAAAAAAAAATGTTACTTCAAATCATTTACATATGATCTTAAAATGAATCTTCTCTTGCATGGAAACTATTAAAAAGGAACAAGATCTTGAAATATCAACTGAAAGACAAATATATAAATGTTATAAATGTTTATAATACTAATGATAAAAAAATTATGTTGGAAAATTAAATACAAAGGCTTTCAATCTCTCAAACAATAGTTAATAATCAACCAATTAATATTCCACCAATTCAAGCATCATCAGGACTGCTAATGACAAAATTATATAAGTGAAGACAAATCAAATGGCAAATCTCTCAACAGAGATTATATAGACTTTAAAATTCATATAATACCGTAACCGAGGGCTACTTTGAACAGGTTTTGCACATTTTGCACTGCACTGCGATCATTTTCGTAGATGTTCTAAATTTTCTTGGACCAAATGATAGCTACACAATTCAGCTTGAAAATCCCATATGAGTGATTCTGCTAACTTCAATACGAGAGAGGGGGGAGTCATTTTTTTCAAGTTCAAAGCAGCCCCTTCTCGAGAAGAGGCTACTTTGAACAAGGATCATTTTTGTCTCAAAAACACTTCTCTTGGAGTCTTATTCAATGTAACCCTTTTAATCATCAAATTTAAGTTTTAAAAAAATGTTTTTAGAGTTTTTCTATTTTTGATTTGGGTCAAAATACATTGAAAAAAAAAAATCACTTTTCAGCAAAACGCTTCCATAAATCCGCCAATTGGGTTCACTTCATTACCAGATTTATTGATGAAACATAAATAATAAAAACACAATTATTTTTAACAATGCTGATAGCTTTTATAAAAATATGGCTATTAAATTAACAACTTACAAGCTATCTATCAATATAAACTCGATTCAGTTTTGAAGGAACATTGGTCCTAACCTAACAAAACAAACAAGGAAAACTTGAATAGAAAGACAAAAGTACTAGAAGCAAAGGAGCAAAAGTGCGAAAGTAACTTCCAATGTCCAATTAAAATTTAATTACTTTAATTTAATTATTTTTGTTAATTTCATTTCATTTTTCTTGATTTTTTTTTTTGATTTTTTTTTTTTTTTACTAGTGCCTGATTAACTATATTCCTTTTTGTTCATCATCGAATCAAAATCAATTTTAATTATATAAAAAAGGCATAAATCTAAAATAGTTTTAATTGTAAATATGAATAAAACTAATTGTTCGTATTCACCAAATAACAAAACAGATGATAACACAATATTTAAAGGCAACACCATCTTTTAAAAGGTGTCAACAACTTTGTTCAAAGTAGCCCTCCGAGTTGCCATTTTTTGTCCAATAAAAGATATAAAAATAAGAGACATGAAACAAAAAAGAAACTGTTGCTGAATAGATTTTGAATAGAAAACACACTTTGTTAAATTTATCAATAAGAGGTTGTCTAGAACTAATTGATGTTGAACCATCAAGCCTCAAGTATTTGTAATTGCTTCTCCTTATGAAATTTTCCATAATCATGAGCATCTGAAATAGAACAAAATATATCAATAGATTGAATGCTTCATTTTAATTTTAAAGCAAAAAAAAAAAAAAAAAATAATAATAATAATATATATATATATATATATATATATATATATATATATATATATATATATATATATATATATATATATATATATATATATATATATATATATAATAAAAAAAAAACCTTAACTTTACATTGGAAACTATAAAATATTGCAACAAATTACCACAATATGGAATTAATTTTTTGTCATGTAATATTTAAAAAACCCTAAAAGCAAATATCTAAAATTATTATCAAACATTCTAAATCTCCACATTGTTGCTGGAATTATCATGCTATTCCACTACTTGTATCATCGCTGACTAGCAAATGCAAAAAATCATAATTGAAAAAGAAAAAAGAAATGCTCTTAACATAATTTACCACTAAGGTACAGCAATAATGTTTTGCTGAACAATGATGTTTGACAAAAAAAATTATCAGTTATTATTTAAACTACAACAGCTTAGATACAATTACTAATCGATATAACCTGTATTTATAAATACTTCCTGAAATAGAATTATTTGAATATTGTGATTTTTTATTCTCAAATATAAAGCAACTGCAAAATTTTATTAAGATTTAGTTCAATAACAAATAAATTGTTCATACTGAACCAAAGTTTGCTATAATAACACTTGTAATAGAGTTAAATAACAAATGCACAAGACTAGAGAGGGTATCGATACACGATATATCGATATTTTTCTTTCGATATATTGATACATACCTTACAATAAATCATTTCTCTATTTTATAAAAGTACAATATGCATCCGTACAGGGTGAGTATCTCTTAGTGTAAAAAAAAAAAATGGGTGAAACTAGATCAAAAATGTAGCAAAATGCTGCAAACCTCACCTTTCTATTCCAATCCGTTGCAGATATACGATAAATCAAAGACTTTTTTGAGGAAACCACGTTTTTTTTTTTCCATAAAAACTGTAATATCTCCATTTTGTTTAAATATTTTTCAAATTTTGACCACATTTTCGGATTTAGCATTAAATTTCCTACAATAGCTGAGTACAATTTTACAAACTTGGTATCTAAAGAACAGCTAGATCTTCACCTTATTTGGGGAAGTCACAATGTCTTGTATTACTTTAACGCTCACCGTTTTTTGAAATAACTATCCACAAAACGTCAAATCTTACAAAATCTCGTAAATTTAATCAGCTTTTGATTGATATGTTAAATGCAATGATTTTGTTTCAATTTCATGGAGAAATTCACTTTTGAAACCGAAAAATCATGGTGTTCTCATTTGGCATACAAATCAGTTACTTGAGTAAATAAAGCATTTTGGCAGTCCCTTAATGGAAATGTGGATTTTAAACATAATAAACTCTTCATTGGAATAAAAAGCAAAGAAAAAAATTATTGATTAATAGAAAATAAAGGAAAACTGTCAATAAAGCGACACCAGATCGAGGATCTAATGTTATTACATTTATCTATTTATTATTATTATTATTTAGGATTCATTTGATTAGATTTTCAATATAATGTTTATAATCCAATGATAATGAGCATAGACCTCAATTTTGCCATTAGCTTCTGAATACAGATTGGTTTTTACAGGGGAAGGCATTTCTACCTATCCGAGTGTATCGTTGGTTTACATTTGTATTGCTTTCGAATAATGCGGAGGAGCACTATGGTGTTGGAAAATCATATTTTCCTGAAATTCAGATGGAATATCGTGATGAAGTTGTGGTAGGATATTTTGAAACAAATCTTAGTAATCTCATAATTCAATCTGTTGGGCAAACTATGATTTTTCAACACTATTCGACAGCAATACAAAGATGAATAAACTAATGATACTCCACATGGAATGGTAGAAATGTCTTCCCCTGTAAAAACAGACTCATCTGCCCATAAAATTCACCTCAAAAAGTAGTATTCTTCTACACAATCTGCATTAAGAAGCTAATGGCAAAATTAAGGTCTATGTTCATTATCATTGGATTTTAAACATTACAATGAAAATCTATTAAAATAAATCCTAAATAATAATAATTAATAGATAAATGTAATAACATTAGATCCTCGATCTGGTGTCGCTTTATTGACAGTTTTCCTTTAATTATTCTATTAAACAATAATTTATTATTTATTCTAATATACAATAATTTTTTTCTTTGCTTTTTATTCCAATGAAGAGTTTATTATGTTTAAAATCCACATTTCCATTAAGGGACTGTCAAAATACTTTATTTACACAAGTAACTGATTTGTATGCCAAATGAGAACACCATGTTTTTTCGGTTTCAAAAGTGAATTTCTCCATGAAATTGAAACAAAATCATTACGTTTAACATATCAATCAAAAGCTGATTAAATTTAAAAGTTTTTTTAAGATTTGACGTTTTGTGGATAGTTTTTCAAAAAACGGTGAGAGTTGAAGTAATACAAGACATTGTGACTTCCCCAAATAAGTTGAAGATCAAGCTGTTCTTTAGATACCGTTTGTAAAATTCAAGATTACAGGTACTCAGCTATCATCGAAAATTTAATGCTAAATCCGAAAATGTGGTCAAAATTTGAAAAATATTTAAACAAATTGGAGATATTACGGATTTTATGGAAAAAAACAGGGTTTCCTCAAAAAAGTCTTTGATTTATCGTATATCTGCAACGGAGTGGAATAGAAAGGTGAGGTTTGCGGCATTTTGCTACATTTTTGATCTAGTTTTACCCATTTTTTTTTTTTTTTACACTAAGAGATACTCACCCTGTATATATTTAATAAAAAGTAACAAAATCATATAAACTTAGTTTAAATAAGGGAAAGTTTGTGGTTTTAAATGTTTTTAATGCAACTTTGCCAATTTTTTGTTAGCAAGGAGATATACTTCGATGCCAACAGAGCGATCAATTTCTACAGCAGGGCGAACCATCACCCACAAGGAATAAATTAAGCAGAAACATTTTAGGATATAGTTACTTTTCCTACAATCCACTGATGATGATATGTGAAAGTTAAAATGTTGACATATTATTGATATCTAAGTAAATGTATCTACTGCCTACTGTTTAATTCATAGTAAACTACTTTTAAATTCAAAATATTAAAAAAAAATGTGTTCCTCTTTAAAATAAATCAATCTGCAAGAGTGATGAGGGTCTTGACGAATTTGGTGGAGCAGTGGTTCAGTGTCGTTACCAAAACAGAAATATCTGATAAGCAAAACAGTAGGGTGTCTACTTTGATTTCTAATATCAAATTAATGATTGTAATATAATTCGGGATAATCATAAAAAAACCCTGCAAAACAATAGACAGATTCTTAGAATTCTTATAAAAAAATATTTCCTAATCTAAGTGCTGGTTTTAAAACAGTATTAACTTATCAAGGTGAATTTATTAACAAAGATTAATTAAAATTAAGAAAAAAAAAACAGTGAAATAAAAACAAACCTTTTTTCCTTGTGTAAAAAGTAATACTCTATGGCCCTGTTCCTTCCAAATTTTAAGTAATGTTTCAATAACGATCATTTTACCAGCTCTTTTCCAGTAACCAAAGTGGCTTTCATTTGCTGGGCCATCAGAAGAACTCTAAAAAAAATAAATTATTTATCAACATTTACTAAATATGGACTAAACAACAAATGTACATTTGTAAACACTTAGTACACAGCAATTTAGTGAACTAAACAGTACTTAAGTTAGTTAACTAAACAGTACACAGAAATTTAGTAAACTCATAGAATAGAGAAGAGAGGTGACTTGTAACATACCTAAAACACTAATCAACAGTCGAAAAGTGATGGTTCTTTTTATATCCATCAACAGTAAACTCACGATTAGATTTTCTCCTCAAAGCTGATTAAACTGGTAAGAGGTCATTTTAATTTAGTTACTAAACAGTCCAAGTGCAAAGAGACACAAGTGAGTGAGACAAGGAGATCCACGTTCACTAGAACTGTTTCATTTAAAACTGGCAACAGTCAGAGTAATATGGATATATGCCATCATAGTAATATGGATTAATGCGGGAAGAATCTAAGATTGTTAAGCTCAGCACCTAGCCCTCGTAGATGGTCATAAGCATAAAACTCCCTTCTAAGAGCGTAAGAGTGTGATGTAAAAAGTTTGAGAAGTTGGCCTCCATATTTATGAAAAATAAATCAAAGGAAAGAAAAGGGGGTGGACAATTTAGAAGGGACAGGATACAACTTAGAAGTTTTGAAAAAATTCAAGTACCTGGGATGGATTAAAATTTCAGAAATGAAGTGGATGAAAAAATCAAGCCTAGAATAACAGCTGGTAAAAACATTCCTGCAAACCTTAAAATAAAGGTATACCAGACAGTTCCCATAATAGTGTTATGTGAGCAAAACCTGAACACTCTCTATGAGAAGTGGCATTCTAAATAGATGTGACAGAGATAAAATCATCATTCAGTGTAAATACTGATGGTTACATGTAGATCACAACTGACTTCTGCTTGCCCATGAGAAACAAGTAATGTCCAAAATATGACAGCTTATAACATTATGGTGCTGGCATATTTAAATTACTGACACCTAAAATTCATCCCAGAAAGCAATGGTATAGAGCACAGTCTAGTAACATTTCCTAAACTGTAATCCAGAGTAACGACAAAATGACAATCACAAAAATTAAAATATAATAAATAATACAGCCAGCAAAAACAACTCCATTTAACTCTATATAATATCAACTATATTATTCTATTTACCTGTCGATAAAATATATTCAGAAAACCTGTAATTTCAAGTGTATTTATGATGATTTTATAAATGAATCATGATATGAAGACATGATGCATTTTTATAAATGTCTATAAGGAGAGGAACAGATTATCTAAAAAACATTTAAATATATCATAAACAGAACACCATTAAGTGAGTTTGAGTTTTGAGGTATTGCTGGAAACTAGACCATATTCAGGAATATTGCCAGCAATTTAATATAATTGTGAAGACATTTAGTGAATGAAATTATAGAAAGTAAGTCACAAAACCAAAAATATTATTTGAAGAAATTAAATAAAAATAAGAATAATAATATCCATTATATGTTATTTAAAACTGCGTTAACCAACAATTTAAAGCCTGTTCAGAGCTAAACCATTAAAATGAAGTTTCATTTAGTTATTTAGTATCACTTAACTGGTAGAAGATTCATATGCTGGATATAAACTAGCATTACTTTTTTTTTCTTGCTTTCATCACATGTATATATTTGTATATGGCTGAGTTATATCTATTTATTTAAAAATATGACAAGATATTCTATAAGTATTTAATTAGCATAACATTATACTATCAAAACTTAAAATTTAAATAGAAATTTGGATTGTTTCTGTATTTGTTAATTAAGTCATTTACAAAAGGATGATACAAAGTATGCTAAATGAGTGCCGATTCAGGAAACCACCCCATCTATCGGATTGGAATTCTCAAAAAAAAAGATTTAATTTGATTTCTACGCCAGCCATTGGGTATTCAGCTTCCAAGTGCAAATGGTAAAGTAAATTCTGAAGCAGTTGGGAAACAATTCTTGAAATTGATGGGGTTCTTTCATTACGACTATCTAGAATAAACAATTAGATAAAAATAAAATCTATACATGTGGTGAATATGTGGATACCACAACTCCTAATAAAACTGAGCTTAATCCACATCAAGATAGTAATAGTTGAATTTTAATTAGAATATAAACAGCTAATTTTTTTTTATGGAGATATTGCAATGTAAAATTACAAGTTAGTTTCATAAACAAATACTTTTTGAAAGGTAAGCAAACTTTAAAAGAATTGAAAGGCCCTGACTGCAATGGACTGCATGTCTGGTGATACAGGATTCCTCGGCATCAGGAACTGGAAGGTGGCAGCACAGAACAGGGACACATTTTTTTAGAGGTAATCAGGACTCGTGCTTGGGTTGTTGAAGTAACCCGTTAATGGCCAGTGCTGCGTAAACATAACACCTTGGAAGTAAACAGAAACAGGGGTGGCCATGGCAAGCTAGTACATGAAAGGTCTCTGGCTGCACGAACATCTCAAGCCTTCTGGCCACTAATCCAGTCTCTTAGTCTCTCATTTAGTGCACATAGTGATTCTTTCAAAATCGCTATTAAAAAAGTTTTAAACACTAATAGGTTAAATTAAATAATAAATAAAAAAAGCAAACTTTTAAAATGCCACCTTACCTTCAAAAGTTAGAATTTGGCTAGTCCACTTATCCACCAGAACGAAATTAAATAAAAGAATAAATGAAATAAACAATAATTTAAAATTTAAAATTTGGCCTTACGATACGAAAATTCCTTTGAGGTCCTCCAGAGTAAAGATCAGGATGGTTGCAAATTTTACGCAGATTGATAAGAGGCACGAAAATCTTAGATTTTCCTCGTAGAACCTCATCAACATCAATATTTTCAATATAATTCTTGTAAAGTTCTCTCTGATCTTCGGTTAGCTTGCAGAACAGAACTTGTTCTTTCTTTTCAGGGAGATTTATGTGGGAACCAACATCCTCCTTCATTCTCCTCAATAAATAAGGAGTGATTGTATCTTTTAGAATGGTGGCACATTTATGTGCAGTAACAACCTGTCATGAGTCATAGAATAAAAATTATTATTAATAACGCCAAAATAAGTGAAAACTACTTAATTTTTTTAAGAATTAAATAAAGAAGTGCCATTGAAACAGCAAATAATAGAATCATAACAAAAATCTTAATTTTCGTAAAATGTATTTGTGAATTTCAAAAGCCAATTTTTGGTACCTTTGATGTTTGAGAAAAGTATTGATATTGCGAATCAAAAAGACAGTCAATTTCTAGTTATCAATTGAAGTTGCTAAATGAGAACATGTAAAAAATCCTGGTACATTCCCAGACAACTAATTACGATGTCTTCTGTTTAACAGTTTATTTTTTGACTAATTATTTTTTATACATTTTTTTTTTAAAGCTTTGATATGTATTAATTTAAAAAGGTGAGTTCCCCTAAGATTATTTAATACCAAAGATTAGATTTCTACACCATTTGCATCTAGTTTGCTTGCATTTGTTGGAAAATTTCATATGATGTGACTTTTATTTTTTATTATTTTTTTTTTTTTTGTTAGAATCATGAACTCTCCTGATGAGACATATTTTGTTTAATATCTGTAATCAGCAGTTATTAATACCCAATTTATTGTTATCTCCCCTTTTTATTACTTAGATTGTAGTCTAATTTATAACACCAGATCATGGAGATAATAGGTTTTCATTTAATAACTGCAATATGTACCAACAAATTTATGGCCAATCATTTACCAAAATAAACGGTAGATAAGAAAAAAAGTGGGTCCAAGGGAGCTAGAGTCACTAAATAAATATTGACACCTCTGTGATGCAGCTTATTAGGGACCAATATGTTTGTTCATATTTACCAATTATTGTTTCTGAACTGACGACAGCCATCAATGTTATGGCTGAAATTTAAACAAATAAATAATGCTTTATTGGACATTAATTTTATTAAAGAAATTAAACTGACCCCATAAAAATAACACAATCTTGAATTTACAGTCAAAATCCACCTTTCCTACCAACAGTAGGTTATAAGGTATTGAATGAGGTTGTGGGACAAAGAGAAAATAAAAGGCTAAGCACTGCTAAGAAGATATTTAAAATTAAAAAACATTAAAATTATTTAAATAATAGATGGTTACTGGACTAGCTACAGAAATTCTTACCTGAGTCTGGGAAGCATTTGCATAACCACCTTGAACGATTGGAACAGCTAAAGTTTCCATAAACATTTGTAATGTACCAAGTTTGTCAGGACAAACAAAATCAATTAAAGACCAAAGTTCTGTAAGATTATTTTGAAGGGGAGATCCAGAAAGTATAATTCTATTAGGGGTATCAATTTCTTTAGCAGCAATAGTTACCTAAAAATATTATAAAAACGATGACAATTTCAATAAAATTAAAGATTTTTTGTACACATACACATTCATAATTAAAAATAAACTCATACTTTTGCTTTTGGATTTCTTATTTTGTGTCCTTCGTCAAGGATCACGTAGTGCCATAGCCTTGAAATGATAGAATCTTGATACTGAACAAGACCTGAGTAGCTGGTTATTATAACTCCCCATGGATCGGAGTGAATAGAGTCAATTAATTTTTTTCTCTCTTTGCCTAGAAATAATTATTGATGATTAATTAAAATGTTTTCATAAAGTTCAAAGTAATGTAAGTGATATCTTAAAGTTCTTGGGTTCTTTGAACAATTTAAAACAACATAATAGTACATTAACTAACAAAATAATGCCAGCAAATAATATCAATGAAGATAAATTTTAATTAAAATTGGATGATACTGAAAGATGCTTAAAAGTTTTTGTGTATAGTTAATTCAAAAACCTTTTTTCTTAAAAGAAAAACTGTGTGAACTTTTTAATCCTTTCTTGGTTCCAAAAAAAAAAAAAAAAAAAAAAAAAAAAAAAAAAAAAAAAAAAAAAAAAAAAAAAAAAAAAAAAAAAAAAAAAAAAAAAAAAAAAAAAAAAAAAAAAAAAAAAAAAAAAAAAGGAATTACAATTGGATGATACTGAAAGATGCTTAAAAGGAAGGATTGCCTCCACTCTCAACAATAAGAACCCAACTGTCAGTCCCTCTAAATTCCAGATTTGCTACAGTTTTCTTAGTCATTAGCCCAATCATTATTTTGCAACTCTATCGATCAAATTATAGACATCTATAATCTATCCACAATGGGCTTCTTTTAATGCACCTTTATTCTCACTCAATACTTTGGGGTAATTAAAAATAAATATACAAGTAAAATAAAAGTTTTAATGTTTATTGATAATATCACAATAATACATTATAACATGTTATTGATGATTTCAAATTTGAATGAGTTATGCATGATAAGAATAAGAAAAAAAGAAAATCATCTAGATAATGTACTGATCAAATAATAAATTGCTTTTCTAAATTTGATTATGATAAAAAAGAGTTCACTAGGAAAATTTTCCATTTAATATACCATAAGTTTCTTATTCCAATGATAAAATTCATTTAAATGAACATAACAAACTTTGTTTATCAATAAGTGTAGTTTCTGAATTATACATAAAACTAAAACTAAACTAAAAATAATTCAATTACAAGTTATCATTAGGTCACATCCAGTTTTGGTTATTTTTAGCCCTCAAGAAGATCTGCAAAGAAAGTCGAAACATCGGCATTCCATGTAAGTTTTTAAACTTGGACATGTAGTTTTAAAAACTTTATTTTATTTTATTATTTTAGAATAAATTATAAAGCAAATTGTATTTACTTCGACGTGTAGTTTATTAAACCTGACTGCATCCCTAACCATCTTTTTCAACCATACATAATATAAGTGGTATGAAATTTCAATTTAACAATCCTAAAATAAATACATAATAAATAATAATACATGAAACATAAATTAAAACATCTGACCTGCATATGTTCCAGACTCATGCAGGATTGTGACTCTAAGAGGAGGGTACCATTTATGAAATTCCCTAACCCATTGATGCATAACAGTTGTAGGGCAAACGATCAATGTTGGGCCAAGGCCTTTATGTCTGTAATAAAGGAAGTATATAACTATTATTAAGCATTTCAAAATAAAACATGAACAATAAATAAAATTTAATTTATTATATTTAACCTGCATTATCTATTTATTATACTAAATTTATATTAACATATCAATATGCTATATTTAATTCTTAATTTTAATTTATTAAATAAATGAGTTATGACATATTAGTAGTTATAAAATAAAAGGTACCTTGTATAAGGATCAGTTAGTTCTGATCTATCCAAAGCAGCAAGGAAAGCAATCATCTGCACCGTTTTACCTAGACCCATTTCATCACCAAGAATCCCTCCACACTGCTTTTGATTCAAACTCCAAAACCATTTTACAGCAGCTTTCTGGTATCTAAAAGTTGAAGGAGATTTAAGAAAATGATGAATGTAATGAATGTAACAAGATTAAATTCTATGAATAGTACAATAAATTATAAGAAAAGAATAAGTTATATACATACAATTAATTAAATCAGCAGCATTAATATTTCTTTATTTATAAGCAATATTCCTTCTTAGGTTTCATACTTATAAACTCTAATCTCTAAGAAAAATAATTTCTGACATCCAACTGTGTCATTCTCAAGTTTGCTCAGTTCTACAATAGAATAAAATCTCCCTTCACCCCAAAAATAAAACTCAATTTCTCCCTGATGGGGAAAAACAATAGATCATGGATATGTCTCTTTATAATCCACTGATTTTCCCAATTTAGCAATATTGGTCCTAGCGAGAAATGATATATAACAAAAAGTAGTAAAGAGATGGAAATTTACTCATCCAAACATACAATGCCAAACAAACCGAGCCATTACTATCCTCCTTGACGAATTTCGGAGGCCAGTTTCAAATTGAAGCCAGTCCCTATAGATCATTAAACTATTCTAAAGGTGTAATCAGGTGCTATGATTTGCAATTTCCCACAATTGAGGAAATAAAAGATAAATTAAAGAACATTGTCACCGATGTTACAATAAAAAAAAAAAAAAAAAAAAAAAAAAAATGGAGTTGAAAGGTATACGCATACATATATTTTATCGTTTAACACACCAATACCACCAGAAAAAATCAATATTGGGTTTATATCTGTGGATGTACAACCATACATCCCAAATCCGATACGGTGCTATAACTGTCTGGGCTTTTCCCACCCAACAAAAAACTGTAAAAAAGAATCCCTATGTGCAAACTGCAGTGAAAAACAACATGCAAATAATAGCAAATGTGGAAATCAAACTAAGTGTTTAAATTGTAAAGGCGATCACAATGCCTTAGATAAAAACTGTCCCATTTTTAAAACGCAAAAAGAAATTAAGACAATTCAAATAAATAATAAAATATATTACAATGAGGCTAAAACAATTTTCAAAAATAGAAACCCCATTACATTTCAAAAGTAATTTTCAGAAGTATTAAAAGCCACAGAAAAGAAAGATGTTGGAACTTTGAATTCCCACAAGTTAGCTTTGATGAGGCCTCGACCAGTTCTAACAATCCAACAATCGTTAGAACCATATTTAAAAATAAAGCAACCAAAGAAACATTTACCACCACCCCACCCTCTATTCCTTCCCCCTCTCTACCTTCCTCCACTTTACCCCCTCCTATCATTCCCACTAATCCACTTCGACCTAAGACATGGAGCCTCTCTGTGGATAAGGCCCCCCACCCCCAACTTCCTCTTCTCGACCCCCCCACCCCATCAACTTCCAGAAATCTGGTAGATGGAGAAATCTCTGCTTCGGCCGAAACGACCACGTCTATCAATGATACGGGCAAAATGGTCGATGACCAGGTGTGCAAAAAAGTAATAAATAAGAAAAGTATGAAGAGTGAAATGAAATCTAAAGAAACCAAAAAAACCTAAACACTGTATTAATAATGGCTACACCCTACAAGATAAATAATAATATTTTAAATTATAACACCCCATTCCATTTTATTCATACCTTCAGAAATGACAATAACAATTACATACTCCGTTACTTTCAGAATAAAAATACTTATCTGTGTCTAGTTTTTTATATAGTGTATATAGATAACACTGTTAATATTTACTTACCGATTTCAACCACACAATATTCACATACATCAATGTACTCCATCTCTCTCTTTTATTTTTTTAATATTTTTATCCTTTCTAAAAACTTTATTATTATTATTGTTATTTGCTTTTATTTTATTTTTTTT
The DNA here is from genome assembly GCA_003667255.2 of Euschistus heros. NCBI lineage: Eukaryota > Metazoa > Arthropoda > Insecta > Hemiptera > Pentatomidae > Euschistus > Euschistus heros. The sequence continues at coordinate 227,136 of RCWM02000116.1, forward strand.
TTATTTTGTTTATCAAAATGCCACACGTATTGTTATCATCGATGTATTCTTTATTATGGGATTCACAATGTTTATATTTTTTAACCATCCCTTATGACCCTAGTTCAATGGAACTGTAACGGTTTAAAAACCCATTTTAATGATTTGAAGGTACTTATCCATGATACAGGCCCTTTTTGCCTGGCTCTTCAAGAGACTCATCTTTCAACAAATGACAAATTTAGTTTAAAAAACTTTGAAATCTACAGAAAAGATGGCACAAACACTAACCATTGCCATCAAGGAGTCTTAATAGGAGTTCACCGTTCTGTATATTCTGAACAAATACAAATCAACTCACACCTCCACACTGTAGCTGTCTCCGTCTACCTTAGCTTCAGCTTTACCATATGCAATATATATTTACCCCAAGACCGTACAATAGATACACACAACCTCCTGGACATCAACAAGCAACTGCCACAACCCGTTCTTTTTATTGGAGATGTTAACGGCCACAATCCCTTATGGGGCTCACAAGATATTAACGCGCGGGGTAAAGTAATAGAAAGCTTTTTAGATGATTTTAATCTTTTCCTGCTTAACACTGGTGAACCAACGTTCCTTAGCTCCAGCTATAAAACATACTCTTCGATTGACCTCTCCCTCTGCAGCCCTAGCCTGTATAATAGAATAGATTGGACAGTCTTACCAGACCTATATAGTAGTGACCACTTTCCTCTGGTTATTAAATTTATGAATACAAACCCCACTCACAACAAACCGAGATGGATTCTAAACAGAGCAGATTGGTCTCTTCTTAACTTTTTGGCCACTCCACCACAAACCCAACCATCTGAAATAAGCATCGATAAAGGCATAACCAACCAAATTTTACAAGCAGCCAGAACATCAACACCTATGACCTCGAGTTCACCAAAAAGACCACTTGTTCCCTGGTTCAATGACGCTTGTAAAAAGGCAATTAAAGAACGTCGTAAAGCTCTTAAAAAATTTCAAAAATCTATGACATCAGAAAACATGACAGAATACAAGAAACAGCGAGCTATTTGTAGAAAATTGTTTAAAATATGTAAATCAGAATCATGGAAAAAATTTACAAACTCTATAAACTCTTCTACTACAGCAGCTGACATATGGAATAAAGTCCGTAAAATCTCCAAACATCCATCTTCCTCACAATACACCATTTTGGCAAATGGACAATTATCAGATGATCCTCTAATCGTGTCAAACATATTCGCCGATTTTTATGACGAAATTTACAAATCTCAAAACACTAACATCAGTTCTGATGAAATAGAAACAGTAACAGAAAATGCTGAAACGGAATACTATAACATCCCCTTTTCAATTTGGGAATTCAAAAATGTTCTGGGAACTGTTAAAGGAACAACGCCCGGTCCAGACCAAATCCATTATGATATGATAAAAAACCTGTCAGCTGATACTAAAAAATGGCTACTTGAATTTTATAATCGTGTCTGGTGAACTGGACTTTCCAAAAACATAGCGTAACTCAATAATAATCCCTATTCTAAAAACCGGAAAAGACAAAAGAATCCCAAGCAGCTATCGACCCATATTTCTTACTAGCTGCCTTAGTAAGATTATGGAGCGAATGGTAAACAAAAGATTAATGTGGATGATAGAAAATAACAATTTACTACTGGGGTCACCTGTGGTGTAGTGGTTAGCATAGCAGCCTACTAAACCCAAGATCGCGGGTTCGCAGCCCGGCAGATGACCTTAGGATGTTTTAAAGGGAGTAAAAAATCCTTAGCTATGCTGTCCTTCAGAAGGGACGTAAAATGGGGGTCCCGAGCCTGTGCGATGTCAGGTACTCGTTAAAGATCCCTATCCTAATTATACCTGGATAGGCAAAATTTAGGACTCCCACCTTAGCATCGTCCGATTAGCCATAGCAGCATAAAGTGACGTTAAATGAAATAAACAAACAAACAATTTACTACAACCATTCCAGTCCAGTTTCCGTAAGGGAAGATCCACTGGTCATATTAGAGGCTGAAGCCCAATATTCCTTCATCAATTCTCAACAGATGATTGTGATATTCTTTGACTTAAAAAAGGCCTTTGATAACATAATCCTTAATAAACTATCAGCCGACGGAATCAGAGGATTTATTTTCACTTATGTTAAACAATTTTTATTCAATTGCCACTTCAGAGTCAGAATAGGTTGTGAACTATCAGATACTCACAAACAGGTCAACGGTGTTCCACAGGGTTGTGTCCTCAGTCCAACCTTGTTTTGCCTGGCAATAAACGACGTGGGACGACTTACCGAGAGGTGTCAAGCCATTATTATTTGCTGATGACTTGATCATAATTTGTCGCAACGAGAATATTGAGAATATTAAAAATAAACCACAGGAAGCTATAAATAGATTGTGTTGCTGGTCTATAGCCATTGGCCTTCAATTCTCCACTGAAAAATCTAGATGTCTTCATTTCAGTTGTAAAAGAAACACTCCTCTCTCCTGAACTCCGTCTAGGAAATTCCATAATACCTTACACAAACTCTCATAGATTCTTAGGAATGATATTAGATCGTAGATTAACTTGGGACACACACATTTCCACCCTAAAATCAACATCCACTTGTCATTCAGAAGGAAAAAGTTAGCAATTTACTATATCTCCAAACTTTTACCTTATCCCGAACACCCAGCACATAAATACATTTTTAAACCCAGATTCACCAAAGCATTTGAAAAAATGTGAAACACAACACTCCCGCTATCAGAAAGAGAAAATATAGCCATTAAATTCCTCAAAGAATTACCTGTGCACAAACAAGAAGCTCATACCCCTCCATGGACAATCAAATCGCCCAAAACACTGCTTCATTTAACCCGACTTTCCAAAAATAATACCTCTCCTGAATACAAATCCGAATTTTCCCGTATACTTCAAAGCGTACCTGAACTTTTCGTAATCTATACTGATGGATCTAAATCTGACGATTCAACTGCATCTTCCTTTGTTACCCACAACTCCACTCATAAAATAAAATTACACAAATTATGCAACATATATACAGCAGAACTTAATGCAATAGCATCAGCACTTCACTACTCCATATCAATAAAACAAAACAACATCGCAATAATAACAGATTCACTAAGTTCATTAAAAGGTTTAAATAACATGTACCCCAAACATCCAGTCATTCTTAAAATCCACTACTACCTCAGTATACTGCAAAATTTGGGAAAGCCGGTCGACTTTATCTGGGTACCAAGACACATTGGAATTATTGGCAACGAACTTGCAGACACAGCAGCGAAGCGAAGCACTTACACTCCCAGGTCGTGGCATTGCTATTCTAACACCCAAGGAAATGAGCCATCCCCTCAAAATTAAAATAATTGAATACTGGCACGTAAATGGCAATGTACGTGGAACGAAAGCCCAGCAAACAAGTTGAAAACAATAAAAAAATCAGTAAAGCCATGGGTCACATCAAGTCATCTAAATCGCAGGGAGGAGGTTGTCATGACCAGATTGAGAATAGGTCATACAAAGTTAACCCATTTACATATAATTATGAAACAACCACCACCTAAATGTCAGCATTGCAATAGTTCTTTAACAGTTAACCACATATTTCAGGAATGTTTCTTTTATCTACCAAAACTAACTAAATTAGGGCTTACAACAATTATCTCGGACGTTCTTGGCAATGACGAATCTAAAGTTAAATCAGTCTTTCTTAAAGGAAAATGAACTGTTGAACAAACTTTAATTGATTTTCATAACTATTAATAAATTTCTATTTTTATTGATTTTCTATTTCCTTCTTTATTTCTTTTCGGAAATTTATTTAATTTCTTAGGGTTCGGATGGGGGCTGGTGGGAAGGGGGCGCTTCCTGGGGCTGGGGCGGATTGGTCCCGCTTGGTGGGAGATGCGACACGGCTGCTTGGGCTAGTTATGCTCCGAACCTAGTGAGGATTTGGACTTTTCCATGTAGAAGAAATTTAAATGGTTTTTATCCACATCCTACTTATAAGCGTCGTATATAATTAAATAGAAGAAAATATGTATTCATATAAATAAGCAAGCAGTGGCGCGTTTACTGCTCGGTGGGTGCGGCTTTTTAAATTTAGGCGCATCTGGTACAAAAATATTACCAAACAAAATAAATAGATGGTTCTAATTGTTACAGACTGACAGCTTTTTCAGTATCAAAATGATCAAATTAAAGAAACTATCAAACAAGACAATGCTGAAATTTACACAGCCTGAGCAATTAAAACTTGGTTCACATCAACATTCTTCTCTCAACATCACTGATCTGCTTCTCTAGATCTCAATGCAAAATTTTATTTCAAAAATTAAAAAAATCAAATGGCTTTATAATTATGTAACATACTGTGGTTAGTAGTTATATAAATACTATTATTTCTGCTAAATTATTCTTACTCATAAAGTTTCTCCCAAATATCTCTTGGAATGACAAAATCATCATCTATTTCTATTGTACCCATTTCATACTTATTGATTCGATTAATCTTTAACCTTTTACAAAACACATCAGCATCTCCATCATCTGCTTCTTTATTGCCTGAACAAAAAAATAAAAAAGTTTACAAAGTAAGAAACATGAATACTTAAAATGCCAATATTCATCAGCTTCTACAGATGATTATACTTTTTTTTCTGGAGACCTCTTCTTCAGCACTTTCCCAATCAGAGTCATCGCTACTTAGATTATTAACGTTTATTGGTGTTCTTTTCTTTTTTTTCCTAGTTTCAAGCTTTGGCTTTTTGGGGGGAGACCATTCGAATTCTGTAATAGAAAAATATTTTTAATAAGCAAGCTATAACAAAATTAATACTAAAAAATAATTAAATTATGAGAGATACTACTTTTTGCAAGTTAAAAAGTTAACACCTATTTTTAGATATACGAGGGTAAGTCAATAATTATCCGCAATATAGCTATATTTTTGTTTATGTTGGCAGTACTGTTCTTTTGTGTTGATGGCGCATGCTTTGTTTATTCGTTGTTATGTTTATGTTTATGTTTGCCACAACGGAGTGTCTATGAATGGATTGAAAAATTCAAAAATGGTCGCACAAGTGTTACGCAAAATGAAGGAGCTGGACGACCAGTTACCGCCATAAACGAGGAAAACATTGAGCGTTCACGTGAAATGATTCTCTCAGACAGACGGATAACTGTTGACGACGTGGCAAATCGTCTGCAAATTAGCCACGGTTCTGCCTACGAAATCATTTACAGCAGACTTGGGTTTCATAAAGTTTGTGCAAGATGGGTTCCAAAACAACTGACACAGTTGCATAAACAAACGCGCTTGGACGTGTGCACAAAACATTTGGATCGCTATGTTAACGAAGGGGACAACTTCTTAGACAGGATCGTTACTGGTGACGAAACATGGATCCATCATTACGAGCCGGAGAGTAAACGGCAGAGTATGGGATGGAAACATCCAAATTCGCCGTGCAAGAAAAAATTCAAAACCCAACCGTCCGCAGGAAAACTTATGCTTACGGTTTTTTGGGACTCACAAGGTCCATTACTGGAACATTATCAGGAAAGGGGCACAACAATAAACAGTGAACGTTACAGTGAGATGCTTACTGCTAAGCTGAAGCCTGCAATTCGAAGCAAACGCCGAGGACTGCTGTCAAAAGGCGTTGTGTTGTTGCACGACAATGCCCGTCCGCATACAGCTGCCCACACTGTAGAAACGCTTCAGAAACTCAATTTTGAAGTATTGAATCATCCTCCATATAGTCCCGATCTCGCTCCATCTGATTTTCACTTGTTTGGTCCACTCAAACAGGCAATTAGGGGCCGTCGATTTGCCTCGGACGAAGCATTGAAAGAAGCGGTGCATTCCTGGCTCGCATCTCAACCCAAAACCTTCTTCCATGAGGGCATCAGGAAACTTGAACAACGTTGGACCAAGTGCGTTGAAAAGCAAGGGGACTATGTCGAAAAATGATGTACTTGTAAGTTTCCTATTTCATTTCAATAAAATTTTATAACTATATTGCGGATAATTATTGACTTACCCTCGTAGTAAAGGAAAGTAATCAGAAAGGAAAATAAATTAGCAATAAAAGGAATTCTCACAAGTCCCAATGGACAACTATTTATTAAATTTTTAGTTGCAACAGACCTTATTAATAAACCAATATTTTCAAAATCTGTAAAACAAAATTTTTTAATGAAAATGAACAAGTCTTTTAGCTCCTGCAATGATATGCTAATTGAGTCTAATTTAGTAAAAATAATTCATAATAAGATAATATACCAAAAGTAAACGAGAAAAAAACAAACATTCTATTAAAATCCAAGGTTTTCAACAAATTAAAAGAACAATTGATACATTTTTAAAATAATAATTTTTTATTGGAGTTAATGCAAATCATGATTAACCCTTTGCACTCCGAAGCCGCGAACGCAATGCCTGACACATAGCTCATATGCTGGGCATGAGCTGGCAATTCTTTTCGTGACTTTCACTCAGGTGGCTGGGAGCATGATACTCAATTTTTTTTAAATAGCATTAATAATTAATTAATATTATTTATATAAAATGTTTTAACTTTTTTTTTCACATCAAGTACAGTAATATAATACAAACACAAACAATTTAAAAAAAAAATCAATAAAACAATATCTTCAAGAGAGGATCTTGGAAAAAACAATGCCGGGTCTGTACCCAGCTTATGAGTCATGTGCCAGACAAGTGGAACTTATAATCTGAGTGAAACTGCATTTTTATTTTGCCATTCTATAACTGCCTAATGAGTGCAAAGGGTTAAAGAAAAAAAAAGTTATTTTATTTAAAACTTATATATTTGTTTAAATAGATTTTTCTTAAATCAAATTTTTACTACGTCACAAATTATTTCATACTTCACCTACATGCCTGCTTTTAAAAGCCTATATTGCTTATGTTGATGGTAAGAAGTCAATCAGGGTGTTAAATATGAATAAATAATTTTATTAGATTGTTTTTTATGAATTGCAATAATAGGTATCTAGTTATCTGAATATACACATCAATGTTGAAGCCTTTTCAATACTTAATTCCAAACAGTATCTTAGTTATGACTCACATTTAATAATGAATCACTTGTCATGGGAAACAATCATATAAATTTTAATTTCTAATTTTTTTTAGGAATAAACTTTTATTCAATTAAATATTTATTCACACACACAATAACTTATCAAAATTAAAATTATTGAATGCATTTGATATTCGATGTTGGGAAATAGCATATCGTCGACACTATGTAAAACTAACGAATGTAAAAAATTGCAATTTTTATTTTGTTCGTTTACTGTTGTATTCTACAAGGCTTATGTTTTAGTCTAATGCTAGAAATCTGTAAAAATTACATTAGTGATTTCTATCTCTTAATTGCTGATCAGACTAGATACTTTACCATAAAGCCTGGAGAATACAACGGTAAAAGAACAAAATAGAAAAAACAAAACAATTTTTTACATTTGTTAGTTTTACATAGTGTTAACAATATGTTACTTTAAAAATATTATTTAAAAAATAAAGAATATAAAATTAATTTATAACTATTTATTCACAATAAGATTTTGTCACATTTTCCTTAAAGATATTAACTGTCAATGAATTGTAAAAACATAAATAATAATAATAATACACTTATTTATAATGTCATACTTCCCTCAGAACAATTCTTGAGAGGGGAAACGAACATTAAAAGGAAACCACTACCATCTTTTTGTGGACTTAAAGACAGCTTCTATGACAGCATTATCTGGGAAGAACTATACAAGGCTCTAGAAGATTAATATCCCAGAGAAACTAATACGATTACGTATTATGGATGTGTTCTTCTCAAGAAAAGGACTTTGTCAAGGAGATGCACTGGTGTGGCTTCTTTTTAACTTAGCGCTTGAGAAGGTAGTAAGGAACGCTCGTCTGCAAACTAACAGAATGATTTACAATCGAATGGTCCAGCTCTTAGCCTTTGCAGATGATGTGAACATTGTGGGGGTGATTTTTGGAGTCAGTCAGAGAGGGATTTTTGGCTCTATCGGAGGCCGCCAGGGTACTTGGGTTAGAGGTAAACGAAGAAAAGACAGAATACAGGAGAAGCCGCTGGTGAGACCAATAACATTGGCTTCTTCAACTTTGAGAAAGTGGCCCAGTTCACATATTTAGGGTCACTGGACACTCAAGATAATTCACCCACCAGCGGCTGAAGTGAAGAGAAGAATACTGATGGCTAACAAGTGCTACTTTGGCCTCCGCACGGAATTCAAGGAATTATCCCCGCAGACCAAGCTTCATCTATAAAGGACCTATCTGCACGGTCCTATTGCATGGATCAGAAACATGGACTAAATGCAAAAGAATTGATCAAGACCTCTTAGCCTTTGAAAGGAAAATTCTTCAAAGGATCTTCAGAGGAGTCCATATTGATGGAAACTGGAGAAGGCAGAAGAACAACGAAATATTTTCTATTTTTAATGAAAAAGATGCTCTGACAATGAAGCTGGGAAGACTGCATGGTTGGATGGGAAACTACATGGCTAGAATGGACAACGAGGTAATCCCTAAAAAGCTACAAACTGAATCTCTCCACAGCACTAGAAGAAGGGGGAAACCAAACTTAGGTGGACTGATGAAGTGGAAGGAGACGTGAAAGATATCTTGGGGGTCAGGAGCTGGATGAGAGCAGCACTGAAAAGAGATGACTGGAGGAAGCTGGTGGAGGAGGACAGGACTCGTTGCGCCAAGATAATAATAATAATGTCATACTAGATCAATAGAATAAAACTTGATAAGTAAATACCAATAGAAGATGCTGAGGCATCAGATGGTAAATATTCAGACCCTGATGTATTCAAATAAACATAATTTTCTTCCCCAGGTTGAGAGGATGATGTCTGATGACATTTGGACTTTCGTGTTTTGGAGCCTAGCTTTTCTTTTCTTTTCTTTTTCCTTTTGGTTGGCCCAAGGTAATGGCTTTTTATTTCTTTTTTCTCATTTTTCTTTTTTAACTTTGGAGCTTTTTTCTCAGAGGATGAAGGGAGGTTATTCACTTCAGAATGCTTTTTCTTAGGCAATGTTTTTCGAGATTCCTGCAACTTAGCCTGGGTTCGTAAATACTCCTCAATTTTTGAAACAGGATCCAGAGCATTACTACAAAAATAAAAAAATCTAATTTAACTAAAACTGCAAATATTCAACAAATTTGATTTACATAGCAAGTAAAAATATACGATTTTGTCCATATTTTATTATTTTTTCAGTTCCAAGGTTCCATTAGGCAAATTAAGAAAATATATTTAATTTAATTTTTAATTAGAATAACAAAAAACATTTAGATCAAAATCAATGATGGAGACTACTGGAAGTCCCTCGTAAGACTATAATGATAGATGATTTATATAGGAAGTTAAACTGTCAAACATTCAGGTTTGACAGTAATCATCTGGATACAAATATGTAATGAAGAACAAAGAGGAAGTACTAAATTTGTATTAATAGTTTCATTTTTCTTACCTATTGATAATAAATTACACACTTTCCACTTTGAAATAAATATTCATTAGTGCATCTAATCAATGCTGTTTCACACAAGTCTGGATTAGATTTATAATTTAAGGAGGTAAATAACAAAACTAATTACCTTTTAGTCCCTTTTGTAAATTTATTGGATAATGTTGATTGTTCCCTTTCAGGAGGCTGACTGTCTTCAGCATACACATCCTCTAATGCATTAGAATGATCTTCACTTTTAAAAAAATGATCAGCATCCCCAGTCAATGCTTTACCAGCTTGCTGGATGACACCTTTTTCAAAAGTGGATTGATCAAATACAGATATCTCAAGTGACTGAAGTTCAAATGCCTTTAAGAATATTTTAATCAAATTAATTTCAGTAAAACCACAATTAAAATGACTTCAAGCCAAAGATTGAACAGTTACCTGTTTATCCTTTTCTACGCTTTCAATTGCAGAAATGTCAACATTAAATTTCGAACTAGGCTTTTCGTCTATCTCAGGGTCTTCATGTTCCATTGATTCCATAGATTCCATAATGACAACTTCAAACTAAGAAAGAAATTCAAATCTTCAAAATGTAAACAGACTAGTACACGAGACGACAGGAAGGTTATACGAAGGTAACAGTTTGACAGACAGGAAACCCTGTAGGTACTAAGTAGGTTATGAATTAAAAATATTGTAATAATTTGAATGGAGACCACTTGTATTAAATTCGCATTTCAGGTTCCAAAAAATTAAAAAATCAAGTTTAGTTTTTATTTATACATTACATTTTAACTATTTCTTTAGAATGCTTTCATATTTTATTTCACAAAACTCAAAAGTGGTTGAAGAAATGATGCAATATTCAAAGGAAATCATTATATTATTATAAGTTAGATGAATCAGATAACGACATTCCATGGAAATAGTGTCATTAGAACTTAAATTAACAAATGACTTTGATTTTACCAGTTATTTTATTTAAAAGCTTCAAGATTCAAATATTCTGACTAATTAAATTAAAAGAAAATCCTGAGGTTTAATTGCATTTTACGAAGCAAATTTATAAATTTGGTTGATTAATATGATAAAATTGAATTATTCTATTCGTATGAAATATTATTATGATATATCTATACTATTATATAAAAGGACAAGCCATTTTTCGTTTGTGATCCCTAACCGCGAAAAGTACTAAACCAATCTATACCTAATTTTAACCACATCATCTTCATTCTAAGGATGGTTTAGCAATAATAAAATGTACAGATTTTCAATTAAATTAACATAAAAAAGCGATAAATATGTGGTTCACAGTAAAGTTTGATGATCTACCGACAGGTTGCGAGAAAAGGATACTCTTAACTCCGCTTTCTCAATTCAAATGTCTATTAAATTGCTGGAAGAATTGGAAGAAGCAGTAGATACATTTACAAAGACTGTCCAAAACGCAGCCTGGTCATCATCGGTACCTAGGAGTAAAATAAAACTAATAACCTACTCAACTATCCACAGTATATAAGGGATTTGATCTGAGCCAAGAGGAAAGCTCGAAAAATATGGCGAACTAACAGACTACCATCCTGCCAATGGACATTTAACAAACTCAACAACGAACTGAAACGACAAATACAAAAATTTAACAGAAATAATTATGACAGATATATTAACAACCTCTCAACTGATGATGGAAGCTTGTGGAGACACACTAAGAAGCTTCTAAGGCATCGGGAGGTATCAGTACCACTCCGTAATGAGGATGGTTCTTGGACATTGTCGGACGAAGGAAACTCTGAACTTTTTACAGACCACCTTTCTTTGCTTTTTCCACCTCATTCCATCTTCTGACATTGAAAATGATCACATCATACAAAACTGTTTAGACACTATTACAAATGTCACCACCTCCTCCTCCCTTCTATCCTTCTCAAGCCACAGAACTAATTAAACTTCTAAAAAGAAAAAAAGCTCCACATTCTTTGATCTAGTGTTGTTTTTATTTGTATATAATTAATCCTTATACTATACTGAACCATTTTGTAAACGTAATGTCTCTCCGTTAGGCACATTACTTGTTGGGCATTCTTTCAATCAAAATGGTGTTTGAGGTATGAAATTCTTGTATTTTTGAGGCACTATTAGAAGAAAAATTATAGTACCGAAATTATGCATTTCATGAAAGTTGAAGTGGAACCTAAACTTTAGCGGGCTGTGAGGAAGTGATTCGCCATATTTGAAAGTAGCGAGACAAGCTTGGTGAGGCAGCAGGGCTCAATGCTACCTACAATGTAAAAAGTAAATTACATTAACTAATGGTTATTATAATTAATGATTATTCGAAATAAACAAATATAGGCTGATAGAAAATAGGCTTTTCCAACTCGACATTTCTCATATAAACCAATATACATAACCCCTAAACGGTTGGTCCTAGCTACGAATGTTGTATTAGAAAAAATATATTCCATTGAATTTCTGATAAATAAATACTCGACAAATTTTCGATCCGAGCAATACCAACAGAGCTAGAGCGTGTCTAAATGTTACATTTTTCAATGAGAAAAAAATGTTACACCAGAAAAGTATAAACCCACAACATATCTATGTAAAAAAAAACAACACTTCTTTTTACTGATTCTTAATACTTCATAATATATAATGATAACAAGTACAATAATAATATTACAAAAATTATTGTAGAAGTAGCAATAATAAACAATGTATCGTATCTTCGTGAATATTGGTTATTGATTGTTTAGTGATTTTTCATTTACTTTATTTTAAAAATAAGAAATTATTTCTTGCATAAGTTAATAAAGAATAATAAAAAAAATGATACAAAAAAAAAAAAGTATTTATCTTATCTGCTCTATTATTATCTGAATTATTTTCGGGTGAAAACTATTCATCAGTGTGAACTAGATAATTGTACCCATATTCTTTGGGTTAATTTAATGTCTAAGAAAACAAAAAATATTGAGAACACCAATCACTCAATTATTGAAAAGATTGAGAAATCGGCATATTTAAAATTCCATTACCATCATTAAATGGTTTATTAGTGAAATATACTCTTATGAGCTAAATGTTCTATATTTGCCTATGTTGTTCGTAAAACTATGATATTTGTAAATATATGTATACTAATTTTACGTAATACAATTTTTTTTTTTTTGTTTTTACAAAGAAATTAAATTTTAAAACTTATCTGTACTTTTTATACTAAATGATTTTTGATCTTCTAAAAAAAAAATATTATTTCTCTAAAATATTATTAATGAATAATTCTGTTGTTTTTTTTTGCTCTTGTTTAGACAGCCGGAAGAAAAATAAATAATGACAGCCGAGATCATCAGTTCATACTTCTTATAAGATATAAAATTTTTATTAATAATCAAAATTGTGTAACGTTGGAATTGAGATGAATGTTTGGGAAAACAAGACACCATCCCGTGACTTTTATCATTAACTGGCTTCAGTTTGTTTCGTATTCTGTCGAAAACTAGGTCGTGTCATTTCGCTAACGTATGATAGCAAATATTGAGGTTTAATTTTAAATGATAAACCGCATTTATCTGCTGGATTATATGAATTGTTTGTTCTTCATATGGTCGTTATGGCGGAAAGTAAGGATATTGTTTAAATATTTTGTTCCTTGGCCTCTTACCGATGACTAATGTTTGTGGTGGCAATTTGCGCCCCCGATTCATGGTTTAGCCATGATATGTCTTACAAAGAGACGTTTTAACTTGTAACTCACAGATTTGAATGCCGTTGTTTGTGTGGGTAGTAGGGAGATATAATAGTGAAAAACTAGAGTTATAGCTGCCAATGAGCATTGGGAGCCGAGAAAAAAAAAATAAAATAAGAAAAGCACGTTTTATTTTTTTTTCTCTGATCTCAGTGAAGATAGAGAAATAATTTTCGTTATAATCAAAACAGGCTTCAGGGTGCTCAACAAATCCAAAACAATTCCAATGAAATCCGCTGTAAATCAATGGAAACTTTTTACCACGGAAAAGTGACTCAAATTTCGATTCATCGCACCAACAAATCCTAATATGTAAATTTTTATCAATATCAAAAATAGATTTTTTTAAAACCTTTTCGTAGGCGTTAACATTTTTGAAGTTGAGATTTTATCAATAACTCCTAACGGTCATAACATTTGCTTTGTTCAACCAATTACAATAGTAATGCCATCACTAGAATCAGCGTGCATTCTGCCTTCTATCCATGTATACAACAGTTTTACTCAGCCTTAAAGTGGACAAAAACTGATTTAGAAAAAAAATTCTGAGGTCAACTATAACTTGAGATATCTCAATAAGGAGAAATCCTGCGACCTTCGCATTTGGGCCAAACTATGCAGTTTTACGGCTTCTAGAAGCTCTTAAAATTTGGTTTTAAGTTTGGTTAAAGTTTGGTTGGTGGCGAAATTATGAAAGAGATTCATCTGAAGAAATATAATCTATAAGCGGAGGTCACAGGATTTCTCCTTTCATTGTCTTCGGAAAAAAAAATGATGGAATCGAAAATCGACAAATACATTTTATACATATTAAATATTTTTGGAATGTATTATTTACATATTTGATATTTTATGGGGATGGAAGGCCAAACTACTAATATTATATCTTAAAAACTCAAATTCAATTCAAATTCAATTTCGAAATTATAAAGAATAGAGAGATTCAGTTTTTTTTTTCCTCCTAACTGTAGAAAACTTATTGTAAGCGTTTGATTACTGAAAAAACATATATGGTTTTATAGGTAATTCAACAAATTATTTACTAAAATTTTATTTTTTGAAAGACAATCAATAAAAACAGTTGCATCAGCTTTTACAGTTACGTAACAAAACCCACTTTCGTATCAATAACAGAAAAATGGATGGTAATCCTTATAAGAGGTACTTTAAGGGACAAAAAAATAATATGGTTCTCTAAGTCTACACTAACTAATTATTTTTGTTTTACCTAATTACATTGTATCGTGAAGTATTAAAATTGATGATTGGTGCCATTGAAGTGTTGTCTGTTAATAATTTTATCGCAATTTCAAAATTATAGAAATTTTAATAAGATTTATTTTTTGTTGCTTTAATAAGTGCATAATAATATAAATAAATTAACATACATCTTCAAGACTACATGTATTATTCAAAGGATAATTTGTATATTTTCCTTATCGTCACGTTTAAAGAGCACGGATAATTTTAGCGTGCTAGAAAAAATCTGGTATTCATCTCACAGGTATTTGATAATTTAAAAACATTGCTAAAGTATATTTTAGATATTGTCTCTGTCTAAAATTTTATTTTGAAATAACTGAATAGAATTGGGTATTTGGGAATAAATAAATGGAAATAAAAAATACAAGGAGTGATTTGTCAGACAAAGTCGTAGAGTGTTTCATTAAAAAGCAGTGTCAAATCGAAGAAAAAATAGGAGTTAAATTGTATCCATTTGTTTGACAATGGTGAATGATGAAATAATGTAAAAAAAAAAAATTATTTGTTTCCATTATTAGATAAGGGATGGAAAAGAGAAACTGTAACTTAATAGTTATACTAGCCGAATATTCACTGGCATTTATAATTATTAAAGTATGACTTTCCTGTTTCTTGATATTCTTTTATTTTAGGTTTTTTTGTTTTCCCTTTTTTAATCATGCTTATATAGTTTGGTGATAAAATGAAATTATAAATGTTACAAACGTAGAAAACAAATCAAGCATTACTTTTATTACTTTTTAAAGTATAAAGATTATTTAAACGCTTATTTTTGAATGAATGCAAATAAAATAAATAAATTTTTAAAATTTTAGTTTAAAATAAGTCTATAAAAAGGTTTGTAATAGTAAATATATTTATCCATTTTATGTTCATAAGGATAGGAATTGTGTCTACATGAAGTATTAGGTATTAAGACATTATTAGATATGAAGACATCAGTAATTCAGTGTTGAAAAATAACAGGCCTGCAATTATTAATTTCCGATAAGAAGAGAGCCTTCTCGAAACAAGTAGCTTTTTGAAAAAATAAATAAATTATAGAAATAATTTCCAATATGACAATTTGTTTTCATGCATTTTGTATTTTCCCCACTCCTTCTTGCCTAATGCGGATTTCGGGTGTGTATCCCGTCCTAACAGACTCATCCTTAATCGCATACATGTGTCTTTTTCAAATAAAATGGCAATTTGCTGTCCCAGCACTTTGAATGGCTGTAAAAAAAAAACATACAACCAATATTTCACTATTGTTAATTTTATCTGGTCGAGTTCATTTGTTTAAATTAATGTAGGCCTTAAAACTTCAATTTCAAAAGTTTGATAAAGAAAAAAACAATATAAATTATTAAAAATGTTGACATAGGTTACTGTCCACAGTTCAAGTTTTCAACTTCTAACCTTCACAAAGAGTATAGGAATTTGTTTTCATTTTATTCTCTTTGTTATTTCTTGTTAAATTATGTGTATATTAATTGAATATAGAACTTTCTTTTGAAAATATGGAATTTTGGGGGCTTGACAAAATATTTTCTTTGTGTCCGAGAATTTCCGACTTTATTCATTTGATGTATGTGACCGGGTGTAGAAGAGTGGGTTCTGGAGCTAGGGGAGTCGGGATAACGTCCAAACACCCTCCAGACTATGTATTGTAACCATACCCAACCAAGGGCCCAGGTCGCTGTATTAACCAAAGTAAGACGACATTGATTCTCAAAACATAGTGAGTGCCTTAATTAATTTTGACATACGTTACCATTGTTTTCTCACATTGAATTCACCACTTCCAATCTAACTTTTTACAGTTCGTAGTTTTCTACATTACAAATGTTTCAATCCCATTATATTTGAAAAAAATTGTAGTTAAATAATTTTTTTCTAATCAAACTTCCTAATTTTTGACATACGTTACCGTTGACATACGTTACCGTGTTAAATTTTTTGTAACTTACGCTAATTCATGGTTCCATTTGTTAAATTTTCGGTAAAAACAAAAAGAAGAATTATGAAATAATGCTTTTTGTTTTTTTTCTCTTAAAATATACATATACAATGGAAAAGACTGTGATAGCTAGAAATGAAAATTAGGTCCTAGCATTTTGTAATGTTGATGATAAAACATATATAATAAATACTTTTAATAATGTTTTTTTAAGACTTTTTCTTATAATACAATTTTTCTACATGTTTCTATAAGTCACCATTAAGTGTGAATATATTTTGGACGTATGTTAATAATAATTTTTTGGTAATGAAGGATTATTGAAAGGGTCTAGACATTCTTAACAGATTTTATTAACTTTGGGGGGGGGGGGGGGGGGAAAATAATAAAATCCATAAACGTTTTAACAAAGTGAAAAAAAAAATTGGTAAAGTACGTTAAATTATTTTGAATTTTTTTTTTCACACAAAATGTATTACTATGCTCTTCCTAGGAAATCACTTTAAATTAGCAACCTTTATTAGAATCCTCTACCAAAAGCTGAATAAAAATCATAATGCTGACAAGTTACAAACCCGGTTACGTAAGTCAAATTATTAAAGGTTTTATTTATTTTAAAATTCATTATAAATCAAGGAAGCTAAAATTTGACGAACCAACTCAGGTATATATTCTCAAGTAGATTGGCAACATCATAGTATGCCACAGAACATGAATAAGTAACTTTTTTTTTGAGGATTTTTGGGTTTTTTGGAAAGTTAAATTGCCATTTTATTTGAAAATGGCCCACATACCCATCACTACTTCTGTGAATATTTGTTTAGCGCATCTGTATTACTCGGTCTTAAAATCCTCTGAATCCATGTATCCATATCAGATGTAATAATTTTCTTTCAGAAAGTAAGAGTAGTGCTTCTTTTTTTTTTTTTTTTTTTAATGGCCCGATTTCTTCATCAGGATAGGAAGTAGTGAACACACACTTATTGATATCAGGCTGGCTGAGGTGTAATAATTTTAATTATTATTATGATATTTAGTGGTTATTGGACTCTCTTAGATGCGTTTTAGCTAAATGGGTTCTGCGAACTCTATTACCTTTAAAGGCCAGTCCTAGAATTTGATATACTTTATTATCGGCCCTTAAAGAAGGAAAATAATTGATTTCTTGCGGTTTATTACTCGCATCTAACAACAGGGAACAGTTGAAGGAAAGTTTGACCTAACCGAAACCCGACGAAGGGAAACACCTTTCAAAGAAGATGTTTTTAAAAAAACTTTGGGTAGCATTGAGCCCTGCTGCCTCACCAAGCTTGTCTCGCTACTTTCAAATATGGCAAATCACCTCCTCACAGCCCGCTAAAGTTTAGTTACCACTTCAGCTTTTATGAAATGCATGATTTCGGTACTATAATTTTTCTTCTAATAATGCCTCAGAAATACAAAAATTTCATATCTCAAACACCATTTTGATTGAAAGAATGCCCAACAAGTAATGTGCCTAACGGAGAGACATTATGTTCACAAAATGATTCAGTATAGTATTAGAATTAATTATATACAAATAAAAACAACACTAGATCAAAGAATGTGAGAAAGAAATGTCAATAGAGAAAATTCCTATTGAGCTGAAATTTTGTACTGAAAGAATAGAGGGAAATATAATACTAACGGAAAAAATAAAGCTATAACAATTCCCTCATTCAGGTCCCTTTGAACTGCACATTAGTTTTAAATAACAATTCTTATAGTTTAATCTATAATATACATGGATAAATATAACTATTTTGTCTAAATAAGTTACTTATTTTATTACTTTTGTGAAAGAAAAATAAAAGTTATATGTAATTAGATTTTCTATGAAAACACATAGTTAATTTCAAAGCTAAATATTACATCTTCACCTTCAACTCTTCATTTTCAATATCTGCCTCGTTTAGTCGAGTCTCTACTGTTCTGAAATTTGATTTTGTATTTCTGGGTATTTTTCTTTTGATAAAAATGACAAAAGTGGGGTATGTACTGTAAAATAATAATATATATATTATATAATAGTAAATTTAACGAGCTTTGAGATGAAAAAATGCAATTTTAGATCAGACAAATATTCGCGGAATTACGGAGAAAAATGTGCAAAAATACCTTGGATTTCACAAAAGTATGGGATGTTTATTTTAAGGAACCCGATTAAAACTTCGTATAAAGAGTCTAATAGCAAATTTACCAGCTTTTAGATAAATAAAAGAAATTTTAGATCGTACAAATAGTTTTGGAGTTACAGTGAAAAATGTGCAAATATAACGTGGATTTCACAACAGTCCGGGTTTTTTAGCGTGCTAGCATGTGTATTTTAAGAGGCAGTATTAAAACTTTATATGTAACAGTCTAATAGTAAATTCAATCAGCTTTAAGATGAAAACAAAGTAATTTTGAATCAAACAAATAGTTTTGAAGTTATAGACAAATACTTTCGACAAATATGTTTTCGCAGAGAAGTGGGTCTGACCGTCAGTTGGCCAATTTTTACACTTTTTCCCAAGACCCAAAGTTCGCAAAAAATGGTCCGATTTCGGAGTTCATTTTTTCAATTCGTAGGCACTAATTCCGGTTACAATTAATATTTAAAGACTTTCTTTGATAAAAGCTTTCGTGTTAGAGGTAAAAAAAAACTAAAAATAACAGGTATTTTGGGCTTTTTTTTTTTGCGATTTTGTGTATAAAGCCGATGACTACCGTGGTAGCAAACTTCCGATTCGGATTCAGCACCTCAAAAAAACCTAAAGGTCCGTTGAGAATAAAAGTTCGACAGTTATTTCTTGAAAACGTACTTTTATAGTCTTGTTTTACTAGACTATATTCAAACACATTGTAATGTGATGGTTTAAGGATATTATTTTTTTAATATAGTGATATCACTTCATAATACTATTGCATTAAAAAAATATATTGTAAAGACAGTGAGATAAATTAATACATTTTATTTTGGAAATAAATTCTTCTCTTACTTTTCAGCTATCTTGACATTCCATGTCGATAAACCATTATTCACACTGCCAAGATGAACCCAGCACCTGTTTAATCAAAGAACAATAGATAACACATTTGGCCAAATATATCTTATGAATCATAGAGTTCCTATATGTCTTGTTATTATTTTACAGTACATACCCCACTTTTGTCATTTCTATCAAAAGAAAAATACCCAAGAATACAAAATCAAATTTCAGAACAGTAGAGACTCGACTAAACGAGGCAGATACTGAAAATGAAGAGTTGAAGGTGAAGATGTAATAATTAGCTCTGAAATTAACAATGTGTTTTCATAGAAAATCTAATTACATATAACTTTTTTTTTATCTTTCACAAAAGTAATAAAATAAGTAACTTATTTAGACAAAATAGTTATATTTATCCCTGTATGTTATAGAATAAACTATAAAAATTGTTATTTAAAACTAATGTGCAGTTCAAAGGGGCCTGAATGAGGGAATAGTTATAGCTTTATTTTTTCTGTTAGTATATTTATATATATATATATATATATATATATATTTATATATATATATATATATAAATTAATACATTTTATTTTGGAAATAAATTCTTCTCTTACTTTTATAAAGTCGACGGCTACTGTGGTAACAAACTTCAGATTCGGTTTGTTGCACCCCAAAAAACATAAAGATCCGTTGAGAATAAAAGCTCGGCAGTTTTTCGTTATTTTAACCTTAATTTACTGGACAATATATGCAATTTACTTAATTTTTTTAAAGAAATATTGAAAATTGAATTAGTTAATACAATAAAGACAAAAGAATAGCTGATTTTTATTTTATTTTTAATTCATTTTATTATTAAAATGGATAAATCCGTTTTTCAGAAGTTCTTGTTGGATATATTACCGGTTAAAATGGGAACAGCTAGGTGCATATAAAGAACAATAGATAAAAAGACTAACTCAATTTCTCCCTGACTGGGAAAAACAGCAGATCATGTAGATATGTCTATGTATTATCAACTGCTTTTCCGACTTTACATTTTGAATTAACATTATCAAATCACTAAAATAATTAAATAATTATGTAATAATCAAATTACTTATATAATTACATTAGCAATTTATCATTTTTTTAAAATAAATTAAGTATCAAGAATGTAAGAGTTTCAAACATAACTTTTTCAAACTAATTCAAACCAATATAGTTCCTAAACGGTAGCTCCTAGCGACAAATGATATATAACAAAAATATCCTTCATTAAATTTCTGAATAGGAAACTATTGTCAGATTTTCGGTCCGAGCAACATCAACAGAGGTAGAGTGTCTCAAAAAGTTACATTTTTCAGTGTGAAAAGAATGTTACACATTCTTGAGTGTGATAAAATCGTTACACCAAAAAGCTATAGACCAAAAGACATATCAACATCAAACTAAAATAAAATAAGGCAATATAAATATTTACAACTGAGCTATCATAGTTAATAATTTTAAACAATGGAACTATAAAAAATTATAAATTAAAAATTCACATGATCTACAATTTTAAAATATTAATTTATATGCGAAATAAATTTAGATTACGCTAAAAATTATGTAATAAAAATTAAATTGAGTAACATAATTATCTTTATATTAAGGTATATACAGTAAACAAATCTGTACCATTTGAAAAAAACTAATGTAGATAACTGCATTTTTGTTCACAATAAGAAAAATATTTTGTGCAACCCATATTGGAGTCCTACTCATCATGTATAAGTAGGCAAGTTGTAATGTCAATTGTATAAAAGGATACCATTGCAACTACAACCTGCCCACTTATACATGATGGGTAGGACTCCAATATGGGTTGCTCAAAGTATTTTTCTTATTGTGAACAAAAAGGCACTTATCTAGTTTTTCCCAAATGGTACAGAAATAAAGCTAATCTGGCCATTTTGAAAAGTCTGTCATCTAATTTTTTTTCATCATCTGTTTAAACTCACTCTTACCTAAATATCTACACCTATAGCTCTTTATTATCGGGAATTTAGATACTATTAGGATTCTCTTCCTCGTTCAAATTGTCCTTGGAACAGGTATATATTATTTCCTTCAACCAAATTCTTAATTATAATAGAAGAAAATTTAACATCTTACAAAATTTGTCATCATGAAGCGCATATTTTGTTTACATAATCATACAGCAGAGATAATTGAGACAAAAGCATATTTAAAGGATATAATTCGAAATTACTGAACAAAACCGTAAAATAAATTGTAAATGAAAGAAACAGAGCTAATTCGAGGGGGGGGAAAAAGTTAAGTTCTATAGACAGTTACATTAACTGGGCTGGACTGACAGGGTGCGGTCTGTTGCGGCTATGAGCGATATTGTATCAAGGTGGTAAGACCGCTGAGTTGTATTACACTCATTGCATTATCTACGTCACATAGAATGCGGTCTACCGCGGCGAAAAGCGCTATAGTTGTACGAAAAATACAGATTCTTCCGGTGGTCACAACGCGATAATAATGCCAACACTGAAGTTTTATAGAAAAGGTGCGGGGATATGTGTTCCTCTATGACATACGGATGTCTTAACATGTGGAATGATACAAAAAGTGTATCTCAATGTCGCTGCAGTGCACAGAGACGGTGATATTTACAAAGTTCTCTTGTTTCGTTGATTGGGTTTGCTCAATATAGCCTAGTTCAGCTGGTGCACTGAAGGGCTAGAAGTCACTCTTCATAACTACTCATTTTCCTTTAAAAAATCTGCAAAATGCTATGACCGGTGTAAACCCTACTGCGAACCTACTCCGCGGAAAAACTATCTCAACTTTGGATCGCTCACACAAATAATGTTTTCTGTATGACGTAGCCATACCGTTGACCGCCGAGATCGCGCGATAAGTGACCACCGCACAGTGGGCAAAAAATCCATTTCGGCGGCCAAAATTATTTTATTGCTGAAATATGTTTTAAATGGCGTCCGATATACGGGAAAAATATTTTAAAAATTTTAATGAAAGTGGAAGAGTTCATAATAAATTAATGAATTGTCAATCTAACATCCAAGCTGTACGGTTAAATGAGATGGCTGTTAAGCCTCATTTGATGGTGCTATTTCTTCAATATAATAAGATACAAATGAATTGTTTCTGTTTATTAATACAGCAAAGTCATGTACGATCGATTATTTTAAAATTAAGGGCATTTTTGAAGACTTATTAAAAATAAGTCATTATTATCCCCCTCCCAATCGAAGCCGTTCCTTTTTGTAATTTATTACTTCACACTCTTTTAGATCTGGTGGTGGTTTTTCAGGTGCATGATGTAACTTCAGAAAATGATGTATACTCTTGATGATGTTTGTCACGATGTACAAACATGTACAACGCTTTTCGTAAATATTTATATGTTGAATAATATACCTATAATTTAATATTTTTGTTTATTTCATTTTAGTAAATGTAGTTTAATTTGAAATAGGTTTTTTATTCATATACTTAATTTCTTTTCATATTTTTGAGTATTAACATATTATTTTTTAAAAATATTAGCTTGTCCACTTTCATTTTAAAAAAAAAATTTTTTCCCTTAGTTGCACTTCATTTAGAACATGTAAAAAAATTTACTTTTAGTTTTTGAAGTCTTCAAAAATGCGCTTAATTTTGAAATAATCGATCGTACATGACTTTTCTATATTAATAAAAAGAAACAGCTCATTTATATCATATTATATTGAAGAAATATCACCATCAAATAAGGCTTTACAGCCATCTTATTTAACCGTACACCTTGGATTTTAGGTCGACGATTCAGTTATTTATTATGAACTCTTCCACTTAAATGAAAATTTTTTAAACATTTTTCCCGTATATCGGACGTCATTTAAAACATATTTCTGCAATAAAATAAGTTTGGCCGCCGAAATGGATTTTTTGCCCACTGTGCGCCAAAATGCGTCCTGTGTGCGCAGACCTTTAGTCGCAGTGGCATGTAGGTGAGTCAGTTAAATGAAATCGGTTTAAGTAGGCATTACTTTGTCCGTGTTCGGTCAAGAATTGGGTCACTTTGTAATGTGCACTTTTAATTTTATCGTAATTGGTAAGTGTGATATCTGGAATAAAGTTGTGTAGGGGTCGTCCTTTTGTAGTTTGTTGCCAGTTTTGATTCCAAACATTTATCACGTCATTCAAAATACATCTCTTGATATAGGTTATAGGGACTTTGTCATATGTAATTGGGAGGAAACTGTTTCTCGAAGCAGCCTTAGCCAACTTGTCGGCTAGTTCATTTCCCATGTTTGTCTTTGGTTCGTTTATGTGCACTGTATTTTTTATTATTGTTACAATTATCAACATTATTTTTTATTTTATCTATAACGTTTTTCTTTTGAAAAAAATAAAATAAATAATAATAGACTCTGCCAAAACCAAAGTAATTAATTTTACTTTTCATACCTGGTTTACAAAGAAATTATAAAATAACAAATACAATAAATAATAAAACACAAATAAAGAGGAAAAAAAATAAAATTAAACACATTCATATCTAATTTACAATCAGGCTAGAAATACCCGGACAAGTCTTACCCCTCCATGTGTAATGTCAAGCAGAACCTCAGTAGATTTTCGTGCTTTTCTCTATCCGCTTTACTGGTTCGTGAGTCATTGGAGTGTAACCGCTAAAGACACAAGCGTTCCGGACATGAGAGGAGAGATTGGCCATTGCTATAAGTCTATTGTTGAATTTGTATTAAATATCAAGATCACTGATATTTTGACTTGCGAGTAGGATTATAGGGATGAGTGGAATTGGAGAAAGATCGAACAAGAGGATTTGGATGATTGGAATGATTTTAATGAAATTTTTAAAATATATCTGTATACAGTCGTCACATTAAGGTCATGATGTAAGGTTTTGTTGGAGGAGTAGTAAGGGTCATTATTTACGGTTCTCAGGATTTTGGATAGAAAGAATTAAATATGTTTGATGTTCGACTGTTTTGCTGTTCTTACTTTATTCATACATCCAGATCGGTCTAAGCTTGGTTTTATAACTTAAAAGCTTATTGATATTAACATGATTTAAAATAACTCTTGGGTTTATTCATAGTATTATATTTAATGTTATATCTAAGGTTTTGAATTTATTGTGTTATTAATATGTGTGTTATTAAATTCTGTTTAATTCCAATTTTGTTTCGACTTATTAAATTCGTAATTCTCATTTAAGGAATAAAAGAATTGATTAAATAAACATATTAACATAAAATAAGAACTCGTAGTAATGTTTTTCATTAAGGCTAAAGATTATTTAAATCAAGCTTTTAAATTTTATTATAGCAGTTTGACTGTCGTATATTTGACTATATGAGGATATATGAGAGATAAACATGAGACAGCCTAGCGTATTTATTAAATATAATAGCCATGGCTATTTCACAAGCAAATAGTGAGACAATTTTATGTTTCAATTTACTATTAATATGACAGTAACTTGTGAATAAACTATTCATTGAAAGTACTACAATGAAAGTTCTTTATTAAAAAGTCCCTAGGTCTTTTTCTGTCCAAACGTCTCAAAAAAACCTCAGAAATCGGTAAGCAACGTTATGAACGAGCGGGTTTGAGGATGCATTGTTGTTTTTTCCGGAAATGTATGGTTCCATCCAAAGTTAGTAATTTTATATCTGGTAACTGTATACTGTTGGTTTTTACGTAGTTATTTTAAGCAAAAACAAATTTTAATAACATAATCCAACTTACCTTACGCTTTGAATTTATTCCATCACTATTTTTCTATCGCATTAATTATGAATGTGATACGGTGATTAGTTTTTTAAAAAAGTAGGGTAGAGAAGCACTCTTTTACCTTTTTTGTGAATTATTATAAACGCTGTCCTGCGAAATGCTGACTCAGGAGCTGAATAGACATTTTCAAACTTCATTCTATAAGTATTTGTTTCTCTGGCTGATAATTTTATCTCATCATTGACTATTCGATGGATTTTTTTCCTGACATAAGAAGAATTTCTATTTTCAACTTTTAAGTATATGACATTTTTTATTTGATTATTAATAAAACTGAACAAATATTCTTTAAAAAATTTAAATGTTTATCATAAATATGAATCGTTTGGAATTAAAACCAGTTAAGTCCACTTGTTTCGAAAAAATATATATTTTATTAATAATGTAAATTGAAAAGCGTCTTTACCTATGGCTTGTAAAAACTCGAAAAATATCAAAAAATTAATTTATGTACCGATTTTTTAAACAAAACCCTATATGTCCAAAACAAAATATAAATTAACGGCTTATGCAGGCATGAATTTGAATTGAAAATTCACATGTCTAAAATAACACTTAGAACACACTATTGAAGATTGAAGATGGGTTTTAAATGTGATCAAATTTTTCGATTGAAAAGACTCGTGTAAAAAATTATACACTTTTATCAAACCTTCACAACCCTGAATACCTAATTTAAATAATTATTTAGGTATCATTGGTTGTGACTACCTTTGTTTTTTTGGATACTTATACAACACTTCAATTGGATAATAAGACAGTGCATAGTGTAATAAACCCAATTTAATATAAAATGAATTGTCAAGAGGAATAGACATAGCTCTATTACCTGAAACGCTTCAAGAAGTATCAACTAGGGTCAATTCAAAAATTCATTAGGTCAATGTCAGTGCATGCTCTAATACACGGAAGATAAGCTTACAATCACACACTTAAGTCTTTTGTCCAAATTAAAATGTTTATGAAAATTATAGAAAAGTTTTAATGCAGTTTTTACTGATTTCCAATCATTTTAATTTTAATGAAATGCCCAATTATTTTTACACCTTTAGAATTAACTTAAATTGTATTTAATATACGATCTCAGCACATTGTTATGTCAAGTCAAATATTGAGAACATGTTAAACATTAAAATTTAATGAAGGATTATTTTATGTCAACACCAAAAAAAAAAAAAAAAAAAAAAAGAATATATAACAGTCTTAATAAAAAAAAAATAAAATAAAAAATATCTTTCTCGGCTCTTGTAGATTTAATTATTTTATAGCATAGAATCATTTTCTGTTCATACAACCATGTTATTTGAGAACGTTATAGTCCAGTCAAAGTAGGAAAATCACAAGAACTAAAAATAGTAGTTCTAATTTTTTCAGGAATGTTTAGGGGATGGTCCCCTGAACAAGAACATATAAAGTCCCTCCAAATCCCGGAACCTCTGGGGTGGGGGGCTTAAATTTTCCATTTTCAGGTTTTCCTCTAATAACTCGAAAACGGTGCGTTACATTGAAAAAGTTTTTAAAATAAAATTGAAGCTTATTAAATTTGCTAGAAGTTTGATCACATACATTTTTACAAAAAACTGGACCGTTTTCGTGCTACAGGGTCTAGAAAAGTTCCAATTTTCGTACAAATTGTTTTTAACTCCTGTTTTTTGTCTTCTAGATACTCACTCTTTCATTTTAGAGAAAAGTCATTAGGGTAAAACATGTATAGAATTTTCTACAAGAATATATATCATATGTTCATTTATATTGAACACGTTGCAACTTACATTAAGATGTAAATGAAATGAATGGTTCAACGAAAAATTTTGATTTCCCAATTAAATTTTCATGTTCCATTCAGCGGAAACCCAAACGGCTGAAATTTATAAAACTGCAAAATTACACTTAGTAGGTGATAAGGCTAAGCGGTAAATGGAGTAATAGGGTGCATTTTCAGAACTGATGCGCTCAAATCCTTCATCAAGCATTTCTTCAAGAAAACACGTATAATTACGAAACTGTTAGTTCGATACATAACTTATTTTTTCCATCTAAAAGCTAGAAAAGGCTAGGTCTGATAGAAAATTTAACCAGCTTTGATATGAAAGAAAGAAATTTTGGATCAGAAGAGTAGTTTTGGAATGCTAGTGAAGAATGTGGCCAAAAACTTGAATTTCACAAGAGTACGCGTTTTTTAGCGTCCTGGCAAGTGTATTTTACGGGACTTGTTCAAAATTTCGTATAGGGCGGCTAATAGTAAATTTAACTAGCTTTTAGAACAGTTTCGTTATTATACGTGTTTTCTTGAAGAAGTGCTTGATGAAGGATTTGCGCGCGTCAGTTTTGAAAACGCACCCTATTACGCCATTTACCGCTTAGCCTTATCACCTACGAAGTGTAATTTAGGAGTTTTATAAATTTCAGCTGTTTGTATTTCCGTTGAATGGAACATCAAATTTAATTGGGAAATCAAGATTTTTTGTTGAGCCATTCATTTCATTTACATCTTAATGTAAGTTGCAACGTGTTCAATATTAATAAACATATGATATATATTCTTATAGGGAATTTAATGCTGTACAAGTTTCACTCCGGTAACATTCCTTTAAAATGAATGAGTGAGGGTCTAGTAAACTATAATACACAAAAAACAGGAGTGAAAAACAATTTGTTCGAAAAACGTTTCCAGAGTCGATAGCACGAAAATGGTTCAGTTTTTCATAAAAAGGTATAATGCCAAACTTGTAGAAAATTTAATAAGCTTTAATTTCGCACTGATAATTTTTTTTCAATGAAACGCACTGTTTTTGAGTTATTAGAGAAAAGCATATAAATGGAACATCTAAAGCCCCCCCCCTCCCCTCAGCAGCACCGGGATTTGGAGGGACTTTATTTTTTCTTGTTCAGGGGACTATTCCCTGCACATTCCTGAAAAAAATGGAACTAGTATTCTATTTAGTTCCTCTGATTGCTCATTTTCGGTCTAGATTGACTGGACTATTAGTGTTTAAAACAATATTAAATTCATCATGTGATTCTGTGAATTTTGCTGTCATAGGTTTACCATTTATTCATTTGTTTTTCCACATCAAGACTAATACATACATAACTAAACATAATTAAATATATCAACCAAAAATCAAAAAATAAGATATAATTATTCTCGCTATCAACAAAGGAGTTTTTGTAACATTCTTAGAAGACATTTTTAGTTATTTTGAGTTTTTGATTTTGACTCCAGATAGATCAATGGAGAGTATAGATAGAAGGAATTGAAAAAAAAAAGAAGGAAAAAAATAGAACCCTTTTATAAATTTATCCTGTATTGGGAAATAATATTCTGTTTGATATACGTTTGATATGAGTCATTTTGTTATGGGTAACCACACACCATATCTATAAACATGTAGAGATATGAAGAAACAAGGGATTGAAAGATTTTTTTTTTCAGTTATTTATTAAAATTGACCGCTGTATTACATGTATTTTGTAACATACGACTTTAAAAAACTACGATTAGTAAATTTATTGATTTTTTTTTTTTTTTTTGCTTTTACTGAGTATTACAACCTGCATCAAATATGGGCAGTAAGTAATATGGATGGCTTTATGATTCATTTATGATAAAGATAAACTATGCAATATATAAAGGTGATAATAATACTAAAAATTAAATTAAAATTAAATAATACGATCATACTTTATTTACAATATGAAGCGTAGAACACCTAATTCAGCCAAGTCCAATTTCCAAATTTTTATAAAAATATTTTTCAACTGGATTATCTTTAGGTGGAAAGTTTTCTCCCAAATTTAGTTAAATCACATTGAAAACGGCCAGTATAAAATAGGGAATCTTTCTAATTTAGCCAGATCTTTACCTTTATCAAACAACTGAGAAACATTTCTAAAACTGGACTTGGCTGGTTATAAAATTCTAGTCCTCATATACACTTAGGTATACCCCAACTAAACTCGTCCTCCAACTGGAGGGATAAAAACTCAATTGACGTGTCAACATTTTTTTGAGACATAACCCAGCACAGCAAGAGTTATGAAGACACTTTTATGAATTACGAGATCACATAGCACGGCAGTCGTTATATATTTCTTTAAAAAAGTGATACTGACGGGGTTACGTAATATTTCGTAAAATTTTTTGCGTTCTTATAAAATATGAATCAGATTTTTCGGATACCGGTCAATAGAGTACTTCCACAAACGGACCAGAAACAATAAATAATAAATATTATTATGATTGCCCACAACAAGCTCTCTCCCCACCACCGCGAGATCCCCAGCAACATCCCCACTCCTTGATGAAAATCGCTGATTATATCAATTTGAACGTTTGAGTAATTAAATACGAGAAAATAATACAGTGATTAGGGCTTTTCAGAGGGGCTGGTGAAATTAAACAGAGATAAGATATCCTTGAGAAGGTACAGCATGTCAGCACGTCCAGCAGCTCGCTTGCGATCTATTGTTATTTAACGGGAGTAGCGGGGAGGGGAGGTCAGTCGCAAAGATGAACCCGTTGACAGCTCACCTGGAGAGGTATCAGAAGCAGCCTCCTCTCATCAAAGAAGAGGATGAGACTGCAGGAGTCAAGAAGAGGCCATTTTCCAACTGTGTCCTATTCGTTCTTCTGGCAGTCTTCGTATTCTTTTTAGTAAGTCCTGCTGGTCGGCACCAGGGGCCGATGTTGAGTTCGATAGGCAATTTTATGAAATCATTAGCTTAAAAAGTGTAGGTGTAGTTTTGTAATGAACGTAAAGATACTGACTTTTATGACTTCTAAGGTGGTTTGTTTAATGAGAATGGTAAAATCAAATTTTAAACCCGAGTTGGCACCAAAATAAACTAAGTTCCAAAGAGTATAAATTTCAAATTTTAGTGTTTAAAACATAAAATTATCTGATAACCAAGTGTTATACATGTGAACTTATTTTACTGTAAAGATTTTTTTCTAGTAGCTACGATTACTTTGATTTTCAATAATTAATAGCGACTATTTTAATTTGTAATATACATTTTTGGCTACATTTAGAGTTCTTGGTGCTTATACATTTACATAGTCTGCTCTAGGTCCTGACATCTTTCAGAAGCACTCCCCATTTTTATTTTGCCTCCTTAGAACTGATGATGAATGTCTAAAATTTTAATCTAGTTTTCAAATTTAAAAAATCCAAAGAAGTAGCAAATAATTCATCAATCCTAATTATATCTATATACATATATAGATTATGTATGTAATCTATACGTCTAATATATCTATATACAATTTTACTACTTATGTGATGAGGTTTTTAGTAATTTTATAAAAAATTAAATCCAGGTTTTTTTAATTATACTTTTTAAATAACTCCATAGTAAAAAATTAAATGGTTTTATAGTTAATAAACATAAAAATTTCGATTATTATTTTTACTTAATGAAAGTACGTATTTATTCATAAATGTTATGATTTTTAGTAGTTTTTTTGTTACCGTGAAATACTATTTTTATTATTATTATTATTTTTTTTTTAATTTTACAATAATAAAAATTTAAATATATTAATGATGATTCTGAGTTTAAAAAATTATTAAAATGGATACTGTATAATATTTATGAATCAGGAATCACTAACCGCCTTTTTGAAATTTCTTTCTTGCTCTGGTCAGAGTTATGACTATTATCAACATTGTCGAACGTTTCAGAAAAGTGTATCAATTTACCAACAACGTGATCTTTTATAGGTTTTTCATTAGAAATAAACAGTTTTCTTAAACATTTTTTTTTCTTGTACAGTTATGTTTTTCTTGCTAATGATTTATTTCTTAAATAAGGAGTCTTTTCATTTCATGGTGTTTGAATTTTGAGACAGCAATCATTTGGAATATAACTAAAGGTAGTTGACTATGAACTGATCAGATATTGTTTAACTAAGATTCACATTTAAATTTTTTGCAGTTTTACTTGGTCAAGAGTGTTCTGCTACTTATGTTCCTCAACGATATCTACGAAGACTCTATGATTAGCCGAAAACTATCATCATGGCATTTTCGTACTGGAGATGTCATAACTGCTTAATTTCTGATTGAAAAAAAACAAAAAAACAATTGGAGAAATTTTGTCTGAATGTGCTGCTTTTGTTTGATCCATTGGACACTTGTGATGTACAACTGGTGTATGGAGATCTGAATAAACATTATATTCCTCTACTCTTTTGTTGATGTGTAATTTTTAAAAAAGAAATATTTTATACAATAATGTCTTTTACAGTATAAACTATTTTGGATAAAAAATATATTGCATTTTTTCGGCCCATTGGATATGAATCATTATTGTCCGAAGCTTATTTATGGATATAGAGATTTAATAGGGCATTAGGTAATGGAGTTGCATAACAAGGCAGTGTTACAGTCTTCCGCATTTTCATTGTCTTCTATACCTTTTAGCCGCTATGTTTTGATCCGATCAGGCTCCCACCCTCAAAATTGTGGTTATAAAATAAAACACGTTAAAAAAGCGTTATACCATTTATCGTGAGTAGTTTCTAAGTTTTAATCATATAGATTTTCCAAATAGTCCAATAAAATATACTCGAAAATATTTTCATGTTAAAAAAAAAAAAATTAAAGATTTAAAAAAAAAAAATTGACTAATATCAGTGTTCATATCACTAGGTAATTTAACAGAGAATATAATTTAAGAAACAAACATTGGACGTTGTATAAAAAAAGGGCTTTTCTATTATTTTACGAACATTGACACAAGATGGGAACGGTATCATGTTTCATATAAAATATTTTGAAAGAATTCGTGACGAAACTATTGTTCTCTTATTGGTAAGCTAACCGAAATCAGTAAATTTTATATACGGTTTGGATACCATTACATGCTAAATCGCAGAATTTAAGGCTTTGATCCAGTGCAGTTATAGTTGTTCGCCATTATCGTTACTTACCATCCCTTAGCATACTTCTTAATAACCCAGCACAGACAAAATTGAAGAGACTAGTTAAACTTAGACTTACCTCTCATGTTAGAAATAGCAGTTATCCTATTATGTGCTTATAATCAATGATAGGGTTTGATTTCAGAATGTTCGACATAAGAAACTAGTAATTGCATTGTGTTGTGAAATCTTTATATCTTCTTAATCACTCTAGTACGTGAATTTATGAGAACTAAAGATGAAAACGAACTTGTCTTTATTATAACATGCCTGCCTTCTGAAGTTCCAAAGGAGCAGGCAAAAGTTGAAGTGTTTCCGTCCAACTTCAGATTGTCTGCCAGATAAAGCTCATAAATTTTCATTAAGATAAATAATCACTTTTAATAACATAATAAAATAGTAATAAATAATAAAATAAAGTGTGTACAGGATTTGAATAGGGTCCGTTCAGCTAAGGAAATCAGCTCTCAAGGCTACCTCGCTCTCTCCCCTTAATACATTTCCAGTGAAAATAAAATTACCTTATTAAAGGACATTTACAATAAATAAATAATACATACTGCATTTATTAAAGCTATTTTTAATTTTTTATTTCATATTATAGTAATATTTTCAATATTAACAATAATCACCATATCTTAATAATAAGTATATTATATCCAATTAGGAAAAATTCTTCATACTATCTAGATTTATTTAAAACTTTGCACTAATTAATGTTAAAGTAAAATATAATACATGTACATTCATTGAGTTATTGAGCACGCTTTAGATAGATATTAGATATTACATAGATATTTCAGAAATAATACAGTCAAAATATTTTTAGATGGGAAATGCTTGCAACTATTATTTGTAAATATATATATTATATTTCTTCTTAAATATATATATCTAATTTGTATTCTAACTTAAATTAGTAATTCAGTAAGTTATCAAAATCTTTGGCCATCATTATACTCTCTCACACACTCTCTCACTCTCTCTCTCTCTCTCTCTCTCTCTCTCTCTCTCTCTCTCTCTCTCTCTCTCTCTCTCTCTCTCTCTCTCTCTCTCTCTCTCTCTCTCTCTCTCTCTCTCTCTCTCTCTCTCTCTCTCTCTCTCTCTCTCTCTCTCTCTCTCTCTCTCTATCTATCTATCTATCTCACACACACACGCACACGCACACACACACACACACACGCGCGCGCGCGCGCACGCACACGCAAACAAACACAACTCTCTTTCCCCTCCCTGCCTCTGTCTCTCTCTATATCATAGGCGTGTGCCTACTAAAAACTAAATGGAATAGAATAAAACTAAACTGATTAAAGTAAACTAATATGTAAATGAAAACTAAAATAATATAAGATAATAAGATAAAATAATCTTATTTACTTGTAGGCTTATTTTTCAAGGATGTATTCATCACGCATGTTAAATATCAGTCTGCTATCTATTATTACACCTAAGTATTTAAAAGGTTCTACCCATTCTGAAATAAATAAAAAAATTATTTTGGGGGCCTTTAGCATGCAATCCCTAATAAAAAGGGCTGCGCACGCCTATGATATATATATATATATATTATATACACATACATATATATACGTACGACTATTTTCATTCGAAGATAATTTAATGTATTTTTCATTTTTTATTACCATTAAATTTTAGTAAAAATATTCCGTTTAATCTTACCTAGCAAGACCCATTAAACGTGTTGCATTCCTTAGCGAGACGGTATTATAGCACAGATTTTGAAGCAGTATTTGTCCCATGAAATATTTAGTTCGAGTGTTTGCCGAGCTCTCTTCAAATAAAATTTATTAATATTCATGCTAGTGACTGTTGAATAAACATAGCATCGTTCTTCGGTTTGTTCAGATAGGACGTATTAATGTCACTTGGGTTCCTGCATCTCGAATCGTGCCGACATCTCTATTATTAATCTATCTACTCTGGCTACATTATTTAAATATCTATTATTGGTTAATTGTATTATTATTATGTATTAATTATAATTAATTAATGTTTAATAATGGTAAAAAAAGTATTCTCCCATTCTAAAACGGTCGCAATCAAACGATTGAATATTTGTTTCAAGCTTATTCCACGAAGATTTGATCTATCAGGACTTCATTACATTGTTGTTAAGTCTTATCTTATTTCACTCCAGTCCATCGTTCTGCTCTCGTCTTTTCCTTTTGGATGTCACATTGTTTATATTATTTATATCCATGATTATGTTTTTTTTTTTTTTTTAATTTATATATTTATATTTACAGATGTGTAAAATATACACATTAAGTGAATGTGTATAAAAGTTATTACAATCATATGTCATTAACTTGTAAAGTAAATAATCCTTTATATTTCTTTAATCGAAATTCTACATCGGGAAGTCCCCAGGCCATCTTATTTTCTGACGCCTTGGAGGGTTTTTGGAAATCGAATCGAAAGCTAAACAAGATAGGAAATTAATTGGTAGCATAATAAGGATTTTTATTGTACGGTTTGGAAAGAGATGAATTGGATGGTTCAGGCGAGCTCCAAAGCTCAATTCTGCATTTCCAAATGAGGCTAATTACTTTCATGCAAATTTTGTTATCAATTAAATGATTAGAACGTTTCTATATTAAATGTTCAAAAACTCGAAAACATCGAACATTTTCTTGTCATTTCAGTCTGTATATGGATTCTAAGAAAGACGTTCTTCCAGTTTGTGTACTTGGTTTCAGATCGCTTTGACAGAGAGTAGTGGAGAATTATTAAAAGACACATTAATACAAGCTATCATTATTAGTTAGAAAGCATTTCGTAATAAGTACCAACTGGTTTACGAGATGCATAGTATAAATTTATAGGGTATTAAAAATCTATTTATAAAATTTCAATGCACCATTAAAATACGGGAAAACCATTGCAATCGCCAATCTTGCCGCTTATTACAGAATAATTAAACAATACACTAAATATTAATGTAAAATTTACAACTTGAATTGTAATTAGATTATAAAAGAAAAAGTGTATTTTTAAATTAAAATATTTGTGGAGTTCTACTCGGCTTGGAATTTCATTTGTTTTTGGTTTTTATACGAGAACTGATTTTTTAAAAATTTAAACACAGTATTTTTAACTTAATATGATACGAAAAAAATAAAAATCTGTCTCAGTAGTTTTTCTTTCTTTTTTTTTTATTGTGTTTTTCTGTCTATTTCATTTTACAAGATTAATATAACATTTCTTAAATTAAATATTTTAATTTTTTCGTTCTATAATTCAAGTTTAAAAATTGTTTAGAGAACCAGAGTAAAAGACACAGTTCATTAAATACAGAACTAATAAATATGGCTAACGATTTATTTAATAACAAATAAAGATTATATGACATTGAAGTCATCATTTTTGTTAGGACTGATGAAATGATATTGAAGGCCAAAGGGTTTCGTTTCATTTTTTAATTTATAATAGTAAAGAAGACGGTTTAGTTTTCTTCATCTATTTACAAAAACTTTCTAATATTGTACTTCGAGTTGAGCTTAAGAATCTACAAATATATGAAATACTTCAGTAACAATGAATAACAATATAGGTCAATTCTGTTTGTAGTCGTTTCATACAAAATGTTAAAAAAAATTTTAAAAGTTTTAAAAATAATTCCACCAAATTTTAATATTCGTTTCTTGGAATAAATTAAAAAATAACCGCAGTAATGAGAACTACAAAGGCAAGAAAAGCCTGATTCGTGCCTATGACATTCAAACGCTTATAAGCTTTCAGGATGATTTGTCATCTCACAATAAATTACAAAAGTTCCTTTTACAATAACTAAGTCATTGATCGGTTTATGAATTTATATATATATATATATATATCTTGGAAGACCACTTAAACCCAAGTCTATTGAATTTTATTTTTTTTTTTGATATTGGAGTTAACTGAAGTAACTATTTTTTCAGAAATTTATTTTGTCATTACTGATTATTCGAGGAGCTGTATGGCATTGCAAACGTGGATAATTTAACTTCACAGATAATCATTAAAAAGAACAACAAATTTTTTTTTAACAATTTTCGTTTACAGTAGAAGGGGTAAAAATAAATTTATCATTTAATAAACATTGTACCCACTTAGATCTGCTGGTTTAGCTTATTACAGTGTTAGAAATAGAAATAAAAATTGAAGATATGTATAGTACTATAATAGGTTATTTATATTTTTCTAGAAAGAAAGCGGATAATCGAGATTTTACTGTTCTATACTATGATGTAAATCTGACAAGAACAAATAAAAAACTGATTTATATAATATATTATATTTTAATTATATAAATATTTCCAAGTTCAAGTTAAAAAGGTTTCTAAAACGTGGCATGATTAGACTGTCTTTAAATATGGTAAACCCGTGACGACATATTTTACTATTTTTTTTTATTTTTTTTTAAATAAATAAATAATAAATAATGCGCGTTATACTCTGTAATATTTATAATCCTACTAAGTACTCCTTTAGTCGAAAGTTTCTCATTCTCCACATATGTTTATTTTTTCGTAACAAATTAATACAACGATAATTCTAGTCAATGCATACAGGTACTGTCTATGATTACAGACTATTTAAATATACAATCGCAAAGTGATGTTATAATTTGTGATGAACTTTTCTTTAGGAATATTTTCAGTTAATAGCGTATTGTTCTGCACAATGGAATGCTTCCATTGCTTGTTTTCAAGGATTTTATTCTGTCATTTATGATTTATCTTATTTTCATACTTGAATTTTGATAGAGATTTAGTATATGATATAATTAGTTTTTTTTTTCTAATGTGAAATTTTCGGATTATAATTAAATATTTTGTTCGACAAACAAAAGCTACTTTTAAGTTTTTAAAAAATTGTACGCATGGATGTCTCAGTTCTCAATGAAGAAAATCATGTAGTCAATTCAGCTGCTAAAAAATAAAAGATTTATAATACATTTTTTCGAATTTTGCTTTGCTTTGAAAATTGCGTTGTTTTTACTATCGAAAACGTTTTCTGTTATGAATCTAAAAAGTATTTAATAAAAAAAACAAAAAAAAAAAAACGATTTATTAGTTATTTAGTTGTTGCTATTGAACCATTCCATTGATTCACTTGACCAGTAAAAGTTCAGATCTTCCACAGTTTCGACAAGAGATGATATCAATAGTTGACCTTTTCCTCAAATTTTAATATTTGGAGAAATTCATTGGATGAAAAATTTATGAAACAAATTTAAGGAGGTAAAAAAAAAAATTATTGTAACTGTAATTTTTATTAATGATACTTCTAACTAACACTATTTAAAAAAACAAAACAAGAATAGCATCGAAAGGAAAGAGTTTTGTTTAATGACTATGTCGAAATGAATTATTGGTCACGTTTTATATGACACAAGGAAATATTCGTCAAAGGAATTACTGAACTAATATATATATATATATATATATATATATATATATATATATATATATATATATATATATATATATATATATATATATATATATATATATATATATCTATATATATATATATATATATATATATATATATATATATATATATATATATATATATATATATATATATATATATATATATATATATAAATGAACTGTTTTATCATCAACAATTAAATCGAATATACAGGGAATAATTAAATTACGATTTAAATAATCTTTTAGAGATATTCATCTTTTTTTTTTAATTAATAGATTCGATGTTAATTCTTTCTTTTACAATTATTCTATCTGTGAGTTCAGAGAAAAAAACCCGTTAATCGATTCTTGCTAAAACATAATAATAGTAACAAATAAAAAAATAAAGCGTTGGAACAATTTGGTTTATTCCATTCCTATTTTTGTTAATTTAGTATTTAATTATAATTATTGACATTTAAAAATTATAATTTTAATTATCTTTTTTTGTAATAATATATCAAAATAGCTTGTTGAAGACATTTATTAAAAGATCCATAAAAAATGTTTTATATTTTATTCACTTGGTTCTCAAAGTTCTTTTGTAATTTTATATAAATATTTGATCATGAAATACCCTTTTATTATTTCGAATTTGTTTTAATATAAAAATTTGTTTTGGATCCAAAACAATATTCCAAATACTCTACCCAAAACACTTCATAGGTTGTAGTGTCACGGGTTTTAATTTTTAATTTTAATGTGGGCTAGTAGTCAACCAAAAGTCACTTAACATTATGCAAGGTATTCGTTTAAAAAAAAAAAAAAAAAATAAAATAAATAGCATAAATAAAAGCAATAGCAAAAAGTCGCCTGATATAAACTTTAATATTCAATGAAAAATAAGCACCTGTTTAAGCATTTATTAAGTTAGCGACTACTGTTACATTTTGCTGATTAATTATTATAAATAGGGTCTTTTATATGCGTAGCTTCCTAATTAACTTTCAAACAAAGAATATTCTAGCCTTATATTTAAACAATAATAATAATAACAATTATGCGGAAGTAGAATAATTAATTTCCAAATCGCGCTGTTTATAGTGGATTTCGAATTCATTGGCTATCTCTGTCTGTAATAACCTGAGATATTGCAGTATAAATATTATTGAGTTTTGTTAACGATACCTCAATGCCGAGGTTACTCCTGTTAGCCATTTGACACGTTCTTGCGTCCAGCGAACGCGACCGTCCGATAAACATTTCGTCTATTATCATTTTACGATTTAACTCTACGTGATTATAATATGTGCAGGTTGTGACAAGATAACCAGCCTTGATAAAACGTCGAATTGACAATTCTACCGACACAATTCTATTCGTTTTTAAACAATAATGCTCAACAAAGAAAAAGAAAAATTAACTACAAGGATAATTAACCTACATTGCCTAGATCTGAAATTATTTATCTGGAATTTATGTAATTTATATGCTTATATATATATATATATATATATATATATATATATATATATATATATATATATATATATATATATATGCTTCTCAATACACATATAAAATAAATCAATCTTTTAAATTT
This sequence comes from Euschistus heros, assembly GCA_003667255.2. Lineage (NCBI taxonomy): Eukaryota > Metazoa > Arthropoda > Insecta > Hemiptera > Pentatomidae > Euschistus > Euschistus heros. Next base: position 266,397 of record RCWM02000116.1, read on the forward strand.
ATATATGTATATACATACATATATATATATATATATATATATATATATATATATATATATATAACATATACATATATAAATTTAAAAGATTGATTTATTTTATATGTGTATTGAGAAGCATCCTGTCATGCCTTTTATTAACTATAACAAAACTGTTGGTAAGCTAGGAGGTTTTTTTTAGGTACATTGTTGAATCCAAATGATATATTTTTCTTAATTTTTTAACTAATGAATTTTAATTTTCTAAAATACGAATTAATTTCCGGATGACTCCCATTAAAATATATAGGCTTAAAAACCGTCGTTAATTGGTAGTTGTTGTTTTTTTTATAATAAAGGTTATTTTGTTTTTTATATAAAATGGATGGATTTAATAGCTATAAAATTTTGCGGAATATAATCTTTAAAAATTCCCATAAATTTACTATGCTTTAAATAATATAATTTACTGCTAATACTAAAATAAGAAATATAATTAATATGTTATATCATAGATTATAGGTAATATTAATAAACGCAAAATAATTATGTTTTCATCGTGTTTCACATTATTCATAAATTGTCGGTTTTTCGAATTTATTTACATGTCTACATTTAACCGTTAAATTTCTTTCAAAAACTATGTTTTTTTAACCTAAATTTAAAATAATTCTAATTGTGATTCCTAATTAAAATTTATTTTCTATTGAGAACAAATATTGCACATTATTAAGATCTATGTAAACTGTCACCACGTCGCTATTTTTAGTTATGAAAATACCTGCAAAAACAAACATAATCAATGGCAATTCGAAAGAATTGTTCCTAGTTTAATTCCGTATAGTTGGCAGAAATACACTTATTTTTAAACAAAGACGATGTAAAAAGAAACAGAAAGCAGCATTTTTCGGTTACTAAAATTTCTTGTTTATAAAAATTTCTTTTAGATACTAAAATTTCGGATTTTAGACTTCCTTGCTAAACCGTTTATGTTCAGATCCCAACTAAGGCGGAGGATAGGCGAGAATCTCATTTAAATGAAAAATCAGTTTATTGTTAGATACGCTTCAGTATTTAAGGCAGTATATGTCTGGCATATTTAAAGCTCATTATTTAACTATTAACTTAAGAGAAGAGCTATAATCATTCTTGAACGCAAATAAAAGTGTAAAATATAATTTAGAACTGACAAGACAAACCAACAGGGGTAGAATTACAGGTATTGATTCAACAGCTAAGCAACAGTTCTTATTGATTTGAAAATGTTCCGCTACGATGTTAATTATAAACATTGAATTTAAGCCCCTTCCTCTAGCCTAAGCTGAAACCCTGAGTACGCAAATTACATTGTTTTGGCCAAGTCATTCAAATTCGAATTGCCAGAAAAATATAGAATTTCTCTTGTCCAGATTTCAAAATGAGAACAGTGATAATTAATAAAGTACATGTTACTTTTAATAAGCCGAACCTTGGCTCAGAAGGTTTTCTTGTCAACTACCTTTCCTGGTATGAGGATGTGATGCACAGATAACATAATATAAACATATACAGTTAACTCTTGCAGTTATTGATACAGTGAATTTCGTTGTTTTCGTTTCTTAATTCATATTTTTGTTTTATAACTGCCTTTTTTTTTCTTGTCACCATGAAACATGATTATTTAGTGGAATTCCTTTAGATTCCTGTGTCTCATAATTATGATTTAGTATCAAGGAAAAGTTATTATAATGCTTTAATACCTATATTTCAAAATTTTTCATTCATGACTTATGTTTTAAAATTGTTAGTTCTTTCTTTAAGAATCAAGAAGTCAGTATTTTTTACATCATGCGTACAAATTACAAGTATATAAATTAAAAAAATACCACTCACACACTCACACACACACACACACACACACACACACACACACACACACACACACACACACACACACACACACACACACACACACACACACACACAAACTCACACACGGTCTATAATTCTGCCCTAAAAGTGAAACATTTTCTACCTATACTGAAGTTAATGAGATTAAAAGATAGATTTGTTTTTCACAAAAAATGATGAATTTTTTTATTCAATTATCTGTTTAAAATGTTTATATAAAGCCCAATGTTGATAGTTATACGTGTTTAAAACTTTGCTTCTGGTAATGAAATCTTGCAGATTTTTAAAAAAATAAATAAATTTCTAAAATGATATACTTGGATCATACTGTTAATTGGATTCATATTTCATATTCATCCTCTTATAATCAATTATAAATTCCCCAGAAAGGAATTTTGTTTTCTTATCGAGATCCTATCTCATTTGTTAAATTTACTGATTAATTTAGGTTAAAAATATTGTCATATATCATATCGTTATAGTATGAGATCACACAATTATAACTATAATATCATCTTGAGAACGTTCTAGAAAGTAATACTTGTATCATACTGTACTTGATTATTACGATAATGTAACATGGTAGTTACACAAAATTAATGAATATATTACTCTGTTAGAAGTCAAAACTACAGTGAGGGTGATTGCCTTTTATTCCAACATTTACTTACCTGTAGTCTTAGTTTTTTTAACAATGTTTTTCGCCCAGTTCCTCAGATTTAGTGATCTCCGGTGTTGTTAAATTATTGTCATCGAGAGATGAAATATTTGAAAAAAATTAAATAATCTAATGATGAAATGACATTCTGTTCTAAGTTACATCACTATCAGCAGCTATTTGCTGACCTTTGAATTTAAAATAATACAGTCCTGATGTTATGATCCCTAGTCATAATAAAATAGGAAATCTGGTCTGTGAATAGATCATTAAATATTATTTTCATTTGTTGTTGTTTGGAATAACTGAATGATGGTTAGTAAAATAAATAAAACTTCTAACAATCATTTTGTTTAGATTGATGATTGCCACTTCTATTGGAATTATTTTAATATAAAACTAGTTTCCAATGCTAAACATTCATCTCCAGTTCTGAGGATGATTATTTAACATTCCAAACTAATTTTGTAATAAAATAATTCCAATTGAGATGGCTATTAATTTACCAATCCTAATTGTATTGAACCATCTATACCATCATGCGTACCTCAAGTTAATCATTTTGTTAAAATGGCATTTAGAAATACTAGCACTATTTTAATATTCTTCTTACCTTTTGTTTTATTTCTTGTTATTAGCATCTTTGATCATTTATATCTCTTCTCCAGAGTTAATCCCTCCTAAATCGAATATAGATTAATTGAAATGAAGTCAATACTTATTTGTTACATCAATAAAAATAATAAATATATAAATTTTGAAAACGCCTAAAATTGTATCTCAACTTTTTTGTTTTTTAAATCGTAGTCGGTTTATTTTTAGTCTTTTGATTTTAATAGAAATACTTTTTACAGGGTCTAAGAAAATAAACAGCTCACAACAGTTTGCTTTAAAAATAGTGAACTCACTTTTGATGATATTCTAGATGCAAAGGGAAATTACACTTCATGCTTTTGTGAATTGTAATTCAATTTCTTTAAAACGTTATTTTATTCAGTAAAGATCAGATTGTTATGAAATATGAAAATACGATGCACATTATATTCTAAAAGTAGATTTAAAAATAGCCAGAAAAGAAATGAATAAAAGTATTAAAATTTATTGTTTTTGTAATGAAAATTCAGAATGACATGAGAAATGTAAAAATCCTGAGATGTCATAAGTAAACGTGTAGCTCAATTAAAAACTATGGCACATGGTATTGAACTTAAAATTTAAGAATATATATATATATATATTTTAGGTATATGGAAATAAAATCCTTAACCTACATACAGAACAGTAGGTATTAAAAAAACCAGTTGTTGTCTTTACAAACTATCAAGCTGATATATATTGTTGTTTTAAGAAAAAAAATTGTATTTAAACTTCTTATTTGTAACAGTTTCATTCAAATAAGGTATAGTTATCATATAGTGATTAATTAAGAAAAGAAACTTATTTTTATAAGTTCTTGCTGTGCAATTATAATGAGTTCGTTCACAGCTGCTAAATTTCAAAGGTTTAATGTCTAATTTGCATTTTAAAAAGATAATGATTGTTTCAATTAAACTATGATCTGATATTGGAAATTTATTTTTTTCAAGTAGAAAATTTCCTTGGGCTGAAAATGTTTTAACATTGTTGTATTAAAGATACAAGCAATGTCTAAAGCAATCCTACATTGGTTTATATTAATATATAAAAATATTTACAAAAAAAAAAATAAGAAAAAAAAAAGCAAATTAATATATATATTTTTAAAAATCAAATTTTATTAATTTTTATTTAATTTGATTTCATAGTCAAATGATATAATAGGTTTAATTTTTTAGTTATGTGTAAGAAATCGAATGAACATAAAACACCAAGATTTTTTAACCTACTTCAAAAAAAAGGAGGTTATCAGTTTGACATGTATGTATGTAATATTGTTGGAATTGGATAATATTTGAGTATGATGATCCATTTAGGCTTCCAAGCACGTATGATTGATTTTGTAAGTGTAAGTGTGTATGTTTGTCCACGAATTTCTTGAAAACTAAAAGTCATATCCAGATGATCCTTTTTGATTTAAGTTAGGGATGATAAGTTTGATTTAAGGTTAATGCTTGGAAAGAGTAGTTAAAGAGAGGTACCAAAGGGTATCTTGGGCTTTACATTTTTAATCTTTGAGTAGGCAACAGGCAGTTATTCCATGAAAAAGATTATGGAATTTATATGTTGGGGTGATTTAGAGTAGAAGATTGAATTGATTTTTAGTTGTTGAGAATAAATGTCTTGGCAAAAGTTTGTTCAAATTTGAAATATACCGTGGTGAGTTATAATATTGTGAGGGATTAGAGGTTGAAGGTTTTTTATTTAAGTATTTAAGAATTTTATTCAAGTATTTTTCTTAGTAACAAATAGCTTACTTAAGTAAACTCCTGAATAACTGGAAATTAACTTCCACTAAATAAATTAAAAAAATTATTAATGCCTGATTAAAATTTCCAAACCCCTCATGTACAGAAAAGTAAATATAAATTTATATATATATATATATATATATATATATATATATATATATATATATATATAAATTTTGCTTATAAAAATAATGGGCTTGCAACTGCTCTAAAATGACCTAATCATTTGTTTTTTTAATCTTTTCTAGGCATGCCTCGCAGTATATACTGCAGTAGCGATGGGAATACCAGTTGAGAAAAATGAAGCAGCGCCATTAAAATCAGAACTCACATCTAGTAATGCTAAAGTCTTACCAGATAGCAAGATTGATAAGAATCCTCCAAAAGAAACTAGTAAAAATGCAACTAACAAAACTGGAAATGATTCAGTCATTATTTCAACTCCTTCAAGGTTGAGAATTCAGATATTTATCAAAGGAAAAGAAGCTGAGAATAGAAAAGAACCTTTAGACCTAGAACAGAATAAAACTGAAGAAACAATTTTCAACGACATTCCTAAAAATGGGGTCTTTTTACGCAGAATAATAATTCGCAACAATGGTGTAAACAAACCAGTAATTGATTCATCTGAAGAAGTTTCATCTGGGAGTGATGAAAGCATTAAGGATGTGTTTGGATTTAAACCATTTGGGATAGCTAATGCTCCCAATCCTCTAGACATTTTTTTCAACTTGTTAAAACTGACTGAAGCTCCAATTGATAATATTTTTAATATTCTAGAGAAACAAAAGAATAAACTATCTAACTCATCTGCAATTGAAGTACCTGAAAATAAAAATGAAGCAATCAACTCTGACATTCATTTTGAGGAAGATATGAGATCAGTTGAAAACAAAAAAAATGAGCCGAAATCCAATCAAATGGAAAAAAATGAAAAACATTCTTCAGATGAGAAACCAAATGAAACAGGATCTGATAAACAAGAAATTTCACCAATAGAAGATGAACAGCTAAATCCTATAAATCTTGTAAATGATGCTGAACGTATAATATCCACTATTGAACAGAAACAGAGCTTCAACGAAAATATGTCTCCAAATGTCCCTCAAGCTATCAGAGCTCCTGTCATCCGGTTCTTTAGGTTTATCAGCCCTGACCGTTCACATGTGGAGCGACCAGAGACCTATTCGCCAATGTATCAGAGAACAGTTTACCAACATCCTCATTCATATGTACAACATCCTCATACCTTCATAAGGCAACCCTATAACCAGGAAAATATGGTAACTAAGCGTCCTTTTAGTGGAGAAAATGATAAAATTAATGATGTTAGGTACAAAATACAAACAACAATGACCCCAACGATACGAACCACCACTCAACCAGAATTCTATTCAACCACTCCAAGCGGTATTTCAACGCCTGTGGATAAAAATGTTTATGGAGAAAATTTCAGAGAAACCACACACCATCACCAAAAAACAGAACCAAGTCAAATGATGCCTGTATCAAACAAACAAGAACGACCTGGAATGATAGATAGAATAAACACTGAAAACATCAAACCTTTTGAAGACTTCTTTAAGTATAGAAATCTATAAAAATTTGGGAATTTTTATTTCATAAAGAATTATTTGATTTCTTTATTCAGTATAATGTTATAAATGATTTAATATTAATTAAGTATTAAATAAAAGCAAATGTAGAATTGCTTTGTAATTGAAAGTTAATTATTAAGTACCAGAGAATAAATACAATAATACATTTGTTTAATGTATATTTAAATAGTTTTAAACATTTTAAATTGATTCGAATATAAATCAGGTTTCTTAATTTTGTCCTGTAACATAAAAATGGAATAATCAGTCAAACGAAATTCATAATAATAAAAAGCCAATGTTTTCTCTAACAAAAAAACAGTTTTACCTTATAAAAAAAATGAATAATCCTCTATTATGCTAAGTGTCAAGTAATTTTATTATTTTTAATGAATATAATTGTTATAAGAGAAATATCAATTTGCATTTAAAAAACTATGACCTTATTTTTCATTAATATCTAACCTGGTACTTCTGTGTTACTTATACTTTATATTTTCCATTTATAGAAAAAATAGAAATAAAAAAATAAACTTTGAACAATTTAATTCATGAATGTTAAAAAAGCTACCTTAAGTTCTATTATTGAAGCCAGATGATAGAAAATTGAAAGAGTTAAGGCTGAGAATAGCAAAAAGAGCAAAACAGTTGCTGAAATGTATTTTAGACAAGGGAAATACAAATGATCTGTTTATTGAAAACCTTACAATTATTGAGGGTTTAATTTGACTTTTGTACATAAAAATTAAATCACATACCATACAAAATCAATATATATATTTAATGAAGGTGAAGATATATCATCATGAAACTTAAGATGTGAAATCAATAATTTTCTGAAACTATAAACAATATTGTACTAGTTGCTTAACAAAAGCATTTTGGAATTATAAATATGTTTTATCATAAGCTCAATAAGGTTATAGTAATACAAATATAAATAACAAAAACATATATATGAATATGATGGTATGTAACATAAACTAAATAAACTTATAACTAATTGTTTATTTATTTTCTTTCAATTTTATTGTACTCCAGATAAATTCATAAGTCTTACTTAATTTTTAATTATTACAAATAAAATGTTTTTGTCTTATGAGAAATGCCATGTAACCAAAGACTACTAAAGTGTCCATCATTTGACAAAATCCAGGAAGAAATAGGATTATCATAATATGTAGTGTTCTTGGAGTTAATGAAGAGGTGGTCTCAAGCACTTAAATATTCTCTCAGTGCATCAATGATCACTGATGTCACTTATCTACACCTTTAAAATCTGTTTAAGAAATTTCCAACTCTTTTAATTGGTTTATTTGACTAATATTGATTTTTAAAAACAAAGTAATTTTTGATCATAATTGAAGGGTTTGTTAGATGAATGGACCATGTCACATTTTTTGAAAAATACAATCTAGTACATTGAATGAAGAATTTATGTGCTGAAGTGTTAAATAGAAAATTCTGAATTTTTCAAAACAACTAGAAAAGTAGAAATGAAGAAGATGAAGGACTATATAAGATTTGCCTGCTAAAAGAAGATGTACAAAAAAAAATATTTCAAACATAAATTACTCAAAGTTGTGTTTTGCAAAAAAAACCCCTTCATCCACCAAACCCTTCAATTTTAAACACAAGTCTTCAGTCTCCCAAACAATAGAAAATAACTAAACTATCCATGACTCACATTTATTTGTTTATCATTTATATGTTTTGTCATTAGGGATGAAAATCGTAAAATGCACACAAATTTCTCAAAAATGCACCTACTTTCAACTGAATAAAGCCTAATAGAACAGTAAGTAGTTAAAATAAAAACTGAAGCTTTTGGCATAAGCTTTCAATATAAATAATATGAACATAGTTTCTTTCCTATTTCCTTTTTAACATTTGTACATCTTGAGCTGTTTTCTCAAATAGATCAAGGGCACAAGTGACAGATTCCCTTACGACAGCATTATTTTTTTTAATTCATCTAATATTTCTTGCATGATTATAGTAATATATATTATTCATAAAATATTCAATAGCAAAGTGACAACACCCAACCTTCCGACAGCAGCTTGAGCGGAGCACTGAAATTGATCTGATTAATAGAATTGCTTTGAGAAACGTTTACTGTGCAGGCTCTCTCCACCTAGTTACAGTATATATCATCTAACAGCTAGGGCTCCTAGGTTAAGGGATAACTTCTCTGATCTCCCTAATGCAAAACTCTTACTATCCAACAAAAGCACTGTTATAGAAAAACTAAAGAACAATTCATTTTTGAAAGATATAAAAGCCGAGCGTTTAACTCAAAGTATAACCCTTCTTATAGAAGTATTTGCAATTTTACTAACCCCAAGCCAGAAAAATATTTAACATTTAATATAAATATAAAAAAATTAAGAACTGTTAGTCAGCTAAGAGTGTGTAACAATGAATATTTAGGAATACTTTATAGAAATCAATGTAAAGTGGTCTAAGTGGTTTATCTGTGCGAATGGTGCCATACTGAAGACTGTTTGTAGCATTTGCTATTCGATTGTCCTGCAATCAAATCTCAAAGGCAGCGTTATCTACATACGTGTATTATTGAAAAGGACTGTTTGCAATCTCTTGAAAGTGTATTGGAATTAAGTAAATAGCATCGACAAGCTAAATAACATTTTTTTGTTCCTTAGATCTGTCATTGAATATTGAGTAGATGGATTTACTTTGTATTATGTTATGTTATGTATTTATATTATGTACTTTCATTTGTAATTATTTGTTTCTATTCTATGTTTGTTATTGTTATAACTAATTTTTTTTCTTGTTATTGTGAGGCTGCCAAGCCAACTCCTGTGTATATAGGAAGTTTCCCAAACAATAAAAATATTCATTCATTCATTCATAGTTTCTTTCCCGTTGACACAGTAGTATATATATATATACAATAATAAAAACGTTATTTATTGATATAAAAATGAAACAAAGATATAATCTTTATACTGGGACATATCGCTCATTTGCTGCAACACTGACATAACTCAAAAACTTTGATTTTGCAGAAAGACAGTCTTGTAAGTAAAATACAGGACGATCTGTTGATATACAACGGTGACATATCCTGCTCTCTCTTAGTAAATATTCGAAGCTCAAATATAAGCTCAAATAAGCTCAAACGTTCTACTGACTAAAACTACATAGGTGAATGGTTCATTATACAGTCAAAAGCTCGGCATTACACAAAAGCTTGCTTTTGAGTTGTGTCGCTGCAAATGAACAATATGTTCCCCTATGAATAATACAACTGTGTCGTAAGATGGTACAATAATTGCAAAAAAAGATAATAATACATATCAAAAATTAAATATGTACAACAGTGTAAATACAACTGAAAATAGAACTTTTGGTATAAATATAAACAAAAGAAATAGAAAAAAAAATTACAATAATTTGAAAATGGGTTAATTAAAATTTAAATAAATGATTTATTTATACCGATTAAAAATTAAATATAGAGGTTAAAAATAAATGATAATAGGAAAATGGGAAAAGAGAATTTATGTATAAATATAAAAATAAGAAATTAAATCATAAAGAATTTCCACCTGCAATCAATTATAGCTATTTGACAACTAATTTCCTGGAATCAATCACACAATTTAATCATGATTAAATCTTTTGATCAAAGTATCATTAATCCACTATAAAACAACTAAAAGATTTAATCATGATTAAATTAGGTGATTGATTCCAGGAAATTAGCTGTCATATATTAAATTTTGATTAAATTTTAGCAATGATTAAATTTTTCCCAACTCTGCTGCAATCTTAAATAGAAAAGAAAGCTATTTTCACATATTGTATATTAAATAAATTTAAATAAAAACATACAGATCATAAAATTGAATGTAAAATATTTACATTAAAAAGACAGAAATAAATAAAAGACCAATAGTTAAAAGTTTACTTGATAAGCTTTCTTAGGTTTACATGAAAGAAATGTTTTAGTAGTAATAGCAATCAGTTTAAGATAATAACATAGTTTTTACAGTGATTTTCAAGTATTTTGGTAATTTTAGATGTAATGTAGTAACTCGAGGATTTCCTAAGCAGTCATATCATTCTTAATTGCAGAGAAGGCCCTTCTTATGACTTTGATCTTTTATTGTCTGAACGACAGCTGTTTTTATAATTTATTTTTTTTTAAATTGTCAATTTTATGTGAACAATGGTTTTCTTTCTAAAGTTTAAAGTGGCAGGATCTATTTAAAATAGGAGTTTCTAATTTGGGGGAAGTGAGACTAGTTCTAAACTAAATTATAGTTGAAGGCCTTAGTTGAAATTTTAGTACACCATTTATAAAAGAATTTAGTCAGATAATTTAGCTTTATAATAAATCATGTAATAAAATTGCAGATTTTACAATTAATTATGATGTTTAGAAAATTAATACAATTTCCTTGAATGAAACGTCTGCATTTCTTAAACAAATAAGAATACATTCATGCAAATTTTTTAAAACTTGAAATTAAAACAGACAGCTTGAACTGAAAGGTGACTTTGGAATCAAATGTTTCTCATTCAATGTGGTAACAAAGCATATCACAGAAATCTATTCATTTTAACCATCTTCAAGCTCCTACTTGTTTAAAAAGCCCAACTGACACTTGCGGCAATAAAGAGAAAAAATTGTAACAAATTTGATGTAGCTAGTGACTTGCGTTGTGCCCTTACTAAAATGTAACCAGGAATTAAGATACATATTAGTTAAGAAAATCCAAGTTTATCCATCTCACTTATGTATTTTGCTCTCACCAGTATTTCTTTAACTTAAACATATAATTTTGTACATTTTATCAGTAAAAATAAATGTTTTGTTTTTAATGCGATACTGTTTTTGTTTTTTTCATATACTTAAAAAAATTACTGTGTATAAGAGAGGCAGGGTGTGAGTCTTTTGTTTCAACAAGAGGGGGCATGGTAAAAAATGTTTGGGAACCTCTGGTTTAAATTAACATTAAGTGAACTCTGTTTTTCCCTCCGGCCTTTTAATTACTAAAATATAAAAGTTTATATAACAAATATTTACTAAAAAAATAAGACAAAATATTTTGATTATAATTATTAACAAATGATCTCAATTCAAGATATTTCAAAATATGATAGGAAAAATACACTTTGCCTCCATTTAACTTGGGAGTTAAGGAGGTAGATTGTTGGTTTTGAGTTTATATTGTCACTGCTACATTATTGAAGAGTAGAATAGAACAAAAAAACTTTAACCTGGAACAAAGTCCCTTAAGAATAACATACACAACACAAAGTAAAGCATAACTGGCCAAGAGATTTTAGAAATCATTCAACATAGGTAAAAAAAAAAAAAAAAAAAAAAAAAAAAAAAAAGGAGGAAGAAAAAAGGCAGAATATAGGAGTTAATATTGTAAAAAAATTGCAAAGAAAAAAATAAACAACAGGAAAATGAGAATTAAGAAGAAAAAGATCAAAAATCAATAATTATTCTTACAAGGATTAAAACATTATCATCAACAAACTTTAAATTTATGTCTGACATACTTTGTGGTTACATTGTTCAATTACATACATGGTGAGACATCCATATCATTAGAGAGCGTCAGGCTGGAGAGAAAGAAGAGTGTTTTAAATGTTTTGAGGGAAGAAGCATTGCGAATGCAGGGAGGGAGAGAATTCCAGAGAATTGACGATCGGACTAGGAAGGACCTTGGAATGCAGTACTTCTGTGGGATTGAGTATAGAGATCGGAAAGACGAGATCTTGTATGCAGTGATTTGATTGAGGACTTGAATTGCAGGATACTGTAAATAAAGGGACGGTGACGGGTGTTGATAACTTTGAAACTTATTGGAATAAGTAGGTGCCAAGGAAGTATTTTATGCGGAAGGAGGGGAAGAGTCAATTTAATTCGGTATAGAGATGCAAAACATGGGAACGTCTCGAGGTTCAGAAGAGAACATTATGAAGCAATTCATGAGGTGTTTTAACCTAGCCTCTAGAACCCGCCATATATCACTCAACCATAGTCAAATTGGGGGAAGACAAGAGAGGATACTAAAAGTATCCTTGGCCATCCAGCCATTTGGATTTTGGATCGGGGGGAAGATGAGAGGGCTTCGTGGAAGTAATTGGATTTTGTTAGCCGGATAGTGGTTTGTTTTAGGTTTCTAAGAGCCTTAAACGCTTGATAGTTTTCTTCTAGCATGGTACGTCTGAGGCTTCTTCGGGCAGCCTCGCGTCTTCTTTGTGGATCGTTAATATCTTGGGTCATCAATGGAGCCGGGTGACGGTGGCGAAAGTTTGAGGTTTTAAGAGGGGCATGGGTATCAAGGATAGATAGGAGATCGGTGGTAAGTAAATCAACCACGGTTTCTATTGAGGATTCAATTATAAGGATTCGAAATCAGGTAAAATCTTATCTCGGGTAAAGGAGTCTATGTTGCAGAAGGTAATTGTTTTAGGGAGGAACTGAGGAGTTGGGATATCATATGATCTTGTTGCAGAAGGTAATTGTTTTAGGGAGGAACTGAGGAGTTGGGATATCATATGATATTTGTACGAGGTCATGAGAGGATAGGAATGAAACGGTTGAAACCGTTGACATGAGGAAAGAGGGTTTTTTGGTAAATCTGTGAAATGTAGGTCCAACAAAGTGACGGACCCACGGGAGTGATGGGTGGGCTTAAAGGGTACTATAAAGAGGTGAAGGGAAAAGAAGAGGTTTTCTAAATAGATTTTGTCATAGGAATCAGAAAGGAGGTTGGTATTCATAATTGTAGAGGTTGGATTCGAATGATTGGTCAGAAGAAACACGTGGAGGTCGGTAAACCACTACATATAGGAGAGAATGGGCATTGATGGATATTTCAACAAATAGAAACTCAATATTTTGGAGATTTGAAGGATGTAAGCGAAGAAGGACACGAGACATAAGGCTATCATGAACATAAAGCGCTACCACACCACCTGTCCGGTAAACCCGGTCGTGACGGATGATAGAGTAGTTAGGGAGAGAAACTAAGGAAGAAGGGATATAGGGTTTAAGATAGGTTTCAGAGACTGCAATGATGTGGTAAAAATTTTGAGTAAAAAACTCTAGGAATTCATCAAAGTGAGCAGGTAGGTATTGAGAGTTTATGTGACAGGGGGTTAGGATATTAGTCATTTTGGCAAGGAGTTAGGGAAATATAGGACCGTAAGTAAAAGGATGACGCTATATATGAGATCGAGTCGTAGATGCCATGAAGAAAAAATACGTAGTAATGATAACAGAAGAAATAATGAATGATATGTAAAATATAGATATAAAAGTATAAATACATATAATAATGTTAAGTAAAAGTAAAAGTAGTAACAGGTAAATAACAATAGTAGAGAACGAGCTAATAATGAGTAGGTAAAGAATTTATGACAATAAAAATAAGTAAGAAAAAAAAATCAAATGAAAATATAAAAGTTAACCAATTACAGGTAATAAATATCATGATGATAAAAATTATTGAAAAACTGAAAACTAATTTGGTAAAGATAATCAATAATATTTTAATATAGGTGTAGACCGAAGAAGCGGAGAAAGGAAATGGTCAGAAAGTCAGACGAAAACATCTAAGTCCTGAGGCTGGGGAATGTAGATCATTGGTTGGCCGTCTTCTTTACGGCGCCGCACTCGCCCTCCTGCAAACCATACATATTTTAATTTGCCGGTAGATCTCTTCTGATGGGCGAGCCAATACAGATGTCTGTTGGTCGGTGTCATCTCCTCACTTGGATATATCTCCTGCCAGCCATTATCCCCCATTAAGTCCCTCTTGACTTTCCTCCTCTGTATTAAATCGACCATCAGTGATTTTTTGACAAATCGCGCTATTACGGGCGGTGGTCGCGCGCCATCCTTCCTGGGCCTCCGGTGCTCCACTAGATCAAAATCTTCTATGTTTAGCTTGATACAATACCAATTATGTATTGTAGTACCGCAGATACATGAAGAGGAAATTATGAAGCTATGCTTATACTACATTGACTGATACAAAACAAAATATATAGGTACATCAATTAATATCTAATAATGGTGCGACAGCCACTAGAGAAGAAATTAAATAGTCGGTCGGAGAAATAGAGAGCGTGAAAACATATTCAATGAGATCTAGAAGTGTAGGCCTGAGACCAACTTGTTTCATCTGATTAATGGCGACTATAATTTAACAATTATAGTTCCTTTTTTCTTTTTACGAGAGAGCGGAAGATTTAATAGCTTTATAACGGTCTGCTTTTATATTCATTTCACGAATAGGAGTCGGGTAGGTAGGGGGGGGGGGGGTGTTAAAGTGATATATAAATGACTCTACTCGTTACCGTACGCCTCTTTATTAAATCTGAGAATTTATAACACTTCTGTTACTGTTCAGTTAATATATATAGACAAATTAATTCAGAATTACTTTCATTTTGAAAATACAATAAGCTAAATTCTGTCATTAAGACGATGAATTAAATATATTATTATTTTCATAACTTATAATGTGCATGTATGATTTAGTTCATTTACATGAACAATAAATCATAAATATTTAAATTGTAAATTCAACTGTCAAAATATCATGTAGATGGTATTAATATTACATGATTTTTTTTTTTTTTTTTTTGCAAAATCAACAAATGGTCTCCTTAAATTTAAACTGTTTACCTTCAAGTGCTAATGTAACAAAAAAAAAAATATAACTCAATAACATTAAAATATTTATAACGTTTAAGATTTATAACATTGAAGTTTATTATTATGGTGTAGAATTGCCGATGTTTTTAAAAGTATTAATTTAACTTAAAAAATCCGAAGATAGAAGCCCGATTTTCGAAGAAAAGTAACTGTTTGTAATTTGTTTATCATTTGTAAGAGCTGAGCTATAGTCCAGGCAGCTTGTGTCAAAAGAGGTCATAATAAGGAAAGTTTTAGTGTAATTTGATTTTTTTGATTTTTGGTACTAAATTGCTTTTTGAGGTGCTGAGCACGAAGCTGATGTTTGCCAACAATATTTATACGGGAAATATGTCCCCCCCCCAAAAAAAAATGTAAAAAATAGACGATTTTTTTAAAGAGTTTGGATAACTTGCGGTAAGAACCACTTCCCTGCGAAAACACTCTTTACGCTATAACTCCACAAGTTTGTGTCCGATCCAAAATATTTTTATATAATCTGATAAAAAATATCTTTTTTGATATTCAGACCAATATATCATACCTGACCAAATGGGAAATTTTTAATCAAGTCCCTTAAACGCTGGGGGGAACCCCCGTACTGTTGTGAAATCCTTTTTTTTTGAGAACATTTCTCGCTATAATTCCAAAATTATTTGTTCAATTCCAAATTTCTTTACTTCATGTCAAAGCCTATTAAATTTACTATCAGATCCTATATATAAAATTGTAATTAAATCCCAAAATACGAGAACACCAAAACAATTTGTTCAATCCCAATTTTTTTTTTTCATCTCAAAGCTGGTAAATTTACTATTAGCTCCTATATATTCAGATTTGATTAGATCCCATGAAATACCCACCCCAGCACGCTAAATACATAAGAATGTTGTTAATGTGTATGACAATTTTGACATGTTCAGCGGGCTAGCGTGGATATTTCATGGAATTAATCAAAATTTCATATGTAGGAACTAATGAAGAATTTGACCAGCTTTGGTTATAATTTGGGATCGAACAAGCTGTTTTGGAGTTATGGCGAAAATTTTTCCAAAAAAACTTGGATTTTACAACAGTACGCGGTTTTTAGCGTGGTATTGTGGATATTTCACAGGATTTAATGTTAATTTCATATATAGGTTCTGATAGTTAATTAAACTAGCTTTCTGATAAATTTTCGATCATCCTTCAAACTTCAAGGAATCACTATGAAATAGCACAATTGATAGAGCGATTGCATTGGGTTATGTTACAATATTATTGGGAAAATAGATTCTCCAGGTCTTTCCGACTGAAGATACAAACACAGTGCTGGACATAACAATAATAAGGTTCAGGAAGGGACGTCACACACATTCGACGATCACATAGAAGGGGATATGGTTATGCCTTGGGTTATAGCGTGCTTGGGGCTTCTCGGTCGTATCATTTCTTTTCGGGCCGGACGATTGAGTAGCATTCAAGAACGTTTGTAAGTCGATATTCTTACATTAAGCATAATTTAAGAGCTTATAAAAAATATTAATAATACCTTTGATAAAATAATTATAATTATAATGTTTTTTATTTGTTTTTGTTTTTT
Organism: Euschistus heros; assembly: GCA_003667255.2. NCBI lineage: Eukaryota > Metazoa > Arthropoda > Insecta > Hemiptera > Pentatomidae > Euschistus > Euschistus heros. The sequence goes on from RCWM02000116.1 coordinate 283,189, forward strand.
TGGCCAGAACTGTATCGATAATTATTTCTATATAAATTATTTTTTTCTTATTCACAGACCTCATTTTTCTTCAACTAGATTGTTTGTTTTTTTACAAAACGCCAAAAAGTAGACTGATTGAATCACTATTTCTAACGGTCCACTGATCTTTAGAAAGTTATAAAATTAGATATTAGTAATTAGGGATGGCTATCGACAAACGATATATCAAAAATATCGATATTTTTCTTTAACATTTGCCGTATAGATACGAATGTTACGATATGTCGTTACCTCTATATTATAAATATACAACATACAACTATATATATTAAAATAAAGTTACCAAATCCTTATAGCCGATTATTTTTCAAAGCTGGGCATACCATCTCACATTCAAAAAATAAATTAAGTGGAAACCTTTTGGGAGATATTTTTCCTACGATCCTTGACGGTATGTGGCAGTTAAATTGATGACCTCATAATATTGTTATCTGACTAATTATATGTGCCTAATGCCTTCTGTTTAATTCATAATAAACTACTTTTGTATTTAAAACATTTAAAATATTTTTTATCTTTTTTAAATTATGAAATAAATTAATTAAAACGGAACAGAAATATAACTGTCACATGAAAGGAATATTTAAAATAACATTTGATAAAAATAAATATCAAAATAAATATATTCCCTCAAATCAGTTTGGATTCCGTTCTAGCCACTCCACTGTTCAACAAGACCTCTGAGTTGTTGACTACATTTCCTCCGCACTTAAAAGCAAACAGTATGCCGGTTTGATTTTCAAGCTCAAAACCCATCTACCTCAACCCCTATTCCTAGGTGTTTGATCCTACCTCTCTAACCGTTCGCTGCAAAATGGAATACTCTAACTGCTACTCAATCGAGGGACGTGTTCCACAAGGCAGCGTTCTAGGTCCAGTCCTATTAATCCTCTACACGGTTGATATCCCAACTACTTCTGAAACCTTTCTTGCATCATTTGCTGATGAATTCCATAAAACAGCTGTTCTATTATCTCATCTTGATCCTTAAATGACTTCCAATCATCTCCAAAGTCACTTGACACAAATCGAGGATTGGTGCAACAACTGGAGGATAAAAGTGAACGAATCAAAATGCACTCACTTAACTTTTACCCTCCGTCCTACATCCTGCCCTCCTGTTGATATCACTCATATTTCATTAACCATAGCTGACACTACGGTATCTTGGCTTTTAACTGGACAAAAGACACATGGAACCCTCACACAAGACTTAAATGGCAAGAACTTAACAGACACTTCAGCCAATTGTATAGACTTTTAAATACGACATAAAGAACTCACCTTTCCACTGAAAACAAAATCCTCATATACAAAACCATCAATAAACCTATTTGGACCTATGGACTTGAACAGTGGGGGACAGCAAAACAATCGAATATCAAACGCATTCAATCCTTCCAATCCAAAGACCTTCGTACTATTGTAAATGCTCCATTTTATGTCTCAAACAAAACCCTACATAATGATCTCGATATACCTTTTGTCCTTGACCTAATACCCCCTTGAGTTTTCTAAATTCTATCAACACATTTTCAACCAAACTAACCCTCTGGCAAAGTCATTATCCAGCTCCACACATCCTTATAAACCTCCTCGCAGATTAAAACGGCAATGAACCCGTGACCTATTGTAATAAATATAAATTACTGGAGTTATGGCAATGGCCAGCTTCTCAACCAAAGTCCTGAGCGACTGTGTTGCTTCTTCTGAGCTTCCTCCAAATTCGCACACTAGTGACGCGATTGACAAAACAGGGTTGGGATTTCCCTGGGATGTTTGGGTACATTGTATATATAGTGTTATTGTGTTTTTTAATTTATTTAAAATTGTTTTGTTTTTTTATTTATTTGCCATTTATTTTTTATTTTACTTCTTTTAATGATTATTGTTATTATTTTTGTTTTCTCATTTATAATTACTATTGTTTACATTGTTTATACTTTTATTTTCTGATTTATCTAATTAATATTTTGTATAGTTTATATTTTTTTTAGAGATTTTTTTTCTTTTTATTTAATTATTCATATTGTATGAATGGATTTTATGCCATCCATATCAATCATTGCTCTTTAAGAGGTAGCTTGTTATATTTATTCAATAAAACAATAAGATTCAAAAAAAAAAAAAAAAAAATAAAAAGGTAAAAAAAAAAAAAAAAAGAATCTAAAAGGTAAAATATGATTATTGAAAAGAATGTAGTGATATATTGAAATTTTAGAAAAAATAAAAATTGATGCATTCACTTGAAAAATATATTGACTTTCCATATTACATTTCAAACGTAACTAATTAAATAAATTATAAAGACAACGAATTTTTTTTTTAGTAATGTGTATTTGTTTGTTGTATTCATTAACACTAAAAAATGTTCAGTAATACTAAAATGTCCTAAAATTATTAAAAAATAATAAAAACAACATACAAAAGGGCGATTTCCTCAGCAGGCCTTGAACAGAAGGTCGTGGATTCAAATTCGGTCGGGGTATTTTTGGAATTTATTTCATAGTAGACCCACGGAATGAATCTTACCACCCTTGCTAGAATAGTTTGGTAACGTGTTGGATAACCCGGCCTCTCTGCCTTTACTGTGGTACATAAGGACGCTAAGCTCAATAAAACATACAATATATGTGCATGAAATGATGCAACTTAATAAACAAAGATAAACAAACAAAGCATAGACCGTTTTATTTGGTTGTTCCAAATGAAATACCCAATTTTATAAATTTGTCTCAATGTTTACGGAGAATTAATTCGTTGTGTGTTGATTCTCGATAAAATATTTACATTATTTGAATAAGACCTCTATTTACATTCTTCGAATGAATCCTCTATTTACAGTGTTTGTTTATCCCAAGTAGGCATACTGATTTTAGTTTTATTTCAAATGTGAAAATAGAAATATGTAATTTCCGAATAATTTTATTTTATGAGCTAAAACTTGGTGGTTCCGCTTTAGAGCATGTGGTTCCGATATCAATTAAAGAAAAAGAAGACATAGTGAAAGAACCATTCATCGTTGGTTTTTAGAATTTTTTTAAGAGATTAATTAATCAAATTAATTTTTATTTTTTACTGAAGAGGGAAACCATCAATTCAATATCATGCAAAGAAGGAAATCGTATGTATCGTAAACAGGAAAGGATTTATTCTGTTGTTTGTTAGCGCTCGGCATCATATTACGATTCAGAACGTAAATCAAATGAAGAAGTTAGTTTAATTCCTACCTCATCTCCCATCTGCTGATCTCTTTGCCTACCACTTTTTACGGAGCTTGGATCTCTTTATGTAAGGAAAACTGTATAAAAATTATACAGACGTTAAAAATATCTTTTCTGACTTCGTTTCATCACGTGACTCAAACGTTTTCATTGAATGGTATTTTAACCTTGACCGGTCAATCGGTGAAGAGTTCGGAAAAGAAGTAAAATATTTTAATAAACTATACTTTTTTTTATTTATCTCCTATTTTCCAAAACAGACCTTCCATGTGGGATGTAAGAAGTATTTAGCTAATTTTTTTTCGAAACTAGAAACTGTTTCACTTCAATTTTGGAGTAGCTTTTAAGAATTCCTTATCCAAAAGTAATTTAACATCTATTAAGTATTTGTAAATCCTTCTATAACTACTGGAAGGATAGTAAAGTTAAAAAAAAAAAAGAGATCTACAATTTGGAGTTTGGTTAAGTACTTATTTGGTCAAAATCATAACGGAGTTAAACGAAGTAAGATAATGCCCTTTATCCTATATTATTTTTTATACAAATAACAAAAAGAAATTTTTTTTTTTTAATTTGTTGTTGTTAGTTTATTTGGATTTAACGTCCTTATGTATTCCTTCAGGACCGAGCGTGTTGAGACCCTCACCCCAACTCACTCGGCCATCGAGTTCCCCATTTTTATTTCTTTATATTTATTTAATACCATTGCCGAATATTACTCTAAGAATTACAATATTTGTATAGAACAAAATCTTATTCAATTAATTTTTGTCGTAGAAGTTTCACAATTTCCTGAATGTTGATATCATTTAGTATAATATACTCCTAAATTGTTTTTCCATTTTTTAAAATTTTCACAAATTGAAAAAAGTATTTAAAATAATTTAGGTGAATATTCTATGCAGGTGGGATTTTGTTATTGTTTGTTTGTTTATTCAGGCTTAACGTCCATATGTACTCCAAGTAGGGCATGAAGGACGCGAGTTATCCTACAGGTTACCAACCTGTTCTAACCAGGGTGGGTCCGCCACGAAATAAATTTTATTTCGCACACGGGGGGATTCGAACCCACGACTTTCGTACAGAGCGCGCTGAGACACTTGCCTCAACTCACCCGGCTATGAAGCCATTATGGGATTTTGCTAAATCACTAGAAACTTTGTTCCATTTTATTCTTTTATTTCTTGTTAATATTCTTTTCAGTTCCAATAGTGTTCCAAGTACTCAGCAAATCTGCTGGTTTTGAAGTAACCATGAGTCTCTATTTTAAGTTCCTGATTTGTCTTTTTTTTTAAGGAAGGAGAGACAGACCAAAGAACTGCAAACACAGAGTCCACCAGTATCTATATGTTAGTAACGCTTATATTTTTTACTAATTGTAAGTGCTTCTATAACAGCTGCATAATATTGTCGGAATAAGCTACTGATAATGAACGCTTAATTCATTCATATTAATAATCTGCATGTATGACTTATATTATATTAATAAAAGACTATATAGATATTAATATTTTTTTTTTAAAGAAAAACAAACTCTATAGGCCGGTCAACACGCACCGACTTGTCTGCACAAATGTTTGCGCAAACCAGGCTTGCACAGACAAATGGGTGCGTGTGGACCGGAAAACTGAGGACTGTACAGACATTGGAGTGGTGGTTTGAGGTTTGAGAAAAAGAGCATAAATATAGGCACAAACCACAGACAAGTCGTTGCGTGTGGACTTCGACAGTTCAAACCTCAGTCATTTTCTGTTGTTTTCGTGCATTGCATTGACTTAAAGAAGTTACTAATCTCAATAAATTATTGTATGTTTCAATGTCCATGCGCAAGTAATTTTGCCAGTCCTCAGGTTCACTACGCAATTCACGAACTAATTTTACATGAGACAATCGTTCTCTTTTTAGTAACCAATGTCTAGACCAAATTAAACTTTGCTTAGATATAATTATTTTACCTTTATTTCGTTTTTTCCTAGCAAGACACAATGCAAAAAGCGACCACAATAACACTTCTTCCATGATTACTTTCTGACTGATTTGAAGAAGATTTGTGTTGAAAACCGCACGTGTAGACACATTTTCATACCACAGTCTTGTCTGCGCAAACATTTGTGCAGACAAGTATGTGCGTGTGGACCGGCCTTAAAGGGAAATATTTTTTTTTTGTCTCTCCGTATTGTTGTTGAATAAAATCATCGATATAAAGATGGTTTTTGAAATGTTATAACTTTGGGTAGGAATAACCTTATTAATTTTAGTTTCAAAGTATGATTTAATTTATTTTTATATAATTTTCCAACTTTTACTGACAATCCTTCCATGGAGTGACGCATCACAAGCCTGTAGAGAGATGACGGGCCCTTGTGCTCAGCGCTGACTCCACAGCTTCGGTTCAAGTGTCACATGTCGATAATCGTATATCTGATCCCATGAATTTCCGAAATTCTAGGCTTCTTTCCTAAGCTTAAGCTTCCCTCTTTCTGCGGATTTTTTGATTTAAATGTTGGCTTGATTCATGAAGATTCCATATAATATAACAATGAGAATCAATAACAATTAAAGAAATCCAAAAGGACATTTCCCTAAATACAATTCAATACTACGTGAGGTGTGAGATCTTTCCTCTTTTAAGACTAATAATTTTAGATCTCATTTCACCAAAAACATTTTTTTTTTTTTTTTTATGAGGTGCCTTGTTTTTCATTTACAAGAGATATGTAACGACCAGTTTCGATCTTGAAGGATGCAATGAACTTAAAGAAAAATAATAACTGATGATTCGAAACTTATGTCGGTAAAAAAACACGAAAACTTATGTTTATAAATGAGAGATTGCATAGTGTGACAAAAAGGCCAAATAGGAGAAAATATTAATTTCGAGTTAAATAGATGTATTATAGTCCTCAGAATTTGGAATGAAACATTTTCTTGGGCATTGGATTAAATGAAATCACAATGAACTTCAAAAATGGTCAAAATTTGGGTCAACAATTAAAAAAAAAAAATTCAAAATTCAAAGTTGGAATTCTACTTCTTATTATTATATGCCCTTATAGCTCTTTTTATCTTTGATTCAGCGATGGTATAGTTTTGCCCGTTTTGCTCTAGATAAATATTTGAGTATAATATATGCTAATACTGCACTTCGCCTCACCTAGCTATAAATTAAACTGAGATATATTGTTATTATACATTCAGTATATCACCTCATGATTTGTAATTAATCTCCTAACTTACATATATTCCATACTTTTGATTTTTGATGTTATATTATGTATTATATTTTTTTATACTAATTCTTGAAAAATCTTTTATAATTTCTTCCAAGAATGAGGCTATTAATAATATATATAGTGAGGTGGTAGGTGTAGGCGGAGGCTGTACTCAGTGGGCGAAGAGATTTAAGAATTTATTTACCCTGTCAGCGGCACTCCCCCCTCCAATAAATACATAACGACCCATCCGATAACTGATATCCTCCTATAACAAATAACCCAGGCACATCTCTCACCTAACTTCTTCCCAGTCATTCAATATCAGCCAAGGTGTCCGGGCTTCGTCCTGATAACAAGGAATAACGAACATCTCGGCTTGATTCTAAAAACTTGTAAAGAGGGGAAAGAGTGTTCAATGATAAGATATAATAGCGTTTTATTATTAAGATAGCCTGTTGACGTTTGATAAGTTATTTTGGAAAAAAAAATATCTGCTGCATTGAATCGGGCATGGTAGCCGAACGTAACATGAAAATAGTCAGTAAACTTTTGTACGTCCCAGTACGTAATGGAATAGGATCACAGCTCACAGATCTCACAGATCTTCCCGAGATCCGTAATAAATAATCAAAACGAGCATTCGTGAATCGAACAGTGGTTGTGGAAGTCTCTTGGGTTCTAATATTCTTTTACATAGATTGCATTTCCCTCCAAAATGTAGTAAGGATACTTGTTGGTTCAACATAGTATTCACCAGATCAGCCCATACTATTACCATTGGCAAAAACAGCACATTTGTACATTAAGAACGGCTCGGCCGATTTTAATGAAATTTGATAATTATGTTTCATTCATACTTATTAAAATTTTGAAAGAGTTTTAACGGTTTTTTAATTGAGTGAGGGGGAGTGAGGGTGGGGCTATATTTGGCTATACTAAGAACTGCTCGGTCGATTTAATTAAAATTCTATTATTAATGTTTATCCATATTTTATAAAAAATACTTTCTAAATACTGAATGTAAATTGATATAAATCTAAATTGAATGAAATTAAATATATAGGTATACTACTAAATCAATTCTATAAAGTCGGTTAAAATTCATTATTTAGTTATTTTGGAAATAATTTAAAATTGTTTAAATATAATTTAAAAATGTAATATAAAGTTGAACTCATTTAAATGAAATGGACAGTTATTAATGATAGTTAATCTTATGTAAACAAAAAAGTTTAATCTACACTTTTTTCAATATAATAAACAATGAAATACCGTTAGAAAGAAAAATTTCGAAATCATAAACGAAAATAATTTTAAAAATATATATATATATATATATATATATATATATATATATATATATATATATATATATATATATATATATATATATTAATAACTTATTATATATATATATATATATATATATATATATATATATATATATATATATATATATATATTATATAACTTCATTTTAATATATATATATATATATATATATATATATATATATATATATATATACACATATATATAAACGTAACTGTAATGTATACATAACTCTTTCAAAATATTAATAATTAAGAAAGAAACATAATTATAAAATTTCATTTAAATTGGCCTAGCCGTTCTTAAAATACAAATTTAGACCCCCCTCCACCCCTCCCTAAGAAAAATAAAGAAGATAGCGATAGTTCAAAAACGTTAACAATAAAAAAATCTTATATTTATAATGGTGGAGGTCAAAAGAGGTATTCCAATATTTATTTGCCTATTTAATGGAGTAAATATTGTAATCGAATTAAATCTGTAAATAATTCATATCTTAAATTACAAGAAATAGTAATTCGTAATCCAACTATGTAATTCGTAATCGAATTACGTTTGGGGATTACATTGTGATCCCAATTGAATTACTTTGTGTGAATACTGTAATCTATTTTGATTACATCTATTTGAAATTAAAAATAATCCCATTATTAATCGGATTACAATGTAATTGGATTATGACCAACTCTGCTTTTACCAAAGCCAGTTTTAAAAACTTTTTGGGCAATATTTTACATATACCCTTTTTAAAAAGGTCGAGGGGACTTTCCTATTTTGAAAAACAATCACCACCCCAACTGAACGCTGGTAAAAAATTCCTATCAACCAAATTATGCCAAATAATAAAATGCAAAGAAAAATAAAAGAATTTTACCGATTTATTGTTATTGAAAATTGGGAAACCTGAAATAAAATCAATAAAATGCAAAGAAAAATAAAACCGTTATAGAGGAACATCACTTGTAAAATAATTATATTTTTAAAAAATGATATAAATATATACATTTAAAAAATTAAAAGAATGGCGGGGAGTAAAAGAAAAAGAATAAGAAATATAACACTAAAAATAAAAAATCTCCAATAGCGAGTACAATTTAAATATATACATACAAATAATATCTTATGCTTATTAGCACAAATTGAAATTAAACACAAATTAATTGATTAAGAAAATAACAATATGAATTTAACTGTGACAGAATCTGGTTCAAGTTACGTAGAAGAATAGGGTTTAAATACTTGGTAGATGTCAAGTGGAAGTTTCCTCAGCATTCGGTGGGTTCTCAAAATAGGCAGTGGTGAGAGACGATCGCGCAGAGGAGAGAGAAGATACAACAGCCTGTCGGCGAATAAAGAAGACCGCTCTTGGTGAGGGAAGATCGGTGAGTAAAATGATAGCTGTGCGTAAATAGCGCTTCTAGCTTTCTTCCATGGAGGTCTGGAGTCTGGCTCAGACTGCATGCTACTGTCGCTGGCGACGCTCATTTGTTTTATTTTGTTTCTTATTACAGCTGTCGTAGTTTAATCTCTTAACTTGATACATATAATATACTCATAATAATACATAACTTGAACCATTACTTAAATAAACTAACTAACCATAAATATTTTGAACTATTTACAGTGGTGTATTTATAATAAATTTTAATTTAATTTCTTTCTCACTATGGGAGATGATGCAAGGAAAAAAAAAAAAAAAAAAAAAAAAATTAAACTATCGGTCTTTAACAAAACGTTTGTCAGAAATTGTAATATTTGCAGGTTTCAGATAATGATACCCATAGAAGACACAATAGCGAATAAGGCTAAAAAGGAGTTGGTTTAGGAATCTACTCGGTTAAAATTAATTAAATATCATGTTGTCTTGAATATCATGATCACATCTGCTCGTTGTCTTGGGATAAGTGGCAGGTATGGATTTTAAAATTAAAGAGAAAGAAAAATACTTATTTCATAGTTTTATTTTAAAAACATAGACCAGCATTCTTATCCAAACAACCTAATTAAGTTTGGATGCAAATGGATGAAAACAATTTTTTTTAGCACGCATATCTATTGTTATCATATTGTATATTTTTTACAGTACCGGTGATACAGATATTAAGAAACATGTTAACAACATACTATTTAAGTAGTTTGAATTATTCTACTCACATTAGAGGCTTTTGAATTTCTAAAAAAACTTTAGCCCCTATATTGATTATAGTAAATTAAGCCTGTAGAACGGTGACAGGAGGATATATAGAGCAATCGAGCTGACCACAGCCGCTCCCCAAACAGACCCTGGCAACCAATTCACTGCCCTGTTTTGTACAGCTACACACTGGCTGCTTGGATCCAATCGCTCCTCAGGTCTCTTTTAGCCCCTTTATCTTCTACCCTCACTTCCGAGCCATCCACTCTCACTTCCGAAATTTATTGAAATTCTAATCAGTTAACTCAATTCCACTGGAAATGTATCTAGCAACCACCTGATGATATTATTGCAGTATAATTATTCTTGATGAGAGATTATACCACTTCATACTTTATGAATGATGTTTACACGAATAAGATCATATTAATTTAAAAAAAAAATGGAAAAACACATTCTGAAATTCATGAAACATTTTACATTTTGAAGGTTAAGAAGGAATTGGATGAAGAATTTCCTTAAGTAAGGAAAACGCTGAAATAAAATAACAAAGAGGTACCAACGGGTACAGGTCTCCCTAATGCCTCACAGGGATTGTATTACTTTCATGATTTTAGCACATTCGCTAAATGAATGGGTTGCGGGAATAACGTTGTATGTTAGGCTTCAAATTTTCGGAGTCTTGGAATATAATAAGCACGGTTATTTAGCCAATTGCGCCCCAAGAGAATGCCCTAGCTTACTATTTACATTCTGATTCTGATCTCTTTAATATGGAATAACGTTGTATATAGTCAGAGTTTCATTTTTTATATCCATAGCTGTGTTATTATTGAGGTGGTGGAAAAACGTTGTAGGTTGCACTCAGATGTCCATTTAAGTAATGCAGTAGTGCTATATTTGCTTTACCGCCACCCATTCAATTGTCTATAGCTGAAGATGTGAATATATCAATGAAGTAAAACAAAAAAAAACTTATTTAGATTATAATAATTATAATTGAAATATTAAAATTTTCTAGTTATAACTGGGGGTTTTATACTGCTATTTCCCGGCTCTCTGTGGAGTTAGGGGATAATCTATTAATTAAACAGCGTTAATCTAGAGGAATGCCAGTCAGGATTAAATTAATTGCCTGAAAAATTATATATTATATTTAAAAGAATTGATTAATCAAATATATACTTTTTTCTCGAGAGGTTAGCGTGGGGTATAATAATTAAGGTATGTTAATTTTAAAAATAAATAAACAAAAGGAATTAATTGGGTGAGTGACATTGAAAGAAATTTAAATAGAAAACAGTATATATTCTTACAAAGGGTTGATATATAAAATTACAAAAAGGAAATACAGATCATAATTAAATGTAAATATTTAAATGGTAATAAAAAAAAACTTACTCGTCCGATTAGCCATAGCAGCATAAAGTGACGTTAAACGAAATAAACAAACAAAAAAAACTTACTCTACACTAAGCTTAAAGAGAGAGATGCTATGATGAGGGTAAGGCGTTATCGGTGGAAGTCATAGTCTCAGATCGGTGAGGTGTCATCAGGATATGAAATCTACTTTTGGCTACATGGCGAGACATTATTCCTTTATTAGATACATAAACATTATTCCTGAAGAGAGCCTACACAACTTCATTCATATTTTTAAATGAACTCGTTTACTCGTGGATAATAAATTAATAATTTGTTATAGTAAACATGAAAGAACGCAATTTTTATTCTGTTTCGCTCCCCTTAAGAGTAATCCCTTGTGTGGGTCTTATATTTTCAAGTGTTTATAAAAAAATAAAATATATATCATCAAATATATCTAGATTGTTTTGACAGCGATTTTAAACATTAAGTTAGTCAAAATCAAAGGAAAATTATTGATAAAGAAAAATAAATTAACAGAATAAAATCTGGTACTTCCGATAAATCTAGCGTTATTTTCAATTTTATTTACACAATCTTTCTCGAGTATCTATATAAAATTATAATCTCTCTTTTATTCAATTATATCCTAATAGATCTTTGAAGTAGTGAAATATATATACATATCATCGATCGTACTATTTATATTATTGATTGCTTTTTCTTTTGAATGAGATAGTTTTGATAATATGTGATCTTAAAATTTTGAGATTTTTCAAGAAGCATCATAAACAAAAAAATAGCACTATAGACTGGAAAATTAAAATTATGATGAATGGAATCATCACAAGTACAAATACTTTAAATGAGTTCTTACGAATCCGAATATTATCAATAGCTGATTCCAGCATTTATTGCCACCATCTTCATCGAATATGTATTTAAATAATAAACTTCCTTTAATCAAATTATATTGAAAGGTATGTTCGGTACACAGATAGGTTTTCATCGATCAAAGGTTTTTCAATATTCATTGTTGAACCTTTTCCATTATTAATAATCCCTTGCTCAGAGGTGAATTAAATGAATTCTGAGAAGGTAATCTCCGTGCTTTAGACCTGAGCAACGGTCTTCAAACTTTTCAGAGTAATTGCGCTAACTTTTGAGAGCTTTTGTTGACGAATTGATCGATATTAAAGTCCAGATTACTCTTTTCCAGTTAATATCAAAACTGAAATGAAATATTTTTCAATTTCACTTGCACCAGTGTACATTTTTCACAAGATCATTACAATCCGACTCCCAGAGGAGGCATCAGTGGCATGTGTTTTGAAATCACCACCTGATCCTCCTGCCGACCGTCTGTCTGGCCCCGATCATAAAGTGTCCTCCTCCCCACGATAAACTAAACAGCCCTACCAAATTATTCACCGCTCCTTCGAGAAGAGGAATAATCTTCAGGAATAGGCTTTTAGGGGATGGGGGAGAGCGCACGGGCAATAATGGCTTCAGGCTATCCAATATCAATTCTGTTTCCCGCTGTAGGAGGATATTACTACGGCTTACTGGATTGCACTGTTTCGATTCCCTATAATGTGTAATCTTCCGGTCCAATTATCGAATCTACGTCCAGTTAAAATATACAATTCGAAAAACTGAAAACAAATATTTTATCCTGCATGAGAACGTTCATCATTTGGTACTATATATCAGAATAATTCAGCTAAACAATTTTTTATGTTCCTTAAGCAATTTAAAAATGTTTCAAATTATAGTTTTAAAAGGCGTTTAATGGATGTCAAGTTAAAAATTTCTTAAAAAGTTAAAATATTAAATAAACGAACTCCTGCATATTCCTCTGAGTATACTGGTTTTATTAGTTTTACTCATATTCATGAAATTACTTTTCAGTTTTTAATGAAATGAAATTGCCCCATGCTGGGCGCCAGATGTTGGGATCAAATCACTAAAGGTATTAAAAAGATAATGAATAAAACAAAAACACTTTTTTTAGAGTATGAAAACTCCTTAATGCCTTCTCTACTATGCATTGCTTTACCTCAGTAATCTCCCTTATTATTTCCAAAACTCTAACAAAAACATCTAGGAGTTAATTTCGATCTACACCTATTCTAGAACAACCATATCGCCCAAATCTTCAAAAAAATCCATCTTAACCCTTAAACAGCTCAATAGATTTCATGATTCTACATAGTACCCATCAACTTCTGGCGATCTCTCTTATTTTCCATTGCTTTGATTACGGTTGCTTGGTTTATGGGGGATTGTCTGGTGATTTCGAGATGAGATTGAGGATAGTGATGAACTGTTTCATTAGAGTGGCTCTTTCCTAATTTCCGATGGCAATACTCTTTGGGTACTCTTCTATTCCAATCTCTAAAAACCAAAAAACTTTCCTATATTCTTGACCTAATAACTCTGCCTTATTCTATCCACCTCCTAAACACAAGGTCCAAACCTTTTAATTTGAATACCCCATCACATAGAACTGCTTCTTTTGAAAAATCCTTCATCATTTGTGCTACCTCCTTTTGAATTCCCTACCCGCTTCTATTAAATCCACTACCTACTCCTAACGCTGCTTTCCTTATTTCTTTTAAACATAATTTATTTTTGCATCTTTTAGACAACCAATCTTCCGCAAATATGTATATATTTCGATTTGTTTTATTTTTCATATATGAATGTATTTTATTTTATATATGATTTTCCGGTCGACAATATGTGTCTTAATTACTGAAGCATTTAGTTTTTAAGTTATACGGCCAGACAATTGTACTAGTGATTGTGTTTTATCGTTGAGGGTTTAAATAACGTTAAGGGTTGAGATAGTTTCTAGATCTTCTCTCTTGCAGTGTTCAGTAACATAAGCAAAATTAAAAGATGTTGCATTGCACTAATATAGTCAACTACCTATAAAAGTAAAATGTGCAATCGCTTGTATTTTATATTTCATATTAGATATGAGGAGGTTAGATGCACAACTCGTTCGTTCGTTCATTTTTTTTTTTTAATTGAGATGTAGGTGGATTCTAAAAGATATTAATTATCTTTATATCTTTCTCAATAAATATCTTTATATGTATTTGTTATCCTTCTAAAATATAATTAATATCCAACTTTAAAAAAAAATGGAACGATCGAGTTTTGCATCTCACCTCCTCATATGAAACAAATTGGAATTATTATTATTTTTGTTCTTACGTAATAAACAGTTATATTTTAAGGTGTTTATTCATATTGATATTTACTTCCCTCCTTTTTTTTTTAGCATACTCCCTGAGGGTAGGTTTAATAACTGTCACAGAGGAACAGCAATAAATATAAGACTTTGTCAGGCCTTTAATTTAGAAAGTGGATCCTCTCATCTCCATTGGAGTGGAAAAAAACTGCTGACGCTGGCGGCAAGAAGTAGAAGAAACGCCCCGTTATGAAACTAATATCAAATAGCAATCTGCTCCGGCGGCTGAGCCCTGCAAAAACCCCTTCTCCTGCCCTTAGTAAATAATAAGTTTTATTTTTCCTCCCTTATTGGTTCGGATCGTATTAAACGTAACTGAGATGGAGAATAAAAGCCAGTGTTCCATTGTCTCATGTTTTGTTGTTTCCAGAGAACAAACATCAACTGTACAGAATGAATATTTACTACCCGAGCAGAGCAATCTTATGTAAACAAAGTGTTGAATGTATTACCTCCTAGACCCTATTCAAGTCGTTTGAATATATTGAGAAACGTAATGCTTTTGGGAAAAAATCCGTGAAGGTTTTGAAACGAAATTAGAAACTTATTATTTCCTATATTTTGACAGTTATTTTAAAAACTGGATGTAGCTATTTTAAAGTCTAAAAAGGCTCATTTGAGTGGAAATTTAATATTCTTCCAAATGAGCCTAAATGGCCCTAGCGTTAGTTCGGTAACTATAGGCAATTATTTGTCAATGAGTAATTTCTTGACAAAACATGAAATTGAAAAATCAGAATTGACTCCCGAAACTATTTCATTTAAAAAAAACAAACTTTTTATTGATATTTACAACTGAAAACATTATGTACAAAAAGTAAATTTGAGGGAACAATAGCATGTCTTATACTTACATTAGCATGTCAATAAAATATTAAGAAATACTAAAGTTCTACAATAGAAAGTCTCTAGGCCATCTTCTTTCCAGACGCCTCCGAGGATTATCGGCAGGCCATCGAGTATGAGGCATGTTGGAAGTGAATTCGGGTCGGTATGGAGTTTGGAGTGGGTATGAAAGGATAGGTATCTGGTATGGGCCAAATAAGCAACATATGGAACATTAAGATCTTTATAGTTAGATTTGTTTGTGACATAATAAGGAGTATTGAAGATTTTACAAAGTATTTCGGATTATAAGGATTGGGTAAGAGCAGAATTGGAAGGTTTAATAGAGCCCCAAATCTCAACTCCGCAATTCCAAATGGGTCTAATTACTGTCATGTAAATAAGTATTTTTATTGGGAGCTTTGAACGCTTGTCGAATAAATTTTGGAGTAAACGGAAATGATGAGCAGTTTGTTGTCTTCAAGTCTTGCGTGTTATTTTAAATGCGCCTTTTGGAAAAAATAAAATAAATTAAGAAATATTAAATATATATATATAAATTATTTTCGTGGAAAGCTATACTTTTGAGAGATGGCATTAATTAACAACAAATATAAAAATCCATACAAAAAAAAGCTATTTTTTCCTTGGTTAATACGTATTTTCCTCCACTGACTGGACTAAAACTGGTCCATTTTATTACGAGAATCTGGGATGCATTAAATTCCATGCATATTTTTTATTTTATACTATAATAAAATTTGAATAGTAATAACTTTGTGAATCATAAAAAAAAAATATTATATAAAAATTAGTAACATTTTGGAGATGAGTGATTCATTTGATTATTAATTTTCATTTTTAAAAAAGTTTATTACAATTATTTTAAACAATTTAGATTAAGAGTTAATTATTACAATACTACATTGGATATGTTAGGTTAGTTGCACACACACCGACATTTGGACGGCCGGTAAAAAACCGACCGATATTTTGCCGGTGCTAGGTGATTGCACACTCAACGGTTTTTTACCGGTCAAACAATTAGTAGTTTTTTTTTATAATTATAATTTTATTTTATTCTTAACTTTTCGACCTAAAACTTTTAACAATTTCTGATTAACAAATTGATATTGTTTCATTTGATTCAGTAACTCAAACAAGTAGTAGCTTTTGTAATTATAGTGCATAAAACAGTCATTATAATGCAGTGGCAGGCGCCGGCAACTTACCGGCATTTTGCCGGCACCGGTCAGTGGTCGGCGTGAGTGAAAGGTTACTATTTGACATGTGGTTCACTACTGAAATGTGGACGACCGGTAAAAAAGGCGGCCGTCTAAAACCTGTGTGTGTGCAACTAGCCTTTTATGGCATAATCATAGGGGGGAAATGTTACTAGTATAACCAGTATACATAATTGTCAAATTGGCATTACAAATATTTTCGTTAATTTTATAAAATCTAATACAGGTTTAGTTATGACAAGATAAAGATAACCCTTTGCAACCTTGTAGAGACCTTACAGCCTTTGCAAAGTATCGCAGCAAACGACCAGTGACTGTTTTGAATACAGAAGCACAAAGAGAGGGGCCACCCTGCAAATGCAAATAAACCGGAACTAAATAGGAAAAAGGAAAACGGAAAAAGAAAATTATGGGGGCGCTAAGCCACTGGGTCGGTTATGGAAATATTAAACAATCGGGGTTGCGGGTGAGGGAGGGGGGGGGGTAGAAGGTGCAAAAACACAGGTTCAGCCAGTTTTAATTAGGCCACCTTTTCACCGGCCGGCAAAAACAGCTTCTTTATTTCCTGAGGCCATTCGTTATGAAGGAGTGAGCTTGCAATTCAGATTATTTTTCATTCAGCTCGACTATCATCATTTATTCGGTGCTCCTTTCTTGGCCAGGTAGGCAGCGCCATTGTCAGCCACTCAATGGCTTGCTATTAAACTGCAATTGTGGCTGGTGCTTCTGATGACTTCTGAAATATCGCAGCTCGGGCTCCAAAACGACTCTGAGATCTCCCATTCCTTCCGGACCATTTATAACCCTCGGTGTCTCCTTGACAGTGGAAGATATGATAATTAATCGTGACAGCTTACAACACAAGAAAATATATGCCATTAAGGCTCTGTGAATAGCATTTCCTCTCCACTCCATCGGTTGGCTAATGATACTGCATTCATGACATCAGATATACAAGTTTGTCAAATATTTAAGTTCTCTCTCTCTCTCTCTCTCTCTCTCTCTCTCTCTCTCTCTCTCTCTCTCTCTCTCTCTCTCTCTCTCTCTCTCTCTCTCTCTCTCTATCTCACATACGCACACACACAATGTATAAACTATATATATATGTATGTATATAATCACTAACATAATCATGTAAAATCTATGGCAAGTCAGAAGGCATTTATCATAGTTCATAGTGTTTATTTCCATTGTGTATGTGAATCAACATTTAATGATTTTATTAATCCATTAAATCAATTTTACTTTCTACTTGTTTTAAATATAATTGTCAATCATTAATACAACATACTACATACATCCACCGAACTACATTAAACCAAGTTTTATTAAATACCAACTTCAATAGAAAAAACCTTTTATCAAACTGGAGTATTTCGTTATCTTTATCATTAATTGAAAAAATCAGGTTCCAGGGTCTTCTCTTTAAAATAAAATACCACTTACATCCTTCCTTATTCTCTAGCCATTTCTCTTCAACAGATTTCTTTTTTTTTTTACAATGCTCATTAAGGTTTCAATGTCGCTAGTGTTATCATGAGATACTTACTTTTCAGATTTGAGAATATTTACTTTACAATGTAAGTATTTAAACGAGGCTCATTGAGTTTCCTTATCAACTAGTTACAATGTCTGAAATAAGAAATATTTTTATTACTTAGATATAAGAGATAGGTGTTTAATAGCTGTCCACTAATGATAAAAATAAACATTTATATATAGCAGACAAAGATATTTTTAATAATCAAAGATACGCTAAAGGATAGTATCAAAACGTGAGGAGTTAAAATGACCTGGAATATTAAGCCGGCAGTGTGGCGGAGGACTAGGGTACAAGAGACAACGAGGACCAGGGATGAACTAGAAACTAAACCTCTCCATTACTGACTTAGGTTTTAAGCTCTCACTTGTGGTCTGTGCAAGTTCAATTCCAGAAATTGAGCTGGAACGTAAGTTGGCCATTTATGGCTGGCCCCAGCTGGCTAAACTAAAACTTTATCAGTAATGAAACCATTAGCTTGATAAGGTCGCACCGCTCTGCTTTGGCTTTTTGTCCAAGTATCGTCAAGTCCTTTCCAGTCGGTCGATAATCTTACAACTTCCTTCTAGTCAGTACAACCCAGTCTCTAGGTCATTCATGATTAATATTTTACCAGTATATTTTATTTGCAAATAATCATTGAGTTATGTGTACTATCTATACATGATTTATTTTTTTAAATGTCTTTTAAAACATCGTATCTGTCTTTATTTTTTCATATATAATTACGAATTTTTATTTATTTAAATGATTTTTAGTTATTTCTATAGAAATGAAGTTTTGTCCCTTTGCTTATATCGTTTTTTGAGATTACATTACTTTTTTCTATACTGTATTTCTTATTCAACGATTGATAGTTTTTATTTTTAAATAAGTTTTTATAATTAAATGGTATTGTAGGACTGAAAGTCGTAGATTTAAGAAAAAGGGTAAAGGTTTTTTGATGCGATTTGCTTGGATCAATTCTAATCCTTCAATTTTGAAATTATTCAAAAATATACAAATATACAAAATAAAAAATAGTGATGAAAGGATCATTATATACTGATGAAAAATGTGTTATCATTTATGTGGTGAAGACGGTGAAAGGATGGGTAGACATTAGTTAGGTTCCATATAAAAACAATAAAGAATAAAAACATTAATGGTAGTAAATAGATTGGACAAGAGATGGAATTAGAGTAATTAGCTACTATTAATTCTGGATTTTCAGCCAAAAGGCATTATTTGCATTTACTTTTATCTATATTATTATACAGGATGTCCCGAATTTAAATGGCAAACTTCCGGAACTTATAGGGAACCGAAAAAATAAGACAAAAAGTCCTTTAGAGATGTGCTCGTTTTTACTTAGTTTTAGAGAAAATCGCAAAAAAAGAAACAAAACAACTTTTCATTTTTATACTTGTTTATTTACATTTATATGTAATGTAAACATGTTATGTTTTTTTTTAATGTAAATATTGCTCAAAATGTTGTCCTCTTGCAGCAATGCAAGCATTACATCTATCACTCACTTGATAAATTGCAGCTAAACATTGTTCTGATGATATTTGGTGCACTGCATCTATGATTCGGTCTCCTAATTGCTCTCTTGAGTTGATTGACACCGAATAAACTTTCGGCTTCAAGGTTCCCCATACGAAGAAATCCATGGGTGTCATATCAGGTGATCTGGGTGGCCAAGGTACTACTCCTCCAAGTCCAATCCATCGTGGTGGATAATTTATATCCAGCCAAGCTCGAGCAACTCTGCTGTAATGAGCTGTACATCCATCGAGTTGGAACCACATTTCAATCCGCTGCTGTAAGTGAATGTCATCTAAATAATTAGAAAAGTCGTTCTCCAAAAAATGTGTAAATGTGATAGCATTCAATCTTCCAGGTAAAAAATATGGTCCCACCTGTAATCCGTTCCAATAGCAATTCCAAGATATCGTTCAACATAGTAATTTCAAGCCAAACGTTAATAGCAAATTCATGCTGAAACCTATCCTCTCTAATAGCTCTGAGATTTTCAAGAGCCCATACATGATAATTCCTCCTCTTGTAAAGGTTGCTTCATCGGTCCTTATAATTTTTAATGAAAATAAATTATCATCGCGAATTTGTCCAGAAACCAGTTACTAAAATTCAATCTCTTGACATAATCTTGAGGTAATAAATTCTGAACTTTTTGAAGATGGCATGGGTAGCGATTATCACCTTTCAAAGTTCGCCATATAGCTTGCCGCGATATTGCTAATGCAGGAGATGCTCTTCGGATGCTAGTCTCAGGATTGTTATCGAAGTGGCGTTGGACACAATTTCTTCTCCGATAATCTGCTCTTATTGCTGCCTGAAATTGGTCGCCTTCATTACGTATTAAGAATGACCCAGTCTCTCGTAGTCTATTAAAAGTTAACGAAAAGACTCGTCGATTAGGCACCCTTCTATTTGGAAATCGGCGCGCATACTCCCGCACCGCTTCTAAAGCATTACTGTTACAGAAACCATACAAAAAAATCATATCAGCATATTCAACATTAGAATATGTATGCGGCATTGTGGCTGATGCTATTCACACAAATATATCTGAGTAACTGACTGAAGACTGATTTAGGAATGATAATCCTAGAAGGAAGCCCAAATGTAAACAAATAAAAGAATGTAAAGGATAACATTAAGTGTTTACATATCTCACTGCCTAGCCAGACGAACTTTGAAAGGTGATAATCGCTACCTGTAACATTGTTGTTTATTTATTTTTTTGCGGTTTTCTCTAAAACTAAGCAAAAACGAGCAAATCTCTAAAGGACTTTTTGTCTTAGTTTTCGGTCCCCTATAAGTTCCTGAAGTTTTGCCATTTAAATTCGGGACATCCTGTATAGTAATATAGATGAAAGTAAATGCAAATCCTTCTGGCTGAAAATCCAGAATTAATAGTAGCTAATTACTCTAATTCCATCTCTTGTCCAATCTATTTAACTTGCCATTTAATTTCGGGACACCCTGTATAAAAGGACAAGTCATTTTTCTTTTATGATCACTAACCACGAAAAATACTGAGCCAATCTGTTCCAATCTTTAACTACATCATCTTTGTATTTCAAAGAAAGTAATTCAGAGTAAAGTAGTTCAAATAGCACTAATTGGATTTATGTTTTGGTGGAGTGACATGGAAGAAATAGAAATTTAAAAAAGGGGGGTGTCTGCGGAACTACACCCCAAAGAAATGTTTAGCGATAAACATTAACAGATAAGATTAACATATTTTCAATTACATTGTCATTAAAAAAGCGATAATTATATGGTGCGCAGTTAAGTTTGATAATCGATCGATAGGTCGACATTTAAAGGAGATTACTAAGGCAAGGTTTTAAATAGAGCTAGAAATTCATGATAAAATTTATTTATTTTCAATTAAATTGTTATTAAATAAAAATAATTTTTAGGAAAAACAAAACAAAAACCGACAACAAGATTAAATTTACATGCACAAACTTGAACTTTTTCGAATGGCACAAGACATCGGTATGACAGGGATGAAATAGTGAGGGGGGAATATTTACAATTACCAATTTTTTTCGAATTCTGTTTGTTTTGGTTTAGGATGGTTAAAGAGAACTGCGCGGAATTCCGAAGTCCCTAGCACCAAACGCCCAACTTCTTTCCCATCTCTCCATTTCGCGGAGCAGGTTTTACTTTTCGTTAGTTGAAAGAATTGTCAATTTTCGCGGAGACGTTGTAAAACCACGACTAGTGTACCTATGAACTGAAAAGTTAAACAATGATAGAAAAGAGAAAAACAAATTACCCATGAAATTCTTTAGAGGCGATGACTAATGGTTCGATTCATAAAGATGGAAGCCCTAGAAGTCCTCTCTATGGACCCCTATTTTCAGTTCGACTTATTTACACAATTCTTCACATTTTTTTTTTTTGTCTGAAATCGACCTATTGAGGTGAAATTTACGTTCAATGTACTATTGACCGTAGATTTTGTTCAACTCATTTAAGAATGCGGCATATCGAAGTTTGACACATCGAGAGTTGACTGTAGGTATACGTAAATTATGTTTGTTAATAATTTAGATTTAGTCACCATGGAAAAATGTGTTTACTGTGGAAGGATATATAACAGTGATTTCTTATTGATTGTTTTTTTTTTTTTTTTTTCTTAAAAATCGCTGAGTTGATTTCAATAACATACCTCTGCGACGTGTCGATCCCAGTGAAGTTTGAAAATCGACTGATATGTGGCTAGCGCCATTAAACGAGTTAGCGGTAGTAAAACTACTGAACTTATCTGTAACAAATTTTTATTACGTCATCTTCATAGTTCTATAGGTTTAGCAGTAATAAAATTTAATATATTTATTAATTTACATGTACGATGTTGATTGGCAGAAACGAGGTTAACCACACTGCCATTCACGTTTGTGGTTAGCAACCAGATGAAATCAATAAAATTATTTCTGCCCCACTAAAAATTATTGCCTAATCGAAGTATAGATACCTTGCCTTTTGACATTGAGCGTAAGAATATGATTCATGGGCCTTGCAGATAATTTAATTCCGCCACTCATTTTGGCAAGTTTTAGATGATCAGCAAGCACAGCGCTGGCTTCCACATGGTGGCAGTACTGCCCATTCAACGTTTATATTAACATCGAATGTATTGTGTGATGATTGAAACATAAAAATAAATGGTGACAGTCGAGATTTTCTCTTTATTGATAGAGTAGTAAGAATTGATAATGCAGTCCTCAATGGCTTATTTCTACACATTCTCTGTCTATCAGGATGCCCAATTACGCTTTTAGGTAATCTTCTTCTATCTAATTAGTGAAATAGCTCTCGGTTACGAACTACTGTTTACGGAGTCTATTGTCCGCAAGAGTTTCTTATTCGTCTCTGCCCATCTGAGTTACCAACTCACTAGATTTAAAAATTGGATGTCCCTTTATGCTTTTACGTTATCCTTAAACATTTAATCAGTGCATTTTAAACAGGTTGAAAACAACTGCTATGCGTGAAAATATCATTGAAAATAATTCTTTACCGCATCCTACAATACAAGATTTTTATCCATTAAAAATAATACTTCAAATATTTAATTAAAATCATCGAAATTCTTTACTTATGGGAGCGGACGAAGAGGCAACAGTAGTATGCATATTTTTTGATATATTGATTAATATTTGCTACTGTATATTATATACACAACAATTAAATTTACGGTTATATTATTACAATGACATGTCATTAACGCAAGTAACAATCTATTACTAACCCTGTTATTAATAATATATTTTATGTAGCTACAAATTATGTTCATTAATTAATTAATTTTCGGTTTTTTTAAATAACTATGCAAAGAATTTCAACTCTTCCTCTGGAAAATTTTGATTAATGAGACTTCATCATAACACCATGTCCACTTTGTCTTCAGGAGAATATAGATAAAAAAATTGGCTCCATCTCTCCTTTAAAATAAATTACAGCTATAAAAATATCAGATATCAAGTAATCAATGTTGTAAGGGGAGACTAACGCAAGAGTAACGTCCGCCAATGTGGCAGCCCATGGCTAAAGTGTCCGAAAGCCATATGACGCTGGGAAACTTGATATGAAACTTTTCATTACTTGGAGAAGACTTTATAAATGGACTTTAAAGTATAGCAGATATGAACGAAAGTTTGTTGCCTCAACCTGACCTTATTGGGTCCAAGTTTTCCCATCACTCTTCCCAACAGATTTCATTTAAGGGAACATTCGAATTTCGACTTGGGTAATATTGATTTCGATCATATGTCTCCATGATATTTGTTATTAGTGCCGATGACAAACTATTTGACAGCTCCCAACTGTTCAGGAATCTAATTCTTTGGTTATTGATTTAGGTATATTATAACTTTCGTTTAACTATAATGGAATGTTTTGATTATATAAAATTATTTGAGCAATTGATTTTTTTTTTCTGGATTTTTTTAGAACACAAAATGTAAACACATATACCTAAAAAAATCTTTTTGTCTTCACGCAGGTAAAAAATACATAAAATTTCCTGTTTATTTTTTTTTCGTCGAATCAACGAATAGGCATTAACTGTATGTATCATGTGGAATCGGATGTTGCATTTAATGAAAAACTGCCCCTTTATTTTCACTATAGTTGCTTTGACGAAGAACTTTAAAGAAAAATTATCGATTAAATACAGAACTATTAACGTATAACAATGGCAACATGCGAATCTAATGAAAATGAAAATAAAAATGTGTCAGAAACTTAATGCAGTTAATTTTTTAGATAAGTTTTTCTCTCTTCTTCTTCTTTATTTATTTTTTTTGTTTTGTTTTAATATCTAATATTGTTTTATGTAGGCTTTCGTTGTTCATAATGTAGGTTATTTGATAGTGTGGTATTTTATATTCATATATTAACCAGAAATATTATATTAAAGTATTTAAAAGTTGTTTAACTTAATTGCATTTTATTCTGCAAGTAGTGTATCTACCTATCAGTTTATCTATTTCATGTATAGTGTGACCAGAAAAACAGATTTTTCTAAAAAACGATTGATATTGATTCAATGTTTTTAAAGGAAAAAGACAGATCTCTCATCTCATATGTAACAAATTGATTTTTTTTTTTTATTCGGAAGGGGCAGTTATATATTGGAAAAGGGAAAACATTGACGCCATAGAAGAGGAGGCAAAAGGTCCAATATGTATGAAGGTCCAACAGGGAGAGCAAGATCAAAGGGCCAATGCAAATATTTGGCCGCCCAGTAGCCATTGTATATAAAAAAATACTTCAGTTCAGCTAAAACTGGCAGATGGTTCACACACTAAAATTTTAATGCTTATCAAGAACAACGACAAATTCTGAGTGAACAATACACAGCTATATAAATATAGAGAATCTTAAAAATTAATATAAAAAAATGATATTATAATTTGAGGTAGGCATAATTGTATAGAAGAATTTACACAATTAGAAAAGGATGAATTTTTGCCACTTCTATTGGTATTTTGTTTATGTTTGATGAATATTTTATACCAATAGAATAGTTTATAGTAAGGTTATTACTATTATTAACTTGATGTATATTATTGTTGTTTTGTATAATTTTTTTTTAACAAATGAAATGTTAGGCACTAGTGAGTATTGTAGTATGTAGCATTTGAAATCGGATGTTGCAGCAAATGAACATTTATATATATATTTCGTTTATGAACATTTATATATATATATATATATATATATATATATATATATATATATATATATATATATATTATTTTATTTTTGAAGAGAAAAGATTTGACCCAGTCGGGATCATTTTCTCTTTTATTTTTTTTTATTTTCTCTTCAAAAATAAAATAATATATTTAATAATATTGAATTTTATCAAGAAAAATTATATATATATATATATATATATATATATATATATATATATATATATATATATATATATATATATATTTATTTCCCTTCCATAGTAACCTTATGAAAGGGGCGTGTATTTCTGATATTTTTACAAGTTCCATGCAAATTAGCATACTACCTGTAATAAGCAGGTGTAATATATATTTTTTTTTATAAATAAATTACATACTACTTTGGGGCTCAATGTAATAAGTCATTGTCCCTGATATCCCCTGGTGTAATATATACTCCTTCCACCTTTTTTTTTACCTATAAGATAAAAAAATAACAAAGTTCTTGATTGAAGTTAAAATAAACATGCGCAACATCTATATTTCCTCCGCCCGATTTTAACTGTCCATATACCCTTATTATTACGGATCCTTCCCCCTACTCTTTCCAGTAAATCACATCCTAGGATCCCATCGTAAGATTTGGACATGCCCTCCATGATGTGCACGCTCAACTCCCCTCCATCATCGGACCACCTGTCCATCCCGATTTTCACCTCTCCCTCTATCTTACAGGGGCCACCCAGAGTGATTAAATTACAAGAACATACCTTGATCTGGAGTGCCCCGTTGCCGCAAACTAAAGCTCTCAGCCGCTCCCCGGCTCAGAATTGGTGCGTGGAGCTCCCTGTGTCCACAGGCACCTCACTCCTCTCTCCACCCTGATGATAGGCAGGCCCGCCGCTCCTTGCCCTCACTCCATATACCTCTAGTATGCGGCCGCCTCTCTGCTGACACCCTCCTCAGGCTGCCACACGTCCGGTCGTCCCTGCTCGTCTCCGTCCGCTGCTTCCTCTCCTCCGGCTCCCAGCGGCTCCCACTCCTTCCTCTCCGCTACCTCCTGGTTCGTCCCTCTCCGTCTCCGATGATCCAGACTCCTCTGATATCCTGGAAGAAGACTCGGATGGCCTCCTCTGTCCTCTCCATACTCGGTTTATTTCCATTGGCTCTCCCTTTGGAAATCTCCGATGCATGTATGGGCATTGCCTGCTATGTGCCCCTCGTTCCCGCACTCAAAGCATTTGGGCGGGGACAATTTGCCACGAGGTGTCCTGTTTTTGCCACACCCATGGCAACGCCGGTCCTCTTTCTTGTTGGAGTTGGCTCCTCTCCTTGGACCCCGCCCTCTCTGCTCTGCTGGTCTTGATCGTGGCTCCATCCTCCCTTCTTCTCCATGGCGCCCCACCAGGTCTCCTGTACTCTACCTTGGTCCAGCCGCCTGTGTCTTCCTTCTCAGCTCGAAATTCCTCCTCTCGGGCGCTCAAGTCCATTTGCTCCTGAGCGCACTCGATGAAGCTTTTTGTCCTCCCGGAAAAGAAAAAGAAAAAAAGATAACAATAATTTTAAGACCATAAGGCAGTAATTCCATAGTTAAACAAAAAGAAATTAGAATAAAATCAAATAAAATAAAAATACAATAGAAAAAGAAAATAGATTTATAAAATAAATAAAAAGAAATAGAAATATAACATGCAGGCAAGTTGATTTTTCAACAGATGTCTTCTATTGTTCATCTTGTTTGATGCGGGGTGATCTTCTTTCTTGATCTATATGGTCTATTTTCCAGTTGCTATTGCGAATTCTGCCAACTGTTTTTTGAAAGTTTTGTATAGTTTTGCTTCGGTGGAAGGCCAAGTGTCCCCATTGATCAGTACTGTTTTTATTAGTTTTGATCTTTTGTGTTTATAAAGAATGCAGTCATATAGTAAGTGATGAAATGTTTGTGGAGTCCGTCCGTCACATTCGCATGTATCTGTATTTGTCAAATGAAACCGTTTAAAGTAGTGGTTAGTCTGTCCAAGTTCCGTTAACAGTTGTGTAAGTTTGTGATGAGTACTTTTGGGTGTACCGTGATTTTGTAGTGTGATGTATTTGTGCAAGGGTCGTCCTTTTGTTGAGTTGTTCCAAAGTTTGTCCCATTCAGTACGTGAGTCTGTTTTGATACATTTTTTAATAAATGAAAAGAGAACGCGGGTGTATTCTAAAGTAAATTCTAAATCATGAGCAGCTGATTTTGCAAGTAGATCTGCTCGTTCGTTACCTTCGATGCCACTATGACCTTTGATCCAGGTTAGTTTAGTTGGTATTCCGCGGTCCATTATTTTAATTAAATGTTTCTACAGTCGTTTGTGTCAGTGGTTCGTTGGATTTGATGTTATTAGCTGAATCTATTACTGTCTTATTGTCCGTATAAATGTTGTATTTGTTTTGATGAACTTACGCCTGTCTAAGAATATATTCTGTGGCCTTAACTACAGCTGATTTCTCAGCCTGATTATATGAGCAGTTTTGGCCAAGTCTGTATAGTTCGTCGTAGTAGCAGTTATTGTGATATAGAGTTAGTGCGCATCCTGTGTACTGTTCGTCTTTGCTTCCATCCGTGTAAATGTCAATACTTGCTGAGTCTGTATCTGCAGCTCCTGTGTCTGTTATGTACTGTGTTAGTTTAGCGTGTATAGCAGGATGTATCCAGTGTTTGGTAGTTAGTTCGCCTTTAATGTCCCTTGGCTTCATGTCCTTGTAATTTAGTCGATGTTTTTTTGTTTTGTATAATGTCGTTAGTTCATTAATTTTCAAGTGTATTGGTTTTATCCCTGCAAGGACACCGGCAGCTTCGTAAAAGATAATGCGATATGCTTTACCTATCCTTATTCCCTTCAATCTCTGGACCCGTTGAAGTTTTTTCAGATTGATTGGTTTAGCAGCTCCTGATTCCCAGATGGGTATGGCAGAAAGGAGTTTTGGAATGATGGCTCCTTGGTAGATAACTTTTAGTGCCTCTGTCTTAAAGCCCCATTTGTTTCTTGCAGCTATTGTGAGTCCGTTTACTGTTTTTAGTGTTTTGTTAACAACGTAGTCTGTGTTTGCTTTCCAGTTTAATTTCCTGTCGTATGTTTGCCCTAAATATGTCATGGTTTCAGTTTGTTCAAGTGTTTAGGAATAGAGTCTAATGTTTAAATTTGGAGTAATTCGTTTCTTGCTAAATATCATGTATTTTGACTTGTCAGTGTTAAACTGGAGTTTATTATCTTTAGCCCATTTTTCCAGTATAATTAGAGTGTATATATATACACTCACACATATAATAAATAAGTTATAAATCTATCGAAATTTCCAAGTACATTACATATACCACAAGGAGTAAGCTCGCCCTAAGCCCACAGCTACTATATGACTTGCAAACACCATACAGTACTTAAGTGAATGGCCCCGTAAAGCGAGGGGAGTTTATCTTGATGTTGAGGGGAGTCGGATGAATTGGCGGGTTGGGGTGTCTTTGAAAGGTGATGATCGTAAGACCTAAGCCCCTAAGTATTTTCTGATCCCAAAATGTTTGGTAGTCATTTATCTGAATACACACTTATATCCAAAGCTTCAATGCTTTTATATGAATTTGTTATTTACCAGTATTCAGGCAAATAAAAGTATGTTATGAAACGTACAAACAAAAAATTTTAAGTGTTGCATGGACAGATGAAAAATGAAAAATAAACTTTATTGAGGCGGCTTAACCACCCAAGATCAGAATATCGGCAAGTAACTTATGACCGCCTGGGGATCCCGAAGATAAATCTAATGAAGCAAGTCATCAGAAACATAGATGCTTCAAAGTTCTTCGATTCCGGCTCCTACGACACTTAATCATCTAAGGCTCTAGAGTATAGTATAAGAGCATATCAAAATCATTCATCAATAAGGAAAAGAATAAGATCGTTGGGACTCCTTAATACTCTAAATTCCCTATCGCAATCCTTGTCATCACAATAAGTAAACTATCTTGTATTTATTGGGTTATAGCGAAATATAAAATAATATTAATAATTATCATATATAAAAGTCTAAGAGTGTGTGGGCCCTTAGGGTAAGGGGCATAGTTAGATAGCTTTTGTTTCTGTGACCTCAGTGCCACCTCGTCCTTTGTCTGCAGGCAGGCCGGCAAATTAAATACAGAGCGTCAATTTTCCGGACTAATCAATACCAGGTCTAGTCCGGATACTGAAATTTCCCGGATAATAAACACAATTATAAACAAAGTAAAAGGGCTCTCCCTTTCTGCGGACCATCTTAGAAAAGGGCCGAGAATACAAGATAAAAACGCACCATCTCTTCGTAGACTTCAAAGCGGCGTATGACAGCATACAGCATGAAAAACTGTACAGTGGCCTCAGGGGTCTTAATATACCTGAGAAGCTTATACAGATGATTAAAGTCACTATGAAGGATATGAGGTGTGTAGTTAGGATAAACGGTGAACTGACAGAAGAGTTTCATGCAAGGAAGGGATTACGGCAAGGTGATGCACTGGCCTGTTTATTGTTTAATCTTGCTCTTGAGAAGGCGATAAGAGATGCGGGCTTGCGCCGAGATGAGCGATGCGGAAACATCTTTAACAGCCTCGTGCAATTGTTGGCATACGCAGATGATGTAGATATCGTGGGGCGCTCCTTCCAGTCCATGAGTGAGGCATTTCTGGCTCTGGCGAGTTCGGCCAGTAAACTTGGGCTTGAGGTAAACGAGTCCAAAACCAAATACATGGCATCAGAAGAGGTTCCGAGGCCAGGTGAGACAGTGGCAATAGGACAACACAGGTTCGAGAAGGTCTCTGAATTTAAGTACCTGGGTTCAATAGTCACTCAAGACAGCACCCCCGATGTGGAGATTAGGAATAGGATAGCCGCCGCTAATAGATGCTACTTTGGTCTAGCAAGGCAGTTCAGAGGGAGAATACTCTCAAGAAAGACCAAGCTCTACCTCTATAAAACCTTAGTGCGCCCCGTGCTCCTGTATGGATCGGAATGTTGGACAGCATCAAAGGCAGCCGAAAAAGAACTGATGATAAGGCGCTTAAGGTACGCTGGGCATATTGCCAGAATGGCTGATGGAGATATGCCAAAGGGGTTGCTGACCCAACTGATCCATGGGACAAGGAGAAAAGGAAGACCAAAGCTTAGGTGGTCGGATGGGGTCGCTGCAGATGCCAGAAGCATGTTGGGGGTGCGAAACTGGACGGCGTCAGCGCGGGACCGTGACGATTGGAGGAGGGGAAACGGTTGGAGGAGGCCAAGACCTGTCACCGGGTTGTAGAGCCGTTATAAAAAAAAAAAAAAAATAAATAAAAAAAAAAAAAAAAAAAAAAAAAAAAAAAGGGCTCTCCCACACTCCGTTTTTGAAGAAAGCATACACAGACAGCTTCATCAAGTTCAATATTTCTTGGTTTCTTCATCATTTTTCGGCGACTTGATCCAACCTCACCATCTATAACTAAAGTAAAATTAATAATAGAGTTCGCATTTTTATTTAGTCGATATTAGATTCTTCGGAAAGGGCAGTATGTTTTTCAGTTTTATTTTTTTTTTTTTTATTTTTTTTTATTTTATTTTATTTATTTATTTTTTTTTTTTAGCCTATCAATGATTTTTGCCTTGTCCTAGAACAATACGGTTTCTTCTTGATTTTTTCAACCATTACGCATATATCCACCAGTGAATTCAAATAACTCTAGTTCAGAATTTGAACTACAAGAACAGTAAATAACAATTAAAAGATTCGGAAAAAAAATTATATTACTATAGCACAGTTTGTAAGAACATTAGGCATTTAAAATAAAATTATGGTTTATATTTTATAAATGGCAGAAACATTTATAAAATATAATAAGAAGTTTTAAAAACCCTTTTTTCATTTTCAACTCACGAAAATGTTAAATTTTTAAATTTACCCGAAACAATCCGGTTAATCTACGTCCGGATAATCCACGCCCAATATTAAAAGTTTTTTGACAATGGATTCAAAAATTCATGTGAAGAAATGGAAATGTTAGATGAAGGTGATACACCTCTATTGATGATGTGGAAATGAGAATGGGCCGGTTGGATTCATGAGAAATAAATGAGCAGGCGCTAGAAGACGCATACCATGATAGAAAATAGGGATTACGTTAAATGGACCTTGTCTCCTTAAACCTTTTTACTAAAGATAAGAATCATACAATGTCAATGGCCTGTAATAAGTGTATAATGTAAATTGTGTACTCACCCACGAGTAGAGTAATTGTAAAATCATCCATAGTAACTTTTAACTTTATATTATTATTAAATAATATCTATTCAGAAATATTAATAATTATTGTTCACCTAATATGAAAGAATCCTACAAAACCAATAAGTTAGACACCAATAGTTGGAAGCTATTTTGTCACCAGGGACAGGATCTCTCTTAGTAAAGGTAAATGATTTAATGAGTCCCCAAGCTGTGGATAAAACATTACAGTATTGTACTATTTAGTATCAGGGATTATGACTAATTAATATTTTATGATTCGATTTATAAAAACTTGATAAATTTAAAAATCAATATATAATCTATCATCTATCAGGGATGGGCCTCCAAGATTTATCATTTTTCTTTCTTTAGAAAAAAAGTAAAAATATAAAGAGCACAATATGGTATATACCAACATATCATATTCGTTCTGTTACTAAAAGTGAATTGACAAGAGGATAGTTTTTTTTTTTTTTTTTTTTCACTTTCTGAATCTAATTAGTAATAATCATTTATGAATTGGTAAATATATACACGTTTCTGACTGGAATACAAGTTGACTCAATATATACCCCACACGAAGCAGATGCGAAAACAGATAAAGTAAGTAACTGTTTAGCTAAAAAACAAGGAGGTTGGGTTTTGGATCCATTTGCGGGGTCAGGTCCGCTACACGTTTTTGCGATGTTCGTGATGGCGACCCTTGGAGGATAACCGTTCATCCCACCTACTCCTCCATAAATCTTATCCTTTAATATACTTTATTACTTACCCCTTTTGCAGGCTTTAACGTTCTTTTCTCGCTCTTTTTGTGTACATATCAATATTTTGACAACGCTTTGATGGTTTCTCAACCAACCAATCAATAATAAATACTCTAAATAAAGAAACTGAGGAGTGTTCCTTTCAGAAACAAGATTTTGAAAGTTTATCGAACCAAAATTAATTATTGATGGGGTATTAGTTGCCTGAGAAGTAATAAAGAAGCAGGTTATTGGGAGACATAACTACTAAAACCGATTAGTCTCTCAATTTGTTCCCATTCAGTACTCTTTAATCCTCCGATATGTCAGAACATCGGGACCTACTAACATTAAGCTTTTATAGAAGTGTAACTAAAGGGTATTTGCTTAAAATTCAATAAGATATATTACTATAAACATAACCACCGCATTTAATTGATGTATTTTTTGTATACAGTTGCAAAATTTCAATAAATGGTAAAAAAAAAATTATATAATTAGTTTTACTTTCCGAAATTAAATTATTTTATCTAATAATATTAAAATAACCATATTTCATAGTGAAACAACTTATGAATAATGTAATTACTAGATCATTTAATAATTTCTTTTTATAATTAATGTAGTCACTAGAATCGATACGGTGGTCAGACGAAATGTCTAAATTGGTTTGGATTTCTATGAAAAAAAAAATCCGATTGGAAGATTACAGAAGAATGGGAAATAGATGGAAGAGGAATACGAGGTAGATCAAGAAATCCTGGGATAAAGAAATAGAATTGGATGGGATCTACTCGATCTAGGGGAGGAATAAGCCTTAGAGGGAAAAATATGGAAGAAGGTTATGGAAAATTCAGGTTGAGAAAATCCCCCACTTTGTTGAAAAATCCTTTAAATGTATAAGGTCCTGTTAACCATATAACGATAATAAGTTAAGAAATATAGAAAGATAATTAATCCCAACTTGTAATGAGTATAAAATGAGATGATCATAAAAAAAGTTGAATAGAAAATGGACATGACCCAGCCTCTCTAGATATTTAATCTTGTGTATTTTTTTATTTATAGATTATTGGACCAAGCTCATTTTCAAATATCTTCATAACAAGAGAAAAAAAAATCTTAACAAAATGACAAGGGGAGGACACACTCAGTCTCTCACGGATCTTGTTGGCAATTTTTTTGGATTCGAATTCAGCATTGCAAAGAACCCTTAAATACGAAATTTCATCCAAATAGAAAAAAAAAAATACGTAAGCTTCATAAATTTGCCAAAATTGAAAAAAAACAAACAAACATGATTTACGCTTAGATGGTTAAACGTAACAACTTTATTATTTTACACAAAATATACGGTGGTAATACGCTTGAAATGCCTTTGGTTTCATCATCCTATCTGGTTTCAAACTCAAGCTAAAAATAAAAATGTTTTTCGGATTTTCCAATTTTTTTAATAGGTTTATGTTCATCGAATTTTACATTCATATACATCAAAAGAAAGCTGAGGCTCTCCTCTTTCCAGTGACACCAACCAGAGAATTGTGTTACAAAGTAATGGCGATTTAAAGGTATGTAACCAATTATCGGTTTAAAAATTTCATTTTCCTGGAAGAGGGTGAAAAAAATGATATTTTTTGATTTTGTTGAATAACCGTTTTTTAATGTTTTTGAGGGAGCTGAATTAGAATCTGACCTCAAATTTTTGTGTGAAAAAATCTATAGAGGTAGTTTGCTTGAAAAACTAATCATTTTTTTAGAATTTAATTAACCTAAACCAAAATCTATGGAGCGACTGTATTTTTCCTTAAATTCGCAATCAAAACTAAAAATCTTGGTGCAAGAATCGTGTCGATATCATTTTTTAAACTCGAGATAAAAAATAAATTAGTTTAATACTATTTTATTTTTTTTCCCGGTTTCTAGGGCCCATTGGTCGGAACGGCAAAATACGTGTCTAATATTTTTTGACCAGGAACCTCCAAAAAATTGCCAACAAGATCCGTGAGAGACTGAGTGTGTCCTCCCTTTGTTAGTCATTTTGTTAAGTTTTTTTTTGCTCTTGTTATGAAGATATTTGAAAATGAGCTTGTGGTCCAATAATCTATAAATAAAAAAATACACAAAATTAAATATCTAATTTTAAAAATTGCCAACAAGATCCGTGAGAGACTGAGTGGGTCCTTCCTTTTTTTTTTATTTATTTTTTTATTTTTTTTTTTAGTGTTTTCCTTCCAGCAGTAACCCTGTTGGAAGGGATTTTATTCTGTTTTTTCTGTACACACCATACTTGTACAAAGTATACAATGCACATGTAAATATTATTTTTGATTTGATTATAATTTTACATGTGTCGAAAGGTATAAAAAATATAAAAATAAACAAGAAAAATAAAATAAAATAAAACAAAGAACAAGAAGTTATATAACATAAATAATTTAAAAACAGCAACAAAGTTATGTAGAGAAAAGTTTATGAATATTTAGAGGTTTAGAGATATTTCATATTTATATCCTCTATTTTAATGATTGAATTTTTTAGAAATATTTGGAAATTTTCAAATGAATTGTT
Source organism: Euschistus heros (assembly GCA_003667255.2). Classification (NCBI taxonomy): domain Eukaryota; kingdom Metazoa; phylum Arthropoda; class Insecta; order Hemiptera; family Pentatomidae; genus Euschistus; species Euschistus heros. The sequence goes on from RCWM02000116.1 coordinate 318,152, forward strand.
CATCAAACATTGACCATCCACCGGCCAATGTCCTAGTTTCTGTACTGTTTTTGTCTGTAGAATAGTTCTGTAGTCAGTGAGTAGTCTGCATTCATATAAGAGATGGTGTATACTTTGTTCTTGAGTGAAATCACAAGGACATAGGAAAGAATCTCTTATTTTAAATCGATAGAAATAACTATTTACTGCCGCATGTCCTGTGACTCCTTGTGTAATGTAAAAGTCAGTCCATGAGTTTCATTTAATGTAGGTCCGTAAGTCTGGAATGAAGTTATGTAGATGTCTTCCCTTGTGTGTTGTGTTCCAACGTGTCTGCCACTGGTCTACTGCTTTTGTTTTTAGCATGTGTTTTAAGTGTTCTTTGGATATCATACTATATGATATAGGAAGGGAAGTATCCTTTGAAGCCTCTTTTGCAGCCTTGTCAGCCAATTCGTTTTCCGCTATGTTGGAATGCCCTTTTACACATATGAATGAAATTTGAATGTTATCGTCAGTTTGTAGATGTCTTAGAAATGATCTTATTTTTTCAGTGATGGGTTTGAGACAATGTCTGTTTTCTATCATGTATAGAGTACACTGACTGTCCGTTAGTATTGTAATAGTTTTATCTTTTGTCCTCAAATTTTGAAAGTATTCTAGAGATTTAAGGATGGCGAATTGTTCTGCTTGATTATTGCTACATTCTGGGCCTAATTTATACTTTATTACATCTTCTAAAATTGTGTTTTTAAAAATGAGACTAGCACAGCCTACATATTCGCCATTCTTGCTTCCGTCAGTATATATCTATAGTCTGTGGGGTCAGTTAAGCATTCAGTAATACAAGGAAATTCTGCTGGGTGTAACCAATCCTTGTAGTCGGTAGGATGTTCAAAGTTGTTAGATTTGAAATTTTCGTAGTCAGTGTTCATGGATAACAAATGGAATTTTCCTATGTAACTGTTAGCTAATATACTGATGGGGATCATTTTGGACAAGACAAAGGCAGCTTCATCAGAGAGTGTTCGGATCCTTTGGAATTTTGTTCGGGACCCTTTCCAATCCTTGTATTTGATCTGAAGAGTTGGGCAATTTCAAAATTGCGCCTTTATACAAAACCTCCAGAGCCTCCGTTCTCAAGCCCCATGTCGCTCGCGCTGCTATTGAAAGTGAATTTATTAATTTTATAAGTTTGTTTTGTAGTATGTCAATATGTCTGTTCCACTTTAATTTTTCGTCAATGGTTATGCCAAAATATTTCAAAGTACGTATTCGATTCAGGTTTTTATTTTGTATTTTCACATTTAAGTCCGGACTTCGTCGTTTTTTAGTGATCACCATATAATTAGATTTTTGTGTATTGAATGTCAGTTTGTTTAAGTAAGCCCAAGAATTTATTTTGTCTAATACTATATCGACTACTGTCTGTAAATGTTTAAAATATTTTGATGCTAATATGTCATCTGCAATATGTCAAAGGCCAAAATCGTCGTGTTTGAAGGTAATCGTTCTTTTAACAGTGAGTCAACTATTAGGTTCCATAAAAGAGGAGAGCAGCACGAGCATTGTGGTGTCCCAATAGACTGATTTCTATGTAATGCAACGTTGTTTGTCACTAAAGATACAGATCTATTGCTAAGATAATCTTTAATAATCCTGTAAATGTTACGTGGGCATTGATATTTAATAAGAGTACTAAAAATGGACGGCCACCAAGCATTGTCAAACGCTCCAGTGATATCAAGCGATATAATAGCGGTATGTTGGTTATTATTTAAGGCATTTTGGATAATATTTATGGGTTTCATTACCGCTTGAACCGAGCTTTTTTGTGGCGTAAATCCAAATTAGTTTTCACTGAGGAGCTTATTACTGTAAAGATAATATGACAACCTGTTATGTATTATCTTTTCCAAGATTTTCCCACCTGTTGGAATAATACATATAGGTCTGATAGAGGAAATATCTTTAGGTTTTTTCCCCGGTTTATTTAATAGCACCAATTTAGACTTTTTCTAAAAATCTGGAAAACGTCCAAGTTGAAGCATTTAGAATATATATTATATATAGTTTGTGGAAATGTTTCGTATACTTTTTTGTATATTAAAGAGTTTACTCCATCTATACCTGGTGTTTTGTTATCATTGAGATTGTTAATAACATCTGATAACTCTAATTGCGTAACCGGGAGATCGTCAACTGTTTCGGGCAAACTGTTCGCAGAGTGTCTCATGGTGACATGTATGTCTGAATCTGTGGTAGGATCGTCCAATTTAATTAAGTTATTAACAATGTAATCATATGTATCATTAATTGAGGTCGTGTAGGTACCATCTGATTTTCTTAAATTTTGTAAAATGAATGGTTGTGGTATTTTCCCAGCTGCGGATTTGTATGGCCATTTCCATGGATTTCTGGTAGGAATACTCTGGCAGTATTCTTTCCAAGATTCCATTTTTTTGCCTTTAATACATCGCGAATATTCCCGTTTAAGATTTAAGTAATGATGATGCCTATTTGTCCTTAATAAATCATTTAATTTGTTTTTTTGGTATAATCTGCGGGCTCGGTTAGTTGATTTCCGCAGATTTTCCAATTTTTCATCCCACCACGGGTTTAATTTTTAGCCTAAATATTTTTTTGAAGTACTGATATTCATAATTTTGAAAGATTTATTGCAGGTTTTGATTAAAAAATTATGAAACCTGTGTACGAATTGATCGAAAGGAGTTCTATTTAGTTTTGAGGTTAATTGTTCATCTAAATTGATACAAATCCCCTTTTAAGATGATTAAAAATTAAAAAGAAAATATTTTAATTACAGAAATATACAAAATATATAACGCAAAAAGTAAAAGAAGTAATGAAAAACTCATTGATGTTAAAAATAAATTTTGTTTTACAGTGAAAATTAACTATTATAAATTATTTTTGTACAGTAAAAACTCGATAAGTCGAAGTTGAAGGGTGAAAAAATTTACTTCGAGCTATCAATTTTTCGAAATGTCGAGGTCACAAAAAACATTTTTTCCAGTTATCGAGTTTTTCTATAATATATATTTATAAGAGTAATAATTTTACTGTATTTAATTATCCTTAAAAGGGTAATTAATTGTATTGGTATAAGGGTAAATAGTTTTTTCGAAGAAAAATTAACAGAAACAGAGATTGGTACTATGCAAAAAAATAAAAATAATAAATATATAAAATACATACCTATGGAATATATTACATAATTAAAAATAGTCTGTAACTTTCTTCGGCATATATGTAGGGGTAAGACGATCTATCACACGGTACATAGAGTGCAAAGCTGCAAAGACATTAGCTTCTATCCCTGGTAGCCATGGCTAATAAGAAAACAATTAACACAATAAATAAATTTCTTGTCCCAGAAATGAAAAAGTACTGAGGATAAGCGAGCATAAGGTTGAGATAGAATGGTTTATACATTAATTAAAGAGTTAACGAACACATTAAAATTTTAAGTTTATTTAATAAACTAGTAATCAATTATAGAATAATAAAAATTAATTAGGTAATTGGTTTTAAAATAAAAATTTGATAGTTACACTATAAATGTATATATAATACAACTCAGGTATTAAAGAACCTATATCACGTTTTAATATCAGATTTTTATCAAATCATCAATCATCAACTATTTAGGTCATTTTCAAATAAAATGGCAATTTGCTGTCTCAGCACTTTGAATGGCTGTAAAATAAAAATTACATCCAATATTTCACTGTTTTTGTTTTTATATTGTCGAGTTCATTTGTTTAAATGAATGCAGGCCTTAGAATTTCAATTTTAAATGTTTGATAACGAAAAAAGAAAAATTAATTATAAAACATTTTGACATACTTAACCGTTCACACGTCAAGTTTTCAACTTCTAACCTTCACGAAAGGTATATACATTTATTTTTTAGATTTTATTTCTTTTGTTATCTCTTGTTCAATTTTGTGTATATTAAATCAAAATAGTACTTTTAAAAAAAATATGTGAAATTTTTTATTGTGACTATCTAATCTCATTCATTTGATTTACATGACCGGGTGTATAAGAGGGTGTTTTGTTGCTAGGGGAGTCGGGATAGCATCTTAACACCCTCCAGACTATTGTAACCATTCGCAACCAAGGGCTCAGGTCGCTGTATTAACCGAAGTAAGACGATCTGGACTATCAAAATATAGTGAGTGCCATACTTCAATTTGTCATACGCTACTTACTATTGTTTTCTCAGATTGAGTTTACCACTTCCAATCTAAGTCTGCAATTCGTAGTTTTCAATATTATGAATATTTCATTCCGTCAAAGGATATTTGAAAAAAAAAATGTAGTTAAACAATGTTTTCCTAATTAAAATTCCTAAAATTTGACATACGTTACTGTTGCCGTTAAAATGTAACATAGGCTAAACTTTGTAAAAGGCGTGGTAATATATATATATATGCAATGAAATCCTTTTTTTTTCTTATACACACATATAAATACAAATGTGATAGCTAGAAATTAAAATTATGTACTAGCATTTTGTTGTATTGTTGAGGTCGCTCAAACTAAAAGCCATTTTCATTTTGAATCATTAATTAATTTGGATGTTACAGGGACTCATACTTACACAAAATTATAATAAATAAATTTAATATTGTTTTATTAAAGACATTTTCTTAAAATTAATTTTTTCTACATGTTTATCTTAGTCACCATTAAGTGTGAACATATTTTTGACATACGTTACCAGCAATTAAAAATAAATAAATAAATTAATAAATAATACTTTTTTGGTAATGAAAGATTATTGAAAGGGTCAAGACATTCTTAAGAGATGTTAATAACTTTTGGAGGGGATTAATAAAATCCATGAACTTTTCAATAAAGTGAAAAAAAAAAAAAAAAAAAAAAAATGGTAACGTACGTTTTTGTTTTTGGAAAAAACACTTTAATTCTCACATAAAATTTATTATTATTGCTCGTCCTGGGAAATCACTTTAAATTAGCAACCTGAAAAATCCTTTACCAAGACCTGAATAAAAATCATAATTCTGACAAGATACAAACACGGTAACGTACGTCAAATTACAAGTTTTTTTTAAATTCATTAAAAATCAAGGAAGCAGAAATTTGACAAACCAACTCAGTTATATTTTTTAAAGTAATGTGGCAACATCCTAGTATGCCACAGAACATCAATAAGTAACTTCTTTTTTAAGGATGTTTGGGTTTTCTGGAAATACTTTCCACTAAATCTTTATGGTAGCTATTTAATATATTTTTCCATCCTTAAGGAACTAAGTTCTAGAATAACATTTAACAATAGTTAATTAAAAATGGCAAATCTAACAAATGGATTTTAATGCAAATATTATCATAACATGTATCTATAAATAGTTAGAGCTTCACCTTCAATTAATGACATGCTTTTATTATCTCCATCCTCTGATTATGAGCAATGTCTAAGGTCTTGGAGGCATAAACAAAAAAAAAGAATTACTCACTCTCAGTCCAAACTGACCGTTTGAACGAGAAAAGGACTTTTAGTATTTGGAATGAACCCTTAGATGAAGTAATGGAGGGTTCAGCATTAACTTTGGAATAATTTGTAATACTCTGCTCCTTCACTAGAGGTACGCATTATGGTAAAGAAGGATCAATAAAATTAAGATTGATGAACTAATTGCTAACTAATTGGAATTATTTTATTAGAAAACTAGTTTCGAATGCTAACCACTCATCTTCAGTTCTAAAAGATACAAAATTTTCAACACATCACCACTATGTTAAACGGATTATTTATAGTAAAGTTTTCAAAAATGTAAGATATTTGATTTCAAATATATGATTTATTGTCTACTCACCTGAGCAGATCTAACAGATATCTGAAATAAACGCATCGTGGAAGGAGGAGGGAATTTCCTCTATAAGTAGTGATGGGTCGTTCTGAGTGGAACGGAACGTGGAACTGGTTCCAGCTTTGAACCGATTTGGAACGAAACCAACCGCGCAAGTTTTTCGTTCCAGCTGGAACAAAACCAACGTCAAGAGATCTCTCGTTTCGTTCCCTGGGTGAAGTAGGGTTTAGTTTGCATATCTGGTTTCGTTCCACCCAAGGTCGTTCCGTTGCGTTGATCCTTCCGCTGTTGATTTCTTCCTCCTCTCTATCGCCCCAAAACCCCGCGCATGGGCATCTTCAAAATAAACCTCTTTATTTGAAATTTTCTATTCTACCGACAGAGCTCGGCTTCTTCTTTCGGATTCAGAGAAATGAACCACACAAGGTTTTGCTGCTTATGTAATTAAATAAGTGTTTTGCTATTTATTCAAAAGCTAATGGACCAGTCACAAGAATTGTTTACTCCTTTATTCTCGGACCAAATGTAATTGGAAAATTGTCGCTCAATTGTGCACTATGAGCTAACTTACCCCCTCCCCAAAAATTAAATTCTTGATTGAATAAAACTATTTTAAAAGTATACATTTTTTAAATAAGTATACTTAGCTATTTAAAACTACTTAAACCTATTTATTATAGTACCTATACAATATTTAATTATAAAATATAAGGAGGAGGTTAACAGCTCGAAGTCACAAAAAGGTATGTAACGAAAATGCATGGTATAAAGGTAGTAGGTTAGTAAAACTGACGTGTAACGAAAAGTGGAACAGACCGTAAATTCTCATTCCTCTTTTACTTCGGATCGGCCATTCATAAGTATGTAGTAGGTTAGTCAAACTGACGTGGAACGTAAAATGGAACGGAACTAAAACCGGAACTGGTTCCAATCGTGGAACGGAATGTAAAATCTCATTTCACTTTTAAGTTGGAACGGCCCTAATAATTTCTAACCTAATATTTCTTTCTAATGTGAATTATTGTAAGAATAAAATTATCGGACAACAAATCATTTTATAATAAATTTTCCATTACTATGCATCCAATGAAGTGCTCATTCTGTAATGGAAAATGGCCATCAATAAGATAGGCTGAGGAAGAGTTTACTTTGCCGAGATTCGAGGTAGCGACGAAGGGGTGGAGATATTGAGAGATCGCCAGTGAGACCTTCATTTGTGGGAGTGGGTCGGGCGGGCCTAAACCAATTCCTGCCGGAAGCCGAGCAGCCATCGCCCCACTGTCTTCTCTCCGTTATGGCCCAATTATTGGTCTAGGCCTTTCTTCTACATCCCATTACCTCTCACCTGGACCACTACCCAATTTGGTGAAGAGCCTCTCAAGAATTATAACGTGCTTTAATATTTTAGGAATGATCAGATGAATGAAAGTAAGGCCATACCTATTATTTAGGCAGTATATAAGTTTGGAAATAGTTCTAGATTGTAAAATAGATTTAGATATCTTTGTAACTGCTTCAATTTTTATTTATAGGGTAAATCCATAAGTTTTATCAATTATTATAGATTGTCCTCATCTCCAGTAGGTGGTTGTATGTTAACTACATTTTAGGACAGTCCAGGGAATAGTTAATTTACCAAATGTCAAAGTTGCATGATAATAAAAAATTAAAACATATTAATCTGTTGTAGCAATAGCAGCTACTTATAAACTAACTGTAACACCTATTTTTTATTCAATTTTAAAATTAACCTAATAAATAATTTATTAACCTAATAACAGGTTTATTTATTTACCCTAATAAATAAACCTGTACCACTACAATCCATGAAGGGTCTTCGTTTCAAGTACTTGGTAAGGAAGAATTGTTTCGTATCGGCTATACTAGGAAGAGATGTGCTCAGCCATCACGCTCAACCGCTAGGTTTACTCCCAATCAAAGGTACCCATTTTGCAGAGACTGGGTGAGCCACAGGAGGATCTCCAGACCCTGAAGTCGATCCACGGCTGAAGAAGAAATAGAAACTAAATTTTCTTTCTTCAGCCGGGCTCGAAATCGGGCCTCGGAGCATAGCAATTCAGTGCATTGCTCACAGAGCTATCCCGCTCCCTTTTAAAATTGGTAATAGTAGTTACTTAGATCTGATAATTAAGGTTAGGGTGCCCCTTTTTATAATTAATAAGAACCTACTTCTATATTAAGAATACCTTAATTCTGGAATCTTAAAGCCTTTAAAATCAGGGAGATGTTCTATAATCAAACTCACATACAAGATAATTGTGTTAAGAACACCCTACTTAGGCTGTTTTAGTCTTTTTCTACAAATTTTAAAACGGTTTTAACGAATTTTCATTTCTTTGTAACCAATGAAAAAAAAAAAAATATATATATATTAACCAGATATCTCTATTAAAAAGAAAAAATTGACTTATTTAATAATATCTGATGAGGTACGATCTTTTATTGTAATGTTTAAATTGCGTATCTATCAAATATTTTTTAAACGAAGGTATTCTTTTTTTCCTGAGCTATAGGCAATTTGGAAATTTGAGATGATAATTTAATGTAGAAAACAAGCATTATTGCAGCTTTATAGGAATGCGACCATGTCTTTATAAAAGGAAAACATCCAGAAGCCAAGCCCTTATTATACAGACAATATAAATCAGAAGGGTCTTGGATAAAAAAAAGTCTACTCCAAAGCAGTTTAGCCGGATTGTAAGGTCCTGAGAACTATAACGGAGGTTGAAAGGAGTCGGCCGTATCCCGGGATTACCCAACTCCCTCCACGGGATAATCCCTACAGCCGGGTTCCCTCGTCCTTATTGGAGTCCCTAGAGCGAATCCTCTGGGTTCCTGTCGTCGGGGTTATCCTCCATCTGCTCATGGTCTATCCCTTTTCTATGTTGTAACAGTTGCAGAAGACTTTGATGGATTACCTAGGTTGATCAATATGCGTACACTTAGTTTACAAAAAAAAAAAAAAAAAAAAAATTAATATTTTTATGTAATTATCTATCACATTTAGTTTTGGGTGTAGAGGGTGGATGTTTTTCAAATTTAAAAGTCTCTTAATAGTAAAATATAAACTCCTTTTAAATTTAACAATAAAACATTAATAAAATGAAGAAAAACAATTAATTTATAAAATTAATTAATTAATTTTAATAATTAATGCTATTAGTAAACAAAACTAAATCGTAATACTTAAAATATATAAATAGGAACAATAACAGAAATAAAAAGAACACAGTAAAAAATAAAAAACTTTAGTCGACCATAATCATTTGTTAGGACCTGATTTCGACTAACAATGTTAATTTAAAACAAAATAGAAAAATAATGGAATATATACACATAAATTATAAAAAATACACTAAATTATGTAGCAGACATGGATTCATATGTTAATAATTAATTAAACAATTTGAAGTTTATGCACATCACATTATAACAGAAATGTTTTTATAATAATTGTAATTAAAATATAAATATATTTAATGATATTATATATAAATTATATTTAGATAATTAGGTAGTAAACGTTATAAGGATAGTATTTCATAATGCATTCCTTGATTTTTTCCTTGGTTAAGCAAATATGATGTTTTATTAAACTGAAAAATTGTCCCTATAAATGAATTTACAATACTAAATGATCAACATTTACGGAGATATATCAATGTTTTTGGTAATATAGTTTACCTATGTTAATCTTTTAGTAATGTGACTAAATACTAGATAGATAGATAGATAGATAATTTTATTGCTTGTAGAGATCCATCTCATAGCAAGGAGTTGGCCAAAATAACTAAATAAACTAACTAAATAACTAAATTCACAAAAATAACTATATATATACATACACACCCACATACACACACATACATACATATACATAAAGCATTACCTTCCATTATAATTGAATAAAACTAAAAATACACAGAAATATTCCTTAGTTTCATAGATACGAAATGAAAATTACAATAATCGGTTAATTAAATTATAAATATAAATTACAATAAAACTTCTTGTTTTTAGTAAATTTACAAAAAAATAAAAAATGAGGTTTAGCTTTGGCATGCTATCCACTTCCAGCACAAATACCAGACAATCTCTATTATAATTTAGTCCTACGATTGGATTAATATACTTATCCCTTAACTGAGCATAATGTGGGCATACAAATATCAAATGAAATAAGTCTTCCTTCTGTTTAAGGTTACAGAGAGTACAGTCACCCTCGCAATTTATACAATATGTAGTGTCTTTATGATATATTCGGATTAGTTTTGTTCCTCCAACTCTTATTGGCTCACTAGTCTAATCTTTGAAATATTGCAATTGAATTTTAAGTAATTGTTCTGTTGTAAATATTGATATATATGGCTATAATTAGAGTTATTAATACTGATATGGTCCTCTTCTATGAGTTTCTGTTTATAGGATTCTAGAATAGCTTTACTGCTTTCCTCAATTATTTTTGAATCTTGTGCATCCCATACGGTCTCAAATCCCAACTCATATATTAAGTTTTTCAATTGTAAAACCCAATTATGTACTGGATCTGAATTTGATGAAGATATGGACATTAGCTTAAGGTAGCATTTTTTTGTAATTCTGTCTTTTGGCATTTCTATCAGTTTAGTCCACCAGTTTATAGTTTGTTTTAGGACATGAAAACTGACATTAATCGAATAGGTTTCTTTTCTAACTATGTAGTTAGGAGTGTTTCTAGGCCAGTATAATAATGTTTTGAAAAGGTTGCTCTGGGCTTTTACCTAGTACCTAAGTCCCCATACGTACGCCCCATATAGCACTGTACTGAGAACTGTCGACCGGTATAATTCTATCCTTGCTTCCCAGGAAGTCATTCTTGAATTTGCCATTACCTTCATCGTACAATGTCCCGCGGTGATACTTCTTAGAACCGCATTGTTTGCTGCATCGGCGAAGACGCCTTTTGGAGTTAAAGGGAAACCTAAATATATGTGTTTTTTAACTATTTCTATGGGCTGCTGAGCGAATGTGAATGAACTATGTTAAGATCTTCCGCCTTTTCAAAAAATAATAATTTTACGATTAATAATAATGTTAATATTAAGAGTAAGTTTGTTTTGTTCACAGTAAGTTTCCCTAATATTCAGCTTTTTTTGAAGATATACAGCAGAAACTGAGAAAATTACTAAATCGTCTGCAAACAGTAGAGTTGAGATTTCTGATTTGTGGTCCATAGATATTGCATTGCAATTGTTTTTAATAAATAACTCTTCCAGATCATTAATAAAGAACGGGGAAAGTGGATCTCCTTGCAAAACACCCTTAGTGTTATCAATGTATTCAGTTTTTTCATTTTTGTATCTGACTCTAACTTGTTCTTGTCTGTAAATATTCTGAAGTATTCTTATAATTTTGTTACTTACTCCTAGCTGGTAAAGTTTTTGCCAAAGAATATCGTGTTGCAATAGATCGAAAGCTTTTTTGAAATCGATAAAGGCAGCATAAACCTTTTGTCTTCTTTTCCCTATGTGTATATTTACTATGCTAGACACGGTAAATAAACCATATATACAACTTCTATTTTTTCTGAAACCATTTTGCCCCTCATAAAGTAATCGGTACTTCTCGGCCCAATTAGTTAATCTATGCAGCATGAGATGTGAAAGAATTTTTTCCATGCTATTTATTAAAGATATACCTCTGTAGTTGTCTGGCTGTTTAGGGTCTCCTTTTTTGTATAAGAAAAACATCTCAACTTTTTACCATGTTTTTGGTTTATCTTAATTCTATAAAATACCATTATAGAGGTTCAATAGTTGAGGGTAGCAGTTAGAAGGTAAATTTCTGAAAAATTCATTTGATATATCGTCCTTTCAAGTAGATTTTCCATTTTTTAAACTCATTAGAACCTTTTGCAGTTCTGAAAGTGTAAACGCATCGTCTAGAACGGGGTTGTAAGGTCCATGAAATATACATTCTATTGGTTGTTTATCTATCTCAAACCAACTTTTCAAATAATCTAATTGTAAGAGTGTTTGATTGTCCGGGAGGGTTTGATTGTGAACGGGCATTGAATAACTTAAACTTTTTTATTGTTTCCCAAAATGTTTTGTTATCTTTAATATTTGAAAGTAATTTGACTAAATACTACATAATTGTAAATCTTAAAATTGTATATTTTAAATCTACTTTACGCAAGATGGTGGGATGTACTTACAAGTAGTGGATTGTTAAGCTTATATAAAAATGGGGAAAATAATGCAAATAATCAAGTAAGTAAAGTAAATAAACCATATCAATAGTGTAGATATATGCATACTAGTATTAATTTTCATATTAAGAATTTAAAGAACAAGGCAAAAAATGTATGTATAATCAATGCCTGCCTAAGTACAATAACATAAATTTACTATATAAATAAATTTCGTATAAATTATAATTACTATACCCCCATTTTAAGACAATAGAAAAAAAAAAAGTTAAATGTTCCATTCTGTATAAAACTCATTGACAAACCAAAATAGTTAAAATGTGGAACGAAACGACCTATGTTCTTTGTAATATCAAATTATAAAAAAAAGTGCAAACAATATAAAAATTAGTTGTTTTAAAAACAATTAACTAAACATTTACTGTAATAAAAAACTAACTCTTTTGTAAGGGTAAAAAAAAAAAATGGTTTTACTCAAAATAATGATGATGGTTTGACAATAATTTAATAGAAGAGATATTTTAATAACATAATAAATCAATAAATTCTTATTGTGCTTTTAATGACCGCATCCCCAAATATCTAAACTAAAATTAATTTTGTAGAAACTAAATTATTGAAAACAGGATATTTTCAAGATCATTCATAAACCACATAATCCACATCAAACATTGAAACGGCATAGGTACTGATAAAATTTGAAAAGAACTAATATTGTCAGTGGCCTATTTGCACTTACACAGCCTCTATTGGCTTCAAAACTCCTACATTCTCTCCTAACAAGGAAATTTATTTGATTGGGACATTCATGCCGAGTGTAAATATTATATGTATATATGGACGATTCTCAAACTATGGGCAATTTTCGTTTCTCATGAGATCTGCTCTAATTTTTTTTGCTGTTGGCTCTACAGGCCTTATGGCCGCCTCAACCAGGCTGCTCAACCTCTGCATACCTAGGGCCATTACTTCAGCTTCGTGCCATGTTTGTCTGGTATCTTAAAGCCGGGGTCCGTTTTTATCACAGATTTTCTGTGGCTGATTAAGGTTTCCTAATGGTAAGGATTTTACAGACTAGAGTTATTAGCCCTAAGCCTAACCCCCAACCTGGAGGACCAGGAGCTGTCAGGCACAGGGGCCGCTCACCTCCCTGTGACTTCCAGGGTGACAGTGTACTGCCCCCATGTGGGAATCGAATACACGCCGCATTAGCCTGAGTATCTGGGCTTATCTGGATGGCGAACACCCATCCAAGTACTGACCACGCTCGGCAGTGCTTAACTTTTATTATCTATTGTACATGTCTTAGTCTACTCGGGCTAACCCGGCCCCTGCTCTAAAATAAATAATAAAATTGTATACTTGCTAGAGTATCTGCTTAGATATGCGCTCTTTTTTTCTTGAAAAACATTATAATGCTTTTAAATGTAGAATTTTTGGTATATTTATTTAACCAAAGTGCCAATTGGTAATTACCAGGGTTGTCTTGGAATACAATATTCATAATATTAGGTTGTCCTTCTAAACCTTACAATCAATCATCAAACAATAAATTATAATTTTTTTTAAGGAAAACATTTAATTAAACAATTATGGTATTGCATATATAATGTCTAACTTCTGATTGAGACTGCTTAGTACGTTATTTATAATTCTATTGTAATTACCGCGGATAAAATTTAAAACCGGTTCATCAAGAAAGTTTAGTAAGAGGGGAAGTTCATCCTAACGTGTTTATTAACAAAATACATAAACATATAACGGAGATCTAGCTACCTAATGCCGGCAGTACACACTCGCCGAGGCGCTCGTCAACGAGGCCTCCCGAGCCGAGCGGAAACGAGCTGTGTTCACGAATGGTGCAAGTACACACTCGCCGAGTCGCTCGTAGACAAGGGAAGGCGAGCTTTGTAAAACTTGGGTTGTTCAATTTTATAAGCTAATGCTAGTGTTTTATTGGAAGCTTATGAAGACGGATCTGAGGGTTCTGGTTACTTCAGTTGCTGCCTACGCATATTATAAGCACGTGTTCATTGTAACCACGAAAAAAAAAAAAAAAAAACGGAGATGGATAACAAATTTATCGGAACAGGACTGGATAAGTCCAAATTTTATTTGCTATTTTCTGATTGTTTTTTATTTCAACCACGAAAAAAAAAAATGCCAGTTGTGAAAAAAAAACGGAGATGGATAACATTTATTTTAAGCGAATTTTCGAAGAAAATTTAGCTACTTTAATTGACTACTTAGAATTTCTCTAATTAGAAGATGTAAAAACCCACTTAAATAACTTTTTAAGATTTCATGATTTTATTCATTGCTTTTATATATGTATATACAGTTTATATATATATATATATATATATATATATATATATATATATATATATATATATATATATATATATTATTTATTTAAATATGAAAAATATATTGGCTAAATGAATAAAATAAATTGTCTAAATGGAATCTAGTAAATAAATAGATATTAAGGAATCTTTTTTTATCTCTAGTTCTTAGTTAATCTTTTTTTTTATTTAGTTCCTTAAATAGTAAGAAACTGCAAATTGTATGAAGGAAGCGTTGAGATGTGATTAAAAGAAACTTAGATGTGAATAACAGAAGTTGCCATTCGCAGAAATCTGAATCCCGAGCTTGTGTACTGGGTCGGTTTGCCTCGCCGCTCGTTTCCTCTCGGCCCTTTGACTCGTGCCCAAAGACCGACTTTTTTCGGAGCGCTGCCGAGCCGAGCAGAGCTAAGGCGAACTAACACGAGGTGACCCAGTACACACTCGTGTTCGCCTGCATTCGTCTTGCCTCGGCGAGTGTGTACTACCGGCATAATAATTTATAACTCGTATTCAATATTTGTTTTGTTATTGTTTCTTTTTTCCCATTGAATATTTAAGGCATAAATTCAAGATTTTCCTCATGAAAAGTACAAAAAATGTGGAGTAACATTTTAAAGACAAAAATTTAAACAAATTAAAAAAAAAATGAAAATGATACTTATGCAATATATAGAAAAGAAACTTTTAATAACAATTTATAGGTATTTTGTGTTTATTAATTTAGATTTTCCTTGGTTTTATTTTTTACTAATATTGTTTAACGATTTTGAGTCTATAAATTGCAAATCAAGCATCCAAAAATTCTGATGGTCATATTTTTGGATCTGGTAATTTTTTTGGAAATTCTCCACCTGGAAGTTGTCCTTAGTTTGAGAATCACTTATAAGTTGTTATTAAAAGTTCCTTTTCTATATATTCCATTAATATAATTTTCATGATCCTTCTTTATTTTTTCAGTTTATTTAAATTGTTGTCTTGTTACTCACTATTTTTTGGACTTTAAAAGAGGATATTCTTGAATTTATGTCTTAAATATTCAAGGGGAAAAAAGTAATTATATCAAAACATATAATGAATACGAGTTATAATATAGAAATATTAGGTAGGTAGATTTCCGTTAGCTATTTATGTACTTTTTTGTGGTTGAAATTTTATCTCAAGTAATGTCTTCCAAACTCTACCAGTTTTTCCTGAAGATAATTAGGAAATATTTTCTTTACTATAAAATAAGTACATAGACTAGGTGAGGCGGGGAAGGTGGGAAATGAAGGAGCCAGGAGATGAGTTGCCTTACGACCTGGCCCTTTATCATGATTGAGAATAGAAGCTGTTTCCTCCAGCTCTCTTTCCCAACAGTTCCGAGTCTTTACGATCCTGGTCTTTGTCCCTTTGGGGGGTCGTTTACTTATGGATGCCCCTGTTTACTTCATTCCCGTTCCAAGCCAGGGATTGACAATTCCTGTATTCGAGTCCTAAATTAATTTATCTCGAAATAAATTAGAATTGACAGTTTTGCCTCAAATCTTACAAACTTCTTGGAAGCACTAAGAAATAGTTCTTATCTATTGCACTTTTCACTTATATACTAGACATAGAGAGATTTTAGTGGAAATCCTTCATCGTTCGTCTACTCACAAGTGTGGTTTGGTGGCCCTGCAGAAAACTTGCAAGGCATGTCGAAACGTTGGCACGTATTAAAGTATGTCTACTAAGACGTGGTATTCCTCTTTGACTGCATCTCTGCATTCTCCATCCGGAAATCTTGCATGATATACAAATAATATAAAATCCTGTGTTAATTTATTTTCATTTGAGTTTAATCAAGATTATAGCAATATATCCAAATCCAGTTCCAATAGTCAAAAATGTAATGACAGCTAATACCTTTTAAAACTTTTAAGTAAATATATCTTTAAATTTTCAATTCACAATGAATGGTACGTATTTAAACCGTACAATAACTATTTCAAATATATCTCGGTCGGAATTTTTCCACTTATTACTTAGGTGTTGGTTAAATAAAGATTTACTCAAGATTCTTTACATTAGGACCATGATGGCCGAGATTGTTTCAGCGAGGGTCCCAGAGTGCCTGGACCGGAAATCCGTGGATTCGATACCCACCGATTAATATTTATAAATGAATCTGAACGCTCTTACCATAGACCCTAAACTATCATAGAAAGGGTGACAATCTCTTATAAATCGTGAGAGTTTGGCTAAAAGGACCAATAATCCCCCACTTGACGGACTAGATCCTCTATACTATTAGATACTTTATAAGAAATACTTAAACAACAATTAATACTATATTATATGTTAATACTTCGAGTTTTATAAGATAGAATAGCGCCGCATTCACGGACTTCATTTTCACCACTTTTATTCCTTCAGCATAGAATCCTCTACCTACTCTGCCTAGTACTTGTTTGCAACATCATTCTTTTGTATGCCCAGATGATAGTGATAGACATTGATGATAGTGATGAAGATGATGATTGTGAAAACCAAAGTGTCATTTTAATGTTCGAATACTGAGAACGAAATATTTCAGTATTCAAACTTATTTTTTTAATAATTGACTCATTTAATTTTCCATGTCTTTCTTGTATCTTTACCATGTTTTGTTTGGGAACTCGATGGCCGAACGAGCCGCAGCGAGGGCCTCAGTGCCCTCGGCACTGAAGGTCGTGGGTTCGAATACCACCTGGGTGGGTTGAAATTTATTTATGCCAGACTCATGAAAGAAATTCTACCTTCACAGCCTGGCTAGAATAGGTTGGTAACATAAAGGATAATCAGTCCTTTCTGCCCTAGTTTAGTTTAGTTTCACTTGCTTTACTAATCTTATTTAATTTTACTAGTTCTTTTTATTTTCACTAGTCTTGTTCATGTTTCTTATTTTACTAGTCTTAGTTTTAATTTTTTAATGAACCATTGTGCTTTTACTATCGCAATAACTGAAACTATTTCATTACTTAGTGTCAGTTTTATAAAAATAGTTAATTCCAAAATAAATGAGTAACTCTCATTCCAAACAAAATGTTCCATTCCCAAGTTAAGTTCCTAATATATTATGTTATATTCCACAGTCCTAAGGAGTGTTAATTTTTAGGAGTTTCATTAACTTTTTTTATACATAATCTATTATTTGTCCACCTTTTTCAACAAACAGAACTGTTAAGTTGAGATGTTTACACATTTATTACCTAAAATACCTTAAAATAAAATGGTGTTTAGTGTAGAATTTAATATGTATCTCCCAGATATACCGCGTGTGCTGATGCTTATTCAGAGGACGCTTGTAGTGGGGTGTTAGTTACATAAAACAAGCGGTGCCCTATTATTTCCTAGGTATTACAGTACTACGCATTTATGCAAAGCATGTTTTGATTTATTTGTAACATGAGTCTTATAGCCAAACAAGAAAAAAAATAATAGAAATATTTAAAAATCATTCCAAATAATGATAAGATTCTCATAAGATAGCCAAGTTCATAGAATACTATGCGCAAAAGATTCTTCTATTAAAATAAGATTTATTCTCCTAACTGAGGCTCACAAGATTTCTCATAAATTTGTATTTGTCTATTCCAGGTTTTCAGTTAACAGGGTGTATGTCATTTTTACGAGAATGGTATTTTTTCATTATGCGAATATGCTTATTAAATTGCAAAATTCTGAAGAAAAGTCAATATTTATTAGTTGAAAGAATGACTAAATCCTTATTTGTTTATATTGATCAAAGTTCAACCTCATGTCCTTTCTTTTAATTCAAATTCAAAATCAACAATACTTTTAAAAATGTTTATGTTATCACCTCAGTTCAGTTAAAGTAACAACTACAAGGTTCATCGAGCTAATCATTTCCTCTAATACCAGTCATTACACAAGGCATTATAACCCAAATAGAAATATCTCAGCCCATCTTTAAACAATGCACAGTTTATACTATTGCAAAAACATTAAAACAAACCCAGCAAAAATCGGGCAGTATAGGATTTCAATGGGATTCTTGGGCCCAAGAAAACAAAAAAGAAAAAAACCACTCCTTTTAAAATATTTATAAAAAAACTTTTGTTGCAAAGGAATTCATAGAAGTCGATGTTATAATTATAATTATTATTTTCTAAACGAACAATTTGCTGCAGTTTTTGTTAGAAAAAGTGACTAACTCTATGAGATTACTGTCTTTATCTTTTCAATTTTGAATTTGCTACCTTACAGCATTGAATAAATGGTGAAGAGCACATTGGCTGTTTTAGTAAACTGTTATATTTTAATATTTCTGCCATAGTATTTCAAAAGAAAAAAGTAAGGATTTTCTAAATAAAAATATTTGGAGTTAGTCTTTCTGCCAACTGAAAGGGTCATGTGTTATACTTATCCTGTCCACAGTACTAAATTCGTCAATAATGGTTACTGGTGTTGGCGATAATGATAAACCTCCCAACTTCTCTGGTAGGCCTCTTCTGAAGTTTCCTGAATAAAGAAACCCAACAATTAGTCGTTTTTCCTTCCGACTCTGATAAGATTATAAAGTTGTTCCCTAAATTTTAAAGTAGATCCATTGAATGGAGTTTGCCTTTATAACCTTTCTTAGATGAGAAAATATTAATGTACTCCTTCTTCCCGACCGAATGAATAATGCATCTCGCTAAGTTATGCAGATCTTTCAAACTCCTCTTTATCTTTTGGAATATTGGGTAAGAAAATTTTTAATGGATATACAAAATGGGCCAGTTTACGCCTTTAAAATTATGAACACTTTTGTATTCGCTAATGTTCAGCACTGAGGTATCTGTTGTCAAATTTGTTACAAATTAACAATCCAGCTCGATTCTGAAAATTTCGAATTCATAAAAAAGCATCCCCGTCGCAAGTGGGCGAAGGCCCTCAAACTTTATGTAATGTTAACTTATAATTGGAGTTTTATTTGTTTAATTGGATAAAAATCTTTTAATCAAGTGTGCAATTGCGCATTATTATTTCAAAGATATTTTCACACCTAGTTATAATGTTTAAGCTATTTAACATCGCACTGATTAGGTGTTTGAATATTACGTAAAAGCATAATTCTCACAACTTGCAATAGTGGTACAAATCAAAACATTAAAATTTAGAGAAGACTCAACCCTTTCGAGAACTTGAAGGTAATTTCGTTTAAGCAAACTAGTGCTTTTCCTTAGCAATGATTTAAACCCACTTATCTCGAAACATGATTTTTTGAGTTGTGCCACTGTTGCAGCCCATGAGCGAATTGGACACCTAATTTTTAATTTTAGTATATGAGTTGTTAATCCAGATGGACAGGGTCAATTTAGAAACTCAAGCGGGTAATGGATCGCATTATCAGTGCTTAAAACTAAATGCAAATGGATCATATTTTTACGTGAACTATCAAAAAGCAAAGGATCAAAGCTCTGATTTGATAAAATTTTAATTCGGCAGAAATAGTTTCATTGATTTCATCTGGTTTGATTTTTATTTTTAACTATATAAGTATCTGACCACACAGTTAAACCTCGTTTCATCATTAAACATTATACGTTTAAATTTTTATTATTTTTAGAATTGTAAAAGATGCCCAGAACTAAGAAGATAAAATTTGGTACAGATGTGTTTAGATGTTTTGCGGAATAGTGCTAACCAAATATCGGTTACTTTTTAAAACTTCACTGGCATCCACATGTCGCGCGGCATATTTATAGCTGTTTTTAAATAACAATTTAATTAAAAATAAGTAAATGCTCTCATAAATTTCTTTCTCTATATAACACCGTTGCTTTGTAGCCTCTCTCGAATGGTGCTCGTCACCTATCGGTAAATTTTATTAATGCTAAATTTTGCTTGAACTAAGAAGATTATGTAGTTACATTTTTTTACAGATTGTTTTAGTACTTTTCGCAGTTAGTGATCACTAGGAAATATGGCTTGTCCTTTTATATTATAGTATAGTTATAGCTCTGCTGTTTTTGTATATTCATAGGCTATATTGATTAGTATACTAATTTTTTTTTTTAACCTGTTTTGTCTTAAAACATTATTTTCTTTATTTGTGTCAACCAAAGATATGTTAGAAATAATTATATTTAAATAATTTAGAAAATTATTTTGAATTATTTTCAAATATTTCAAATTTCAAAGTGTAATATTATTCAAAAATTTTGGGATTTAATATTCTGGTTTTACTAAAATAAAAGTAAGTTATAATATTCATCCAAAAAGATTTGGTGCTTTAAAAAATGCTTGCATAAATCTTTGTAAGAAAATTTGTTTTTCTATTTTGATTTTCTTGCCCTCTTAAATTATTTTTAAATTATCATTATGAAAAATTATTTTAACTGAAATATGAGCAAAATAATTTAAAGTTATATCCACGAAAAAAATATATACATTTAGTAGCCTCACCATGAATTACTTAATTAAGGTTCTAGAAATATAATTAGAATACAGACTTTTTATTGTAAAGAACAGAAAATAATAACACAATCCTCTTACAAATCAAAGCTGAGAAGGAATAGTCAGCATAATCAAAAAAAAAAATTCAAAGAGATACAAATCAAGAAACAAATGTTTAGCCACACTGCCCCGTTCCATCCCACGTTTGTTTTAGTTGTTCTTTGTGGGCTCCATGAATGTGCACTAATATTTTCAAATAGAAAATGACTTATTGGAAAAAATTATGATACGAATTGAGTCATTCGACAAGGTAAATATATGAATCTTTTTATAGGAAGACTACTAAGTTAAATTAATTAACGACCAGCAAAGGTGAATTCACAATGAAGTATTTTAAGTGTTCAACCAAGTTGTCTGCTAATCACGAAGTTCCGTCCTTCAACTTTGCCCTTCGTAATACGTCACTTCACGGTCTAAGTTATACTCTTAAGATATGGCAACTAATTACAATAACTCTTCCCTTTAACGTTATACCAGCTAACAAACCTTTTTTTTGTAAATTTATTTCGTTACTTTTCGTTTATTCCCCTCTTGAATTTTTATTTGTTGGTGCGAGTTCTGAAACTTTCATGAATTAACGCCTCTAAATATTTTTAACGAGATGAAACTAGTTATTAACGGATTCCACACGCCTTTGGTTTAACTTCAGAAAAGACAAGAAAAAAAAATCATAAAGATCTCTTATTTTTTTGGACAGAGAGGTATATATTAATGATGCATGAATATTATAATTATTAATTATAATTTAATTATTAATAGCGATAATTAATTATGATATTGAATTTAATTACAATTACTTCACACCAATAGAATGGTTTATAAGATGTTGATATCTCACCAACAAAAAAACCAATAATCATGTGTGCATGTTGGGTGAGATGAACAATACAAAAATGTAGTTTTTTATTTAAGTTAATTACATGTATAAGTTATCAATATGTAATTTGACTTAAAAAATAAGTCTTATACTAATTTATATGGAATGAGGATAATTGCGTAAATATATTTAGTAAAATACTTAAGGAAATATTTTCTGGTTGTAAAGCTGACCAGAAATAACTCAAGCATAAGAAACACTTTAAAGCGTTTTTGCATACTTCAGCTAAAAAATTCAATACATACTTCTGGTAAGTCCCGCAGGTGTAAAACGTTTTGCCATAAAATGAATACGATAAATGCGAAGCAACTCTATATCATATAAAATATTTCTTCAAACGGATGTTAGTAAGTATGGTGACGAAATCAGTTGTACTTTCATTGTTTGTTTGAAGTAGAAAAAAAAAAAAAATCCTGTACCACTGCAACCCATGGAGGGTTATGGATTCTTTTCTTGGTAAGGAAGTATAGTTTGAACTCAAACTTATAGTGTTATATTCTTTTCGAAAATCAGTGGTACGAACAAATAACTAAACTGACAAAGATTGTACTTAGTATCAGTAATTAGAAATATTAAGAAACCATGACAGACACTAGCAGCAAGTATTCTTTAAAACGAAATGTTCACCATATATCTGAAAATGATTATTGTGAAGACAAGAGTAATATTTCTTACAAGATTTATGGAGTCAGTTGAAAAGGTGTAAGCATTAAATTACTGCGGTCCTCATTTGCATTATTCGGACTAAAACAACTCAGAGGATAGAATCGCGTAAATGAAGAAGGTAGATTATTTTGGAAAGTCAATGAAGTCATCTTCAGCAGAAAATAAATGAGGTAGGAGATGAAAATTCAAACTTGCGAGGGTAATAACTAGAAAATGAAAATACAGTGGGAAAGCTTAAGGCAAAACCACAGGAGACAGGATTAGTAAGAATATGACAAGAACACTGAACAAACTGTAAACAAGAATTCTAAACGAGGCTGTTTGCCCACCAAATGCCTAACCATCGGCTTGCAGATAGGCTTGCAAGGCTAACGTTGTAAGTACACGGTCTAGAAGTATCAAAAATCTTATGAAAACAAAGCATCAAATAACCCTTAATAAGAGGAATCAAGGTTGATAAGAGAAAATATTGGTGACAAACTAAAGAATATGGAGGTGGCTGTAATAGCAGAAACAATATCCCGCTGCACGGAAGAGAGAAACAGAGCACGGTGCTGATGATGCTCACAGTGGTAAATTTTATTGTTGAACATACAAAAAATTCAACTTTAAAAGCAATAGTTACTAATGATTACTTCTTGTAATTTTAAATCATTAATTTGATTAAATTATTCATAACATAATCACCTAGTTGTATCAATTAATTTTATTTAAGAATGTGTGACAAATAAGTGTTCAAAGAGTTTTATACCTCTGAGAAGGCAGTGTCTTTTGGCTGGGAATAAATAGCTCAGTGGAACTGGAAATGCGAGGTGAGGATGTTAAAATTTTTAAACATACCAGGTAGTTACTATTCCAGCAACCTATTTCCACACCTTTCAGCTTTTTAGTTTTTCTCACCTTTAGGCTTAGTTTCCACTTTAAGGTTTTATAGATCTTTTACAGTAATAGTAAAAAATAATAAAGATATAATTTACAATAGTTTATTAATTTGTTAAATTCAAATAAAGAAATAATATAATATAATCTTATGAATGAATACTGTAAAATCTAATTAGACCGAAAATTAGGGATCCTACTAAAAAAAAAAAAAAGTTTCATTAATAAGTTTTAGTAAATCGAAAACGTGTACCACTACAACCCATGAAGGGTCTTGTGGTCAGTACTATTAGTACAATAGATAAGGACGTATTATTTTTGAGGTAACTAGTTATAAGGGCCTTCATGGTTTAGAGGTACGTCGAGACACAGATTTATTTAATTAAAATATAATTATATGAAATTTATTTACAGCATACAAATAACTCAATATTTTATAGAGCTATTATAGAAGGGAAACAATTAATAAAAATGTATAAATAAATACAATTATAGTTGGTTTATTATTAGATGTAATATTTAACTAAGACTGTTTATATCCATCCTCCCCCTTCAGAAGAGCCCTTCCGGAAACAAGAAACAATCCTAAAGATAACTCCACAATATGTTATCTTTACATGGTTCGATTCGTCCCTGGGGATATTTACAAACAGACAGGGGTTTGACATTCTCTTTCTAGGAGGGTTGGAAACATGGGGATCCCCTTCTCAATACAGGCACCGCTTCATGAAGGGAATCACCTTGAGAACAAGAAAGGGGCGGAGAGATGATATTACTCAGTCACCCTACAATAGTTGTTTTACATAAACGAAACAACATTTATATTGTAAATGTACCTCATATATTATAATAACACCACAAAAATAGAAATTTCACTTAGTAAATCAGTAAAATGCATTGAAATAATTGTGCTCAGAGACATATTCATCTATGGTATATAAATGGACAAGCCATTTTTCGTTAGCGATCATTAACAACGAAAACTACTGAGTTATTCTGTAACAAAATTATAACCACACATCTTTATAAGTCTAGAAAGGTTTAGCGATAATAAAATCTACTAATTTCCAATGATTTTGTTATTAAAAAGCGATAATATGTGAATAACAATGAAGATTGAAAATTGACCGATAGTCGGCGAGCACCATTCTAAATGAGAGGTTACAAATATACAGTGTTATAAAAATTACTTTTTTTTCTCCTGATAGAACTGAAAGAAACAATTAGACCTCTCATTTCCATCCTCACCAGAGTCCTTTCTGAAGTCCCACTCAACATCCCAAAATAAGAAAAAAGCCTCTAGCTGTCATTTTGTGGAATGCAAATGGTCTTCATAATCATCGAGACGAACTTGACGTATTTCTACATGACAATCACAAAGATACCCCTTCTTACTGAAACCAACATCACAAAACAAACATATTTTCACATACGTGACTACATCACTTATAGATCAAACCACCCAGACAACACAGCCCATGCTGGGTCTTGCATCCCCTTATCCATAAACCAATACCTCATTCTCTTGTCCCATTTTCTCCAAGTGACACCATTCAATCCACATCAGTAACCATTCCACTCGTCCTTTCCATATAACATTTTCAGTTGTATACTATCCTTCTGAAAATTTCCCTTCTTATAACGACCTTTATAGCTTATACAGATCACTCGGACCGCGCTTTATTGCTGGAGTAGACAACTCCAAACATCAGTGATAGGGTTGTAGATAGTGAAGGGCCGTACCGACTTGTAAGCGGAATGAGATTTTCGGTTTCGTTTCACTATTGGAACCAGTTCCAGTTTTCGTTCCGTTCCACTTTTCGTTCCGCGTCAGTTTGACTAACTTTCTACATACAAGTGAAGGGCCGTTCCGACTTAAAAGCGGAATAAGATTTTACGGTCAGTTCCACTTTTCGTTACTCGTTAGTTTGACTAATCTACTACCTACTTACTATGCAGTTTCGTTCTATCTCTTGTCAATTCGGGCTTTTAATCTCCTTCTATTTTATAATTAAGAAATGTATAGGTATTATAATATTAGGAAGGTTTAAATAGCTAACTATCGTTTTAAAAAAAATTATATTCTTTTAAAATAGTTTTATTCAATAAAGGTTTCTACTTTCTGTTGAACCACAGGCATTAACATTTCTCATATCCTGTATGGATCGACCCATTTTGCTTTTAATTAATCTTACACCGGTCGCGCCGTTATATTTTGTACAACACTCTACTTGTTCTCTCTCTCTCTCTCTCTCTCTCTCTCTCTCTCTCTCTCTCTCTCTCTCTCTCTCTCTCTCTCTCTCTCTCTCTCTCTCTCTCTCTCTCTCTCTCTCTCTCTCTCTCTCTCTCTCTCTCTCTCTTTCGTACCTTTCTCGGCTATCAGCTGGATTCGATATAATGCAAATAGGATTCTTTAGTATTTTTCATTTTCTTTATCTTAGTCAACCATAATATTCGGAATGTTTAGATTTGATGGAAAGCTATAAAAATGGAATATATTCCTCGAATTTCGCAGAAATAAACGAGGGGAAAAAAAAAAGTACAATCAAATAAAAATTTGGAATTGAGTAAAGAGGAAACATAAGATGTTCTAGATCATAATACAGAAACCTATGTAAAGGGTAGTAATGGAGATGAGGCGCTTTTCACTTCAACATTCCGCATTTGAACATCCAAGTCCTATTCTATTCTCTCACCCTTAAACTCTACACATTGGCCTACATCTACCAAAAAACATGTTATTGTAATCGTTATCAACACATTTACTTGATGTATATATTTGTGCAGTTGTAAATTTCAATAAATTGATATAAAATAAAAAAATAATTTATTTCCCCATTAAATTATTGAAGAAAGATTTAAATATGTGGTGCAACATGTAGATCCCAGTGTTTTAAAATCGACCGAAATGTGGTTTTGTCATTGTGAAACAGAGTTTACATAGTAAAACTACTGTACCACTTTGCACCAAATTTTAACACATTTTGATAGTTCTAGGAAGGTTTAGCAATAATAAAATTTACAATTCTAAAAATTTAAATGTACATTATTGAGTAGCCGAAACGAGGTTTGCCACAATGTCATATACGTTTATGGTTTTATGGAAAAAACGTAAATTGAAATCTAATCCAATGAAACCTATAAAATTATTTCTAAAATGTCGATTCTTTGTTTTTTTTTAATATTGTGTGTAAAAATATGTAATGTGAGACAATGGCCTTTAGATGTAAGCACTGATAATGCAGTCCATTACCCACAAGTTTCTTAATATTCTCTGTCCATTTGGATTACCAATTCATCCATTAAAATTGAAAATTAGATGTTAAACTCTGTTTTTACCTGAATTTTAACCACCTAATCTGTACGATGGTGCCAGGTTAAAAGTTACTGCTATGCGTGGAAATATCATTGAAGAAGTAATACTCAATTGCATAATTCACTACAAGATTTTTATCGATAAACAAATTAAACTTTAACTTTAACCCTTTAACAGGCGATGGATCCTGGAGGATACACATATTTAATGCCTTTTGCTCAATAAATTACCTAGTGTTCGACCTATTATCCTACTCATTATCGTCTAATATCCTTTATTCAACCTTGAATTTCATGATACATGTGTGGGGTTTAGCGTGGCTATAGCCATTCAAAGGAAAAAAAAGGAAGGAATGGATTCCAAAATTCCCGGCCTGCCCGTTAAAGGGTTATGTTAAAATTATATATGTTCTTTACTAATGAGAGCGGGCGAAACCCTGATGTGGGTCTAGTATAGATGACATTAGATATAACACACCCATTTTAGAAATAAAATAATGACCCTATCTCTATCTAAAAAAAAACTTAGTATATTCTTCAACTGGGTAAATAAACGCTAACAGTTAATATACAAGTTGAGGGAAAAAATACGGGTGTGTTCGATTCTGAGTTGATGTACTATGTATTGGCGACGTACTAGTGAAATAGGAATGACATAAATTATTAGCAAAAGAAAAATTAGATCGTGTGTAAGAACAGGCATCTTGGGATGCACCAGATACCATTTAAAAATAATTAGTCCTGCTGAATAGTGTTGCGGTCTGACAAGGACTTTATTCTCGTGAGGAGGGGTCAATTGGACGGTGTAAAGCAGAAACAAACCATCCCACAAAATGAAAAAAATTAAAATAAGTACAACAATTCAACAAAAATAGGCCGATCAAAGATTTCAGAAAGCTTTACTTAACTTATATGCAAGTTAGACTGACTATCGACTAAGCAACATGTCATTGTAAATCTTTTTAGTTTTAAGCAGAAAGAATCTAGCCCAGCTGACAGTTTTCTGTTTGTTCCGAAATGAGTTATTGGCCACTAGTCAAAGTGGTTGATAAAGTAATAAAAACGGAAACCACTTTTTGCACTTTGGATTTAAAATTATTTTTTATCAGTACAAACGATTAAAATGTGCGAGTCTTCTGCCGCAACGATTTGTTCTTTCTTTTTAAAAGTGAATGTTATTTTCATTGCGATTATTATTGCGTTTCCGAAGAACGGACGGACAGCGTTCATAGTGGATCCTACTGTAAGGTATGAAAATAATAACCTCGATCAATCAGGTGAAGTAGAAAGGGAGAAAATGGATATTTATGAAAAATGTATCCCTTTCCTCAAAGAGAAATTCCGCGAGACATTCGGAAATAGAGATTTCTCCGTGAAAGGATTATGGTTTGGGTCTCGCGGAGTCATCCCGGAAAAAACAAGGACCTTTTTGGAGGACCTTGGCGTGGAGGTGAGGGATATAGCGATAATGGCTGAAAATATAATATTGGACTCCCTGGGAATTATTCACCACCACATACATGGTGCATAGGATGGCCCATTGCAATGTACATTTATTAAATGTGCATTTATGTATATGAATTTGTGGTAGAAATGTGAATATTAGGGGGGGAATAACATAAAATGAAAGAATAAAGTGAAAGAGGAAAAGAAGCGAAAAAGGAAAAAAAAAAGAAAAAGGGGGGAAAAAGGAAAAAAAATGTTATTAGTTTGTCTAGTATTAGGTAGTATTAAGTATTATATTATATAATTATAACTAAATTATAAATTACAGTGTTGTCTTTAATTGGCTAGATGAGTATGCTGTGTTTATAGCAACCCAATAAAGTTGGGCAGCACTATGTTTATTGTTAACTGTCTCAATAAAGCATATATCTCTCTGATAATAATTTTAAACTGATTTCAGATGCAAAATATAACGATCTAAAAGATATGCTGCATCTTATAACCTAGGAGAGCCATTCTTTTTATAAGAGTTAGAAAGTTGGCTCAAACATTCTGGAAGATATAGATGGCTACAATGTGAATAAGAAGAATAATTTTCGATCCTCAAACAGTGATATTATTATTTTTTTGTAAAATTTAAAAAAAAAAAAAATTTCAAAATCATCGTAATTATTATGATTTGGAAATAAATGTCGTAACACTAAAAATTATTCTTGCTTCAATTATTTTTTAGATCTATTTTAGAATAAATGAACCATTTTAATTTTTAAAAAAAATGATAATAATGGATTATAAAGTTGATGAAATTTAAATAATCACATGAACAATGATAATCTAATCTGCAGAACCCAACTAATCCACTAAATCTCATCAATTCATTAAAAAAAAAATTAAGATTAAGCAAGTTTACGTTAATTCAAATGAAAAGTAGAAATTTGTTTTTGACTTTAAGCTGAATACAATTTTATTGGAAAATTTTGGTTTTAATTTATCTCAAAGTGCTGTGGGATGGTTAGTTTCTGCATAACACCGTCCAATCGCTGGCTGTGAATTGAAAATTAGTTTGAGGTATGTTTCCTTTATATGACATATTTTATTGGTAATAAATGAGAATATACTTATCATTTATTAGTCATGAATAATTCCTGAATGTCCCTATTTGAAATGAAATGAAAAGATAATCTTTATTCTGGGACACATTATTCTCTAAGAATAACAAAAATGTATTATAAGGTTGTATAATAGTCTGGCTATCTTAATTTCAGACAAAGATAATAATATGTATACCAGATGATATATGTACGTGCAATTGAATATAGAAGTTTTGGTATAAATATAAACATAAGAAGAAAAAAGAAATATAAATAATTAAAATATGTTGATATAATAATTATATGCTAATATAATAATTACGATGCGTCCAGGAATAAGAAAGAAATATAGAAAAGATATCAATAAAATAAAATAAAAATAATGGCTAGAAAGGGAAAGATGAATTTAATACTACTTGAATGTTGATAAGACAAAATATTTAAATATTCATAAAAACATACATACACATATATACTTCTATTAATGTAGATAAAGGTTTTCACCTATATCTGTGCGCACATATTAATCTATAAAATGCTATATATACGCACTTTTATAAGAAATGAGCAATTATTAGTAAAACAAATAATTAAATTAAAAAGAAATTTATATTTATATAATGATATAGTTACTGGACTAATTCATTGGTATCGGATTTGCTGAGTTTGACTTAATTGATTTCTAATTATTACTCGGCTTGATATTTAATATTTGGCGGCTTCTGACTGGGATGTAAGGAGATATTGGAATAGCAAAGTTTTGAATGAGTTTAAGGAACAAGCATCTCTAATTTCGGGAGGAATAGGGTTCCAGAGGGTGGTGTAGAGGTGCAAGACACGATAACGCCTCGGGATTCCGATAACAAATCTTATGAAACTATTTATAATTTGTTGTAACCTGTCTCGGAGACCCATTGAGAGGTCCCCATACACCACACTACTATAAGCAAACTGAGGAAACAAGGAATTTTCGCGTGGGTTAAGGAAGGAAATGGCGGGAAACATGAAATAATTGGAGGGTTCCTATTGATTTTTGGGCTATTTGGACAATTTAAGGCTTCTGGTCAATAATGATTCCTAAGTTTTTAGCACAGCAACAGAAGGTGATAAGTTGATTATTCATGTTTAGGGCGGGAAAATTGGTAATGGATCTGAGAGGGAGACTTGAACCGATCACAGTAGCTTGAGTTTCCCCTGCATCTGTGATTGAATACTAGAGTAAATTTGAGAAACTATACCTCTGAGAGTGGAATTCCGATTAAGATTATATAACACTATTCAGATTCCGTGGGTGGAAGTCTGCTGTATGCAAGAGGTTATAGTCAATATTATAAGTTTGTTTATTAAACTGTTTTAAGAGTATATTCAGAAGAGAGATTAAATGCATCTCGATCTCCCTATCAGACCCTAGGAAGCTGGCACGATTTATAAAGACGTATATCAGATGGGTAGTAACTATTGGGTGCCGAACCATATATTTTCTTAGAATCAGTCTTGGAAACTAAAATATCTTTCAGGGTGGAAATATATACAAATTTAATACATTTTTCTCAATAAGATTAAAACATTCAGAACATAGATATCAATAATTGATAAAAAATTCGGTATTTGGTACTTTAAATCCTTTCATTATAAATACGATTAAAGTGGCCTTGCTCATTCGAAAATAATACGACCCGCTTATTGGAGGGCGTGCATGACCCCCATCCAGATGGGCGGTGCTTCCGCCTAGTTCACAACTTCTTGTGAACTCGATTTAACCAGAAAATTCCAGTATCCATTACATGGCCGATATTTAGGAGATGATAAAAATGATATTACCAGAACTGAATTTATCCACTGAAAGGACAATAAAATATCATTATAAAAAATGAAAGCCCAGTATTTATTATATGTTCTGGTTTTTAACCGACTAAATATATCTCTTCTTAGGACTGTTAGGTAGGTAAAACGTATGTTAACACTTGTACTTTAACATATAAAATATGCAAAGAATATAACTGAAGCTAGATTAAAAAAAACAACAAATACATTGAATTTTAATAAGCCATGTTTGTTAAATACATTTTAGCTTAGATTGTACCTCTTTTTGGTCTGGTAAAATTTTGAGTTAATTCCTTTAATTTGAATTATATTCATAAAAATTAAATAAAGTATTCTTGAAATGTTTCTATGCACTTTTTTTAAAGATTTTATGATGAATTTTTTTTTTATTCATTGATATTTACAACTGTACAAAATAATATGAAACAAGTAAATGTGTTGACAGTGAATACAATGGCATGTAAATAACTTGCGAAGAACTACTGACTAGTAGCACTTCAATAAAATCTACACTATAAGGTCTCTAGGCCATCTTCTTTTCAGACGCCTCGGAGGATTATCAGGGATGGAGGAGGAAGCAAGTTGGGAGACTAATGGATTGGAGTGGTTATAGAGCTTACTATGGAAGGATAGGTATTTGGTTTGGGCTAAATCAGAAACATATGGAACATTAAGATCTTTATGGATAAGTTTATTGGTCACATAGTAAGGAGCATTGAGGATTTTTCGAAGGATTTTGGATTGAAGGATTGGATACGAGATGAATTGGATGGTTTAGTAGAGCCCCAAAGCTCAACTCCGTACGTCAAATAGGTCTAATCACTGTCAAGTAAATGAATCTTTTGTAATTAATTGGTGGCTTTCAACGTTTGTCTAGTAAATGTTGAAGTAGTCTGTAACGACGGGCAGTTTCTTGTCGTTTTAGTCTTGTATGTGGATTCCAAGTTAGACGTTTGTCCAAGTGGAGTCCTAGGTAGCGGATCTGTTCGACAGGGATTAGTGGAATATCATTAAATGATACTGTAGGGATGATGAAAATTAAAATACTTTTATTGAAGAATTTTTCAAGTGAGATGAAAAGGTAGCAGCATTTTTTTTTATTAGATTTTTAAATGCTATTTTTTCTGGTTACTTTTGAATATTTAAAAAGGATATGTTACTGAATATTAAATTAAGGCTATGCTGAGAAAACGTTTGGAAACTTGATTATTAGTTTAGGGTTCCAATAGAAGTGGCAAATAATTCATCAATTACTATTGCACTGATTCTTCTATAACATTACGCTCACCTCAAGTGAAAATCAAATTAGTTTTATAAATATTTTCATTTTTCGAGGTTTTAAAGTAATTTAATACGATGATCAAAGTAAAATTACTAGAAGAGATCAAAGTCTGCATGTGATTAATAAATACAATAAATAGTAATAGATGACATCAAATACAAAATTAAATCATTATTTATGCTTAATATCGTACACAAAATAAAGGTAACTATTTACCTATCCACTACTAGTCAAAAGCTGAACCAGCACATCTATCGATATCTAAGGTTGTCCCGTAAAACAAAGCGATATTCCTCTTCTAGCCCAGTCAAATAAGGATTTCACCTCGGAAAGAAAGCAATGAAGCTGAATTTTTACACGTACCTTTGTTTTGGCATTCTAAATAAGGGGTGAAAATTCACCGATCTCAGCATGTTAGCATGATTAGATATTCGAGGTTTTTTTTTCAAATATCTCGATTTCTATTCACCCAAGAAGGTTACAAAACTTGTAGATAGTAATATTCTCTATAATTATGGTTCTATTCATTTTTTTTTAATGAATAACCGTTTTCGAGATATAGCGCTTTCATGTTCGTTGGCAAATGACTGTATAGTTGTACATATGTATATAATATTTTTAGTTATTTATATTTTAATTTAAGAAACAGATAAGAAAAATGTGTCCCAACATCTTCATAAACCTCAAGATAATCAATATTAATGTAAACTTTAACATAGAACCACCTTAAAATGTAACCTGGCTACAGAAAAAGGCGCATAATCCCTATTAGCTTGTATAATTTATATAAATGCCCAACACTGTACATATCTAATAAATAGGGGTTTTGGAAAAAAAAAACAATATATAATATATATATATTGTTTTATTTTTCTATTTTCTTCTAGTGCCTTCCTCAATCGTTTATCAGAAAAAATGTCAATTTCAAAGTTGTAGAGCATCAAGTTTTCTTTAATTTCATATATTCGTTTCTGGCACTTGAAGCAAACATTTGACAAAAAGTGAGGTAACAATTTGTTTTTCTCGATAATTATCGATTTTTAATAACGTATATCTCGGAAACCGTTAAGAGTTGGATAAATATGCATATATAAAATTTTATAGGAAATTTAATTAACTTTAATTTTGAATTGTAGCATATGTTTCTAGGTTTCACCGTTTTCGAGTTATAATCGAAAAACTGAATCATGGGATCTTCTCCACCGTAAACTGGAGAATCTCATTCCCCAGGGTCGGGGACTTTTAGTATCTTTACCTTCTAACAACTCCTAACGAAGGTGCGAACTCAAAAATAGTCGAATATTTCTTGCACTCTACAACCCTCATTTCAGCACTCAAGACTTGGGTCGCACATCTCCGAGAAAACACGTTTGTTTTTGTTTTCTCGCTATAACTTCGAAACTAATAGTTCAATTCGTAATTATTTTTTCTACCTGAAAATTTATTAAATTTACTATAAGGATCTGCATATTAAATTTTGATCAATCCTGTAAAATATCCGTGCCGGCACCGTAAAAACCGCTTACTGTTTTGAAATTCAAGTTTTTTTTGGCACATCTTTCACTATAACTCCTAAACTACTCGTGCGATCTGAAACTTCTTTTTTTTCAACATAAATCTGGTTAAATTTACTATCAGGCCCTATATATGAATTTTGGATTTAGTCCTGTAATGCACCCAAACAAGCTCACTGAAAATGTCAAAATCGTCATACTTTGCCAAAACATATATATTTAGCGTGTTGACTTGTGTATATTAGAGACTAAATCAAAAAAATATATATAGGAAATGATAGTAAATTTAACCAGATTTAAGTTGAAAATAAAGAAGTTTCAGATCGGAAAAGTAGTTTAGGAGTTGTAGTGAAAAATGTGCCAAAAATACCCACTTCTCCTTCTTCGCGCTATATTTCGAAAACGGTTAATCATAAAAAATAAAATAATAGAACCAAAATTATAGATAATGTTATTATCTACAAGCTTTTAACTTTCTTGATTGATGTCAGAGGCATAGAAATTGAGATATTTGAAAAAAAAAAATTATTATCGTGACCTTTGACCTTGAATATCTAATTATCCTAACACGCTAAGGACGGTTACTTTTCACCCCTTATTTAGAATGCCAAATCGAATGTATATACAAAAATTCAGCTTCATTGATTCCTTTCCGAGATTTGCTGCATAAAACTCCTTATTGACTGGGCTATTCCATAATGTTGCCTATTATTTTTTTAATTATTCCTAGAAACGATAATTATAGCTAGGAAGGCATCAATAACCGTTAGTTTATGCTTTGTACCTGGTATTCATGTTTTTTAGCAATTCAGTCGCCCCATTGTTGATGTATCATAGGCTAATTACTGCTTAAAACGGATCATATATGTTGACTTTTTTTTTTTTAGACAATTTTTTTTTTTTTATAGGACTGTGCCTAACGGAGACAACAAGGTAGATGGGTTTCGAGCACTGGCAATGGATAGTTAGCAAGATAAATAATGGTTCCTGAGCCATGACTCAGTCTAATCCTTTTATCAGAGCAGGAATATTTAAGCAATTGCAGAGTGGCGTTATCTTTATGATAACAATCTCAACCAGCCAGAGGTCGAGGTTTGTTCCATGTGCCCGCCAGGAAATAAAAATCAATCCACCGAGGCAGTATCCAAACAAGCATCTCTTTTTGACTCTAGAATGCTGAAGTACTACCTTGCCACACTTAATACTTCAGACTCAGTTGGTAAATGATAAAATATATCTGAGTTGCTGATGATTGATTCATAAATCATTATTCAGTATTTTTCGATGTAATTATTCATTAAACGTTCGTGAGCATTTATTATGACCTCGCAATAATTATTCAACAACAAATTTTAACAAACTTCTACAACTGATTTCCTTCTTAGTGAAATTAAAATACTTTAACTAATTTACATTTTAAAAAGTTTCAGCGGTATAAAGATACTTTTTCCAATATTACATTATAGATTATTTAGCGTACCAATCGAATTAGAACCAAAAAATAACGTATTAGGGGTGCTGTATCATTTTATCAAGAACACACTGAGAAAATATATTTTTTACAATCATATTTCTATAAAAATATTATCCGGCTGAAACGAGCTGAAAAAAAAAATACAGTAAGTCTAAAATACTCCATAGAATAGCACTAGCTCTACTAAATTAAATTCGTAGGCTTTAACGACCTAAAGTACTCAAACTAGGGTAGAAAGGACGGTTAATTTTGCAGTTTGTCAATTTATAATAGCCAGAGTGAGAAAGTCAAAAACCATTCCGTGGGTCCAATATGAAATAAATTTCAACCTGCCCAGGTGTAATTCGTACCCACTTATGTACCGGGTGCTATGAAACCCTCCTCCAACGCGCCCATCCATCTTGGTTCCCGTTTATAAGTTTAAATACAACCTATCTTAAAAATGTAAATTGTTACTGCAATAATATAGTAAATTTTGTTAATTATTGCGATTTTCTTAACAATAAATACTAACTAGCAGTTTAGCAATCTATTTATTGATTTATTATCATTTATTAGATTGATTTGTTTTTATTAGCTTATTTTATGATTATGTTTTGAAATAGCAACTTATTTTTAAACTACGGTATCGGTACCGAGAATCGATTTGTTGTTATCGCTACTGTAGTCCAAGCAACGAAGACCAAAAAAGGCCGACTAGGGGACTTAATTCATGTAGAAGCCAATTTTGGCACAGTTGTAGGGGAAGGTGTCCTTAACAACATACTAAAAGTACTGGGGGGTGGGGGTGGAGCTAACGGGGGGGGGGCGCTCTAAAGGTCGTTTTTTTTCAGTTTTTTCGTTAATAACTCGAATATTATTGCCTCTAGCGAAAATGTGTTTATATACTAAATTAATTAACATAAAATTGTTTACAAAAAAAGTTCTATACATTTTGGTTCTAGGATCAATGCTTAAGAAGATATAGTGGGGGAAATATGGAAAATGTAAAAAAAACACACGTTCTTATTGTTAAAATTTATATATATATTTGTTGAATTGCAATGTTTATTGCTAAAAATCAATAGTTTATTATTATAATTTGAAAGCTTATTGCTAAAAATAAAATTATTGTTGTTAAGCCAAATATGCTTATTATAGTACAGGGAAATTAGGATTCGAACCTTGATATCGCACAAAAAATAAAGAGATCTGACTATTGCATATTGTTCATCAACCTTAGCTGTAAATGTGGTTAAAAGATTTCTTTGAAACATCTTCAGGTTTGGGCAGGGGAGGGGGGAAAGTGTTGAAAATTGTATGTATTTAGCACTTTGATCCAGTAACTCGGAAACCGTTACTTTCAGCAAATTTTGTGTTAGATACATTATTAAAGCTAAGCAAATTTGCAATAAATTTGGTTCTATTCGTTTTTTTTGTCAGATCGATAGTTTTAGAACTGTGAAGGAAGAGAAAAATTGGCTAACTTGCGGTAAGTCGCACTTTTCCTCAAAAACGCGTTTGTCGGTACTCTTTTGTCTATAACTCCGAAACTGTTTGTCTAATCTCGAATTTCTTTTTTTCATCTTAAAGCTGGTTAAATTTATCATCAGATACTATATATTTCATTTTAATTAAGTTCCATGAAATATCTATTCCACCTCGCTGAATACCGCGTACTGTTGTAAAATCCTTATTTTTTTTTTTCGGAACATTTCTCGTTATAACTCTAAAAATATTTATTCGATCCTGAATTTCGTTTTTAAATCTTAAAGCTGGTTAAATTGGAATTAGATCCTATATATCAAATTTTGATTTAAGTCCGTGAAACACCCACGCCAGCCCACTCAACATTTCAAAAATGTCAGGTTTTGCCAAAACATACACATTTAGTGTGCTAGCTACATGGAATATAATTAAAAGTCATAGATAGGACTCATTGATAATTTAAGTAGCTTTAAAATTTAAAGCAATTTGGAATCGGACATATTTTTTAGGAGTTATAGAGAAAATATGCCAAAAAAAAACTAGAAATTTTTAACAACTCGCAGTTGTTAGCGTGCTGGCAAGGGTATTACATAATTTTATCAAAATTTGATATATAGGACCTAATAGAAAATTTAACCAGCTATGAGATGGAAAAAAGAAATTTGGAATCGAACAAATATTTTTAGAGTTATAGCGAGAAATGTTCCGAAAAAATAAGGATTTTACAACAGTACGCGGTATTCAGGGAGGTGGAATAGATATTTCATGGAACTTAATTAAAATGAAATAAATAGTATCTGATGATAAATTTAACCAGCTTTAAGATGAAAAAAAGAAATTCGAGATTAGACAAACAGTTTCGGAGTTATAGACAAAAGAGTACCGACAAACGCGTTTTTTGAGGAAAAGTGCGACTTACCGCAAGTTAGCCAATTTTTCTTCCTTCACAGTTCTAAAACTATCGATCTGACAAAAAAAACGAATAGAACCAAATTTATTGCAAATTTGCTTAGCTTTAATAATGTATCTAACACACAAAATTTGCTGAAAGTAACGGTTTCCGAGTTACTGGATCAAAGTGCTAAATACATACAATTTTCAACACTTTCCCCCCTCCCCTGCCCAAACCTGAAGATGTTTCAAAGAAATCTTTTAACCACATTTACAGCTAAGGTTGATGAACAATATGCAATAGTCAGATCTCTTTATTTTTTGTGCGATATCAAGGTTCGAATCCTAATTTCCCTGTACTATAATAAGCATATTTGGCTTAACAACAATAATTTTATTTTTAGCAATAAGCTTTCAAATTGGCTTCTACATGAATTAAGTCCTCTGAAAATCCTTCGTTGCTTGGACTACTGGTATCGAGAATCGACACATTTTGGTACTGACACTTCACCGCTTGTATTTATTCCATGTTGTATGTGTATGTACAATTTCATCAGAACTACTTAAGACTATAAAAAAAGATAGTATTTTTTTTATTCATTTTCTAATAGTTTTAATGTTATAAGCCGAATCATATTTTCAAACCGGAAAGTTTCAGTTTTACGTTGAATAACTCAATTTACGGCTCATCCTGGATCTAATCATCAGATACATTTTGTTCCATGTATCCCTTATACTTATTTTAAAAACCATGTTTCCTTTTCGAGTACATAGGTTTTGCAAATTTGCTATGTTGCTAAGCAAATTTGCAATAAATTTGGTTCTATTCTTTTTTTTTTTTTTTTGTCAGATCGATAGTTTTTTAGAACTGTGAAGGAAAAAAAATTGGCTAACTTGCGGTAAGTCGCACTTTTCCTCAAAAACGCGTTTGTCGGTACTCTTTTGTCTATAACTCCGAAACTGTTTGTCTAATCTCGAATTTCTTTTTTTCATCTTAAAGCTGGTTAAATTTATCATCAGATACTATTTATTTCATTTTAATTAAGTTCCATGAATATCTATTCCACCTCCCTGAATACCGCGTTTGTAAAATCCTTATTTTTTCGGAACATTTCTCGCTATAACTCTAAAAATATTTGTTCGATTCCAAATTTCTTTTTTCCATCTCATAGCTG
This sequence comes from Euschistus heros, assembly GCA_003667255.2. NCBI lineage: Eukaryota > Metazoa > Arthropoda > Insecta > Hemiptera > Pentatomidae > Euschistus > Euschistus heros. The sequence continues at coordinate 356,917 of RCWM02000116.1, forward strand.
GTTAAAGCTATTAGGTCCTATATATCAAATTTTGATAAAATGCCATGTAATACCCTTGCCAGCACGCTAACAACTGCGAGTTGTTAAAAATTTTATGCATATTTTCTCTATAACTCCTTTGTGATTCCAAAATCATTTTAAAGCTACTTAAATTATCAATGAGGTCCTATCTATGACTTTTAATTATATTCCATTTTTGGCAAAACCTGACATTTTTGAAAAACTAAATCGGTCCAAATTTAACCGCTTTAAGATTTATTCAGGATCGAGAATCGAGAAATTCCGATTCCAAATTTCTTTTTTTGTATTTGTTATCGAACTTAATTAAAATGAAATACTGGTATCGAGAGAATCGTTATAGACAAAAGAGTACCGACACAAAACGTTTTTGAGGAAAAGTGCGACTTACCGCAAGTTAGCCATTTTTCTTCCTTCACAGTTTTATCGGTGACAAAAAAAACGAATAGAACAAATTTATTGCAAACATCTAACACAAAATTTGCGTTTCCGAGTTACTGGATCAAAGTGCTAAATACATACAATTTTCAACACTTTCCCCCCTCCCCTGCCCAAACCTGAAGATTTCAAAGAAATCTTTTCCATAAGGTTGATGTGCAATAGTCAGATCTCTTTTTATTTTTTGTGCGATATCAAGGTTCGAATCCTAATTTCCCTGTACTATAATAAGCATATTTGGCTTAACAACAATAATTTTATTTTTAGCAATAAGCTTTCAAATTTATAATAAACTATTGATTTTTAGCAATAAACATTGCAATTTCACACAATATATATATAAATTTTAACAATAAGAACGTGTTTTTTTTTACATTTTCCATATTTCCCCCACTATATCTTCTTAAGCATTGATCCTAGAACCAAAATGTATAGAACTTTTTTTGTAAACAATTTTATGTTAATTAATTTAGTATATAAACACATTTTCGCTAGAGGCAATAATATTCGAGTTATTAACGAAAAACTGAAAAAAAAACGACCTTTAGAGCGCCCCCCCTCCGTTAGCTCCACCCCCACCCCCCAGTACTTTTAGTATGTTGTTAAGGACACCTTCCCCTACAACTGTGCCAAAATTGGCTTCTTTAAGTTCTGAAAATCCTTCGTTGCTTGGACTACTGGTATCGAGAATCGACACATTTTGGTACTGACACTTCACCGCTTGTATTTATTCAATTTCATCAGAACTACTTAAGACTATAAAAAAAGATAGTATTTTTTTTATTCATTTTCTAATAGTTTTAATGTTATAAGCCGAATCATATTTTCAAAACCGGAATTTTGTTCCATGTATCCCTTAGTTTTGTTCCATGTATCCTTTATACTTATTTTAAAAACCATGTTTCCTTTTCGAGTACATAGGTTTTCAAGAATTGTTTTTAACAAAGATATAATGAAAAATACCACTTAAGACAAAAAGTGGTTGGTGTTAGTCCTTAATCCGCCATTTTGGTTAGAACTTCAGAACTTTTAAAAATTTGTTCTGCATGTAAAGAAAAATAAATCTACAGCTAGTTATTAAATCACAGTTCTTCTTAGAATATGTACCGTTTCTTTCCTTTAATCAGTTAAAGTTACTTCTAATTCAGAAATATTGAAAATTCTAACTAACGAATCCTCCCTTGAAAACATTTCTAAATGGAGATTATCAAGGAATCTCCTATGAAAGGCGTCTATCTTTGCTAACAGAAAATCATGTTGAGCTCTTTAGAGAAACAGGAGTGGGAGTCCCAGGAGAGATAGAAGAATAAGAATAAGGGATACATCAGATTTGAAGGGGGGGGGGGGTCAAAGGAACTATAGATCACACTAAACCTTCAAACACCTCACATGTTCTATTTGCATAGAAAAATCATCATCATGCTTGAGAGCCTCTTTGAAGACAGGGTCTTTTGATACAGAGGCAAATGAAGGAGGTTGTGAAAATATGTAATGAGGCTGTGCTCCCCCATTGTGCCCCCTATCAACTGGGGTAGTTCCAATTATAACTTCACACACTCATTTGAATGTGTTTCTCAGTTCCTTAACAATCTCTTAAAGGCCTGCACATGCCTGGTTAGGAAAACTCATCAAAATCCTCTGTTGTTTTACCAACTTGTTTAAAAGCAAGGAATTGTTTGATTTGACTTCCAAATAACCAGTTGTTAATCCATATTAATTATCCTGTTCTCTTACAAACTGCTTTAGTTTGATAATGAACGTTTATGTTTGATGTTGGAATATCTAGTATATTGTAAATAGTGTTCAATGAACAACAAAAACAGGATTTCACTTTTAATTAAAAGGTAATTTAAGAATTTAAAGGAGTTATTTTCCTATTAAAATATTATTTAATAGGTGAAACAACTTAGAAGAGCATAAATAAATACATGCATAGATTAGAAATTTTAATATAGTTTCTCAAAAACATTAAAGTATTAAAACAATGAATTAATGAAATACACGAATTCCTACAAATTAGACTAAATCTATATAGTACTCTTTTGTATTCAAATATTAAACATATTGAATCTTTATTACCTTTAATAATCTCTTCTCATACCTAACAAGCGAATTTTGCTTATATTATGATTTCAGCACATCCGCTGAGTGTCAATTATGTTTTTAACAGGTATAGATTTAAAAATAAAAGTGAAAAAAAAATTATATATAAATGGATGAACTATAAACAATTTGACAGACAAATGAAAGTTTAATCTTTCGATATATTTATCTCTTGATCATTTATATCTTTAAAAAAAGAATGTATTGTATAATTCTCCGAAATCCTTGAGATTTTATTAAATATCCAAAGAAATAAAATACACAAGCAAGAAATTATATTATTAAAGTTATTTCCAAGAGCACACCATGAAGCAGTTGTAAGAAAGAATGCTGGACTGATTTAATAAACATAAAAGTAGTGTAATCCAATTCCAACTCTACCTCATGCTCATATAACAATCAGGGATACATAATTTATTATTGCATTAAGTAATAATTGATTAAAACTATTAAAGTTATCCGCATATTTCCATGGTCATAGAGCAGAGCCAAACCGAAAAATATATTCACTGGTCAATGATGTCAATTAAAGTAAAGCACTACTAAAAGTTCTTTTTCCATTCTTGATTTGAAACTTTTAGTTACTCAGCAGTTTTCTACCAATTAATTAATCTATTTCATAAAGCAGCATATATACAAATACATAGATTAGTATCAACAGTTCTGGGCAATGCTACCGCATAATTTTCCATTTCCCTCTGTCCAAGACTCCTATATTCCACTCTAATACCTAGCTTTTTAGAGTCCTTCTCTACTTCTAGGTCTACCTGATTTTTCTGTTTTTATTCTTCAATCCTTGCAACACGATCAGCCCATCTAAGTCTATTTATTAGTATAAAATTAACATACACATATACACATAAAATATAAAAATATAAAAACACTGACTTTTACTTCAACATACTAGATGCAGCAAACAAATAAAGAAATGAGGAAAGAAAAGGAAGAATATGTATAATTATAATATTATAATAAAAAATAAATTATATACTAATTACATTTGTTATTCATATTATAATATGAAAATTAATTGGTATTATAATATAGTTATGGATTTTATTATATGAGCGTAATTATAGTTCATCTTCACAACAAAGTTGATACCAACATTATTTTTTTTATTTTATAAACCTAAAATGATGTAACAAAAAAAATAAATAAATACACAAATTAATGTTATACCTGCATTCACTATTTTATGGTTCTAACACTGTTATTGGTGCTCAGAACTACCCTGCCTAGTTAGCTTATTGTTCCTTTTTTTTAACCCCTAACTACCAACTAAGGAAAAAGAGCTTTCCTCCTCACCCTAAACTGAGTGAGAGTTTAGAGAATCATTTAATAACATCACTAAAAAATAAACATTAATCGGTGCAGATGAAAATAAAATCTACACCATTCTGCACTGAATGCTTAGTGGTTGTCATTAAATCTTTTCAAAAAATTATTAATTAGTAAAATTGATAAGGTATTGATACATTCTGAAAAAGTGATAATGTCTGTGTGTTTTTGACTGTGGTCAAAGACTTTGATGAAATGTAAATAAACTAATTAAATTTATAATGTGTTAAACTTTATAACTTTATCTATCAGTTCATTGTAATTTATATTTATTTGTATTCAATTAATCATTTAAATCAATCAAACTAACAATCATCCTTTCAATCTCAGTCATAGTTCAACACCTTGTTATAAGTTTTATACTAATACAGATATATTAGAATATTCAAAAAGTCTTAGCTTTTTTAAAATAATAAAAATATTGGTTAGGGTATTTTTTCAGGTCTATAATAAATACATTGACCTAAATTTAAAGAAAAAAAAATTAATTTAAATCTTTTTAAATATGTTCATGTAAATGAATGCTACTGAATTAATCAAACATACTGGCAATCCAAGAATCACATTATGATTATTATGATTATGATATATGATTATTAATAGCTATTGATTTCATTGAATAATATGTGCGATGTAACTAGAGGTTGTTCAATGATTGAAAGTAAACAAACAAATGATAATGAATGGTCCTTTTTACTGATATCGAAAATGACATTTCAGCCAGCAATATTTTCCTACTATCTTACCTTTGCACTATTGCAAATTAAATGATAATTAAAGGCATAATTTAAGAAGGGTTTTTAAATAAAAACCTTAGTAAATAGTAGAGAAAATTTATGTTAGAAGTGCTGCAGGTTTTTTTTTTTTTTCATCCCCACATTGCCGTATTATTTGATTTGAATATTTTAGGTGTTATAACCATAATACCTGGGCTAAACAGGCTTCTTGAAATGGAAATTTAATTTGTTTGCTTAAGGTAAAGTTAATAGTTTATTTATTAGCATTAATGGGGAAATATTTGTATTCAAAGATTTCATCACTTTTCCTTTTTCATTTTGTTTCAACATCGAATATTATAACTACAAAGAACTTTTTTTATGGATTATTAATTAGTATATTTGTATACAATGATATCTTTGTATACTTTGATATACTTGATACCTTTTAAAATCAGAAAATATTCACTGTTTCTCAAAATGCAGTAACTAACTGTTCTGTTATGAATTTAGAAAATCTAAACAATGGGAAATAAACAAATTACTGTGAACTTAAAAAGTTTATTTTAAAACAATATAATTATTACATGTGTGAGAAATATTAATTTTGGATATCTTTCAGTTTGAACCATTATTTTCAGCAAATGGTTGTTAATGCTTTTTTGGCTTTAAGAATTACCAAAATGTAACATTTGACTTTATAATTTAAAATTATTCTATTATATATTATCTATCTAGATAGTAAAAATATATTACTATCTAGATAGATTCGTTGCTTTGTTGTGTAAATAATATATTGGTCATTTCAACTTGACGTTCAAAGAAAGAAAATTTTCAATTCGAATAATGCGCCAACTGTTGCATCAACGAAAATAATATAAGTTGTACTTTTTACTTTTTCATCATAAAAAAAAAATATAAAACTAAATATTTGTTTTAACAGTAATTAAAAAGATATTTAATGCGTTTTTACATTCAAAATAGATAAATGTAAAATTAAGTCGATTAACCGATATCACAATCGAAGTTGAGACCGCGTTTTTTCCCAGTTAGTTGGTGTGTCGGTTTCGGTGGTGTCGACTTGTTTTTAAAACTTTTAGTGATAATTATGGATATTATTAATGTTAGTATATTCAAGTGTGAGTATAAAACTCTCTTCTTTTTTTTTTTTTTTTTTTTTTTTTTTTATGTGGATATTGTGTTATATTAGTGATCAGTGCAGTTCGGAAACAAATATATTCATTATATTTGTGGAAGGTATGTCTTTTCTCTATTTTTAAGTTTTCCTGGTTGTTGTAACTGTTTATATCATTGTAAATTGAAATATTAATGCCAATTTAATTATAGTTAAAAAAAGAAATCCATTCTATATTCATTGTTATTTTTATATAATATTTATAATTGATTTACAATTTTGATTATGAAAGCTTTTTCTGGTAACTGTTTTAATGGCTGCCGGTGTTTTAAGCCTACATATATTAAATGATAAGCAGTTATGTATTATGATTTTACAAATAATCTAAAACTTAATAAATGAATAATGGATCATTTATTATTTATTGTTTTTAATAATAATATGTGATAATTAAATATGTATTGAAATATCTGATTTTATGTTTTTATATCTTAAAATTAGATATTTGTGTGTGTTATTTAAGCGGCTATAATTAATTAGTTTAATCCATTACCTCTTTCCATAGAGAAAGTTCGCCTTAATCGAGAAATCTAATAAACATTTTCAATCAGTTATTGAACATTGTATTTAACAATTTTTATATATTTTCAACTATTTCTACAATGCCAGAATATTTTTATTTTCTTCTAAACGCTTTTTTAAAGATTTATATACGTTATAAGCTGGTTCATTAACATTTTGAATCATTTACATAAATATACATTAATTAATTAATGCCTAGTATGTCAATGTAATCGTATTCTCATATTTATACATCATGTAATAATAATTACGGATACCCTATATATTACGAACATTGGCTCTTATCTTTTTAACAGTCTATATTTTTGGATTTCCTGCTCAATTTAAAATTCCTGATTCCTGTGTTCAGATTTATTAAATTACTCCACTTCCTTCAGTTCACAGTGGATGGTTGAGGTATTTCTCTAGATTGATACAGAGGCTTTACCCTTCAAACTAATAAAACTATTATATTTTTATTGGAATTAATAATAAACAGTAAAGGGGAGCTTCCAGGCAGGATTTGAATTTGTCGCGGTCCCTCGCCATTGTTTTAGTTTGTTCCAGGGTCTTTCCTCTTTTCTTGGTTAGGAGTTCGATGTATTGGAGATAAGTCCTCCTGGGTCGTCCTCGCGGCCTTTTCCCTTCCGGCACATATTCCATCGTCTTCAGTGGGTCTAGATGGTCCTTCATACGCACCACGTGCCCGAACCATCTCAACTGTCTGATTTCTAGGGTATCCTTGAGGGGGATCATATTTAGCTCCTGCCTTATTTTTTTCGTTGCGGACGCACTCTCTTCTTGTCTTGCCTGCGACTCTTCGTAGGTACTTCATCTCAGCAGCGGTAACTCTGCTTTCCTGCTTCTCCGTGAGTATCCAGCTTTCAGCTCCGTACAGTAATATCGGCATGTACACCGACTTGAAAATGTGGAGCTTGACGTTCCTTCCTACCTCTCGCTTTCCCACTACTGTGTTGCATATCTGGTAGTACACTGCATTGGCCTTGCTTATCCTATTGGATACTTCTATGTCCAGCTTACCAGAACCGTCCAACACTGATCCGAGATAGGTGAAGTCCGTCACGACCTCCATCTCCTCTCCGTTGCAGTGCACATGTACGTCTGCATGCCGCCTACCAGTTAGTAGGATTTTACTTTTCCCAGAGTTGATCCTCATACCTTTCCGGAGAAGTTCTTCTTGCCATTCTGTTACCGCTTCCTGTAACTTCCCAACTGAGTCCGCGATCAGCACGACATCATCCGCGTAGAGAAGCATCTGAATGTTTAACAGAATTTAACAGAATGTTTAACAAATGTATTAAAATAGCCGTATTTGTATTCCATTGATTTGATATAAAGGTAAATAAAAACTAATTATTGCTAAAAGCATTCATTAATTAAATTTACTCTCAAAATAAATTATAGTAAATGAAATTTCAGCATTAAATGCATTTTTAATAACATGTTTTCAGCAATAACCAGGGTTGCCACCCATCCCGAACGGATAGTCGAATTTTTCAACCTGTTGTTGAATGGTCCCCAGCATTCAATCATTTACTAGACCGGCTTAGTTCTTAATTGCGATGATTCTATTATTCTATAATACCTAATATAAGATATTTTCCCCCTATAATTAACACTTCTTTATTTTCAAGATTATTAAAATTAGGAACATGGGTAACCATAGAATCTCTTTCTATGTTTTCCAGCATTGTCCCGGCATCCCGATCGCCCAAGAAAATGGTCGGAACTCCTAATCACATACAGTCAAAGTAGTCCAGTTCATCAACCAATATGATGGAAAAAAAATATTTGAGGATAAATTTAAATATAAGATTTACCAAAAGAATGTGATAAAAAATTATTTTTAAATCTTTTGAGCTTTTTTTATTAATATTTTTTGTAGGAATATGTTGTTAGTTTATTGTTTTCACTAAATGTTTGTAGTTTTTTTTTTTTTAAACAATAAATTGTATTATTTGTTCTTTGAAACTAAACCAAATGGTTTTTAAAGTTTTTATGTTATATATTTTCATAATATATATGTTCCTTTCTTCCTACTGTTCCTTAATTTTGAACTTAACTTTTTGTTGAAGAATATGGAATGATGGCAACCCAGGATGTATATTTTCGGACCGATTTGGGGGGAAGATGGTTCATTAATGAATGAAAAAGAAAGTATCAATGTTTTAAAAAAAAAACTAGTTGAAAAAAGATCTAAGCATGTGATGGACCAGGGATGTCAATTGAAGTGGAGGGTTCTACTCTGGGGATAGTGCTAAGTGGTGGTTCTCGGCCCTTTAATGCTATAAAAGTGGGGAGGGGGTGGATCGTTGCTTGGAGTGCCAGCAGTGTTTTTTTTTCTTGTTACTTTAAATTATTTAACAAGGGTTAAATATCCCATCTGTAGTGGGGAGGAGGATGTAATTCCAGTTTTCCTCTTACCTACCTGTTTGCTATTGAGATTAACATCTGATAGAAATTATTTCCTATGAATAAACAGTAATAACGAAAATTGATATTTTTTTAAATGTTAAATTAGTTTGATAAAGTAATAATGATTTGTCAGCTACTATTATAAATCTATAGGAATACTCCAATGAATTTATTTATTAAAGTCTTCAATTAACAAACCATTTGCAACTGGTGATACAGATGTGGAGGTGGCTAGATGTTATAAAATTACAAAAGATTTTTTTCTATTTATTGAAACTTTGTCATTTGCTCTTTTTTTTATCGACCCTTTCCTCCTCACACTATGAAAAGATTTAAGTGTTTTTAACAGGAATATAAATATTTTAATTCATATTAGATATTCTTTATTATTGATTGATTTATGTATTTTTTTTTTTTTACAAAAATTTTATTTTTTTGACACACAAACACATTTATTTTTACTTTTATTTTCTTTTTTATATACAATTCATTATAATTTATCAGATAGGATTTATCTGGTTTAAAAGAGCGTTCCACCTCCTATAAATGCTCTTTCGGATTCAGGACCGAACTTTAAGCTGGCCACTTAAAATCTTTCTTTTTTTGACAAGAGCCATCGGTTTGCTGCAGCTATGCGTTTTTGATCGTTGTCCTGCTTGAAAATGAAGCTGGGGCCATTTGTTTAGCCAATATTGCTGTATTTATTTGCGCAGTATTGCCCTGTATACATTAAAGGTCATACGTTTGCTTATGAGCACGAATATTCCAACACCATATTCATAATATTTATGTTTTTAAAAAATCAAAGAATAATGTCTATAAAGAAAAAGAATATAATAAGAAAATTAAAATAAGGTCAATATTACTTTGAAATATGTTCATACCCGTTTTATATAATTACAATCAGGTAGAATACTCTCAAAGCTACCCACACGTGAGGTAAGACCAGTGGAGATCCTAACAGTTTTTTCTTGTGTTGCTGGTATGTAAGCCATTAGAGGCAAAGTGAGAGCACAAATCACAATAATCTAGAGGGGGATAATCTGGTCATTTCCAGTTTTGCAAATTTAAAGGATAATAAAAGAAACAATTAAAGTTCCGTTAAAAATTAATTGTAATTAGATAAGTAGTATTAGAGAACCGCGAGTAACATAGACACATTTAAATTTATTTTTTTAATAATTGACGTAATAGTTGTATAGTTTTATAAGAATTAATTAATATACTTTTAGCTAGCGGTAAGTAGTACATATTTTTATTTGTGTTTTACGCAAAAAAAAAAAAAAAAAAATTAAGCTTTTTTTTGCAAGTGGAAAAACAAAGAGCCATAACTAAGTTTGAAATGACCAACAGTCTATAGTACAATGGAGAAGATAATGCAGTCGGAAGTTGCCCGAACATATTTCAACTCCGCTAATGTTGCTTTCAAAACACGCCTTAAACTTTTGGTATTCTGTTTCCTGTTTTGTGGTAGAAATTTTAGGACTGAATTAAATGATCCTATGGAAAAGTTTCTAGTAACTTCTTTTTTCATTAGACCATGTTTTAAATTTATATATATATATATATATATATATATATATATATATATATATATATATATATATATATATATTTAAACATTTTTTAGTGTATGAATCAATCAAGTATTGGTTAGATATAATCTTTATTAGGGATTTTTTTTTTTATTTCCATATATTTTTCTATTTTTCTCACAATAACTGAAAAAAAATACCAATAAAACTATTATTATAAATAATCAACTATTTCAATTATTTGATTAAAGTAACTGATTTACAATTAAAATGTTTCTTCTTCCTATACCATAGGTATTATATATATTTTATCTGCATTTTCATACAAAGAAAGAAAGATTGTATGAATTAAAAACGTTTCTTAGTTAAAAAAAAAACAACAAAAATATAAAATATAAATCTTTATTCTTATAATTAAATAAGTACTGTTTTTTCCCTCCTTTTTTACTTAGAAAACAGGAAAGTAACGTTCAAGGTAAAATGAATACGTTACTTACCAACGAAGTTTGTGTAAGAGGCATTAGCTTTCTCAAGTCTACTTTGGTAAATCATAAATAAGTTGTACTGTTATAAGTTTCTGGGAAAGCCTGAGAGTTTATTTACAGACATTTTCTAGTTCACTTAAATTTGTTTAACGAAGCATCTTAAATTCTCATTAGAAACCTTATTAACCATTTACGTATATATGTGTTTAATAATTTGGTATTTTAATTTATTTATCGAATAGTCTTATTTATTTTTAATTTACTGTTTGGGTCTTACTACTATAGTGTTACACTATCAAACTAGAATATAGCACTTAATTAGATTCAATAATTATAGACAAGAAGATGTGAAGTAACTTTTCTGTGCAGTAACTTTAAACTTATAATGCTTGATTTCATCATTGACTTGGGGCAGGTAATTGAAACGTTTTATTATAATAGAATTGTAAATATTCTATAATTTAAATATTTTATTAGAGCCATTACACCATGACACATTACGGAAATGGTATTTAAGAAGTTCATACAAGGGAGACTTCAGTAGAGAAAGGTCCAAATTCTATTTAAGAACCTGATACTTGATTCGTAGCCAAAAATGTTTCGTGGTAAAGTAAGTAGTAGGCTTACTTAAAAGCTCGGCCCATTTGTTCAAAAATTTAGAGCTTTACTCTGGACCTTTTAGGTAGCAAATCCTTTTTCTTTCAGTCAGGTCGTCTTGACCTTTGACCTAATTCCCGCAACATATATTCCTATATCAGTACCCCGAAGGTAAAAAACACTATGTCCATTTTTGACCAAAAATACATTATTACGTATTCGTATTCACTTTTTTTTAACTTTATACAGAAGTATAGAATTCCATTTCCTAAACCAATTAATTGTAGGGTAAGTTACACAGAAATGTTTTTTATTTATTTCTATTTTTTTGGGGGGGTGGGAGAGCAGAACATCCTTATGTGCTCCAATTAGGGCAGGAAGGACGGGTTACCAGCCTATTCTAACCTGAGTGATTCATTTCGTACATATAAATACAATAAACAGTTCAGGAAATGGAATCTTTTAAAAATTAAACCAATTCAAAGTGCTCTCCAGTAAAGTTATGGAAATGTGACATAGTGTTCTATACCTCCGAGGCACAAATATACTAACGTAAAATATTGTAACACCTGTTGCTTTTCCTGTTGTATCAATTTTACAATGCGTGGTCAGCAATTCTTTCATCGTTAATGTTTTATGAAATTTATACTTGCTTGTAATATGGATATGATTTGCTATACATGACCGCGCCTTTTATGCGAGTTATTTAATAATTTCCAGATTATTATCGGAATGTAGGAGTGTCTTTTCGGTGCCCTGAGAAGATCAACTTATATTTCAAGTCTGGCCAGATTACGGATTAATAATTTATAGTGGATTAATATAATTGGGATTTGACCATTTTTAAAACGGTTTGTTATTCATTAATATTAATATTATCAATACATTAAATATTTTTAGAATAAATGGACTAAAATCTAATACTTTTCTATATAATTACTAGAAAAATCAATACTATTTGGATTTTCAGTGCTATTTAGGACTTACAATATGTTCGGTGTAAGTTAGGTTTCAAATAATACCATATTTACCATAGGTAAACATAGAAATAAGTTTATTGTAATAAAACAGAGAAATGTGTAGCAACGTAATTCAATTCAAATTTCGCAGAAAGGAAAATGTGCTAGGTTTGACACAACAGCACTTGGTTCTCTGATTCAATTACTGTCTCATGTAATTATCTTTTCCATCGTATTGAATTAGTATGTAATGGAAATTTCAAAGAGAGAATAGTTTTTGTTTTGCCTTAGACGTAATGTTTAGCAGAAAATAATGCAACTGATTTTGTCTTAATAAATTCACTTAAAATATTATTACACTAACTATTTTATTTACAAGATTTTTGATTTACTGATTGGAATTTAGGGTGTTCACTCGAGTTATAAATAAAATAAATGCTCTACCTAATTGGTCTAATTACAGTCATACAAATAAGTCATTTGTAATATAGTGGGAGCTTTGAACGCTTGTCAAGTAAATGTTGGAGCAGTCAGAAATGACGAGCAGTTTCTTGGGGACTTTTGCACTTGTTCCCCGCATTTCATTTTAAGTTTATTATCATATGTTTAGGTTACGAGTAACCTTCCCAAATGTAATAACATGTCAATGAGAGATCGTTTGATTGTTCCTATTATTAAATATTTAAATAAAAAACAAAAAACAATTATTTATTCAAAAATTTTAATGAGTGTTATTCAATGTAAAATACCTTTTTCCTGAAGAAATTCTATCGCTTTTTCTTTTGTATTTATTCGACGATTTAATAGAATAAATACCAGTTCGTGTATAATAATACAAAAAATGATATCACAGAATATTACAATCATAGACTTATAGTACTAGGGAGAGGCCCTTCCCGTATATTGTTCCGTGAGGGGCGAGACCAAAACACTAACCGGCCACGCCCACAATGCCCAACTGGCGACTTGCATTCCATATGGGCTAGGACAATTGAAAGGGTTCGTAATAATTAAAAAAAGTAAATCACTAAAGTAAATAAATCGCTAAAATAAAATAACAACAGTATAAAGCCTAGGAAACCAAACTTTGAACTGATAAGCGGCTAATATACAGATAACCAGTTGGGCATAGTGGGCGTGGCCGGTTAGTGTTTTGGTCTCGCCCCTCACGGAACATACGGGAAGACTGTAACTCCTTCCATAGTACTGTAACTCCATGGTAATGCTGCTAAGCAATCATATGTTTAGTTATAACCTGGCAAGTTACGATATTGACTCTTAATAAAAAAATATTTAGAAAAATAATTAAATACATTTTTTTAAAATTTAATTATTTAATAATTGGAACAATCAAACGATCTCTCATTGACATGTTATTACGTTTGGGAAGGTTACTCGTTACCCAAACATATGATAACAAACTCAAAATGAAATGCGGGGAACAAGTGCAAAAGACCCAAATTAATTACACATGAATGTAACAAATATTGTGATAATGGTTGAAATGATAAGGGGAAATATATTTTTATTATTTTTATACTAATAGTATAAGCACCAAGAAGTTATTATGAAGAAGAGGTAAGATAAATAAGACATTAGTGTAATAAATATTGTGATGATAGTTCATTGCTTAGATATGATGATTAAGTAATAATGCGATCGAAATTAGCTTTATTAAATGTTTAAATTGTATGGACGGCTAAGTGATGTCATCAAATTTGTAAAACGTAGTTTCTCCTCTAGGATGGGCAATAAAAGAGAGTACACTTAGCTCTCCATGAGACGTGACAAAAACATCGACTAAAATCGAGAGGATATACCAAACAAGAAAAAGTCATTTTGGTCGGGTGCAGGACTGGAGTTGTCTTCAATGGTATTGCCTACCATATAACTTATTTATTAAGAAATCAAGTTATATATATATTTTTTTTGAACGCCTTAAAATTTTCAAAAATATAGCATTAGGTTGAATATTATGCCAAAGAAGGATGAGCAATACGGAAATGTTGGATATTTATCTGGTGACTGTAGATAAAGAAATAGCTGCACGACGGTAAGGTTTGTGTCTAATGACCTAAATAATTGATACAATTTACTAATGCCAAATAAACGAATAGAGAAATGAGAATATAGTCTAAAAAACGTAACTACATCAAGATAGCAAACAAGTCGCAAGAGGAAACAGATTATAATCCAGGAAGGCTGGTCTTATGGGAATGTCGTTTACATTTTATGTTTTATTGGTCAATTTAATTCAATAATGTTGATCATCTTAACTTATTTATTTGTGTTTGGATACCTACATCTGTATATCTCTATTTCTAATATTAGAAACCATTGTTTTTTTCTAGTTTAGTAAAGGTATAGCATTTTATTTATAGCATTTACTATAATATTTAAGTTTCTAAAATATTAGGCATCTCTACTCCTAAGGCTGGCTTGCCAGATAGGAAGAAGCCCGCAACACATTACCACATTTTCCGCCCTTCAGAGCTATGATACTCAGATCATAAACTTTTTTTTAATTTGTTGCCAGTTTATTTTTTGTCTTTGATTATATTGATCTTAATAAAAATAATTTTCATGGCATAAAAAAAAAATAAATAAAAAAAAAAAAAAAAAAAAAAAAAAAAAAAAAATAATCTACACCACAGTTCACTTTAAAAATATTGAACTATTTTTTGATGATATTCTAGATGCAAAGGGAAATCACGCTTAATAATTTTGTAAATTGTACTTCCATTTGTTTAAAATTTAATATTATTCTATCAATATGAAATTATTGTTTTAATATTTGATGGACACGGTATTCTAAAAGTAGAAGAAAAATTAGCCATAAAAGAAAGAACAAAAGTTTATTATGTTCATGAAGAGTCTTTAAATTAAACGAATAACAATTTATAATAAAATGTCAATAGTAATAAACCTAAGAAATCATAAATAGAGCTTCTCTGATGAAAGGGGGTATACGGTCTCTTCATCAAGAAGCTATACATATGTAAATATGTATATATATATATATATATATATATATATATATATATACCCACACAGATATATACACAGACACATATATATACCTTCTTCTTCTTCGGCTCTTCAGTTCATGGTGAACCCTGTGAATGGGCATTCAGACCAATAATATACATTTACATTAATATACATCATATAAATAATTTATCCATTTATAAGTATTCTACACCGAAATGCGGAAATCCCTCCCAACCTTTTAACTGTTTTTCAAAAATTCCCCAGGTCAGTTGTGTACTAGAATTGTTAGAATTTAGTTAGTCGATACCATATCCACCAGTCACATTGTAAGTAGTTTCAGACTTCTCCATATTCTGTAATTATATATATTTAATTATACTAACAAACTTTAGATTTTCTTATTTAAATTTTATTGTAACCTGTTCTTTTACTTTAGGGCATTATTATAAGAACAATATAGCCTCGAAACGTTGCCAAAATAGTGGTTTTTATTTACTGATTGAACCTCAAGAATCTTACTTATAATCTTACATACGAGTATAATAGTAACAGTCAAGAAATTTATCCATATATATATATATATATATAATTTTTATGAGACTTAAAAGAGAAGAACTGCTCGTGAATTCCGACTATTCCAAAATTTACTAGACAAGCGTTCAAAGCTTCCAATATATTACATGACTTATTTACATGACTGTAATGAGTTTCTTCTCGTATCTAATCCTTACAATTCGTAATCTTGTGCTAAATTTACTAGTCTTTTAATTTGCCTCACACTCCATTCCCGATCATTCTGCGATGGCCTGAAAAGGAGATGGTCAAGAGACCTTCTAATGCAGAACATTTATTTAAGTGCTACTTGTGAGTAGTTCTTAACCTGTTAATGGCATATTATTGTTAACATTATTATCAAATTGACTTGTTGTATATAATGTATACAGTTCTAAATGTCAATATATAGTTTTAAAAAAATTATTCCTTATGACATTAGGATTATTACTTGGAAAAGTAATTAAAAACGTTAGTTTCTTTAGATTTTTATTCCAAAAGGGAAGGAAGGAAGTTCTATCATTTGTTAGTAATAATAATCCATTAGCCTCTTGATCCCTCCCCTGGATACCAAAGGACGGTCCCCTAATTTGTTGCCCCAATGAGGCGTACACTTGTAATAAGAGAGGACTCCGGAGAGGGTGCAAGTTGGGTCATGCCCACCGGACCGTCACTTGTGACCAGTTTGTGGGCTTAACTTCCTCTAGCCACCTTCTCCTCTACCTCCCTCTACTTTAGCTTTAATGGATCTCGCTGTTTGTTTCACAACTTGCTTTGGGTTCAGCTTTCGTTCGTGGCAGTGGGGCTTTTCGATATTAAATTACTTTTGAGGTTAGGGAATCTCAATGTATCACTAGACGAACTTTCGAGTCTGATGATGGCTTTTGAAATGATACACCTGTTTGACAGGCTTGAGGAGAAACAAAGGAACGCTTTTATATTCGATTTCGAAATTGCGGAGATGCATATGGTTTCTTCCAGGAATATGAATTAAAAACGAATTAACATTAGCAAAGTGAATGGTATTTTCAGGAAAGATTGATTGGTTTCGATGAAACTAGGCTACAATATTTTTCTCTGATATGTATTTATATCTTTGATGGAAAAGTATTACAAATATTCAAATTATTACAGATATTCATTTATATTTGCAAAGAAGGAAAAAAAAAAGTTGTGTTTATAGAGGTTATGGTCATTTATAGGGAAAATGATCATTTATTAATTTAACCTGCGTTAAACATCAACGATTGACCTTTGATTATTGACTTTGACATTCTTGAAATATACATTTTTGCCAAAACGCTCCTATTAGTGGTATAACAGCTAAAAACCAAATACAATTAAATTTATTCATATCCTCTTCTCCTTTCAATTTCCTTTCTTGTTATATAAATGATGAGTGGTAACCCAATGGAAAGGAACATATACACACACATCATTTTACCTCATACAGATGAGATTACATCTTAGATTAGGTAATACTGTTTAGGGTATTCTCTTCCTTTTCTGGATCCTTTATTTAAATACATCTGTAAATCTTGGGCTTGAAATGCGGTGGCAGCTCTCCTTTTGGTTGGGACAGAGCTGCTGTTCTATGGTAATCGGGAGAGGAGTGGTTACGGTCGACCTGAGTCAAGGTAACCAGATATTTTCTCGAGGAATATAAACATAGCTATGCTCCAGCTTCCTCTTACATAGACATGGCCCTATCCCCCTCCCCCCATCCCTCCGTTTCTCTTTACATATATATTGGCCTCCTACCGCCTCTCTTTTATGCCTCTATTCTGTCCTGTGGAATTTCATAATACTTTTTTTTATATAACAAGTGATGAAGCTACGCTGTTAGAGCCACATGAAGCACGGGTGAATATTCTACACCTGGTGCTCTGTATATATTTGTACATCTTATTTTGTTATTATACACCCCATATAGTTTATTTTTCTTATGTGCAGTTACAAATTTCCAATTAGATGAGAAAACAAATTGTGGTGTATTTATATTTTTTTATTTCATTTTAACGCCATAAGAATGATAGTTCTTCCCAGAAATGTTTAGAGGCTAATTTACACACTTTCTATAAACATTGTTTTATAAAGTTCTCTTCATTAACTTTTTACTGGCATATGAATAATAGTTGATGCATACTCCTAATAAATCTCAAAAGTACCTAGGAGAACCCTTGGCACAGAGCAAAATGATGACAATACCCATAAAACTGCACATTATATGTCACTTTTCAACATTTTATTGAACTAAAAATTGAATTAAAAATACACATTAAGATATAACTATTATCATCATCATCATCAGAAGATGGCGCTATGGTACTTGCAGAACCCTGACCTCCACAGTCCTTCTTCACTCGTAGACCCATAGTCGAGGCCGATCTCTCCTTCTCTTTCCACCCGGGTGTTCCTCCAAAATCATTTTGAGGAGTATACTAGGTTCCATCTTTGTAAATAACCTGGCGATCTTATTCGGCCCCTCTTTAAACTGGCTGCAGTACCTCGGGCTGCATATAGGCTCACAAGTTTAGGTTCTTCATTACCTTTCAAAAAGAATCCGCTTTTCTTTAGCTAGGCCATTTATGGTAATCATAATTTAATGATTGTGAGCGATTACATTATTCTTTTCAACCAATAATACCAGTCTAATAGAAATACACCCCAAGATTATTTGCCACCGTGTCAGACTTAATGATAAAATGTAATGATTTAATGCATCTTTTTTTTTTTTTTTTTTTTTTTTTTATTCTTTTTAACTTTTATCTAACCACTATTCTAGCGTATCAAACTTTTCAAAACTATATGTCTTTACTTAGCTTAGGGGCTATCAAACATTTTTCCTCCACGTATATGGTATTTGGGGCATTTAGGAAATATTTAATTAAAATTGTTTGGTAAGCATATTTTATTTATTATTACTATGAAATTGTCGATAAATAAATTGGATGATATTTAAAGATAAATTGATAATATTTAATAATATATATATATATATATATATATATATATATATATACAATAAATTGGATGATATTTAAGCTGGGCTTCTCCAGACTCTAAAAATTTTTGGTCCATGGTCTTCTACGTACCATTAGTCAGAAAGCCTAGAAGTCATCGGTTCTTGCTATACTCCGCCTATAACTGGGTGGTTACTCAGTTCTGACCAAAAAAAAAAAAAAAAAAGAAAACTTCGCTTCCTTGAGGAATTGTTCCTGATTTTCATATTTAAAAGTGTGCTGAATTCCAATCAATAGCAAAAAAAAAAAAAAAAAAAAAAAAAAAAAAACTTTACCTAAAATTACCAAGCACCAGATTTTATAGATTGGAGGTTGTTTAAAAAAACACTACTAAAATAGCTTTCATATATTTTATACCACTTTTTTAAAGTGAAAAACAGTAATATATAAAATAGTTATATTTAATACTGAACATAATTAATGTGTATAATTTTTCTTTACATCACATGTCCAGCAGTAATCGGCAAGCATCTTCTCATTGCATTTACCATTTTTTTTCATTTGGGCTATCTCTAGACGAAATCGTTCTATGTGTTCATGTAAAACTGCTCCCAAGTTAAGAGGAAAGAAACTCAAATAGGAATGCAAAAAATGAATGTTGCAACCCATAGCCTTATATGATAAAAGCAGTTCTTCAACAATGTCATTTATGCAACAAAGCCTAATACTGATGTTCTCCAATTTTTTCATTTTGTCGTATGTTATAAAAGTTTCAAAATCAAAAAGGTTTTTAATTTTTTTGTTAAAGCTTTCCTTGATAAAAAAAATGCTCGAAATGTCGAAAAACACCTCATTATTTGACATAAAACACATATCTGATAAAAAATGGTGCGTGGTTAAGATTTCTGACTTCGGATTCGTATTCAGCACACTTCAAGACATAAAAAAACAACATTTTTGTTAAAGTGTTTTGATGCAGAACAGTGCTGTTTGTCTGCAACTGCTCTAATGGTTAGGCCGTAGGTAAGCTACTCACCTTTAATACCTTAGAAGTGCTGCTAACCCTCATGACTTTAAATATATAATAATTATATGTTTGTTTGATATTTTTCTCTATGGTAAATGCGTTAAAAATATATATCGATCATATATCAACAATCCAATTCATCTCGTATTCAATCCTTACAATCCAAAATCCTACAAAATATCCTCAATGCTCCTCACTTTGTCTCCAATAAACATATCCATAAAGATCTTAAGGTTCCATATGTTGCTGGTTTAGCCCACACCAGATACCTATCCTTTCATAGTAAGCTACATAATCACTCGAATCCGTTAGTTTCTCAACTTGCTTCCCAATCCATTTCTGATAATCCTCCGAGGCGTCTGAAACGAAGATGGCCTAGAGACATTCTAGTGTAGAATTTTTAATAAAGTACTAGTGATGAGTAGTTCTTTTCAAGTTTTAACATGTTATTATTATCGTTGTCAATACATTTACTTGATGTATTTATTTTGTACAGTTGTAAATTTCAAATAAATGCATATAAAAAAAAAAAAGTAAAATATCAGAATAAATTTTAACAGCCACATATTGCGAACTTTCAAGCGAACCAGTTGATAATAACATTTTGTATAGAACTAGCATCCCCTGTCGCGCCCTCGCCGCATTCAGTAAAAAACCATTAATAATTTTAACTATTAATTGAGGTTTTATTTGTGTTTCGATAAACATCTTGCATTAAAGCATGCGATTGTGAAACATGTCTTTAACATTTTCACGCATAGTAGTCATTTTTAATCTGGTTAAAACTGCACAGATTAGGTGTTTGAAGATTACCTAAAATCATTATTAGACATCCAAATTTTAATTTTAATATATGAGTTGGTAGTCCAGATGGACAAGGCTATTATGAACCTCTTGTGGATAATAGACTGCATTATCAGTGCTTAAAACTAAATGAACTCGAATCATTTTTTTACACACAATATCAAAAAGCATCGAAGTTATGTTTTAGTGATAATTTTTATTCAGCAGAAATAAATTATTGATTTTAAGGATTTTAATTTCTAATCAGGAAAGTATATGACAGTGTGGCAAACTACGTTTCTTCCACTCAACATATTAAATTTCAATTTTTACTTTTGTAAAGTATATTATTGTCAAACCTTCCTAGAACTATGAAGATGTTGTACTTAAAATTTGGTGAAGATGGGAATAGTTTTACCATTGTAAACGATGTTGCAGAATGGTGCTAGTCACATATCGGTCCTTATTTAAACTTCTTTGGGGTCTAATATTTATAGCTTTTTTAGTAACAATTTAATTTAAAATAAGTCAAGCTAAATATAACACCGTATTCAATGTAATATCTCACTATCATCTGATGATTTTTATATGTTTTCGTATTTTTTTTTAATATAATGTTTGTACTATTTCTGGTATAACGAATTTTTTTCGGGCATACTTTGTTGGCTTTTCAATTCGACTTATGACAGTTCTGATTGAGTATGAGTATGACCCACTTATAATAAGTATATATTATGTTATAAATTATTAGGCTCTATTTGTATCGAAATCTGAACAAATCGCAGAATTGATGCAATGGATTGCTGGAGGTATTCTATACAACTGCTCGGTTGTTGAATATTTGGCAAAATGATGGACTGTGAGGTAGTCCTCAGTATAGTGAACTTTACCCAATTTCAGCCTGTTGTTAGTTAATTCTGGCTTCATTTCCTAGTCTGTTCTTCAATAACACCTATCTTGTTTTCCTCTCCCTGTTACTTCAAATTAAGCATTAGGGTGTCAATTCAAATGACACCGGGTTTAAACAAACATGTTACTGACGTAAATGCTCCATTAATTAAACGCATATATATCTAGACGAATAATATAAGTAATCAAGAGCTTGTAAAAATCACAATTATCTTTCAATCTAATAAATGATTAGGATCTATCATAATTTTATGAACTGCTAAATGTATTAAATTTTGACACTTATGTTTTATTATTTTTTGTATTATTAAGTTGTCTAAGTGTGGATAAACGAATTGTAAGTACCAGACTGTAACATCTAGTATTGATGTTAATTTAATATTATGACAAAGATAATAATTTAGGTTCATTGTTTTGAAAATGTGAACCCTAAACTTTAACTGTGATTATTACATTTGATTTGATTGCCAGAGCTTACCTGATAAGGTTTCGATTAGGTTGAAATATGTGAAAATATTAATGATCCGGTAAATTCATTAAAATTTTGTAATTTATTTAACCTTTCAAAGGAAGAATTTAAAGTAAAGTTGGTAGTTGGCGAATTTGTAATGTAGCAGTCTTCTGGTGTGCTCCATGCTATTGTCACGGCTTCATTCATACCTTCTGTTTTTCACTAAATTCTGCCAATAGCGATCTCTGAACTTACTCACGCATAACTTTGTGTTACTCAAAGGAGAAAAGGAGATACAATATTCTAAGTATGATAAAACAGTATCTGACATTACATCAGTTCTCTTATTGTTTTTTAATGTTATCTCCTGATACCGATCTTATCGGTCCTCATCCTATCGAACACATATTAAACAAATAGTGAGCACAAGTGTATGAAAAAAGCATAGGAATAATGAAAATTGGCATGATTTAAAATAATTTATTGTATTTTTTTATTATTATTATTATTTTTTTTGTCTTACTGCTATATTGAGCAAGAAACTTCCAGCTTAATACATGATGTTAGGCTGCGTCCTTTGTTATCGTGTCTGCCAATCTTAGTTTCAGCCTTTCTCTTGGTATATTTCCAGCCACTGCAGCATTCATTGTTTGGAGGAGAGGACTTGAGAGGTTTTTTCCCATGTTCCGCCCATTGTAATCTAGCTTTCATATCCAGCGCTATTCAGTTCTTGGTTTCTTGTCATTGTGTACATCAAAATATATGGTTCATTCTTCCATTACATACGAATTTCTCCCCCAAAGCGATTGTGGTTTTTAAATGAAAATACTTGTAAAACTCAACTGTAACAAGTAGGTGCAAGGTACTCTTAAACGTAAAGTAGTTTTCCCACGGTTATTGATTTGATTTTATGATCAAATTGGAATTCACAACGTTAAAATTTATTTCCCTCATGATGGGACTCATGACATGGAGATGGTAAAGTTAAACGTGAATAAGTTCTCCATTCCTGTAACTATCAACGTACTTTTTTTTTTTTGTACTTCTGGTAAGTTGCAATATATTGAATTTTAGAATTGAAACTGAGACTAATTTCATACAATAACAAGAATGACTTCTGATGCCTGTTTCCCATAGGGTCAATGTATTTCATGCATAACAAAGATTCATTCCATTATATTTTAGGCAACATTGCAGAAGTTTCCCACCAAACTGAGGGTAACCTAACTTATAACCAATTTCCTTTATTAGCTGTCCCAAGTTCGTGTCAAATTAAGTGTTCGAATCTCGTCATTCGTAATTCTATTTCCCTCACACAGTGATTTTTCAAAGTAGATAAGTTTGATTCATGTTTTTATTACATTGAACTATAAGTTACCCATGTAGTTCAGAGTTCCATATTTTTTTTTGTTTTTGTCTTGAAATACATTTGTTGTTAAATTTTAATCAAATTCAAAATTCTATTTCCCTCCCATCAAAAGTGAGGGAAATAGAGTACAATAGTACAAACTGGAAGAAATATGATAAAAAATACCTTTTATATATACTTTCACTATTTATATTAATCTAATGTTCGATTTCTAAGTTTAAATTCATACTATTTATGTCTTACCATTTTAATTTTTTTTTCTTTCAAGTTTTACGTTTAAATGTTTAATTAGTGGTAACTAAAGTCTTGTAATGGACTAGTTGATTTCATACTCATTTACAATTTTTTTTGGACTGTAAACACTTTATTATTTGAATTGTGAATGTTTTATATTTCCCTCACAAGGGGTTTTCAATGAAATTGCATATAAATGATTTGCAAAGAAAATTTTTTGTATCTAAAAAGTTGTTAGACTTAAACTTACTACAGATTTTGTATTTTTCACACCGTAATTTACCTACATAAAAATTTCAGATGGTAATTTTTTAAGTATGCTAGAAATAATAAGCATTATATAATTAGATGTAATTAGTGATGTAAAATTCCAGGGAATTTAAAATCGAGGAAATATTCCCAGGTAATATTGCCGGCAATATTCCAAAAATTCATAAATTCCCGGGAGTTCATGATTAATTAGCAAAAAGCTGTAAATCATTTGGTAAAAGCAGCAATTATATGGTAAAATCAAACTCGAAAACTGAAATATATTTAAAAATAAAATTATAATTAAGCAAAATTCCTGGAAATTTATAATTGTAAAAGCGAACTCGCTCAAATTAATAGCTGAGTGTGGTAATTATGCGATAAAATAAAACACAACTACTCTTATATGTTTAAAAGCATTATTATGTATTGAATAAAAACATCAGAAAAATAACTAGAATGTAAATTTTTTTCTCGGTCCCCCAGTCACTGTCACTCTTAATAGATTTAAGCTTTTGGATCTGGACCTCACCTCCTCGTTAGAAATAAACACATTTTTTTGTTTTCAATGTTTTAAAGATCATAGAATTGAGTGAATATTATATTAAACTTTAATTCTTCTCTTGTTTATTAAATTTTTAATGTACTAAATAGTGTGGCAATA
Source organism: Euschistus heros (assembly GCA_003667255.2). Classification (NCBI taxonomy): domain Eukaryota; kingdom Metazoa; phylum Arthropoda; class Insecta; order Hemiptera; family Pentatomidae; genus Euschistus; species Euschistus heros. Next base: position 381,433 of record RCWM02000116.1, read on the forward strand.
TTGGCAATTATTGACCTAACAAAAGAAAATACATAATGTAAGTATTCAGTGGCCTTAAGCACTGCTAACTTCTCCGCTTGGTTATTAGAACACTCCTTTCCTAACCTGTATTGAGACTCTATGAGCCTATCATTTATATCTTCAAGTAACCAAGCACACCCCACGTTATCGTCATTCTTGCTGCCATCTGTAAATATAACTGTCCGAGTTTGACTATCTGTTTGTTTGTTTGCCAACATTTGTGCTTGTATTGCTGGATGAATCCAATATTTACAATTGTATGGGAGGTCAATTCTTTCTTGAATAATGTTATTATAGTCAGTAAGTAGTTTTTTTATGTTAAATAGTTCTGTTACTTCATGTATTTTTAAGTCAATTGGAAGAATACCTGCTAAGACGCAAGCAGCTTCATAAGATATTGTATGGAATGCTTTATTTTTTTTAAGTCACGGAGTTTTGCAAGAATACCTGCTAAGACGCAGGCAAAATAGCTCCGTAATATATCGTCTTGAGGACCTCTGATTTGAGACCCCACCCAAGAGATCCTAGCTGTCAGTGTTAGTCTGTTAGTGGTTTGCAAAGCCTGGTTGTAAACATTGTCTATGTGTCGTTTCCAGTTCATTTTTCGATCGTACAGTACTCCTAAATATTTTAATGTGTCACGTTGGTTTATTTGTAATGAATTTAATCTTATATTTAGTTTTGGTATTGTCCGTTTTCGAGAGAATATTATATATTCTGTCTTTTGTGAGTTAAAGTTCAGTTTATTAAGAGAAGCCCACCTTGTTAGTCTAGATAAAACAAGATTAGTAGAAGCGTCGAGTTCGTCTATGTTCCGGCGTTTTACTAGTACCAGGACGTCATCGGCATAAACGATCAATTTAGTGTCGATTGGCAATTCAATTAGAAAAATTGTATTAATTAATATATTCCACAGGATTGGTGATAAACTAGATCTTTGAGGAGTCCCCATACCCAACCTTTATCAATGGTAAATGAATTAGTTTGTATAACCAGTCGCCTTTTTTCAAAATAGTTTTGTATGGTCAGATAAAGATTTTTTGGACAATTGTATGTCTTAAGATTTGTTAAAATCGCTGTCCACCAAGCGTTGTCGAATGCACCTTTAATATCCAAACTTACAACTAGCAAATGTCTTTTTTGGTCTAAAGTCGTACTGATTTGTTCTGTTAAAGCATGAAAGGCGTCATCTGTTCCTGTCTGCGGTCGAAAAGCGAACTGATTTTACTAAGTATTTTGTTTGTCGATAAAAAGTGCATTAATCGATTTTTAACAATTCTTTCCAATATTTTTCCTAACGCAGGTAACATACTTAGTGGTCTTATTGAGCCAGGATCTTTTTTGGGAATTAATACCAGTTTAGCCATTTTCAAAATTAGTGGGAATTCTCTTCTACTGAAAAAACTTTTATATATTTCACAAATAAAACGAGTGAAAATTTCAGTTATTTTTTGGACAATAACTGGAGAAATCTTATCCAAACCTGGTGATTTATGTGGAGGTATGTTTTTGATAATTTCTAGTATTTCTCCGTCTTCAAGTGGTAAATCATCATTTGTGTCAGGAGGGGTGACTATATCATGCCTCATACATTTTTGTTCTACTGTGTCACTGTCAGTATTATCGTCTTGAATTACTTTATTGAGTATGTAAGTAAGTGTTTCTTTTGAATTGTTTGTATATTCACCATTGTCAGCTAAAATTGTTTGTAATGTCGTCCTATTTTTTAATTTTTTTGAAGCCCATTTGTAAGGTCAATTCCAGGCTGATGAATTTGCAGCGAATGATTTCCATGAATCCACCTTTGATTTTTTTAGTAAGTGAAGGTAAACGCGTTTTGAATCTAAATAATCAATTTTTCTTATGTCTCTTAACTGTATGTCATTAGCTGTTCGCTGATATAATCTCCGGAGTCTGTTTGTATTTTTGCGCCATTTGGTTAATTCATCGTTCCACCAGGGGACTGTCTTATACGATGTGTTAAAATGTCGTTTTCCACGAGTTTTTTAAAAGTCATATAGCTTTAATTAAAGCGGTTGTTAATTTTTTGGCAATGGTTTCTGTTTGTATTTCCGGTAAGAGTGTTATTATTTTTTGTTCTAACTCTTCTAATTCTAACTCCTCTTCATTAAACATTAAAAATTGTTTTCGTAATTGGACACATAAGTTAATTTTAAATTTGTCCCAATCTGTTTTGTCAGTGATATAAAGGGAGTGGACCGATTGGTTATTCGACATCTGGCTACTGTCAGTTATTAGTATTTCGTAAGTTATACAATTATGGTCCGAAAAGTTGGTTTCATTGGAAATTTTCCAATTGTTTATTTTAAAACTTCTCAACATATTAGTACTGGCAAGAGTTAGATCAATATTGCTTTTTCCCATGTTATTTTCGAAGGTAGTCAAATCTGATTCCAGATTTAATAGAATAAGGTCTTTAGAAACAATAAAAGCCTCTAAAAGTTTTCCCCTTTCATTCGTTCGCTTGTCAAACCAAAATTTTGACCGACTATTTGAATCCATTCCAATAATAATTTTTTCCCCATTAAATTTTAACAAAATATTTTCCAATTGTTGTAAATCAATATTTATGTCTCGATTTAGGTCTAAATAAGTACTAATTATCAAGCATTTTAATGTACCATATGATATTTCAACAACTATCAGGTCAGCGTTTGAATATTGTGTAATTAAACAGCCTTCTAAATCTTTGTTTAAAATTACAACACCAGCTCTAGGTTTTCGATCAAATGTTTGATAAATGCGATAATTATTAATTATTATAACCTATAATTCTGTTATCACGTGTGTATGGTTCTTGTATTAAAATAACATCAATATTTGTCTTAGATGTATAAAACTGTATAAAGTCTGTTGTGTATTTCGAATGACGAGCATTGATCTGTAATAATTGCAACTGTCTCATTCAAAAATAAATGTTTTAAAAGAGTAATAGAAATAAAAATTATGTTGTATGTCAGTAAATATATAATGAAAAACATTTAATGTACTCACGCTAATGGTATAGTGAAGTCAGTATTTGATACCAGTTTTTGTACTTCAGTAATGTAGGAAGGGCAGTTTCTATCATACACAGAGTGGTCTGTTATTCTTAGCATTTTGATTCGCGGATTCTTGTTATAATTTTCACAATTTAAGCACTTGAGATTTTCTGAGGTGCAGTCACTTGATGGATGTTTATCCCCACATCTTGAGCATGCTGCTTCTCCCCGGCAGTCTCTTGCGTTGTGGTGGAAATTTTGTGCTTCATTTACAGTTTATATATTTATCACTCGAGGTACGCATGATGGTATAGAAGGATCAATACAATTAGGATTGATGAATTAATTGCCACTTCTATTGGGATTATTTTATTAGAAAACTAGTTTCGAATGCTAAACATTCATCTTCAGTTCTAAAACATACAAAAGTTTTCAACACATCAGTACTATGTTACATAGATTATATACACTAAAGTTTTTGAAAATGTAAGACAAGAAATCAAACATCAGCACTCACCTTAGGGGGTCTATGATGTAATTGAAATAGAAATTAACTTCTCACTGAATTCGTGAGGAGTGGAAGGGGGCAGGTAGGTTAAATTTTTGTGATTTACTATGGGATTTCCTTATAACTTAACCTACCTGCTCCCTTCCACTTCTAACGAATTCAGTGAGAAGTCCATTTCTATTTCAGTTACCTCTTAGACCCACTAAGGTGAGTACTGATGTTTTATTTCTTATCTTACATTTTCAAAAACTTTAGTGTATATAATCTATGTAACATAGTACTGATGTGTTGAAAATTTTATGTTTTAGAACTGAAAATGAAAGTTTAGCATTCAAAACTAGTTTTCTAATAAAATAATCCCAATAGAAGTGGCAATTAATTCATCAATCCTAATTGTATATTTATTTAATTTTAATTTTTGCATTTGTTCTTTTATTTATGTATCAGTTATGTTAAATTGTAATTATTATTTTCCTCAATATCTGTTCCTGTATATTTATTGTTTTTATATTATTATATTTTAGTGCCAATATTGTATTCATATTGCACACATGAGTTTAGGTCCAAGAATACATTTTCATTATTCTAAAGGACGTTTTAGAATGAAGTATATTTTTAAATTCCTATTTACACTTAATAACTTATGTGTGTTCAATGCCTATATACTCTGTCACATTTTACCTCCTTGCTTAGTTTAAAAACAATGGTTGTTACTAGTGTAATTATAACTAGGTACAGTAAATCCATTTTATACATAAAATAACGACCCTCAATTTTGTTACCTTTGCCTAAAATTACGGGAAATCTATTTATTTCAAGACAGTTTACAGTGTGTCAAAAATGAAATATTTGAGAGAATCAAGTTTTGTTAGTGTAATGAGTTGGGACAACTTTACATCAAACAAAACAAGGTCTATTACGTTAGGGGAGGACTTACTTCTACTTACACCAACTTTTCATTTAGATGCTATACCTCAAGAATAATATTCCCCAAACTGTTCAGTCTGAATACCCACCTATGACTCAATTCTCCTAAGAGTATGCTAGATCATATCAGTTTTAGTTTTCTATAAATTCCTACCTTTTTATTATAATTCTCAAAGAAACAGGACAAAGAAGATTAATTGCAGAGAAGGCCCTGCAGTTTACCGAAATGAATGTATATTAACATTATGAAAATTTTATTTTTTTAATTTGTAAATATTTATTGATTTTTGATACATGATATACAACAAGTAAATTTGAGTAAAATGATTAACAATAACAATATTAGTAACATGTAAAAAACTACTCACTAGTAGCACTTTAAGAGTTCATCAGAAGGTCTCTTTGCCACCCTCTTCTTAGACGTCTCGGCAGATTATCGTGAATTGAGTGTGAAGCAAGTTAGGAGACTAGTTGATTCGAAGTTTTTTTGTGGCACGATAAGCAGTATTGAGGATTTCATAAAGGATTTTGGATTGTAAGGATTGCATACAAGAAGAATTAGAGGGTTTGGTGTAGGCCCAAAGATGTCCAAATTGATCTAATTACTGTCATGTAAATTTGTCTTTGTTGTATATTAAGTACTTTGAACGCTTGTCTAGTATATGTTAGAGTAGTCGGAAACGACAAGCAGTTTTATCTTTGGTAGGCCTTGGTTGTGGAGGTTGAAGGATGTCGGGGCTGATCTAGAGATCTTGAAAGTTACAAGATGGGGAACACCAGTAGAGAATCGCTCTGAGTGGAAAAGAATTATTGAGGAGGTTATGGTCTTTCATGGACAATAGTGCCGACAGTGTTAAGCTTTATTATAACCCATGAAAACAATTTTTCCTTAGCTCCCTTATCCGCCGTCATAGTAACTAAACTCTAAAACGGCGAATTAAATTATCCTCAATGTTTCCATGGAGAGATGTCTAACATAATAAAGATGCTTATAATTGCGAAAGTTCTGTCAATTAACAAGAATGAAACAATCTAGTTTCAATGTTGGACCGACCAAAGATCATTAAATTATGCGGGGAGTTGCATTTCATTGGTCAGAACTTGACCTAGCCTCATTCATCACATTCTGAACTCTCCTAATGGAGCTAATTGGACCAACAGAATTTCTCCTTGTAAACTATTTGCAAGTTCCTCATACCTATTTAGAGTTTTACTCAAAGGGTGATTAATTAGTCATGGAAGAAATTATATTTAACTCTCGAATATTAATTTACTAAATCCTGCGGTAATAGTTATTGCATCATATCACAAATTAGTAAGGGCTGAAACTTTATAAGGGATTTGAAGGATCTGGAGTTTGTTTAAGACTAACGAGCCTCTATCCGAATAAGTTGCTAAGGCTTCTGGGATATGGATTAGTGACGAAGCCGAAGGATTGCCCGCATCGTTCATTACTTAAACAAAGCATTTAGAGCCTTTAAGTCCAACTTAAATTTGTCAGTGATTTTGCATAGTGGATTCAAGTTAGATACCATCATGATTGAGTTAGCAGATAAATCCTCTCAGGAAATAAAGAAGTATTTTGGAACTTTGCTTCTTTAATGAGGATCATTAAAGAAGAGTCTCTGCTGCAGCCATCCGTTTTGGCGAACGTCCAACAAATAGATTGGTTCTTGCTTGAAGAACAATAATTGAAAGCAATTTGCTTTATTTCCTTCTATAAGAACATTTATTAGGAACTATTCCTTTCTCTAAGTTTGTTGAACAAAAACAATAAAGCAATTCTTTTAAAACTTAATCTATATTAATTTAATTTTCCGAATAAGGCTGCACTTCAGCAATATGGATACGTACTGCACTGCAGACCTGGCGCTCATTACATTGATTTTTATAAACAGTTTTTAAACTATGACTACTATAGTTTCATGATCAATACAATAACTTGCTCTTTTTCTTTCTACTCCAGATGTCGTATATGAGGATATTGATTGAGGATCATTGATAAAATATTCTACTGCACGAACAGTAGGAATGATGAATCCATACTACAATATAGTGAAGATAGGTGCCCAAGGGAATACTTTTAGTAATATAAGGCTCAAAATTATTAATTAAAACTTTTATTTTAGTTATAGATCTTCGATATAACGTATTATCTACTCAACTTTAGTCCCCCATTTCTATAAATAGGAAGATACGAAAGGTTGTAAAATAGTAATAAAAATAAAATAAAAATAACAAGTATAATTTTAAGTAATGGATAGCGTTTTTTGCACTATGGACACACCCTCTTGAACCTAGTATGCAAATAACACATACGGATGCAACTTGGATCAAATACAAGAAATCAAAAAGTTATTAAAAGAATGATTTAGACTTCTAAAGCATATTTATGAAGTAGGAAAGTGTTACTTTTCTGTAAAAATTTATTATAAACCACAAAACAAAATTTTAAACCACGCTTGTCATGCGTTGTATATGATTAATTTAAAGAATATAGCAATTATTAACATAGTGTAACTCGGTTCAGAGATCCATGTTACAAAAGGTCTCGGGGCCAACAGCATCATAAAGACTTTAAATAAAAAATTATAAATATTCTGAGAAAAAAATAAAAATTATTATTGGTTTAAATCGCCTAATTAAAAAAAAAACAAAAAAACAAATATTATATACAGAAATTTATATATAATATGACATATATGGCAGAATATGACGAGCACAGTCTTGAAGCTGTCAGTCCTGCCTCCAATATAGGTAAAGTGAGAGAACTTTGTAAACTCAGATGATTAATCTGGGTCAATTATTTTAGATTTGTATACTAGCTTTATCCAGTAGGGGCTGTAAATAGAATCTCTTAACTGAACTGTAAATATTTGGAAATTGTTATGTTCAGGTTTATATTGTCTATGATATACTAAATTAACAACACAACACAATACAATACTAAAATAAATTTAGATACAATACAATAAAATCAATACAAATACAATATAATAAAATTAATACATATACAATACAAATATAATAACATATTACTTTAACTATTTTAGAAAATAAATACCCCAGAAAAAGTTGATTTGAAATAAAGAATGTATGTATGATGTATGAAGAATGTATTTTATCTTTTTTTCTAATATCCGGGTGCTGTTAGATTATTGTTCGAGTGCTGGAAACAAGGTAGAAACTTTTATAATTAAACTTAAACTTTTCTTATATATATAAACGGAATACAACTTTATCCCCGGACCTTTAACTTTTATTGATTTCAACTTCTCGATTCTTTTTCTTAATATGTGTCTAAAACTGTAGGGAAATATCAAAGATGGTGTTAAGGACTTCAGAAATTCTTCTTCCATCTCTTTTCCATTATCTGTAACATCTTCTAGTTTGTTAACTGTTAATATTTAAAGCATAATAATTTTTAACAGAACCCAACATAATTATAATATCACAATATAATAATACTTTTAGTGATTTATCATGAAATTGTAAAATAAAGTATTAGTCAATAAGCTAGTGGTATACAGTAGGAATCTTTAATCTCTATTAGTACTTTAGTTTGATATATTTTTATTTTATTAGGTCCAGGGATTTCTCTAAACTGTGTTCATGTTTTCGCTATATCGGCGATGAGTATGTTTAAAAGGATTTAATTGTATATATGGAATTATTTATCCTCCAAAAAAAAGAAAACCTAATAAATGCTTGCAGTATTTTAAATCTAAAAAATAAATAAACCTGTACAACTAACAACCCATGAAGGGTCTTGTCATGGGTTCAGTACATAGTTAAGGCTGTACAGGTACTAGGCCAACAGTTGTGAAAAGAGAATATTTGGCCTAAATAACGCTCAATCGCCAGGATTTTCTCCAATTAAGGTTACCCGCTTTGTAAAGTCTGGATGTGCCCCAAGAGGGTTTCCCAACCTCGGAGTCGAGCCACAACCACAATAACAGAAAATAAATTTTCTGCCTTCAGTTGGACTCGGGCCCTGGAGTTTGTTAGTCAAGTGCCTTACCCACTGATCTACTGCGCCAACACCCATATCTAAGTCTGGTTTAAAGGCCAAAGAATGCTATTTCTGATAATTATATAAAGTTTAAAAGTTTTAGCAAATATTTCTAGAAATGAGACAGTTTGTAAGAGTTGAAAATTAATGGAATGTATTTAACAGTAAATAAGTACAGATTTATTTTACATTATCTAAAACTGCTTTTAATGTAAACTCCATTGTTTTCAACTACTTTGATCCATGTTAATACCAGTAATATCTCGATACCGCTCTTTTGGTTATGAGCTGTTATATCTTCACATTCAATTTTTTCTCCTTGTAATTATCAAAGATCCAACTTTTCCCAAAATGAGCCATTGATCTAAAAAAACTATAATCTGTTGAGATGTCTGTGCTATAGGCAGGGTAAGGCAAAACGTTTACTCATAGCAGTTCCGATAATTTTTGTCCTGGCTATACATAAACGATGTGCAAGGGCATTGTTGTGTTGCAAACTGACTTTGCTGAAAGCGGGGTACTTTGCACTTAAAACTGCATAGACACTGTCTAGCTGTTCACGGTAACATTTGGTGTCCTCTGCCAGAAATTTAGGTACAAGCTCAAAATGTAAAACGCATTTGACGCTTCATCTAACATATCACTTTGTATCGAAACGCAATTGGATGTGGTTGTTTTTCGATGAACAATTGGCACACCTCCACATTGCACGTGCAATAGTATCTTAATGACCCCTTAAAGTCAACCATGTCATAAATAATTAAAGGCGTAATGAAAATAAACAAGAAAAGTAGTAGGATCAAATTAATTATAATTATTAAATTTAAACTAATTTAAGGGTTAATTATGAGAGTTGGGATTAGGAGTTGTGTTGATCGACATGGACTTCTGTAACTATATATATATATATATATATATATATATATATATATTTTTTTTTTATTTGTTTCCCTTCCATAGTAACCCTATGGGAGGGGAGTGTATTTCTGATAATTTTACAAGTTCCATGCAATTGTACCTGTAATTAGCAGGTGTAACATTTTTTTTTAATTAGATAAATTACAAAAATAACAAAGTTCTTGATTGAAGTTAAAATAAACACTTAGGGAAAAGATAACAATAATTTAAATACCAAAAGGCAGTAATTCCATAGTTAAACAAAAAGAAATTAGAATAAAATAAAAATACTATAGATTGATAAAATAAATAAAAAGAAATAGAAAAAGAACATGCAGGCAAGTTGATTTTTCAACATATGTCTTCTATTGTTCATCTTGTTTGATGCGGGGTGATCTTCTTTCTTGATCTATATGGTCTATTTTCCAGTTGCTAATGCGAATTCTGCCAACTGTTTTTTGAAAGTTTTGTATAGTTTTGCTTCGGTGGAAGAACAAGTGTCCCCATTCATCAGTACTGTTTTTATTAGTTTTGATCTTTTGTGTTCATAAAGAATGCGGTCATATAGCAAGTGATGAAATGTTTGTGGAGTCCGTCCGTCACATTCGCATGTATCTGTATTTGTCAAATGAAACCGTTTCAAGCAGTGGTTAGTCTGTCCATGTTCCGTTAACAGTTGTGTAAGTTTGTGATGAGTACTTTTGGGTGTACCGTGATTTTGTAGTGTGATGTTTGGGATGTATTTGTGCAAGGGTCGTCCTTTTGTCGAGTTGTTCCAAAGTTTGTCCCATTTAGTAAGTGAGTCTGTTTTGATTTATTTTTTAATAAATGAAACGGGAACGCGGGTATATTCTAAAGAAAGTTCTAAATCATGAGCAGCCGTTTTTGCAAGTAGATCTGCTCGCTCGTTACCTTCGATGCCACTATGACCTTTGACCCAAGTTAGTTTTGTTGGTGTTCCACGTTCCATTATTTCAATTAAATTTTTCTTTAGTCGATGTGTCAGTGGGTCGTTGGATTTGATGTTATTAACTGAATCTATTACTGTTTTATTGTCCGTATAGATGTTGAATGTGTTTTGATTAACGTACGTCTGTCTAAGAATATGTTCCGTGGCCTTAACTACAGCTAGTTTCTCTGCCTGATTGTTTGAGCAGTTTTGGCCAAGTCTGTATAGTTCGTCGTAGTAGCAGTTATTGTGATATAGAGTTAGTGCGCATCCTGTGTACTGTTCGTCTTTGCTTCCATCCGTGTAAATGTCAATACTTGCTGAGTCTGTATCTGCAGCTCCTGTGTCTGTTATGTACTGTGTTAGTTTAGCGTGTATAGCAGGATGTATCCAGTGTTTGGTGGTTATTTCATCTTCAATGTCCCTTGGCTCCATGTCCTTGTAATTTAGTCGTTGTTTTTTTGTTTTGTATAATGTCGTTAGTTCATTAATTTTCAAGTGTATTGGTTTTATCCCTGCAAGGACACAGGCAGCGTCGTAAGAGATAGTGCGATATGCTTTACTTATCCTTATTCCCATCAATCTCTGGACCCGCTGAAGTTTTTTCAGATTGATTGGTTTAACAGCTCCTGATTCCCAGATGGGTATGGCATAAAGGAGTTTTGGAATGATGGCTCCTTCGTAGATAACTTTTAGTGCCTCTCTCTTTAAGCCCCATGTGTTTCTTGCAGCTATAGTGAGTCCGTTTACTGTTTTCAGTGTTTTGTTGACAACGTAGTCTGTGTGTGCTTTCCAGTTAAATTTACTGTCGTATGTTAGCCCTAAATATGTCATGGTTTCAGTTTGTTCAAGAGTTTTGGAATAGAGTCTAATGTTTAAATTTGAATTAATTCGTTTCTTGCTAAATATTATGTATTTTGACTTGTCAGTGTTAAATTCGAGTTTATTTTTTTTAGCCCATTTTTCCAAAATAATAAGTGTGTGATTAGTGATTGATTGTAATTGGGAAAATAGTTTTTCAGTGACAAGGAGTAAAATGTCGTCTGCGTACGTGATTATTTCCATGTTCTCTGGAAATATTAAATCGAATAACGAGTTGATCAAAACATTCCAGAGTGTCGGTGATAGGGAAGAACTTCCACTCCCCTTCTTGCACTGGCCCTGTGCAAGAAGGGGCACAGGGCATCCTGGCACTCCCCTTCTTCTTCCCAAGTGCTAATAGTCAGTTTCTTTGAAATTTTAAAGTTGTTAGATCTAATTTCAACTGATCGATCCTGAAGAAAGCTTGATATCAGTTGAAATAAATTTCTTGGACACTGGTACTTCCTCAGATTAAACATTATGGCAGGTACCCATGCATTATCAAATGCTCCCGATATGTCAAGTTTCAGCATTAAACAATTTTTTTTATTATTTATTGCTGAGTCTATGATCAAGTTAGTATGGTGGAGAGCGTCGACAGTGTTTTTTGGGGGAATGAATCCAAATTGGTTTTTGTTGAGTACGTTGTTTGTTAGCAAAAAGTGAGTGAGTCGGTTGTTAATTAGTTTGTCTAAGACTTTGCTCATTATTGGGAGGATGGTGATTGGACGTAGCTTGTTAGAGTCTCTCTTAGGTACTATATGTATAAGTCCTTTTTTCCAGATTATCGGAATTTCAGTTTTGAGCCAGATCAGTTGGTAAATTTTAGTAATTAAATTTGGATATATGTTTGTAATTTGTTGTATGATGTCTGTATTGAATTTGTCATGTCCCGGTATTTTCTCTTTATATAAGTTCTCGATACAGTATAGGATTTCTGATCGTTCCAGGAGATAGTCATTATTTGAATCAGGGGGTGTATTTACGTTTGCTCTAATTGTAATCTGTTCTTGAGTATTGTCAATGGAGTTGTCTTCGTGTATCAAGCTGTCTAATACGTGTTTGATTGTTTCCTTATAGTCCTTTGTTAGTTCGTTACTGTTTGTTTGTACAGTTCGTAGAATGTCTTGGTTTTTCAGTTTGTTTGTTGCGTATTTATAAGTCCAATTCCAGGGGTTAGTTTCTTCCGTACAGTAATTTTAGCCCTACGTATATATATATATATATATATATATATATATATATATATATATATATATATATATATATATATATATATATATATATATATATAAATATATTACGGAAATTTAAACATATTCTTGGTGAACTATATTATCTATCAGTTGTTATCAATCAACAATGAGTTGTTTTTCATATTGTGTTTTCTTAGACAATTATTAGAAAAAAAGACCCTGAATTACTGAAAGGGTTATCAGGGATGGTTTTATGCATATTAATTTCTAGTTGATTTGCATATAAATTGAAATCCGGACTTAGCCCTACTTGATTCTTTTCACATGGTAATCCAGCGCTGCTTAGCTGTTATTCAGTCTTGTAGTAGATTGTACGTGATTACTGGGTATATATTTTGTCTTGTTTTTATTACAATATATTTTAAATAAATTTATTTTCATAAGAACTTGTTTTGTTCGCTATAAAAAAACAAACAAATTCATTGTATTCAATGTATTTGTCGCCGTCGTAAATTTGGATAACAACAGTGTTAGTGTATGGCCACTGGTTATTAAATTTGATTCCATGCATATTTACTGTGATTCCAACATCGCATGTATTAATTCTGTTGTTTTCGGTATACTTTTCAATTAGCTATATGTTTAATATTAGTAACTGTAATAGTTTACAACATCACAGTTGTAATTTACGCATCACTTAATATCAATAAGTAATATTTATGGCCATGAATCTATCCATACCATATGTACATTAAAAATAAATACAAAACAGTAATAAACGTGTAATTATATGAATATAGAGCCTGTCTTTTGAATGAATACAAAAGTCGATGAACAAAAACCCATTAGAAAAATTCGGAAATCCGGAATACATTTTGATTTTTAACTTGAGTTTGAAAGCAGATAGAAAGATGAAACCAATACATTTCAAGCGTATTTCCACCTTTTATTTAGAGTAAAAATGTGATATCGATACGTTTAACCGTTTAAGCGTAATTTAAGTTTTTATTAATTTAAAACAAAAATTTCTTACCATTTTATTCTAGTAAATTTTGTAGGTATGATTTTTTTATTTGAATGAAATTTCATATTTAACAGTTCTTTTCGATGCTGAATTAGAATCTGACCTCATTTTCTGTTTAAAAAAAATGTAGAATGGTAGTTTGCTTGAATATCTAATATTTTTTTAAGAATTTATTTAACCTAAATCTAAATCTATTGTATAGTACAATCTAGTGGTTGTATTTTTCGTTAAATCTACACTCAAAAATAAGCAATTCGGTGCAAGAATCGTGTGCAGAATTAATAGTATTAAATTAATTTGTTTTATACGTTGAGTTGAAAAAATGATATCAACATGATACTTGCACCAACATTTTTATTTTTCTTTGAATTGGCAAAAACTTGAATTACGCTTAGACGGTTAAACGTATTAATTTCACATTTTTACTCCTAATATAGATCCAAATATCTAGAATGTATGAAGCGGCTGGATTTTCGCTGAATCCGCAATCAATAATGAAAATTTAGATGCAAGAATCAGGTAGATATCATTTTGTAAACCTGAGATATAAAATAATTTAGTTTAATGCTATTTCATTTTTTTCTCGGCTTCTAGGGTCTATTAGTCGGAACGGCATAATACGTTTGTAATATTTTTTTGACAAGATCCGTTAGATACTGAGTGTGTCTTTTCCTTTTCAGTATTTTTTCTTATTTATCATTGCGTCGAACTCAACTTATTTATCGAAGAACTCAAGTGCTAAAAATACAACAATGAAAGGATGTTCCTTCACCACATAATTTGATCAGTAAAACTCTTGTAGAAGATATAAGGAGATTTTTGCACACTAATAAGTGAATAATTTGGTAATGGTCGACTGCGTAATGTGAGAAATTTCCTCCTACATCATCATTTAATGATATTCCCTTGCTTCTTGTTAATCCGTAAGCTAGGACTGCATTTGAACTTTAAATGCACATACTAGATAAAACTAAAATAAAGTAACTGCTCGATTTCATCAATATTTAATATAAAAATACTCTATGAAAAGTAAGTTAAGATTAGATTAAAGTTATGGTGTTTACTATAAAAGGATAGGTATCAGGTTTGAGCCAAATCAACGATATCTGGAACATTAAGGTCATTGTGGATAATTTTATTTGTAGCATACTAAGAATCACTGAGGATTTTTCGAAGGATTTTGAATTAAAAGGAATGGAAACGAAATAGTTAACAAGGGTTAGTGGAGCCCCAAAGCTCAACCCCGTATGTCCAAATGGTTCCGTTGTCCAAATGCTATGTAAATAAGTCTTTTGTTATTTATTGGGGTTTGAAAGCTTGTCTAGTAAATGTTGGAGTAGTCGGAATCACAAGCAACTTCTTTTCTTTTAAGACTTGTATATAGGAAATATAAATTTAAAAAAACAGAAGAACTTTTGTTAGCATTTTATTGTCGAATTCCTTCATTTTTGTAGCGTTTCGGGTTAGTTTTGTAGTAACTTATACAGAATTCACTTCAATACATGATAATTATGAATAGTTATTTATTTTTATATAGAATAAACTTTGTCTCTGTGGTTCTATAGTAATTGCAGCGTAGAAAATTGTTTTCCGTCAGTTTGTCTTCCGTTTTCCTTCTAATTGGAAAAACCTTTTGTAAAACCCCGCCTTACTAGATAAGAGCGGGTGTCGTTAAGAGATTGGAGGCTTACGAATCAATATTCAATTGAAGACAATCGTTGGCTGTGCTTTGTCTGGCGGCACATACGTGCTTGGCATGCCCCTCGTTAGTTCCCCTGATTCCTATTACCGAAGCGGCAAACTGGAATCAAGTCCCACACATTTCCTTTACGGCTAGACCACCATGTCTATATGCTTGTTCTTATCTGCTTTAAAGTTTAAGATTGATTTTATTAATGTACTGGCTGTGAGAACTACTAATAAAGATATTCGATAAAATGTCTGGATGTATGTGCCAAGACCGGGGTAACTCAAGTTTCAACCCTGCAGCCCATTTATTGCCGAAAAATTTCATGACAGACTTCATGGATATAATCATACTCATTAATGACATGGCCACGACTGACATACCTGGAAATACTCTCAGAAGGCATAAAAGAAGCTGGATGACAGATTTGCTTAAGTAAATCTCTTTCATCCATGCCATGGAGAGCATTCTTTATCAGACGAAAAGTGACAAAGAAAACATAGATGTCCGCCTACAAGTCAATGTACCAGCTCTTTTTTAATTATTCTATTATGTCATCACTCGCCTCAAAACACATGAGTCAGATCCTGAAGATAATATCCCGAGAATTTCAGTCTGGTTGAGGTGGCAATATGTGTTTGTGTAAATCAGCTCCGATTCAAATCCTGCTTGGGCGGGTTGAAACTTATTTCGTGGGAGAAACATAGGATGAATTTTGGCATTCACACTCTGGCTAGGATAAATTTGTAACCTGAACCCCATCCTTCTCGTCCTAGATGGAATATAAGGATATAATTAAGCATAATACACCTAAGCTCCAACAAGCAAGAACCATTTCAATCTCTTAAGATAAGTGTATGGATATTTCTTAAAGAAAAATAAATGAACAAGTACATTGACAAACAGGAGTGATCTAATTTTCAATCGCAAAAGCATTTTTAATGAGATCCTAGATACCTTTAATGTGGTATACTATCAGACATTCTGAACTCAGAATATAATTTATTTTTGATCATCTTCTGAGTGGGATGAAGAGATCTCATCATGAAACTTAAAAAAGTGTTAAAGCAGGTCTTTATACCATCTAAAGCGTCAGTGTAGTTTAAAAGGAAGCCTCTGAGTAGTTTATCTCTAAAATTACTTCTAAACTAGGTATTATTTATTCATATGAGTTCTAGTGTTTTATACATAGTCCTTTAGTCTTTTAGTGTCTCATTCAACGTTATCAAAAGCAACTATGCCACGTACCCTACTTAATTTTAACTCGTCATTAAGATTTCATAATTTTGCTTAGAGCAGATACCAACTGAGATCGATAATTAAGCTTTATCATTAATAAATTAACAATCTTCGAAGAATTTCATGACAAAATATTAAATCAGGTCTAAGTGCATAGTTTTGACCATACTGTACTCCTAGAATATTGTAAAGCCAAGAATAAGACCCAGCCCCTAGTGAGATAAATTTATTTTTAGATCTATACTTTTAATACCTTAGTAGCAATCGGTATTAGCAATAATTTTATAAGTTGTGATGAAATTGTAATACCACAGGCCTTGTATGTGTGTGGGATACTAGCACTCAATAGTACCTTCTCCTGGCATGGATGAAAGAGATTTACTTAAGCAAATCTGTCATCCAGCTTCTTTTATGCCTTCTGAGAGTATTTCCAGGTATGTCAGTCGTGGCCATGTCATTAATGAGTATGATTATATCCATGAAGTCTGTCATGAAATTTTTCGGCAATAAATGGGCTGCAGGGTTGAAACTTGAGTTACCCCGGTCTTGGCACATACATCCAGACATTTTATCGAATATCTTTATTAGTAGTTCTCACAGCCAGTACATTAATAAAATCAATCTTAAACTTTAAAGCAGATAAGAACAAGCATATAGACATGGTGGTCTAGCCGTAAAGGAAATGTGTGGGACTTGATTCCAGTTTGCCGCTTCGGTAATAGGAATCAGGGGAACTAACGAGGGGCATGCCAAGCACGTATGTGCCGCCAGACAAAGCACAGCCAACGATTGTCTTCAATTGAATATTGATTCGTAAGCCTCCAATCTCTTAACGACACCCGCTCTTATCTAGTAAGGCGGGGTTTTACAAAAGGTTTTTCCAATTAGAAGGAAAACGGAAGACAAACTGACGGAAAACAATTTTCTACGCTGCAATTACTATAGAACCACAGAGATAAAGTTTATTCTATATAAAAATAAATAACTATTCATAATTATCATGTATTGAAGTGAATTCTGTATAAGTTACTACAAAACTAACCCGAAACGCTACAAAAATGAAGGAATTCGACAATAAAATGCTAACAAAAGTTCTTCTGTTTTTTTAAATTTATATTTCCTATATACAAGTCTTAAAAGAAAAGAAGTTGCTTGTGATTCCGACTACTCCAACATTTACTAGACAAGCTTTCAAACCCCAATAAATAACAAAAGACTTATTTACATAGCATTTGGACAACGGAACCATTTGGACATACGGGGTTGAGCTTTGGGGCTCCACTAACCCTTGTTAGCTATTTCGTTTCCATTCCTTTTAATTCAAAATTCTTCGAAAAATCCTCAGTGATTCTTAGTATGCTACAAATAAAATTATCCACAATGATCTTAATGTTCCAGATATCGTTGATTTAGCTCAAACCTGATACCTATCCTTTTATAGTAAACACCATAACTTTAATCTAATCTTAACTTACTTTTCATAGAGTATTTTTATATTAAATATTGATGAAATCGAGCAGTTACTTTATTTTAGTTTTATCTAGTATGTGCATTTAAAGTTCAAATGCAGTCCTAGCTTACGGATTAACAAGAAGCAAGGGAATATCATTAAATGATGATGTAGGAGGAAATTTCTCACATTATGCAGTCGACCATTACCAAATTATTCTCTTATTAGTGTGCAAAAATCTCCTTATATCTCCTACAAGAGTTTTACTGATCAAATTATGTGGTGAAGGAACATCCTTTCATTGTTGTATTTTTAGCACTTGAGTTCTTCGATAAATAAGTTGAGTTCGACGCAATGATAAATAAGAAAAAATACTGAAAAGGAAAAGTAAATAAAGTCTCTATATAGTAATAATCCTAATAATAATAAGGTGAATCATTAGCATAACTGAAGATTTTTCTTTGGATATACCAGACAAACCGTAGCACAAGAGCATACAGGCGATGTATTCTAATGAACGTCGTCAAAGATGTTGCCTTTACATTAAGATTCATGAGTCCTTCTAATTAGCAACAAATGGATGTGAAGCCCTGGATAGAACAGATTACGCGATGAAGCGCCATTATGTTTACCAAATATCTGTAGAACTTTGGTATAACTGAGCAATGATGAAATTCCCTACTATAGCAACATCTCAAAAAATTACAAAAAAAATTATTGACAAAAATTTATTAAGATAACAAAAATCATTACATTAAGTGAATAAGTATTTCACAGTATTATGGATATTTGAATAGATTAAATAAGAATTGGCTATGGCAAGAATATATTTCTGTTAAAGTTGGTAATAGTTGAATAAATTCCAAAACTGTAAAGGTTCATCACGATTTTGAAATAAAAGACTACTAAAGTAAAACGTAAAAAAATCGTAAAATAACAAGAGAGATATATGCTTTATTGAGACAATAAACATAGTGCTGCCCAACTTTATTGGGTTGCTATAAACACAGCATACTCATCTATCCAATTAAAGACAACAATATAATTTAAAAAAAAAAAAAAAAAAACTGAATGAAAAATGTAAAATTAAAAGTTGAATAATTGAGAATAAATAGTTTTCTTTTTACACATCATATAATATAAACACCTTAAAAGATAATGTACCAGCTTTTTAGTAGAATATTTTAAATTATATTGGTTCGTTTTATATAAAATGTCCGTTTTATTATTGTAGGTATTCAAAGTGGGATTTCTAGTCTTCTATTGTTTTCTAATATGCTGTTATTTTTCCTATATTTAAAAAAAAATATTTAACATCCTTCGAATCGATCGCTAGTTGTTTAGTATACTACGAAATATATATATATATATATATAATATATATATATATATATATATATATATATATATATATATATATATATATATTATATATATATATATATATATATATATATATATTATATATATATATATATTTTTTTTTTTTTTTATAATCTTAAAATTGGACCACCTGTATTGGCTAATCGGAAGGGACCTCATGTTTCACGAAAAACATTGAAGAAACTAAACTAGCTGTTGTACAAAGTCCTTCCACTTCCGTGTTATTCACCGAACTTATCTCCAATTGATTTTCATCCATTCAAAAATTCGTGTAACTTCTTTAAAGGTATCTTTTTGAAAATAAATAAATCTGGTCCCAAAAATTTGGTCAAAAAAATTTCTTCACAAAATCTCATTTTCTCATATTTCAGTTTTATTATTGGAAAGTTTTTGGGAAAATGAGAATAAATATTTTGATTAAAAATGATTTTGATTCCAAAAAGTTGTTTGATCAAATAACATTTTCTGTGAAAAAAATCGCCCTGGCTGTCGTGGATAAGTGGATAAATCAAAATCATTCACACAAGTACGCAATTTTCAACTTTTTCCAAATCCTGTGATCACTCTAAAAATACCTTTTACGCTAAAATGGACGCATTTAGGTTTTATTAAGAAGTACAATAAACTATTTTTCATAACGCGGATATTAAAATTCCTGATTTAGAGGTTAATAGTCAACTCTTTCCAAGATAATTTAACTTATCCACTTTTCATGGCAACCACCGATTTAATTAAAGTTCTATATTAGGTCACCTTCTTTTTATACGCATCGGTGATTTATCGGTAACATTCTTGTGGATCCGCTAGGTTACAGAGTTTATTTTGAAGGAATAGGTATTTGGGTTTAAACCGAATGGCTAAATTAAATCAAATGTAGAAAGGGAATTGTTGTTTCTAACCTCAACTTAGCTGTAACTTCTTGGAGTAGAAAATAACGATCTGACCTCTTATTAACCAATCGAGAACATAAGACAACCCATAAAAAAATGTTTTTTTTTTTGTTTTTTATTTTAAGAATGGTGGGTTACTCGACAGGGTACCACCCTATTCCAGCTATGATGGGAATCTTGAGATTCATTCCGTGGTTCCGCCATTTTATTTTATATATAGGTAACATATAAATCTTTTGAAACATCAAAGATCAACAGAAATTATTACGATGTATAAGTCTATAAATTTCTTATAATCTTATATCTAGTTTTAATAAAATTTTACATATAGTCGGAATGATTTAATCTTTTAGGTGTTTAACAAACGGATGACCTGGTACTGTTTTCTTCTCTTGTAACGCTCCCTTGATTATTATTCGGTAATATTATGTGATTCCTAGTTTTTTGAAACAGATTTCCAACATCATTTTCTATCATAAATTGTCTAAGAAACACATTTTGCTTTCCAGGTATCCCCGGCTTATCGGTGGTCATTTTTAAAATTATATGATTTCTGGGTGTTAAATCTAACAAATGTTTTGTTATAAATACAGATACAGATACATACATACATACAGGTACCCGTTTTCTTGTGAACAACTAGTATCTTTTCATAGCTACGTATTTTTTCTTTGTGCCAAAATAAGTCTTAAAAAGTTTAACCGATTTGTTGGTTTCTCAGTGTAAATTTTTCTATCTAAAAAAAAGAAAGATTTATTTCTCGTTCATCGTCTTCTTGATATACATTTGATGCTTTCAGATATATTCCATAATTAAAAAACTATTCTTCCCATTATTCTCTATCTGCTTCATTCGGAAGTGGGTCGACTTGTGCGGAGAACATCTAATTGTTTAAAAGTTTTTGAATTTCTAACACTATGTTAAACTTAATATTTATTAATTATACCTGGATAGGCAAAGTTTAGGACCTCCATCGTAGCATCGTCCGATTAGCTTTAGCAGCATAAAGTGACGTTAAATGAAATAAACAAACAAACTTAATAATTATTAATTAATCGAGAACATATGACAACACATGTGCACGTGGTAATTAGAATTTTTATTAACATAAACTACATCATAACTTAAACACTGGATTTAATGTTTTAGTTTACAATAATAATTTTTTTTTTTTATTGTAAATATATTAATATTTTTAGTCAGTAAGTTATAGTAAGTAATAATTTATAGGTTTTTATCGTAAAATAAGTAGTAAATATTTTATAATGTTTATCCATAAATATTCTAAATTTATTGTAAATTTAGTGGAAATAGTAAATTACAAAAAATAGTTTTAGTTTTGAAATAGTATTAGTTTTATGTAGTATTTTTATTTAATAAATTATATTATTTTAATGGCTCAAATAATCGTTTTAATATTCCCTTTTTTATAATTAGTTGAATGCAAAACATTTATCTTTTTTTGCTTTTAAAAACGAAAATGATAATTTTGACATAAATATTTTATGTGTACAATATAATCATATTATAAAATACATATTTATTCAGTTATATATTTTTAAGCCAAATTTTTATCGATGTTTAGCACACAAAAATGAGTGCTGTGCGGGCTTAGTATAGGCAAACTTTCGTGCCGGCCGGAGAGCATTATATAACGCACCGAAAAAAATTCAATTTCGCGCATATATTTCAGTTTAAATTTAAAATTAACGCAACAGCAATAAAAATTAGAATAAATAAAAGTGAAATTAAAGAAAAAAAACCCGAGGGAGACAAAAAAAAAACCATTTGCATTCCCGCATTGAATGGGTTAATTAATTACTTGATCACTTGGAAGTCACCAAGTGGTGACAAGGGTGATGCAAGAAATGATCATTGCTTCTTTTGGAAAGAAGTCATCTTGCCTAGAGATGATAAACAAAAAAGGGCCAGGTAGAACAACAATAACATTAGGGACGGGTCGTGCGCTCAAGTGCGCAAGCGCTTGTTGGAAGGGCCCCGCTACAGCGGCAGTACCGTCCTGCAGCCCGCCATGCTCGTGCCTCCACTCCTCCTCTGCCTCCTCTTCGTCGGGAACTCTGTCGCCGCGATCGCCGAGGAAGGTACGGACTCTAACCTGTCCTGGCTTGTAGCGTCTAGCGCACAATCCACAATTTATATTAAAATAAATAGAATGATAGAAAGTAAATAAATAAAACAATAAATAAAAAAATAGATAAAAAAGATATATGAATACCTCGAAATGTATAACTAAAAAAAGAATTCTAAGTATGAAACTGGTGGAAAAGGTTTATTAAGAGATATTGTAATTTCATATAATTTAAAATGTATTTTAAGCCAATATTATTATGAATTTTTTCATTCTTATCATATCTAACAACCACACGATTTTACAGGTTACTTATGATTCCTTTAGAATATATATATATATATATATATATATATATATATATATATATATATATATATATATGTATCTTTTTTAGTGTTCTTGAATCCTGTTGGAAAGGATTTTTTTTTTATCCCTGTACGCACCATACTTAAAAGTATATAACGTACTTATAATTCTTTTAATTTTGGTTTTGATTATTATTTCCCATATATACATAATATATATATAGTAAGTTAAATATAAAAAAAACGTAACAAAAAATAAAATAAAATAAAGAATAAGAAGTTATACAATATTAATAAAAACCAAGCAACAAAGTTTAATAGTACCAGTCCGTAGTATTGTACCATCATAAACACTTGAACAATATTCAATAGAGATAAGTTTATGAAATATATGAATTTCAACATGAAGAGACGTTAAAAGCATTTCAAATTAATATCTTCAATTTTTGAATTGCAATTTTTAAAAAATATTTTCAGTTCTTCAAACATATTCCATATCAAACATTTTCCAACCACTAACCAATGTCTTAGCATCTCTATAAATTTTGTCTTTAGTATAGTTCAGTAGTCAGTAAGTAGTCTGCATTCATATAAGAGGTGATGTATATATTTTTTTTTTGTGTGTGGAATCACATCAGACTGAAATCTTATTTTAAATCTATAATAGTAACCATTCACTGTCGCCTGATTCCTTTTATAGTATAGAAGTCCGTTCATGTGCTAGAATATAAATATATTTTAAGTATAAATTTGTATTTTTTTGTTATGGGTTTTAATTTTACTAAAAAGTAATAAATTTAGTATTCAAAATGATTCATATTAATTTAAAATTTACTAGTCGAAAAGTATATCATTTTCGATTAAAATTTTAATAAAGTCACTGTGCGAAGAAGGGCGGAAGATAGACCATAATTTCAATCTATTATGAATGAGGCCGAATACAAAATAAAAATCCAGTGCTCATAAAATAAATCAATAAATCAGTTATTATTTAAAATTTGAAAGTTAATATTGATTTCTTATTAATTATCACTTTGATGCTAGAATTGTTTATTATGGCTGCATATTGTTATTTGAAAATTCATATGAGTCTTAGTAATCTGATTTAATTTTTGGATTAGAAAAATTTATTAACAATAAAAAATACGCAGGCAACTTTAAAATTTATACCTTTCCAAAAAAAGAAATAGTTTCATTAGAGATAAAGTATAAAGGCACATATTCAGATCTCGTGGTTTTCTTCAGCTTCCAGCATTCATACCTTTTTAAAATAAATTTAAAGTGTTTTATTAATGTAGGTGTATACACAGCTTGTATCATCTGTTGGGGAATCATTCTTTGATAGATAATTTAAAAATAAATAGCAGCTTTATATATAAATAAATAAATGTGTATGTATCAGAAAAAAAAAAAAATAATGAGTATCTATTGAAAGTGATATTATTAATGTTTTATTCTAGTTATTTGAAAATAAAATGTTATTGCATCCAGTTACAATGATTAACAAACTTTCCGACTTAATAATACATCTATTTTGGACGTGAGTGCAAACCTTTTATGACAGTACGTCCTACTTGTATTTAATTCATCAACCTGTTTTAAACGTTTCGATAGAGATTATTATATTTATGATTTTATTTGACGCAACATATTATTTTTATAGATAAATATTTTTTTTTCAGCTGCATATAATTTAGTAAGAATGATAATGAAATATAATTCTATTTGAAATGTATTTTTCTTTAATTTACTTTATATAAATAAATAAATGTTTGTGTTTGTGTGTGTGTATTTCTATACTTTGTTATATATTTCTATAAACTTCTAAATAAGTAGATTGCAGTGACCGCGAACCAGTGACGGGGCCTGAGAGAAGCGCTAGGATCTCTTAGAGCCCAGCTTAATCCTTGCATGGTGGGGAAGATCGTAGGGGGGTTCTTAGTGTAAATATGTATGAATGAATGGGATTTTTTATTCTTTTTTAAATATTTCATTCTGTTATTATTACTAAGATTTTATTAGTATTTATGAATGTTAACTGATAGAAGATTGTCAAAATAAAAATTTATAAAAAGTAGGTCTATCTGAAATACTGAGGGGTTGTGTTTCTTTTTTTGTGGGTGTTTGACGCTCTACAGAATTGTTTATTTCCTTAATAGATTTATCTATAATTTATTTATTTATATAATTTATTAATTTTACTTATTTAGATTGAACAAAAATATTTAATTTTACGTATTTTTAAAATTAGCATTTTCATGACTCATATCTAAACAACTGTCCTCACCACTTATCCTGATGACACATGTGTATTATCAGTAAATAATGATCCCTTCATTGCCTCCCAAACGCTCCAATCTCATATCCTAAACATTCAAGAATGGTGTCAAAAATGGAGAATCAAAATAAACCCAAACAAATCTCACCAAATAACCTTTACCCTTCGTCGTAAACCTGCGACTTCCTGTACAACAGTATCCTTCAATGATATTCCACTAATCCCTGTCAAACAGATCCGCTACCTAGGACTCCACTTGGACAAACGTCTTACTTGGAATCCACATACAAGACTAAAGCGACAAGAAACTGCTCGTCGTTACTAGACAAACGATCAAACCTCCCAATTCATTACAAAAGACTTATTTACATGCCTGTTATTAGACCTATTTGGACGTACGGAGTTGAGCTTTGGGGCTCTACTAAACCATCCAATTCATCTCGTATTCAATCCTTACAATCCAAAATCATTCGAAAAATCCTAAATGCCCCTTACTTTGTCACCAAAAAGCTTATCCATAATGACCTTAATGTTCCATGTGTTGCTGAGTTAGCCCAAACCAGATACCTATCCTTCCATAGTAAGCTCCATAACACTCCAATCCACTAGTCTCCCAACTTGCTTCCTCCTCCATCCCTGATAATCCTCCGAGGCGTCTGAAAAGAAGATGGCCTAGAGAACTTTCAGTGTAGATTTTATTGAAGTACTACTAGTGAGTAGTTCTTCACAAGATATTTACATGCCATTGTATTCACAGTCAACACATTTACTTGTTGTATATTATTCTGTACAGTTGTAAATATCAATAAATAAAAAATAAAAAATTTAACAAATATTTTTTTATTGTGATTATAGAGTATTATGACACTCTATAATCACAAAAATGTATTTTTGTAAAATGTATGACTAAGAAATTTTATCTGGCTACACAGTTTCATACCGATTTTTCGTGGGTACTTTATTTTATTTTTTTTATTTATTTTTTTATGTTTAACATCCTTATGTACTCTAACTAAGGCTAGATTGACGACCTATTCTATAGGTAACAATCCACTTTATCAGTGTGTGATTCTATCAATTCTAGCCAGTGTGGGAAGATCAAGATTGCCATACAATTTATTAATTAGTTTTTTAAATACATTTTTTTTTTTATTTAACAGAAAATATATGGGATACCGTAAAACCGAATAAAAATTTTCCGATCAGTCGGCGGGTTCCAAAAACATTCTGCTTCTCGTTTTCTTCTATTTGTTGTGTTTGGTCTCGCTCACCTTTGTCAACACTTGGGTCTTCCGATGAAGTATTTGACCACCTTCAAGTGCTCCTTTATAACGCCCTTGGCCTGGCTCTGTTATTTATTTTAGCTGTTATTGTTTTTGTTTTTTTTTAATTATAGTTATTGTTGAATAGTATATATATATATATATATATATATATTGTTATATATAATATATATATATATATATATATATATATAATATTATATATATATATATATATATGGATAAAGTATATGTTTGTTACTATATGCATATATTTTTTGATGAGTCCCTTTTCATAATAAATTAAACTTTTAAAATATTTAAATAAAAACTAAGAAAACGTTATGAGAGGGTGTAGTCACCAGTGGTACTATGATAAAGATCAGGAATGATTTTTTTTACAAGAGATGATTACAGACCTCATAGAAAATTTATTCAACTGGATATTTCATAGAGCAGGTTTTTTACTAGTACTCAATCACGAAACCTGATTGCTGATTTTCTCAATTTCTAAATTAAAAATATGTAAGCTAGGAATATGACTAAAGCGAATTTTACTTGTTAGTTGAAGAGCAGCTGCAGTAAGCCCGAAGTATGTCATGTTTTATGTAAAGGATTGGATACGGGTAACCTAAAACTTTTTGTATGAACTTTTTTTTACATGAACAAGAAGGCCATGAAGTATGGATAGTTTTCTATGCACAGCAGGAGATCGAAGTTTTTGGAAACTGCCCTAAGAGTTCTCTAGAAAACTTAGACGATATTCTGTCGATACAATTGAATATAAATTGTGTATGTATCCTCAATCGGTAAAATTGTACATAAATCTTTCCAGGCGTCCTATACCAAACCGGTCTACGCGTAGAAAATGTGGATAAGATCACAAATATAAATTATCATTTTTTTGCCTGAAAATTTTGGAGTATCTTGCTGTGATCTTTATAACACAAAAAAACTGTCCTGAACTGCAAAATATCAGCAAGTTTTATCAGATCTAATACACTTTACTATGTTTGAATTGGTTGATTTTGTTAGAGCTCTGAATTCCGTAAATATATGTGGGGGGGCGCGAAAATAAATTAAATGCAGTTAGAATATTTCTATTTTTGTTCTCTTCCTTATTTGTTGAAGTTCGTTTTTCGGCGTAAAACATCCTGGTCATCAACACTCGTTTAATTTTTATAATAAATGAATAAATTCCCTAATCAAATTAAATTTAATAAAGTTCATGATTTTTTTTTTAAATTATTATGAAAGCGTTATTTTTTGTATAGGAAGTGAATGACTTCATATTTTTTCGATTGTTTTCCAGCGCTACTGGAATGTTTGAAGGTATTTTCGATGTGTTTAGATTTTTAATGCCGAAAGGGCATTCATTAAAAATGTGAGCTATTTGAAGAAATTTGCAAATAAAACGCTATGCATCTTATATATTATTATTATATATTATAGCTAGGAAGCAATGAGCGCCCTATAGAATAGAAGAAAATGCATTTTTATTTATACAAACTATAAAAAGGTTTTGATTATGCAATTAAAAACAAGTTTCCATTTTATATCAAGTAACAAATCAAGGAATAAGTGTCTTCTACATGCAATGCTGGCTTCAGATATGTTGCGTGTTAGGAATCGGCCGATTTGACGTCCTGAAATAGTCCCACGCCAAGTTATTAAACTATGTTAAACAGGTCATGGCTCTCGTGACTAGTTTTATAACATTTATTAATGTGAAATGATATAATTTTAATCTATGTAAGTATTAATAAAAAGTGTAAACTTTAATTAATAGAAATATAATAAATATTTACTAAATTTAAAATAAAACAAGAATAATTCTTTCGGACTTCGAAAAAGATAGAAAAAAAAGTTATGATTTATGTTTTTTTTTTTTTTTGCTGCCAAAAAAATATTGCCACTCAGGGAAATCCTAACTGTTAAATACAGCAAAAGCAAACAATCACTAACAAATATTCTGACGTATAATTGTAAAGTTTATTTTATAAAATGTATAATATTAATGGTATTGTTCTTTACTTTATTTATTCTCCATGTAATGTTACGAAATCTGCATTTTTTGTATTCTGGCACACATTAATTCAGCAATTATAAGAGAGCCAAATGTACTTTAAACTATATCATTTATTGATATAATAATTGTAAAAACTTGATATGATGATATATTGGATCAATACAATAGGATTGATGTAAAACTGATAAAACACTGTATAATATTAGAAGTAAGAACTTTGATAATTTTCTGGACTTATCAGGAATTAAGTTAAAATACGTTAGTGGTTTCAGTACCTAAAGTCTACAATATCTAGAAAAAATAAAATTCATGGGGAAGTAAAAGCAAATTTAAAGGCAGCAATACTTGTTATTTTTCAATCGAAAAACTAGTCACTTTCCTCTTACTGTAAAGAAATATTTAAATTTTTTTTTAAAACAAAGTTTTCATATACATCTGTATATATATATATATATATATATATATATATATATATATATATATATATATATATATATATATATATAGAGAGAGAGACACAGAGAAAAAAATCTGTTTAGAAATAGACAATTAACAATATTATTAAAATAATTTAATTTCTTATACAAGAAAAATAACAGTTAAAAGACAGTAAAAATAAAATAGCTAATTTTGAAGAAAAAAATACAACTAATTATTTGAAGGAAATCATTGTAATATCATTTTAAATCAAAATTATTGTTGTTTTATTAATATTTATTTATTAAAAAAAAAAATAATAATCCTGTACTTCTACAACCCATGAAGGATCTCTGGTTCATTACTAGGCAAAGAGGTATTGATTCATGACCAACGGTAATACAAGGAGATAATATTCCTCTAATTAATAATATTTTACTGAAGTGAAAATAGAAGGAGAGGTTGAATTAGATATAGGTTGAAGGTACAAATTTTAAGGAATTGACTCAAATTTGAAGAAGCTGATCTGTTATAAAACAGCCATGGAGGGCTGTTTTAAATTCTCATAATAAATAATCATTAATATGGTATATGAATTTTTTTATGAACGAATGTAAATAAAATTATGAAATTATCTAGATATATATTAATTGTTCTACAAAAAAGTGGTCAACCATTTTAATTTTTCTGTGTAAAACATTTTATGTTTTCATTTACGTCACTGGTTGTTTCTCTTTAGGCATTTCATTATAGATCTAATTGCTAAACTTATGCTACTATCAGAAAGTAAACAAAACACAATAAAAAAATAAAATACAAATTTTTGCTATTGCAGATTTGCTTCTTCCAAGAACCCTGTGGATATTTTTGCATTGGGATAATCAACTCTTTAAAATTTCAAATATTGGTACAGCTGGTTGTAATTTTAGGAATTTTTGGTTGTTCCTTACCCTTTTTTGGTAAAAACCTTCAAAATATTCATATCTTTAAGGTTTCAGAAAAAAAAGATTAATAAATAAAAAAAAGCTCCACACTTTCCTTTCAGAATATAATTCATAATATTAATAAAAATTAGTTTCGCTTTTCGTAGGACCTTAGAAAATCCTGAAATTCCATGTACACGGTTAATTATTGTAAGATACCATCCTCAATATATCTGAGCATTACAGAGTTACAAATAATAAGTGGAGGTGTTTTATCACAAAAATGAAAACATTTGACCGCGTTTCTTTTTTTTTTTTTATATATATATATAGAAAGTTAGAAGTAGCAACAATGTTTCCTTCTGAGTTTATTTTTAGACCTTTTACTGTAATTAAAAAATATTGAGGAAATCCAGTGTTGATTTGTCTCCTCTCCTCTGTGGGCTATTGCTTTTTTGGACTTTCGTAGAATTGGGTTATCCGCAGTCGCTGCGCTATTGATTGACGTAAATAATAGAGTATTTGCAGTGGTTCGAAATCAACTATCTTTTTTTCTTTTTTATTAATACGTTTTACTTGCTTTTGAATAGTTATATGAGTGTATATATTTTAAAAATACATCATTGATTTTTTAAAAACCCATAGCCAGTACTAAATTCTTCAGTACTTAAGCCTGTGTTAATTTAAATGAAACATTAAGTATTAATTTATATTCCCTCTTCAAATTATCATCCAATTCTTGGTGTTCGCCTTTGTTCTACCTTCATGTTTGTACCCCATGCAATGTTACCAGTATCGGTAACATTGTCAATATTTCAATGAATACAGTACAAATATATAAATTTGAAGTATTCAGAACTTTGATTTTTGTGTTAGAATAATCGTCCTTGACAATTATTATGAACTATGTATAAAGTTTGATGAGGTAGTTAGGTTACGTTATAGCGTAAGATAAAGTCTGAACATTGGAAATTGAATGGCTAATGCACAAAATAGTTATGGTGGAAGTTGTTGGAGAATGCCGTGGGACGTTGTTGTGGTTGCACTACTAGTTGACAATGAGATTGTCGATACACTATAAGCATTTCACATTGAAGTTGTTCAGTGGAAAGCTAACCAATCATTTTCCTATAACCATTTCAAGGGCTTCGATTGTTTTGTAATAAATGTTTCATTTCGTTCGACACCAATTGCTATCGAAGATTATTTGGTAGCATTGTCAGAAATACGGAGATAATATATTACTTAATTTTTTTTTATATATAAACATCTATTTTGTCTATGAAAATCTATATAACTTTTACAACATCTATTCGTTCTGATTAGGTTATTATCCTGTCTGTATTTCTGTACCTATCATTTCTTCATTTACGATGTTTCCATGAGCGATCTTCCTGACGTTTCTTTCCGTTTTCCATTCGTATTTATTTTTGACCAAGGATTCCCCTCAGCATCCTCATAACAAAACCTAACCATTAAAATTGTATGGAGGATGATTTTATTTAGATTGACCTGTTTTCTAATTTTGACGAAAGGAACTATGAGTTATTTGAAGACAACTCATGATATCTTTGGTGTCAATTAAAATAGCTAGTTTTCTTTCGCTGTATTCGTTAAATACGTCTGAGCTGTTAGATTAAAAAATACTGTATACAAAAGTTTTATTTTTTATTATTATTATTTTGTTTTTAACACGTTATTGCTCCATTGAGTTTAGGACTTATATTTAGCTTTACAGTTGCTTTCTGTTCTTTTATTGCTATCATTTTTCAATGCAGTATTTATTTTCTGGTCTACTTGGCTTTCTAAACCTATAGACTCAACCTTGGTACTCAGATTCAATCCGTATAATAATCTTGGAAACTCCAAACAACAAAGTATTTTTGTTTATATTAAAAAAACTGTTCAGAATATTGATTAATAATGCAATATCTATATTAAATATATGTATATCTATTATATCTCTATAAGCTAAATATAGCTTATCCCTCACCTAAACCCCACATCCCAGTCAGACACCTGTCAATATAAATAATAATTAACATTTAGTTTGGTCAAATTCAATAAATCTGATGCTGGTGAATTAGTTGATAAATTTTCTTTTATATAATGATAATAATAATAAACTTTTATTTTTTCAATAATGTTACATAATCATTTCTTTTATAAAAATTCAAATTTGTTTTTAGTTTAATTGTTATTTTTCCTATACAAAAAAATAATCACTTCACTTAATATCTATTAACTTGACCATTCATATGTGTATGGTTGTGCGTATGGTTATATAACTAAATATATGCAGTATGCATAAATATATATCGTGGTTTCTGTAAATATATTCTGCAATCAATGTATGTATAGATATAGTTTATTTTCTGTATATATCTTCTCTTGTTTTCTCATGGTTATTTTTTATTTTATTTTATTTCTCCTTCTTATGTTATTATTTTTACTTTATTTTTTATACAATTATTTACTATTAACAGTATTTACATGTCTCATGTTCTTTATATATAAATAGCTTGGTATGTAATCCAGACCATTGGCTTATAACCTTGTGATACAATTTTGTTATTCTTTGGGGACAATACGACCCAGAATAAATATTCTCTTTTTCATTTCATTTATTTCATTTCATATACACAGGATTATGTATGAGTTTAATAAATCGTAAATTAATTGTGTCACGATAACATTTATAGAGGTTATTAGGAATATTTTTTCGATTTTATTATTGTTTAAATAATACTAATTTAAGCGGAATTGATAAAAAAATGTAGCTCCTAACTTTCTCTTCGTATTTCTAAAATTCTAGAATGTTCGCTCTGGAAAAACATAAATCGGACGTGTCATGACAAACAATAAATTGTAAAAACCAAAAGTGACATTTTTCTACTCAATTTATTTATTTATTAATGATAATTGTTTAAAATTTACAGTATTACTACGTAATAATATTATTTAGTTTACCTTTATCTGATGTTAAAAGCTGTTGGTAACGAGTTGTGGCACAAATAGAAGTTTTTATGCAAGGTCCCTCAGGCCGGTTGCTAAACCTTTATTTATTTGCCTCTCACCCCGTGAAATGACTTTGAGGGGGAAAAAACCCGCAGTTGATATCACTACATTTGAAAGATTGTTATTGGATTTGTCAGCTGCAAACTGCTGTTTCCCTTCGTTCTGCATACTGCACTTTAAAAAAGAGTACGAGAATACAATTTGCTAATGCTTTTCCTGCTTTTACGTTCGTTGACTTTATTAAGCACTATGCTGATAGATCTATCTGTTCTATGAATCAAAGAACAAACACTCGTTATATGTATAATAAAAGTGATTGTAATTAACATAACATCATCAGAATTAATTTATCGCATTATTTAACGTTGTGAAATCGGTCTCTATAAATTTTATAAATATGTATGGGAAAGTTACAAAACAAAAACTGCAAAGTAAATTGTTATCAATTAAACTAAAAGTCTTCATAATTAATTGCATAAAGCTAGGGAGGTATCTCATTCAGTTCCATTTCAGCGTTCTGGTCATTACCGAGTAAGTAGAATGTGGCAATTTATTTTACCTGTTTCAATAAATATTCAATTCACATCTTGTTACATTCATTTAGTGAAAAACTGCCAGGAGAGGAGGGCTTTTTGAATAATTCTTTAGTTTTTTCTTTCCTTGAATCTAGCACCAGACTGACAGATAACTCACAATCAGTTTAACTGTATTTTTAATAATAGAGCAGTAATTATTTTAATAAATCCTTTGAACACCTAACACACTAAACATATTTACAATATGAATGAAAAAAATGTTAATAGCATTAACAATACTTTTAATTTGTCGCATTATTTGACATGGATAAATCTAACCAGTAGGAATCTATAATGAATATAGCAAATTCTGCAATGCCAAACAATAATGGAATAAACATAAATAAGAAAGCAAAAGAAAAACATTCGATGTCAACACATACAATAATGGAAAACTAGCCTTAAACGTAGTTATATTCAAAAGTAAAGGTACACTAAATTTTTATATATTAATATATTTTTTCTTTGAGTGAAATTTATTGCTGAAATGAGGTTAACTACAATTGTTTTTTTGTTTTTTTTTTGTTTGGCAACAATAATTTTTGGCAACAATAATTAACAGAAAAACAGTCCATTCAACACGGAAGAGAGGAAGACCTAGTTCGAGATGGCGGGACGACATCGAAGAAAAATATTGCATGATCAAATGTGAAAGAAAAAATTAAAATACGTTCCTTTGAAAATATTGCATGATCAAATGTGAAAGAAAAAATTAAAATACGTTCCTTTGAATAATAAAATATTAAAGAAAAAAATCAGATTAACTACAAATGATTTATCGATGATTACTTCACTTATTCAAAATAGTAAAACATAAATAATTTAAGATCTACAATACAACATTAAAGTAATCACATAAAACAAATAAAACAAAGTTAAAATCACTTTAGGAACACTGTAAATCACTATTTCGTTTTAAAATTATAGAAACAGCCACGAAGACTGGAAACTTGGAAACTACCATAGAATGCAACTTTAACTTGTCGAAATGGGAGCGTTCGGGACTAGTGATGATGAGTAATGAACCAACAAGGAGCCGATCGAAGATGATTGCTTTGTTTTCGATAGGGGGATAAAATTTAGTCCGATCTTGTTAATTTCAGTTTAGAAGGAGATTCATGGAAGGGAATATGAAGAAATATCGGTGTCTGTATCGACCGTTCAGCTGTACCGATCCTTCATAATATTAAAGAATATTATAACTGATGTTTTTTCATATTTTCTATAGCTGAAAATGTATGTTTAATCTCTTAATGTATGATTTCGTTATTAATCGTAAGGAATATAAAATATAATTATATATTAAAAAAAAAAAATAAATAAAAAAAAAGGCCTGTTTCATTACAACCTAGGAAGGGTTTTAGGTGCAGTACTTAGGTAAGGTTGTACTGTTTCTGAGCCAATGGTTGTGAAAGGAGGTGATTTGGCCAGAATTCACACTCAACCGCTAGTTTTCCCCCCAATTAAGGGTACCCACTTTTTAAGAGGCTGGGTGTGCTCCAGTAGGCTTTCTCGACCTCGAATTCCATCCACTGCTGCAATAACAGAATATAAATTATCTGCCGACAGCCGGACTAGAAGTCGGGCCCGGGAGCATGTCAGTCAACCCCTTACCCACTGAGCTACCGCACCTTCAAAAAAAAAAAAAATCAAATAGATCAAATTAGTAACTAAAAGTGATAATTTTTATTATTATTTTTCCCTTACTCTTTAGTTACTGATTTGATTTATTTATAATATACAACCCTAATAGTCTTATATATTAGAAAACATTGTTTATTACTATTATAATTATTATTTATTAAATATATTCTTCTTGATAAATTAAGTTAGTATGTTTACCATAAGATTTCGATCACAAATCAGGCAGGAAATTCCTGAACAATATTTTCCATTTCTTTCAAGCGGATTGTCTAATTGTGTTAGTGATGATAAACTGTGCTAACTATGGATTTAACTTTGTACCAAATCAGTTGAACAAATGGAGGAATCTTGGTATTATTAAGTTCTGAAGCCTTGGACCTTTCAAATATAATGGAAACAACAGCTTTGAATAGCTGTGAGTGGTATTTTATAATTTTTACATTTAAGAACCTGTTTCTGAGTAGCCAAATCATTATTTAGGAGTAAAACTTTTTTAATTTTGACAGTGAATCACTAAACTTTACCCAAGGCTTTTTTACATTCAAGAAAATCTCTAGGTAATATTTGTTGGCTTCAATTCTCTTGCGAGAGATTTTCTGCAGTTTGATGTGGGTGATTTTTTTTCTTCTCAGATCTTATAATTGCCTAAAACCAATCGTTAATTAATAAGGACAGTAAAAAACATATTTTTATAGAGTTGAATATACAAAATTTTAAATTATTTTCATGCAATATAGAGGTAGTAACATAAAATTGAAATGATTTTAAAAAGGGTTTTACATGAACTACAAAAATCGCACTATTGTAATTTGAAGATAATACCACCAATTACGAAAAATGGGGGTCCAAATATAGTAAAAAAAAAAAAAAAAAAATAGCATTATGATTTATAATAAAAACAGCTAATAGTTTATTATTTACAAATCTAAAAATTTATTTTCGGTTATTGGTAAATTTATAAATTAAACTTATCACCTTAAAAACAAGTTTAATTTATATGATCTAGTACATTTTTTTTCTGGAATAACTTGTGAAAATAGCTATTGGTTTTCAGGATAAAATAATGTGTCGTACTTTTTTTATTATTATTTTGTTTTTTACTATCCAAAAGATCAAAGAAACTCTAAAGAGATAATTCGTTCCAGTTAAACCCTCCAATTAAGGGCTTAATAAAACACTGTCTTTATTGGTTAAAGGGCCTGTCATTCGATTGCTGATTGGCTCCCTTTTTTTTTCTCGTTTCCTTAAATAATCATATATTTTATATAACTGATATGGGCAACATTTACTTTTTTTTTTTTTTTTTTTCTTCTGGAAGAAAATGACATGCATCGGATATACGTCGGCGAAGCGAACGGCCTAAGGCAGAAAAAAACACGCGAGGTACATCATGATTAGCAAGCCAAGTGACCTAGTTCTAATTTTTCACTCCCTCAATTTCATTTATTTCTCCTCAGCTGGAATATTGTACTGTCCCTTATCATTTTCGAATATGTCTTTGCTTGATATATTTTTCCATTTTACTAATTATAATGTCTTTAAAAAAAAAATTAATAAATAAAGAATTTTATACCTTTGCCTTTTTAGTCGGAGTTCCTGGAAAAACCACGTATCCGAAATACTTCAAACACCCTTTCCGCTTTCAAACATCACTTATTTAACTACCTACTGTCCATCCAGATCCATGAAAACTGTCATTAGCCACTCAATAGTTATATAAAATATAAAAGCTTTGTACACGAAATTTTATTGTTTTTACACAATTGATTCACAAAATGAATCAAAATAATTCTGTTTCTTTTTATTAATATTTTTAAGCTTAATTTTGATTTGTTAACGTTATTAATTACTATTTTATGATATTTAATAATATTTTATAACCATCTTGAGGCTTGATTTTTCCATCCCCTTTGCTTTTAAAAAAAAAATTAATAAATAAATTTTTTAGAATATTCTGAAACGGCTTCTGAAATTAAGGTATAATTGTATATTGTTAAATTTAAAATTATTATACTTTAATTTTCCGGACAGACATTTTTGGTGTTCAATGCCAGTTAAGATCTAAATATTTTTGGAAATTCTGCATTCAATAAAATCTATACATATTGTTTTCTTTTCGTCTCTTGGAGCTGAGTAACAGACGTAATTTTTTTTGTTAACATAAAACTGGTGTCATTTTTGTATTTAGTACCATAAAATTCCTTAAAATATATTAGATATTTTATTCAATTTTAAATACCATTGAAATATTTAGTTGAACCAAAAATTAACTCTTTTTTATTTATTTTATTAATTTTTTTATTGACGGGATATCTCTTTCAATACTTTTCTTTTTAATTCAAAAAGATTCCCGTTATTCCATCACTCCTTATCCAATTTAAATCAAATTAAGATGAAAGAATGTAGGTCCAAATGTACGGAGTTTACTACAACTTACCTATTTTCAAATTTAATTTAATTTCCTGCAAGTTTCAAAACTTAAGTCATGAGTAAGAAATCTCGATTTTATTCTTATTTTAGAATCAAGCTGTCACAACATTGTTAAGGCGAGACATTGATATAAATGAAAATGAAATAAATGATTTCTTTTCAACCAACCAAGAAATACCGAAATCAGACCTAATGATAATGAAAGAGCTTTAAATTGAAACATAGATTTTTGACTCCCCTTAAATGAGCTTAATTTTATTATATTTTTTTAAAATAATAATTTAAACATAAGGGCTTACTAGTATATTAGATTATAATCTATAAAAATAAATAAAATAAAAATATATTGCTTCTTTACTCTAAGATTAAATAAAAAATGTTATAAAAACAGAGTTTGGTTATTTTTTTTTCCCGAGCTTCTAGGGACTATAGGTCGAAAGGAAAAAGTATTTTTTCTATGTAGGATCCATTGAAGTCAAGGTCTTCCTCCTGTACTTATATTTTAGATCTAAAAAAAATATATAAAATATTGCTCAGATTTTATTTAGGTTTCATAAATATTAGGACACGTACTTTCAAATTTAACTTACTTTAAATTTTGTATTTTTGACCTCTTAAATTTTCAAATATGCAGAAAAGTATATATCGAAATTTTTAATCGAAACCAACTTAAGATACCTAATTACTCAGACTTTTATGCTGTATCATAATAATTTTCCTGAAATCAGAGACGGACGTAATGAAGTTCTGAGGTTCTGTTGGATAACTAATTATTTGAGGAAATATCCAAGAAAAACAAGATTTGTTACAATTTTTTTTGCTCATCTGGACAGCGGTAATGATGGTATAGCAGATGTAATCTATAAAAAAAAGTTAGGTTTTTATTTACAGAAGGGATTAAATAAAATTATAAAATTATTTACTTATAACTTTGTTAATTCCATATTGTAGTAACAAGAACAACAAATTACAATAACATATCATACGTATATATTTGGTAATCGTGAGAATCTCTCCCAAGATGTGGAGTTGGAATATTATCTGTCTTATCCGGGTTATGGTTTTATGGTTTTCTGTGAATCCTTGGACCAGAGAGCGTTATGCTTATCTGGAGTCCAATTTTACAGCGCAGGGGTTCGAAATTAATGTTCGTGAGAATCATGAGATTTTTTTTTTTTGTGATATTTCAGTGAACAGCTTCTGTGTGAATGTTTTATTATTCATTCAGTTTATGTATTTGAATTACCAATATTTATTTTCTAATTTAAAAAATTAAAGTATAATGTTATAAAACTCAAAGACATAATTAAAATAATTTACATAGCATAACTTGCTATATCGCTTTATATTATTGTGGTCGTTATTAAATAATTGATTTATATTTTGTTGTAAAGCAGTTAAAAATAATTGAATAATTAACATTATATTACCAATATAAGGATGAAAAAGATAACATAAATATAAAAATAAGTAATACAAATATAAGGATACGATAGTACGGTTTTTCTAATGTATCTTAACCTTCGTCTCACTATAGAATTTAATTTATTTACAAATATGTTCCATTGATTTTTTAATTTTAGGCCATTAGGTTGTTGTTTAGACAGCCCATTGCTTATTATATTTCATTGATATTTATTATTCCGTGCTAAGTAAAAATTATTATTTCTTAATTAATTATTAGTATCTTGCTAGTTCGAGTAAATGATAATTTTTTGGTTTCAGATGAATGAATTAACTCATTAACCCTAGAGGTAGCAAAGGTTTTAATTTGTTGACAAACATTGTTTAAAGACTAATATTTAAGATATTAAGCATACATTTATAATTCAAAGTAGCACAAGGTAGCCAAATTCAAACCCCGTTACTGGAAAAGTTTTAAGATATTTAGCATTCAAGCTCTGAAAAATAATCAAAGAAGTCGTTTGAATAAATAACGTTAATGGAGTATAGTCATATCTTTGAACCATTTATAGTTCATTGAATATGGACCAAGGAAAACAATTATTTCTGTAATGGAATGGATTACTTTACTAAAATCCATTGAAATTTACTGTGAAGAATATTAGAATAAGTAATTATGTAATATTAGTAATTTTAGTAATATATATATATTTAAAAAAAATTAATTTTGCTCTTTTTTTAACTAAAATTATTGTTATTAACAATATAAGTATAAGAAGTTTTAGTTAAATTAAATTATTTGTTAAAAAAATAAATAAATATTATCAATCACAGATTTGCCAGACAGCTTAAACTTTTTAAAATATGGAATAAGAAAGAATAAATTTTTAATTAATTAATATTTTTATTAGCATACTTAATATAAAAACAAATATTAAAATTTCTTTGAATTAAAATAATTTTTTAATATTAGTACCCAAAAGCTGAAACCAAAAAAGAAATTTCTTCTTACAGCTTTCTTTCACTTTTATAATATAAATGATTAAAATGCAAAATGATAAGTAATTTATTAAATTTGTAAAATACATGAATAAAAAAAAAAAAAAAAGAAGATTTATAATTTGATGTTCTTAGAATTTATGGCTTTTGTAAATTTGAATTTTATCAAACCTTATTTAAATTTTTATACATTCAGTGATGAATTTTACTAAACCTATCAGCAATATTTATGAAATCAGTCAAAAAAATTTAGAAATTCAGTATCCAGTATTTTTGAAAAATATTTATCAGAAAGTTTATAAATTTTCTAGCTGTTAGCTTTGGGAATCTAACTGGTATACCACCACGATCTTGCAATGCTTAGGTATTCGTTACTTGGTATACGATAGTACGATGTTTCTAATATATCTTAACCTTCGTCTAGCTATAGAATTGAATTTAATTACAAATGTGTACAATTGATTTTTTAATTTGAGCCCATTAGGTTGTTGTTTAGAAAGCCCATTGTTTATTATATTTCATTAATATTTATTATTCCATGTTATATATATAATTTTGAACTTCTTACTGTGTATATAAACGTTCGCTAGTAAAAGATGGTAACATGTGTAATTGTCTATTAGTTATACTTTAAATAAAATAATTCACCCATGGATTTTTTTAAATCTATCTGTTGCATATATATATATATATATATATATATATATATATATATATATATATATATATATATATATTTTTTTTTTTTTTTTTTAAAGGTAAAAACTGCATTTCTTAAATAAATATTACAATCTAACTCACTCAAGAGTAATAAGTAATATGCAAAAAAAAAAAAAAAAAAAAAAAAAAAAATATATATATATATATATATATATATATATATATATATATATGGGTAAATTTCTTGACTGTTACTATTAAATGTTTAGTAAGGTTATTGAGGTTCAGTTAATAAATAAAACAACTATTTTGGCGACGTTTCGAGACTATATTGTTCTCATAATCATGCCCTACAGTGAAAAAACAGGCTACAATAAAATTATATAAGTTATACAAGTTATTTCAAAACATAAAGTTAGCTACAGTACAGGTATATAACACCATGTGTAGGATATAACACCCTAATGCTTAAAAATTAAGTTAATTTCTTAACTTAAGAATAACTTAACTTAAGAAAAACTTAAAATTAAGTTAATTTTTAAGAAATAGAGTTTTCCCCACTAACCTTTGTTAACTGTCCGTTTAAACTCACTCCCCTAGGTTAGTTGTGTACTATGTTAGTCTATTCATATCCACTAGTAACATGGTAAGTAGCTTCATACTCCTCTATATTCTGTAATTATATATATTTTTATTATCCTACACATGGTATTATATACCTGTACTGTTGAGAACTTTATGTTTTGAAATAACTTGTATAACTTATATAATTTTATTATAACTTGTATAACTTATATAATTTTATTGTAACCTGTTTTTTTTCACTGTAGGGCATGATTATGAGAACAATATAGTCTCGAAACGTCGCCAAAATAGTTATATATATATATATATATATATATATATATATATATATATATATATATATATATATATATATATATATATATATAATGGGGTGTATAAAAAAAATGACCTTTTTTTAAACAAATATTTGTATTATTATTACTTTGATATAAAATACAATTAATAATCAAAGTTAGTCCATTGTTATCTACCGTTATTACCCATCTGCTAGCCAATTGCTCGATGCCACGCAGATACCAGTCCTTGGGATGGCTGTCAAAGAACTCTTGAACAGCATTTTCAACTTCCGCAAATTTATCAAATTTTTTCCCTTGAAGAAAATGGGCCATGGATCGAAATTTATTGTTGGTATATAAAATTTATTATATATTAGTGTATCTATATTGAAAATTAGAAAATTAACAACCTATGTTCGTTCTGGTACCATAATAAAAGGTAAAATGACTCTGCATAAATTTCTAGAATTTCAAAGATAAAATTCTCTAGGTCTAGGGAAATGACAAAAAGAAAAAAAAATTCTTCGTAGTGTGAAACTCTGATTTATTAAATAATAAAGTAGATTATATTAAGTTACCGCGTGGGGAAATTTCCTTTGTGCCGTTGGATAATTAAAGCTGCGGTAATTAGTGGAACTAAATTACCTTCCTCTCAAATTTCGCTTTTGGAATATTTCACTAAAACAAATAAGCTATTTTGTCAGTATTAATTATGAAGCAGAAGATTAGCATCCCTATGGCTTCTTCTTTGGGTCCTTAGAACAGCTAATTGGTAGGCCCTGGGGAGGGGGGGGGGGGGGAACTTCAGTCCACAAATTATTTTCTATCCATTAATTTTATTAACAGATATTTTGCGGATGACTTTTCAAAAATGATGGGTTCCAGAAACTTATATTTTCTTTTTTGATAACTTATAATTCATATTTTATCTGATAAAAAAGTGATATTATTTTTTGTGACTGACTCTTTTATGATCGAGATGTCATACGTTGTAGTTTCTGCCTCTTTTTTTGAAAAGAAAAAACAGGAGCTTTTTTTGAAGAAAAAAGAGGATTTACCTGCAACAATGACGATGTGTTGTAATAAAACAAAACCATTATGGTAAATTAATTCATTTTATATTGACGTGAACCTACAGTTGATGTAAAATATAAGGTTTTTTGGTCAGTGATACGTTCATGTCGACAAATTACACATCCAAGATTAGAAAAAAAAAAAAAATATATATATATATTTACAGGGTGCCGACGTTTTGGGGCTAAAAATCACAAAAACTAGATGTGACAAAAATGAACAAAGTCATTTAATTTAACAAAGTATATAAAGTTAGTTACTTAACTAAAAAGTATTTCTGAAGTGCTTATTATAGAATTGATTATGAAATAGTATCTAAGTCTAGCTGAAAGATACAATATGTAATTAAATTATATTCGGTTGAAATAAAGCAATTTTTAATTAAATTGAATGATACAATTTTAATGACAGATTTTTATTAAATATAAAAGTTATAAATATAAGAAAAATATAAAAAAAGGAGAAGGGTAAGATAGAAATATAAGAAAAAAAAGTTTGGAATAATAATAAAGGGACGGAGGGATGTCATTTTAGTCACATCCAGCTTTTGTTATTTTTAGCCCTAAAGAAAACCTGCATGGTAGGTCGAAACGTCGGCAATCCGTATAAAATTATTTTTTACTTGGATGTCTAATTTATCAACCTGATTGCATCTCAGATTATCTTCTCAACCATTATATTATACAGTCAGCCATGCTGTTACTATGATTTTTATCATTTATGTTTTTTACTTTATTAAATGTGTAAATTACAGGAACTGATGTTGTCATTATAATTTCTTTTGTTTAGATTGCAAAAAGGTTTTAAAAAATATTTTCTCTCTTACTCGAAACATTTTTCAATTGTAGTTAGTACAAAACTGTAAATCATACAAACATCATCGATAGCGAAAAATGGAAATATATAAGGTGTCCAAGTACAATCCACTGCATAGGAATTGATAAATGACTTGATTAAATCGAAACCGATCTTCAATGACTTTTTTTCAGATTTGTTTTGGTATGTAGATGAACTGTGTTCGCCGAGTTATCCCTCTAAAAACGTTTTGCTTTTTTTTCTTTCCGAACCATGCTATTCTTTATCTTAACTTGGGGATAGAATCATCGACGTTTCAGGGATGGAATTATTTTTGTCTGAATATTAACGTTTCCACTTCTAATGATGATTAAATTTAAAATCGATGTTATTATTGTTATGTTCTTATTTTTTGCACGATTGAGTAGAATTAAAAATAAAAATAAATAATAAAAAAAAAACATAATAAAAAAACTACTGAATGGAATCCAATGATCTATTCTCCTTTAAGATCTTTTTTATTTAAATTTAATTCGTATAAAAATATATGTACTAGTCCTTTGGAAATCGACGCGTCGGGTCGGAAAAAAAATATTGAGAATAAAATATTAGTAAAAAACATGGATAATTAATATATAAAGATTCAAAGACAACTTTCAAGTTACAGTTTAATACAGATATAAGTTTTTGTTATTGGACCAATTGGTCAAAAACATTAAAATATTTTTACGTATAATAATAATTCCACTGTCTGCTTAGTGGCAGACACATAAATATTAATAATATTTATCTTAAAATTTAATACAAACTTTTTCTACCCTTCAACCAAATTAATTATTATCAACTACTTCACTCTTTTTAATGAAATAGAATCAATTAAATTATATCTATGAGATATTTATTAATAAAATTGATAGTAACCAATTTTCGTAAAATTTTAGTATGTTTGAAGTTATTGTATTTATATATTTTTATTTTGAAGAGAAAAGATTTTACCCGGTTGGGATTCGAACCCAAGTCTCCACTTTCTAGCGTGGTGCCTTATCCACTAGGCCACCGAGCTCGTATCCGAACCAGGGAAATCTTTTCTCTTCATTGATCCATACCCCCGGGCACTCGCAATTGCGATGTACAAATCGGGGATGAATGTTCATTGAACATTACTGTTAGTTGGATCTAGTTGACATACGTCAATAATATTATAAATTATGATAAATAATTCTTAGTTGTAACTAAATATTTTTTAGTAGCGATTTGTACATCGCAATTGCGAGTGCCCGGGGGTATGGATCAGTGACGAGAAAAGATTTCCCTGGTTCGGATAAGAGCTCGGTGGCCTAGTGGATAAGGCACCACGCTAGAAAGTGGAGACTTGGGTTCGAATCCCAACCGGGTAAAATCTTTTCTCTTCAAAATAAAAATATATTAAAAAAATATTCAGTTACAACTAAGAATTATTTATCATAATTTATAATATCATTGACGTATGTCAACTAGATCCAACTAACAGTAATGTTCAATGAACATTCATCCCCGATTTGTACATCGCAATTGCGAGTGCCCGGGGGTATGGATCAGTGAAGAGAAAAGATTTCCCTGGTTCGG
Organism: Euschistus heros; assembly: GCA_003667255.2. Classification (NCBI taxonomy): domain Eukaryota; kingdom Metazoa; phylum Arthropoda; class Insecta; order Hemiptera; family Pentatomidae; genus Euschistus; species Euschistus heros. The sequence goes on from RCWM02000116.1 coordinate 425,852, forward strand.
ATACGAGCTCGGTGGCCTAGTGGATAAGGCACCACGCTAGAAAGTGGAGACTTGGGTTCGAATCCCAACCGGGTAAAATCTTTTCTCTTCAAAATAAAAATATATTAAAAAAATATTTAGTTACAACTAAGAATTATTTATCATAATTTATTGTATTTATATGTCTAAAAAATAAAACATGTAACTGATGTGTTCAGTTACAGGCTTATAGTTAGTAAAAATACGATTGCTCCTCTAAAATCTTAAATAATCCTATGCTTTAAATAGTGATAACCACCTGACTGTTTCTTTTGCAATCTTGAATGAATTGCATTTCCATCCCTGCTCACATTATTACTTATAAATAAAGGTATGAATGCTCTATATGGAATTCCAAAATATCTTAAGTTTATGGTTCTTGAATGTCTATAATGGTAATGGCAGAATAAAACTTCAAATTGATTCACAGAAAAGTTTTCCTCGTTCTTAGTGTCCTTTCAGGGATGTTTTATTTATCTAATGTATTGTATGTATGAAAAAGAAGCATGCCAATCGCCTATTTCACATGTAGATATGAAAGGATGCGGATCAAACTGAGAGTACCTCTCTGTTGCAAAAGAGATTGGTCGCTAGCAGATCCTAAGTTCATTATTTTGCATATGGCAGCATTTTAGATCTTCGAATTAGCTTAATGGATTGTAAAGGTCTAATAAAAACGGGATAATGGGAGGTAGTTATTTGGAAAATATTCAATCAAATGTTTTGGATTTGTTTGTTACGTATATCACATCTTGACATTATTTACGATGTGTTCGAAATAGCTTTTATAGATTGAATCAGTAGGAATATAATAAAGTACACTATGGAAGAGTTAAATTTTTTTTTTTTATTTATTTATTTATTTTTTTTTTTTTATAATCAATAAGAATAATCGTCACTGTCAATAAAGATGACAGAATGTTAGGAAAATGGTAAAATTGCAAACATGAAAGACTCAACGAAAATGAAACAAAGTTGGTGAACTTCTAGGGCATTATATTGAGTAGAGGATGTGATAAACATGTGAATATAAAGATGTATTAAAACAAAAAAAAAACGTTTGAAATGTTAAATCGATGATTTATTAAACACTAATGGTTGTATATTATGTTAACGAAGTTTATAAAAGTTCATAATTTTTATTTTTTTCGTGTTTCACATGAGTAGATATAATACAAACAATAGTAATAATATTTTATTTTATAGTGTCAATTAATATAACTAATAATTATAAACGTGAAATTGAAATTGTCAGTAGTAATTGAATTTAATATATAATTGTTTAAAAATTCCGCTCTGAATTTCAACGCCTCATACACACACACAAACATATAAATATATATGAAGAAACATATATGAACGCTGTCGGAACTTACGTAGCCAAAAAAATAAATTTTACTATCGAATATGTACTAATTAGAAATTGACAACATTTATGTCAACTTTAGGGTTATGGTTAACGCTAGCTATAAAATAAAACATTTATTATTTTTATATTATTTTATAATATAAATATTCAAAAGAATTTTCTATACATTTCATTGCCGAAAGGCAAGCTAAAAACCTTATTTAGCTACCGAAGAATATGGTCAAACAACGTTGTTATAAATGTTTTCAAACGTGTTAAACTTTAGTAAAAAAAAAAAGGAATAGCTTTGGCTTAACTTCTTAGAGAATTGTCGACTGAAACAATATAAAAACAGTTTAGAGAGAGTTGATTGAAACTTTGAACTAAAATAATTCTCCCTCTTTAAATCTCTTTTCTTTTCCCTTTTTCTGAGCAACGTTTTTTATCCTATCTTTATACTTTTTAGATTTTGTATTTGGTTTTAATGAAAATATTTTAAGTCAATGCTGGTTTATTACTTACTGTAGTAAGGTTCATAAGTTTTTGGCCTGAGGAAGAAATAAATGTGTAAGAAAAAAACTAGTGTTAATATTTTTCAATATATTCTCCCCTAAGCTCTACACACTAAATTTAACGCTCCGGAAACATTTCTATTCCGTGAAAAAAATATTTTTTTTTTTGCTTTAAAAATGTTCTCCCTCAGCTGCCTGGTTCTCATCGTCGTCCATACATATCGGGTGGGTGTGAGATTTCTTGCGGCTTGATGTTAGAAATCAATGTTGTGCAGATAAGGATATTTTCATAGAGCCGAAACCTGCAATCCTCAAGATTTCCCCGGGAGCGAAGGAATCTTTAAGATATGAATGATACTACAGATTACAAGAAACTTTACACATAGAAACTTTTATGAAAATTTCTATATAAATTTAGTTACTTATAGTATATCTTGTACCATCATTGAGTTGACTGAATTAATTATAGAAATATTCAGCGCGAATATTACTAACCAATCATAACAAATCTGGATCCGAAGCCGCGGACGAGAAAAGCCGGTGGTAGTTGCCTGGATATAGCTATTGATCAATCTGTCTCTCCTCCTCGGATGTGTTGGCTTATGTTCCTCTGGTCCAGCATTTGTATTCCTTCAGCGCTCTCTAGGGCAGTCTGGGAAGAGGACGTTTATTGAAACAAAAGCGGCTAGAGGGTGCGTTTGCCGGAGTCCACGTATTGGGGGTCGATTGGGATAAAAATGTTCCCAACCTACTTTGGTTCGGTTGAGCAGCTCTGATTTTCTGCAATTAATTATATTCTGAAACAAATGATAAATGCATCTAAAATGTAGTATATAAATGATTTTATTTATTTGGAAGTTATCTATTTATTACAAGATTACTAAGATGAAATAATCTGAGGTAAATTTTATAAAAGTAGCTAATAGAATTCTGCAAACAGACAAAACTTATCTCGAACTTTAGCATAAAATATTGATTTTGTTTCTTCATTTTTTTGTAAAAAAAATTTTCGATTCGTCTTTTTTTCTTTAATTTGTTTGTATCATAATATTTATAACTAAATAAGGAATGCCATTATAAGTCTATATAACATAGTTTATACCTCTTTTATAAGATTTACTAATAGAGTAAAATAATAATACAAAAAAAAAATTAGTGTAATAAATTTAGACATAGAAAAGAAAAGAAGTTAAATTATATGTTAAGTTAGGCACCTCCTCCTAACTTGATTTTTGTTTCCTCAGTTAGCTCAGTAAATCCCTCAAGAATCCGGCGATCCCTCATCCAGCTCTTTTTCAACCTTATTTTGGTTTTGTCTGTTTAATGAAACTTAATCGTAAAATTATACATAATCACCTATTAAACTTGAGTAAAGGAAAACTGTTTAAAACCCTGTAAATCAGTAGTTATATATTAATTTCATATCTTGAAATTAGTTTGTAATCTTGTACAGAAATAACATTATGAGTCTAAAATTTAACCCAGTGTGGTTTTACGTTTGCTTGTTTTTCTGAACATCAGTATCAGACGGATCTATAGTATATATATATATATATATATATATATATATATATATATATATATATATATATATATATATACTCACACACACACATATAATATACCACTTTGATTTCATTTAAATCATCCTTTGGTTAGTCTTTTAATCCCCTGTGGATAATTGTTTGGTGTATTATTGAAATAAGATAAATTTGGAGGATAAACATTTTTTATCGGATTGTTTATTGCTACTTTGAATTTACACACTTGTATTTAAATAACTAGTTATTGAAAAGAGGCAACCGTTACCAAAGAACTTCTATTTCAAGCTTTGGAAGCAGACAATAGTCAATTTAGAAATGTATAGTACTATATTTCTATTGAAACATGAATTATTATAAAATATGTTCATAGCCTAAACTCTTTCAGCATTTTCCCTGACTTTTATTGAATAATATCATGACATTTGAAAAAAATATTAAAGAGAAAATAGTTTCTTCGTTTTATAAAAAGCTGGCATTCTAAGGAAGAGTAAAGAAGAAGGTAAAATGTCTTCTAAACTGGAGGCTATGGAATATGCACTCAGAAACCATCCTTCGCCATTAGTATAAACCCTCCCCAGCCGAAGACGATACCCCGGCCATGATATATGGTTACCCCCGAGCCCATATTTTAATACCAACCGGCTTAGTCCTTCCCCATCCATTGTTTTGTCATTATTACCGAGGCTACAAATCGTACTACTTACCCCTAAAGGCTGGAATTTGAAATCCTGGATTAGGGTAGCTAATGCAGGAGGAGCTCTCATAAATATACACTTATCTTGTAATTGCTTTTATAGTTTTCTTATCAAAGGTTAACAGGTATATCTATGCTATACCTAATTCAATGCTGTCTTTAATTTGATGAATAATATAAAATAACAATAATAATAATAATAATAATAAAATATTTAATCTGAAATTTAGCAATACGTATGCACAAGAACTAAACAAATACAAGAAATACTAATATCAATCATTAAAGTTTCCATATACTTTGTTATTGGTGGCAGAATATTCAAAATTTGATATAAAATCTAGAATCTGGACTATAAACTACTTTGTTATTCTAGTTACATATTAGGGATGTGTATAAGTGGGAATATGGGAATTATTGATATAAGTTTCCATACCAATAATATTAGCAGATAATAAGAGTTACATTTTATTGTCTCTAAGATATACGACATTTTTTTCAAGCCTATTAATGTTATTAGTATACACTGCTTCTTCTCCCAAATAGTTAAAAAAAAAAAAAAAAAAATCAAATTCACTGCATCGTAAAACTTTTGTGAAGTCGATAAATATTCATTGAATTTAAATTTAGAACTCTTCTAAGATCAAACAAATCATGCCCATCGATAATATACATATTTTATCTTTTCAATCAAACATTTGTACAACAACTCTGTTTTTTTAATATTGCCTGAAATATATATAATTTATGACTATATTAATTAGTTACACATAATAAATGTTTACTTCTTTGATCATATTTCTTTTTCCTTTTTTTTTTAATAATAAAAAAATGTGACCAACGTATCGATAACACAAAACACTAACAATTATAAAATAATTGATGACACCATCTTCTTACTTAGATTTAATAACTTTTTATATTTAATGTGAATAAATTTTTGTTTTTTAAAGACATTAATAATTAATCTTTATAATATCAGCTACTATTCATTTTTCAGAAGCTTAAATGGTTGATTGTTTAATATTGAATTTTACTGAACGTAAGAATTTCTATTTATGTACTAATAATAATTAAAATATTATAATCGGGCACTTAATTTTTATCCAATAAAAATCAACTTCATTCAGGGCTTAGTTGCTTTCTTGTAAAAAGGAGAAACTGGAAATGAGGCCACAAATCCTAAATTTCATTTTCTTAATTTAAATAGTCTTTCGTCTATTTATAACTATATAAATCCCTTTGATCTTAACTACATTTCTTATTTTTAATTGATACAAAATTCTATTAATGCATTTAAATTGCGAAGTCGTTCCGGAACGGAAACCTCTTTGAGAACAATCAGCCATAGCCAAGAGGAGTCATTTATTTGCTTCACCCACTAGCACTCAGTTAATTAACAAACAGTGATGCTACCTCAGCGTCAATCAGTAAAGGGCATTCCATTTGTCGTGTGGTAATATTGTTTCACTACACTAAGTTCGTCCGATTAGCCATAGCAGCATAAAGTGACGTTAAACGAAATAAACAAACAAACTACACTAAGTAGTTGATTCCTTGAAAATGTTGTCCCTATTTCAAGATATTTTACATAATTTTTTTTTTCATTAGGGTCTTTAAAAGATAATTTTTCATGTTTGAGCTGATTAAAAAAATTGTTCGCAATCGTATTACATAAACAAGGGAAAATAGTAACAATAAAAAGAGATCGAAGTATTTATTATTAATTAATGTTCATAGCAAATATATAAGTATCCGGGACGAAATAGATCGCTACTCAAAAAATTTGTTTTGGTTAGAAAATATTTTTGTATTTTAGACAAGGCTTTGATTATTATCAACATTACAAGTAGTCAAAATGAAGGATTATAAGTAATATTAATATGAAATATTTCTTATCCATTTTATACAAGCGAATCGAAGATATAGTAATATGAAATATGTTTGTGTGTGTGTTATAAGACAAAATTCAATCATAATAATAACTAAATAGATACAATTAAAAAAAAAAAAAAATGCATCTCTACAAGCTTACAATATTCATTCATGTTAAGTAGGTTTTTTTTTTTTTTTTTTTTTTTTTTTTTTTTAGTGTTTTCCTTCCAGCAGTAACCCTGTTGGAAGGGATTTTATTTATTTTTTCTGTACAGTACGGTACTGTTAAGTAGGGTTCTAGGTGATCTAGTACTTACTAGTACAATCAATGAGTGATGAAATGAGGAGTGTAGAGTGCATGAAATATGCGATTACTTTTTACCTCAGGGTTTCGTTAGGAGTAGTTGGAAGATAAAGATCCCCACCCATGGGGGGGAGGGGGGCGGTGGGCTAACGGTGGTGTGGAGCAGAGAAGGTCCCATTTTTGGGTTTTTCGATTATATCTCGAAAACGGTAGACTTTAGAAAAATATAAAATTAAAGCTAATTAAGTTTCCTATAAAATTTATTTTATACATATTTGTCGAACTTCCAACTGTTTTTGAGATATAAGTTATATTTTCACAAAAAAATAATTTTGACCTCACTTTTTTTTTTTTTAATTTGCTTCTAGGGCCTTCCACGATCGTTTCTAAGAAAAAATGTCAGGATCAAATTTGTAGAGCATTAAATTAAATTAAATTTTATATTCTGGCACTTCAAATGGAAGCCCTGAGGTCAGAAATAATCGCATGCACTCTACAATATGTTTATTGACTGGACTATTATAAGATAGATTGTTGTAACCAGAAAAATTTCAAACATAACTGAATAAGCTGGCCATTGCCAGGACACCATTGGAATCCTGCTGTTTCCCTTTAAAAAAGATGCTATAGATATAAATAAAAGTTCCAACTATGGTAGACCAATATTTTAGTGACGTTCGCCTCAATGATTTAAGTAACAGAAAAAAAAATCTATCGATGAAATGTTAAGATTCGGCTTAATTCTAAAATTAAAAATAATAAATAAAATAATTGTTATTCTGGGATACATTGAACTCTTGAATGTCATAAAATCATAAGTACAATGCGATTTTATACGTGTTTATGTCTTATTCACTCTTTTAAATTGTTTGAATATTATTTAATTTTTTTTTTTGGGCGCGAAAAGGCCTTATAGACCACGCGAATATCATGATTTGGGATTCTTCTTCATTTCCCAAAACTTCCTCATTCGTTCTGCATGTTTGGGTTTTCTTTCCTCCGTCCAAGCCCCACTCCTCCTTATTCTTTCCCTTCCCACGAAGACCTTTATGTCATTTAATGATTTTCTATATGTTTCCCTATCTTGGCAGTCTGTATCCTTCATTCCCATTGAATTCATGTCATCTTTAATTTGTCTAAAAAACCCAGATGTGTTCTATTGCTGTTGGAAATGTCGGAAGATTTTCCCGTTCAATCTTTCAGGACTCATCCTCATCATATGCCCGTAGAATCTCAGTCTTCTTATTTTGATATAGGTTTCTAGACTCTTGTTGTTATTATAGATTTCTCTGTTGGACCTTAGTCTGCAACCTTCTGGTGTCTTTCTTGGTCCGTGGATTTTTCTGAGTATCTTTCTTTCTACCTTCAACAGCTTTTCCATGCTAGGGAGGTAAGATGTCTCGGTCCCATAGAGTATTACGGGCTTAATTACTGTACTATAATGTCTGACCTTGGCTTTGAAGTATAAATTCTTCTTATTGTAGAAGCTCCTGATATTGAAAAATAGCTTCTCCAGTTTGGTGGCTTTCTCCTTAAAACTCTCTCGATCCGAGCCATTACTGCAGATGATTTCTCCTAAATATCTGAATTTTTGTGTAACCTTAATTTTCCCACAAATGGTGTCCACTTCTTTTTTTCTTGTACTTTATGTCTATGGTCATGAGTTCTGTTTTTTCTGCAGAAATTTGTAGAAATTATTTAATATTATTATTAAGAAATTTTGATATTCTTAAGGCGCGTTTTACTTTTTACAAATTATCTCATCTGATCTGATAGATCTTCAAAAATTAGTTTTTTGAAAATCTTTCAGTTTTGTCGTACAACTCATCTCATGAACATTTCGTTCAAATATGCTGTACTAATATAATGCTTGGGTGTTAATATTAAACGATTTCAGTTTAATTTAAAATTAAATCTAAAACGTGTTTGCTAGAAGTGTGAGTATTGAATTCTGTACTTCTTTATGTTTGGATGGTATGTCATTAACGAAATACCAAGCTTAGGCAATGTTCTTCGTTTACATAAGAACTTTACACTTTATTAAAGTAATTCTTCACCTATTAGAGGTCATCTGAGGGAGGAATGTGCGTATAAAGTTTTTCACTCTTGAGTGAAATTTTTTAAATTCGACCAGTCTTATAATTTTTAGCAAATATTACTACGTGTTGGGATCTCCTTTGACAGATCCTAACTTAAGTAGCCTCAAAGTATACTTCAATACAAATCATTATAATTATATTAGAATTGTCAAATCTGGTTGTATTATTTCACTATGCTACATGGGTAGCAAGAATATGTTTATAATAGAAAAGGTCCGCAAAAATTGCTATTTTATATGTAAAATCAATATTTTTTTTTATAATACTTCTATCGCTGAACCAAAACATCGTATATAATTGGTTTTAAATCGAGCTCCAAATCGATGGAACGGTATTCCGATATGAATTGGTATTCTTCAGACTTCACTTTAGTTACATTTTTGAATTATCACTTAATGGCTAGCATTACCTCCATCAGAAATTATGAATTTTACCTTTGAACTCTTCTTTCCTCAATCCTCATATCCACTCACCAAAGACCTTAATTGTTGAAAAGATCCATTTCCAATAATGGAGCAAACATATGAGAATTTCGTACGTTTTTACCGGCAATGTGAATTTAGTAAAGAAGTATGGATCCCAAATACAAGACATGCTGTTTATCAAATGTTTTAGAAAAACTTCAACATAAGCTTCTCATTACTATTTATCGCTGCTGAATATAAATAAGGGTAGAATTAAACTTCAATGTGCAAACACGAAGAAAACAATCATTATATTTTTTCTGACTCATCCTATTATAATGCTATTTGTTTATGAAGGACATAGGCTTTATGACCTTTTTTCTTTTCAATAAAACACAATTAGACGGCTTTACGCGCACACCAAGCAACCCACAAGATTATCAGATTGAGATAAATTAAAACTAAAATTTTCACATATAATTGAATTCAGCTTAAAATCAAAAACAAATTTATTTTCATATTAGATGTATTGTGATCACTTATTAGTCAAATTGATGTAAACTTGGTTTATTTAAAAAAAATTATAACAATTGATAAGATTTTGTGGCTTGGTTGGGTTCTGCAGATTAGATTATCAATAATCAAGTGATTTTTTAACTTACGTCAACTTTATAATTTTTTTTTATTCTGCAAATGAGCCCAATTGGGACCACGCAAAGTACTACATGCGTTTCTTTGCCTTCCTCTGTGCCCATATTTCCTTCATTAGCTTGCTATGTGCCTCCTTTTTTTCATCTGTCCAAGGATTCCCAGACTTTTTTTTTTTTTTTTTTTTTTTTTTTTTTTTTTTTTTTTTTTTTTTTTTTTTTTTTTTTTTTTTTTTTTTTTTTTTTTTTTTTTTTTTTTTTTTTTTTTTTTTTTTTTTTTTTTTTTTTTTTTTTTTTTTTTTGCGGCTTTTTCTGGTCTTCTTCTTGGTCAACTTTTCAACAGTGTATTTTGGATAATAATAATAATAATAGTAATTATTATTAGTTTATTGGAAATAAAATGTTCCATTATCATTTTACATAACAATAATATATAATAATATTAGTGTTTGAAACCCGAAATTTATTCTTCTTCATCAACTAGGAAATCTAACTGATTCATATAGTAGTTATCTACATATATCTTCCTGAATTTATCCCATCCAAACTAACAAATGGGATGGATGCATTCTACTAAACCTAAATAGATTAAAAATGACATGTGGCTTGGTCGATAGTCAATTTTATTCACATTTGAAGTAAAGCTTGGCTGGTCTCTGAAACCGTAGATTGTCCTATTTTGTTCAAATGTTAATTTTTGTCATTTTTTGGATTGGTTGGTTCCTGCATAACGCCGTCTAATTGAGGTTTAAACCTTACAGAATGAAATGAGATGTTTATTTTCTGAAACGATTTATGTCCAAAAGTGGAGAATGGGTTTCAGCGAGATTAATGGACACAGTTATGGAATTCCAGTATTCCCTGTCTGGAAGTGTGAGCCCCCATTTTTATGGAACCCCGAGGGGGAGAGGACCGGAGTTAGATTGGAGATGAGGCCTGTATCAGTTTCGGCTCCTGGAAGCGATATCTCATGAATATATTTACCGCGGAGTCGACCTGCATTTCTCAATCCGTCCGGATTTACCAACCCAGATGGGCTCCTCCTATTCCCATTCCCAAACATATTTCTCTTCTGCTTGGGAAACAAATGCTTGTTTTGAAAGCAGTTTTCACGCGCGATTCAGCTTCCATCTACAACGTGTTCATATTGTATGACTATACTAAATAAAATATTTCCAAGATGATGTAACACTTCAACGTTTCTTGAATTTATATACACCGAAAATATGTGAGCATATTTCAGTAGATATATGAGAAATTTTTAAATATATTGACTAATATAGATGAACATTATAGGTAAGCATGAATCAAAATTAAAATAAATTTAGATAACCTCACTTACTCATTACACAGGCCAATGATGATAAATCTTTCTACTGAAATATCTTTTTTGGTTTTTTACAATACTGACTCCAAATGATACTTAAAAAGCAGTATCACTCACGATTTTTTTACATTTTACAGTTCAATTTCATAAGTTATGCGATTTTTAAACAATTTAACAACTGTTATATAGCTCATGTATTATTTTTTTTTTTAATTGCTGTAATGTGTGTGTATGAGATTGGTAGTACCACTAATAGATTCATTCTGTTTTCTGTAGTCAGCTAATGTTTTGTTAGAAGTCACGTGACAGTTGTATAAACTCTGCTGGCACTTGTTATTGTTACATCTGTAATGAGTTTATCGTTAAAAAGCACTAAGGAAACATTACAGACTTTGTGAAAAAGGTTTATCTGGTCATACTTTTACAACTAAATGGTTTACTCAGACCGAACTTTGGTTAGAGACCTGGGGTTAACAATTATTTTTAGAAGTGGTGACGAAAATTAATTAATAAAAAAATGAGCAGTAGTTTCCTCAAACTGTTTGAAATGTATGTTTGCAACGGATTGGAACAGAAAGGTAAGGACTGCGAAATTTTTTCTATTTTTGATCTTGTTTCATTCATTTTTTTTTACTCTAAGAAATATTCACTTTGTATTTATAATGAGTTGGTAATAATATTTTTTTGAAACTAAATTTTCGCTATTATCAATTTTCTTTAAGATAAAAAAATATATCCTACAAATTAATACCAATCAGATTAGAATAATTTTGAAAATCTTAAGATTTTTGAAAATAATTGTGAATTGTTTAGTTAAAGTAAAATTGTCTTGATATGGATATGACTTCTGGCTGGTAGTCTATACTTTTTTGCTGTAACGTTTTTTTCACATCCGAAAATATAACACTTTGACACGCTCTAACTCTTTTGGTGTTGCTCGGATCAAAAATGTTTTCCGGTCAGAAATTTAGAGGATAATACTTTTTATTTTTTTTTCTACCCAAGACTTCCATTGAAGTGCTATAATGCCCGAGGATAATAATTTTTGTTTTGTATTATTTGTTGCTAGGGCCTACCGTATAGAGGCTATACTGCTTTGTAGGAAAAATGTCACGTATGCTTATATTTTTTAAATATTGGTGCATTTATGACACGCTCTATCTGTGTTGGTGTTGCTCTGATTGGGAATTCGACGATAGTAACTTTGTCAGAAATATAATGAAGAAAAATTGTTGTCATACACTATTAGTCGCTAGAACCTCCTGTTTAGGAGCTATACTGATTCTAATGTAAAAATCACGTTGTAACGTTTTTTCACTATCAAATATTCATCTTTTTTTCACCCCCAAAAATGTAACGCTTTACCTAAGCGCTATCTTACGCAACACTGATCGAAAATTTAACGTTAGCATTCTCGACAAAAATTTAATAGAGAATATTATTTGTTGCTAGGAACTGCCGTTGAGGAGCTATATTGGTTTGAATGAAAAAAGTCAAGTTTTGCCTACACGTTTTAAGTTTCGGGTTTTTATAAACACGTTTGAATCGTTTGGCATTGCTAGTTCAGTTTCTTAGTCGAAAACTAAATGGAAATCATTTTTTTTTTTTTTTTTTTTTTTTTTTTTTTAAATAAAACTTGTCGCTAGGACCCACCGTTTAAGAACTATATTGGCTTGAATAAAATATCTCGCAATTGAAACTTCTGTTTAATTACGTTATTAATTTAAGTAAATTCATTCTTTTAATTCTAAAATGAAAATTGGGAAAAATAGGGAAAAATCTATGATCTATTGTTTTTGCCAGTCAGGGAGAAATTGAGTTTTTATCAAAATTACCTAAATCATTATTATTTTATATTATATAAAAACTTTACAAAGCCATTATAAGGTATGTATGACGATCATTTTATAATGAAATCTTAAAGCAAATTTTAACTTACCGGAAAAAGTGATCCTCAGGCTTTATAAAGGAAGGCGCAGTGCGGTATGCTAATCCAGCAGCTCACTCCTGCTGAGGAGCCATAGCATACAATCCATCCCGTGGCATAGTCTTATCCTATTACAGCTTCTGTTCCTGTTGATTCAGTTCTGCTTCGAGCATTCTCTGTCTTCTGTTTGGAAGCAGAGCCGTAGATTCAAACTTTGAATAAAACAATAAAGGGTCATATAACGTTAATAGGAGTCCTAATGTTGCGTTACTAGAGCCTTATCTCGATCTCTATCATTGCTTGTAATATGTAACATTATCTCTTCCATCGATATACTTCATATCAAATTAGGTTGGTTATTATGTGGTTACGAATTTCTCCGTTTGTATTAAAAAATTAATCATGAGTTTTAATGAATCAGTAACTGTGCCCACCTTTCGTTGAAGTTATATCTATACTTCTGTATCCTCATCTACCTATCCTGTATCTCCCGATGAATTAAATTCATTTTTTGTTTCCACCTTTTCTCCTGTTTCTCTTCATCCTTCCCCCTATTTAACCCCAGCTCCTACATTCAATGATTCTAATTTTTATTTTTCCGATATCTCCCCCTCTGAACTTATTTCCTCCATAATGAATTCCCATTCCAATTCTACGGGCACAGATGATATTCCCACTAAACTAATAAAACTATGTATACCCGAAATCATACCAGTCCTCCTATTCATTTATAACTTTTCCCTCCAAAATTCAGTTTTCCCAACCTCATGGAAAAAAGCATTAATTCATCCAATAAATAAAACATTAAACCCCATATCCCCAAACGACTATCGTCCTATTTCCATCTTGGCCAATCTTTCTAAACCCTTGGAAAGATTAGTTCAATCTCAAATTTCCAAATTCCTTGAAGAATCCAACCTCCTCGACCCCCTTCAATCTGGTTTTCGTCCCGGCTACTCCACCCAGTCTGCTCTCCTAAAAATCACTAATGACATATTTACCGCAATAGATGACAAAAAATTAACCGTCCTGGTACTCCTTGACTTTTCTAAAGCCTTCGATTCCCTTGATCACTCTATCCTATTCTCCAAATTAAAATCATTAAACTTTTCCTACAGTTCCATCCGCTGGTTTCAATCTTTTCTTTCTCACCGTTCCCAAGCAGTTAAAATACCAAACCAACCCCTATCATCTTTTCTCACTCTTACCTCAGGTATTGCTCAGGGATCCAGTATTTCTCCTCTCCTTTTCAATTCCTACATTAATGATCTTCCTAATTCAATTTATCACTGTTCCTACCACCTCTATGCAGATGATTCCCAAGTCTACCTCTCCTTCTCCCCTTCAGAGCTATCCACTGCTTTCGCTAAAATTCAGGAAGACCTGGACAGAATCAGTGCCTGGGCTACCTTAAATAAATTACAACTCAATGAAAAGAAGACTCAGGCCATTATAATAGGCTCTAGCTCCCTCCTTAATTCCCACTCACAATACCCTCCTTTAACCTTAAATAATCATCCTATCTCTTCCTTCCTCTGTAAAAAATCTTGGGATTGTTTTTGATCAAACCCTCTCTTGGAAATCTCAGATTGCCCAAATTTCCCGCCGTTCCATAGGTCTTCTCAAATTGTTCCACCGAATCCGTAACCTTCTTCCCCAGCCAACCCGTAAGCTTTTAGTCTCTTCCTTATTATTCCCTTGCATTGACTATGGTTGTCTGGTTTACGGTGGCCTCTCGAGGGTTCTGGAGGACAGACTGAAGCGAATCATGAACTGCTTCGTCAGGTTTGTCTTCGGTAGTCCGAGGCGTTCCCACGTTTCCCACCTCTATTCCCAACTAAATTTGCTCTATACCACTTTCCGTAAACAATATTTCCATGGAACATTCCTGTACCAAACTATCAATACCCTTCAACCTTTTTATATCTACAACAAGCTTCAATTCAGATCTGCAGTCAATCCTATACATACATGATCCCGTCTCTCTGATTTGTATACCCCATCCCATAGAACTTCAACATTCCAACGCTCCTTCCTTTTCCGCTCACCAATCCTCTGGAACTCCATCCCTCCTCACATCAGACAAGCTAAATCCCTGAAAACATTCAAATATTTCTATTTCCAATACCTCCTCCTCATTCAAGTTGACGCTTGCTAACTATCTACCTACTTAATCAAAAATTACCGTTGCATTGCTGGATTCAGTTCAGGAATAATTGAGATTCCTTAAATTCAAATTTCACTTTCCATGAATATAACATTAGGTTCTATTGTATATACAAAACTAATCATTGTACCAAAGATTTTTCTATATAATTTTATTTTATTTTTTTTCTTATTTAATGTTATCTTCTCTAATTTGTAGAATGTTATCTTATTTTCTTTTCCGTTTATTTAAATATCATCTATGTACATACTGTTCATTAATGTATTATTGTCTTTGTTTTTTTATCTCATTACGTCTCTAACCAGACTTAATTTAGTTAATACTTGTACATATCTGTTATTCTTAGGGGACATTGTCCCAGAATAAAATTATGTTTCTATTCTATTCTATTCTACTTCTTGATTTCGTATTAAATTCTCTAAAATCATACAATTATTTCTATAATTCAGTGACGCGGCTGAGAAAACAGCGTTGGGATTTTTTCGGGTCTGGCTTGCCCTCTCACAAGTGAGGGAACAAGCTTTTCTTTGGATATTTTTTTATATTGTTTGATTGTGATTTTTTTTATTATTATTTTTTTTTCGTTTTGGCCGCTTGGACCAAGTGGTTCTTAACTCTGGCGACCTTTCTTCTTAGCCCAGAAACCCTTCATTCTAGGGATAGCTAGTGCTATAGAATATAATAATAGGATCTTATTATATCAAAACCTGAGGAATACTTGAGTTACCTATATATTTTTAACGGAGAGTAGGGCTATTCACGTGTTAGCTTCTTTTAAACGCATTTTATCAATTAGAATTCTTAGGAACATTGTTTAGACACCTTTTGAAACCTTTGACGTAAACAATGAATCGTGATACTGATATAGTTATTTGTGAAGGCGATATTCTCTGAGGTGATCTTGCCCTGGCGATAACAGCCTTCGGCAATCGAGCGGCTTGCAGCCGCTGTATAATTCAGAAGGCTTACTCTACTCGCTATAAATAGAGCCTTCGAGGAGGTCCGCCTCAGGTTTTGCCGCCCTTCTTCTGTAGCCTGTCTCCGCCTGAATCTATTTACATAATGCAGCAATCGAACGAGGGAGATGATATGGAAAAATATCCGATGGTATTGAGGACCGCAGGGCACTGTTGTTTTGTCCTTTAGCTGCATCGTTCTTATACACATTGTTGATCCACTTTTTGACTCAATAATAACAATCTGTTTTATGAATTATTTTAAAATCAAGATATGTTGTTGTGATTTTTTTTTTGAATAAATAACTATGTATATTGAGAACGTTAATCCGGTATGAAAATTGTAAAATTATTAGTGGTTCTTGGCTATCTCACAGTTCCCAATCATATCCGTCAGTGGCATTTTTGCTGGATACACTAATTCTCTTCAGGTCCTCAGCTACTGAGTCCTTCCACATTCCTTTTGGTCTTCCGCTGAGCTGGCTCTACCTGGTTTTCCGTATTACAGCTGCTCTTCCTTCATCCTTCCCGATTAGGATTTTTTAATTCGCTGAATTCATGCATAACAAGAATCTCGGAGATTGTCATGTAGGCCGTGAACCTCTTTGTTCCTTCTCAATCGGCACTTCCTATATTCCCTTATTAAACCCGTCGTAAAACAAGTTTTTGAAAACGTTTAATCTTTTCAGGTCATCGCGGTCGGATTATAGTTCAATCTCTTTTTTTTTTTTTTTTTTTTTTTTTGTATTAATTTATATAATAACATCTATTTTACGATTTTTATTTATTGGCTGAAAATGGTATTATGGATTATTATAGTACTAAATAAACCAAATAAAAATAAGAAAAAAAAAGATGGATTTATGATTGATAAATTAAGGTATTTACATTTTTAGAACATTTAAATATTTATTTTTACTTGTTATTAATAAAGATATTACAATAATAGATTATAAATATTCAGCAAAAAAGTCTCTTTGATAATTCGTTTGTAATATTTTATTTATGACAATATTTTTATTTGTTATCATTTAACTTAGTATTGACTTTACCATTTATAATAATAAGACTTCTTCATTAAAAATTAACTTTATTTTGTTCTTCCACACTATTTTTTTCAGATATTATTGGGATTAGATTTTTTGTTAGTTCTTTTGGACCAATCATTAAGAAAAAGATTTTTTCTGTTGTTTTTTTTTGTCTTCCTTCGACTATTCATAATTCTTCCCTTCATTTTAATACTTAAATCCTACATTCTTTCATATTTCCTATTTCCTACATTCTTTTACAAAAAATACTTTCCAAGTTCTTATAATTTATTTACTTTTTAGTGGGGATGATTAACATTTTGTATACCATTGCTGTTTATGTAGAAAAACCAACGAGAAGTGTGGCAATAAATTATACTCTGACAAATAGTTGTTTTAATTCGTTTTCAACTATCATCCTTGACGGTTTTCTAAAATAATAAGTAATTACAAACTTTGAGAATGAGTGCATCGCATTTGTGTTTTTGAATATATTTTACTTCTTCGTTAGACAACTTTGTATTAATATTAAGATCATTTTCATCGTTTTAGTTGTTCATTTATTAATATTTACCGACTGTTGAATAATTAAAAACATTTGTTCAAGATTATTTAGTCACATGACCATAACTAGTCTTCCCTATGACCATAAGCTGAGATCTTAAGTTACTTTTTGATGCACATCTTTAGCCACCCACGCTTTTAGGTTACATGTGAGGTTACTTTCTTAGTGTAAATATGGGCTCACATTTCTCTGGGAACTTCAAGTGCAATATCTCCGTTTAACTTATCTCCTGTTCCCAAGATTAAGAAGAACACCACTAATCTTGGCCCACAAGCAGCTAGGTCCAGCCTTACCACCGGATCACCAAATAAGGATTAGTTGACCAAAGTCGCTTGATAAAGTGCTTTCGAAAAGACGTCCTTAAGTTTTCCCAGGGTAAGAGACCGGTCAAGGGACGAGGGGGGGGGGGGGGGGGGTGGCGAAATGCCTTCGAAAAATAAAATTCGACCCAGGAAACGATACGATTCATTATTGCGCTCATCAGGTTACAATGACCCTTCTCTTACGATGATGATACCAATCTAGATGTAAACGGTGGGGTTAAACCAAACTTAAGCGATGCAACTTGCATCTTTTATGATGAAAAGTTCTCTGAAGAGGTGTGGGTGAAATGTGTTTGTACGAAATGTGAGTACTCTTCGATTGTGCCGGAGCTATAAGAGCAAATTATGTTAGCGATTTCTATAAATCACTTTTTTCCTGTAATAAATAAATCCTCTACGTTTTGTGTTATTATATCCTTTTTTTAAATATTTATGGTGACTTTTTCGAAGAGGGCTAAATATATATTTGCAGCCCAACTTTCCTGGCGCAATTTCAAAAGCTTTTTGAAAATCGTCGTAAATAAAGTAAATAATTTATATCAATTAATGTTTTTCTTGCTCACATTTACGAAACATAGTTGTCAATGAAAGAAAAAAATCTAGAATTTTTCAAATTGAAAGTAACTTTATAACAAAAACAATATATCGGTGATCCCTATATTTACAATTTTTCCATTGCCTATACATATTACCATAACTGATATTTTTTACATTTCGTAAAAAATTATAAAATTTTTTTTGAAAGGAAGTCATAGCATATTTGTCAACTTTACGTTCAACAGGATAAACTTTTGAGAATCTAAATATGTTACCAATGATGTTATTTTAAAAACTGTACGTACAAAATTCCCTTTTAAATTGACTAGTCCCATTAACTATGATCATAAATAGTGATTTGCCAATTATATTGTTACCTATCATTAAGTGATATATAGGCTTTTATAATAAATAATTATGAATTATTATTTTCCTTTTTTGAGCTATTAACAATGCTTTTACTATTTCTGAATCGACTATCTGTCAGCTATTGTAGGTCTTAAAAGAACATTGGTTTTGAGTGTAATTTTACAGTTTCAAAATATCTGGTTAGGACGTTCTCTGCTGATCGTGGTTCCACTGTTGACTTAAGGTCTTTCCTTCTTCAGATAGAAATATCCCTGCCGTCGGTAAATGAATATTTAATAATTATATCGGGAGCTGGATGGTTATTTAAATGCTTTGAAATAGTCCTTGGAAACTACTAAGTGTTAAACTCGAAATGAAGCTCCTGTAAAAAGTATAACTTTATAGAAAGATTTTTTCAGTATCCAAGGAAGATATTCCCCAGCGGTTGTTTTATAGCAATATTAATGTGGATTGCACATCCTTTGTATAAGATTATAGGTTTTATTTATAACAGTCTTATTTTATGGAATGTTTACCTGGAAATATTTGACCAGGAAGCGACGTAGCTTTTAGAAGACAGAGCTTAGCAGCGTATAAAAGCGGACATGGAGGAGTAGAAGGAGAAAAGATGGAGTAGAGACGAGAGATAAAGGGGGTGATTGATGGCAACTGCGGGGCAGACGAAACAAACCTTCGCCTCCGTGACCTGCCTCCTTCATGGGCTGCACTCGTCTACCGGCTTCTGTCCGATGGCCACGTCACTGCTACCAGCATATAGTAAAATTACTTTAAATTAGTTATTTAATCAAAGGCCTTGTGATAGCAAGACTAACAGATCATTTCATAACAAAAAAACGCATGATAGTATAGTATATGTAGTAGTCAAAATGTATTTGACTTGCGACTTAAATTAAAAAAAAAAAATCTAAAACTTTTAGGTAGTATAGAAAAACATTTAAGAAACATAACCTACTTGAAAACGTATTTTTTATTTAATAATACTTTAATTTTAAAATATATTACAATATAACAAAAATAATATATATATAAAAAAAAAATACATTGATACATTTTTAAACTAAAGCTTAGGACTAATCAACCAGATTCCTCCTCCACTATATGAGGTATCATGTAGAGTACCAGGAAAACCTAGTGCTTTGTTCTTTGATTTTTTTAATTAAAAAAATTATGTGAATTCAGCAAAAATTCTTTAGAGCTGCTAAATAAAAGTATGTTTATATTGCTTGCTTATTGAATATTTTGATCTCTTCTATGAATAGAATAAAAATAAAATTTATGAGTTTCTAGGCATAAATGGTGAAATAAATTCTGTGTCCGTAGTCAAACGCGTGATCACGAGAGATCTCGCTTTTTAAAATACCTTCGGTTATCAGCCTTTGAAGGTTGACGTGTCATTCGATCAAACATTAATCTTTTTAAGTCTTAAAGTGGTTGCAGTTTTAAAAAATACAAGTAGCGCCAGTGATGTCAACAGATAATTTAAAACAAAATTCATTTATTTTCCTCTCTAGCACTCTTTTTCGCGTCATAGCTTTTCAGCGGAATAAGATACATTTTGCAATGGGATACCGTTTTAAAGCGGATGAACCAAACCTCATTTCAGCTTTAGCTGGTGGCTTCTATGTCACTATTCAGCTAATGGTTTTAATAAGCGAAAAAAAGTAATCCAAAGTTTTACAGAGGTAATTTCCAATTGCATATTACAATAATAGAAAAAGTTAAAAAAAAGAAAAAAAAAAAAGGGCTAGATGTAAACTGTTTGAACGAAGTGTAGCAAAGTTCTTCCTGTTTAAAACGGTGTGCTTATGACAACCGTAGCTCGTTTCGTAAAAGACATGGAAAAAGACGGAGAGTGACGTCAAAAACCGTCGTCCAAGAATTTCCTAAGAGATGTGTGGTCCCCACACTTGCTATTATTGAATTCTCATCCACTCTTAAGATTTGTTCCAAGTTTCAAATCTCTAGCTCAACGGGAAGATAGTAAAAATGTCTAAATGTTGGTAGTAAATCTGTATCTACAGGTATAGGGTTCGGTACGGCTATGTGGCATGAGTTTGCTTTTTCATCCCATCCCTAAAAGTGCCCAATGGGCATAATAAAAAAAATTACACTTAATAAATAAATGGAGATTTTACAAAAAATGAATTAATTTATTTATTTAAATCAGTCAAAATTTCTTTCTTCTAACACTTATATAACAATAATAATTTTAGGTATTAGTTTAATTTTAATGTTAGAGACATCTTCTATATCCTATCCACTGCAGCTTCGGGTTATATTTGCCCAGTAGCCCCAAGCCTCAACAACCCTCGAATAATTGGCTAACACCCGCAGCCGTCAGAGAGGGTACGACAGCGGTAGACCACAGAAGAGAGGACACACGACACTGACTCATAGAGACCCAGCAACTAATGGCGAGCCCTGACCGCTCCCAGGCCCAGGGGATAATTGGGAGGTGGGGTCCACTGTCTACTCTCGGTCCACCCTATCGGTCAGGACTGCCGGGAAATATAACGGAACATTCACTAAGTTTTCTTTGATATCATATCAGAACAGTTCGGTGAATATAATGGTTATAATACAGTCGAATAGTCTAATTCATGTTCAATTTTTTTTTTTTTTGTCTCCTAAATGTTCATATTCTGCAGACACGATACAGAATTATTCCATATCCTTAATTCTTATAGAATAATAGTTTGTATAATTAAGAATAATACAAAAGCCTAAATCTAAGGACTAAACTATTACACAACATCTCGATAATCCATCACATTCAGTAATCCAACTTTCTTGCGAGAAAGCCAATGCCGACGAGTACTTGTTTAAATGATTCATTCATGAACGGCGGTGGTAAATTGTTATAGAAAATTTAAACTATTAAATGCTGAGGTATTATAAAATAAAAGAACTAGAAAATACGATCTAGGCCAGCAATGGATGGCCAGATAAATTTAAACGTCGTATTGGGATAAAGTCTTGAAAAATCTGTTATCAGTTCATTCAGCTGTTAAAAATTTCCAGAATAAATTTGAGTGAGTCGTACAATTAAGTAGAAGTATATATAATATTTCATTTTATTAAGTATTTAATTGTCCTTTTTGAACTTCTCTATAGCAATTTGTTGGATGCTTATGCATTAAACAAGCTCTCGAGTGTCTGTTGTCAGGTTCGGATGCACCAATTAACTCCTGATAAACAGAAAGATTTAAATAATTTATTTCTAATGTGGTAGAAACATAAAATAATCTAGTAAAAGCAGGGTTAAGTATATGATTAAATATTTAGTTTGATAAATAATCCAGAAGATAAAATTATTCAGTAGTGCATGTATCCAATTTGTTAGATATACATTCTTAATGTCGCTTAACCACGTACATTACCAGCGTGATTTAACAAACATAATAACTAAATAAGTCAATTATCTTATCGATAATGATAACGTTAGTAATTTTTTATAACGTTTGTAATAATTTTTTCAATAATGATATTCTTAATCAAATATTTACAGTACAAAAATATTCTGCTTATATGATTCATTTTGTATTCTATTAATCATCATGTTTTGGAATATCTATGGAATTTAGTTTTTTATAAGATGGCATATAACAGCACTTTTATTGTCATACGATTTGAAAATCCAATAAAAACTTGAATGAATGTTATATTTTTCTTTCAAAATTTCATATCATATATTATAATTATATTTAATAAATATAAATTTTTAATCTTTATATTCAATCATATTTCATAACTCTGATACTGCCAATATTTATTATTTATGATTTATATTTATTTACTTCTTTAAGCTGCTATTTTCTCATAAACCTATTATTAACCTCGATAAAACCTTTTGTTTATTATCCTGTTATAATCTTATATTTTTTTATCACCCATGAATAACCTTTTACTATATATTTATCGTTGCATTTACAACCTTCTATCGTTTTATATCCTATTTTAACCTCATACTTATTTTTTTAAATACATTATCGACTATTCAATTTTTTTTTTACTATATTTTAATAACATATCATTCTAATGTTTTTTTCTTTCTAACTGCCATGCAACCTTCATATAATAATATGTCATAAATATTCAAATAGTAATGTTTTAATAATAGATATTAGAGATGGGTCGACTAGTCGGAAAAGCCAAATAATCGGCTGCTTCTGTATTCGGCAAAAGCGTCGACTAGTTGCTTATTTTTATTCATTCATATTGTTAAGCTTAAAATATGCTGATTGAAATGGAAATGTAACCTTTATTGATTATAACTTTTATTTTAGATTCAGTTTGTTATTTAGTCTATAAGTAGGAACATTATTTATTTATTTATACCTTGGCTCTACAGCCCTAGATGGGCCTTGGCCTCACGCAGAAGAGATGACCATTGGAGTTTATCCATAGCTTTTCTTCGCCTCCTCTTATTTCTAGATTCTTCAGGTCCGCCTCCACATTATCCTGCCACCTTATTCTAGGTCTTTATCAACAATTATATTTAAATAGGTTGCTAACGACTTCCTCTCTACCCTATCTGGAGTGCAGAAATATATACACACACACATATATATATATATATATATATATATATATATATATATATATATATACATATATATACAACATAAATATATATACAACAAACCAACAAATAATTTTCAGGTTGGTTGATGATTGTCTCACAGCCATTCAGTGTTTACTAACCTAAAAAAAATAAAATAAATAAAATTATCAATTTAATTTTGTAATAAAAGTATTAATTAGATGTAATATTCTTATTAGGACACTATAACTTGATGCAGTACTAATGGTATGTAGATGAAATCTACGAATAACGACGAAATAATAAATGCATCATGCATCAGTTGTTAATATTTTAACAAAAGGCATAAATCTTCTAATTTTTAGAAAGATTGCAGAATACAAAATGTTTCCATTCTTCAATTTGAGCTTCAGACAGGAAGAAAAAAAAATTGAGCGAGCCAAGAGAAAGGAGAAAAGATATGAATATTTGATGTTCTATTTAGAATGAAAATATATACGGTTACAGAAAAGTTCATCAGGAGGCCTCGCCTGGCTTTAACACTGAATATTAGAATAGGAGAATAACGAGTCTGAATATATATTGAATAACATTACCATCTTGTACGCTAAGTGCCATTATTATTCATAACATAACTAATGAAGCATTAGAGAAATGTTGACAACGTAACATCAATGTTTTGGTAGAATTTAGCTAATATTTTAATGAAATATAGTTCTATAACAAACTCATTTCTTTTGGTTTTATAAATATTCATTCTAATGTGGATTTGATGCAATTTAATCATTAAAACAATATTCTAACCTTGTTTTTTTACATAGAAGAAAAAACAATTTTAATTAAAACTAAAACATATTCTATGCAATATCAAAAAGTTAGAATCACATTTGACCAAATCTTTCTTGAAAAAAATCATTATCTACCGTTATTCCTTTTCCACTTTAAAATTTCTGAACTCTTATTCATTCATTAACAATCTGAAAATTACAAGTTACCTCCTCAATTTCACCCTAATATAGAAAAATATATAGTGCAAAGAGGTGAAAAATCTGACAAAGCTAAGCCGAATTCTTCTTTGGTTGAATAAATCCGTCTAGTGGTTTTTCAAAAGTTTAAATGGCCTTACACTTCATATCGTTGCAATTATTTCCTGCGATTTTTTCTGTTACAAGTTATCAATTCTTATTAACCATTTTACTTCGATTAGCTTCCGTTTACATCCCTAATCTGTCCTCTCAACATACTCTCTTGACCGTTAGATTTCTCTACAAAGAATCTTTCCTCATCGGATTCTCGTCACCATGGTTTTAAATTTCCTTTTTCATTCGTCGCTTCAATACT
This sequence comes from Euschistus heros, assembly GCA_003667255.2. NCBI lineage: Eukaryota > Metazoa > Arthropoda > Insecta > Hemiptera > Pentatomidae > Euschistus > Euschistus heros. The sequence goes on from RCWM02000116.1 coordinate 450,380, forward strand.
TTTCCCACTTTAATTCTCTTAATTAGTTCCCGAAAATTGAACTAAGGATTTATTAGAAGATTCTTTATTATTATTGCAATGATCTTTATTACCATTGAAATTTACAACTGTTCAAAAAAAAAAAAAAAAAAAAAATAGTTCAAGTAAATACGTGGTATTCACAATAATCATACGTATATGGTATTCACAGTAATGACGTGATAAAAACTTCTAGAGAAACCACCCATTGGCAGCACTCTAATGTACGCTCTGCATTCGAAAAAGATCCCGAGCCCATTTTCTTTTCAGCGGGCATGGAGGAACCATAAATAGAATGGGAAGCAAGATGAGAAACAAGTGGCTTTGCATGAGAATTTAGTATATTATGAAAAGAAAAGGAATCTGGGTCGTGCCAGATCAGTGATTTATGATATATTAAGGTCATTGTGGATCAGTTCATTTGTGACTAAGGAGCATTGAGGATTTTGGATGAATTCGATGGTTTAGCTCTATATTCTAAGTACAAATAGGCCAGACTAAGGTCATCTATATGAGTTTTATTTATAGTGAATCGGAAGGTTAGAACGTGAGTCTGGTAAGTGCTGGAGTTTTTCGTCCAGCTCGTTTTCAATTTTAATTTGTTAATATTATTTTAATTTATTCTGATATTATTAAAACAAATATGAATTAATTTAAGTTTGATTTTAAGGGGTGTTAATGTACCTTACTTGAGAAAACCGTTCGATTTTGTTTTATTCGACTGACTACCGTCATTAAATGAGAAGGTTTCTAAGTGTTTGCAAGGAGTAACAAAATTTGATGCTTTTGTGGGTTGTAAACATTTTTATTTTAAGGGCTGAAGTGCCTCGTATTCCTTTCTTTCGAAGAAAATCCTATTCGCACATTTTCGTTACTAAGCTGTTTCGTCAAATTACTGTTGTAGAATCGGATTACCGTTTCTTTCTTAAGCTGTATAGTGAAGGGGCACACGGTTTATGACACTATTATATTTTATTACGCTATTATCATTGATTAAAATATTGTTATTAGTTCTACACTTGTATATCTTGAGGCGACGAGCTTAGGATGCAATGATAAATTAATTAATGTGAACGATTTTATTTTATTTATCTTTTTTAATGAAAACCTACTAACCTTGTTTCAAAACCATCGCTCTTTATATTCCTAACATTTATTTCTGTTTATATTTTATAAATAGTTGAAAATTTATATCATTGATCAATGGAACAGATATTTATTTATTTAGATAATGTGTAAAAACAATTTAAACTTATTTATTGATATCTACAATTGTATACATTATATAGTAAATTTGAGGAAAATGATCACAGTTCTACATTATAAGGTCACTTGGCCATCTTCTTTTCTGACGCCTCAGAGGATTATCATGAATCAAGTGTAAGGCAAGTTGGGATACTAGTGGATATAGGGGAGTATTTAGTTTATTATGAAAAAAAAGGTATCTGGCTCTCGCAAGATCAGCAATTTGATTTGTAGGATATTAAGGTCATTGTGGATCAGTCCATCTGTAAGTTAGGAGCATTGAGGATTTTATGAGTGACTTTGGATTGTAAGCTTGGATACAAGAATAATTGGATAATTTAGTGGAATCCCAAAGCTCAACTCCGCATAGGTCTAATTTCTGTCATGTAAATAAAGTGTTTTGTAATTTTTTTGGGAGCTTTGAACGCTTGTTTCTTGTCTTTTAAGCCTGGTATTCTTCAGAAATTTAAATATAAATTAACTACACATTTTTAAAAAAATAAATAAAATAGTAATCCTTCTAATAGTAAAAAAAAAATAATTATTTTGATTTAAATAGATTTTGTTATCTTCTATAGTTACTTTGACGTTCTTTTATATAATACCAGAGGAGCAAGCAGGGTTTAGAACTGGCAGAGGTTGCGTGGATCATATTTTCACACTGAGTTCACTAATTAACATTAACCTGAGGAGTAAAGGTAGCTATGTGCACGGAATATTTATAGACTTAAAAAAAGCCTTTGATTCTATAAACCATAACCTTCTATGGAAGAAACTGTTCAATATTGGCGTAAGCGGGAAATTTATCAGATTGTTGAAAGCGCTTTAAGATGAAATGGCAAAGCAGATTAAAATAGGAATGGCCTTATCTGAAGAAATAAAAGTTACATCTGGCTTATTACAGGGAGAATGTCTGAGTCCTGCGCTCTTCATATTATTTATTTCTGATATTGTCGCTTACTTCAAAGACAAAGAGGCTAAAGGTATCTCCATAGACCAAAACCATGAAGTAATAATGCTGTTGCTTGCAGATGACATTGTTCTTGACACTACATGGCAAGGTGCACAAAAGAAATTGAGGATACTTGAAGAATACTGCGGAATCAACGACCTAACACTAAATCCTGAAAAATCCAAAGTAGTTGTATTCCACAAGTCTCCCAAAATCAAGACTCTGAAACCTCTCTATTGGCAGAACTCTCGACTGGAATATACCAAGAACTATACTTATTTAGGGGTACCATTCTCATCTTCTGGAAAATTCCATAAAGCAACAAAACATTTTATTCAAAGGGCATCCGTGGAGAGTGGCAGGGTTTCAGAAATCCTTAGAGAAGGGAAGAGTGATTCCTGGAAAACTAAAATGACATTGTTCGATTCAATGGTTTCGACTACATTGCTGTACGCTGCTAAGATATGGAGCCTCAGGTATTTAGAAGCACTTGAAGTCATCTAGTTAAAATTTCTTAAAAATCTTTTCCTCTGGGCAAAAAGTGTTCCGAATTATATAGTTAGACTTGAGACTGGTGGACGCCCTCTGAAAATGATGGTCATGAAATAAGTAATTAACTTTTGGACAAGACTCTCAACGCTGCCAGAGAACAGGTATCCACGAATGTGCTTCAATAGACTAAGAAGAACGCAAGAAGTTGACATCGATTTTAACTGGGTCTTACAAGTTCATCATATAGCCACATTTACTAACACCCTCAATGAACTTAACGATATCTACAGATCGGAATTGCAATACCACAACAAGAATATCATAGGAAAAATAGAAAATCATTTCCTGTCTCTGGACATTAATAGAGCTCTAAATTCAAATACTAACCCCGTCTACAGAACTATCAGCCGTCTGGATTTTTCACCAGAAGAGTATCTAACTTTTAATACCTGCATCCACAAAACACGAGTTGTCAGCCGTTTAAGAAGTTTAAACCCACACGCTGTCAATATATATTTAAAAAATACATCCTACACTATTCAAGATGAAGAAATCTGCAGTGCCTGTAAGCAACATATATCTAATAGCCTACGTCATCTTCTTCTCCTGTGCCCGTCATCCACTGTATATAGGAAGAGATATCTGCAGCAATATATAACTGATTCACCTCCTTATGCAAATATAGAGAACATTCTCAATATAGACAGTATTGAAAAAGATAATTATATTTACTTATTTTTATTATCAGTTGCTAAGATATACACTGTTCCCGAAATTACTAATTAACTAGTGACTTGCTCTGATGTTATTATTTAAGTATTATTTGCTTAATGGATATGTTGTATTTCTATTTATTTAATCTTAGTTCATGTATATATATTTATATGAGTATACTAATTATTAATTTTTAATTATGTAAAATTATGCATTTATTCCAGGATCTAATAATGTGTAGTATGTACAATATATAGTAGGAGTAATATTTTATTTTGTTCACAATGGAAACTTTACTAAGATGTGCGGTCAGCTACTCATAAGAAGTATGTACTAAATTGTTTATATTTTGAAATATTTATACAAGATCTTTTTCTTTAACAAATAAAGTGGTTATTATTATTATTACTTTGACGTTCTTAATTCTGATAGTGATGTAGTAGAGATGTCACAACCAGCAAGTTTTCACATCAATCTCACATGGCCTTCGTGTAAAGGCAAAGTTTGAGCCTAATATTTCAGAAGGAAATAACCTTAGCTTCCTGGAGAAAAATATGTTTCAGTTATGGCTAAAGGAAGTAATAAAAGTGTCTGACTCACTAGTGGGAGAAAGATGGCGGCCTTTATGAAAGGGTTTTGTTTATTCTGTTTGGACCGGGGTTCCTTAAACAAAAAAAAAAAAAAAAAAAAAAAAAACCCAGGCCAAATAAAGAGGAGTGGTGGTGAATTTTACGAGGCACTGTTAACAAGGCAATCTGGGATTAGTTTAACAACATTCAAAGTGTTTAATTGAGGGTTCCGATTTTTGGGGCTATTCATATTATTTTTCTTGGAACGGGTCTATATCATTCATCTGAATTAACAAATACTTATTTGGAAAAAAAAATACTCTTTTTGGCCTTTGATTATACTACTCCCTATAGATGTATTAAGGAATGGAGTGGCCATCTTTCATTTACATAGTCCTACAACTTGTAGATTTTTGAAGTTTATGGGTGTCCGCTCTGTCTAGAATTAACAATGTTAATTTAACATCTAAGAGTTATCTCTCATTTTACTAGAGTTAATTTAGAGCTCGTAGAGCAATATTTATAAGAATATGTAACTTTGTGACAAGTGTTATGAAATGTTGGTTAAAACTTTCTATTATTGTTTTCTTTAAAGATTTGCCAATACGTTTCTAACGTTGATTTTTTGATGGAATGTTTTCCTGTGAAATTTCTTTACTTAAAATGTTCTTCTCATACATACGTTTTATTTTTTTTTAAATCTTTTAAATGGTGATATTATACAACTTCTAAAATTCATTTCATCGTTGATTTATGTATGTATATATATATATATATATATATATATATATATATATATATATATATATATATATATATATATAACTGTTTTACAATAATCGGGTTTTTATTATTGTAAAACAGTTAATTATATAATTTCTAAGGGTCTCAAAATATAATTTTGATATATATATATATATATATTGAATTCAAGGGTACCATGGCCACCTTGAACTATCGAAAACTCAGACTAAATTTAGAGTAAATCACTAGTTATGGCCAGGCTAATATAATTTTAGCAATAATAAATGTCTTATTCATTTATTTGTGATATCACCAGGAGAAATATTTGTGAAAAGCGTTTAAGATTGATTTACTTATGAAATTACTTATTTTCTTTCTATCTCTTTCCATTAGCCAGTAAAAAATATTTTCCTCAAATAGTGTTTCAAAATACCTATTTTTTTAATAATACCGTTTTTAAAAGTGAGGATCCTTAAGGGATTATTGTGAGATTCTTTCATTAATTTTTAGTTATGGAGTTAAGTAGCTGTAATTAGAATTCAAGCTTCTATACAAGGTTTGTGAATGAGTGCATCGGGTGATCGTGTTTTAAATATATATTTATTTTTTTGTTACGTTGTATTAGTATTTAGATTATTTTTACAGCTCTAGTTGTTCAACGATTGATAGTAATTTTTATATTATTAGAAACATTTGTTTAAAGGTTATTCGGCCACATGAACATAACTAGTATTGGCTATGACCATAACTGGTATTTTTAGCTCTTTGTAAAATATTATAAAAACTTATTTGAAAGGAAGCTTTAGTGTATTTGTCGGTTTCACATTCAATAGAATACACTTTTGAAAATCTAAGTATATAACCAATGGTGTAATATTACAAACTGTATCAATGAAATTCACTTTCAAATCAACAAGTTCGCTTAACTATGACCATAACTAGTTATTTACCCTATGTTGACAAAAAACAAACAAATATATATATATATATATATATATATATATATATATATATATATATATATATATATATATATATATATATATATATCAAGTTAGGAGTTTGAGAATATACCAGCAAGTAATGTGTCTCCATTATGGTCTCTCATCACATTTCAAAGATTATTTATTTATTTTTGTAATCCAGTACATTCGCTGATTGTTTTTCTGTAATAATGGTATACTTGAAACAAATGAAGCTATTAATAAAAAGAAAAATGCGAGAATAATAAATTCATAAGACTCGGATTTATAGAAAACTGGAATTATCGTAGAAGGCGACTCTTTATTGGATTTTTCACTAAATTGCTTTTTAAAGTAGTTTTGTATTAAAACAGGTACTATATTATCTATATCTACCGCCTAGTACTCAATTTATTTTCCACACTCCAAACTTAAGGTCCTAGAGCTATTAAAAGTTTTGTTGAAATTTTTTTAAAATGATAAAACTATATGTTGGAACTTGCTTAGCTATCTTGTCCTACATCTCAGGCTGAAGTTTTCTTATTAGAAGTTGCAAAATAACTTCCAAAGTGTTTGAATGATTTATCGCCTGTCATAAGCAGTTTTAATCAATTATTGTTACTTCATAAACATCTTTTTTGACCATCCTTGTAATACTTTTATCTAAAACTCATGTTTAATAGCTTGGCTACTTATTTAAGAAAGCAAATAATCAAGTGATGGAAAAGGTCTCACCTGCGAGTTTCAAATCAATTCTTTCTCTTTCAAGACTATTTTAAAATTGTTCGTCCATCTCAAACAGGGTGTCCCTCCGCATTAATTGGTGTATATTTTTATTTCATAATTTAAGAATACGTATGTTTCTGATTAACTTTGTTTGACACAACCACCTCAAATCAATATTGAACTATCTATAACTGCTTCACAGAATAATGTTTATCTACTTACACAAACCTTTAAAGATTTCTGCTATTGTCCCTAATTATCAGTACACCCTGTAAAAACGTAACGTATTTCGGACACCCAATCCATCAGACAGTAGTACATTAATTACATCTGGGTTAACCTCCTATATATCTATATATATATATATTAATCCAAAAAACGATTAATCTTCGCCTTAAGCCTACCACTTCCTGTTCTACAGTATCCTTTAATAATATAGTATTGATCCCTGTTCAGCAGATCCGCTACCTAGAAATGTCTTACTTCGAATCCACGTACGAGACTTAACAACAATAAATGTCATAAATAGACAAGCGTTCAGAGCTTTTAAAATTTGTACAAAAGGAGTTGAGCTGTGAGGTTGCACCAAACCACTTTATCTTGTTATCCTTCCTTACAATCCAAATTCCTTCAAATCCTCAATCCTCCTTATTTTGCCAGAAATATACTTCTCCATCTTAAGATATAAATGTCACATATGTCGCTGAATTGGCCCAAACAAGATATCTATCCTCCCATTCAGATATACCACTAGTCTTACAACTTGCTTCCCACTGTATTCACATTCTGGATAGAAGATTGCCCATAGAAAATTTATTGAAGTCCTACCAATGGGAAGTTCTTTACAGGTTATTGACTTATTTTATGTACTAATAATATAATATAAAATATGAAAATTTCTTGTCTATCGTAATTATTAATGTAAATTTGTGAATTGTGATAGGAAAAAAACAAAATAATTTACTATGAATATTGTACCACTCTTTGTGAATAGGTTTACTCCATAATTAAATATATATGTATATATATATATATATATATATATATATATATATATATATATATCGATTATTAATGACGATTAAAATATAAAAAAACATTAATTTCTCAATGATTGGGAAAAACAATATCTATAATCTACTGATTTTCCCAATCCACATTTTAAAATCAATAGAATCAAATTATTTAAATTAAATATTTCTTCACTAAATTTCTGATAAGGGACCTGTCGGCAAATTTTCGATCCGAGCACCACCAACAGAGCTAGACCATGCCAAAATGAGGGTGAAAAATACGTTACACCAAAAAAAAGTATACACATATCCAAGTCAATATGTTTTTCATGTATTTAATGTTTACAGTATTTTTGTATATATGGCTCTGCGGATAGCCTTGTAAGAATTATGTATAAAACTAAGCTCCGTATCCTTTTAATCTAGTATGTTAACGTTTCGACTTCTACTGTATATTAGTTTTTTAATTTGTTTTCAACAATTCAGTACATGAGCTTCATTTCTATGCAAGAGAGGGGGTGTTGCTTTTTTTTTTTTTTTTTTTTTTTTTTTTTTAGCAGGGATGTATGAAGAAAAAGCGGGAAGGGAGGGGAACTTGGTATGCGGTCGGGAGGGGCCATCAGAATTTGGACCCTCATGGGCTTAGGACCCTGACCGGGATTATGGACCCCAAAGTAGCCTCATCAGTCCCGCTCTTTTTGCCGCCGTCCTCTTAAAAATTGTCAAACATTGGTGGCTGCCCCTCCTGACTTAATGATAAGCTCTTTAATTTCAAAGTCGAGGCTCTTAAAACATTCTAGTTATAATTTTTTATCTGTACTATCATATAAAAATACAAGCGATTTTTTTGTTTGTAATCAGTAACCACGAAAACTACTGAGCCAATCTGTGTAAAAGTTTAACCACATCATCTTTGTAAGTCCAGAAAAGTTTAGCAATAATAAAATCTACTGATTCTCAATAAATTTTTCATTAAAATAGCGATAATATGTTGATAACAGTGAAAATAGAAAATTAACCAATACTTTCTACAAGAAACGTTATAAAGGTACTGTGTTATATAGAGTTTGAAATTGATAATAAAATTTACTTGTATTCAATTAAATTATTAAAGAAGATTTAAATATGTGGTACGATATATAGATCCAAGTTTAGTTTTAAAAACGACCAAAATGTGGTTAGTACCATTTCAATATTGTTCACAATCATAAAATTACTGAACCTATCTTTACCCAATTTTAACTTCATAATTTTTTTAAGTTTGGCTTAGCAATATTAAAACTTCAAATGTACAATGTTGAGTGTTAGAAGCGAGGTTTGCCACACTCTCATATATTTTTATGGTTAGAAAATAAAATCCAACCAGATGAAATCAATACAATTATTTCTGCCGCATAAAAATTATTTCTAAATCAAAAATATTGATATTAGCTTTTCGATATTGTGTATAAAAATATGATTCATGGGCCTTTCGTTATAAATACTGATAATGCAGTCCATTACCCGAAAGAGTTTCTTAATAGGCTCTGTCCATCTGGATCACCAACTCATACATGAAAATTAAAATTGAATATCTGATCATGGTTTTACGTTATTTGCAAACAGTTAACCAGTGCAACTTTAACCAGCTAAAAATTACTGTTATGTGTGAAAATATCATTGAAAAAATAATGATCATTCGCATACTTTAATTCAAAATACTTTTTATCGATAAACAAGTAAAACTTTTTTTAGTTAAAGTTATCTAAGTTCTTTACTTATAAGAGCAGGCGAAGCAGCGGCAGGGATTACTAGTAAAATATATAATTAAATTTTCACATATCAAGGCTATATCATTCAGCGCATAAATTAAGACAATGGCTAAAGACTCGACGACAATTTAAAAAAAAAAATAAAATAAAATAAAATATGTATATGTACACACACATACTTACGAGTATATTGAAAGCTCGCAACCAAAATAAATAGTTCAAGTAAGAAGGATAAATTAGTTTCTAACTGTTTTTCAATGATATAATTAATATTAATATTAATCATTTGCTCGTTTTAAAAATAATTGCATGTCTTTTATTAAATTTATTTCATTCTAATTATCTAGAATTCTCTGTGGTGCATTAAACAGTTCAATGTAAATTGTGAAGGAAAAAAAGCATGAAATCGACCATTTGAACCTCTTTTCCAATTAAATTTGTTTCTTAATTTAGGAAACCAATCAACTCCATTTCTAGTTTTCGGTTGTATTGTGTGGGATATTTTTTGTACCATGTTTTGTATGAGTCTGTTTTAATGATAATGAAATTTTTCGTGAAATATTTTGATCATAATTTTGATTCGACCTCATAAAGTGGACCAGTATGTGTCCGTTAATGGCCATAGTGTTCTCTTATCGATTTATCTTGGATATCCTGCTATAAACCACAGTATTTGTAATAGAAGCGTTTGTAGAATTTATACGTTAGATATTTTTCTTTTATAACTAATCTTTGATGTCACATTATATTGCACTCACTAGTGGAAAAATTTATTAAATTTGTTAAAAAATATAGACAGTTCTGATATTTTGTGTCTTCGAAAACTGTAGCATACCGATAAAAACGCAAAAAATCATATTTTTACATTCTTTTTTTAATACTTCCTAATACAAAACATCACATTTTTATGAACAAATGAGTTAAAATAAACGAAAGATTAATGAATTTTTTTTTTTTTTTTTTTTTTTTTTTTTTTTTTTTTTTTTTTTTTTTTTTTTTGACTTTATATATTTATTCACACCTGTCAAATAATATTTGACAACCAGTGAATTTGCGGTACGAATTTAAATGGCTTGAAAGGCATGAGAGGGAGCAGAACCCAGCGGCACCTCCAGTCTTTATTTTATTTTATTATTTTAGTCAAGGAGGTCTCTCATCCAGCTCCTTTTTAGTCTTCTCTGTGTGTTGTCGGGAATATATGTTGTGGCCATGTTGTTTATTTGTGTATTAGGATGTCCATGTAGTTTTTCGTGGAATCGTTTGTAGTAGGTTTGTATTTGTTCTTTAACTGTTGCTATGCGTAGGTCAGTATGTAAAGTTATGTTGCTTACGTACCATGGGGCTTTTGTAATTGTCCTGAATGTTTTTGCCTGGAAGATTTGGAGTTTGTCAATATGTGTCTTTTTAGCTGTCCCGTATATCTGAGAAGCGTATGTCCAAATAGGTTTCAGTAAGTAAGTATAAGTGTTAATTTTTTGTTTAAGTTGTAGAGTTGAACGTTTGGAGAGGAGTGAATATAAAAGTCTTAGTCTTTGGTTAAGCGTTTTACTTTTTTTTCTTTATATGTGGACCCCATGTCATTCTTCGGTCAAATGTAAGACCAAGGTAGTGTACAGTGTCTGTTTGAGGAATCGGTGTGTTGTCAAGAAAAACTGGTGGGCATGTTTCAAGTCGAAGTGTAAATGTAATGTGTTGCGATTTGTCGTAATTTATTTGTACCTTCCAAGTATTTAGCCAGTCATGTAATTTTGACAAGTGATGCTGTAGAGTCAGTGAAGCATGATTCGGATTTTTATCTCTTGTTAAAATTGCTGTGTCGTCTGCATATGTCGCTGTAAGAATGTCAGAGCTAATTGGAATGTCGTGTGTGTATATGATATAGAGTAATGGAGCAAGCACTGAGCCTTGTGGCACTCCTGCTGACGCCAACTTAATAGAAGAAAGCTCTGAGCCTTGACGGACAGAGAAAGATCTATCAGAAAGAAAGGACTGTAGAATAAGATAGTAGGTCGGTGGGAGTATCGTCTTTAGTTTAAAGAAAAGCCCTTGGTGCCAAACTCTGTCAAAAGCTTGAGCAACATCCAGAAATACACCAGTTGCATACAGTTTGTGCTCCAGTGCCGTGCATATGTAGTCGGTAACTCTGTGTAATTGATGTATAGTCGAATGTTGTGTTCTAAATCCAAATTAATGATCTGGTATTACGTTCAGTTTTGTTAGTATATCAGAGAGTCTTTTGTATAATAAATGCTCGAAAATTTTGGAACAGACAGGAAGTAAGCTAATAGGTCGGTATGATGAGGGGATATTTTTATCTTTGTTTGGTTTGTGAATCATTGTAATATGTGCGTGTTTCCACTGTAGAGGGAATTTAGTAGTCCTTAGTATTGCGTTGTAAATAGTAGTTAAGAACACTAGACCTTTCCTAGGCATTTGTTGGAGTACTCTAGCAGTGATCAGATCATAGCCAGGGGCTTTTCTTTTCGGTAACTTTTTTATTTGTTCGGCAACTTGAGCTGGTGTGAAGGGAGGTGGAGGTAATGTCAGTTGAAGGGGTACATCTAAAGTGCTGTGTATATGTTTGTCATGTTCAATGTTATTGCAGTTCGTATGTGGTGTAAACACAGTTGAGAGATGTTTAGCAAAAAGTTCTGATCTTTCTCCATCGGTCACGGCCCAAGAGCCATCCTCCTTTCGAAGGGGTGCTTGGACTTCACGATGCCCGGTAAGATTTCTAGTACGCCTCCATAGGCTTCCATCATCAGATTTAAGGTTACTAATGTAATTATCGTAATTCGCTCTTTTAAATTTTAGTATCTGTCGCTTGAGTTCGTTATTAAGTCTATTAAAAGTTCGTTTGTCTGAGGGCAATCTGTCAGTCTGCCATATGTTCCGTGCTCTTCTCTTTGCTCTGATCAAATCCCTTATGTATTGAGGGTAAATGGGTAGCTTTTCTGACTTTCTATGCGTGGGAACTGAAGAAGACCACGCAGCTTCTTGTATGTTCTGAGTGAAATATTCTACTGCATCATCCAGTTCATTTTCAGTCTTGATAGATAAAGGAATTGAGAGAGAGTCGTTCAAAAAGGTTCTAAATGCATCCCAATCAGTTTTGCCGTTAGTAAGAGTCGGCTTTTTTTTTTGCTTCACAGGGTTCTTCAAATAGTAATAAATGCACAAGAGAATGATCAGAACAAAGATGTGAGCTTGTACTTATGCTGTAAGGTATAGTTCTAAGTCCTCTAGTAATGAAAAAGTCTAGTAAGTCTGGTGTTTTTTGTCTGGAAGTTAGCCAATAAGTAGGTGAGTCAGGTGATATTGTATCCAATGAAAGCTCATGGAGGGCACATTTTAGGTTTCTTCCTCGTGGAGTACTCAGTCGTGAACCCCAAGACTGATCCTTGGCGTTGTAGTCGCCTCCTGCAATAAAGCATCTACCAAGACGTCTGAAGAAATCACTGAACATAGTGTGCGTCAGAGCATACCTCGGAGGACAATAAACCGCAGCAAACGTAATGCTTTGTTTTCGGTTTAATAGTATGATGGCTGTTGCTTGAATGTCTGGTGTTATGGGTAATTGTAATGGATTGTGTTTGAGAGCAGTTTTGATGAGGATGGCTGTACCTCCGTGAGGTGTATTGTCTGGGTGATCTGTTCTATATATTTTGTAACCTGGGATGTAAAATTTAGTTCGGGGTGTTAAATGTGTTTCTGTTATTAGTGCAATGTCAATCCGTTTGTCGTGCAAGTATATGTCGACTTCAGTCCTGTGTTGATTTAGTCCGTTTGCGTTCCATAGTATGACAGACATGGAGCCCACAGTCATTTGATTAAGGGTCATATGCACGACGGAAAGCTTCAGTTATCTCAGAAATCTTTTGTAGAAGACCAAAAAGGGGCTGGATTAAGTCATTTAGACCATTGACCAAGTTTAACAACTCACCTGACGGGTTTTCATTTGGAAGAACCGGTAGGATAATGCTCCTACTCATACCTGAACATCGCTGTTGTTGATGAGGCGCTGGTGCTGGTTGGTGCTGATGGACAGACGTAGGCATTTGTCGAAGATAAATGAATTAATACAAATTTTGACAGTTTTGAATCTATTAAAAATTATTGTTCAAAATTCAATTCCATGATAGCACAAAAGGGTAAGGACCTTTACACAGGCAGGTACGTGTCTGATGTCAGTAAATTTTTATATTTTTTAGGAAGATATGGAAAATTATTTTTGGAGTTTAATTCTTCGTCTCACTTTGAACACATCTTGCGGGTTGGAGAAGCTTTCGGCGTACATATGATTGAAATTTATTTTATAGTGAAGCTCAGTCTAGAAGTAGATCACCTTTTGTATCTATAAGTAAAGCTACACCTGCTTGGAATGACGTTTATTTTTGATTTTTTAGGACTCAAAAAAAAAAAAATAAAAAAATTGTTATCTGAAGAATTAACAATTGATATCAGTGATACTATTGTAAAAATACAACTAGTTCAGTATTAGTTCCTAGCAACTAGCAATTTAATCTGTGTTTCATTACCATATCTATTTACTGTTGAATATTATATGCGTAATGAAACCGGTTCAATTCAATAAATCTAATTTTGTTCTGAATTTTACCAGAGGCTCATTTGGCGATATCAGGATGGGGTTATGGCTTGACAAAAAACTTGGTAGATCCATGTAGCACGTGCTCAAAATAAAACGGGTTGTAGTGTTGATCACATTGTTCAAGATACTCTTAAGACAAAGCATGATATTTTTAGATTGATTAATAAGTTTGTTGTTAAGGCACCGCAGGATCTGGGTTCAAGCCCAGCTAGGCTAAGGAAATGTATTATGTCTTATAACAGGTGTGGTTCTGGGTTTTGGAATCCTCCCTGGATAAACGCTTAGCCTCTATAAAGAGGGTACCTTGCCTTCATTGGCTTGAGGATAAATTAAAAAAAAAAAAACCTACTAAATCTGAAGCTCTAACAGCTGTTATTAGGCGGGAGGGTTCCTCAAGCACCCTTCTCCACTCTGGTTATCACCCTATCAATACCTTTAGGGATTATCTTTTTATTGATTTATACATTATCAATCTCTATAGCTTGTTAAAATCGTATAATTTTATCTATAATTTTTACTGAGTGTCTATATATCTAGATTGTTTTTTTAGTTGATTTTAGAGGGGAATTTAGTTCAGATGGTGAAAAGTCCCATTATAAAAATGGTTTTTACTTTATTTACTATGCTTTAAAGTTGGTAAATTTTGTTTTGTTTCTACAGTGCGTTCCTATTTTTTTTTATTATCTCATATTAATTATTTGCTGATGTAACTAAGCCTTATCACTCAGATTACTTTTTTTATAATAAGTATTTTTATATGGCATTTTATATATTATTGAATCTACAAATATATCTATGTATGCGTATGTAATTAGATGTGTATGTGAATCATGAGGTACGCATGATGGTATAGATGGATCAATACAATTAGGATTGATGAATTAATTGCCACTTCTATTGGGATTATTTTAGTAGAATATTAGATTCGAATGCTAAACATTCATCTTCAGTTGTATAACATACAAAATTGTTCAACATATCAATACTCAACAGAGGTGAGTACCAATGTTCGATTTCTTGTCTTACATTTTTGAAAACTTTAGTATATACAATCAATGTAATATAGTACTGATGTGTTGAAAAATTGTTTATGTTTTAGAACTAAAGATGAATGTTTAGCATTCGAAACTATTAGGTTGATGCAAAAATAATGCAGGTTTTTGGTATTCAGTAAAAGCTTCTTTGTTTTTCCAATTGCCTTGAGATGGCGTACGATTGTTGATTGATCCACATCGAGTTCTTACGCTATTTCTCGAGTAGTTTTGGTGGGGTCAGTTTCAACTATTGCCTTTTACTGGACGTTGTCAATAGCAGAGGGACGGCCACCACCTTCTTTGTTTGAAAGATGCAGATTTCCACTACGGAATTTTTGAAACTATCGCTGCACTGTAGATTCATAAATGGTACCTGGCCCCCAAACTTCATTAATATTTCGAGCCGTTTGCGCATCACTTCGACCGAGTTTGAACTCATACAAGTAAATTTGCCGAAAATGGCTCCTAGACGCCATTTTGTCTGGAGGCACTGAATGGACTGAATTAAATGTTAAAAAAAAGGATTATATAGGAAAGTAAGCGAGATGAATAGGCTTTAAAATGATGTGTATAACTTAGAATTGCGGATTAGTTTTGTTTACACAATTGGAATTAATAATGAAACGGAAATAGCATCCTGCATTATTTTTGTATCAACCTAATAGTATTCTAGTAAAATAATCCCAATAGAAAAGACATTTTATTCATAATTCCTAATTAGATGTGTATGTATTTGTAAATATTTGTTTAAGCTAACATTCAAGTAGCTATACATTCTTTTCTCTATACATCTTTTTATATTTATCAATTATTATTTTTATTTTATTTTGTTTTAGTTATTTTATATCTTTCTTTCTTTTTTCTGAACACATTGTAATTATTTTTACCACAATTATTATTTTTTTTTTCTTCTTATTTTTCCTATGTATGTATTCATACCAAAAGGTTCTATTTCCAATTGTGCTTACTATTTTCTAAACTTACAAAATATCATTTTTTATATATATTATTATATTTGCCTAAAATTGAAGTAACCAGGACACTGTACCATCTCACACCCTTTAAGTATCACTCTTAGGGGACAATGTGTCCCAGAATAAAGATTATTTTTCCATTTAATTTCAGGTAATGTTTAGTATTGCTATGTATTTTAGAAATTATTCATTGCTTAGTTAACATTTTTTTTTAATATAAATTTGGAAGGGTTTTATGTTATTCTATCAACGTTTTCTTCAAGGGATCTTATCGATCCTCTGCTAACAACGCTAAATGAAAACTACATCCCCTCAAGGCAATTTAGTAAATCGGAATACAGAAGCTGGAGTCGTTATGTGCCCCCGGTTGGATGTTACCTAATTGGGAACAAGAAGGAAGACGATGCGGGCCAGGTGAGTG
The DNA here is from genome assembly GCA_003667255.2 of Euschistus heros. Lineage (NCBI taxonomy): Eukaryota > Metazoa > Arthropoda > Insecta > Hemiptera > Pentatomidae > Euschistus > Euschistus heros. The sequence continues at coordinate 466,604 of RCWM02000116.1, forward strand.
AATCGCCTCGGGCCTAGGCTAAACGTGAGCGATAAACGTTCGTTTTTACGAGCCTTCCCAACTTGCTGAATTCCGGAGCCTACAGAATTAGGGTTCCTCCTCACTTTAAAATTTCTTCCTCTTCTCCCTTCCTAGCAATACCATCCCTTAGTTATATAGGGTTGTTTACTCTCTTCAGGCGGTTTGACTTTTTGTTAACCTAGCCGATACTGAGAATTAAACTAGATATTTAAACCTATTTAAAATAAAATGATGCAGATAGTAAAAGTGCGCAGATATATTTTAACGCAAAATTAAAAATATTGATTTTTTCTGCCGACGTTTTATTTTACAGTGTAGTAGAAAAAACAAAGAGATATTGCTAAAAAAAATAAAATCAGAAAAGGTAAAAACAGTAATGAAATACAGAAAAAAAAAAATTAAAAACAATGTAAAATACGCTAAAAACAAAAACATGTTTGCATTAAAACAGAGATTATGACTAAAGAAATGTGGATGCAGTTGATGAACTAATACATATATGAAATATAACAGATAGGTAGTACATTACAAAGAAAGAAAAATTAGAATTGAGGAGCAAACAGTACTGTAAATTAAAAAGTAAATAGTGAAAAGAAAAAAAAAGAGCGAATGTTAGAAATTCTAAGAAAATTAAGCCATAAGATATATGTAACAATTGAATTATAAAAAAAAATGGGAAAAATGAATAATTCATCTTTTGTCGTAATCACTTTTTAAAAATAAAATATTTGTGTTTTACAAATTTTTTTTGTTTTTAAATTTTCATACTGCTTTTCTTTCCTTCTTTTTTTTTAAATTAACTTTTTTTTGTCATATATTTTTAATTTTTCTTCTAGCCCTGATGAAGTCTTATTTTGTAGAAACGTTGGAAAATAAAATATTATTTTCAATTGGTTTAAAATATGACTGAAAACTTTAACTATCGACATCATTTTTAATTCTACAGTCTGGTTTAGTTGAACACCACTATTAATTTATGTTTCAATGTTTCAACTAAGACTCCTCTTGACAGAATTTGAAAATAGCTTACACTTCACTTTTAGATGTTTTTTTTTTTTTTAATTAATTACAAAAACAATGACTATAATTGAACGTGATAATAATTATTTTTTCAGAATTTTTTTTTAGCTGTCCACCAAACTGACTACATTCCTACGAGTATACAGATTAACTATTCTTAAAAGAATAAAAATTTTAAAAATTAACTTAAACTAATACAAAAGTTAAAATAACATTCAACTTGATTTCTCACAACCTATATAAACTTAAGCATTGTCTTAATCTGTTACATTATTTCATTTTGAGTACCATATAACGTAATTGATGTTTTTTTGAGAATAGTCTGTATTTAAGTATAATTGTGGATGGAGTGGGCTTGTACTGGTCCTAAGGTGAGAGAAGAAAAGCTGGATTACGACCGTTATAGAAATGCTATTTCACTTCATTTTTATATTAGATTTATTACACGGCTGACTTATTTTCAAGTAGTATTAAATGGATTTAAAATTTCGAAATGTAATATTAACAAGATACTTAAAATGTACTAGTAAACAGAAATACATTTGGTACACTTCAGATATTTATTTTATAAATGGAAAATGCTATTTAATTATTAATTTTTTTTGTTATGCTAGTCAAATTTTTAATATTAAAAAATATTAATAAAAAATAATGAATCGTGTTCTGTTAAAAGCAATAATTGAGCGCTGTTTTTGTTTTGTTTTTAAATCGACTTTACAGATTTTCAATAAAGACTGTTCCGTTGATTGATAAATAAACAAGAATATGAAAAATCTTTTGAGAATGTCCTAAAGAAATTTCCAAAACTTTAAGAAAAGTTATTATAGGTTAAAAAAAAAATAAAATAAAATAAAAAAAAATCTGTTTTCTGTTTCTTATTGATTGTCAATGAAGGTCAATCATAACGAATTTGGTTTGAGGAAATATTTGTTAATCAATTCACTGAAAAATGTTATGTATTGAAATTGTTATATATTTTTTTAGGGTGGGACTGATGAATATTAACGAAAGATAATGTAAAAATGAACAATAATTTATAAGTAATTTAAGATTTTAAGTAATATGGATTTTTTTTGTTTTGTTTTAGGTAAGTCCAACATCTGGTATTTATTCATTTACCTGTGTTATTTCGTAATGGAACACCCCATCTTATCTGTTGTGACTTCGATTTCTTTCATAAACTGGTATGTAAGATAAATGCATATTTATAGTGTTTTTTTGTATGATCATTATTTATCAATGAAATGAATAATTTGTTTCCTAACCTAGAAACAGAGATTTAAACATTGGTATACGCTATCTTGTTTTAAAGGTATAAATACCAGAAAAAAGAGGTGCAATTAATCTATCGAAAATAAATTACAAAAATAAAAAATTAATATTCGGGAGATCCTGAAGATGAATCTTGTGAAGCAATTCAGTAGTCTCTACCAAAAATCCAAGAAACGGGAAACTACAACAAGAAAACTGTATTATGATACAAAACACACGAACCAAACAAATATTTATAGTGTATATATTAAATAATAAAAGAGTATACCCCTCATGGCTTTCACACATTAACTAATTGTCAGTATTGTAATAGACGGGTGGGAATGATGAAATAAAGAAAAAAAAATTAAATTATTGTAAAAATGTTATTACTGCAATAAAATAAAATATTCTTATTTTATTTTATTATAGTTTATATATAATAAGCGTTTTTTCGTTTACGTTTATACTATAATGGAAATTTTATATTATAACCAGATGCTCATATTATAATTTCACTATCACTTACTATTATTTATTTTTTTTCAGTTTTTCATATTGGTTCACATATTTACATATTTAACCCTTTAACAGGCAATGTATCCTGGAGGATACACATATTTAAATGCCTTTTGCTCAATAAATAACGTAATTTCCGGCGCATTATCCTACTCATAATCGTCTAATATCCTTTATTTAACCTTAAATTTCATGATACAAGAGTGGGGGTTAGCGTGGCTATAGCCATTCAAAGGAAAAAAAAAAGAAGAAATGTATTTCAAAATTCCCGGCCTGCCCGTTAAAGGGTTAATACTGGTTCGCTTTTTATTCATATATTTTATAGATTACTCTTGATTACTATAATATTTGCAATATGAAATGGATGTTAATCCAAATATTTAACGAAGGTATAATTGGCTTGCTCAGTTTCTCTTATTAAAAAAATAAAATAAAATAAAAGAGATTAATTAGAGATATAAGAGATTTTTTATCTCATTTTGAGAACAAGGTAAATAAAGAAATAATATAGAAGAAAATCAAGGTAATAAAACATTAATCTTACATTGAGCTAGTTATTAGATTTTTTAATTAAGAATAAAAATAATTCATTGTTGTTTTTCAATATTCTTATTTATTTACTTCCTGGTGCCGTGTACCATCACATTTGTTTAGAGACAACATTCCTAGGTTGAGTACTATAAGTTCTAGTACAGATTTGTTTGCTTCAAAAAGTGAAATAACTGGTTGTGGAGATAGGAATTATTTTCAAGCATTGTTGAAATGTCTCGATTTATCAAACCATTATCTTTTCTTTCCTTTTGGTATTTTTTTCATTCAACAAGAATATGTTCTATTATCAGGTTTACCTGACATGCGTTACATTATGAATGTCCAATTCGTAATCTTGTAAAGATGACTTGTTCTTTTCTTGGCCCTGGTTCTTATTTCCATGGTCCTGGGTTAGGTCTTATTTTTTTAAGTTTGTTATTGTTGTCGGTTCTAAGCCATCTTTCATGTCAAACTATATTTGATGTTTTAAAAAGGATTTGTGATATGATAAAGGGACAGGGATTAAGGGTAACTGGAAGAGAGAACACGCTTCTTTGGTTGCTAAATCCGCTTGTTCAATACCCTCTGTACTTGAATGTCCTAGAATCCATATAAAGCTTATTATTTTGAGTTTCAAAATTGAATCAGTTAAGGTTGCAATTTCAGGTATTATGCAATTTTTTACGTCATGATTTTTATTACTAATGATTTTGAGAACCGAAAGTGACTAAGAGCGAATTAATTATTCTTTTTGGTCTATATCAAGTGTTTTTACGTGTTCTAGCGCTAGTTTAATAGCATACAATTACACATTCTACTAATCTAATAATTTCTAATAATATAATATTAAAAATCTTATTAGAAATGGAAAAATAAAAAATAAATAACAAGTTCTGGCTTGTAATAATTCATTGATTCAAAAGGCCATTTTTAGTTCTCTATTTATTTTTTTTTCTATTAAAAAAATGTTTTTATTGAGTAATTATTACAATCTGCCACAAACGTGGGCAATAAGTAATATAGATGACGAGTGATTACATTCACACATTATGTACAATAAGAAAAAAATATATAGAATGAGAAAACAAATATATATATATATACATATATATATATATATATATATATATATATATATATATATATATATATATATATATATAAAATTACCTGAATAAAAAGAGAACAGAAGATAACCTGCTATACATAAAAAATATAAAGTATGCATTATGCTTATAAATAATAAAAGAAGAAGTAAAATTAGAAAAAAAACAAACAAGTAAATAGCAACTGCTTCCAAGTAGGATTTTCTCTGAATTTAACGACTTACCTATATTATAATAATTTATTATTTACGAGCTTCTCCCATTGCGGCTTTCCCGCTCTCATGAGTAAAAAACTTTGATAATTGTAGTTTTATTTTTTTAGGTAAGTATGCAATGAAGGATTAATTCTTCAATGATATTTTCACGAATAGTTATTTTTAACCTGGTTAAAATTGCACTGATTATTCCATAATCAATAAGATGGTGTTCGAAGATTGCATAAAGTCATAATTATACATCCAATTTTTAATTTTAATGAATAAGTTTGTAATCCATATGGACAGAGACTATTAAGAAACTTTTGTGGATAATGGACTGTATTATCGATGTTTACAAATAAAGGTCCATGATTGATATTTTTACACAAAATATCAAAAAACTAAAGGATCGAAATGTTTATTTGGTTATAACTTTTATTCCGAAGAAATAATTTTATTGATTTAATCTGGTTGAATTTTAATATATAACCTTAAAAGTTTATAACAGTGTGGCAAATTTCGTTTCTGCCACTCAACATTGTACATTTAAATTTTTATTATTGTAATTTTATCATTGCTAAACCTTCCTAGAATTATGAAAATTATGTAGTTAAAATTTAGTACAGATGGGTTTAGTAAACTCTTTTGCGGAATGGTGCTAACCACATATCGGTCGATTTTCAAACTTAACTTGGCTCCACATATTTATTATTATTTATAATAACTCAATTAAATAACAGTTAGTCAGTCTCTTATTTCAAGCTCTAAGTAACACAGTACCATTTTTAACCTCTTATGAAGAATAGTGCACGCCACCTATTGGTCAATTTTCAAACTTCTCAGTTGTAAACTTATTATTGTTTTTTTTTTAAATATTAAATTAATTGAAAATCTGTAGATTTTATTATTGCTAAACCCTCTGGAACTATAAAGATAATGTGATTAAAAATTAGTACAGACTGGTTCAGTTTTCGTGGTTAGTGACAACAAACGAAAAATGGCTTGTCCTTTTATATAATAGTATAGATATAGATAGGTAAAGTAAAATACATACGTTTATTGAAATAATCATGCTGATATTTATTTTTAATTAGTTATTTTGAATTCGTGGTGGACTTCACGTGGTGAACACTATCCTCTGCTGTTCATACTATGCAATTTAATCTGTGTCCTTTGTTCTTCTCAACGGAAGGGTTTCCATTACTCTCTGTTGTTTCCCTGTAATTAGGGAGCATTATCCGCTGCTATATCGTTGGAAAACCTTCTTAGTTAGAAATAATTAACGGCCGATACTAGAGCTAGGAGCCTATAACGAGAGAGCTCATTACCAGGCCGGACAGGAGGGGCGGTAACGAAGGAGCCGCTCAAAGGCAGCTCGTGGAATTCGATCTGGATCGAGAAGAAAGTCGATAATGATGGGAGCGGAAAGCTGTTAGCCCGCCTCTTCGCTAATCCTCCCAACTTGGTCCAGCTTAGAAAAACAAAAACTTTTCCCATTTATGCGCTAGCCGTACCCTCTTCGCATTAACAACCAATTATCTAGTTCGACGTACACCCCATCTATATACCCTCCGTGCAGGGGTGACCGCACATGTAGGGGTGTCCTGGTGTTTCGAAATATCTTACACCTGCAAACGCTCCTGGTTTCTTAGTTAACACTAAATAGAGCGCGCTGGTTGCTTTTTTCAACCAATCGGATATTATTCTCTCCAATTTTCCCAGAATCTGACCCACTTGCTTCCAGTCGCTAATAACCTTCCCCAACTTTTCTTTGATCCTTTATTTCCGTTTCAAATTTAATGTAGTGAACACCTGATACGTTTTTCGTAATTGTATGAAACCAAGCTTTGGTGGACAATGCCCACCATGTGCCCGGTCATGTAAGAATTTGCATTTTAATAAATAGTTATTATGTCTATTTTTTTTTTTTTAAACTAAAGGCATATCTACTTATTTTTCAAGAGCTTAAAGAGTAGTCTGACGAGAATAAATAGAGCATGCTAAAACAAGCACTGCCTAATCAGCGGAATTTTATTCTTCTAACTCCGAAGATGTTACTATAAATCATTCTAATCCTGAATATTATAGTAAAATCAAGCAGGAAGCTTATTCTGATAATGAATTAACCTTCGAAGATAAGAGAAACAAAGAATTTATCTTTGGAAAGGATGATGTGGGCAAGGACGGACTTGTTGGAACTTGTAGAAACTCCCAATTCAACTAAAAACAATAAGAATCGATCGGATACAGAAAAGTTTATTTCAGCACTGAATATATTCTCAGAAGGAAAAGAAAACGAGTGGTTTTCAACGACAGAGTCAACCGGGTGCCCTGGATACGGACGGCTCCAGTAGGCGCGCCTGGTTTAGAGTTGAAAAAAAAATTAAATAGTTCTAGAAAAAAAATTTGTAAAATTATTGTTCTAGATCTTAAACAATACAATGAGACTACAATTAATTTAGAATAACAAGAAAAAATAAAAATTTATTCTGGGATAACTTGTTCCCTACGAATAGCATAAAGTACAACACATGGAGCAATGCTGCGGCTATGATAATTGATTAATAATTATATAATTAATAAGTAGCATTATGAGTTACAAAATAGATGAGAAATATTGTAAAAAGATACAACTTACATATACCATTATAATATCTATTACATAAATATTTATATTTTACATTTGCTCGAAAGATTGAAAATTCAAGAGATAAAGAAATAGATGATGCTTAAAGGAAGATAAAGAGAAACATTTTCGGATTAAGATAGGCAATGAATTCTATAAAGAGGAAGCGAAGGATGCAGTTCGATGCACAGGGATGTAACCCCGTAGACCTGAAAAGGCTAGGAGGGAAAAAAACACTTTGTATCTGAAATTCAAAAAAATAAATTTATATCCTAATCTTTCGCAATCCGTCACTATGGATTATTATTTTTATATTGAAAGCCTATTTTCTAGTTTTAGAAGAGATATAAACGCAATATACTTTGCGAGACCCTATTACTCTCACGCTCTGTCCACTATGACACATCATTCGTTATTTCTTCATTTGTGTATTTCTAAAATGCCGAAAATCACTCTTGCAAAGACAAACGACCTCGTTGGAAAGAATGTACATGAGTTATCAATTGAGACTTCCAAGTGTGATTAAGATGTTTTATATTGTGTTTGTTTTGATAAAGTTGTATTAACCACTGCATTTTTTTTAGTAACGCAGCACACAAAACAGCAAAGGACAAATAATGCAAAGCTAAGAAATCAAAATTTGAAAAACTTTCGTTAAAAAACTGCCACTGTATCAGAAAATTCTGATTTAGATACTGATTGATGTTTATCTGACACACCCTACCATATGCGTCTCCTTTATATATTCGCTTTGTGTTTTTGTTTTTCTTTCAGTTGTTTTATTAAAACTTGAATTTTAATTATGTATAAGTATGTATTGCAATTTTTTTTTTATTTTTCTATATAATGTAGATGGGTATTTAATCATATTTTACCCTATATATATATATATATATATATATATATATATATATATATATATATATATATATATATATATATATATATATCTCACATGATGGTACTTATAACCAATCACAACGATTCTTTCTTTTAAAATCGTAAAAAAGACTGGAGGTCGAATGGCACATTAATATTTTTTTTGTTGTAACTAATTTTAGTAGCATATTTAAGACATATAAAATTAAGACAATTCTGTTTATTTTATAACCCAATGTTTTGAAATTTTGTTTGAGAGTTAGCTCTTTGTTAGCTCTTCCGTTTTTTTTTTTTTTTTTTTTTCTAAAAATTAATTAATTAATATATATTAATTAAGTGCTATATTTCGATGAAGTAGTTGATCAGCGAAGAGCTCCATAATATTGGATGATGAGGGGAGTTGTAATGAGCAGGAGCTCCTTTCGGATTGTTGATTATGAGTGGATAAGATGATTAGCCCTGAGAGGGAGGAAGAGGCGGCTATCGAGGAACCAGAACTTGGAGGCTCAACTTGCTGCTTTGTCCAAGTAGCCTGAGCAAGTCAACAATTTCCGACAATAACTAAGTTGAAACTCTTGCTTCAGATGCTTCAGATGTGGAGATCATCCGCCGATTATTGTTGTCTTACTTTCGGTCGAAAACTTGGTTTAAATTTTTTAAAACCATATTTGGTATATAATTAAGCAGTTCACTATGTACCTGTAAAATATTTAAACATTGATAATGATCATTTATAAGAGGGAGGTTTCATCAATATAGAAGCTTGTCCTCTCCAGTTTCCAGATTTATATAACTGTACAACACAGAGAGTGTAAAAAAAAAAAATTGGGTTTAGATCAAAAATGTCTAAATGCCGCAAATCTCACCTTTCTATGCATATTATAAATTGTTTTTTTCCCATAAAAACTGTAATATCTCCATTTTGTCTTACAACTGTAGCAGAACATACATCTAGTACACGTAACCTTGAATTTTACAAACTTGGTATCTTCGTTATTATGAATGGTCGAAATGCCTTCCCCTGTAAAAATGAGACTCACCTAGCCATAAATCACATAATAAATAAATAAAAACAAACACAGATTAATAACACTTCAATAGAAGTTCAATAAATGAAAGTCCTGATGCCATTTTCTTTTCAGACCCCTCTGAGGTTCATCGGGAATAGAATATGAAGCAAGTTAAGAGTATAATGGATTCGACAGGTTATGTAGCTTACTATAAAGGGATTGATATATGCTTTGGGCTTAATCAGCAACATATAGAACTCTAAGTCGTTTAACCCAATTTTTTTTTTTTTTATACTAAGAGATACTCAGCAAAATAAAACAAGAAACTTCAATGTCTGCCATTTTGACCCCTCGGACAAGAAATAAAATGAGTAAATCGACATTTAAAAAATAGTTCTGTCTCGAAGAAGCAAAAGATTTCGAGTTTTTTTGTTTGTCTTAATCTGTAATCTGTAACTAAATTATTATTAAATAGGATGTCTGAATGTACACTGCTTTAAAAATCAGAGAATAAAAAAAAATAAATAAACACACACACACAAACACACACACACACATATATATATATATATATATATATATATATATATATATATATATATATATATATATATATATATATATATATATATATATATATATATAGCTATATATATCCTTTTCAGACTCCAAAGAGAGTTATATGCAATATGATAGAAAGCAAATTCACATACTTATACTTATACTTGGATTGGAATGTTTATGCAGTTTACTATGAAAGGATTGGTATCTGTTTTGGGCTAAATCAGCGACATATGGTACATTAAGATCCATTAAGATGGAAAAGTTTGTTCGTGAAAAATTAAGCAGCATTACAGATTTCGGAAAGTAATATGGATGTAGGATGTTTTCGACTACTTCAACATTTACTTGGCAAACGGTCATACCTTCTAATTAACTACAAAGTACTCATTTGCGTAACAGTTTTATTTTATTTTTTTATTAATTACAAGCTGCCTCACTCAAGGACAATGAGTAATGCGCATCAAAAACTCATTCATACAATATGTACAATGATATAAAATAGATTAAAAGAAATAAATTTATAAAATTAAAATAAGCAGTCTCTTAAGATAAAAGAAATAAATTAGAATATAATAAACGATAGTATAAAATAGGTTATGATTGTTGAAAATAAGGAAGAAAAGAAAGAATTACATAACAGTAGTTAGACCAATTTTGAAATATGGATTTGAGCTAAATCATCCAATTCATCTCGTATCCAATTACAATCAAAAATTCTTAATATACCTTATGTTTCTGATTAAGCTTGAACCAGATATCTATCCTTTCATAGCAAACTCCATAACCATTCAAATCCATTAGTATTACAAAGTTTACTTATTACAAAGTTAGGTAGTTTAAAGAAAACAAGGAAGCATTCATTATGTTCTAGACTAACCATTGCCATTTAATTTTTTCTGTTCCTGCATTCATGGTAATTATAGTTTTACTATAGGCTAGTAGAATATTGTTGTATCATAAGCAAAGCTTTTCACTACTAATGATTGAAAATGTACTATCATTCTAAAACCAAACTTTTTCATATTCCCCGTTTTAACACAAATTCAGATCGCTTTAACGGAGAACTGTTTCCTGGAGCAGTAAGGTAACTTTAGTAATCTTCTTATTGATAATGACTCGTAATAATGAAAGCAATTATTTCTTGCGAAACGAGACCCTTTAACTTTATCCGCAGTTAATATCATATTTATACAGCTACTTAACAGTTTTCATTATAACTTCTAAACTTTTAAGTTACTGAAGGGAAACTTCGGATTTTTTTTTTTTGTATTTTGTTGTTTTTTTTTTCGCTTGCTTAACAAGCTTTTAAAGAAAGCGGAAACAACTAAGAAGCTCTAAACCATTTTCAGGGCGGCTCACATTATAAAAAGGGAGAAAGAAGGGGAAGAAAAAAAAAAAACAGTCGTAAAACATTTAATTCTTTTCTCTTATAATTTTGTTCTGTTTAAAGAATTGTTTTAATTTTGTATTTATCGTAATGGAAATTGAGTTTAATATTGTTTTCTTTTAACCTCAAAAATGTGTAAACATGGAGTAGCGTTTAAAATAAGTTGATTTTATCGTTTTACGTGTAAATTTAGGTTAAGTAGATTTGTATTTTTTTATAATGTATTCTATATATATATATATATATATATATATATATATATATATATATATATATATATATATATATATATATATATTTTTTTTAACTTAGGAAAGGACATATTTCATATTTCGAATACTTATGATATAAAATACAAGATTCGGCTTACAATATCGTCTTCTACCTTCCTTAACCGTTTTCTTAGCATGGTTTCCCTTGAGATACTATCCAAATGTTTTTATATCAATGTCTCATTTGATCTCTTTTGAAAAAATTTTGCCGGAAATTTATTTTTTTTCTTTTAAAAATTATCTTGCCAAATAAAGGTTATACCTTGATAAAACTAAGAAAGAAGGAATTAGCCAAATTACCTTTCCATATCCTTTACTAATTTCTAACCAAGTGGTTTCCAACATATCGTTATTATACACAGCTCTATTATTATACAAAGTCTGGTATAGCTTTCCCCCTGATTATGATTTTTATTTTAAACAGATATCAATGATTACGCATAAATATATGTAAAAAAAAAAAATAAAAAATGATTTTGCCCCCCTTGTAATTGCCTTATGCCCGGCCCTCCTGGATGATGAACACCTTAATTTGGGGATCATTGTTATAAACTATCATATAAATAGTTGTTTAGTACTTCTCAATCACATTTGCCTAATGCCTACTCTGATAGCTATATCTGCTTAAATATTCTGGTTTCGATCTTTTTATTTTTTAAAACCTTTCGTAAGCCTCATCTTTACAATTGAAGCTAATGCTGAAAGTCGTTAACTCATACGTTTTTCAAAAACTTTTTTTTTTGTTTATTCATATTTCTCACCTGCTGTTATCATTTTAGTACTATATTAGTTATAAATTTTTTTTTTATGAGTTAGCACTTTCTTTCACCAACTGGTTCAATAGTAACATTAGAACAGCATACATTCTGACATCATATCTTGAAATGTTCGTAGGTGTATTTTTGTTCGTCTTAGTATTTTTTTTTTTTCAATTTTAAGTAAATGCACTTGGATATTATTATTATTTATTATTTTAATAATAAAAAAAAAAGTCTTATCCATTTAAGAAATTTTAATATACTCGTATATTATCTTAGAAATCAATAGATTTAAAGAATGTCATTTAATTAAGTTTTAAAATATTTTTTTAGCCTATAGTTATTTATCCTTTATATTTTTTAGCTAGTGAAGTAGGTCAAATCATAATAGCCCAAGATAACGGTGTGGTAATTCATTTATTAGAGACTTTAAACGATTTCTTAATTTTCTTTAGAATAAGCTTCACCTCAACATATTTATTTAGAGGACACAATTTATTATTAATTTAATTCGCAAGCTAAACACTCCAATTTAATTTCGATGTAATCGCTATTGATATTGTTATAATGTTTAGTAGGAAACATTTCCTGAAATCACTATTCAAACTTGTTTAAACTACGTCTAAGAAAACAAACGATATATGTTTGATGTCTGTACATATCTCATCACGTAAAAGGAATGTTCAATATTTGCAATTCCGACGTAAAACAAACTGGCAAATACATTTCCTTCTCGTACCCATTGCAGAAATAGATTCTGCTTTTCTGTTGGCGTTAATATGATATGAAAAATTAATTTATATTTTCGAGCTTCAGAATAGCTTTTATTCGTTATATGAGATAAATAAATTTACATATGTATACATATATATTTATCATAGTGATTTAACAATTCGACTTTTAATTTTAACATCAATAAAAACTTAAGTATAAATTAAAATACAATTAAAAAGATAAATTAATAAATTGTATTAATATTTTTGGTAGAGACAATTCGCACTCGGAATTGATATGGAACGTATAAAGCTATTATTTCAACTCTGTTATCAATGACTAAATAAACAGCTTTGTAGTAGTCAAACAGCTAAAGTCTCATTAGTCATACGAATTCAATCCATGAGAAGCATGTGACAGTAATAGACTTCAAACGACTTCTGAACCATAGACGGTCACAAGAGTTTGCTAAAATCCTAGTTTAAGTATGTTTTTATAAATTTGTGATCCCTTTCTAATGCCTTCGTATGCTCTATTTATCTTACTGTTGTTGTTTTGCTGTTGTATCGGCAGGAACATTGCATGGAACACATCAACATTGCTGACGCCAATATGGCATAATGCCTACGTAGTGTGCCCTCAAAGATTGCTAAATTTGATTTTAAAATTGCTAAATTTTATAAATATAGAACTTACGTAAAAAAAGTAATCTCCATTTAGTACGATTTACATAGATTTATTGTTATACTCTCCATACATTGCTAAGCCTTCAATAAAACCGAATAAAAAAAACAAATCTTGGGATCAGTTCTTTAGTGAAGACGAACTGTGCCCCAAGCTTCATGTATTAAAGTCAGGCCTTTTATAGCTGAAATAAAAAAATAAATATTTCTTGCATTCTATTTCTAGCATAACTCCAAGCCTGGCCTGAGATCAAGTAGTCGAGTGCCTTACCCACTTAATTACCACATCTTCATAAGCTGTAATTTTGGCTTTGTAACAGTCAGCTGACATTTGTTTAGTAGTCCAGTAAAGGGTTTAAGGGTTTGCCGAAGAAAAAAATGCGGAACTTTTATTCTCACCGGATCTTTATGTTTTTTGGGGTGCTGAATCCGAATCTGAAGTTTGCTACCACGGCTACCATCTGCTTCATATTAAAAATCGCAAAAAAACGCCCCAAAAAAAATCGTTATTTTTGTTTTTTTATTTATAACACGATAACGAAGCTTTTTTCGAAGAAGGTCTTCATATATTAATTGTAGATGGAACTAGTGCCTACATAATGAAAAAAATAAATCCGAAATCGGACCGTTTTTCGCGAAGTTACATTATTGGGAAAAAATGGAGAAATTGGCCAACTTGCCGTCAGTCCCACAGTTCCGCGAAAACACGTTTGTAAAGCTAGTACCACCTTGCAGATTGAAAAAAAAAAAAATTTTAATCGGACAAATGCTTTCGGAGTTATAATGATAAATGTGCCGAAAACCATGGATTTAACAACAGTACGGGATTTTAGGCGTCTGGGCTATTATATTATATGGGATATTATAACTTGGGATATTATAAGGTGGTTAATTTTACTATTAGATCCTATATATTAAATTTTTATCAAAATTCTTGAAATACACAAGCTATCACGCTGAAGATACCTTAATTTTGTAAAATACATGTTTTTTTTGGCACATTATTCGCTATAACTCCAAAACCATTCGCCCGATCCCAAATTTAATATTTTTATCTAAAAGCTGGTTAAATTTACTAATAGATCATATATATAAATATAAAACTTATAATTAACACCGTGAAATACCCAAACCATTCTACTGAACATGTCATAATTTACAACTTTAGCTCAAACATACACATTTAGCGTGCTAGCTTGGGTGGTTTACAGGATTTAATATAATTTACATATATACTATCTGATAGCGACTTTAATCAGCTTTGAGATAGAAAAAAGAAATTTGGGATCGGACAAATATTTGAGGAGTTAAAGCGACAAATGTGCCAAAAAACACTTGGTTTTTACAACAGTACGTTTTTATTAGCGGGCTGGCCTGTACATTTTACGGGGTTTGATTAAAACTTCATTTATAGATTTTTATAGTAAAGTTTAATCAGCTTTAAGATGAAAAAAAGTAATGTTGTAACGGACAAATAGTTTCAGAGTTATAGCCAAAAGATTACGACAAACGTGTTTTCGCGGAGCTGTGGGGCTGACGGCAAGTTGGTCAATTTCTCCATTTTTTCCCAATAATGTAACTTCGCGAAAAAATGGTCCGATTTCGGATTTCTTTTTTTCATTATATAGGCACTAGATCCATCTACAATTAATATATGAAGACCTTCGAAAAAAGCTTCGTTATCGTGTTATAGATAAAAAAACAAAAATAACGGGTTTTTTTTGGCTGTTTTTTGCGATTTTGAATATGAAGCCGATGGTTGCCGTGATAGCAAACTTCAGATGCGGATTCAGCACCTCAAAAAACATAAAGATCCGTTGAGAATAAAAGTTTCGCAGTTTTTTCTTGAAAACGGCATTTTGGAGCCTTATTTTACTGGACTGAAGTAGCAGTTCTTAACAATCACGTTAATTGGTAATTTTAGTAGGACAAAGATTCATACGATTTACCAATCTCATTTATGATAAAATACTTAAAACTTGATGGTTGGTTATATATTGAAAACGGATCAGTTATCGAATAATAATAAGAATTATAAAATAATTTGAACTAGGTATATTCGATAGTTAAATTCCATGAAAACTATCGATAGGTTTAATGATTACGTTATTTTATTATTGATTTTTTTTTTTTTTTTAATAGAACCGTCTTCAATATGTGTGGGAATAATGTTTTTCCTTCAAAGGTAGTCGATTTCAATGACTGTTCTCAAATCAATTTCTCCCTAACTGAGAAAAAACCATATATCGTGGTTATATCTATCTATAATCTACTTTTTCGCCCAATTTACACTTAATAATTAACATTAACATCGAATTAACAATGTCCAGAAAAAAACCTATGCGACTTATATCATTCAAACCAATATAGTTCTTAAACGGTCCTAGCGACAAGTATTGTTCATAAAAATTTATTTTTTTTCTCCAAATAAGAAACAAATCATCAAATTTTCGATCCAAGCAACGCCAAAAGAACTAGAGTTTGAAAAAAGCCCCAAATCTTAACAAATGTAACACTTGGCTTTTTTCATTTAAAAGAATGAAGCTCCTAAACGGTAGGTCCAAGCGACATATAACATATATCAAAATGTATTTTACATTAAATTTCTGACGAAGCAACTGACATCAAGTTTTTGATTAATTTAATGTAAAAAAAAAAATCGTTACCCTGTGTATAGACTCCCAGCCAAAAGACATATCCATGCCAAAATATGATAAAAGTAACTTTTAGGTTTGGTAAACCTACTTCCTAACTATGTAGTGTGAATTGGAATGGTTCTGTGCAAATAGTATCTACTAATTTTCAATTCTATTGATGCGGCTAGGAATAAACGGGAGGAATCCTAGAAGGATGGTATTGTCCACATATTTAGGGAATGTCCTTGTTTTAGTGGCTTAAGGGTTGAGCAAATTGTTTATTTATTATTCAACTAAATATCATATCTCCAATAAATAGTATAGTTGAACTTAGCGCAGTTTTCATCTATTGTAAAAATGTCCTCTGTTAAAAAGATGTTAAAAAGGAATATGATAAGATTTTCTCTTTCTACCGTAGCAGATAGTAATCAGACTAGAATTTTCAGCTATTCATGAGATTGAGTTAAATGCTTATAATTAAGATGAATTGTCTTAAACGGGATATTTAATTGAATAAATATTCAAATATTTATTCAAGGAAACAAATATTTAAAAATATTTTATTCTTTCTATCAAGAATTAAGGTTTCATGAAATTTCAAGTCATAAGAAAAATATGAACAAATAACGAAACCTAAAAATAAATTGCAAATTAGGTAATAGGTAAAAGAAGTTCTATTAAAAAAAAAAAATATATATATATAACAAAAAAAGAAGGTTTCCCTCAGAAATTCGATTTTAAATGGCAATATTCTAATGTTTATTTTACAACTAATCGCTTAAGAGAAAAAAGGAGTTAGATATTGGGGTATTAAAAATACAAAGGAAAATAAATCGGTGAATAAATCATTGATTACATATAATCCTATAATGAAGCAAAGTTCATAATGCATTCATACATATATTCTTCATATATTATACATATACATATATTCATGCATATATATTCTATACATTCTTACATATATGTTATTTTTTGTTGCTTCCTCACATTAGAAAATCTTTTCGAAGAGCCGAGTGTTTTAAATTCATGTATTTGAACCATGCCCATTGCCTGTTTCAAGTTTTTATTAGATTTAGGAAATAAATTATAGGCGCAAAATTCCCCCCAATCTTATTTTTCATTTTCTCGGCTGAAAGTTTGTTTCTTTTTTCTTTAGTTGTTTACGTCCCCTTATTATATATTAGTGTATACGAAACGTATTAGAATTGCTAAAAATAATAATTAACTAAAAGCAAGCAGTATTTAAAACATAAATAAAATTACGAAATATTAAATTAATGTAATTTATTCCAGATTCTCAGTAGAGGGGACGTATCCCTCATGAATTGAGGGATGTAATAAAATGTAATGTAAAATGTAATAATAATATTACATGAATATATATATCATATATTAATATAATATTAGATCTATACCTCGTCGAATGCTAGAAGCAATGTAAACAAGTGGCGGATATAAAGTTTATTAATTAAATATTTCGTATATTGAAAATTTATGGATAATTGTAAATAAATACCAACCTTTAATTTTTTTTCGTTCCAGAGCATCTGTTAAATTCTTTTTCGGGATTCCATCCCCATATAATTTAACCCGGGAACACGAAACGTATTAGAATTATTACAAAAATACATAAATAAATAAATAAAAGGAAAAATGATTTTAAAAAATCACAAAACAATTTTAAACTAAAGAAATTGTAAATTAATAAGGTTTTTTTCACTCTATGCGTTCATTACGTGTTGAATTCGATGAGGTATAGACCTAATTAGATTTTGAACGAATTATTGAGTGATGCCTCTTCTGATACAAGACTATAAAAATTCACATTGACTCAAAATTATGTAACTTTAACTTTTTAAATCGTAATATTTATTTTATAATCTTTTTTAAACTCACTCCCTGATAACCCTTCTATACGTCTGAAAACAAGATGGCTTCAGGACCTTCTAATATAGAACGTATTGAAGTGCTATTAATGGCTAGTTGCTATACAGACAATTGACATGTTATTACGAGCACTATCATCTCATTTCATAGATATTTATTTATTTATTTGTATAAAGTTGTTAATTTTGATAAACATCTAAAAAACAATTAGGGTAAAATATAGCTTGGTTTTATTTATTTAACTGCTTAATAATACTAATACGTTTTATATTATCTGGCTAATATATATGGATATTAACCTTTAAAGAGAATGAAACATGGTCGAGAAAATTAAAAAAAATCAATACAGTGGAATTTTCTTTCTGTCAGTGAACACATGATATCTAAGGGAAGAAAAATACTTGGTTACTACCGTAGGCAAGCGAGAGGAAAAAACATTATAGTTGGATTTTATTTAATTATAATATTTGTTATAATAAACCTCAACATAATTTAATGAAACATAAGTATAAATAATGAATATTGATTCGTTAATGAAGATACTGCTGATATTGAATGCAACGAGGCGAGTTTGAGTGTTCGAATTGAATTTTCAATGCTACCTCACTCTGGTTTTTCCTTCTTAATTAATGTTCTTGAGTATGAAAGTTTAGACTTTTTTGAAAGGTAATTAATTACCTTTGCATACTAATCAGGAAGGATTGAGTTAATTAGCAGATGGAATAAATCGATATATATCGATGATTGTAGGTGGGACCAACTACTTTTAGGCTACGGGAGAACACTTAATGAAGGCTCAAGTGTGATAGGATTTACATTTAAATTGCCCCATCGCCTCCGCTCTCCAATATCTGCCGCACCCCTTTAGGCGGCAATGGGAGTTTTGAATTATCCCAATCCGATGCTTAGCTCCCCCGGAAGGATTTAAATTTGTAATTTGGACTAAGGGAGGGGGCTATTGTCATGTGAACTAGCTCCCATAAATTTGGCTGAGGGTCATAAACTACCTCCTTACCTTGGCTACTAAATAGGGATCTCCGCTCAGCCAATTAAAACATCCACCTGGATTAGTCCTGGTGGTTTGTCATTTTCCTTCCAGTCCTGTCTGACTACCGAGTTTATTACCTTCCTCTATTTAAAATATTTATTTATTTTTATAACACATTTTCCTCTTATATTATGATATCCTCGGAAGGGTTTTATGTATATGTTAGGTAAAAATTTTTATATGCAGGGAATATAAAACCTTTTTATTGTCTTGGGAAATTTAAAATTTTGTGTTCTTCGCTGTAGCTTTTTCATTTATTTTGCTTATTTCTTTACCACTTACTCTAGGTTTTATAACTTCTAGTATATTATGTATATCTGTTCTTCTTTTTTGTTAAATATTTCTTTCTTTGTTTTAGACTTTTTTTCATGGAAGTATTGTCAAATAATTTAACATTTCTGTTAAATAATGATAAATTAAAATATTTTCATTTGTCTATTTTTAATTGAATGACATCAATAGCAGTGATAGGTAATTATGGAAACTCTATTTGAATATATAAAAAGGCTCCACCGCGAATCAAGGAATTAAGAGAACCCCAAGTTATTGGCTCAGATTGTAGATAATAGTAGTGTATACACCATCACTGTTAGATTTATTATATTGCTGAGTAGCGTATAAGTTTTTAATATATTTGTGAAATTTTTGAAAGATTACTTAATTTAAAGTGGTTGAAAATTAAGTTTTGGCTAATGCACACATTGAGACATGGGTTCTGTATAATGGAAAACGTATTCTGAGCGATTTCAATATTTCAAAAAAACGTTTCATTTTCAAGTGTATATCTATCTACCTTCCACTATACAAGTTTAGAGATTGATAAGTTAGCTATATTAATGATAATTTATCATGTAATAGAAATTATGAATAGACTGAACAATTTGCTAGTCCTTAACGTTAACATTTTCTCGTATATTTTACGATTCTGTTTTTTTTTTTTTTTTTTTTTTTTTTTTTTTTTTTTTTTTTTTTTCTCCTCATTATAACATTAAATATTTCTATTTGGTTCTTTGTGATATTGATTTGTCCTAATGGGTCGTTTCAATAGTATTGTCAAATGATATTTTCACAAGCAATATAATGTAATTTTCTAAATCGTTAGCTCGAAGTGTAGCTTTTATCAAGTTCGTGTATAAAGAGATATTTATATGTTAAGTGACATGTCTAATGGAGTTTCGGTGTTCCTACTTTCAGACAATCCTCCGCAGAATAGCTATATGATCCCAAGTTGCAATATTCTGCAATTAACCTCTAGCTATTAGCTATTGTTAAATCACCATAACATATTTGTTATATTGCAATTAAATGAGTCCATTATTCAGTGATTTTAATGTTACAAGTGCATCAGGTTTGTTTTCCATTTGATTGTATAGTTAGTTAATTGGAAAACAATATAACATAACGGGCATTATCTATATGCTTTATAGGATTCGAATATAAAATGGACAATGTATTGAGTGACGTGTGCATTTCGGCGATCAAATTTAACAAATGAATATTCATTGTAGCAAATGTATTTTAAAATAACAGTTGCATCCTATACACTCCAATCACAAATCACTTCCCTTGAAGAATGGTGGCCTAACTGGAGAGTTAAGAATTTCTAAGCAAATAACCTTTGCTCTGCGCCAAAACCTACCTCACCCTATCCTCCTTTATCCTTTAGCTGAGTACCGTTAAATAATGTTAAATATTTAGACAAGAGACTCACATGAAACCCTCATAAAATACTGAAAAGGCTAGAATATATGACCATTTAACAGATTTATAAATCAATTATCATATCTATTTGGACTCTATGGTATAGAGTTGTGGGGTACCACCAAACCATCTAATTCTTCCCACATTCAATCACTCCAATTCAAAATCCTTCATGCTCCTTAATTTGTCATTAAGCTGATACTCATGGCCTTAATATCCCATATGCCACTGATTTGGCTCGAACCAGATACCTTTCCTTTCGCAATAAACTAAATACTTACCCTCATCCATTTGTTTCTCAACTTTCTTCCTTTTTCAATCCTGGCAATTCCTTCGAAACTTTCATTACATTGCTTCCATTGTGTAGTCCCTCTACAAGTCTTTGTCATGTCATTACCTGCATTATAATTATCACATATTTACTGCATGATTCTGTTATTTATGCATGCTACATGAAAAAACATTAACAATCTATCACCAACATATATAGTATAATTTAGTAATACAGTTGTAAATTTATATTAATAAATAAAAAAAAAACCTATATATATTAGTAAGATAACTAAAAATAATTAATTATTATTTTAAAGTGTAAATTTAAAGCCTAATTTCATGAATTTATTTCAGTTTTTATAGTTTGTGAGCTATAGTTTAGAGGCATTAATAAATATTATGAAAGCATTAATTAAAGTGATGCTTATAAAGTAATGTTTCAAGTTAATAAGCTAATATCTTGTTTGTTTGTTTTTTATTTTTTTAACGTCACTTTATGCTGCTACGGCTAATCGGACGATGCTACAGTGGGAGTCCTAAATTTTGCCTATCCAGGTATAATTAGGATAGGGATCTTTAACGAGTACCTGACATCGCACAGGCTCGGGACCCCCATTTTACGTCCCTTCCGAAGGACGGCATAGCTAAGGATTTTTAACTCCCTTTAAAATATCCTAAGGTCATCTGCGGGGGCTGCGAACCCGCGATCTTGGGTTTAGTAAGTTGCTATGCTAACCACTACACCACAGGTGACCCCTGAATATCTTGTGTATTCGATCAAACGATTTTTTTTTTTTTTTTTTTTTTTTTTATGGCTAAAATGAACAAAAAAGCATCCCACTAATGCGAAAGCGGACACTGTCCTCTTTGAAAATTAAAGTTTAAAATTTATTTATCCCAATCCAGTATCAATTCAAATCCATGGCCATCTAAAAGGGTTACCAAACGTGAGAAAAAAATACTAACAAAATCGTATGTAAGATTATGTGAAAATTAAAACAACCCATTATTTACGACACATACTAAAGCAAAAGCTCCAGTGCTCTGTCAAACCATCAAAGCAAGAGAAAACGAAAACCTATCAAGAACGCTTGTATATTTATGCTCCTGACCACTTGGCCATCTAAGAATCACAGAGAAAAATTTAAACTATAAAACTAAACAAAAATCATTATATAATTTCATTTATCTATTTAATTGTGTATATATTGTATTATGAAAATGTTACAGTTAACATGCTATGAGGATTTATGCATACAGCATGAAAAAAGATTTTCAATTTATCATCATAAAATATACAGTATAGTTTAATTACCAAAACGAGATATTCGTTGATTTTTTTATTGGTAATAATACTAAACCCTAACAATTTTTTTTATTTCCATTCTATATTTTGCTTTTTACGATTTACTTAAAATATATAAAATAAATTTAGTTAAATAGCTTACTAATAATTATAATAAATACATTTGGCACTTCTCTTAGGGACGCGTCTGGATTATTTATAAAGTATTTATTTAGTTTGGACCTACTATTTGCGTATAGTACACACATGACGTGTATGCAGAACCCTGAGAGAGATATGGCATTGAGGGATATGCGCCTGGTCTATAACTCACCGGGGATGTATAGTTCATCAACTCTCTACAGCCCTATTCAAAATTAATTTACTGGAAACATTCCGGATGCCACTCCTCATCCAATTGTTTTCTAATTTCAAAACAGAAAATTTTCAAATAAACTGCCACAGGTTCGTTAAGCGTTTTTATATCAAAGCTGATACATGGATAAATTGGGTCTGCACCGTGCATCAATTCTTCTGCTAGATAATTCATTATATCAACCGATGCAATGAAATTTAAGGATCTGTTAAAAAGTTTTATAGCTCTTTAAATTATAAATTTTCCCGTTTATATAAGTAAGATTTAACGAAACATTTAAATATAAACGAAAATTTCTATCAGCGTGTTTTTCGTTGCCTGCTTTGAAATATAAAAATAACGTAGATCAATCGCAATCGCAAGGCTCTGATCAACGCAACGCTTGGTTTTCTGTCTTTCTTTTGGATGGTGGAAGTGCAAGGAGTCTCTATTAAACTCTGAGTTAGGTATACCCCATAAAATGGGGTTAGGAAACAGCAACTTAAAAAGTTCTTCCTAGTAAAAAATATTCCTAATAAAAACCAGGGATGTATAATACTCTATTCCGAAGCCTACCTGAGTTGCGTTGATAAATTACAATTAAAGCAAATATTCAGTGGTACATTCATCAGCGAAGCGTCTTAAACAGTAAAATTTATTTGCTGATTTACTCCGGAAATAACCGTCCGATTTTTGAATCTGTATAATTCTTTAAGGATTTGATAAAAATAGAATTCTATTTTTGTATAAATTCTAAAGGAAATAATAACGTGAAACTCAGTGAAAATGCTTTTTTTTTTTGTTCTTTTTTTTCTTGGTATAACCATATATGTGACGTATATTGGGCAGCTAGACTTTTATGGCTGAAGTTGCTGATGAAACTGGCGTAAGATTAAAAAAAATAAATATTAAAAAAAAAACCTTGTAACACGCTAATGAAAAAAAAAATGAACTAGAAAAAAGTCCCTTTATATGGTATTTTTACTAAATGTATATATTCCACTCATTGTTAAATCTCTCCAGAAACACATTACATTTTCATATTTTGAACTTTGGTATATATAATAATCCTTTATTATAATTATGGGTAGAAACTGAAATAAATTATAAATTGAAAAGCATTAAAAGCGATAGTGGATCAAAAAGCGGAAGACAGTTCATCGGGGGGGGGGGGGGGGGAGATATGAAGTGGGCATATAGGTTATGTTGCGATAATAAATATTTATTATATTAAAAAGGCATAACTCCCCATTAGCTTTATTCATTTTACTACATGTTTCAGAGCTTGTCATGTTGCTCCATCTTCAGGTTCTACAATCATTATGTTATGTTATTTTACAATTCCTTACTATATTATTATATCACTTAACATTTTTGGTTTTTATTACCTAACACTGTGATATTCTCACTGGTCATCTCTTCTACACTGACACCACTGGGCAATGTTCAATCATTGTTTTGTTTATTTATTGTCAGCATTCTGGCCTATTTCATTTAGTTCCTATTTTACCATTCCATTTCCATTCTATTAGTTGTATTGTCACTACTATTTACATTTTTATTTCTTTTATTTATTAATGATTTTATTCTTTTTATGGACTATTTATATTTTCAGTCTATCTATTAATTTAGCATAGTTTGTACCAATTTTATGTGTATCAGTTTTGTAGTTTACTGCCTGGTCTATTGTTTTATTTATATAAATTGCTTCCATTATTTTTCTATTTTTGGTTTTATACTCATGATTTAATATGGTTGTATTTTCAAAGTCAAATTCATGTTTGAATTTGTTTGTGTGTTCACACAGTGCAGTCTTATTATTTTTCTCTTTATTATTTATTCTTTTGCAGTCATATTTATGCTGGTTCACTCTTTAGTTAAATTCTGTTTGGTTTCACCTATGTAATGCATTTCACAATCTTTGCAGTTTATTTTATAAATCAGATCTTTTTTAGTCCATTTGTCTATTGTTTCTGTATTTCTTATTATGTTATTAATTTTATTATTATTATATAAAGATGACCAGTGAGAATATCACAGTGTTAGGTAATAAAAACCAAAAATGTTAAGTGATATAATAATATAGTAATTGTAAAATAGTAAATGAATTGTAGAACCTGAAGATGGAGCAACATGACAAGCTCTGAAACATGTAGTTAAATGAATAAAACAAATGGGGAGTTATGCCTTTTTAATATAATAACTTGATATTAATCTCCTTAAATGAAACATTTAAAGATAATGAATACTTTTTTTTTTTTTTTGCTTTATTATTTTTATTTTTCACTATGTCTCTAGTTTTCTTTCTGTCACCGTATTTTTCAAATTTGTGTTTACTTTTTCTTTTCTAGTCTTAGTTTGAAAATCTATAAGCCAGATATGATATCACTTTCTGAAAGTTTTCTTCTTGTTCTATTCTACAGCAAAACAAAATTTCCCATACTCGCCGTGCACGTGACCGTCTAATAGGGAGATATCCTCACCAAAATTCTGTACCATTTGGGAAAACTAGATAAGTTGATTTTTGTCTACAATAAGATAAATACTTTGTGCAACCCATATTGGTTTCCTACACGACTTGTAAAAGTAGGTAAGTTACAATGGCAATGGTATCCTTTCATACCATCCTTGAAAAATCCTTTTACAAGATGTGTAGGGCACGAATATGGGTTGCTTAAAGTATTTATCTTATTGTGGACAAAAATCAACTTATCTAGTTTTTCCAAAATGATACAGAATTGTTATCTTGCTTGACTCATTTATTAATCAAAGATATTCTCTAAGATGCCAGCTGTACGAAACCCATTTTCAGTAGGAGCGGATTGAAAGAAATCTCTCATATATGTTTAGGGATAATACAACCGCTACTGACAAAATTATTAGTTTTTTTAAACAGAAATAATTTTTTACACAGATATGGCTGTTACATGGGCAAAAACACCAAATCCTTTAATGGACCATAAATCAAGTCAAAGTTTTTTTCAACTTATAGGTCTATATTTTTCACAGTCGAAAAGCTCCGTCGGTGCTGCTCGGATTGAAAACTTATCCATAATTATCTTATCAGAAATTTATTTTAAAATATTTTTTGTTATATAATATTTGTAGCTAGAGACCTAGCTATATCGGTTTGAATGAAAAAAATCCCACGTATTCCTGATTTGTTTAATAGTTTTGACTCACACTAGCTCTGTTGGTGTTGCTTAGATCGAAAATTTGATGGCAGTTTCATTAATGGAGAAATTATTTTGCTATGCATACGTTTCTTAAAAAATCATTTGTCGCTAGGGCCTACCGTTTAGAAGCAATATTGGTTTAAATAAAATAAGTAAGATTGTAACGTTTTTTTCATCCTCAAAAATGCAACGTTTTGACACGCACTAGCTCTGTTGGTCAGATCAAAAACTTGCTGTTTTTGTATCTTATCAGAAATTTAATGGAAAATATTTTTTGTTATTTAAGATTTAACACCTGGTTCTACCGTTCAGGAGTTATATTTGTATGAATGGAAAAAGTTTATTTTTGCCTACATTTTTAATAATTGGCCTCAAATAAAAGCCCCAATAGCTCTGTTAGTTTTGCTTGAATCGAAAATTTTGCAGATGGTTTCCTTATTGGAGACTTATTGAAGAATATTTCTTGTTTTTTTATAATTTTTCGCTAGGACCAGCCATTTAGAAGTTATATTGATTTGAATGATAAAAGTCACATTTGAAAACCCTATTTTCTCTTAAATTTGTTTATTTCGAATTACCATTGATTGTTGATTTAATTTTAATTATTAATTTAAGTGATTTGGCCTTTGAATTCAAAAATGTGAATTGGAAAAAGCGGTAGATTATACCATGATCTATTGTTTTTCGCAATCAGGTATAAATTGAGTTTTTCTTTTTAAAACTGCTAGAATTTTCAAGAGGATTCTATATTTTTTGTTGAGAAAATATAATAAACGAAAAAAGCTATTAGATATGAACAGGACACTGAAGACCTTATATGCTGAGAGTATTCAAATAATATACCTTCCTATAATAATCAATAGCTCGCCTAGCAAATATTACTTGATAGTAATTAATTTTAAGGTGAAAGGTGGTTAGGGTTGCCGCTAGAAAGGCATATTATTAGCTAGGATATAAATTCCTCTCCATCCACGTGACCTCCCTCCTTTGATGTCGATCCTAATTAGTCTCAGCCCTGCCTTTTACGTCTAAAGCTAAAATCTGGTCCTAGGCTATACTCAGTCCTACCTCAATTTCATGAAATATGTTCTAAGTGAATTGAACAAATATTTTTTCGATGTTAATAGTTTATCGTATTAAAAGTTTTGATACGTTTTTGATGTAAAAATATCTATTTTTTATATTCGTAAATTAGAGAAAAATTTTAAAAGAAAAAAAAATCGAAAACTCTTTAATCTATACTGTTATATAAAAGGTCAAGCCATTTTCCGTTTGGGATTACTAACTACGAAAACAGCTGATCCAATCTGTACCGAATTTTAACTATATCATCTTTATTGTTACGATGTTATAAAGAACCTGAAATCGGTAATAAAATTTACTTATTTTCAATTAAAGTGTTATTTAAATAGCTATAAATATGCGGTGCTATTTATATATGTCGGAATAGAGTTGACAATGGTTAAATAGTAGAACCCACCAGAATAGGAAAATGAACCCATACAGAATAGAAAAATGAAACAATGAAAATGTAACAAAAATATAAAAGAAAAATGAACAACAATGAGACTATAAGATAACAAAATAACAAATAAATACAAAGAGAATAAATACAATAATGACAATGCCATCATGATCAGGGTGCAGCACAAATATAAAAAGATACAGAAAAATAACAAAATGAAGCAAATAGACATAATAATATAAAGTAAAAATTACAAAAAGAGACGGAAAGGACCGAAGGGAATGTTAATGTTTTTCAATAAGGTTAGTATGGGAAATATGCCAAATTTTATCTGCTGCATTATCATGGTTCTAGGAAGATTTACCAACAATAAAATTTAAAGTTATAAACATTTAAATATACCAGGGATGCAGTCAAAGTAACACCACGTTTAAGAAGGAATTCTTTAATACGTGCCAACGTTTCGACCTGCGTTGCAGGTCTTCTTCAGGGCTATAATGAAAAAAATACCAGATTTGACAAAAATAACAGACCGATAAACAGATGGCAAATGGAATACAGAATTGCATAGATAAAAAAACAATATACAAAAATCGCACAGAAAATATCAGACACATAAATAACTAAGAATACAAAGCAGCAAGGTAAGAATAAGGACAAGACAGAAATGAAAAAGGAAAAAAAAAAAAATAATATTAATGGTAATGGATAAAAGGATAATAAAAAGGATAGAAGGAAATGAAATGTAAATAAAAAAAAAAATAATAAAATAAAAATATGGGAAAGAACGAGGGAAATAATGTAGAAGGTGATAAAAGAAAAGAAACATATAAAAAATGAAGGTGAAGGAAAATAAAAGTGGAAAGATAAAAGGAAAAGAAAAAGAATATCAAAGAACACTTACCCACCGAACCACACATGTGAGGAGAAGGACGATGACTGATGTGAAACGTTAAGAACAGCTGGTTAGGTAAAAGGGAGAAAAGGCGCTGGACATATGGATACAGATTAGGAAAATGAAACAATGAAAATGTAACAAAAATATAAAAGAAAAATGAACAACAAAGAGACTATAAGATAATAAAATAACAAATAAATACAAAGAGAATAAATACATAATGACAATGCCATCATGATCAGGGTGCAGCACAAATATAAAAAGATACAGAAAAATAACAAAATGAAGCAAATAGAAATAATAATATAAAGTAAAAATTACAAAAAAAAAAAAAAAAAAAAAACCTGTACCACTTACAACCCATGAAGGGTCTCAAAAATTACAAAAAGTGACGGAAAGGACCGAAGGGGAGGTTACTGTTTTTTTAATAAGGTTAAAAACTTGAGAATAAGTATGGGAAATGTACTCTTTAACACTTGTAACGCAGGTCGAAACGTTGGCACGTATTAAAGAATTCCTTCTTAAAGGTGGTGTTACTTTGACTGCATCCCTGATAATCTTCTTCTCCATTCATCATACCAGTCAACTATACTTTTATCTTTAAATATACCATGTTTAGTGGCAGAAACGAGGTTCGCCGAACTGTCGTATACTTTGATGGTATCTATAAATCCAACCAGATCAAATCAATTAAATTATTGCTGCCGAATTTACACAAATTAAAATTATTTCCAAATCAAAATGTCGATCCTTTGCTCTATGATATTTTATGTATAATTATAGCCTCTGTATATCTGGATTATTAAATCCCCTTAATTACAGTTAAAAGTTGGATGTCTATTTATAATTTTACGTAATCTTCAACCGCCTAATCAATGCAATTTTAACGAGGATAAAAATTACGGCTGTGCGAGAAAATATAATTGAGGAAATCATGCTTATTAATGCAAGTAACGATACAGGATTTTCATGGATAGACCAATCACTCTTCAATTATTAATCAAAATTGTCTAAGTTCTTTACTTTTGAAGGCAGGCGAAGCCGTTAGTCATATATGACATCTACAAGAGTAGTTAATTAATAAATATCTAGTTTCTTAAAAAAAATAATAATAATAATAAAATATGAGAAGTATTAAGAAAGTTCTCTGATACAATAATTATACTGTGTAAATTATCTTCGTAATGACGCTTTTGTTTTTAACTAAATATTTTATTTTTGCCTATGTCGTATATTGTATACACATTGACGTAAGATTTAGATTTTGTTTTTCTGTACTATCCCAAATCATTTACAGGCTTTATAAGTTAGCCTGTCTAAACGAAAAATTGAAATCAATATTACTTTACTGAAAATATCTAGTGAGTTATTTTTATCAATAAATGTAAATCTGATATTTTTTTTCCTATTAAATCCTATAAATTCCATGATATTTTTTGTCTTTACTCAATGAAAGGTCTATTTTTCGATCATATATTTAGGACTGAAATATATTTGGTAGTGGCATATTAGAAAAAAGTATCTTGAAGTTAACTAATTTTTAAAACATAAAACCGCTTAGTAATAAATTAGTTTAATTCAACCTTAATTTTTTACTTTCAATCTCTATTTTAGTATTTAATTTAGAGAAAGAATGTTATTATTTTACTTTTACTATTAACAATTGTTTTTTCTTTGTCTATGCTCGTTATTATGTCACTAATAAACTTATCTCTTATTATCAAAATTAAGATAAAATATATATTGTATTATCATAATAAAGGTAAATTATATTTTTTTATTATTTGAGGCAAATTATGCCTGAATATAATAAAATGTCCACAGTCAATTGATTGAAGCAAGAAAAATCCCAATTGGTAAATGATTGATGATAATGAAAAAAAAATTGTTTATCTTTCAACTAAATTTTGAACATGATTTCGTTGACATACCTGATAGAAAATTAAAAACAAGGATTTACTCCAGACCAAGATATTAGTCACTTGATCCAGGTTTATATGAGTAGTGACAAATCTTCTGAACCCTTAGCTTAAAACAATATTGGCAATTATAGATTTTATTGTCCGAACTGAATCATATTATTTTTTTTTTTTAAATGAAAATCATGTGGCACTGATAAGATATATACCAAGTGAGGGGTCGTTGATTAATTATATTTTGTTTTAGATTAAACCATGAATCATCACATGATTAGTTAGGTATCTATCAAATCAATGTTTATTTTCTTAGTAAGAGACTAACTGCCATTTTGATCCTCTATGGAACTGTTGTAGATGTCACTTGTATTGATTTTTGAGTTAGACGATTTGATTTGATAAAAACATTCTGATAATTTGTAGGTATAGTGGATATTAAATGGAAAGTTTTTTATGGTATTTTTATAAAGTAATTTTAGTTACATAATACACCGCATTGGTAATAATAGCTCTCAGAAATTGTAAGGATTGTTTTGTTAAATTTGTTATGTTGTTTTGTTGTCTCACAGATGTTTAATATTGTTTTGAGATATTCTAACAATTCAGAATTTGTAATACCTATGTGTCTATTTGAGGCGTCATAATAATTCTCAATGAGTTTGCTTGAGCGATTTTTGACCAATAATAACTATTAGAATATCTCCAAAAATGTTTGACTTTATGATAATTCAACTAATTTTTATTATTGGACCAGTTTGTCTTGAATGAAACAAGGAAAATTTATGGTGGTTATTAATTAGACGGAAGGAGAAGATAAAAATTCAATACCGCTTATAAATGAACTGAGCAAAGCGATTATATCTGACAGCCCTATTTAAAATTCTAAATGGGTTTTTATTGTTTCAATGATTCATGTTTCTTTGTGATTCGTTGTATAACCATTCTGTATTATATGCATATTTTTCCTGTCCATTTAAATACTAATTGCATTAAGTTCATAACAGTGTATGGTACATCCAATTAGGTTTAATTTACTTTTATTTATTCATTATTTCTTTGATTAATATATCGTCGATAAAAATGCAAAATCAAATGTAAAAAGTCGCATTTTTTTTTTATTTTTTATCTTAAACGATTGCTTTAGGACTGATGTAATATGTAATGAATCTTGTTTCTGCATTCACATTGTAATTAACCTCATTAATATTAAGGAGGAATAATCTTGTCGCAGTGATTTTTAATGATTTCCGAAAAAGATTTTCTACTCTCCTAGAAAGTGGTGATTTTCACATTCAACGATTTGCATTTGTATCAATGATATACGCATTCTATATGTTCAAGTAGTTATTGTCAGTTTATTATAAAGGTTATGAATTTATGATATGAACAAATATAAACTTTAGCACATAATATCCATGAAGATTTTCGATTTAGTACTCTGTTTAGAAGTATTGTTTCTTATCAGTGGATATATAAGGTGATGTGGTATGTATCCATGTTCAACTGCAGGGTTTTTCTATTCATATTCAAGATTCAAATAAATAGTTTACTCAATGGTAGATTAGGAAGCATAGGTCAGAAGAAAATTTTAACAAATTAGATATTTGCACGGCGCACAGTGGGGCAAACGTGGAAAAAACCCTAAAATCTTATGATTTCCTTTTTTTTTTCTTTTTTTTTCATTATTTTTGTATACCTAAATAAATATAGCATAAGGTTGTGGAACTGATTTTTCGAATATTTCATTACCAGGGTCTGTACACGTCCTTGAAGTTGCCCTTTTCTGGAGTTGAGAAAATAACACGGTTTTGAAGTTCTGTTAAAATAATTTTTTATGAGACTGAATTTTTAGCAAAATTTTTGTATAACCCTTTGAACTTCACTATTGATGTTTACTGGTTTATGGACGATTTTTATTTCGTAAATGTAGCCCCAACCTAGAGTGCCAGGTATTTTCAAAGTTAGCTGTCTCGTAAATCTAACTTATCTTCATTTCACTTGGTCTTTCAAAAAAAGCTACACCGAACTAGGCTCTCTTTAGGGGTTCAAATTGAAGTACAGATATCTGAAAAACCGTGTTATAAATATAAATCCCGGCTTCGGGCATATTTGTTCAGGGGATGAATTTATGTGTTATTTTTCAGTATACAGAAACTAATTTTTAGCATAATTTTTTTTTTTATAACTCGGATGTGAAAATTGGCTTACTATATATGTATATTTTTTTTTTATTAGTCTGTCTTATTTAATATATATATATATATATATATATATATATATATATATATTTTATTATATATATATATATATAATATATATATATATATATATATATATATATATTTTTCTTTTCTTTATTCATTGTAAAATGATCTGATATGATTTCTTCTTTTCTATACAAAAACAAAAAACTCTTCTTGAGAGACTTAGTACCAGAATATAGCAGAAAGAATAATTTTCAAAAATAGCTCTTCAAATAAAAAAAGAAAAAATCAATTGAAAATAAAAGTTTTGGACTTTGGATGATGAATTTATGGGGTTGTTATTTGTATAACTGAGTTCTAATTATTATATACCTTAGTTCTCTTATGAAGATTATCATATTTATTTATTATATTCTTTTATATCAATGGCTAGGATATTCTATCACTCCAATCATTTTCGATCTACATGTCTTACTAAATTCAGAGATTTAAAGTAAAATTATAAAAAAAATGTTTTTAAAAATGTGGTTTATTAATATATTTAAGACTGAAGGTGAGCTATAATAAACATCACAGAGAACATCATTCAAGAAAGTTCTCTCGAACAGCAACAAATAAAGATGTTTTTCATCTTATCATGGTGACTTTTGATCCTGTGTTTTAAGTCGGCATTTAAAAAAATGAAGTTCCCATTAAATGATGAAGCTTCTTATTTACTATTATAGAAAAAAGGAACAATTCGAAATCTTTTTTTTTCTTTACTTTTATAGTTAATAGCTTTTATTTGTTTACGTAATATAACGAGTGAATATAATCTTTGTCAATAAGATTGATAATTTTAAATAACTGTCCAGCTATTCAATAGAGTTCAACTGAAATTACTTTGTAAAACTTGTTACATTTTTCAAATTTTATTAAACATTTGAATTTCTTTCCGAATATAACCTAATAATGAAGTTTAACCTAATTCAAGGAATCGTGGGTCTGTAATAGAGCTATATAGTAAATTTCATTCAATTTAGCACATAAAAAACATATATAATAATAACAAACTTGATTTTTTTAAATTGAATTTTTTTTTTTTTTTAATTTTTAAACTGAAAACATGGATCAATGCTGATGATCAGATTGCTCTGGTTATAGTTTTATTT
This sequence comes from Euschistus heros, assembly GCA_003667255.2. NCBI lineage: Eukaryota > Metazoa > Arthropoda > Insecta > Hemiptera > Pentatomidae > Euschistus > Euschistus heros. The sequence continues at coordinate 500,140 of RCWM02000116.1, forward strand.
TATTCAGCAGCTTAGATAGGATATAAATATACCCCAAACTTACTTCATTAATGTTTTTTTTTAATTTTTGTTCTTAAATTTTGACCCTTTCTGAAAATCTGACAAAGCTGATGGTTTCATTCAATTCAGCACCTCATGAAGTAAATAATTCCAAAATTTAATGCTTATAGCACGAATCGTTTAGAAAATATGAGGTTTTTACCCATTTTGGGACGTTTTGCCCCACTGTGCGGCGTAGAGTTGGGAAACCAGACTAAGGTGGTCAGACCATGTGGCAGGTAATTCTAGGTCCACCAGAGTAAGGAATTGGATGATAGCAGCACGCAATAGAGACACATGGCGATTGCAACTGGAGGAAGCCAAGACTCGCTTACAGAGAAAATCAAAGTTAGTACTAAATATACTAAAATATATTTTATTTCGTGATCACTAACAACATGAACTGGGCATAAAGCCCAGGAGTAAGCTACATCCCATGCTTCTTTATTAAATTCATAAATATTTAAAAACGTATGGAATATATTTCGGTTGTTATTGTTTCATATAGATATTTTATAGAATTTCAAAATTAAAAATCCAATTTATTCATTCAATCAACAAGTTCAACGAACGCTAATTTTTTAAATGAAAAAAGCAACAATTATTTTTTCAGATTACAATCAAGGAGTAATTCAGTCTGAAAATTAGTTTTTAGAAGAATTAGGCATTTATTTAGTATTTTTTAAAAGCATTTTTTGAACTGCTAGGATACAATTAAATTTGAAGTATATTTCTATAACCATGTTTATTTGGTTTCGTCTGCTAAGCAGAAAAACAGTCGCTGTTTATCGTTTTTTTTTTGTTTTTTTTTAAATATAATCGTTAATAGTAATTGTAATCTTTAGACACATATCTAATCTAAACTATTAATTATGAAAATAATAGGAATTAGTTAGTTTTAACCGTCACGGAATAATATCCGAAATCTGTAAGTAGCTTTAAAGATATATTACTGATCTCATATGTTTTAATAAAGACCGGACACGGGCTGGACAGCTCGTATGTTGGGAGTGCTGGTTGGACAGAGCTATATGTTAGAAGTGAGTGACTTGTTTTGTAAGCCCAAGAGGACTATCAAGCCGAAATTAAATTTGATGGCCCTAGGCCTTAAAAACAGTTTCCCTGAGCGGGGATTTATACCAGGCAGCTATCTCGTTTGTCCTGTTCCCGTCGCCTCTCTAAATCCGGAGCGAGTGTGCAAATGGCTCAATAAATCTGGGCTTGGATGTTTTGTGGCGCACATAGGACCGTCCAGATATTAGTTCTAGAGGAGCTCCTAGGGCGTTATTGGTTTCCAAGGAGTTTTCTAGGCTACGAGAAATAGCGGTTTCTTTGAGAGCAATAGTAGGTGAAGTGATTTTTTTTTTCTTTAAAACATAGAAGATATTCTAGTGATTTAAAGAAAAAGAAAGAAAAATATGTATTCATTATTTCACTATTCATAACCTCGATCGAAAAAACTATTAGGTGCGCTAAACTTTATTAGAAATTATTTGAATACTGTCCGATAAAGAGAAGATGATTTGCGAGGCATTCAGGAGAAAGAAAAAAAAAACATTTCCAAGTAAAAAACTTATGGAGTACCGACGTTTCAACCTGCCTTACAGTTTTTCTTTAGCCGAACGAACCAGTCAGGAGAGGAGGCAATCGATGACTCACATCAGTATTTGTTTGTCTTCTGAAAAAGACATGCAAGGTAGCAAAACGTCAGCATCCATTAAAATGTTTTACTTGGACGTATTTTGTGTTTTCCTCATTACATCCCTGATCAACTTATTATTTAAATAGTAAGTAATGTATCAACAGAGGATATACGCTTATCCGTGGTACCTTATCTTTTCTCCTTGCATTTTTCTAGACTGGATTACTTTTTTTTATAGATTAAATCTATAACATTTTACGCTGGCTAGGCGAAGTATGTAAGATGTTAAATACAATAAACAGCAAGTATTGTACCACACAATATGACAATAAAATTTGCATTTTATTTGTATACAAAGGTAAAATAAAATCAATAAATAAATAGGATTCTATAATAGCTCGAGAAATTTCATACAGGGGTTATCTATGACTTAACTGCTGTAACAGTGGATTAATTTTTAGAAAACATTAAATATCACATTTGAAAAAACAAATGTAATTAAGAAAAACAAATCAGAGAGTTAGGTTTATATAAATATTATTTGATCTATTGTATTTGACTTGATTATATTTAAATACATTAAAATACGATTACATCATTTTATAAATGATCAATAAAATATAAAATTAATTATTTTCTTTCTATGTTTGAAACCGGCTAAATGGAAATATGTATTATTTTGTATGATTTCGGAGATAGTTTTAGTTTCATTTCTTTTATTTATCCAATATATTTTTTTTATCTTGTATTCAATCATGCCATCATATTGTAAAGCATTGTACAATGTATTAATAACTATAAAGAAAAAAATTAATTTAAAAACTTTAGCCTGGGCAGCTTTAAAACGCTTATAGCAATGGATCGTTTATTTTTAAAGAAAATAATCAATCATTAAAAATATTCTAATTTTTAATAAATATATTCAGAATATGATTTTTATATTTTAAATATCACAGCTACTGAATAATTTAGAAGTTATAATTGTCCATGATTTATTTTCTTAACCGATGCTACCTTAACAGTCACGCTTTCTTTGAAATACTTTTTCCTCTTCTAAGAAGTTCGCGCTAAGTTGATGGCATTTTGTCTTGAGAAAAGTTCAGCAAAATGGTCCGGATTGTTTGCTCTTAAAAACTTTTAAAGTATGTGTCTTCACCGATTCTTTTCTGTTGGTAGAATTTTTACTGCGGTTATTTTATTGGCTTAAACGTTTGTATTCATTTTATATCCTGTAATATATGTTCAACCAGTTATGATATTATTTATTAAAGTACTTTAAATTTCGTATATTATCCTAAGACTAATGATTTTTTTTTTTTTATAATTTAAGTAATGCTTTAAATGAAAACAAAATTATATTTGTCCTTTCATGTCAATTATACATATATATATATATATATATATATATTTTAATAACAAAAGTCAATTTCAGAGAATAATTCCGAAAGAAATTTCAGACCACAAAATGTATGCAAACTAGAAACATAATTATCTAAGTAAGCTCTATATAATATTGTAAAATATATTACGAAAATATATCGATATTCCTTATCTTATAGATAAAATACCTTCTAAATGTCGAATCTTTTCTCTCTCTTTCTAATCTATTCATTTATTAACTGTTATTATCCTTTTCGCAGACCGAAAAGCCTGTGGCCTTAAGTTTTTATTTCAAATTCGGTACCTTAGACAATCGTATCTATGTATTTGAAATGAGAATTTTTATACTTCGGTTAGGAGGTTTCAATTCTGAGTGTATACAATAAAAGTTTGTATACTTTTTACCCCCCACTTAAAGAGCTCGAGGTTCCTTAACCTGAGTGTAAATATTATAAATATGTATAATTATATAAGTATAAATATAAATATGAATTTTTTTCTTTATAGCTTTATTTACTTTTTTTAATCAATTTTACTTATCGTTTTTTAATGATATAGTCTTACCATAATTTCTTTGCTTTTCTTCCAAATAATAGATAGATATGTACCTGAGCACTTTTAAATATAGTCTTTAATTGTGGCAGTTTCTATTTATAAAAAAAAAAATAAATAAATAAATGTTGGTTTTGAATTTAAGCACTTCTACGGTTTAAGGACTCGTTTTACGAACGGCAGAATTTGAGGATTATCGATCATAAAACAAAATCAGTCCATTCTAAATATATTCTATATTAGCACCTCGTTTTGAAGTTAATAGTAGGAAAAAAGGAACTAGTTCAAGGTTCAGTTAACTAAAAAAAAAAAAAAAAAAAAAAAATAGACTTGACTGGTTTGTTAAGCTTTGAGTAAAGTGAGGTATTGTTGATGTATGAATGTGTATGTAAAAATATCGTAAAAGTCCAAATTAGTTTGAGGCTATCATATTTTGGTACGACATATAATTTAAACGACATCTTTTCACTACCTCAGTTTATTTTATTTTTTTCAAGATTTAATATAACATTGTCATTATACAGTCTATTTGTTGTCAAACGTTAAATCTTTATTATTGATTTTGTTAAATAAGGAATTTCTGTTGTAATTAGTTGAGCAATACGTCTTTTAGATCTGACGTTATCAATCAGAGATGTTTCGGCGGTAATGATATTCGTTGAATCACCACAAGAGAACAAATTAATATTCCACAGACACCATTTGATTTGAAATTTAAATTGTCTCCATAGAAAACAGCACTTTACAAATAGGGGTGCTTCCCCGCCATATTACCATATCGAAAGTATTACAATAGCCTACAGCAGATTAGCCAGTCACGGACGAGGCTATTTGTCAGCAGTCGAGGGGTGAGAGCATGAGGAAATGGGATATTGATATTCGGGCCGTACAGGTATCCCTTCCGTCCTCTAGCGGACTCCCGGAAACGCTATGCCATCTAAATCATACTGCAGGCTAAAGCTCGTTTTATACACTATGGGATAAAAGGGATGGGACCTTTTTTTTCTGCTTCCATTATATGTTATACTGCCCCGCGGGGAATATTTTGCTATTCAGATATTTTTTTTTCTGTATCGGTGGTTTCTTTTTATTTTTATCCGACTCAGACGTTTGGAAAAAAAAAAAAACTATATCCGCGGATGATTCGTCAATTAAACCATAGTCAATAAGATTTTTTTCATCGGGTTGGCCTCACCCTGCATAGATTATGACCCAAAAATGTTTCAGATACACAAACTTAAATAGGAATAAAATTGATAAAAATTCAGTTCTACTGTATTTAAACTTTACAAAAATAATCTCTGCTAATGGCTCGCATTATGTTACTGAAAATTTTGTTGAAGTTTTGTGTTATTTTTTATGTCTGAAAATCTTTATTCAAACAAGAATTGTGATGTGGCTTAATTATATAAAAAGACGAAATCCAGATTCTTTAATTATGGAACAATAATTGGGCCTTGACGAATCCATAATTCATTCTAATTGTAATTTTGTGAGAAAAAAAATATGACTAAATAAATATTTCCAATGGACCCATTTTAAATTTGTTTCCGGTAGGAACCTAAAGACAACCAGGAAAACTGGGAGGTTTTAACCGACCTATATGACCTTTAAACTTATCTTTATATTCAGTCTCCACTAGGTCCTGATAATATGATTCACGGGTCTTTTTTTATTGTACCTTCTTAGGTGAGTATCAACATATTTGATTTCTGGTCTGATATTTAAAGAAAAAATATATATATATAATCTATGTAGCTAAGTGTTGATGTATTTAAAACTGATCATGAATGTTTAATATTCGAAAGTAGTTTACGAACAAAAATAATTCCAATAGAATTGGCAAATTATTCATTAATCTTAAGTATACATGGATGTTCAGAGACCCTTTATGTGTGGTTTATTTTATTAATATAAAAACTCTATCACTGAAAAGAGATTCATTTCAGTCCTGGTGCTGAAAACGCTTTTTATTTAATCTTTTAAAGCTGTATAAAATGTAATGAGAGAGAACTTAAACCTTCAAATGTTATCTACATTAACGGAACAGGCAGGCTGAATGACATAATAAGAGTTTTCACATATTTCAGGAGGTAGGAGAGGCTTCAATGAGGCCTAAAGGAGGGCGCTGCGATAAAACTCCGGGAGATAGCAGTTGGGTCGGATGTTCCGGCGGGCTCTTCCCGCAAATAAATCCGGCGGGACTTAGCTGCCAGCTGATAAGGGAGATAAGGCGGTAATTGTAACTGACTTTGCCGCCATTGACGGGGCATTTGTCTCGGGATCTGAGCCCAGCAGGTCCTGTTGAGATTAGTAGCCACTTCACTGGAGTAGTAAGCAGTCTTAGATCTGACTGATATCCCACTTCTCTGTCTCGAACTCCTTTTCCTTCCACTTTAGTCTTTTCTTATCTTGCATTGTTTTATTTGTTTCTTGTGCCCTACACTGACCGCCCACTAGGTCAACGTTACCAGAAAGGACGAATAAAAAACCACCAATCAAAAAATTATATTATATTATTAAAATATTATTATTATAGAAAAAATACAAGGCACAATAATCTAATGTGGTTTACATCATTAGACAAATTTAACGTTCCTCCGGTCACGTTGTATTTTGTACAACACCAGAGTTGTACAAGGTTTTGTACTTTGTACAACGCGACGCGAAAGGTTGGGTTATTATTAGAGTTTGGTAATAATCCTCGTCAAAATTACATTTAATGAAAGAAATAACGTAAAACTATTGAGGACGTTAACCATTGAGGGAACATTAAATCCATAATCAACATAAGTTCATATTATAAAGAATTGTTTGGATTTATCTAACCATATGTTAAAAGTACTAAAAAAGGACACAATCAACGATGGCCATGTGAAATTGAATGGCATGATATTGAAAATGTCTATTTTATATTATTTATTATTTTATTCTCTGAATAATATAAAAATAAATAAACAGCATTTAATAATTCTATGCTTTTTATCTTTTTTTACTTTTGCTATACACACACAAATGTAGTTCTCAGTTTTCTTTAACAATTTAGTTTATATTGAAAGTTCATTATTACCAATAATTATCGCACATTCACGTTAAAATAATATTGTAATTTTAAAAAGACTTTATAAGTAATCTATCCTATTATACTATCATTTATTATATTCTATCTTATTTGGTACTTTATTTGTTTCTTGTATATTTAGAGGCTGTTTATTTTAATTTAATTACTTTATTTCTTTTACTTTATTTTATATCGCTCTACATATTCTGTGAATTAGTCTTTGTCATATTTATTATTCATTGTCCTTGAGTGAGATAGCTTGTAATTATTTAAAAAAATAAAATAAAATAAAATGTATTGCAAAAATATATCCAGCAAGTACGAGTATGAGGTAATTACAATGCCGAGTAATGGCATGACAAAGACTTGCAGAGGGACTACCCAATGGTACCACTATTAGAAATCCGAGGTTATCTTCTTCAGTTATATTTAAAAGCAATTTTACTTAAGTATTTTTAATATGCGACACAAATAATATATATTCACTATTATTTTATTTTTTTTTTTTTTACTTTTAATTTTAAAATATAATAAATATACAAAAAATAAAATACTACTTTTGAAGACCTTTTCTTGCATTTACCTAGTCTTAATTTTGTTAAAAAGTAAAATAAAGGTAAATTTTTTTTACCTTCGAATATGGACTTGAATTAAAAATTGTTTCCTCAATGAACAATTTTTTAGTTTCCTCTTGCCAATTCCCATTTTGTTTGTAGAAAGAAAAAAAAGGAGCTCTCTTTAAAAAAAAAAAAAAATGTAGATTAAATTTAAAACAAATATAGTATGCTCTAATGGATTTATGGATTCAACTACTTATTTTTTAATGATTTTATAATGTTACAATTTCCCTGAAAATGATCACAATCTATCTTTGGGAAATAAGGCATGAGGCACTTTGTTGTGGAAACCGTCCTCAAAGCAATTGCCAGTTGGAAGACCAACATAGTTCTGTTAAAGCCGCCATGAAGAGCCATCCCAACACTAAATGGCCTGAAACTCTCCCAACACGCTCAGCTCTTCCTAAAGATGGGGATTTCTTGATTGTACAAATCCAGTGTTGTTTTTTTTATCATTACACCATCTAAACAAATCTAAATGGCCCGAATTTATTTTTGACAAATTGTATTAATTTATTTTTTTTAAAGGTAGTATTTATAAACAAAAAACTTCTCATATATTAACATAGTTCACAAGTATCTTGAATAGGAAACAGAAATAATAAAACATAGAAAATTATTCATTCTTATATTAATAGAAATCATCCCTGTCTTTTCTTGTACTAAACTCCAGATACCTCCACCTTGCTTCACCACACATCTTAAAAAAAAAAAAAAAAAAAAAAAAAAAAAAAAAAAAAAAAAAAAAAAAAAAAAAAAATAAAAAAAAAAAAAAAAAAATAAAAAAAGCTTTTGGTTAGTTTCTGATATAGATCTTTTATTAAGTGTTACCGGTGCTATACAAGTTATTGACAAGTTGTTGTTATCATTATTCCATACTTTCACTTAATATATTTTGATTCTATTGTAATTTTTTTTTTTATTTTACTTTATATTTTTATTCACACCTGTGAATTAAAATTTGACAATCAGTGAATTTGCTGTAAGAATTTATTTAAGAAGATTTTAAGAAGGCTTGAAAGGCCTGAGGGGGAGCAGAACCCAACGGCGCCTCTAGTTTTTATTTTAATTTTATTTTAGTCTAGCAGGTCTCTCATCCAGCTTCTTTTTAGTCTTTTCTGTGTGTTGTCGGGAATATGTGTTGTGGCTATGTCGCTTATTACTGTATTAGGATGTCCATGTAATTTTTCGTGGAATCGTTTGTAGCAGGTCTGTATTTGTTCTTTAACTGTTGGTATGCGTAGGCCAGTTTGTAAAAATTAGATAATGTCGTTGAAAAACTATCTCCAGCCTCCCGTAGAACGCGTTAACAATGGCGGAAGTTTCGGATAACTTAAAAATCGTTAAATATTTAAACATATTATCCTAAGGACGAAAACTAATTCTAATTGTGGAAAGAGAGTAGCCAAGGATGATCTTCGGCCTCAAAAAATCGTCAGATCCTGGCAGATTTGGAAAACAGTGTTCTTATAACATTAAATATAGATATGTTGTAAATAAACTAACAAATAAATAAATCTAAAAAAAACAGCTTTACCTAATGTGGTTAGAATATTTCATTAATAAAATAGATTGTGTATTTTATGAATTATTTTAAGAATAAAATATATTGAAGAATTAATAAAAAAGGAGAAAAGAATTATGGAATTTACACAATAATCAATGAACGTGACCAAATATTATGTACATGTATTACAAATCAAATACGCTTTCGCTTGAAATCTACATTTTTGTTTCCACAACTGAACAATAAAATGTTTCTAGTAAAAATGCTAAATTTAAAATGTGATAACAAAGATTTCTTTATACAATCGTTTATTTAGAATGGAAAAAAATATATATAAAAACATAATAAACGATAGCTTATTTCAATTTTGCAAATATAAACGTAGTAAATAAAGAGATTATTAATTCATCAATTGAATAATATCATCAATTCATTCATCAATACAAATATATAAAAAACGTTTTATATATTTAAAAAAAAAAAAAAAAAAAAGAAAAAAAGAAATCAAGATTCAGTTATGATTATATCTTTAGTTAGGTCAAAAACTTTGAATTTAAATGAATTAGATCCTTGTGTGTCTTTACTTGTTAAATTTTCAAGCATTCTAAAAACTATTCTATGAAAAACACCTTTTTCATCTGTGCTCAGTTATTCAAACCTTAATAATAAATTCTTGCTTTGTCTGGATGGTTTCTTGTTTCTTCATGTCTGTAAGAAATCACAATCTTAACCTTGAATTATTTTTAGATGTATTATTTAATAATTAATTTTAATTCACTTTGAAAACTCAATTGATTATTCGGTTTACCTTGTTTTAAATGTTTTTCTTCATTGTTTATTTTCCTCTACATAAAACAAAGGAGCTATGTTAAAAAATCAATATTTTGTTAAAATATGTTACTTATTTATTTATCTTTTAAATTTCATATCGCTTATTTTTATTCGAAACTATTAAGTTTTTTCTAAACAATAATCATTGCTACATCGTCGGAGGAATTTAGGAATATAAAAGCAGAGGGGAATTTATGGCTAGGTTACCCTTGTGTATTTAGGTTTTGATTGGAGACACTTATAAACATACACATACACATTAGAAGATTAAAATATTTTCAATCTAAAAAATTAAAACTAACTAACTATGGCACGTAAACAACAAAACTGTACGCTCAGAGCTACGCTTACCAACAGTCAATGAACTCCTACGGACACACTACAAACAGGTTCATAATAAACTTCATACAAACATCCGAATAAACTCAACAATGGTATGGCCACATGTCTCATACCGGGGAATATCAGGAGGAGACTGGAAAGAAACTGAATGAGAGACTTACTTACCTAAATATAAATCAAAGAAAAGGACGGGGTGCCACAGGGTACTAGATCACCTCATGCCTTACATGTCATTTGTTTTATGTTCATATTTCAGCACGTCTGCTGTTGTTTTTTTTTGTTTTTTTTACAGGAGTGGATTTAAAAGATAAATGGGAAGAATATAAACAAAATATTGATTTGAAACATTAAAGATTCGCAAAACAATACTACACTTATCATTATAATTTTTTGATAATAATACTATTAAATTGGACTAAACGTTATATTTTTCTTTTTAAAAGGTTTTTTATGACTATGAAAATATATTTTGTTACCACCATATTTTCAATTCCAAGGTTTCCTGGGAGTATTAGTTCGAACTGCCTTTGCTCAAAGGTAAGCTAGGGAGGGAATAATAAATGTAGCTAAACTGAAATGAAAAAAAATTAAATTCAATCTGTATCTGATGATGAACATGTACATCTGTATAAGTACTTGAATTTTAAATCATTTGATTTCACTACATATATTGAACTGGATTTATTCGGTCGGAAGGCTGTGAGAAGTGTGCCCTCAATTGCGGAGGGACAATTCCATTTAAAGCGGGAAGCCGACCCGACCTAAATATAAAGAGATAAATATGTGAAATAGAGAAATAAAATAGTCAGGGTTCTAATAAAATAAGAAGAAAAATGAGACAGGTTTTAGTTAGATCCCGCGGGAGAGGCTGGAAATGGGATAGACCTCCGCTCCTGGGCAACATTAGCCCTTCTGCTCTTTCTCACTCCAGCTCTACCCGTTGTTATCTTCCTGGAATTTATCTACTTCAGTTCTCCTTGCTGGAATGTATTGGAAGTTATCTAACGTTTTAAAGTGTAAAAGAAATGCATAAGTGTATATTTTTCTATAATGGAAGGAGTGAAATTAATCATAGTTATCATATCTACTTTTTTACAATAAAAGTTTTTTGTAGCAACCCTTCCTTTAAAACTGCCAACTCAGCAATTTACAACAATGTGGCGTACCAAGCCCATTATGTTGAAATGACTCAGGGTGTTTAAAAGAGATCTATCATCCTGTTGAATTTTAAAATTCATGAGTTATTTTTTTGTTGTACGGTGGTAAGTAACAATTCTACACCTACTATCCTACACTCTACCAATCCTAGAAAATTATCATTCTAACAACAATTATAGAAAAAGTACGTTTTTTTTAGCTTAAGTTGCACATGAAACAATGGTTAAGTTCAAGAGAATGAATTTCTGAAATTGCAATAAGGTGTAATTATATAATGTGCGGAATAAAATAATTGAATAGATATGAAACAATAGATAAATAGAATAACGATACAAAAGTACAATTTTATGAAGAAAATACTTACGTCCAGAAAAGGTTCAAAACAGAAACGCGAGAATGCTTCTCCTGAACATTTTAATAAAAGTGAGTTAACACCTTCTTCCAACAATGGCTTCAATTATAGAAAATTTTTTGGGACTTTTTATTTTAGCATTTTATTAATTAAATGCATTCAACTAATAATGAAACTCTTTGCAGTGACAATCCTCACTAAAAACATTCGCCAGCTAAAAGGCGTACATTCTTCCCTTAAATGATGCAATCAGGATCCATCGAATGGTTAACAGAAACTATTCCATAATTACTTAATAGTTATTTACTATACCACTTCACATCTTCCTTTTTGAAAATAAGAATTAGAAAATAATATTTAATAAGAAAGGCTATTCTTCCGAAATCGAAATAAATTAAAAATTAAAGTGATTTTATACATCATAATATTTTACTAATTGTAAGTAAGCAACATATTAATTGTTATTATTTTTTTTTTTTTGCTGAGTATTTCTCATACAACGATTATTTCTGAAACCATTATCGAAAAATTTAAATTCGACTGACGTTGCACTTTAACAGTATTCTAGGATAGATCTATAGCTTAATGAATAATACATAATGCTATTACGTTAGCTGAAGGAAACAGTAATAAAATTCAGACCGTTAAGGCTAATCGTTGCACTCAAGCAAGTTTTAAGGTATAAACATGCAAACGAACTTTCGTAGCGGAGCGGAAAAATATCTAGCCTGGCATGGGGCTTGCAAATTGTTCCATCAGCTCATGCAGCCGGAGGAGTCTCATTTACAAACCGTTTACAATTTCGTTTGTTAACATTGGAAATGCGCGGATGAAAATTAGCTCATTGGCAACGGGACGAGAACGAACTGCTAGGTTATGTTGATTAACAGCTATTCACTCCGCTCGGACCTTTCCCCTCTCCACATCGATATCTTTCTGGGCAGTAATGAAGTCCAATTCCCTTGTTTCTAGCACACTGGAAATTAGCAAACTTAATTTTATTGTTTAAATAAAATATGCCAATTTTTTCCAGACTCTAAAACGAATTTCATGTTTGATATTGTCTATTATTATTGTGTATGTTACAAAAATATTTTCTTTCTTGATACCGGTAATGGTACCTAAAAATCGATTCTCCGTTCTAAAAAAATAAATTACTATTGCAAAGCATAATACAATAGTAAGAGCGTACTAGATGTATTACAAACAGAATAGTTATTCCAGAAAAAAGGAGTAAGCAGCAAATATCAGTTATACATAAACCCATAGTTTATATGTTGACTTAAATCCCTGATAATATTAAAAAAAAAAAAAAAAAAAAAAATTACAAATTCTTGTTTGAAGTTCTAATCATACTTGAGTTTATAATAATTCTGCGGTAGCAAAAATCTTTTCTAATTACAATAGATTGTGATGAAAGATTGTTCAGCTGTTGAAGATAAAAATAATAGCCTTTGTTACTGCTTATTTTTATGTTTTCATTATGTAGAAGAATCGATGTAAATATTTAAGTAATTAGGCAACACAAAATCTTCGCCCATTGTCGCTTTGGATCTTCGATTCTAGATACCGATCCTTTTCTCAATAATCAGTGGATTCGGGAATCGACTTTTGGGATTGTGATTTCCGTAATCATGATTGAATATTAGTCAATATTTAATGAATAAGTGGCTTTTGGTCCCCTTAGGTAAACTTTTATTAACAAATTATTTTATTTATTTCAAGGATTAAAGGAAAATAGTGCTTTTTGAGTGTTATCTATGTAATGTCAAAAGATAAGCAATTGTGCTGGCTAGATTTTTTTTTTTTTTTTTTTTTTAAAACCTTTTCCACATAGAGAACTCGATGACCGAGCGAGTCGATGTGTGTCTTATGACGCTCGCTACAGAAGATTGTGGGTTCGAATCTCGCCTGGATGGATTAAAATGTATTTAGTGGCGATCTCACGGAATGAATCTTGCCCTCTTGACCTTCCCACCATGGCTAGGTTAGAATGGTAACCTGTTGGGTAACCCGCATTTTCTACCCTAATTTTAGTAAAAAATGTCATCAGTATTAAAATTGTATTTAATTTTTTTTCTTGATTCTAAAGCCTGCCGGTTAATAGCAATCACAAAACCGTTTATCTTCAGTTACATTGATGTAGTAATTTCCATTAAAACAATAATATTTGATGACTTTTTATAGAAATGGTTTAAGTTCAAATTGGTCATATTTACAAATTTAAATGTATGGTGTAGATAAGAGTTGTTATCGAAATTTTTACTTCGTCTCAGATAAACGGTAATCTTGAATCTTATAGATAGTCAGTCATACCTGGGACTGACTAAAGGCCGAGAAACTGGGGATCTATCGATGGCCGTGCTAAATGAACTGTGATTCCCGCCACTAATAGGAGCCCCCTAACACGACCACTACCCCTCCTTCTCTTTCCCCTTCCTCCCACTCCTCCCCCTCCACCACTCACTATACTCAGCAAAGAAAACTGGCCTTCCTCAACATTCCCCCTCCACCGGTCTTCCCCCCTCCCTTCCGCTATGTATCGAACCACCTGATTTAATGTGCCGAAAGGTAACAAATGGAACAACTCTAATAGGCCATCTTCTTTCCCCTATTCTTATCCACTTTGTTATTTAACTTTCTTATCTTTATCTTTATTCTACACTGCATTTTAAATAATAGGTTCTAGAGAGAATTACGATTTTATTTTTTATTCCAAATGATCTCATCATAATTTTATAAATGATTTAACAATTGAATTACAATCGATAACCACTTAATTTAGTAAGAATCATCCACAATCTCTACAAGCTCTATTTCTATTGCTACATAATACATAATAAACGTTAGAGATTTTGAATTAACATTTTTTTTAATTTCGTATTATTCACAACTAAAAAGTATCATATAACAGAATATTTTTTAAAAAAGAACATTTTTTCGATTAAATTTATCACCATGTCTTTTTTGTTGAAAGGATCCGATTAGTTTATTTACTACCTAAAACCAAGGTATCGCATCACTAATACAAAAGAAATCAGAAAAAATCCTTGTGCATGAACAGAATTCTTGACTCATACTTTATAATAATTATAATACTAATAATTACTAATAATTATAATACTTACAAGAACGTTTTCGTTCCTACATGTCAATGTTTACCTTGACTAATTCTTTAATTCCTTGTGATTAAAGTAGGCTTTTTAGGCTCATTTATATTTTTAATAAGCTCATGCAATGTACGAATGTAAAATAAAAGAAGAAAAAAATGTCCAAGAAGAAGCCGAAGAAATTTGTACTTAAGAGTGATCAAGAGAGACCAATATACTTGAAAGGATTTATCAGATGATTCAATCATGAACGATTCTCAGGCTGGCAATGAAATAATCTTAATAAATACATAATGTTGTTTGCAGGATAGAGAAAAAAAAGAAACAAGTATGGAAAGACTATCATTGAAATAAAGGGGAGGGAAAACTATTGTTAAAATAAAGCTGAAGAGCAAAAAACGATTGAAGGTATTTTGCTGCATCAAGGCTTCTCTAGGGCAATAAAGGTCACAAGAGGATAAAAGATAAAAAACAAATAAAATAAGAAACGTTTCTCTCTTTTTTATTTTGAATATATTAAATTTATACTATTATATAAAAGAAATTTTTCGTTTGTGATAACTAACCGCGAAAGCTACTTAACCAACCAGATTTTAACCACATAATTTTTATAGTTCAGGGAAGGTTTAGCTAATAAATCCTACTGATTTTCAAATTTGTTATTAAAATGCGATGATATGTTGGTAACAGTGAAGTTCGAATATTAACCGATAGGTAGGTGGTAGCACCATTCTACATGATATGCTACAGAGGTACGGTGTCATATAGAGCTCACCACTGATAATAAAATTCACTTTTATTCAATTGACTTATTAAAAAAAGATTTAAATATGTGGTAAACATGTGGATCCCAGTGAGATACAAAAATCTTTCGATATGTGGTTAGCACCATTCCGCAATAGATTTTACAATATTAAAACTGCTAAACTCATTTGTACCAAATTTTAACTAACTTATGTTCATAGTTCTAGGAAGGTTTAGAAATTATCCGATTTACAATAGTAAAAATTTAAATGTACAATGTTGCAAATAAGAGGTTTGCCAAACTTTCATATACTTTTATACTTAGAAATTAAAATCCAACCACATGAAATAAATAAAATTATACCTACCGAATAAAAATTATCACTTAATCGAAATGTCGATCCTTTTCTTTTTGATATTATGAGCCTTTTGTTGTACCAGGTATGCAAGTTTAAAATGTCGTTTATTTCTTAAAATATATACACAGTAATTTAAAAAAAAGTATTATATATTTTATTCAAAGTACTGACCCTCGCTTTCTACACATTTTGTCCATCTCTCGGGCAATATGTGGATACCATTCCAAAAGAATGCTTCATCTTTATTTGAAATCCATTCATCGAGCCATTTTCGTACGTTTTCGAAATTGTTGAAGTGATGCTCCGCCAATGAGTGTCCCATCGATGAGAAGAGGTGATAATCAGAAGGCGCCAGGTCAGGTGAATACGGCGGGTGGGGTAGGAGTTCCCAACCAAGCCAAGAAATCGTTTCCTTAGTCAATCTGGCTGAATGTGCAGGAGCGTTATCATGCTGAAGAATGACTTTGGCGTGCCTGTGAGCCCATTCTGGGCGTTTTTCGATCAATGCGTGACTCAAATTGATCATTTGTTGTCGGTAGCGCTCGGTATTGACTGTTTCGCCGGGTTTGAGAAGCTCGTAGTGGACTACTCCCTTCTGATCCCACCACACACACAGCATTATCTTCTTCCCAAAACGATCCGGTCTTGCACTCGATGTGGATGGTTGTCCTGGCGTTACCCATGATTTTTTTCGTTTGGGATTCTGAAAATAAATCCATTTTTCATCGCCAGTTACAACTCGATGCAAAAAAACCCTTTCTTTCGTGGCGTAAAAGCAGCATTTCGCACACAGTTTTTCGTTTTTCCATCTGTCGTTCGTCCAATTCATGTGGAACCCATTTTCCAACCTTTTGAATCTTTCCTATAGCTCTCAGGCGATCGGAAATGGCTTGCCTAGTGACATTCAACTGTTCTGCCATCATTTGTTGGGTTTGGGTATTGTCTTCGTCTAATAAAGATTGCAATTCGAAGTCCTCAAACTTTTTTGGTCGATTTTCTCGTTTTTGATCAGTAACATCAAAATCACCACGTTTGAAACTTTGAAACCAACGTTCACATGTCCTGACGGTTTATAAATTATCCCCAAGGGTTTATAAATAGCCTCTGTCCATCTGCATTACCCACTCGAACATTAAAATTCAAAATTAAATGTCCAATCATGGTTTTACGGATTTTACAACGACCTAATTAGTTAACAGGGTTAAAAATTACTGCTATGGATGAAAATATCATTGAAGAAGTAACGCTCAATTGCATTCTTCAATACAAGATCTTACCGATAAACAATTAAAACTACAATAATTATTTAAAATTATCGAATTTCAGAACTTGGATAATGAAAGGGGGTGAAGCCGCGACATGGATGCTAGCTAAATACATTTTTCTTTCCATATTTTTTTCTCTCTTTTTCTTTTAAATAAAATATTACCTAATTTCTTAAAAAAATAAAATTCATAAAAAACTAAGGTAAAACTATTAATTAACCATGTGCTGCTAAATCACTCTATGTAAGACAGAAACATTATGCTTTCACCGTGCATATAATTAAAAACACATCTGTTTATGAAATGGTTAAAAACAGATATGTAACAAATTAGACAATACCCATCTTTGTAGGTCATTAGGAGAGCACAACATTCAGATAAACGCAGGACGATAGTTAAAATTTAGAAAATTCATAAGAGTATTATGAACTTATAAGACATGACCCAAACAAATAATTGTAACAGAAACTATAGATTTGGGTAAATGAATGGGTACTGAATTACACCATTATACACGTATTATAATTTTCTATTTATATTAAAGCACATTTTATGTTTATTTTCATACTGATTTAGGTGCGGATTAGAAATATTGTTATATAAAATAAGCATGTATTGATATTTATAACTTGAATCATATTTTTATCGACTATTTTCTTCTTTTTTTAAACATAAATATACTTAAACCTCTGGTTTATGATATGATATGAAACACAAAAGATTCTTGTGATTTACCAGTTAATATTTAATATATTAATAGCGAAATTAGTTAAACATTAGTTAATATCTAATGTTTTAATAGCGATATAATCGTTTGGCAACGAATGATCTAAATCATGAACTTTCTTTCTTTTTCCCCCGCCTTAGAGCCGGTTTACGATATTAGGCTGCTTTCATGAATCCTGATGGGGGGCGCGGGTAGGCTGTTAATAATTTTGCAGGGTTTTGGAGCAGAATTTGTTACGCGAGAGACCACCCTGGTTTTAGGGGGCTAAAAATAAAACTGGGACATATGTTTTCACATAAATCCCTCGACCAAAGCCCCTCGTCACATATTGCACATGTCCAATATGTGTAATACCTACCTACCCTGCGATATATATTTTGACTCAGGGACAATTTACCGTTGGTGAAGGGGGTAACGGCTGGGCTTAATATCCACTCTGCTGTGATATTAGTTCAGCCACCAACTGCCCAAAACTGATATTTCAACTAATTTATTAAATAATAAAAATCAACAGTATCAGCCAACACTTTATGGAGTTGGTTATAAATACTAGAAGGGTATTAAAAGAATAAAAAAAAGTTATTAATTTTTCGAAAGATAAACGTACAATAACCGATTAATGTTTAATAGTAACAATAAGATCTTTATATTATTCAAGCTTATTGGATAATAATATTATTAATTATTCCTTTTGACAGGGAATGCGATCTACCAGGGCTATGTTCTAAAAAGATTTAAAAGTGCTAGAGTGTACGTATTTATATTTTTGCTCGCCTGTCTTCTTTGCAATTATAATTGAAATAATATTTATCAAAAAAAATTATTTGAAAAGCTATCAGTTATATTTATCGATATTTCATGGAGTTTAATAAACTGTGTGAAGTTGTTTTTGATGTTTAAGAAATATGCAATATCAGCTTATTTACTGCTATTTATTTTAAACTCCATAGTTACTTTAATATCAAGTAATTGATTTAAAAATCTTCATCCTTCAGACCCACAAGATTTATATGAGCCTTTCAGTTCACAGAACGACTAACTTCAAGTTTAACATTTTTCAGGTAAGCACTTTTACTAATGTTTATATTTAGAAAATTCTTACCTTTGCTTTTGCAAACCTATGGCAAAAATATTAAAATATAACAGTTTATTACAATACCTAATGTGCTCCTAACCATTTATTCAATGTTATATGGTCATAAAATTAATATGGAAAAGATAATGATAGTAATTTTACAGAGTTAGTCGCTTTGTCAACTGAAAATTGAAATAAATTATTCGTTTAGTAAATATTAATTCTAATTTATTATTATCATTATTGTTATATTTTCGCATACTTCAGTACTTCATTCTTCAGGTTATTTTTCGATAAACATATAAAACTTCAATTATTAGGTATAATTATCTAATTTCCCCACTTATGAGAGTGATTGAAGCCGCGTTGGGGGCTGCTAGTTCTTCATTAAATAGAGATATATGAAAACCATTAAAAGAATGAAAAGTAACATGCAACAAAATTTATCTTTAAATGGGTTGCATCATAATCTCTCGGAATTGAAATAAAGTTATTTGGGGTAAAATAAAACGTTAATAGTTTATCTCTTTAAATAAAAAAATGATAATTATAAATAATATTCAATTTAATGCGGTGGATATTAACCTCTGATATGCCCCTATTTTGTAGTCAACTAGAGTTTGATCCTTGGTATCACATCCTTGATAAATCATTGATATACTATGGAATATGATAAATAAGGAAAATGTGAGGCCACATTTGCAAAGCATGTGCAATAATTAAAGGAAAGTGTGATATTCGCCCGCCTCATTGAAAGAGGAAAATGATAGCAGTAAGAGATTAAATCATGCAAGAGAAAGAAGGGGAATCAATGCCTTCGCAATTAGGCCATATTGATTGAAAATTGATATTAATTGCCTCCTGACTACACGGTACCTTTATCAAGAAGAGGGGAAATATTACGCTACTTTTAAACTCGGTCACCCTCGAACACAAAACGATATCTGCCGAGAATATTAAAAAATGTTTTAAGCTATTTTACTATATTTTACTACCTATATAGAATTCATTTGTTTACCATAAAAATAATGTTTCGAATCTGCAATGATCCTAATTTGCTAGATTAATTAGATGTTTTTTAATGATTCTCCATAATTTTTTTTTTTGTGTGTGTGAGGTTCTGATTAAGATTTTCGGATTATAAAAAGCGTCTATTTATATTTCTTTTATGTTAATGTTAATTTTTTTTTGTACAGTTTTAATTTTCATTTGTATATATATATATATATATATATATATATATATATATATATATATATATATATATATATATATATATTATGTATTGTGTATATTAACTTTGCCTTTTTGATTAAAGTGCCTATTTATTTTTTCCGTTTTTAACTGCCTAAGGCTTATGTTGAACCTCCTATTTCTGTTTCTTTAATTTTGGCTAGTATTTTTCTCATGGTCTTAATAAGGTGTTATGGTCTTATTTTTTTATTATTTTATTTTTAAATTCAGTTCTTTTCCAAGTAAACCATAAATTTTCCTATTCTCCCCTCTTTACTCATCTGCCGGTGTTCTTCAAGGTAGTATCCTAGGCCCCATCCTCTACATGGTGTATACAGCTGACATCCCAAGTCGTCCTACCACTGTCCTCACCACTTATGCTGATGACACATGTTTATTATCAGTAAACGATGATCCCTTCATTGCCTCCCAAACACTCCAATCCCATATCATAAACATTCAAGAATGGTGTAAAAATGCAGAATCAAACTAAACCCAAACAAATCTCACCAAATAACCTTTACCCTTCGTCGTAAACCTACGACTTCCTGTCCAACAGTATCCTTCAATGATATTCCACTAATCCCTGTCGAACAGATCCGCTACCTAGGACTCCACTTGGACAAATGTCTTACTTGGAATCCACATACAAGACTGAAGCGACAAGAAACTGCTCGTCGTTACAGACTACTTCATCATTTACTAGACAAATGATCAAACCTCCCAATTCATTACAAAAGACTTATTTACATGACTGTTATTAGACCTATTTGGACGTACGGAGTTGAGCTTTGGGGCTCCACTAAACCATCTGGTATCCAATCCTTACTATACAAAATCCTTCGAAAAATCCTAAACGCCCCTTACTTTGTCACCAATAAGCTTATCCATAAACCTACGACTTCTTGTTCTACAGCATCCTTTAGTGACATTCCTCTAATCCCTGTTAAACAGATTCGCTACCTAGGACTCCACTTAGACAAATCCACATACACAGGTATGGAATCCACATACCAGACAAAAACGACAAGAAACTGCTCGTCGTTACAGACTTATTCAACATTTACTAGACTAACATTCAAAGCTCCCAATTAATTACAAAAGACTCATTTACATGACTGTGATTAGATCTATTTGGACGTAAGGAGTTGAACTTCGGGGCTCGACTAAACTATCCAATTCATCTCGTATCCAATCCTTCTCAATGCTCCTTTCTTTGTCACAAATAAACTTACCCATAAAGATGTTAATGTTCCATATGTTGCTGATTTAGCCCAAACAAGATACCAATCCTTTCATAGTAAGCTCCATAACCACTCAAATCCATTATTTTCTCAACTTGCTTCCCACTCCATTCCCGATAACCCTCCGAGGCATCTGAAAAGAATATGGCCTAGAGATCTTCTAGTTTAAAATTTTATTGAAGTGCTACTGATGAGTACTTCTTTTCAAGTTGTAAACATGTCATTGTAATCGTTATCAGCTCATTTACTTGATGTACATATTTGTATAGTTGTATATTTCAATAAATTGATATATATATATATATATATATATATATATATATATATATATATATATATATATATATATAATTCAGTTCTATGTCATCGATCGTCATATATAATGGTCAAGAAATAAACATTCCACTATAGGCTTTATCTTGTGGGATATAACTCTGAAATCAAGTTAATTAGCATTTGACATGATGATTTAATTTAGGCTTCTATTGTCTCCTATCATTTTTATGTAGAGCATAGTTATATATATATATATTTTTTTTTTTTTTTTTTTTTTCCTGCATTTAGCTAATGGCACAAATGTGTTATCGATAAAAAATGATCCCCCAAACACTTCAATCTTATATCTTAAACGTTTAAGAATAGTATTGAAATTGGAAATAAAAAAAAAGAAACTATTGTTCATTGTTAAACAGATCCGATACCTGGGACTGGGTTAGTGGGCAAATGGAAGGAAACTTGCTATCCCCATACACTATTCGTTATTTTCGACTAACGTTCCTAGCTTAGAGTTAATTACAAAAGACTCATTTACATTACAATAATTAAGCTGATTTGGACATAAGGAGTTGAGCTTTAGACTCTAAACAGTTCAATTCAGATCCTTTTAATCCCAAAATTTTCAAATAGTAATTTTATCCTTTATGACCTAAATGATACATACGTTGTTGACTTCATTTCATTGTAAATTCCATAAGTACTCAAATCGGTTTTTGTTATCATTTTACACAAATTTACTTGAAATATACATTGTATACTGTTGCTAATATTATTAAACAATTTTTAAAACAAATCATATTTATATAATAAACAGATTTTAACAAAGTTGAAATTATCGAAATGGATAAAGCTTGTTTAGATAATGGATAAATTAATGCATTGCCGGAATATAACTAATATGGCTTTTTACGCATGAAAAACAGCAAAGAAATAATCATCAAAGGGAAAATAGTGAAAAAGTTCTTTGAGAGAGGGCCTTTGAAGTGCAAAAGCTCCCCTATAAATATAGACTTTTCGATTTGAGGAAACCTCTGTTGTTCGTTCTACTAGAACATTCCAGTTTTTTAGAGTTATGTTTTTTTATTTTATTTGTAAACGCTATCATAAAGTAAACTCTTTTCCACTCAACTTTTTCAAAGGGATTTAGGAAAAAAGTTTCAATTTATTTTGAGTAAACGTGCTTTAACGAATGAACAGTCGATTCGATTTTTTGCCACTGCTTGAATAAAATACTCGAAATTATTTTTAAATACGAAACGTGATAGAAAAGTATTTTTTTATATTTATATAGTAATTTGAATAATGATAGTAATCTTGAGAATAATTGATAATAAATAATTTGTCAACTGGTAATTCTTTGACTGCTAAGTTATGATTAGCGAAAAAAAACTAATAACTAAAAATTACGAATAAACAGTCAAACCAGTAAATAGTATATAAAACTATATTTCATGTTGTTTTTTTTTTTTAAATTGATATTAAAAAAAAAAAAAAAAGCACGTACTCATTTACAAAATTTATATTTTTTTTTGAAAATATTGTAAAGTTGTACTTGTAGTTTCTTGAATAAAAAAATTATTATAGTACTACAAATAAAGAAATAGACAAGAGTAAAAGAATTGATTAAAAAAATCAATGTTATGGACACGGCTATGTGTTGTACGTGAATACGTTTATGTAAGGAGTTATATTATTTAATTAAATATTTTTATTTATGTATTTAGTATAAAAGCAAGGAAACAAATAATTATTTTGTTACAATATAACTTTATTAATTATAGGTCTGCGATACGAAATGTATGACACAAATGGCATACAAATTAAATCGATTTCTGGCAAACGTTAAATCAATACAAGAATTATCTAACGTTGTTGGAAAAGTTTCAATATGAGGTAAATTGAACTCGCTGAGCATGAAGTTTGGCAATGAGCGGTTTTGTGATACATCAACACTAAAGTCTCCAAATATCATAATAACTGGTGTAGTAAGATTAGGCTCGTAATCGGGTATAATTTTAGCGATGTTTTTGGAAAATTTAGCAACGATCAAACTCTTTATAATTTCTGCTAACGCTTTGCCTCGGTGGATATACACACACCCGAATACGGATTTGAAGATGCCATTGGCCTTTACGTTTACTAGAAAGACATCGCCAGGTTTTGCATGATGTTGCAATATATGGCGACTCAACCGGCTTTACGACTTGATGAGGATGATACTGCTACCGATGTTGTAATTGTAATTTGTCTGTTCTTAGCGGTACTACAATATGACCTCAGATCAAAGCTATGTACAGTCACTGGCATGGAATCTTCCATCGAAGTTTCGTTAATTGCCAAATATTCAGATCAGTTAATGATTGTATCGGTATAGATGTATTCTGAGCGCGCGACAAAGCTTTGTGCATTAATGGCGGTAATAAGTATAAAGTAATGCTGATCAGGAACTTTTACGTTCCTGGCAATGCTTGCCGGTCATATGGTTTTTTTATTACCACCGTTCAATTGTTCTTAAGAAGCCCTTTCCAACCGTTTACGATCTCTGTATTTTATATATTTATATAAGCCGACTTTATGTATTTTTTATAATATTTGTTTTTATTCTAACACTTTATTATATACACTGTCACTAATTTAAACTAATGTTTTATATACAATCAATAGATTATGACAGCTGACGAATAAAATTTAAACGAGCTTCTCTAGCTTCTCCTAGTCAAAAGTTATACTAATTGCAAATCTCGATACGCAGCAAAATAACTTTGAAAATTGCAGCCTTTCCCCCTCCACCGCGCGAGATGCGTCACAGTTCTCGCTTATCGTAATGGGTTATTTGATCCTTTAGCTATCCAGTGGTATAATTTAATTTTGGATGTAGAGGATAGATTCGGAAGTACAACGCCAAACTGTATTTCCTAATTTTGTTATCATTAGGTTTTTTGGATTGCCTCCGTATTGTAGCAAATTTAAAGACGTATTCACGTCAAAACAAACCTACACAACCGAATAAACAATGCTATTATTATAATAATAAATGATGGTGAAAATATAGTACAATGAAATAACTCTATTATGAATTAGTTGTTTGTATTAATGAACCATTTTATGTTCTTTTTTTTTATTTTCATCTTTACTAATAATTACATAGAATCCTCGGCAGACGGACGTTGTTCATTGTCTAAAATATGAACATAAAATTATCTTGGTTCGGTCAATGCGAGGAAACGTGGTACATATTTTTCGGATAGTTATATGTTTATATTCATTTCTCGGTTATAGATAATATAAGTTTATGATAAGTTAAGTAGGTAATGTAGTTCTAACTGGTGAGGTTAATATTACGTGCAATCACGACGTGTTTTTTTTTTTTTTTATCTCCGACTTAATTGAAATCAAATATATTAACAATAATACAGTTCTTGTATTTCCTTTTAGTATTTTAAGATCTATCTTCTTCGCCATTTCTGAAAGTTCTTTTTCTGAAGGTACTTCTAATACATGACGAGTGGAGGAAACACTCTGCTGGAACTAAGTGTTGTACTAGAATTTTCTTTAGACACTAGATTCTAGTGTAACCATGAAACGGGAATCTAATATTGAAAACATTGATATTTATTAATAATACTAATTTTATTATTATTGAGTAACAATAATAAATGTAAGGAACGGTTACTCCCTTGAAATCCTGCCCCTTTAAAAACAGTACCGTGTCAAAAATTAGTTTATAAAAAGCATAATTGTAAATATACTGGTATTTTTGAACCAGGGGACTTTTGATAAGAAAACAAACTTTATCTCCTTAAATTTGTTTATTAGAAAATCCTAGGTAACGTTTGTTTCTTGGCTCATCCCATATTTTTAAGCTCTGCTATATTATCTGCAAGTCTAATACTCATTGGACATAGACATTAGAATTGATCGAGTTACAAAAAAATGTTGGTCTTCTTTTTCATCATAACTGTCAATAACAAGAAATTAGCGTATTTATTTTTCGATGCAAAGCTTGTAAAACCGCAAATAATAAATACATAAAAATAAAATATTCATCTGTTTTGAAAATTTATTCTAGCTTTAACATCTTGAAATTTGGATCCATTTACTTGGAATGGTTAAAAAATTATGTACCACTAGCAACCCATGAAATCTTGGATTCAGTACATAGGTTAGGATACACTGCTACTAGAACGTTTGTGAATGGAGGTGATATGGCCTAAATCACGCTTAAACACCAAGATTTCCTCCGATTAAGGGTACCCACTTTATTGAGGCTGGGTGTGCACCAGGAGGGTCTCCGGGCCTAAATCACGCTCAACTTGGAATGATGAAAGTTGTATAACATGGTTTTTTTTACTTAAAAACTAATTTTTTCGTCATCTATTTATACTATTTACAATGTGAAAAAAATAATGAATCTTTTCTGCGTCAATAGATGATTGATTAAGAGGACGAGTATAACTTCGTCAGTGTATAAACTCTTATCAAAATCATTTTCTTCACACCTTGATTCGGTTCAATGATCGGCTAAAATGATACGTAAATGACGTTTAAAGGTAAGTAAGGTTGTGCCCTGCCTTACAGGATTAGTTATTGTTGAACAATGCTCAAGAATATACAACTGCCAGGTCTATACAACTCCATGAAGAGGGTTCGAGTGAATATAAAATCATTAATTTAACAGACTAGCTATAAAAACATCTCGTTGTTCTCTACTAAAGAAAAATTATAAAATTTAGAAAATTATTTTTATTTCATTGTATTTACCTAATTCCCAAGTACAATCGTTATTATTTTCGAAGTTATGCGATACCGGAGATTAAATTTTTACAATTACAGATAATTCAAAGGTAATATTTAACTGATTTTAATTCATTTTGGTTTTTATGCAGAGCTCTTGGAATTGTATTTACTTTTATGATAGATAAACTTCTTCAGTAATGGGGGGAGGATTTGAAATGTTTACACTGGCTGATGAATTTCATCAAGAGATAGAATTGATCTCGGGTTGTTAATTAATTCTTTGCTATGATCCTCCAGTATGTAATATAATGAACGATCCATCATTCTAAAGAAAACACCATCAATTTTGATTTGAGGTTACCCTCCCCTCCCCACTGATGAGTATTCTCTGAAACTCTTCCATCTTTACTGTTGGTCTTAAAAATAAAGTTTCCTGAAGATATTTTTTTTTTTTTTTACCATGGCTGAGTTTAATTTAGTTTGCTTACCAACTGATTAAATCTTCATAAATAATATAAAATAAATTTTAAAAAATAACCTAAAAGTGTGAGAATAAAAAAAAAAAAAAAAAAAAAAAAAAAAAAAAATAAATTGAATTCATAAAATTAATAATTCACTTAAATGTATTATTAGTATATTATTAGTATTCCTTCAAAAAGTAAAGGTTAATTTAGTGTTCTATTCACTAAAAAATCGAAATAACTTTTTAAGGGTTAAGTGGATTAAAAAAGAAAAAACTATTTTAAGATTCTTTGCATTAAAAAAAAAAATATGACTGTTTTTATTAGTAATAAGATAAGAAATGGGAGTTTCTTCAAGTGACTAAGTATTTAAAAAATAAATGTAAATATAATTATATATATTCTGAATTCACATGTAATAACGATATTTTTATTAAAAGCTGGTATATTCTAATCCATCTATGTCTGTATGCATGCATATATGTATTACAAAAACATAGAATTTTCTTAGATGTCAAAAAGGCAGAAGGTTATAAAAAAAATTCTAACAGAATACACTATATTAAATGTGTTTGTGAGTAAATTTAATTGCATGAATAATATTTTAACTGTGAAAAAAATTAATATATTAAAAAGTATCTACTTTCTTTAAAAGAGTATTTCGTTGTCTTATCTTATATTAGGTTAAAAAAGAAAGTGAAAACTCTTAGACGAAGCTTGTTAAGAAGTTTTAGACATTGAGAATGCAGCCAGGCAATTTTTGACTAAAAAAATAAAATAAAAAAAAACATTTCTTTATATACGAATTAATAAGTAACTGAAAACCTTAATTTTTATTTTCTATTTTCCGTAGGTTTATTGTTTTCCTACTGTTAAAACTTTATTCATCTCTCATTATGTATTATTTATAATCTACTTTTGTAGATGTACTGTTACTCGGCCAACGGTTGTGAAAGAAGAGGATTTGGCAAGAATTCACCAGGTTATTTTCCCAATTAAGGATACCCTCCTTTTTTAGAGTCTGGGTTTGCCGTAGGAGCTAAAATGACAATTCTTATTTATAATATGTAATGAGAGATGAATAAAGTTTTAACATTCGGAAAACAAAAATCCCACAGAAAATAAAAATTAAGGTTATATAAAGAAATGTTTTTGTGTTTTTTTTTTAATCAAAAATTCTCAATTATGTAATTTGTTTTGTTATATTTTTAAATATTCGAAATAAGTAAGGATGGAAATAATTAAGAAATGTAAAACAATAAAATAAAGTATTACAAGGAAAAAATAAAATGATTAATGATTGTATCTGACAATATCTACGGTCTTAAGGTTTAAATTAATTAGTTAGTAAGAATATTGGTTAGTTGTAATTACAAAACACAGTTGCAAAACCTATATAGCTCATCGTAATTACCGTTGATCGAAGACAAAGACCCTTCCCCCTCCCCCCCCTTCAACCTTTGCCATAATTGAACATAATAGCCTGGAGGTCTCATAGCCTGGTCCCTGCTCCCTGGTCGGGACCCCGAGTTATAACTCATGTCTCGAGATTTACGAGGTAGCCGCCATGATTCATGGTTTTACGGCTAACTCCGTTTTTTCCCCTATCTTTTTCTTCTTGTGATGAAGGTTCCCTGCCTTGTTCCCTTTGGGTTGGTATTATTGCCGTATTCGATTCATCTGTTGCCACTAATCGTTCCAATATTTTACAATGCCCGGAGCAGAATTTGACAAAGAACCCGTACTATTAATAAACACTGTCCATTTCTTCGAAATCGATGATATCAAAATTTAAGTACCATCTACACTCTTAAAAATTTTTATCAGATTTCCTCTTTCAATGTTTCCAGATTTTATTCATCCTTTAATGTATTCATTCAACAAACATATTGAGATTTCCTCTGGAATGTTCACCATGACAGATAATATGATGAAGTTAAAATTTTGTTTGTATCCAATCCTTAATACCCTAGATGCCCCTTACTTCGTCACCAATAAACTTATCCATAAAGACCATAATGTTCCATATGTTGCTGAGTTATCACAAACCAGATACCAATCCTTTCATAGTAAGCTCTATAGCAACTCAAATCCATTAGTTTCTCAACTTGCTTCCCACTCCATTCCCGATAATCCTCCGAGTCATCTGAAAAGAAGATGGCCTAGAGATATTCTAGTGTATAATTTTTATTGAGTGCTGCTGATGAGTAGTTCTTTTCAAGTTTTGACATCTTATTGCAATCAATATCAGCTCATTTGCTTGATGAATATATTTGTACAGTTGTAAATTTCAATAAATTGATATAAAAAAAAAAATTGTTTGTGTAGGAATATGTATATATATATATATATATATATATATATATATATATATTTTTCATCAATTATTGAAATTTACAATTGTACCAATATAGATCAAGTAAACATGTTAAAAACGTTTACAATAGCTCGTCAAAACTTGAAAAGAACTACTTATCAGTAGCACTTCAATAAAAATTCTACACTAGAAGATCTCTAGGCCATCTCCTTTTCAGACGCCTCGGAGGATTATCGAGAATGGAGTGGGAATCAATTTGAGAAACTAGTGGATTTGAGTGCTTATGGAACTTACTATGAAAGGTTAGGTATCTTGTTTGGGCTAAATCAGCAACATATGGAAGATTAAGATCTTTATGGGTAAGTTTATTTGTGACAAAGAAAGGAGCATTGAGAAGGATTGGATACGAGATGAATTGGATAGTTTAGTCGAGCCCCGAAGTTCAACTCCGTACGTCCAAATAGATCTAATCACAGTCATGTAAATGAGTCTTTTGTAATTAATTGGGAGCTTTGAATGTTTGTCTAGTAAATGTTGAATAGGTCTGTAACGACGAGCAGTTTCTTGTCGTTTTTGTCTGGTATGTGGATTCCATACCTGTGTTTGTGGATTTGTCTAAGTGGAGTCCTAGGTAGCGAATCTGTTCAACAGGGATTAGAAGAATATCACTAAAGGATGCTGTAGAACAAGAAGTCGTAGGTTTACGACAAAGACTAAGATTATTTGGTGAGATTTTTTTAAGATTAATTTTGATTCTCCATTTTTGACACAATTCTTGAATGTTTAGAATATAGAATTGGAGTGTTTAAGAGGCAATGAAAGGATCATTAGGAAAATATAATGTTGGAATTCATTATTTGGATTTCATTATTATAATAATCAGAATTGTAATGAATAACAATGATATGTTCAACTATTTGGAATAACAGGATTTCCGAAGCCTAATTAGGATCACTTATTGTTAATGCCGGATGTAAATTTCAGTTCAGCAAAATCGTCATTTCGTTCACTTACATTTATACCTGGTAATTATTTGTTTATTTTTTTTAAATTGACTGCTTCACTAATTCTTCAATTCTTGAAACCGTATGACGAGACTGCTTTAAAAAGTTAAATATAAAACTCTATTTCAATAAATCACAGGACATCGTGTTCAACCATGAAATCTCTCTTGGATGCCTGTTTTCATTGTCCAAAAACCCATTTCTATACTAAAAAAAAAAAAAAAAAAATCATAACTTTAAGGCTCACATTGATTAAAATAAGGGCTGAATGTCTGAATGTCTAGGACGGGAGACCCTCTTAGCGCACACCCAGCCTCTATAAAGTTGGTAACCTTAATTGGAGAAAACCCTGGCGATTGAGCGTGAGTTAGGCTAAATCTCCTCCTTTCACAACCGTTGGCCTAGTAACGGTACATCCTTATCTAAGTAATGAACCCAAGACCCTTCTTATTATATTGTAGTGGTATTGTTAGTGGTACATGATTATTTATTTTATTATTAGATTTATATATAGGAAAAATTGTTTTTAGACATATCCATGTACTTAAATATACAATAGCTAATAAGAAATGCTTAGTTTAAGGGTTCGTTTGCGTTAGAGATACAAAAATCAATTAGGAGCGGAGACTCTTGTTTCGAGTGGAGCAACGCATTGACCTACGATATGTAATGAGCGTCGATAATCGCATATTTTGTGTGTTTTTTTTTTTATTATTTCACTGAAATATTTTTAAGGAATTATCTCAATAATATTTGATACTAAAAAAGTGTATTATTAACTCTTTTTTTGCGAAAAGAAAAAAAAATTTAATTACTTGGTTTTTTATCATCATTTCCTGTTCTTGTAAATTGGGTCTTAGAAAGTATTTAAAATATTTCTAGTAGTACATCCTAACTTTTCAGTAACATGTAGACAAAAGTTTTTTATTCTCATTTCCTTTCACACATATGTCCAGTCAATTTTGTTAATGTATAAATGTATAAATGGAATTCCACTCATATCCTTCAGTATTAAAAGAGAGGGCTGGAAATTCACGTTATTTTCGTATACCTCCAGCAAATTATCATTGATTATCAAAATGATTAATTTTGAAGAACCATTTTCTTTTTTAATTGGATTATAATTTCAATTTTTTGAATACATCTCTCAGTGTTTTGGCTTTCAACGTAGCTCTCATCGCTTATTACAGGATCAATATTAACACGCTCTAATTATGAAACCACCCTGTCATATTGAGAACCACTTCACTGAGCAATTTGTGAGTGGCATACACACAAAATCTGCGAACATATTTCGATGATATAATAATAATCATCATGCATATTATAACATAATCATACAGGATATGGACTAGACCTACCTGGCGATCTTCTCCGAAGGATGAAAACAAGACAGATGAGAGATCTACTAAGCCAAAAAATATTAAAATTTTTTTTGTATTTATTGTTCGTGTTATCATACCTTGAGGAGTTACTATTAAATAACGCTTTCTCCCAAGCCAACAATGCTATGCACTAGTCTTGCTAACAATACTATACTTACTTTTGTGGCATAAACAAATTACTTTTATATATTTGTTTTAATTTACCCATTAATTATATTTTAAGTCTAAAAAAATCCACTGATCCCTGTTGAATAGATCCGCTAGCTAGGGCTCCAACTGGACAAACGTTTAACTTGGAATCCCCATACAAGAATCAAACGACAGGAAATTGATTTCTTCAACATTTACTAGATAAACGTTTAAAACTTCCGATTTGCTACAAAAGCCTCTTTTGCATGACAATTATCAGACCTATTTGGACATTTGGAGTTGAGCTTTAGGGCTCCACTAAACTATCTAACTCATCTCGTATCCAATCCTTGCAATAAAAAATCCTTAACGCTCCTTACTTAGTCACAAATAAACTTATACAGACCTCAATGTTCCACATGCTGGTGATTTAGCCCAAACCAGATACCTATCCTTTCATAGTTAACTCCTTAACCATTCAAATCCAGTAGTCTCTCAACTTGCTTCCCATTCTATTCCTGACAACACTCCGAGGCATCTGAAAAGAAGATGGCCTCGGGATCTTCTCAATTCAACCTTTTTTTTTTTATGTGCAGTTGCATTTCAAAAAGTAGATAATATAAAAAAAAAGTCTAAAAACTTCACTAAGATTTGCCTAACCTTCATTGACGATTTCATGTCAGACTTCATGTATATAATTACCTACACATTACTAACATGATGGTTACTGTCTCATTAATGAAGGTTGAAAAGAAGTTGGTTGAGAGATCTGCTCAAATAAATATATATATATTTTTAATTAATTTCAGGAGAAGGTACTGTAGAGTGTTACTCCACCTCATAAATACAAGACATGTATTGTAACATGTTCATTAGTAACATTTATAACAGTTGTGAATAAAAAAAAAAAAAATTAAGTCAAAAAAGTATACATAAAAGATCACATAATCAATCATATTAGTCTCTTAATAATATTTACGTGGTAGAAAATAACTCATCAACATTTTCGAGTCTGATATAGTAAAATTAAATTATGTTTTCTTCCTATTTATTTTGATAATCTATTAAAATGATGATGTTATACTATTTAAAAACTTGAATTTAAAACAGGATTATCACCATGTTTTCAATTTTTTATGATTTTCATAGATTTATTATTTATCGAAGACCCGTTGCACTTAAGATAGATAGCATTCTATCAATCACTTCCCGTACTCAGGTGCATTTTGTTCTGGTTATCCGAACCCATTAGCTAAAAAGTAGGCATCGATTTTTAACAGAGATCGGGAACATGTTTTTTCTCAGAATGACTCCACAGCTGCTGAGCTCTAGGGCCAGGAAGAACATTTGTAGTAATATACTACGCAGCGATAAATAATGGAAGTACTTCAATCTGTATTGGAGGATAGGGAATGGTTCTTTAAGTGAGGAATGTTCCCCCTTATATTGTAGGGTAGCATATTGATAAAGTGTATTTCTCCTATTGAGGCATAATATGTAGATATTGTTATTATATATATATATATATATATATATATATAGCTACTAGATGTAGCAAGTAAATTACATGCAAATGTAATTTTAAGAATACAAATTAAATTTATATTTATTTATATTTTTAAAGCGTATTTCACTTAAAACCTCATTCATTCTCAAAAGTGGCTGGTACTATTTTTTTCTTTTAAATCCTTTTATTGTCGTTTTTAACTTTTTATAATCCTAATATATATATTTGTATATGTATACGTTTAATAAGGCTTTTGAGCTTCAGTCAATAAAATAACAACTTATTTAAGCGACGTTAGGAGACTATAATGTTCTCATAATCATGCTCTACAGTAAAAAACCAAGTGACAATAAAATTAAATAGCTTACACAGGTTATTTCAAATCATAAAGTTAGCTACAATAAAAATATATAAAACATGCGTTAGAATTTGTACTACATATAATTACAAAATATAGAGGAGCACGAAACTACTTGCAATTTTACTAGTGGATATGCTATTCGAATCAACTACTAAATATAACAATTCCAGTATACAACCGAATTGACAAATTTCCGAAAAACTATTAGAGATGGGTATTTCCAAAGATTTTCCCAGGTACAGTCAGATGGAATTTCCGTATTTCTGTGTGATATATAAATGGATAAATGATTACTGGTTTCAGCTGTATATTATTATAAATTTATATTATTAGCCTGATATATTAAATTGGAATAACATGTTTTAAGATTTAGGACGTCAGAATTTTTGTTTATTGCGCGATTTTTAAATTGTCTATGGTTATCTTTTCTTTAATATTTCGTTTAAAATTATTTTGTTCATGGTTTTCAAATTTAATAAACTTTTCTTTTTTTTCTGTAATGTGTGTTGAGAGCTGTTTGGTCTAGTTTGTACTTGATTTATGTTGATAAACACGTCTTTTGAGATATTGTTCCAATGTACCGAAATAGAATTTTCCACAACTATCTCCACATGGTATTTCGTAAACTATATTAGATTGTAATTCCAAGTTATCTGTATCTTTGGTTTTGGTTTTGAATAATTTATCTATGGTGGACGTATTTTTGAATGTTACAGTATAATCAGTTTTATGGTTAGTTTTATATGTTTTATGGTTATCAGTATATATGTGTATATGTAGAAATCTGCTTCATTCAATGAGTAAATATGTGGGAAAATCAATACAGTAACATGACAATAACTTGAAAAGAAACCACCCATTTGTGGTGGTATATAGATCCCGAGGCCACTTTCTTTTCAGACACATTAGAGGGTTATCGGGAAGGAAATGTGAAGCAAGTTAAAACACTAGTGGATTTGTGTGGTTATGGAGTTTAATAGGAAAGGATAGGCAGGTATCTGGATTGGGCTAAATCAGAAACATATGAGATATTTAAGATTTTTATAAATAAGTTCATTTGTGACCAAGTAAGGGTTTATCGAATTTAAGGATTGAATGCGAGGAGAATAGAAAGGTTTAGTTGAGACCCAAAGCTCAACTACGTATGTCCAAATAGATCTATTTACTTTCACGTAAATGAGTC
The DNA here is from genome assembly GCA_003667255.2 of Euschistus heros. NCBI lineage: Eukaryota > Metazoa > Arthropoda > Insecta > Hemiptera > Pentatomidae > Euschistus > Euschistus heros. The sequence continues at coordinate 534,738 of RCWM02000116.1, forward strand.
TTTTGTAATTAATCGGGAGGTTTGAGCGTTAGTCTAGTAAATGTTGTAAAAGTTGAAAACGACGGGCAGTTTCTTGTCGTTAAGTTTTGTTTTTGGGTTCCAAGCAAGTCATTTGTCTAAGTGAAAATCTAGGTAGCGTATCTGTTCAACAGGGAGAATTAGAATATCATTAATGGCTAATTTGAAAAAAAATAAATATTTATAATATGATCTAATATAATCTTTTTTTTATCGATTTTTAAATTTATAATATTTTTCCAGTAAGCATAGGAAACGTAATTTCTCTAATTATGTAATATTTATTTTATTCTACATCAAAATAAAATATTATGATGGTAATGGATTTAAAAGACCATTATCCTTTCTTGTAGGCAGTAGAATTCCAACAGTTCAAAGACAAGATCTTAAGACTCCTTTTCCCCTACCCCAGTTCCTCAGCTGTCTAAAGATATAATTCACAAGCTGAAATTAAGTTTTCACTATTCAATTGTTCCAAACGAGTTAAACTCACTCCGGGACATTCCATTCCACCTTCCATTAAATATTCACAGAAGTTTTGAATTAGAATGGGGAGGAGGGTTGAACTTTTAATAAATATATAATTGAAACAGAAAACAGGTCAAAGCGGAGATAAATTAAAAATTAAGTAGAACGAGAAAAAATAAATTCCATTATTCAGTAATGTCTTTTATTTTATTTTCTGAGGAAGAACCTAATTCAGAATTTTAATTTAATAAAATGAAACCCTCTTATATCTTTGTTTGTTTTTAACTTAACCATAATAACGATAAGCGGATGAAAGGTATTACATCAGGGAAAGTAGCAGGCATGAAGGTCAGTTAATTTTAAAATTAATTTAACGAAGAAGTAAAATCGGATTAAGTAAAATCGCTATTCCTAATATTAAAAATATATTTTTTTTCTTTATTTATGGTTTTTAATCTTTGCCATTTGGAAATAAAATTGGACAAGTAGATTAAATAATGCACCGGGCAACAAATTTTAGTTTTCTACAAATCGAATGAAAGTAGGCGAATCGTAATGTCAGTGTTATTCTTTAATACAATTTGGGCATTTTTAGGACACACACACACACACACACATATATATATATATATATATATATATATATATATATATATATATATATATATATGTTTTTAATATATATATCCTACAAATCGAATATATATAGACACACACACACACACACACACAAATGAATATCCCACATGTATTTCTAAAGTAACTCAATTAATAAACCTGAATTTTTTATTTATCATCTTGTTTAAATTCAACACTTCTATGAAACACCAAAAATGTATGGAACAAACTTCAAATCCCTGCTGATACATCTCACTGGCGGTTGGGACTAAAAAATAATTCAGGTACACTTTTAATATTTTGTACAAGACTTTAAGAGTTTTATTTATTTATTAATGCTTGTTTTTGACTTGTGTCACTTTAGAAATACGTGTACGATATATACATACAATATTTAAAAAAAAAAAAAAAGTATATTAACACAGAACTTCGAAGCGCTGCCCTGAACACCGGTGATTTTGGACTTAAATAGTATTTATTTATTAAGTATTAGGTAATTAACAGATTAGAATTATTGTTTTGATGGAAATAGAGAATACATAATTACTTAATATGCTGAAACAGTTAAATGAATGAATATATGTCTTTCAACCGTAAAACGTTATTCATATTAATTTTTTTATGCAATCCTCCCCCATTCCTGTCTACCATACTATCATTGGTATAGCATTCAAATATATGCACAAAAAATCAAGTAATGTGCGTATTTTACTCTGACAGTAAACGCATAGATTAAATGCCATTCCCTTCAATCGAAGTTCATTAAAAAAAAAAAAAAAAAACTGGCTTTAGCTTAGCATATTAAATATGAAATTTCATACGAAACCTCTGCCTAGCAGTTTATTTTTATGTCCCTGTCAACTCCGTATAAGCCAGTCATCTTTTAACCATGTTAAAGGGTTGCTTGTGAGTTAATAAACGAATTATGCGAAAACGGTGAGTGATTACTACATATAACGATAGCTACAATGGCGAAGTTTAAGGGGCTAAATGTAAAATTGGACAAAATAAAAAAAATAATACTCATTAATTATTAATGCCTTATATTTAAAAGACCGAGCTTAAGCTTGGAGAAAGGAAGTGGCGGTGTAAAAGGAAAGGATCTAAATAAGCAACTACAAACTTTAATTGAAGGAATAAAAGTTTTAATAAGGCTCGGCAGAACTACTTAAGTTCTCATTCCCACGAATAATTAAATAATATTCCCTTTAGAATTGAATCGATGAATAAATTAACTCCATGCAAGGATATTTGAACCTGGAATAACCCGAACCCCAATCCAGCCTGTATTAGGTTTCCCGATCGGAAATATATTTGTGAATTACCTATCGGCGACTGGCAAATTAGGCCTGATGATATTGGCCCGAAATGAACCGAGCTAGGGCAGTTAACTCCCCCGAAAGCTTGTTAGTTTCCTAGTTCCCAACTTAGTTTATCATCGAATTATCGAAATCCAGTTTCCTAATTGACTTTTGAATTTACTGTTCCTTAATTTAACTTTCCCCGAAATGTTTTGGAGACGGTGTTCTTGGATGTGGCAGGAACCAGAGTAATGGTTTGTTAAACTCTGAAATTGCTAAAAGAACATACAATTTTTTAAATATGTTGTATTATATAAACTAATACAATATTTATTTATTATTTAACTAATATCAACTTTAGGGTCAGATAAATATCAAGTGGCAAGATATAGAACACAGAAAAATAAATCAGGATTTCCCTTCGGTGTTCAGTGAAAACCGATGATCAGTTGAACAATTTTTTTGTAAGCTGTATCGAAACCCTAATGTGTTTGACAACATTATATTACAATTTGATTGTACACCTGACATACATACCTTAGAAATCTTAGATACTCGGTGCAGTAGATCTCTTTTAACTTCTCCATTGCAGTCTTGAGCTACTGTACCTACAGATTCCCTGGTCTTCCTATATATTTGTTCTATTATCACGTCATGGATGGAATAGGAAAAGAAATGTTGGAATCTCTTAGAACTGTTTTCCTCTAAAAAAGTAGGTGGATAGGTCGCATAAAGCATTTATTACGATTGTATTTTAATTTGTATTGTTTAAATTTCACTAATCATTTTCCCTAATCTTCTTTACTCATTAATTCAGTGGTGCTTATTGTCCTTAGGGCAGAGGGCAATGTTTCGGCTTTAAAAAACAATTTAAAAACATATTTAAAAAAACATTGCTAACTACAAGAGCCCTTCGCATAGTTTCTACTCTAACTATTTCTTTGTAATTGTCAAATTTATGATATTTGGACAACTCAAACATTTACTAGAAAAACTTTCAAAGGTTTCAATTAATTAAAAAAATCCCATTTGAATGTCAGTAATTAAACCGATTTGGACATACACAGTTGAGCTTTGGGGTCCGCTAGATCTTCTGATTCATCACCTATCCAATCCTTACAACCCAAAATCCTTAATAAAATCGCCAATGCTCCTTAATATGTCACAAACAAACTTATTCATTAAGTTGCGAATGCATCATTTGCTGTAAAATTGGAGTAATCCAATTACCCATCATTCTTTGAAAAAGTCCATACTTATTCGAATCCAACAGTCTTCCCAACTCGCTTACCACTCTACTCGACAACCCTCCCAAAAAAAAAAAAAAAAAAAAAAAAAAAAAAAAAAAAAAAAAAAAAAAAAAAAAAAAAAAAAAAAAAAAAAAATTGTACATAGTTGTAAATACCAAAAATATATATTTAAAAAAACGTAGTATTGTAAATTAAAATAATGAATTATTATCTTGGCGTTATAATAACAACGGTAATCAAGAAGCGATATTTGCCGATATAGCCTGACTAAGCAAACGTTAGCTTCGCACCAGTTTTAAACAATAACTAGCTCATTTCCAGGGACCTATATTTTGCTTTAATAATTCCAAACCCAGTGGAGGTCCTGTGACCGCACTATTTCTTCGATATATCGATTCTAGCTACATAAATTGTTGCTGAAGGTACACTACATCGATTTCCTTTAGTTGGGCAATATCTGCTCGGCTTCCCTACAATTTCCTGGGCTGCTGATCACTGTCTCCGGCCGCCGATCTATTCGCTTGTTTTGCTCCATAGCTATCTCGTCTAGGAAGTTTGAAAACTATCCTTATTTTCTTTACTCATTTACTTTTCCATCCAACTCGGTTATTTGTAAAAATAATCTATAAATTCTATTTATTAACTTTTTTTTTTTAACAATTCTTTTAAATTGTACTGTAATATTATGATTGTTTTATGACAAAATTGGCCAAGTTTCAGATTTCGAATTTTTACATCAAAATTTATTGAGAAAATCTATAGTATAGTTTTATTTCATAGTTGGGATTTTAACATTAATAATAGTTGATATAATTGAGAATGCACGTTGTCGTTTTGGAAGAAGACTGTCACAACTTAAAAGTCATTAATTTTCAGAAGAAACGTTTATTGTTTTGCATTAACTTTAATTAGAAACATATCTTCCTAGCAATTATATATTCGAATAAAAAAATTAGGGATTGAATTTGTTACTAGTACTTATAAAATGTATCATTAGTGCTAATACGCAATCTTCTTTTTCGGCAAAAAAAAATATATTTACTTTGAAAATAATATAAATATTCTTCATAAAAAGTATAAAAAATTATTTTTTAATTTAATATGAAAAGTATTTTAACAAGGCAGGTCCTTCATAAACAATGATTCACTGAATTCATTTATAAATGTAATAAATGATTAGATACATAACTTTGTCACATTTTTCGCATCGTACGCGTGAAAAACCATTTTTGTGCTGAAATTCTGGTGATCATCCCTTTCTTTAATAAAAGAATTTTTGAGGGTAATTCTGGTACACGATTTAATCTTCATTTCAAACAGGTCACATTTATGGCAAGTATCTTTCTTAGGCGGCTTGAAGGCTAAATTTAATTCATGGAAAACTCTTAGGTAACCGACATTGATACCGGACTAGAATCTGTTTCCCCTTGTACATGAGTACATCTTTGAAACGGACAAATCTCCACTCAAATATTGCTTTTGTGTACTTTTCCTACAATAATGACTTTCGTATCGAGGGAAACAGTTAATATGTTCTTTTATTTTTCGATTTGAGATGACGTAATTTTATTTTTTGGTGGAGCAATGCCCCCTGATCAGGAAGAACAATTCCTAGTGGAGATTTTTTTGTTATGTGACATAACGATTTCAATTAATAAACGCTCTGGTTTCGCCCAACGTACTTGTAAGACATGATTTGCAAACTGGTATTCAATATTTCCAATATTAAACATGTATTTACAACTAACTTCTCTATTTTTGACGCGTTTTGTGCTCTGAGATTTTTTTGGTTCAATTTTTATACAGGAAGCTAACAAAATTGGCTCTGCTATCTCTACTACCTAATTTCCAGTATTATCAAATATGATAGATCTATTTTCATCGGACAAGTTATCTTTGCATTTCATGCGACACATTTTCAGTGGACCCATACTACGAGCTTCAACTAGTTTGTTGGTAGACGAAATATATGATTTACCTGAGTTTTCTCAGCTTTTTGTTTTGAATTCTCTCTTTCCTAGACAATTTCCGTTTATTCTGATTTGTGTCTACTGTTGCAGAAACGGTAACAGCATTCTCGGTTGATAATTCAAGTCACATCTAAGCTGGTTTGTTTGATCTTCTTCTCTATTCAAGACGCTCTCCACCAACTTCTTATCTTTTGCAGCTAGCCTTTTGTCTTAGTCTTTTTTCTGTAACAATGAATTTTAAAAAGATATTAGCTCACAGAGCCACTAGTATCATTTTTATTTTACACAGGTTTAAATTTTTTTAAAGCAATTACCTTCAATTTCTTCATCAGAAGAAGCAGATCAATATTGTCAAGATCTACCGTCGGGTCAGCATCACTGTCGTCTGACAAATTTAAATCTAAAATAATAAGTCAATAGCATAAAATTTTAAATAATAAAAGCTTGAAAGAATTAATTACAGTAATTTGAATATTACCTTCATAAACAAAACCAGGAACCACATTTTTAATATTTTCTTGAGGGGACCCAAGCACATCGGTTCTTTCTCTTTATTTCCCTCTGACGAACAACTTGGATTGGTGAAAATAAGGTAGTTTCATTTGGGGTGGATCTATTTTCCACATTCTCTCTTAACTTCCGTAAAAATTCACTTCTCCGGTTAAACATTATTTTTAAGTAATTGAAAAAAAAACAAAAAAACAACTGAATTGTATGAAAAACCAAAGTTGAACTGGCAATAGTAGAAAGGAACTGGAGAAACAATGTGTTAGAGAAGGGAAAAAAAGCTCTTGGAAAATATGGTTTGCTAAGAAAATAATATTTCTTAGAGATCAATATTGAACTTAATTATTAAGTACTTTCCAGAATAGTAGCAGCCTATGGGGCTAAATTATCATATTCCAAGAATACGTCAAGATTCTGGTAACTTAATTTACCGTAAGATAACATCTATACTTCATTTAGTAATAAACTGTTAATACTAGTTACTGAATTTCATTGTTTATCTTATATTTTGAAATAAGTTGTTATTTCAACTTACTTATTGAAATGTAGTCTATAAGTTTGGAAAACATAGTTAAGTTAACTTACTTGGAGGAAATTTTTAATCCTCTTGGGAATAATGTAGTTATATTGAATTACCGATTTGAATAATTTGTTTGTGGCAGAAATAACAGGCAAGTAAAGTTACTGAAAATTAACAACTGATTTAAAAATACCTGAAAACGCACATCGCTGTAACTTTTTTTCTAATTGGAATCTAAGTTAACGATTTCTTCACAAAGTAAAGCTATTCATAAACTACATAGTAGTAGTGTAACTCATTTTCCAGGTAACTCGACTTACAACTTCTTCACGACAGCCACGGAATTTATCATGTGGAATGTTTTATGAGACTTATATAAAATAAAATAAAATTGCGTTTATACACATTAAGTATTTCTTTGTCAACAACATTAGTGTCATAAGAGGTTTATAAATTGTCATAAAAGTTTCTGTGATACTGTAGTACAACTTTTTTTTTTTTTAATCAATATAAGTAATAAAAACTTAGTAACAACTCTTTTGTGATTGTCTTTTCCATTGAGGTAATGATAAGTTGTAAAAATGGCAGAATGTCACAAGTGCTATCAAGCAGCAATTTAAAAATTTACACTTAAAACAGTTTTCTCCTTGGATTCATACATTTTACCAATGTTTCAATTTTCAGGTTATTATTGGTTTGGAACTAATAATTAGTTTTAATCGTATGTTTAAAACTGATCATAATTTAATTTTAACTATAAAAAAGTAACCCTGTTTAGAATAAAAACTGCATACACTAGTTGTCGGTGGGATTTTTATGGATGTCTCTCATAAAATTGTCTTTAATAACATTATATGTGCGTTTCTCCTGGCCTCACCTCCTTGAATAGATCCCTTAGGCCTTGTATTTAAAGAGGTTGATTTAGGAATCAGAACTTATAGTATTATATCAGCAGGGTAAACTAGACGGTTATATACATCCATTTTTTTAATTTTTAAAAATACTATAAGTTAAACTATAAAAATAGATTCATTTCCAATGTTTAGTCCCGAAAAATAATCTTTCAAGATTTATAATGCTACTTTGTTTAAAGATTTGTTAAAATATATCGATAGAGTGGCAATCACTGATTAATTTATTAAATAATATGAATTTATTATTAATTTATGTTAAACATAATAAGGTTGATTGTAAGGATAATGGTTTAGAAGATGGTCATAGATGCAGTAAGGTTGATAAATTACCCCCCAAATTTAAAATAACTTTGGCACTCCGTTATATATATTTTTCTTTTTAATTTGAATGTGTTATGTATGAATCTGATTGTATCCATGTCCATCTTCTCAACCATTTATTATCAATATCCGATTAAAATATCTTCTAGTTATAATTGCTGGTGTAAATGTTATATTAACGACACCCTTAATGATAGATTCGCACACTTTGTGATAAACACTATTTGTGAGTATTTAAAAGACTTTCTAATACTATTAACAAAAATATTAATTAGAATGAGAAGAAACCAAATAAAATAGTATTTCTCGTTTTTACTTGGTCAAATGTCTGGTCCACGAACTTTGTTAACTTCCTTATTTATAAAATATTTCTGATAGACAGGTATTCCAGTTTTCAATATATAGATATTGACAGTCATATTCACACACTGTGCTTACCTATGTTTCATTTTTCAATGGTAATGAATAAGCACACCCACGTTAAGGAAAAACTTATTTACTCAAATAAAAAAAAATGTTAATATATTATATTAGGAACAATGAATAACTATTAGATTTTTTAATTTATAAAATTTCATTATCGTACAGTTCTATAATTTACCATTTTAACTCCTGGAAATCAAATATATTTCTAGGTATCCTATCATTTAAAAAAAAACAAACAAAAAAACCTGTACCACTTACAACTCATGACGGGTCCTGAGTTCAGTACTTAGGTAAGGCGGTAGTGTTTCTGTGCCAACGGTTGTGAAAGGAGGATATTTGGCGCTCAACTGCCAGGTTTTTCCCCAATTAAGGGTATCCATTTTTAAAGTGGCTGGGTGTGCCCTAGGAGGGTCATCCTCGAATTCGATCCACGGCTGAAATGACAGAACATAAATGTTTTGAAGTCAGTCGGATTCGAACTCCGGCCGGGGTGTATGGTAGTCAAGCGCCTTTCCCACTGAGCTGCCGCACCTCTGTTTTAATTACCTTATGAAAAGTCATTTTGACATGATTTTGTAAGTTACCTGCCTCATATAACTGTAAATATGGTTTCCATGGCACAGTGTCGGGTTACCTGTGACTAGATTGCCTGTCTATTCGGGGCTTGTCGCAAGTGCTCTTCCCACTGAAGCGTATTCAAACAATCGGGTTCAATAACAGTGACAAATCGCTTTTGAACCAATGATTATGGTTACATATTAAGGTCGTTTTAGACCTGTATACAATTCCCTATAAAAAAAAAACCCTATAAATAATCTATTGCACACGCCTAGATAGGAAATTTGTCAAACAAGCTCATTCTCAATCCCATATTTTAGTTTATAAATAACGTATCGGTACCTAAATTTTTCAATTCTCGATTCTTAGTACCGATACCTAAGTTTAAAAATAAATTTCTATTACAAATAATAATATGTATGAGGGTAAACAAAATTTATTTTTTTAAAAAGAAGAGAATCATTCAAGGAAAAAATTAGTAAATAGAAAATAGAATTTATTATCTATTGCATATCCTATGTAAATAGGGACTCGATGGCCGGGTTAGTTGGGGCGTAGGTCTTAGCGCGCTCGTAACCAGAAAGTCGTGTGTTCAAATCCCACCTCGGCGGGTTAAAATTTATTTCGTGGCGAACCCACGAATAAATCTTGACCTTCCCACCCTGGCTAGAATAGGTTGGTGACCTGTAGGATAGCCCGTCCTTCCTGCTCTAGTTTGAGTACATAAGGACGTTAAACCACCAAAAATCAAACAATCTTATGAAAATTAATTATAATTCTGCCAACATATGGAAAAAGAATCCATTTTACGAGATCATATTTAAGAGGAGAGACATTTCAAGGCTTCTGGATTTCACTTATTACTTAACGTATTGCAAATATTTTACTATGGATTTCATTTCAATTAGGAATCAAAAACCTGTATGAACATGTAATGAAATGAAAAATAATCTTTATTCTGGGATAACACAAATCTCCTAAGAATAACAATGCATGATTAAACGGAGATATCTGGCAGTATTCATTTTGTCAGTGCTTTCAGCTTTCGGAGTTTCAATATTCACCTCCTATTTCCTAGTTTTCTAATAGCTAATAAGTATCTTCTACCGATCGATGTTTGACTTTCTGAAGCGAAATTATACATGTATAATTTTTCTCTCATAAAATAAAAATATCGTTTTTTTTAATGTCAATGTATAGTAATTTCATAATAAAGTAAACTACTCACAGAACTATCACCAACGACAGCACTATCGATCGGTTCCAAAAAATTGACTTTCGAACATTGATTCTCGATAACGATTGGTTTTCCAAAGATCGATTAAATCGAGAATCGACATTTAAGATTATTTTTCTACTTGCCTCTATAAGTATCACATTCATCACATTTTTTACGCTGTTTATTTTTCTTGTTTATTCTGAAACAACTCAGCTACAAATTCGCTTATGTTTTATTTATATTTACCATGTCTCTTGGAGTTTTCAAATATTGCAGATTAAGAAATTAAGTAAGAAAAATACAATTATTATTAAAAAAACTTTTATATATTCTGTTTCTGAACCGATAAATGTTTTAAACAAAAGTAATATTATAATATATTATAAATATGTGTAAAATAAAAAACGACCACGAAAGGTTAGACTGACTGGTGGTCTTAATAAGAGGACAGGGGAGGGCTATGAGTCATTATGCGCGGGAATGCGGGGCTCCTCAATTAAGCGGCGCACATTCCCCGCCCGGAATGCGCTCTCCTATCTTAATGAAACTTTATCAGCCTTCCGCTCCAAGGTAAATAATGAAACTGCAACCTATTATCATTTTGCTGATTGTATTTCGGTGCACTCTGTTGTATGATTGAGTTATATTTATAAAATTTTAAGAACGAAAATCAAGCCCTATAAAGAGTATTCTTTCATAAATATCCTATGATAACTAAAGTGATAGCGATTACATTGACTCGATTTCACATTGAAAGCAGCGTAGATTTTAAAATGCAAGATATTGGCTAAAAATATTTTGTAGATGATGGGGAGATGGGTTTACCTTAATTGTCCATCAACCTCTTTACCTTTGTCAAGGCGTAGTCCTTAAAATAATTTGAGAAGATTAAAAAAAAAAACAAAAAAACATTTAAACAAACAACCTTATTTACCTTCCCAGATTATGACACAAAAATAACTTAATTTTTGATTTAGAAAAAAAAACAAAAAAACATATTACTGAAAATATTAAATTGAACAAGAACATGAACAATTAATATTGAGATAAATCAAAGAACGACTTCACATTCAAAACTATTTTTTAGACATCTTTCGTTGAAATAAATCATAGATTTGTCATTGTATCGATATCCTTAAAATGTTATTTCTTATATGTATACGTATAATTTTCTGTTCCTAATATATACATGGTAATGCATTATAAGTGAATGATGGAATGAAATGTATAATCCTACTGAATAGAAAATAAAACAAATATCTCGACGAATTATCTTCCGAATAACTTTTATAAATTCCTCTTCAAAATGAAACAAAACATGCCGCCTTTCTGATTTACTGGTACCAGCCCCCCTCTTCCCTGTGGCACAAAACATCCGGAAGGAAACCTGATCCATCACTGGCTAACAAGACGTGGACAGCAGCCGGGCCTGTAATTAATACGTGAATCATATGAGAGGTAGTGCCATTACTCAGTGGTAGCTGTTTGCAAGACCGGGTGATTACATGGTGACAGTCACCTGATATCGTCCTGTAATCACTGACAGAATCCTGTAAATAATATTCGGGACAAAAGGAGGTCACTATGTTGAGTTGTGGTAGATGTAAAGGTAAAACATATTGAACTCTCAAACTTGTAGAAATGTCTATCAACGTTGTGAACCATTCCTTAATTTATATGTAATTAAATTTGACGTTGTTTACAACTTTATGTAAACTAGTTGGAATAAACAGACGTTTTTATTTATTTTCTATTTTTGAAAAAATAATGTCTATATTATTTTAGTTACATTCATTTTTTGTAAAGTTTTTTAAAATATTTATATATATGTATATATATACATATGCAGTACATATATGTACCTCTTAGTGTACAAAAAAAAAAATGGGTGAAACTAGATCAAAAATGTAGCAAAATGCCCCAAACCTCACTTTTCTACTCCAACCCGTTGCAGATATACGATAAATCAAAGACTTTTTTGAGGAAACCACATTTTTGTTTCCATAAAAGCTGTAATATATCCATTTTATTTAAATATTTTTCAAATTTTGACCACAGTTTCGGATTTAGCATTAATCTTTCTATAATAACAGAGTACCTGTAACCTTGAATTTTACAAACTTGGTATCTAAAGAACAGCTTGATCTTCACCTTATTTGGGGAAGTCACAATGTCGTATTTACTTCAACGCTCACCGTTTATCGAAAAAACTATCGACAAAACGTCAAATCTTACAAAAACTTGCAAATTTAATCAGCTTTCGAATGATATGTTGAACCTAATGATTTTGTTTCGATTTAATGGAAAAATTTACTTATTTTAAACATATTAAACTTTTCATTGGAATAAAAAGCAAAGAAAAAAATTATTGTTTAATAGAAAATAAAGGAAAACTGTCAATAAAGTGACACCAGATCAGAGGATCATATGTTATTACATTTATTTATTTATTACTATAATTTAGGATTTATTTTATTAGATTTTCATTGTAAGGTTTAAAACTCAATGATAATGAACATAAACCTCAATTTTGCTAATAGATCCTGAATGCAGATGATATTAGAGAATACCACTTTTTGCGGTGAATTTATGGCTAGATGGGTCTTTTTTTTACAGGGGAAGGCATTTCTACCGTTTCATGAGGAGTATCGTTGGTTCATTTGTAGCTGTCGAATAGTGTTGAAAAATCATAGTTTGCCCAACAGATTGAATGATGAAATTACAAAGATTTGTTACAAAATATCCTACCACATAATTCATCGCAAAAAGTGGTATTCTTTAATATCATCTGCTTTAAGCTCCTCCACTTTATTCAAAAGCAATACAAACATAAACCAACGATACCCCATTGACAGGTTGAAATGCCTTCCCCTGTGAAAACAGACTCGTCTGTCCATAAAATGCATCTCAAAAGTGGTATTCTTCAACATCATCTCTATTGAAAAGCTAACGGCAAAATTGAGGTCTATGTTCATTATCATTAGGTTTTAAACCTTACATTGAAAATCTAATAAAATAAATCATAAATGATAATAATAAATAAACAAATGTAATAACATAAGATCCTCTGATCTGGTGTCACTTTAATGACATTTTTCCTTTATTTTCTATTAAACAATAATTTTTTTTCTTTACTTTTTATTCCTATGAAGAGTTTATTGGGTTTTAAATGGACATTTCCGTTAAGGGATTATCATAATGTTTTATTTACACAAGTAACTGATTTGTATGCCAAATGAGAACACCATGTTTTTTCCTTTTCATAAGTCTATTTCTCCATGAAATTGAAACAGGATCATAACATTTAACATATAATTTGAAAGCTGATTAAATTTGCAAGTTTTTGTGAGATTTGACGTTTTGTCGATAGTTTTTTCGAAAAGCAGTAAGCGTCCAACTAATAAAGACATTGTAACTTTCCTAAATAAGGTGAAGATCGAGCTGTTCTTTAGGTCACAAGTTTGTAAAATTCAAGGTTACAGGTACTAAGCTATTATAGAAAATTTAATGCTAAATCCGAAACTGTGGACAAAATATTTAAATACAATGGAGATATTACAGCTTTTATGAAAAAAACGTGGTTTCCTCAAAAAAGTCTTTGATTTATCGTATATCTGCAACGGGTTGGAATAGAAAAGTTAGGTTTGCGGCATTTTGCTACATTTTTGATCTTGTTTCACCCAATTTTTTTTTTTTATACACTAAGAGATACACACCCTGTATATAAGGATCGCTTAAAAACAGTATTATAGAAACGGTGCTCAGTCTGTGATCGTCCTAGGTTGTTACAATTTATACCTTAATAAATTCGGGACTGTATGCGTTTTTCCTTGTTAGTGTCATAGAGATATTATTTCAGTTAAAAGACTTCTGCGCGCAATGCTGTCAAATTGGCGGAAACGGCCTCTGATCATTTTTTCCACCTACAACTACTACAACCTATGAAGAAAGGTCTTGGATTCAGTACTTCGGTAAAAGGATGTAATGTTACTGGGTCACCGGTTGTGAAAGGAAAAGATTTGACCAGAATTCACGCTCAACCAACAGAGTTTTGTATCCATTAAGAGTACCCACATTTGTAGAGGCTGGGTGTGCCCTAGGAGGGTCTCCTGAGGTCGAAGTCGATCCACGGCAGAAATGACAGAATTTAAATTTTTAGCCTTCGGTCGGGCTCAAGCTAGAACTCGGACCCTAGAGCATGGCAGTCAGGCACCATTGAGCTACCATGGCTCCTATATCATGGAAGGTATAATTAAATCATAATGCCGTTTAAAAACTCTTCTTATTTCAATTATATTTTCAGGTAGCGAAACAATGAATCGAACTCGGGCCCAGGAGCATAAAATATAAATACATAAAAAACAAGGATTTAACACATTAAAAGTGGCCTGATTCTGATCAGACTAGAAGGGATTTTCTTAATTTTTAATCTAGGTTTAGCAAATTTATTTAACGGAGCTAGACAATAAAATATCTGTCGAGGGTTTATTTTTCAAATTATGCACTTGAAAAATTATAAAAATTTGAAAAAAAGTTTACTTAATGTTTGAGTTGATTAAAAAAATATTAATCAATTACATTTTTCCTGTATTTATTTTTTTTTTCAGTGTAAAGCATCAATAATTTCATAACTCCTGTCCTTGTGTACTTTTATTGACACTGAGGGTGGACTGTCCAAACAAGTACAGGAGGTTGTGACTCGTCATGTTTCCCCACGGCCCTGTGGATATGTTATTAGATTTACACCTTCATGACTCTAATCACGGCCACCCTGTTCTCTGCCAACAGAATGATTGAATTATATTTGAGGGGTTGGCACCCCTGCCTCTGGGCTTTATTGCTCGAGGCACACTGCCACCAGATGGCGCTTGTGTCATGGTGTTTTAAAACTCTTTCGGTTCATTAAATCTTTTTATGCATTGTAAGTTATCACTTATTGTTATTTCGATATTATGCCTTTAATAGTACATAAGTAGATATAGATAACTTAAACTCTTTGTGGAATTATCTTTTGTGTTGAAACAATGTAACGGTCCGCCTAATTATTACACATATTGACCTTTTTAAATAAATGATTAAAATATATAAGGGTGTAAAGCTAACATAGGAGATTAGATTAAACAGGTCTTGAAACTAGTATTGGGTACTTTATATATACTTTTTTCTTATAGTACAAAAATATTAAAATACCTACTTTTCGAATGTATATAAACTCTTACATTCTGGTCGTATTTAACTAATTTTAAATTTATGGAATTCATTGTATAGAATCTACACAATAATATATTATTAAATACTAAATTCTTAAATTCTTGAAACTAGGTGCTTTTTGCGTGCTTTATATATATATATATATATATATATATATATATATATATATATATATATATATATATATATATATATATATATTGTATCTTTTTAAAATATCAAAAACAAACACCCAGCTATTTATACATGAGCTTTTTTTTCGAATGTATGCCAAAGCAGTGGAATCATGAAAAATCTCTCATTCTGCTCGTTCAAACCTAATTTTCAGACTTATTTTGTTAATATAAATCAAAGATTTACGACATTGTGCTAATTCTTAAAATATAATTTCTTATATCTGAAAGCATGGTTTCCTGTCTGAAAACGTATTGAATGTAATGTACATTATACCGAACGGAAAATCAAAATACCTTGGTATTTTCTTCAGCATATAACTATATTTAAGTAATCTACCGCGTGGATTCAAAAATAAGGACAAAGCACATCAATTTTTTTTTTTTTTTTTTTAATTTGAAAACTGCATTTATTTACAAATATTGTTTTATAAAAAAGTGAAATGGAATGTTTAGATTGACATATTTGTTCATTTTTTAATGAAAAATGTATTCTAAAATATTCATATATTTATACAAATTGAAATAAATAATGATAACAATGCTTAACGACAATAATGTAAAAATAAAATACAACGAGTCTATAAAATAAAAGCACATAAATATTTATTTACTAAATTTATATTCAGGCTGAGAACCCATGAATTGGCTCCTCCCACCACATATGAGGTGTAAAAAAAGGACTTCAGTGAGGGCGTACACTAAGCCGCAAGACCAACAAGAGCGGAAAAGCTGGACATGACGACTCTACTGTATTGATAAATACTGTATACATACAATTGATCTCGTAGCTACTGTTGTTTTAACCTTAATGAAGGATTATATGGGTGAGTGGAGCTTGACAAGGATTAGACGAGTGGATTAGCACACATATTTGGTCTGGAAAAATCACTAATAGCTGATTTGCTATGACATAGCAAAATTGTAGCATAGTACATCTGACGATAGACAGATTTAAAAAGCGATCCGTGAATTATTATCAGTTGAAAACAGGATCATTTAAAAAAAAAAAATTAAACATAAAAGAAACACTATACTTAAATTCTTAAAAGGACTCAAAAGTCCGGAAACTAAAACCATAAAAACAATATACTGAAAACATAAGGAACATGGTTGAAAATGACTTCTCAAAATAGATGGCAAGAAATTGTGAAGCAACAAAAGACATCAACACCTAAATAAAATCAAGTCGAGTGTGCTACTTTACCTAACTGAAAATTCATGCACGATCGTAAGGCGAAAGTTTAAAAAGTTTTGGATTTAATTTTATTATTAAAAGGCATTGCTTGAATAACTAGCATTTTTTTTTTGTTCTTCCAATTGATAGCTAGTTTTATCATTAATACCAGATTTATATACGTATAGTACATATACAGAGTTTACGTATTTGTATGTTTAAATGTTTTGGTTTCATAATTATTTTTACATTTCAAAAAATATTAAAATATTTTAATAAGACATTATTAAGTTTATTTTCCTTTTTTAATTTTATTCAACTGATTTTTCGTATTTAAAATACTTGAAATGAAATTCTCTAATACTGACTATTGGTATTAGGCCAGTTTATACGTATCATGTTAATTACTTCATTACTTTGTTTAACAAATTTAACGGTTAGTAAAGTGATTACATTCGATTGAGTAATTTAAAGGATTTGTTTGCTGTCGATACGTATTTAGTCTAACGTGATTTCAAAAATAGGTTTCGATACATTGTTTCACAATCTGAAAAACTAAACGCAGTCAAAAGAGTTTTTAAACGGCATTGTGATTTAGTTATACCTTCCATGATTAAGGAGGTGCTCTACCTCACTGGCACTTAACTGACATGCTTCTGGTCATTTCTGCCGTGCAAGATGATCCTCCCGGGGCACACCCAGCCTCTAAAAAGTGGATAACCTAAACCGGGGAAAAAACCTGGCGGTTTAGCGTGAATCCTGGCTAAATCACCTCCTTTCAAAATTGTTGGTCTAGTAACAGTACATTCGTACCGAAGTACTAAACCCAAGACCCTCCATGAGTTGTTAGTGGTACACGGTGTTTCCATAATTAAGGATGAAGTTGGCACAAAAAACATTTATGGGCTGCCAGAATTAAAAATGAAATCTGTAATAGTACAATCCAGGAAATATTATGCAACGATGTGATTTGCTATATATAACCCTGACTAGTCTGACGACATGAATCTGATTGTCCAGTGCTCTAAATTAAGGACAACAACGCGGGCAATAAGAATAATTAGGATTAAATTAAAAAGAAAAACTAGGGGTGGAACTAAAATTCTTTTAACAGAATAGTAAACCGAATACCAGAAAGGATTTACATCTTTTATGAGGTCGGATATGGAGTAATATGAATATGACTACATGACGCTTTAAGACTGATAATAAATAAAGATATATCAGTCTAAGAGTCCTGGTCCAGCAAAACTAAAGTTATAAGATATCGTTATCGCTTTTTACTTTTTTTTATCAAAGGGCCACAACCAGTGGCAGGCAAAGTCATTCCAGATATTTTAGATGCTGTTTGTGAATTGGATGTAATTACAATACGGAATGTATTTGCATTTGAATGTGCATTGGTCTCATTGATCACACCAGCCGAGTTCTCTGTCTTTTTAGAAGCAGTCAATAGCAGAGCCGAGAGGAGACATGTGTAATATAGGAGGTCACGACACTGGAACTGTCAAGATAGGTCTCCCAAAAAAAACAAAAGCTTATCTGAATGATCATCAATTTTTGTGTAAGAAAAACCACTGCTGCCTTTTCCAAACAGTTGAAAAAATGGCGGCAGACAGTGAGGTCTCAAAAGGCCATTTTTTTCCGGATAATATATCCGAACTTATTTTTTCCACGCTTCTATATGTTTGTAGGCTGCTGATCCCGAACATGAAGTTTGCTACCAGGCCAGCGCACAGTGGGCCAAATGGGCAAAAAACTGTTTAAAATAATCTTTTTTAAGTTACCCTAATAACAGATGTGTATCGAAATATGAAAGAGAAAAAAAAAAAAAGTTTTTTCTACCGTTAAATTAGTGACAAAGTTTTAGAGAGTTTTGTTGATTGCTTAACGATCATGATGCTTCAGTATTAGCATGTATAGTATTGTTTTGAACTTGAAGGAGTGCAAATCGAGATAATTTTGAAAATTAACTAAGCCAAATTTTAACTTTTTGATTTTCCGATCATCATACGTCCTACAAAGTTTGTGCTTCTTTGTGTCTCCGGTCCAAAATATATTTTTTTCGTGTCAAAGCTGGTTAATTTTACTATTAGATTCTATACTCAAGCAGCTATTTTCGGAATTATGGTGAAAAATGTTATAGTGGCAAATGTTATAAATTTTGATGAATTTTAATGCTTATTAGCGAAATGATTGGTAGGCGCAGTAGCTAGGTAAGGGGTAACTTGAGTGCCGTTCTCCATTCCGACTAAATGCACAATTTTGTTTTGTTGTTTCGGTTGCAGCTCGGAAGACCTTTCTGAGGTTCACCTAATGGATAACCTTAATTTGGAAAAATCTAGCGCTTCAGCGTAATTTCGGCCACAACCGTAGGCCCCATAACAGTAATGCTAACTTAAAAATAGGATTGAAGATCCTTCATGAGTTGAACTATTACAGGTTTTTATTTATTTATTTTTTTTATGCGAAAGGCTTATATTTCACTTTGAAATGCTAGTACCTACTGTATTTAAACCTTATTCAATATTTATTTTTGAAATGCGTGAGGATCATTTTGATTGTTTTTAGTTATTTACTGGCCACGTCCCCAAGAGAGCTGACGGTTACCCCATGAAACTGACTGGCAGATGAGCCTTAAGCATCGCCTGTTATGCTGCTAATCCCCCTCCTTGCCTCTCCCCCTAAGGAGGGAGCAGGGAAGGGGGTGGAGGCTCAGCTATCCGTCCTGCCCCTCCTGCATTATTTATCGGCAGGTGCCGCCTCAAAGACGGCCGCTATTTTTACAACCTGAACCACCTGTCCCGCCCTTTCATCCCACTTGAAATAATACCGCCCTCCATTCATGAATATCAACACGTCTTAGAGTGGGGATATGCTACCTTATTTCCTTCCCTAGCTCCTTGAGGTAAACATACAATTTATATTGGATCATAAGTTAGTTCCTTGTTTATTCTGGTTTTGAGCTTTATTGAATTTTATTACTGAAAAAATATATTTCTTTGTGAATATTTCATATTATATACACTTAATTACTGTATAAAAATTTAGAATTCTTTTTGCTATTTTATAAACAATGAGAAAAAAAACAAACAAAAAAACTATGGAAATAATCCAAGAATGATCTTGATCTCAGATGACCAATTATCTGTTTCTTCCTAGGTCTTAGGTTAAACTATGTGTGCTGACACTCTAAAAAGCTCGGCCACCAATTGCCACAAGACCAATCCTTATACCAGGAATTGACATAAAAAATGAAACGCGGTATGCTCTCATCTCACTTAAATACTGTAGGAATTTTTAACTATTAGTATGTTTAAAAAAAAAATAGAAAGTACCACTAAATTACAAAATACTTTGATGCGGCTTATGTTTAGTCGCCTTTGAACTAACTAAGGATTAGGGAAATAATCATAGTCTAATCTTGAGCAGTAAGTCTACCTTAACTCATTGATGGGATGCGGTATTCTTACCATAGAGACTACGACAATACTAAGGTCATCTATAAGTGAAGAAACAACAAATTTACAATTTTGTTTATGTGATAAAGAGATAATGATAAATATTACTATTTATTTTTTTAATTCATTGGGATGAGCGATTTTTATTTTCTGCAGTTATCAGATCTAGGCCAGCAGCGTTACGACATCCAAAGCTCTTAAAAAAGTCATTATAAATTTATGCGGTTTTTCTGATTCTAAATAATGCTTGATTAATTTATATGAGGTATCTCCACAATTTTATAGCTCCTAACGTACACAAATTATCTGATTTTTAGTATTATTATTTTAAAGAATTCTAATCGATGTAAAACCATTTTATACTGATTGTGATAAAAATATATATTTTACCACGGATTTGGCAAGATGAAAAAAGAATACTACGAGTCAAAAAATTTCAATATTTTTACTTATTAATAATTTTTTAATAAAAATGCCAAATAATTCATCAATTACTCAATCAGGAAACAGATTATTTAATTGTATTGACACTGCTAAAAAATATAAATAGTAGGTAATTACACTGATGATTTTAGCTGCTTCATACCCTTAATAATTCTTTTTAATTTTTTTTATTTAGATAAAAATTGAATGTTTAATCAATTTCGTCTATTAATTGCGTTTTCCATTAGCCCGATGTATGACACCTTAGGCCCTAAGGTGAAAAGGATCTCCACTAAGCGGTGCGCCAACTATCCGAAGCCCTTTTGAGGGCGCGTTGAATGTCGTGCGGTTAAGTTGTGGAGCCTAGAGCTCCGTTGTGCCGGGTATGCGGGGAAGGGGGGGTTGAGGGGGGTAAGGGGTGAGGTATGCTCGAAGCTGAGGCCCTGGAAATAGTTTCACTCTTTGATCTCACTCTCAAAGGCGGAACAATTCTCCCTTACAGATCAAAGATGTCAACAGGAGTCGGCTTCTAGCCTATTCTCTTCTTGGCTAGGGATCATCCAATACCGATCCCAACTTAGTTCTGGTTGCTGGGGATGTTTGAAAGAAGAATAGTCCACTTTCCTATACTAGGAATACTAGCATGCGAAGAATCTTTGAAGCTGATTGAAGAATGTTATATATGCAATTTTACATGCGATTAAAACATGTCAAAAGATATCGATCAGATTTTTATGATTTTTTTTTAAACTAGTCAATTCTGTTCCAAATACCCTTAAAATAAATATTATAGTATTCCAGACGACGCTTATCTTTGTTTTTTGGATTCTAACCGAATTTCCAGATATAATTATCTCGAAAGTAAAATAAATGTTTCGAATCATGGATAATTTAAAAGTATTAAATAGAAGTTAGAAAAAAAACAACTCTCTAGTTTTCACACTTGTATATGAATCATAAGCAGTCATCATCTATGAGATGTCTTTTCAATTTTGACCAATTATACTTAAAACGTTACTTTAATATTCTAGAAGAAAATGCAAAATAATTCAATTCACATTATTTCACATTTACTCCTCTTTAACAATCATCGTATTTTGTTTCATGTTTCGGGACCCACGTCCCATCTTCAGACTATTTATTCTTCTGGTGTTAACCACCAAATCTGTTTTACAGTCACTAGAAGATGCTAATAGTCTAATTCTGAACATCTACAACATCCATTCTAAACACCAGATGAATAAATAGTCTGAAGATGAGACGTGGGTCCCGAAACATGTAACAAAATATGATGATTGTTAAAGAGGAGTAAATGTACAATAAAGTGAATTGAATATATATTAATAAACACTCCTTGATTGAAGAATTAATGCCAAAAAATAAAACTATTAAAATTTCTATTCATCGGTATTATGCTGCGAAATTTCTTTTTCTCAGTAAAAAAATTAAATCAATCTTCAGCCCTATATAATAATTTAAACAACGAAAGGAGAAATGTGCACCAAAGAATGAATACTATCAACTATAAGGATATCTGTACTGGGTGTTGGGTTTTTTTTTTTAATTTATTCTTGATAAGACGAACAACGTTTTCGACAAGTGGTGTCTGTTACAGACGACCATCTTTCTTTACTTTAACAGTGAAATTAGCTTGTGTGATTTCCTGCCATCTGATCAACATTGCTGAGGTAGGGCACGTATTTTTCTTCTCTGCTGAAACCAAGCTCTCATTCCAGTAATTCTCTCTCAGGCTTAAAAGAAAAAGTCACCGAACTGGTACCTCATTTCCATGTGCTGAATCTCCTAACAACTTGATTTGACAAAAACTGTTACGGAATAATCCGAAGCAATTTTTAAAATGCTATTTCACTTCCCCAAATTAACAAAAATCATAAATATCAACTGAAAAAAAATCTATACTTTTTTCTTGAATTACTTAGTTATATGCTTTTAGTGTATACCTACTAGACCATACAGTGATTATAACTTTACTCATCAATCTTTGTTAATCTGTTTGATGTACACACATGACAAGCAGCTTGGCTCACGGCATTAATTAGGCATAATGACCCCTCGAAAACCTCATTACTTTTTCAAAAGCAGTCAAAATTAATACAATACTAGATTAAAATATTCAAAGTTAAACTCCCTCATAACAAATAAGAGCAATGGTCTTCGTGAAATCTATGAAAATCATCCCAATTTCAGTTTTTCTGTTATATCACCTATAAAAACATTTCGAGGAACATAAAATAAAATGAAAATATTCTTAGCGTCAGATGTTGCAAATAAAATGATACGGAATTGAGAAAAAGCTTTATCGGTTAAATCTAAACATTTAAAAAAAAAAAAGAAATTTAGGTAAAACTTGCTAGCATATCTAACGAAGAGCTTGCTTGCAATGAGAATGGTTAGTTTCATTCATTCATTTCATTCCGCTTAAGGCCGTAAGAGTAAAAAGGAATAGGACATTCAAAATTGTTAAATGGTGGTTATCAATGCTTCTTAAATTAGAACATATATTTTTTTATTTGGACATACCATTAGTAAAAAGGTATAACCCCATTCATATTAATTATATTTTAAACTGCGTTGAAAATAAAAAGGGGGTAGTGCAATTAAATTTCTCACCTTGAATTTATATATATATATATATATATATATATATATATATATATATATATATATATATATATATATATATATATATATATATATATAATATATGTGAAAACATCTATTTGAAGATAGAGAATGATTTGAAACTTGATATTTCTTATAATTGAGCCGTTTAGAATTAAAATCGGTTATGTCCATTTTTCAAAAATTTTACAGGAGGACGAAAAATTGCAAAACACTAATTTATGGTCAGACGAAAAACTTGATCACACTTAAAACCTATCATTAATATTGTGTACTTGAAGTGGTCTTAACCTTGCGAATTTTTAATTTCTCATGTTAGACATAACGTGTGTTTTTTTTTTGTTTTTTTTTATAAGTTGGCCCAAAAATTAATTATCTGGTAATTTTTTGCTCTTTATCGAGTTTTTATAAATCTTTTATTTATTATAGAATGTATATATATATGCATAATTTATGCAACAAAGTGCTGATGATTCGAAATTTATGTATGATTTAGAACTGATAATCAATTTTAAACATTCGGAACTAGTTTTCAAATAAAAAGAATTCTAATAGAAGTGGTAATTAATTTTAAAAAGTTGGAATTAATGGGTTTCGATTCTGAACGACTCAATTATGTTTAATATTATAATTTATATTGTATGACCGAGTTTTTGCCATCAATATTACTCATTGCCCTTGAGTGAGGAAGCTTTTAATTATTCAAAATAAAAATATAAAAATGAACAGCATTAAAAAAATATTTTAAATATTATTTTTGTTGATTTCCAAGATTTTGTAATGAACTTTCAATATTTTTTGTAGAAAATAAAACAGTTATCAGCTGTTTGTTGGAGGTTAATTTAAATCTTTAAATATTTCATTTCGAATATTTATTGCAACGTAAGTTAAATAAGGTATTAGTATTTATCCTTCCGCCTTGATTCGAATGTACTGATTTAATCACCTTGAATGCTAATGAAATTAGAACCAATTCATGATGAGCCCTTTATCCTTTGAGCAAAGCCGAAGGGGAGAGGATTACAAGGGCCGTGGAAGGGTCGGGATGTCTTATTTGTGCACTGTCCCAGGCCGACGGTGCAGTTTTACAGGAAGGGTCTAACGATTTGGGGGAGCTCCTCTGTGGTCGATATGGGGTAGGTGTCTTTAAAAAGGGCTCTAGTCATCCATCTAACTTTAAAGGGTCGCGGTGGAATAAACTATAGGGCTGCCCCGTGGAAGGCCCTTTATATAATGCTCAACTGGTCCCTCTGTTGCTTAATTGATTCCTTAATCTTAATAATGTATTTTTTTATAACAATTTATAAATATAATTTAAGATATGAAGTGTCCTGCAGAAGTCAGAAGAACAGGAAAAATAGGGATTTCGAAAAATTAAAAGTTCGAAATAAAGAGATGAAAAAAGGCCGAAAATACCTTAGAAAATTCCCTACAAAATTTCTGATTATAAAAGTTCTATTATCCATCAGATTAAAGTAGAGGTTACAAACTAGTCAGTTGGTTCAAAGTTTATAATGGATAAAATGTTTCTGGAAAATAAAAAATCATCGGAAATCAAGGTCAGTCTGGAAACTTTTATTTCCTTGCAAATATTAACCTGTAAACTCACCCATGAATTTTTTACCGTTCACTCCATCCCAGTTAATTGGTATTCAGTGGCGGTGAATCAGGAAACTTCTCTTGAATAGTTTGAAATTTAGAAACACGCTCCGTGTTTTAAACGCTCTAAGGTTTAACCTACTTACTCCAACAGGATCTGGCCGATGTGGAAACTGTGCTAAATCTCTTGTACCGAATTAAGATTAGACGCTAGCACCTACCCTATTAAGTAAACTTCTAGTTTGTAATGACTTCTACTAGCCTCTATGTAAAAGACTATGTAGAAATCGGTACCTGAATTTGACTTCAAGCTCTATCTTTAATGTATTTTAAATAAATTATAAGGAAAAGAAATATTAGATGAAAACTATTAGGGATTTCAGTGTTTATGATTGTTTAACAGTTATTTACAGCATATGAATCTTCATAAGAATTTTCATTTATTATTGAGTTGTCCTTTTTCTTTAAATTACTTCATTAATTGCATAACTTAACCTTTTATTAAGAAAAAAAAAAACAGTCGCATTTATTACCGTTACTAATCAATGGCTATTATTAATTCCTTTGCTTCATCCGAATTAACAGATATGGCGTTTAATATTCACCTAATAAATGCTTTTAATTATCAAGAAAAGCAAATGATCCGGATAACACATTTTAATAACAAGCGAATTTCGATAATTATATTTTAAATGTTAATGTTCAAAGGTCAATAAACGAAGGATACTAGTTTCACATTTGCCCGATTTAACGTGTTTCGTTGACCGAATATTCTTGGACCTCTTCTTTCCGAAAATATAATTCTTGTTCTGGAAAATGGATTGAATTATTTTGTTTTAAAAGCACATTCCCCGATTCATGTTTTATGTCAGCTTTTTAAACATGGTTTAGCAATAGTATCACTATACTATCAAGTATTTTGAGTGGGTAAGTACATCTAGATGATATGGATATTGTGGTTCTGTAATGCAGTGTGTGCCTTCTTAGTTCTTGGGGAAGCAGCAGGACGAATAGGACTGTGCGTAAACAAAGACAAAGTATATGACCAGCACACTTAGTTATTTAGCACACAGGCAGATTTAGTTAAGTTTGTCCGATATAATTTCGAACGATTGAAAGGGTTCATCTGCTTGGGGTCACTAGTAACTGATTAGACTGAGTGTGAGAATGATACCTCGAAGAAAATCGAGAGGTGAAAAAGCATTGCAAACCAACGTTGCTTTGGAACGGTTAGACATTTCTGTCAAGGTATAGCGAGTAACGATTATGTAGGACGCTGTTGAGACCTGTACTGAGCTACAGTTCGGAGCCTTGGGTAGTCTCTCGATGGAACTAATCTCCTAGGCGAACCAGACCTAGTGAAAATCATAATTCCCCTTGGGGAATACTGAGGTGGGCCGGTCAAGTATATCTGAGAATGAGGTCCCCAAAAGAATAATAAATGTGGATATACGTGGGACCAGAACCCGAGGAAGTCCCCGTCTTAGATGGATTGAATAACTGTCCAACGACGAAACGACTGAACTGAAGTTATTGGAGGGTGCCAGAGATTAGTAAATGGTCTGTTGAGCAACTGAAACATAAAATAAAACACTACATCAATTACTTCAACAATAATTCGATTTCCAAACGTAAGGTTGAAGGGATAATAATCGATGAATGTGAAACTCGAAGTGAGTGAACAAAGCGATATGTCGGTTTTATACGGGTTTTACAACAGCTAAACATTGACAGCTGCTGAGTTTTTCTGTTCCTAATAAACGGCTATAATTACAATAATTTCTTACTGTTTCATTATTGTAAATTAAGGAAACATAAAACGTGGTTTGCCCTAATTGAGGACATGCTCTGTACCAAATACATCAAACGCGATCAAACATATACTTGTTATTAAACTTTATAACTCCCGATTAAGAAAGGAATTACGATTCAAATTCTAACACAATGCAAAAGTCATTTTTTTTACTTATTTTATTATTTTATAAGTTTTATAAACGTATCATTCGTTTGGATTGATTCTCCAGTGTTTTGCATTTTTTTTTTTTTTTTTCGAGACATCAACAATAATGTATATCATCTTTTTGATTTATTGTTTTCATTTACTACATCAATTGTTACAAACAGAGGATATAAGGAGCCCAAGAGTGATATTATACGAGCCGACATGCTAATGTGTACGAATATCAGGGAGATGTAGTTAATGAATGTTAATGAGGAAGGCCTCCTAATGCACTGACAACACACATTATATAGCCCCCCCCCCCCTTACCCCTTCTGCCCCCACCTAAGTCCATTATCTGTCAGTCTCCTCTTACATGCCTCTCCTGTCAACCCTTGTTTATTGTCAGTCTGTTCTGGCCCTGTTTATCGATATTGTATCGGATCAGTTTCCATCCCCTACCTTGCTAACATCTGCTGTATAATATACCAGTTAATACGTGAGAAAAAATCACTTCTACAAAGAAGCTGGGAAATATTATAATTTTTAGTCGTGATCTGTTTATACGTACATACATTTTAATTTAATACTAAAAAAAAAAAAAAAAAAAAAAAAAAAATCCAATTTTTAATAATTTATGCTTTACTTTTGTTCTGATAATAAGCATTCCAGATCAAGAAAAAGAAAAGAATAAAGTAAAATCAATGGCAACAAAAAGGATCTCCGCGTATCTAGTAATACTATAAATCTGCATTAACTTCTTTGAAGACAGTTTATTATTTTTTTTTTTTTTTTGTTTTGTTATATATTCGTCATAAATATATTCCTTACATTTCTTACATAGTGCAATAATTTTAACTTCAAACCGACTTTATAATATTTTTTTTTAACAATTGAACTATCTTTTTTTTGTAACCCCGAATTTCAAAAGCAGAAAGAAAGCTAAACAGAACTTCTTAGAAACTTCTCGAACTGTCTTATTTGGAAGTTTTTCTAATATCAAACAATGAAAGCACTATTAAAATCCCACTTATAACTTTTAAAGAGTTTCCTCTTATTCTATAAAAAAAAAAAAAAAAAAAAAAAAAAAAAAAAAAAAAAATACTATAGCGCAAAAGTTTTTGTGGGAAGGAACTGGGAGTTAGGCTTTTCAGATACAAGCTAACAAGATTTCCAGTCCAAGACTTTGTGAAAGTTTTTTCCTTTATTTCGGAAATCGCTTTGATAAATTTTAATTAGAGATATTTCAGTTCTCCTATCTATTATAATTAATATTGTAATATTAATAGGCGACATCAGTTTAAGTTACTTAAACTTATGTTACTCAGCATGATATTGTAAATTGAAGTATTGAGGAAAAACGGATACTTATGTTTGTCGAACACAATATCATTTATTACTGAAAATATTTCGGTTCATACAAAGAGTTTCTTAAAATTATTGATTTGAAAAAGGTTGGCTGAACACGTTAAAGTATGTTATCATTGACCAAAGAACCCACTTACCAGAATAGTTTTCTTACCAATAATTTCCATAGCTGCTCAATAAATATGTGGTTCTAATTCTATCAAAGAAAGTATTGTGATCGTGAATACGTTGCCGAGAACCACCTTAAATTACTTTTTAGGGCACTGCGAATAATATTCACTAGGCAGCCATATAAAATATAAAGGATTATATAATAATAATAATAATAAAATAAAATACCACATTAAAAACAAATAACTTGCAATTTTAAATTTGCGATATTTTAAATTAATAAGGTTTATATCTGCCCCTTTTGTTCGCTACGTCTTACATTTAATGGGCTGTATAGTCCATTCAATAAAGGCCTCAAATAGTGTGTAGAGAGCGTTTTCTGTACCGTTTTCGAGATATACGCTTGGCGAATGTGAAGGACTTTTAGTATGTTTGTTTTACCAAAATAAGTTAAAATTGATGTAACTTTTGATAAGCTGAAGAGAAATTGGAAGATAAATATATATATTTGTGCGTGTGTATGTATTTTAAAGTCAATTTATTTTTCTACAGTATTATTATTAGACGTTTGTCGCAGGATGGAGTACGTTTTAGAAGATATGGAGGGAAGTTTTACAGAAAACGTGAGGTGAACATTTGTTTTTGTAAATGTTTGTAAATATTTGCCAATTTCGACTGCTACAACACTTACTTGACAAACGTTCAAATCTTCCGATTCACTATTAGAAACTTGTATATATGACGATTATTAGACCTATTTGGACTTACGATATAGAATTGTGGGGATCCACTAAACCATCGAATTCTTCCCGCATCCAATCACTCTAATCTAAAATCCTTCGAAAAATCCTTAATGCTCCTTACTTTGCCACAAATGAATTAATCCATAATGACCTTAATATCCCATATGTCGCCGATTTAGCACGAACCAGATACCTCTTCTTTCATAATAAACTTAACACTCATCCAAATCCACTTATTGCACAGCTAGCTTCCCATTCCATTCCTGGCAATCCACCGAGGTGTCTGAAAAGAAGATGGCCTCGTGGTCTACTTTTGTATATGTTCTATAGAGTACTACCAATGGGTAGTTCCTCTACAAGTTTTATTCATGTCATTATATCACACATATACCGCCTATTTACTAGATGTGTTTTCTAATACAGTTGTAAATTTCTATTAATAAAAGAGAAAAAAAAAAAATATATATATATATATATATATATATATATATATATATATATATTTGCCAAGCGTATATCTGGGGCACGGTACAGAATATGAAAAAAGTGTTTAAAAGTTGTAGAGAATTTAATTAACTTTAATTTATTAAACTTCTTATTTTGCATACGGCGCACCGTTTTCGAGATGTGAACGCAAAACCAAAAAAAAAAAGGGACCTTCCGTTCCCCCCCTCTTCCTGTTCTCAGGCCCGAAAACTCCAGGACTTTTAGTATGTTTACTTTCTAACCACTCTGAACATGTTTCTGTAGAAAAACCTAAGATTACAGAAAACGCACTCTATAATCCTATATTTACTGGACTATATAAGGCTAATATTTTGAATAACTTCTTAACCCTTTAACGGGCGTGCCGGAAATTTTTGTATACATTTCTTTTTTTTTTTTCCCCATGAATGGCTACAGCCACGCTAACCCGCACTCATGCATCATGAAATTCAAGGTTAAATAAAGGATATTTAACGACAATGAGTAGGACAATGCGTCGGACATAACGTCGTTTATTACGCAAAAGGCATTAAATATGTGTATTCTCCAGGATACATCGCCTGTTAAAGGGTTAAGAATATGGTCCATCTAATGAGAAACTGTAAAAAAGTCATATTAATTTAAAATTACGTAGGTTTATTTAAAAAAAAAAAAAACTGATTGCTTTTTTTTTTTTAATATTTAAAAATTTTAATGCGATTTATATGCCCTTGACAAATTATAAGGAAACGTAAAAGCTTAATTAAACTAACTTAAAATGTTTTAAGTAGAAAAATTGAAATGATTAATTGGGTGGAATTTTTTGCCTGTCAGTATATTTAAACCTAAACTCAACAATATAATTAAGTTTTTATTGTAGAGTGATAAGATAAAACATCAAATTTATCAATTTATTATTAGCTTTTATTAATTATGTATGAATATGAATTATCTTTCATAAATAATCATGAGTTAGATAATACTAAGCCATATCTTGTCGGAACTCCAACCGTTAATTGTTGCGATCAGCTGATCCCTTTTACAGTTCCAATCCGTACTTTGATCCAGTGTGTCTTCAAAATTTGTAATAATTAAAGTCATAATATTGTTAATAATTAGTTATTTATTTATTAATTTTGATTTTCTATTATCCCTTGTCCTCATTTACATTAGGAAACTCAAATGGGTGCAATATTTTTGTTTTTGGTACTTACACAGTCTTATATTAAGACACAACAATGTTTTGTTAAAAATTACTAATTTTTTTTAAACTGTTTATTGATATATATAACTGTATACGTTATATACAATAAGTAAATTTGATAATATTGATTTCAAACACATCTCAATAACATGCTAAGACCTGCTCATTTCTAGCTTTACAATAAAAAGCTATTGAGTGTGAGGCATGTTGAGAGGCTAACGGATTTGAGTGGGTATAGAGCTTAATATGAAAGGATAGGTATCTGGTTTGAGCCAAATCTACATTTGGAACATTAAGATCTTTATGGATAAGTTTGTTTGTGACATAATAAGGAGGATTGAGAATTTTACGAAGGATTTTGAATTGTAAGGATTATTGAAGCCCCAAAGCTCAGCTCCGCATGTCCAAATGGATCTAATTACTGTCATGTAAAAAGGTTTATTATAATTTATTTGTAGTTTTGAACGCTTGTCTATTAAATGTTGGAATAGTCGAAAACGAGACGAGCAGTTTCTTGTCTTATAAGTCTCGTATATGGATTTCAAGGCAATCGTTTGTTTAGATGAAGTCCTTGGTGGCGGATCAGTTTAATGGGGATCAGAGGAGTATTATTACGAAAAAAGGTAAAAAAATCTTGAAATTAATTAAATTAATTTTGTTTGAATATACATAAAACCCATACATGAGGTTTTTATCTCATTTAAAAATCTTTAAAACACATAGCATTGTTACAAATATTAATTTGGAGAACTGATACTTTTTTTTAAAAATTTTCTTAAACATTTTCCAAACTGATCATAAATTATAATTAAATAATTTCTGTATAAAGTAGTCAGCATGTACATAATGATAAATGTTTTTCCATGTAGTAATTTATAGTATTGCAAAACAATTGAGATGGTCCATAAATATCATGTTATCTAGGGTCATTGAGGTTGTTATACGCTAATGGTTTATTGGAAACCGTTTAGAACTTTAGATAACTCAAAATAACCACTACTTTTTATGCACTTATGCACAAACCACTAAAGATGAACACCTCTTCCACCAACAGCTACTACGCCACAGTCTTATGAAAGAATGAATTTATAGGAAAAATTCATAGCGTGGTAACTAGTAGTTATATGAGAGGGGAAGAGCTTTCCTAAATCTCCTCAACTGTTCCCTGAAATAGCTCCTATCAGAAGGCCCAGGAGTCTGTTCATCATTTTTTATGCTGCTCTTGGGAGTTGGAATGTTTTTTACGTAGCTTGCTATCCCTCAGGTCTTATCTTATAATGGCATGTATATCAGGTATATAAACCTGGTAATTGAGTATTTCATGGTGCTAATGTGCAATTTTTTTTTTATTTACGTGAACAATGATCTATAAAAAAAAAAAATATTATCTTCAAAATAATTACTTATTTTTATTTCTGAGCAATATTTGTTGAAGACATAAATATTTATCTTTGCCACTAACTTACTTAGTATTTCTTAATTTTCGGTGTGTGCTATTTTGAATTCTGCTAAAAAATCAGACAATTTTATTATTTTTTTGTGTTGGTAATTTAAAAGAGACAGACTTCCCTTACCAAAATCTTCACTCGCTTCACAACCTCCCTGGTACGTCGATGACAAAACACTACCCACAGACTTACAACATCACATCTAGACTTCATACGAACGGTTTTATGAAATATTCTACAGACGTAACAGCAATCTAATACAAATCATGGTCTCGAAAAAAATTACCGAAACTTAGCCTAAGAATGCTAAAAAGGATTTGGTTCAGGGATCTACTCAGTTAATTTTTTTTTTTTTTAATCATGTTAAATCCTCTATACTCCTTACTTTGTCACTAAGCAAACTTATCCATTAAGGTCTTAATGTACCATATGACATTGATTTAGTCCAAACCAGATTCCTATCCTTTCGTAGCAAACTTCATAACTATTCTAATCCATTAGTGTAAATTCAATTTCTGAGGTGCCTAAAAAGTAAATGGCTTCAAGACCTTCTGATGTAGAACCATAATTTTATGTGTGTATTATAAGTGCTACCAATGGGTAGTTTCTTTAGAAGTAATAGACATGTCATTTTTCGAATTATCATCACATATACAGGGTGAGTATCTCTTAGTGTAAAAAAAAAAAAAAATGGGTGAAACTACATCAAACATGTAACAAAATGCCGCAGATCTCACCTTTCTATTCCAATCCGTTGCAGGTATATAATAAAACAAAGACTTTTTTAAGGAAACCACGTTTTTTTCTGTAAAAGCTGTAATATCTCTATTTTGCTTAAATATTTTTCAAATTTTGACCACATTTTTGGATTTAGCATTAAATTTTTTATAATAGTTGATTACCTGTAATCTTGAATTTTACAAACTTGGTATCTAAAGAACAGCTTGATCTTCACCTTATTTGGGGAAGACACAATGTCTTATATTACTTCAAAGCTCACTGTCCACAAAACGTCAAATCTCACAAAAACTTTCAAATTTAATAAGCTTTTGAATGATATGTTAAACGTAATGATTTTGTTTCGATTTAATGTAGAAATTTACTTTTGAAACCGGAAAAACATGGTGTTCTCATTTGGCATAGAAATTAGTTACTTGTGTAAATAAAACATTATGATAATCCCTAAATGGAAATGTGCATTTTAAACATAATAAACTCTTCATTGAATTAAAAAGCCAACAAAAAAAAATTATTTTTGAATAGAAAATAAAGGAAAACTGTCAATAAAGTGACACCAGATCAGAGGATCTTATGTTATTACATTTGTTTATTTATTATTATCATTTATGATTTATTTTATTAGATTTTCAATGTAAGGTTTAAAACCTAATGATAATGAACATAGACCTCAATTTTGCCGTTAGCTTTTCAATAGAGATGATGTTGAAGAATACCACTTTTGAGATGCATTTTATGGACAGACGAGTCTGTTTTCACAGGGGAAGGCATTTCAACCTATCCATGGGGTATCGTTGGTTTATGTTTGTATTGCTTTTGAATAAAGTGGAGGAGCTTAAAACAGATGATATTAAAGAATACCACTTTTTGCGATGAATTATGTGGTAGGATATTTTGTAACAAATCTTTGTAATTTCATCATTCAATCTGTTGGGCAAATTATTATTATTTAGGATTTTATTTTATTAAATTTTCAATGTAAGGTTTAAATCTCAATGATAATGAACATAGATTTCAATTTTGCTCATTATGTTCATTATCATTTGAGACCCTGTATATGTGATGATAATTATAAAAATTACATGTCTATTACTTTTAAAGGAACTACCCATTGGGTAGCACTTACAATACACACATAAAACTATGGTTCTACATCAGAAGGTCTCGACGCCGTTTACTTTCCAGGCGCCTCAGAAATTAAATTTACACTAATGAATTAGAATAGTTATGAAGTTTGCTACGAAAGGATAGGAATCTGGTTTGGACTAAATCAATATCATATGGTACCATAAGACCTTAATGGATAAGTTTGCTTAGTGACAAAGTAAGGAGTATAGAGGATTTAACATGATTAAAAAAAAAAACATTAACTGAGTAGATCCCTGAACCAACTCCTTTTTAGCTAAGTTTCGGTAATTTTTTTCGAGACCATGATTTGTATTAGATTGCTGTTATGTCCGTAAAATATTTATATTAAGAGTATTAGACTAAGTAAGAGATACTCACCCTGTATTTGACTTTATATTATATATAGTTGTAAATTTCAATGAACAGATAAGAATATAAAATAAAAATGATTTCGTTAGACGTAAGTACCTCTGGGTGCTGACTGCACTTATATCTGACATGCCGGTTATATTTAATGTTGTCATCCCGTTTGTCTATTCTCAAATGATGAGTGAATTTTCTAAAGAACGATTTAAACTGATTTTACTTTATATATTCCAATATTTTAGCCGCTCCCCCTTTTTTTTTTCTCTGTTCATTTTTTACCTTCTCTTTATTATTTATTTGTAATCTGTTTTAATTTTATTAAATTTGTTTTATTTAATCTGATTTAATTTTATTAAATGCACTTCTGTTTTATTTGTCTCTTATATTGAACATATTATTGTATTTGCTCTTAATAAATTAATTTTTCTAGACAATTGTAACATTTCATTGTGCCTTTGTATTATTTTTGTTTTTTTTTTTTATTTCATTGGATCTATTCCATAAGAAACAGTTGTCGATTTATTGTTTTTTTATTGGGTTCCGAGACATAATTTTCTCTCCTGTGTATATTGAAAGTCATTAGGTATTAATTTGTATGATAGACATATATACAGCTGCTCTCGTCTTGACGACTAGTAATTTCTTCAATTTTAAGTGTTATTTTAAGATTACATATTGTGCACTCCTTCTTATTGGTTTTCCTAAATTCATTATTCCATTAGTTCACTGTTTTTTTACAATTTAAAATATTTGAATGAATTAAAGATAGTTTCAGGATATTTAAAGACAGTTAAATGATTTCATGATCATCTTTACAGGGGAGGTGGGCATTGCTTAGAGGTGACGCGGTTGCAACGAAGTACGTAAACTAACCAATAAAACGAACATCACAGGTTTCTAACTCTTGGTTTGAGAAACCCTGTGCTGCCTAAACTGCAATAAGGAGGGGACGAAGAAGAAACATATATTTTTTACAACATGTTAAATCGTTGTATGTTTTCCTTAAATAAATGCTATAAAAATATACATACATATATTATGTACATATATTCAACTATATTTACCATACTTAGATACTTAGGCTACCTTAGATACCTTACTTAGGCTTTTCCTGTGCCGAAAGTTGAGAACATTCCCAGTCCATTATGATAGATGACTCAACTTCCGACTTACTGTAGGACGCATCCTAGATCCACGAGATAAGCTATGACGGCCAGTCCTCCGCCTTCCAGATAACGGACAGCACCTTATCGGACTCAAGGCACGCTCCTAAGAGCCCCGTGCTTGATAAGCACCCTCTTATCTGTGTCCTACGGCTGATCGCACCTATAGTCCTGTCGAGATGGCACTCACATCAGGTTGCGGGGCCAGTTTGGTTCCAAGTTGTTTTCACTTCCTAATATCATTCTGTAAAACAGATAAATGTTGAATTATTTATATGAGAATATTTTTCAAATTCGACAATACACACAATATATTTGTTTTGTTATCTGTTTTTTTTTTCTTCCAGATTCTGTAAAATTGTTATATTGAAAGGAATTTCTATTTTAAAATCAAATCCATGATTAATTAGGAATTACTTACAGTATTATAAAATCTTAAATTTAAAATAGTTAAATTAAATTGAATTTTTTTTTTTTTTTTTTTTGTTAGGGATGGGAAGTAAAGCCTTTTGACCAATAAATGCTCGCCATATGTTTTTTTTATGCTACTATCATACAATAACACCACAATATATTAATATAACAATATCTCCACCATATTTAACGATAATTCATAGTATATTATTCCATTGAGGGAAATAAAGATCCCACGATTTTACATTAGAATGGTATTATTAAATGAAAATTTTTAAATAAAGTTACGAATCATTGTAGAAATATTCTATTGATTGTCTGAAAAAAGTATAAATATTCACTTATCATACCAAATACTGACTTTAATATTACATCACCTTATGGCGTTCTTTTATTGATTTCTTTCCTCAATACTATCGCCGCTATAACTCGGTTGTTAGCCATTCTATTTTTCATGATTTTTAAAATATTCTGTTGCTCTTGTTTGGATAGTTTTTGCATCTTAGGTCATAAATAAACAGCCCTGAGAGGTATTAGGATACAATCCAAAAGTTTCGTAATCTTTTGCAGTACATATTCGATATTCAATCATACTTAGAAATTTTCGAAATTCTATGCAAACTTTTCACTTTCTTAAAGAGAAGATATTGCTTTAAAAAGCATTAAGTTAAAATTTATAAATGTTATAAAAAAGAGTAATTCATTATCAGCAATAGCCATAAAACTCATTTATTTTATATGGATATCTCACTGACGAAGTTCCTTATTACCTCATTAACATATTTTTTTAATATATGAAGTTAGTATTCGACCCATCATTTATTAAATATTACGTTGTAGAGTACTTATCATGTATTAATTATGTACTTACCATCATTATTTGTGATAAATTTCAAATATGATAAATCTGGTTCACAGATTGATCAAAGTTAAATTCATTTTTAATAAGTAATTGACTCAGTGCGGTTATGACCAGCCTGTCCGTATCAAATGACATATATAAACTGAAATGCAAAAAAAAAATAATCTGGGACATATTGCCGTCTAAGAATAACGCAAGTGTGGAATAAGATAGGTTATATAGAGAAAAGAAAGTATAAACTGTAGCACGTTTATTAGAAAAATATTATTTTATATAAACAATATAACATACATATATGCTTTAAGATAATTGCATCCAGTTCTGACTGGATCGGGTATTGGCAAGTAGAAAAACTTTTATTGTTTCATTAGATATGTTTAAACCTCATGTCACATTGAAGTAATGTTCAATGTTCTCTATAGACAAAGGTTTACACCTACAGAATAATGCAATTTTAGTACAATTATTAAGTTCAATACGCTGATTTCAAATATAAGCTTGCACTTAACCTATATTTAATTCCTGTAATACCAATCCCCTACTGTTACTGAAATAATTCAAGAGTTCAAGCTCTCGACTGAAATGAGACGTCATTAGGAAAATCTTTAAAAGTTTCCGGTGTTCCTTTGTGATGGTAAGATAAGATCGTGAAAACTCGTACAAAAGAGGTAGAAGAGCAGAATTTTCAGTTAAATGGGTTCGGGGAGGCTGAGTAATTGCACAGAGATTAGGAGGAAACGAGGGTCATTATTTTGTTGGCAGCCTTTTCCCTCTCCCGGTCAGCCAGCGATTCGGGTAATAGGCTGGGGGCATCTGCCACTGACTGCCGGACCCGTCATCTTGATGTACATTTAGTGGGAACACTGAAACGTGACGGAGAGCCTTTGAGAAGAAATACAATTTTTGACCTGAATCGTTCGGAATTTTATACTTGAATTAAGTCTAATAATTCATCTCAAAAAGATACATAACACTACAGACATATATATAATGAATCGGTCTTTTTTATTGTGGTGAAATTGCTGAAAAAAAATAAAATAAGATATATAAGAACTAATTTCTTATCTTCTGGAGAAGATGGACGCAAAAAAAGATGTGTCAGCGGGTCTCTAACGATGACGTATAGTGACAGACGGGAGATATAAATTTTGGTGCCTTGTGAAATTGGACTGCTCCGCAGTAAAACAATTCTGTAACAATAACAGAAATGACAAATCTCGTTGTTAGTCCTCCCTGGGACACTTCTGCCTGTTGTTATAGCTAAGTGCCTCTCCTCTTTTACCCGTCTTAAGCCTACTCAGAATTTCGCAAATCAGATCCTTTTTAAAGAAAGCACTCAGCCCTTAAGGACATTGCTTAAAAACACTCTAAAGAAATAAATTCGGGAATGTGTTGCGCTAAAAACTCCAATTTCCATGTTTAGTAAACAGTTACCGGTTTTTATTGACTATTTTTAAGGTTGTTTTATTTATTTCGTTTTGAGGTTTTACATTAGGCATTGGATTCCTAACTCTCGGCCCTAGGTCTGAGCTTAACCATAATACGTGGATTAACTTTGAAATCGAGTCAATGAAATGAGTCGCATGATGTTACAGAAGGATCAATACAATTAGGATTGATAAATTAATTGCCATTTCTATTTAAATAATTTTGTTTGAAAACTTGTTTAGAATGGTAATTCTAACTATCCATTCTTCTAACTTCTGATTATTCATAATCACTTTTGAAACATACATCATTTTCTTTGTCAATACAACAAGACTTTGTTACATAGATTATACTAAAGTTTTCAAAAATGTAGGAGAAGAAATCAGATATATTGGTACCCATTTGAGGAGGTAAAACAGACTTCTGAAAGATATCAAATGTGGAAGGGAAAGCATGGTAGAAAGGGCCAGATTGGTTATTATTTTATTTTTTAAATTACTTGAAAATTTAACCTACCTGGCACTATCTATTTCTTCTTCCACTCGTTATAGTCCAGTCAATGAGTGCTGAAATGAGGGTTGTAGAGTGCATGGGATATGCGATAATTTTTTACTTCACAGCTTCGTTAGGAATAGTTGGAAGGTAAACATACTACAAGTCCTCGCCCCTGGTGGGTGAGCTAACGGTGGGGGGGGAGGGGGAAGTTCCATTTTTTAGGTTTTTCGATAATATCTCGAAAACGGTTGACTCTAGAAAAAAACGTTTCAAATAAACATAAAAGCTAATTACATTTACTATAAACTTTATTATACATACATTTGTTGTCATTCTAACCATTTACGAGATATACGTTATTGAAAATCGGTTATTTTCTGGAAAAAAACAAATACCACCTCATTTTTTGTCAAACTTTTGCTTCTATTACGTTCCACAATCGTTTCTCAGAAAAAAAGTTAGAATCGAAATTGTAGAGCATTAAATTTACTTTAATTTCTTATATACGTTTCTGGTATTTGCTTCAAATGTTTAACAAAAAGTGAGGTAAACATTTTTTTTATTTCTAAAATTGTCGATTTTTAATAACGTATATCTCGAAAACCCTTAGAATTTCTACGTATACGTATATAATTAATTTTATAGGAAAATGAATGAGCTTTAATTTTGATTCGCAGCATATTTTCCAGAGTCCACCGTTTTCGAGATATAAACGAAAAACAAAATTGGGACCTTCTCCCCTCCTCCCACCTTTAGCTCACCCCCCACGGGCGGGGACTTTTAGTATGTTTACTTTCCAACTATTCCTAACGAAGCTATGAAATCAAAAATTGTCGCATATTCCATGCACTCTACAATGTGTTCATTGACTGGACTATTATATCTTTTAGAAATCCGTTTTGCCTCCTCAGGTATATATTTGGTTTATTGTCTTACACTTTTTTTTAAACTTTATTATTATTATTATTATTATTATGTTATATTATATGGCTACGTTACAAAGTGCTGATGTTTTGAAAATTGTTCGCGCTTTTAAACTGATGATAAGTGTTTAACTTTCGAAACTAGTTTTCAAATAAAATAATTCCAATAGAAGTGGCATTTAATTCATCAATCCTAATTATAAAATTCTTGACTCTTTACGACCTAGCGGATGATACTGACATTAGATCGGTATTTTGACAAGACAATTTTCTTCTTAAATTTTCATTTAGTCTTGTGAAGAACTGAATCATATTCCCTTTGCAGTCGATAGGGCGGGTAACCCTCTCGGGCAAGAAAACACCCTTTCAGGAAAAGAATGGAGGGAAGGGAGATCAAGATACTTTTAGTCGTTACTCAGGTTTACTTCTTTTTTTTTTACTCATTGTGTCTTAACAAACCTTAGTTCACCTGTACATCCCGACACCTCTATAGCATACTCGTTTTCATCAACTATCAACACATTATACTTACGAAGTAATGTATTAGTTAGGACTCACTTTCAATAAACGGTTGACTAGAACCCACTCGTAAAACAGCAGAGCCTTAAATTAAAAATAAAAAACCTAAATCATGTGTTCAGTCTTACAAAAAAGAGCGAAATTAATACTCCTGGAGTGACTGAACCTAAATACTTACCTAAAGACATTTTAGGTTTTCTTAAGATGATGTATATAAGGTATGTAAGGTAAGTAACTAAATTTTGCATCTTCAAAGAATAAAATCATTTAATAGAAAATACTATTTTTAAACATAGGTATAACTAAATGACAAACAATCGGAGGATTTCTCACTCAGACATAGCACTTAGCCTCTTTTGTTGTAAATTCATATAAAATAATTTTGTCTATGCTATGAACACCATAATTCCTTCTTGATATTTTTTGTCTGGATGCAGGTAATTTTATTTCTAGTATTACTTTCGGCACTTCATTATTAACTATTATTCTTTTTAGATAGTAATTAACAATAATGTTTACATTCCCCTTCTCTAGAAGAAAAAAATTAAATCAGTAAGAGGAGTAAAAAAGATTGAAGTGAGAACCGTGTAACAATTACTGAATGGACAGAAAATCGATGTGTAGCTATCCTTGATGTGTTCGGACAAGTTGAGTCGAGAGAGGACTTGCTGGAATAAGCTCGGTCCCAATCTCCGATTACTGAACCCAATCAAACTTCATATCTTAACTCAGCTTCATTTATTAGTCATTTATAACTTGAAGATAGATCCTGATATATATTATAAATCATTATAACCCGGGAGATAGAGAGTCTGTGATGTCTTTACCAATATCAATATATCTCCAATACTCGACAGAAGTGTTATAAAAATTGTTAAATTATACAAATTTAGGAAATTAGTTTATCCTATATAATTTTAGCAGAATATATCTTGACGAATTAAGGAATCAGTCAATGATATACTAAAGAAATAATAATGATTATAATATTATGAATGCAAAAGAAAAAAGCAACTATGAATTAAGATTGATTAAATGGATGTTGGTTCTCACCGAGGCTTATTTGTGTTGTGTTGAATCACTTCTTTCGGAACAAGATATAGACTAAAGAGATTGTGATCCTCGTACTTAAGGAAGTACGGAATACCGAAGACTTTATAATAAATAATTGATTTTTCTGGTCTTAATTAAAATAGATTTAATATTGGGTTGGCTCAGTTATTATTTGTTCATTTAAAGGGGAGAAAATCCAGGTATTACTAACTAAAAAATAAAAAGTTTTTGTTGTAATATAAAAATTTGTATAAAAAAAAAATTTATATAAAAATATTGTATATTTAAATTATACAAATATTTTTTTTTCCAATTTTTATTTCGATCATTATCAATACGCATTCTGGAAGACTTTCCTTCTTTTTTTTTTTAAAGTAACGTTGATAAAGAAGTGAAGTAGCTATTGATCATTCTTAAGTTGTGAATTGTGAATCGACTAAACATTCAAAAAAGATTTTTTTACTTTAGTATAAAGGAATATATTAAAGATTCATGACGGCGATAAGAAATGGTTGATAAAAAGAAGCCAGATGTTATAAATATATATATATATATATATATATATATATATATATATATATATATATATATATATATATATATATATATATATATATATATATATATAAAAGGTTATATGTGCACCAGTGAATCAGGTGCATGGAACATCAGAATTTTCCACCATAAAGGGGCTTTGGATATACTGTACCTGCAACACTTAAATGCATTACGTGATTAGCCAATCTATTGAGTTCGGAAACCACTTTTATACACACTTTTTATTCGACCTTTCTTTCTATATTATATTATAGAAAAATTATTAGTAATTATTACCATTATTATTAGGAACATAACCTTACATTATCAGTAATATGTACAAAATTTACCCACGTTGAAGGAGCCTGCTATTTCAATTATAACCGCCAGAATTAATGATGAGTAACCTACTGTTAGGTAAAAATATTCTTCATCATTATAAGTATAGATTATCATAATAATAAACTTTTTTTTTGTTTTTAATAAATATTATAAGTTGTCTCACTTAAGGGCTTTATGTGATATGGATGACAATGATACAATATATGCAATAGAAATGAAAAAAAAAATACTCTGATTATACAAGATATAAATTAGAATAATATAAATGATTATATAAGTAAACTAGAATAATAATAATAGAAGGAAATTAACAAAAATAGAGAAAGAAATAAAGGCAAGAAATTAAATACTATAAAACTTAATGTTCAACATTGGATCCCGGGGAAACCCCGAATCAAGCTTGTCCCCCCTTATGGGAGAGCAAGGTAGGCTTAAAGAGGTCCCAGGACTGTTCTCTCAGCTGCGTCACTAGCAGAATCCAGAGAGCAATTGCCATAGTCGCTCTAAATTACAAGCATATTGCAATGTGATAGGCAAAATAATATATAGTGTAATTACCTTTTAATGTAAAATAAAATATTAAGTGAAACTAGACCAAGAAAGAAGAAAATATCGCTGGCCTAAACTTTCTATTCCAATGAGTTTCAGATATATGGTAATTCAAAGATTTATTTGAGGAAACCACGTTTTTTGTCATAAGTGCTGTAATATCTCCAATTTAGCCAAATATTTTTCAATTTTGAGTACGTTTTTGAATTCAACATGAATTTACATTATAAGATCCAAGTACATGTGACCTTGAATTTTTCATACTTGAGACCTAAAGAACAGCTTGATCTTTACCTTATTTAGGACAGTTACAATTTCTTATAATACTTCAATGCTCACCGTTTTTCGAAAAAAACAATCAAAAGAACTAAAAATATTATACAAACATGAAAATTAAAGCAACTTTAAAATGGTATGGTCTATATAATGATTCTGTATCGATTTTATGAATAAATTTACTTTTAAAACCGGAAAACATGGTGTTTTCAATTGACATACAAATCACGTACTTGTGTAAATAAGACATTATGATAATCGCTTAATGATTTTTTTTTTTTTTTTTTTTTTTTTAACAAAATAATTTCTTCTTTGGAATGAAAAAGCAAAGGGGTAAAAAAAAACTGTTAATAAAGCGTCATCAGATCAAAGGAGTCCGTTATTTTACTAATTTTCAAAATGTCCTCTGTTATTTCGAACGAAGCTTCTTGCTCAGAGGGAATCACTCTGTGTAATATATGTTAGCAATTGGTTTCTATTTCATTTGTTTATTTTTTCTTTTAATTATATATTTTTATAAATAAAGGCTCTATTTGTGCTAGCCAATCGTGTTCAGTTGGAACACAAAAAAATATCTGTTTTTGTTTCAGTTTTTTACATCTCTATTTTCGAGAGATATTTTTATAGATGTAAGTAGGCGAAAAAAATAAAATAACTTAGTCAATAATTTCCGTTTCGAGTTCTAAATAATAAATTAAATAGAGAAAACTTAGTTATTGTGACTCGAAATTCAATACATACAAAATAGACATTTGTAGAATAATAAATTTCGTATTATATTCTCATCAGTAACAATAGGGTTGGTGATATCAACCAACGTATTTAAATAAATCATTTATGACATACATAAATTTCCATGCTTTCCCTCGTCGAATTAAACTATTATTATTCCTTGACTTTCTTTTGGAAGCTTAAAACTCTTTTCTATTAATGTTTGTTAAATATGAGTTGTTTCTTTCAATGTCTGTTTTCTATTTTACAAATATATACTTAAATTAAGAAACTTTTTTTTTTTTTAACAATTCTGTTTTAATTGTAATTTTTTTTTTTTATATATTTTAAACCGAGAAATCCTATTGTAATTAATTAATTTACTACCAAGTAGTAATATACCAGTGAATCTATGCGCTGATGAAGAGTGATTTTATTATGATATTATTTACTTAATCATATAATTATTATTTGTTTATCAAAATTTTATTACTTTCTTAATATCATGTTCTATTTTATTTTTTCTAGGTGAGTCTACTTTATCATACATGACAGAGAGTTATAGAGGAATGGTCTATACTTGTGTATACGAAGGTAAATGTTTTCGAGAAGTAATTTTTATAATTTAATAATTCTTATGCTAATTAAAACAAATATTAAACCATATTATAAATTATCGTTTAAATATTTCTATGATCATTACATTTCTTTAAAAATATTTATATTTTTTTATTCATTTTTTACTTTAAATCGGTATTTACTAGGAGAGACAGTTTCACTATTTGTGAATAATGAGTAATGTCAACGCAGAGCCATTTCGATAGATTATAGAAGGCTCTTTGGCAAAGTCTTTTTTGTCACCATTACGACGGCTTCATTGACAATCTTCTTCTCTGCCAAGTCAACAATATTTGTAAAAGAATTAAGCACTTTTTAACCGTGGACTTCACACCAGTTGGAGAGTTAAGGTGTTACTGTTAAAAACTTCGAATAATCGATAGTCAAGTGAAAGGATTGCGAGTAATCAGTTGTTGAAACCCGCTGACCTAGAATTTTCAATCTATAACCGAGTATACAAAATTGTACTTCATTTGTTAGTTTATAATCAAGAATCATTCTATGGACAGCCAAGGCACTGAAAATTGCAAGAGCTTTCATTTATCTACACGATAGCTTCTTATACACCACGTTCAACCATACGTTCCCAGGTATCAAACTTAAATTGAAGTCAACATAAGACAGTTTGTTCTTATGTTTGTCTATCGTCGTTCAAACATAAGCCCGAGGGGCACTAAAAGTACTTCAGACATCGAGTTCTATACGCTGTTCTTAAAGTTGGAGTTTCATGCC
Organism: Euschistus heros; assembly: GCA_003667255.2. Classification (NCBI taxonomy): domain Eukaryota; kingdom Metazoa; phylum Arthropoda; class Insecta; order Hemiptera; family Pentatomidae; genus Euschistus; species Euschistus heros. Next base: position 579,647 of record RCWM02000116.1, read on the forward strand.
GTGTCTTAGCAAATATCAGTATCCTGAGGCCTTGGGTTGTAGCTGAAATATGAATATTGTTAAATTTCGCTAAGAGGCCTGTTTCTCCCAAGCTATATATTTCTTGGTATATATCCCACTTATTTTTTATGTACAAAAATCCAATAACCGACATTTTGAAATACAACCCTGAAATGAAGTCATGAGGAAGCACCATTGATAATGAATTGTCTCTATCGTCCCTATAATGTTACTGTTTAACTTTTTTTTCGCAGCCCGTCAGATTCAATAAGTTTAGTTAGTACGATAAGTGCAAATAAAATGTATTAATTTAAGGAAAAAATATAAAAAAATTTAATATTAAAACAGGAGGAGGTGTCGGTATGTTCTGCTTTCACTCAATTGTCTATGTGTCTGTATTTACTTATTTCAATCGAATTCTCTGATGATCTGTACAGTGCCGAATAAACATTAAATGTTAAATAAAAAAAATAACTATAAAAATAATAAAAATAACTAAAAAAAAACTAATTGAGAGTAAAACAAACCTTAAATTTAAAATGTGAAAAATTCCTACTAATCCAACATTTACTAGACAAGCGTTCAAAGCTCCCAATTAATGACAAAAGACTTATTTACATTACGGAAATTCGTACGCAGGTTGTTGAACTTTGAGGCACCTCTAATCCATCCAATTCTTCTCGTATCCAATCGTTACAATCCTTAATGCTCCGTAAAATCCACAATGTTCCTAATTATGTCACAAACAAACTTATCTATAAAGATCTTAATGTTACATATGTTGCTGATTTGGCCCTGTCCCGAAACCTATCATTTCAAACCTATCGTATAGATTAAACTCTATACGCACTTGATTTCACTAGTCTCCCAACTTTTCTCACATTCAATCCCCGATACTCCTTCGAGGCGTCTGAAAAGAAGATATTGAAGAGACTTTCTAATGTAGGACGTTTAATGAAATGCTACTAGTGAGCAGTTCTTTACATGTTATTGACATAATGTTGTAATAATTATTCTTAAATTTGCTTGTTGTATAAAATTCAGTATACAGTTGTAAATATTAATTAATAGTTTTAAAAAAATAAATGTTTTTATTAAATAAGCCATGTAAGTAAGTAAATGTAAATTGCCTAGCTGTTTCTGGTAGAAAGAAGAGGAGATATTTAGATTGGAATGGCATCCATTTATTTAAATGAAAGACTCTTAAATTTTAGAAGTATTTTAAGAGAAGTGTAATTATAATGGGGAGAGTGATTGTGACATTACTCGAAAAATTTTATTAAACTCATTCGAAATGAAGAACTATTATAATTTTGTACGCAATGTTTTTGGTTCTAACAGATCTTGTATGCCTGAAAAGACTGGGCAGTAGAAAAAAAAAAAAATATGTTCCAACGAAAAATACGTCTGATGAATTAATTGTCTTTATTTTAATAAAATATATTCCACTTGTACTGTTTTAACATGAATTATTCGTTAATGCTAATTATGTGGATATTATCTAGGTCATAGCCTAGGTATAATAACCTAGATTTAATAGACGTTTTGATTAAGCCATAAAACACGTGTTAATTTCCTTTTTAGTGTTGGAGGATATTGATTGAACATGGCAGCTTGTTTATAGCCACGTTGCTAAATACCAGTAAATTCAATCGCGTGACAGGTTTCCAATCAGCTGCGGTACCTCCTGTTTTAGGCTCACCATGTCAGCGCCATAGAGGTCCTTGCTTATTTCATCTATTCGGCTTAATTGAATTTTGGTCTTGGTTGTTCCATTTTTTTTTTTAATGTATCTACCATATTTTTTATGTATCATCTTATTTTTCAAAACTTAGGAGAAAAATAATTCAATATATAAATCTTCATTAGCTACTAATTGCCATTGTTTTTTTTTATTTTATTATTATTATTTTCACGTATAGGCCCCAAGGACCACGCGAATATCACGGTTTAGGCTTCTTTGGGATTCTCGACTTTCTTTCCTCCCATAGCTTCATTATTCTAGAATGTCTCTCCCTTCTTTCCCTGGACAACATTGTACCCCTCTTTTTCTCTCTGCTAATTGTGGTGAGATTTTTTTATTGTTTTTCGGAACACCTCTCTACCCAAACAGTCGGTTTCTGACATTTTAACGTTCTTTAATTCTTCTTGCATTTGTTTTGTATATCCACCTACGCTTTTATAGCTACAAATATCACTTTATTTAGTCTTTCCCTCTTCATCCTTTTCATATGTCCATAGAACTTCAGCCTTCGGATTCTTATTTCGGTCTCCAGGTCTTTCAGTTCTCTGTAGATCTCTTCGTTAGACCTTAGCCTGTAACCTTCCTGTGTTTTCCTGGGCCCATAGATCTTTCTCAGAATCCTCCTTTCTATTCTTAATAGCCTTTCTAGGCTGGGTAAGCAAGTGGTCTCCATCCCATATAAAATCACAGGCATTATCACAACATTGTAATGCCTTAATTTCGCATTGGAGGAGAGGTTCTTATTATTGTATATTTTGCCTGTTTGGAAGCTCAAATGTTCCAAATTTTTATTTTCTCCTGGATGCCCTCCTTCTCCAAACCATTAGAACAATATTTCCCCCAAGTACTTAAACCTTTTCGTTACTTTAATTTTAACATACTTGGTGTTAACTGTTTTTTTCTTGAACTTCACTTCAGTAGTCATAAATTCTGTTTTTTTTATATGATATTTGTAGTCCTGCTTTTTCCGCTATTGTTTGTAGGTATTCAGTTGACTTACGGCCTCCTCTTCTGATTCTGCCTAAAGTGCGAGATCGTCTGCAAACGCCAAACAACTCACTTTTATATGCTTGTTCTTGCTCCCTACTATGGCTCCTGTGCCATTCTCCTACCAGAATTCCTTCATAATTTTATCCAGGACTATGTTGAAAAGTATGGGGGACAATCCATCACCTTGTCTTAGTCCTGTTTTTATATGGAGAGGTTTGTTTATAAGACCCCGGAATTTCATTTTATCTTTTGTATCTGTCAGAGTCAGTTTCATCAGATTTATGGTTTTCTGGTCTACCCCATATTCCTTCACGATTTCCAGTAAGGTTTCCATATCCACGGAATCGTAGGCCTTTTTAAAGTCAACAAAGGAAATGTAAAGATTTTTCTTTCGGGTAGTGTAGTATTTTATCAGCAGTTTAAGGCTTAGAATTTGTTCCTGACAAGACCTTCCTTTTCGAAAGCCCCCCTGGTATTCTCCTATTTTTGTGGTCTATTTGTGGTTCCAATCTACTCAGCAAGACTTTAGAGAAGATTTTATAGGTGACAGATAGTAGTGAAATTCCTCTATAGTTATTGACATCGGTTTTGGACCTCTTTTTATGTAAGGGATGTATTAGGGCGGTTTTCCATTCTTCTGGTATTTTCTCTTTTTCCCAAACGTCCATAAGCTGTTCCATGAATTTCTTCCTGAAGTCGTCATTCGTCAACTTCCACATTTCTGCCAGGATGCCGTCTTCACCAGAAGCTTTTATATATTTTCTTAAAAAATTTTTTTTATAATCTGTATTTTACTTCTTCGAGGTAACGTGAAGTTTGTTTTTTAGACACTCTGTATAACGTAATGTGTACAAAAGACCATGTTTTCTAACATATCTCAGAGTAGCAATGGGCAAATTTTTACTTTAAAAATCTCATCGAGCACAAAATGTTTTTATCTACAACTATTAATATATAACATTTTTTGATTGAATTAGCCTTTTCTGCGTTATAGACTCTTAAACATGAACACAACTAATTTTTTAAAGTTGGAAAAATTATTCGATGTTTGACAATCGATTCTGGCTAAACGTCTAAATCAAATTTAACTTAAGGGATGTCTTAAGATGTACAATTTAATAAACTTTAATTTTGTGAATAAAACATTTTTCGATTGAAAGCATTTTTTTAAATGTTTTTCCAAATATGAAAAAAGTTCTAAAAGTTTTTTTTTTTTTATCTCTATACATTTTTCCCTCATCAAATTTAGTTTCATTTTTGATATTTTATTGTAAAGACCCTTCCGGATCATATAAAAACGTAAAACCTACTACTTCACCTTTTGTAAGACAAACATCCATTTTGGGGGTAATTTAACCAGACTAAGTGAAAACATTAGAACAAAGTTGTGCAATTATTGTATTTTCATTGGTCCTTAAAACGTGTGCAAATTTTCATGTTAATCAGATTGCTGGAAATTGGTGAAAACCACGATGAAAATTTCCGTTACTCACTGGTGAAGTTCACAAAAGCGTATTCAAAATAACTTGTATTACTCATATAAAGTTACAACGGATTGCTTAAAAACTAAAACCAAAATAGTTTCCTTCAATATCGTAGTTAATTAAGAAGTTCCTGTATAGGTATTCACATTTAAAAAAGGAAATCAATTGGTGATTTATATAGTTGTAAACTCTGTTGCAGTTACTTTAATTTATTCTCTACAGAACAAATGAAATAAAAATCTAGCCACGATAGAAAGAAAATTTAATTGATCAGATATTGACTGTTGTTTATCTCCATATTAAATATATGGAATTTAAATTTAATTAAAAAAAAATTAAAATATAAGAGGAAAAACAGAATATAATAGTTAATTCTTATTTGGTGATAGTAACCTCCAATAGTTTCAGCCATAGTATTTAGTTGGTTTTCAGGGCGGGAGCTTTGGCAGCAACCTAATGAAATTAATCAGATTAAAAATAATTATTATGGGTAAGGTCCCGTGTATGACAAATGGAATTAAAAGAAAAATTCTTCATTCTGCATTTTCTACAAATAGACTTTTTACTTTTTGCTTTAGTTGTTTGGCATTATATATGTATAATGCCAGTATATATATACTGTACAGTATATGTATATATATCATCAGCCCTCTTATCATCTTATTTTTTCAAAATTTAGGAGAAAAATAATTTAATATATAAATCTTCATTAGGAACTAATTTCCACTATTTTTTTAATTTTTATTTTACAACATTTTTTTTTTCTATTTGGAGCATGATAAATGAACATTTTTTTCCTAACTAAATGAGCTAACCAACAAAACTTCTTATTTACTTGAGGTTTTTGAACGTAAAACACAAAAATCATCAACGTTCGTTCGATCTTTATAGAAAATAAAGTTCAAGATTTATCTATATTTTATGATATAGTTATCCTTTGTAAATGTAAGGACTATAATTTTTTTTAAATAATTTTTTTATTGTTTCCCAGTACCATTGAGATGTCTCGAGGTATTCCCGATTCAGTCTACCTTTTGGTGTAGTAAGGGCACTAAGGGTGTTGTAAGGCTCTTTATTTTATTTTATGTTTATTTATTTATGTTTTTTTAACCAATGCCAGGAAGGGGCGTTTATCTTCTTCATGCCTACCATGCCATGTACTTCTTATATTACTAGCTCATTCACTCATTGATGTATTTAAACAGCTGTAAATAAACAAATGAAAGTGGAAATGATTAGTCTGCATTATAAAGTGTCAAAGTATTATACATTGTAATAAATATCTTAATATTATGTGTATAGTTATTTATATGTATAAAGAGAATAAGAGAACTAAAATTCTTCTGACACATGAAGAGAATGAATCAGAATAAGTTGAACAAACAAATATTTGATAAAGTTATGATAACTAAGAATTCCATAAGATGTATCGGAAGGAACATATAATGGAATAGCTGCCAATATGAAGAAATATTATAAAAAATATGTAGTGAGAAGCATAAAGGTTCTTGGAAGAGGCAGGAAGTTAAGCGATGGACTGAGTTAGGAGAGAGGGAAATAGGAAAAAAATGGGAAGGATATGGCTGAAAAGGAGAAAAAAGAAAAAATATATAGAAGGATGTACACGTGGCTCTCGGTTGGCGTACATCGCGATATAGTAATAACAATAATCTATTCTACATAGTAATAATAATATAATATTCTCTTTATACATACTATATACAAAAGTTCATTTCACTTCATTTATATAAATCCAGTAAAAAAAAAGGAAATGAAGAAACAAAATCAGAATGATTGAAAAGGCCATCTCTATTCTCTTAACCATCAAGTGTATAGTTATTTTGTTGACGTGTCATGACGCCTGTGATTTTATTATTAATGTCTTGGTCAGGAAATTTTGAAATCTTTTGAATTGAATTCTCTATATTTATGCATTATTTAAATCCACAGTGACAATAAAATTGAATTTTTATTATTATTTTATTTTTATTATTATTTTTTTTTTTTTATCCAATCTTGTTTAATATAATTTTTGTTAGCTTATAATTTTCTTTTTCTTTCCTTACCAAGTTTGTAGTTTTTTTTTTTCTTTCCTTATTATGCAGGTAAGATTAAACTACCGAAAAGGGAAAACAGATCGGCCAAGGAAGGGGAGGTTTAAGTAACGTAATATTGAGGAAGTTTGACAATTTTTTTTCCCCCCTTTTTACTTAAGTTCTTTTTAATTTACGGAAATGGCGAGGAGAACGACAAGGATGGCTCGCAGAAGGGAGTTCTTTGTGAGACAGAGGGAAAACTAATTGCTAACGAACGTGGAAGCTGTTTTCAAGCCTTAGTCATTTACGCTGTTAGGAAGCGGAACAGGCTGAATCTGTAGGGAGAAAGGTGCGTACTCGCTTTAAATCTTCGAATTGTTTCCACTACCGGGAAATAAGATGAACCATACAAATTTTTCGTATTCGAAATTCATCCAATGTAACCATTTATATTTGTTGGTAAATACTCTAACGGTACTAAATTATTAGGGAATAATGTTTTAAGCGATTTAGCTGATTTTGGTGAACGTAAAACTAGTATTTCTAGTATTATAAATTTAACCCTAATCGTCTAAATCTTGGTTTTAGGGAGATAATAGTTAGTGAAAGATCACTTCAGAATTTTTTAAAATTTGTACGATTGACATTTTTCTTCGTGAGAAATAAACAAATAAGGTTACACAAAAGATTTGGTGTTGTTTCTTGGGGCTTAACGTCCTTATGTACTCCAAATAGGGCAGGAAGGATGGGTTATCTAATTATCAACCTATTCTAGCGATGGTGGGAAGGTCAAAATTCATTTCGATGATCTGCCTAGAAATAAATTTTAACCCGCACAGTTGGGATTCTAACCCACGACCTTCTGGTTACGAGCGTGCTGATACCCATCGAGTCCCCATCAAAAGATTTTATATAAGACAAAATTTTGAGAAAATATTTCTCATCTATTCTATTTAGCGAAGATATTTAGTTTATCCACTGTTCTCTTACTCTTTATCTTCTAGTAATTGAGGCGTAGGATTCCAAAACCTGTCAAGTCCTGTTTTCAAGTTTTGTTTTTTTTACTAGATTATCTTTAGATGGTAGGTCTTGTCATAAAAGTTGTCAAATCACATTGATAACTCCCATACAAAAACAAAAGCATCTTCCTAATCCAGCCAGACCGTTATCTTTATCGACCAGCTGTGAAATAATTTCAAAAGTGGACTTGAATTTGGAAATCAAACTACGCAAAGTTTATTTTTCAATAGAGATGAATTTAATACGTGCATATAATAAAACATTATGAAGAGAAAACTATTTATAACGTATAATCTTGGTTCTCACTGATTTTTCCCCGGGTATCCGCTGAAAGAGGAGGGGGGGGGGAGGCTATTGCCTTGACTCTTCGGAAAAAAATCTTATTAGAACGGAAATACAATCTGGAAGAATAAGAAAATAATGTTTTATTATGATTTATGATTTATAATAATTTAGTTTCAGACGGATTTCATAGTTATTTTTAGTTGAATGTTTTGTAAAAATGAAAAAGGATTAGATAATTTAGGATTGATGAATTAATTGCCACTTGGATTTTATTTTATTTGAAAACTAATTTCGAACTAAACAATCGTTATCAGTTCTAAAACATACATAATGTTCAAAACATCAATACTTTTTTACATATCTTATGTACAAGGTGGTTCCCTTTTTGTATTAAAAAAAAATATTGGGTGAAACTAGATGAATGAAGAAACAGGCCGCGCCCCGCCCCTTTCTATTCTAATCCTTTGCTGATAAATGATAATTCAAAGATTTTCGTGAGGAAACCAAGTTTTTTTCCATAAAATCTGTAAGATCTCCAGTTTGTCTAAACATTATTCAAATTAGAACCACATTTTCTGATTAAGTAATTTATTTCGCATTAGACTAAAGCACACTCAACACTGAATTTTACAAAGTTGAGACCTAAAAACAGATTGATCTTCAGCTTATTTACAAAAGTTTCAATTTCTTATTATACTTCAACGCTCACTGTTCTTTCGAAAAAAACAATACTGTAAATATTAGAAAAACTTGCAAATTTAACGAGCTTTTGAATAGTATATACAAATTATTGGTTCTGTCTCGTTTTTATAGAGAAATTTACATTCGAAACCGGAAAAACGTGGTGTTTTCATTTTGCATTCATATAAGGCACTAGGGTAGATAAGACTTTATGATAATCGCTTAATGAAAATATGTATTTTAAACAAAATAAACTCTTCATTGGAATAAAAAGCATTGAAAAAGTGTATTGTCTATTAGAATATTAAGGAAAACTGTCAATAAAGCGGCACCAGATCAAAAGAGTCCACTATTTTATTAAATTATCAAAAGTGCCTCCGTTGTTTCGAATACAGGTTATTGCTTTCTTTCTCACAGCCCCTGGGGTCACTAACGTCAGACGCGGCTGTAATTCGGCTCCGGCTTCGAGAATCTGTGTTTGTAAAGGATCACTTCGCTTTTTATGTAACCCCATACATTGAAGGCCAATGCAGTAAAGCTAGGCGACCTAGCTGGCCAATGTATCACACCATTTCTGCCAATGTGGTGGGTGACCGTGACCATAGATACCTGCGCTTTAAACGCTGAATTTTATTTGTAAATAATGTGGTCAGACGACAGAACCTGTAACTATTCATTATAATTATTTCATTTTTATTTTTTCATCTGCCTACCGAAGCACTCGTCTTTTGAGGTTCTACCTACAGACACATTCTTAATCAATCTTGGACGTTTAATTATTATTATTATTATTCTTAATATTTTTTTAATGATTTTTTTATATTCTTTTTTTATAAATAAAATATAAAATGTATTTTATAAATACATAAAATAAATGTGTTGATAGTGAATACAATGGCATATAAATAACTTGTGAAGAACTATTCACTAGTAGCACTTAAAATAAATTCTTCACTATACGATCTCTAGGCCATCTTCTTTTCAGACGCCTCGGAGGATTATCAGGAATGGAGTGTGAAACAAGTTGAGAGACTAGTGGATTCGAGTGGTTATGGAGCTTACTGTGAAAGGATACTCATCTGGTTTGCGCTAAATCAGCAACATATAACATAACAAAGTAAGGAACATTAAGGATTTTTGATTGTAAGGATTGGATACGGGATGAATTAAAAGGTTTAGTTGAGCCTTAAAGCTTAACTCCATATGTCCGAATAGGTCTGATAACTGCCATGGAAATGAATCTTTTGTAGCAAATTGGAAGGTTTGAGCGTTTGTCTGGTAAATGTTAAAGAAGTCGAAAACGACGAGCAGTTTCCTATCATTTTAGTCATGTATGTGGATTCTAATTTATCATTAAAGGATACTATAGGATAGGAGGTCGTAGGTTTACGACGAAAGGTAAAGGTTATTAGGTGAGATTTATTAGGATTTATTTTGATTCTCCATATTTGACACAATTCTTAAAGGTTTAGTATATGGGATTGGAGTGTTTGAGAGGCAATGAAGGGATCATTGTTTACTGATAACACAGTAATCAGCGTAAGTAGTGAGGACAGTGGTAGGATGAGTTGGGATAAAATAATTTGAGTAATTCTTTTTAGTAGTTACCTATATATGATTTCATCAAGTTGTTTGGGTATATAAACAGGAGTTATTTATAAAGTTTGAAGTAAGTTAGGATGAGACATATAGTCGTTTTTAATTTATCTACTTCTATATTTTTATTCTCGTTTCTAGATAAGATAGTAGCGGCAGTTCTCGAGGAGACAATTTACCTTAAAGAAAGAGAGGGATATAAAGAGTATGGCGTTGTAGGAGACTGTATGCCCTAGAGTGGAGGCGATAAGAAGAGATAAAGTTGGCGCTAAGACAATGTGTTCCGTCTAAATAAGTGGAATTATCCGGCCTTAGGGCCCTCACTGTTGTCTCTTAATATCTGGCCTAAGTCCTTCTCTGGTGCTCCCGCTCTCGGCAATTAGTGTCTCCTCTTCCTCTGGATTAGTTGGCTCCGTCTTAGGGGGCTTCTCTGGATATGGAGTGGATCATCAAATCCAGTAGAAATTATTCCTTCAAAAACATTTTCATCTTTATGTCCTATTGAGTGTTTATTTATTTATACCATATCTCTTCACGCGGTTACCAATCATAAATTAATATATTTTTATTTTATTTATTTATTCATTAATATTTACATCATACTATACAGGGTGTCCCGAATTTAAATGGCAAAACTTCAGGAACTTATAGGGGACCGAAAAACTAATACAAAAAGTCCTTTAGAGATTTGCTCGTTTCTGCTTAGTTTTAGAGAAAATCGCAAAAAAAAAAGAAACAAAACAAAAATGTTACAGGTAGCGTTATCACCTTTCAAAGTTCGTCAGGCTAGGCAGTGAGATATGTAAACACTTAATGTTATCCTTTACATTCTTTTATTTGTTTACATTTTGGCTTCCTTCAGTCAGTTACTCAGATATTTTTGTGTGAATAGCATCAGCCACAATGCCGCATACATATTTTAATGTTGAATACGCTGATATGATTTTTGTGTATGGTTTCTGTAACGGTAATGCTTTAGAAGCGGTGCGGGAGTATGCGCGCCGATTTCCAAATAGAAGAGTGCCTAATCGACGAGTCTTTTCGTTAACTTTTAATAGACTACGAGAGACTGGGTCATTCTTAATACGTAATGAAGGCGACCAATTCCAGGCAGCAATAAGAGCAGATTATCGGAGAAGAAATTGTGTCCAACGCCACTTCGATAACAATCCTGAGACTAGCATCTGAACAGCATCTGCTGCAATAGCAAAATCGCGACAAGCAATATACCGAACTTTGAAAGGTGATAATCGCTACCCATACCATCTTCAAAAAGTTCAGAATTTATTACCTCAAGATTATGTTAAGAGATTGAATTTTAGTAACTGGTTTCTTGACTAAATTCGCGATGATAATTTATTTCCATTAAAAATTATATGGACCGATGAAGCTACCTTTACAAGAGGAGGAATTGTTAATCAAAGAAATTATCATGTATGGGCTCTTGAAAATCCCAGAGCTATTAGAGAGAATAGGTTTCAGCATTTGACGTTTTTGGTGAATGGACCATATTTTTTACCTGGAAGATTGAATGGTATCACATTTACACATTTTTTGGAGAACGACTTTTCTAATTATTTAGATGACATTCCCTTACAGCAGCGGATTGAAATGTGGTTCCAACTCGATGGATGTCCAGCTCATTATAGCAGAGTTGCTCGAGCTTGGCTGGATATAAATTATCCACAACGATGGATTGGACGTGGAGGAGAAGTACCTTGCCCACCCAGATCACCTGATATAAAACCCGTGGATTTCTTCGTATGGGGAACCTTGAAGCAGAAAGTTTATTCGTTGTCAATCAACTCAAGAGAGCAATTAAGAGACCGAATCATAGATGTAGTGCACGAAATATCATCAGAACAATGTTTAGCTGCAATTTATCAAGTGAGTGCTTGATGAAATGCTTGCATTGGTGCAAGAGGACAACATTTTGAGCAATATTTACATTAAAAAGAACATAACATGAATATAAATGTAAATAAATAAGTATAAAAATAAAAACTTGTTTTGTTTCTTTTTTTGTGATTTTCTCTAAAACTAAGCAAAATCGAGAAAATCTCTAAAGGACTTTTTGTCTTAGTCTTTTTGGTCCCCTATAAGTTCCTGATGTTTTGCCTTTTAAATTCGGGACATCCTGTATATGGGTGGTTCTCAAGCTAAGGCCAATATCCGTGTTCTTAGGAAATCTGCTGTAAAATAAATAATAAAATCGTATGTTTGCTAGCGTATATGCTTATTAATGCATAATTAATAATTTATAAATTTGACTGCAGAATTTTTTACATATTATTTTAACTAAAGTGCCAATTTGTAATTACTATGGTTGTCCTAAAATTCAATAGTCACAATATTAGGTTGTCCTTCAAAACCTTACTTTCAGTTACCAAACAATAAATTAATAGTTCATTATTAGAACGATAAAATTGTGGCATTGTAAACTACCCGTTAAAAGTATTGCAACACCCATCATTCTCGAGATTTTCCGAGTTTTTACCTTAATCCATACTTGATTTATATTCATATTAATCTTATTTATAAAACGTGAGACATTAGAGATTAGACACATCAATGTTTATAACAAACGATGGAATTTTAGATATTTTCTTGCAAATTTCCTTCAGTCCATGTTTATCATTCGTTTCGTTATTTACAAGTATGCCAAGACTAGTGGAAGCAGTCATTCAAGCCAGAGGGGGCAATATGTCTTCTTAAATGTAAATTTAAAATTTAAAAATTAAAATTGTAAAAATGAAAATTTTAAAATGTAAAAAAATTGTAAAAAATGAAATAGATGTAAAAAGTTTCTTGTTTTTTTTTTTCAACAGGGATTAATGGAATATCATTAAAGGATACTGTTGGGACAGGAAGTCGTAGGTTTTAATTTATTTTAATAAAATTGACTCCATTCTTGAATGTTTAGTAATATGAGATTGTAGTGATTGGGATGCAATGTCTAGTATCAGCGTAAGTGGTTAGAGTCGGAATGCTTATTATAGACTTCAGAACCTTTATTTATTATGAAAAAAAATACGTTTTTATAAAATTCAAATATTTCAGCGTTGCGATACTTTTGAAGGGGAGTTTATATATGATGCCGAAATTCCGATTGATACTAGTTTTAAGTTGTCTTTAATTATATTGTAATTACCGTGGATAACAGTCAAAATTGGTGCATCGTGAAAGTTATGTGAGCTCATCTTAACAGTGTTTGGCTACCAGTATGATAACCAACTTCTTCAAGACGGCAGTCATCAGTAACAATTGTCTTTTCGACAAGAAAGGGTTGTTAACAGGCGCTTACCTTTTAAAATGTTATTATCATGGACGCTTTTATCTTAGCCAATATCAATTAATCGTTATATCAATTATTATTACAATGATATTTCAATAACATGTAATGAACTACTCTCTAGTAACACTGCAATAAAAGTTCTACACTTGGTCTTAAGCTATAGGACAATCTTTTTAGATGCCTTGGATGTTTACCGAGAATGGGGTGAGAAGCTAGTGGAGGCTAGTGGATTCAGGTGGGTTTGAAGCTTATAATAGTTGAAAAGTTATCTTGTTTTGGCCAATTTCGTAACATATGGGACAATCAGATCGGTTGTTTATTTCTGACATAATAAGGAGCATTTAGGATTTTGCGAAATGTTTTGGACTGTAAGGATTGGATAAGAGAAGAATTGGAACGTTTAGTGGAGGCCTAAAACTCTGTATGTACAAATAAGTCTTAGATTACTTACTTATTATTACGTATAACTTATTTATTGGTACTTATAAATGTGTACCAATTCATTGAAAGCCTGGAATGCTTGCGTATTTATTATTGGAGTAGATAAAAATATCAACCCAATGGATTTTTTAATTTTCTTGGCTAATAGTTTCATTTTTTTTTTTTAAGGTGTTTACGATTCTAAATACTTTACTCAGGGTATATAAGAATTATTAAGATTATTAAAAATATAAACTAAATATATGCATGTCGTATTTATAATGTCTGCCCTACTAGCTTGAAATTATGACATACTCCAGAATTTATTATAAAAATAATATGTTCAAATAGCCTCTGAAACTATATGTAGCTTATGTAATCAAAATAAAAAGAGAGCCTAAATCATATCTTCTTCAACCGCCCCTAATACCTTATACTCAGGCGGATTTTTCTAACTAGCGATAAATTGAAACGTCCCCCATAATATAATTACGATTTTAATAATTGAAGATGAGGTAAAAATTAAACTACTGTATAATTTCATTACTAATATCATTAAGATTAGGTCGTTTCTTTTGATTGAATAATGATATAATACCCAAGATGATTAACAACAAAAATAAGTTGCAATTTTTACTTCTTATTTTAGTTTCAAGTTATTTAATTTAAATTGTTTTTTTGTACATAATAAAACCACCTAAATAGTAAGAAATCATGTTTTATATGTCTAAATTCCAATAGATCTATTTTATTGTATTTTATTATCTTGTAATTACAAATCTATACAAACCTATACATGTGTTTTTTCGCTGTATATGAGTAACTAGATTGGCTATAATATAATAATTATATTCATTCATTCATCCATATATATTTTCTATAGAGCAGTGGCTTATATTGTGAAGTAAATAATTCAATAGTTTCTTTTTTTTATTTTTCATTAATGCATGAATCCAACCATTACTGCCCTACTTGCTTGAAATTATGACATCCTCCAGAATTTATTAGCTAATCTTATTCACCCCTCCCGGAGGGTTGATTAAGGAAGGAAGGACCTATTATCTAGGAAGATGAGAAAGGAGGAGGATTCCTGAAACATTTTTCTAAAGATGTCCTCCTTTAAAAACCACCTAAAAATGATAAAAGCAATTTCAAGATGGAATTTTTAATTTAGACGGAGCCAGCCAGCGAGGTCATTGTGAACGGGACATTTTTCCCTTCAAAATTCATTTGAGGTCATTCCAGTTTATGACCTAATAAGGGCAGGCCTTAATCAGGGGAATTAAACATGCACTTCTAAGGAGCCCTTAAACCTGATTAAATTATTGCTGTCATTTGTTTTCACCTCTCTCAGCGCTTTTCCCAAGTTCTATTTTTACTAACGAACAGTGATTCCTTTCATTTAGTTCAGCAATATTCATTAAAGCCTGTCTTAAATAAATGTTATTTTATGTCCTTTGAATTTATATTACAGTGATGAATAATTAAATTCGATTCAAAACATTTATTATTATTTTTAAATTAGTAAACATTGATCAACTAATAAATATTCCTCCTAAACTAATATAAATAGAATACAAAGAAGTATTTACTTGATAGAATACAAACGCTTTACTGAAAAACTAAAAAAAAAAAAACCTCATTTTAGGAGGTATGTAGGCTGCATGTATGAAATGAGATGAGCTATGAAGTTTTTCGACTTAAACTCAGACTCACTCTCTAACAAAATTTTATATTTTTAGGAATTTAGATGACTATATTTCTGAGAAAATTATCTTATAAAATTATCTATTTTATATTATCAAAACAAAAAAAATTTCTTGACTTTATTTTTTCTCACAGCCGGAGGTTTCAGTTTTGAAATTAAATGACATAGTTTTAGACTTAATATTTAATATTTTAAATAAAGTATTTCTAATACATCTGAGTATATGTATAGAAGGATATGTTTAAAACTTATTAACATTCAACAGCTTAACACTTTATATTTCTTGGCACCTAAAGGCCGAATATCTTGATACTTAAAATGAATGAAAGTGTTTAATAAATCGAATTAAGGCTCAAAGTGAAACTGAAATATTCTCACATTAAATTCACTTCGCCAAGGGATAATTTAATTGAAAGTCCTTTTGCTGTCAAATGAAAATGCCATATTGAAAATGTATTGGATGTCACTTTTCAGCATAAATTAAATAATTTCAGTGACGTTTTCATATTGGAAGCTTCTATCAAGGCTATATAATTATGGGCCTTTAAGATTAAGTCAAAATCGTATTTTTTTTCAAATAAAATAAACCAACAGGAGATTAGTTTGATTGGACTTCTATTTATTTTTTTATCATTATTTTTATTTTATTTTTTGTGGTCGTAAGATAAAACAAATAAATCATATAGTTCTAAAATTATTCTATGTAAGCTGAATATGAAGCAGATTAATGTATTCAATGCATATAGGTTCCAAATCGAGAAAATCGTATCAAATGAAAGCGGAATCAGAACCTGACCAAGGAAACTGATCACCTGAGCCCGGTTTAAGCAGAATTGGAACAGCAATTTGTGGCTCAGCGCGGCCTAATCCAACAGTTCTGGTCAGGTGTATAACCATTATAGGACTAACTGTTGTAATCTACTACAATACTAATATATATATTTTTTTTTTTAGTAAATATTATGATCCTTCTCACTGAAGGGCAATATATAGTGGGGATGGTAATAAATCTATTCATACAAAATGTTTAATAAAAGAAACAAATAAGTTCTAACTGTACGAGATGAATGAAATGAATATAATACAAAATAAATAAATAAAAAATATTTATAAAATTAAATAAATAGATGTTCTATAATAACTTTACATAAATTACATATAAATAAATAACCCTTGAATATAACTACAACACCATTACTTTTTTTTTAAAATATTAACATTTTCATCAATGAAGGGCAGTAAATAGTTTGGATGTTAATAACATTAATACGAAATGGTTAATAAACATATAAATAAATAAACTAACTGGTAAATTAATTACAATAAGAATATATATATATATAAGAAAAAATCTAATCCTATATTTATAATATATATATATATCTTCTTTTCTTTATTGGCGCGACAGACGCATGAAGCTGTCCTTGGCCTGCTCCACAGCCCTCCTCCAGTCGTCCCGATCAGCTGCTCGCCTTAAATATATTTTAGAAACTTTTAAGTCCTCGGAGACGCCATCGAACCATCTTCTCTTCGGTCTTCCACGAGGTCTCACTCCATCCGGTCTATCCCATAACAATTTTCGGCATGTTCTGTTCTCACCCATCCGGTATACATACCCCATCCATTTTAGCCGTTGAACTCTTATGTACGAGTAAGTCAATAATTATCCGCAATATAGCTATATTTTTGTTTATGTTGGCAGTATTGTTCTTTTGTGTTGATGGCGCATGCTTTGTTTATTCGTTGTTATGTTTATGTGCGTATCAAGCTGGTAGGTTAGTTTTGTTATCGCTGTCGTGCTGTTAATAATGGCCGCTCCACTTTCTATTTGCACCAAAGAAGAGCAACGTTCAGTGATCCGTTTTTTTGTGGTCGGAAGGTGTATCAGGGGCCGAAATTCATCGAAGACTTTTGGTACAGTACGGGAACAATTGTTTGCCACAACGGAGTGTCTATGAATGGATTGTCGAAGCAAACGCCGAGGACTGCGTCAAAAGGCGTTGTGTTGGCACGACAAGTCACCATACAAACGCTCGCTTCAGAAACGTATAGCTCCCGGATTTCTTCCTTCGCCGCCTCGGACACATGCCGTTATCCTTTATCGGACCAAATATACGCCTCAGTACAATAAAATTTTTTCCTTTCGAAACAGTCCAGTTTTGTCGCTACTGATTTATTAATAGTACGCCCACTTCTTTTCGAAACAGTTTCGCACTGGCATACGAGGCTACCGGTCGCACTAGGGTCTTGTACAGTCTTATCTTGGTTGCGAGGCTGGTGAGTCTACTCTTGATAATGCTTTGTATGGAGAAGAAGGCTCTGTTGGCTGATATTATCCGACTTTTAATTTCCTCATTTTCATCGAGGTGTTCGTTAATCCGGGCGCCTAAATATTGGAAACTTGTGACGGTTTTGAGGGTGTAGCCTTCCATATAATAAAAATGCTGTGGACGAGCAAGTTTTTTTTTCTAAATACCATTATTTTGGATTTCTCCTCGTTCATATGCAATCCCATTCTTTTAGCTTCTCTGTTCATTTTTGTGCAAAGCTTCCCTTAAGTATCGCATAGAGTGAGCTGCAATAACTACGTCATCCGCATACGCCAATATCTGAATGGGGCTGTTAAAAATTGTGCCTCTGGTGTCAAACCCCGCTCTTTTTACAGTTGCATGTAAAACTATATTGAAAAGGAGAGGTGCTAACAAGTCTCCTTGTCTGAGTCCGACATCTACGGGAAAAGGCTCGCTTCTTGCCTGGTTCACTTTAATCCTGGCAAATGTGCTCTTCATGGTGCACATAGTGAGCCTAATGAGCTTGTTCGGTATTTTCATGTCTTTCATTGCTTTATACAGCTCATCACGGTTGACGGAATCGTATGCTGTCTTAAAGTCCACAAACATCAGCCACATAGTTTGGTTATACTCTTTCATTTTTTTCGCACATCTGCTTCAGTGAGAAAATTTTGATCGACAGTCGATCGGTTGGGTCTGAAACCTCCCTGGTATTCACCCAAATTAGGTTCAACATGTGCGATGATCCTGTTATATAGGGCTATATATATATATATATATATATATATATATATATATATATATATAATCTATTATATAGAATAAACGAGTAAATTCACTGAGAAAATACTACAATACTAGATTAATATACGCATTAAATACGCACCAGAAAAAAAAAAAAAACTTTTTTTTCTTAGTTTTCTAGCTTAAAATAAATGTGGTCTAAGATTACAAACATTATTTACTGTATATGAACATAAAATAATTATTTAAGCACTGTATTTCATATTTATATTCCTCTTAAGCATAAATAACTCCAAAACAGTTCAGGAATCTATGGATTAAACCTTTACTGCTTATTTATTTTCTAATCTAATGTTTAATTAATTTATTGCATAAGATAAAATCATTGCATAACGCGTTTTTTTAAATATTTGTATGTTCAGATTACTTAGGTAGTTTTACTACTTACTAGTTTTTAAATAATCTTTTAGGAAAATTCAGAAACTAGATCGTAGTACCTTAAATTATCTTATATTAATAGAAAGATAAGTTATCTTCCTTTCGGTATTCTTATTAAAATCCAGAATTTCATGAATGGATGAACTGAATTTTTTTTTATGACCATTGATATAACAAGATAAACTATACGTATATATCTTACTGATTTTCGACTAGCTCTTAGCGACGTAAAAATAGGAATTATCACATCGTTTCTTTAATTGAAACATTAAAATTAATATTTGCATAGTAGGTATATTATTACTTCTTACAGAATATAAAAATATGTTATTTAATTTAGGCTTTAACCACATTCAACATGCTGTATGTAGATCAGTCGAAAAAAAAAATTAAACCGAAAGAGGGCTTATATTGTGAAGAGAGAATATAATGAAGGGCAGTGAGGTGCGGTAAGCGGATTAGAGACCTGAGTCCTATTAAATAAAACACAACATTTATCTGTGTATTAGTGGTGTGGTCTCGGTCTCCAACCGCTTTATGGTAGGTAGGAGTATTGTCTTCCCTCTCCTAAACAACGTAATAAATCTCATTAACTTTACTAAGTTCTGATATATTATTTTATCAAATCTATACCATTGTTTATTTTACTTTTCAGTGTTTATAAGATTAAAAACAAAACTAGACCAGTAGAAATTGAAATAGAATACTATTAAATCACTTAAATATATGTAGATTTAATCGTAATTTATATTTAATTGAAAAAAAAATAATACTAAAATTCTAAATTGGTGTAAATTGAATCAATATGTAATATTTGATCAATATTTAACACCTTGCCTAGAACAGAACTGACAAGTCTTAAAGTTTTTTTTTTTTTAAAGGAACGGCCTTAGAAACCACACAAGTATCATTATTTTCACTTCTTTCCATACCCTTCCTTCCTTCCCTCTTTCCACCTCTTCCTCATTCTTTCCGACTGCTCCTTCCTACTTTCCTCAGTCCACGCTATTCGTTTTCTCGCATCTCTATCTCCCAAAAAGACCTTAATTTCTTTTAGTATTTTTCTATAGTCATCCCTATCGAAACAGTCTTGGTCTGTTGTTTTCAGTCTCTGTTTCTTCCTTCATCTGTTTAATATACCACCCGGCTCTCTTGTATCCTCTCATTTTATGGAAGATTTGTCTATTTAGTGTATCCTCACTAAATGCAAGCCCATAGAACCTTAATCTTCTTATTTTTATGTCCGTTCCCAAATCATTTATTTCTTTTTATTGTATCTTCTTTGGGCCATACATTTTTCTTAGTATTCTCCTATCTATCCCTAAAATTTTCCTTAGGCTGGGTAGGAAAGCGGTTTCCGTTCCGTAGAGTATCGACGGTTTGAAGACTGGAATAATAAATACGAAAGTATTTTATTTATAACAGTAACGATATTAGGAGGCAGTAAAAAAGAATACGACGATATTATAATAAACAGGTAAAATTTTATAGGTGAATTCATTTTAGCTTCGACGATTTAAAAAAAAAATCATTCGATTCGGATCGATTATAAAACCAACATAAGGAATAATTACGTTGTATTATTACATATTAAAATTATTACACTGTCAGAAGGAAACTCACTGACGAACAGAATCCCCACGAGACGCAGCGAGATGAGACTATAGCTCCCACGAGAGAGGTGCCTCCTCTAACCACCCTCTATATTACTTTACAACTTCAACCCTCTGCTTCATGATATCCTTGGTGCATTTCATCGGCGTATAACAATATGGGCTTGAAGGGAATTATTATAATTGGTTATAATGGTTAGGATCAAGCCCACTTAACGATGCTTAGACTTGTTGTTTGAGTTGTTCATTGCTATATGCTAAAAAAAAAAAAAAAAAAAAAAAAAAAAATCCTTTTTAGTTAACAGAAAAAAAAAATGCCAAGTGGCACATTGAAAAAAAATTTGCTCGAGTTCTACTTTCATAATATTCTGAATATTTATTTAGACCATATCTCTCCCTTAATTTTAACTTTCCAGTTCCCGGAATCTTGGAAAAATCTGATCCCAGACACCGCCTTAATGACGTATATAAATTTATCCCTAAACAACTCGCATATATATTAAATCATTTTCATTCTTTATTTTATTATTTTGCTTTGATTATATCAACTTAAAATGACAATAGTTTGACCATTCAGAGTAGGAGAAAGCTATATACCATATATTATATCCTTATAGTATAACTTAAGCCAGACCATACAGAAAGGTTCGGTTCTGCTTATATGTACCCCCCGTCATACACTGATAATATTTCACCGAAAGGAGACTACTGTTCCGCAATATATCACATCTTATATATTCTGATTTAGATAAGTTTAGTTTTTGTTATCATTATCATAAATTATGATCTTTATTTTTAACTTGAATTTCATTTTCAAACCCTATAAATTGAAATTAGTTCAATTTAGATTGCTTTTCATACAATATCAGTTTAGTTTATGCGTTGTATGTCACTCATTAAGATAATTCCAGTAGTTCATTTTTTTTTTTATTTACAAAAATTTCGTTAAACCTTTGAAAAAAGAACGTGATTTTTTTTTTACTATATATTTATTCACACCTGTCAAATAAAATTTGACAACCAGTGAATTTGCAGTACGAATTTAAATGGCTTGAAAGGCATGAGAGGGAGCAGAACCCAGCGGCACCTCCAGTCTTTATTTTTTTTTTATTATTTTAGTCAAGGAGGTCTCTCATCCAGCTCCTTTTTAGTCTTCTGTGTGTGTTGTCGGGAATATATGTTGTGGCCATGTTGTTTATTTGTGTATTAGGATGTCCATGTAGTTTTTCGTGGAATCGTTTGTAGTAGGTTTGTATTTGTTCTTTACTGTTGCTATGCGTAGGTCAGTATGCAAAGTTATGTTGCTTACGTACCATGGGGCTTTTGTAATTGTCCTGAATGTTTTTGCCTGGAAGATTTGGAATTTGTCAATATGTGTCTTTTTAGCTGTCCCGTATATCTGAGAAGCGTATGTCCAAATAGGTTTCAGTAAGTAAGTATAAGTGTTAATTTTTTGTTTAAGTTGTAGAGTTGAACGTTTGGAGAGTAGTGAATATAAAAGTCTTAGTCTTTGGTTAAGCGTCTTACTTTTTTTCTTTTTATGTGGACCCCATGTCATTCTTCGGTCAAACGTAAGACCAAGGTAGTGTACAGTGTCTGTTTGAGGAATCGGTGTGTTGTCAAGAAAAACTGGTGGGCATGTTTCAAGTCGAAGTGTAAATGTAATGTGTTGCGATTTGTCGTAATTTATATGTACTTTCCAAATATTAAGCCAGTCATGTAATTTTGGCAAGTGATGCTGTAGAGTCAGTGAGGTATGATTCGGATTTTTATCTCTTGTTAAAATTGCTGTGCCGTCTGCATATGTCGCTGTAAGAATGTCAGAGCTAATTGGAATGTGATTTTAAGAAATCTTAAGCAAACTAAAGTGAGTATCGAAGCTCACTATCTTAATTAATTAGTTAAATTTAGAATATTCATGATTTTTCAGGCAGGTATGTCCTGACTGGACTACACGAATAGAAAGCCCCCCCCCTATAGAAAGTACTGAGTTGTGGTAATTTTAGTTCCTTGGTTCCTTTGGCTGTCTGTGTATATAGTACCACTGCACAGAATTTGTTTTTCTTTTTACCTTTATTATTATAATTTTTATTTATTTTTTTAATAATAATAATAATAATAATAATGCTTACCTTTTTTAAAAAAAATTGTAATTATTTTATTTTTATTAATTTTTAAAACTAATTTGTTTAAAGTATGTACTTTATGGCAATTGAGTTAGCCAATACTATACATATTTTACTATTTAAACCAAAAAAAAAAAAAAAAAAAAAAAAAAAAAAAAAAAAAAAAAAAAAAAGCAATAAATACAAACAGAAGGACATTTCTACGTTATATTAAAGTATACTTACAAAAGAGCCTTTCTACGTGTTATAATAATTATTAAAAACAAAATAATTTTTTTTTTATTTTACAAGTTTCTTTGATTTGTACTAACAAAAAACATTTTACAAGTTATAACAATTATTACTGATTACAATGACAATAACATCACAAAAGTAGTAACAGCAATTGCAATACAATCAAAATAACAACTCGTGTTGTGATTTTTAGTAGTTCCGTCATCCTGATCGGAATAATTTTTTTTTTTTCTTTATTTCTATTTAATTTATTCAAATAAAAGAAAACAATTATGTTTGGCCTGCATTTAAAATAAACATGAAAACATTGTTTATCTGTTATACGCTATTTAAGTCCAAAATATGTTCCTATGTTAAACATTTATCAGTTTGAACTACATAATTATTCAAATATTTCTTTCGACTGCTATCATGCCTTTTATATTCAATATCAGATGTTTCTAGCTATTTGAGATATATAAGTTGCAGTTTTTACAATTTTCATTTGATTAACTTGTTAAATTATTATTTTAAAAAAAAATACTTTATTTAGGTACATATTTCTATTAATTATTGATTTAAGTATGCATCTTTTACATGATAATTATAGTTTTATTCAATAGTAGATACGTTTTTACATTTTAAATGTGTTTTCTAAATAAATAGGAAAACTTGAGAAAAACGCACATAACCAAATACAAAAAAAAAAAGATATTTTATTTCATTTTACACATTTAAAAAAAAAATATTTTGGTTACTGATTCGTCGTGAACCTACGACCTCCTGTCCTACAGTATCCTTTAATGATATTCCACTAATCCCAGTTGAACAGATCCGCTACCTAGGACTCCACTTGGACAAACGTCTTACTTGGAATCCACATACAAGACTAAAACGACAAGAAACAACTTGTCGTTACAGACTGCTTCAACATTTACAGAACAAACGTTCAAAGCTCCCAATTAATTACAAAAGATTCATTTCCATGGCAGTTATCAGACCTATTCGGACATATGGAGTTGAGATTTAGGGCTCAACTAAACCTTCTAATTCATCCCGTATCCGATCCTTACAATCAAATATCCTTAATGCTCCTTACTTTGTTACAAATAAACTTATCCATAAAGATCTTAATGTTCCATATGTTGCTGATTCAGCCCAAAACAAATACCAATCCTTTCATAGTAAGCTCCATAACCACACAAATCCACTAGTTTCTCAACTTTCTTCCCTCTCGATTCTTGATAATCCTCCGAGGCGTCTGAAAAGAAGATGGCCTAGAGATCTTCTTGTGTAGATTTTTATTAAAGTGCTACTAATGAGTAGTTACTTTCAAGTTTTACCATGTTGTAGTAAGCGTTTTTAACACATTTAATTAATGTATTTTTGTACAGTTGTAAATTTCAATAAATTGTAAATAATAATAAAAAAAAAAATGGTTACTGAAAAATAGTATACAATGGCAAAACAATGGTTTCCGTAGCATTAAGGGGAAATTATAAAATGCTAAAATAAAAGATCTTTTACAATATATGGCTTTCTGAAATGTATACAATGATATTTTTTTTATTATAAATTTATTTATTATTCAAAGGGTTCATCCTTGTTGCAAAAATTATTTATGTTTTTTCTGAAACTCGAACCACTTTCTCACATTTACACTAATCTAGTTAGTAGTGAGGCTCTTTGCTTCCTTACGCTTTTTATTTAAGGGAAAAGTTATAATATTATCAGATTAGTCTATTATTATTATCTACTATCCTTTAAATTTTTAGTTAAAAGTTTTTATCCTCTGACAAGAGATGCTTAATATAAAAAATTTAAGTGAAAAACGTATTCGTTCTTCAAGCTTAGAGAAGAGCCATGCTTAATAAAAGTAGTAAGAAAGAGGGAGTGTTGCTATAATGAACAGAAAGTTCAGTGCAGTCGAGTTGGTTTGTCTTGCACTTCATTAAAAGTTTTAGCCTTCTCAGTTCTCTCTCGTGTAATGAAATCTTTCTAGCTTAGCCACCATATTTTTTTTTTGTCTATTTTCTCTTCTGAAGACCCCGTGAACTCATCATTTAATATAATTATTATAAATGTTGTTCGCCACGGATTTAGGTGTTGGTGGTAAAAGAGAGGTTACCTCATTGTTTAGATAAATTAAAATTATCTTGGATCGCAAATATAAATATGAATTATAAATTATGCAAGATTGTGATTATAGGAGGGAAGATAGAACAGTGATTAACGTTATTAACAATTGAGATTTATTTTATGTTAATTTAGTTTTTAACTAATTCCATTGGAAAGTCAATAAAAGGATGATAATATATAGTCTTAAATTACATAGCTCATCGTTAGCTTTGGGGGAAAATCCGGACGGTGGAGTGTAGGTACTGATCAAATCGAATAAATCATAACTGGATTTTTTTTTTTTTTTATGATTTCTCAGAAAACTAGAAGAAACAAACTGAATTAGTAATACTATTATGCAAGTAAGAACATAATATGAAAAATACAGGACTTTTACCTTTAGGAGAATGATAGTTAGGAATTTATAGAATTATACTTGCCTGATTGGGCTTTTATTGTAGTTGTCTATAGTCTATATAGGGTCCTGCGGGTAGGTATAAAAAAAAAGAAATTAAATCAATTTTTAATTAAAATAAAAGGAAAGATAAAAAACAGAGGAAGATAAAAGGAGACAGAGATAATAATACAGTCAAATGAAATAATACTTGCTTACTGAATATTGTTTAAGAGGGCTATTTTTTTATTATATTATCATAAAAACTATTTTATGTCATCATTTCAAGAAATTTTCCACAGCATGACTGATTTTATTATAAAAATAAACTGTTTGAAAATTAAACCCTTACTAGAACCTTCATTATCACACACGTCACTTGCGTCTTACGGATTTAAAAACTATTATGGTGTTAAACGTTCAGTGCTTATCATTCTTAAAAGAATAAACACTGAATAGTCATTAAATTTTTAATGAAATTTGTAATGAATAGTTATTGTTTTTTGCGAAATAATAACTGCTTTTATCAAAGTGGATTTTGTTTATTTGTTTTTGTCTATTGACGGACAACTGCTTTGGATATTAATGCCAATTATTCAACTTTTATTTTTATATATTTATTTGTTAAATGTGTTTAAATTATTGTTTTTACATAGATACAAGAGTATTCCTCCAATTTATTTAATTATTTTTAATTTCAAGATTTATTTTAATACCTACCAACATTTAATGATTTTAAAAGTATGAACAGTGTTTATCAGCTGCATTAATATCTACCACCGGTTTTGAAATGTTACGATTCAATTAAAAAATATTGAGGGGTCAAGTAAAAATTGACCATTTTTGTTAAAATGTAGCTTATTGTAAAGATGATAAAAGTAGATATTAATTCTATCATGGTCAATGTCATAATCATCTGTTTTAAAAAGTTTGGATTCTTCCATTGTTTATTATTCAATATCTTTTAATTTTTTTCGTATTGATAATAGTTTTCTTATTACTGTTTGAACTGTACGTCCTTTTATTTGTCTCTATTTGATGTCAAACGGCTATTGTTTACTATTCTACGGTTGAATTAGCGATACTTTTTTTATTTTTTTTAATCTTTTCTCTTTTATTTTATTTTTGAAATTCTACTATCAACGTAATTATTAGTATAATCCTCATTTTTAGTATGTAACAAAATTTCACTACCTACCTCATTTTGATTTTTTAAAGTAAGGTATATTTTTATTTATCTCACAAGGGGAGGACACACTCAGTCTCACACGGATCTTGTTGGCAATTTTTTTGATGGTTCCTGGTCAAAAAATACTAGACACGTATTTTGCCGTTCCGACCAATGGGCCGAGAAAAAAAAAAAAAAAAAAAGTATTAAACTAATTTATTTTGTATCTCGAGTTTAAAAAATGATATCGACATGATTCTTGCACCAAGATGTTTAGTTTTGTTTCGGAATTCAAAGAAAAATATAGCCGCTTCATATATTTTGGTTGAGATTAATCAAATTTTAAATATATTATTAGATTTTGAAGCAAACTACCTCTATAGATTTCTTCACACAAAAATTGACGTCAGATTCTAATTCAGCACTCTAAAAAAACATTAAAAAACGATTATTCAACAAAATCAAAAAATATCATTTTTTTCACCCTCTTCCAGGAAAATGAAATTTTAAAACCGATTATTGGTTACATACCTTTAAATCGCCATTACTTAGTCACGTAATTCACTGGTTGGTATCGCTGGAAAGGGGAGAGCCTCAGCTTTATTTTGATGTATATAAATGTAAAATTGTATGAACATAAACCTATTAAAAAAAATTGGAAAATCCGAAAAACATTTTGATTTTTAGCTTGATTTTGAAACCAGATAGGATGATGATGAAAAAAAAAAAATCAAGCGTATTACCACCCTTTATTTCGTGTAAAAAAAATAAAGTTGATACGTTTAACCGTCTAAGCGTAATTCATGTTTTTTGTCAATTAAAACAAAACTTGCTTACCAAATAAATGGTCTGGCAAATTTTGAAGCTTACGAATTTTTATTTTTCTATTTGGATGAAATTTCGTATTTAAGTGTTCATTGGAATGCTGAATCAATATCTGATATCGGTTTTTTGTAAAAAAAATATATTGAATACACTTAACTTGAAAAAGTTTAGCTTTTACACTGTAAAATGTGATAGAAAATATTTTTAGCCCTAGAATTCCATTTCAGCACCCTCAAAACTTAGAAAACGTATGTATATATATATATATATATATATATATATATATATATATATATATATATATATATATTATTTTATTTTTTGAAGAGAAAAGATAAAATAATATATTTAATAATATTGATTTATATCAAGAAAAAATAACATATATATATATATATATATATATATATATATATATATATATATATATATATATAGATAGATAGATAGCGATAAAAGAAAAAAAAAATTATATATATTTATATATATATATATATATATATATATATATATATATATATGTATATATATTGTTGTTTTCCGGGTTTGAAGAATATAACAAAAATTGTAAATACTTGACAATCAAATTTAATATGTGGTTCTGTCTGTATATCATGTAAATATTAATTTGTAATAAATTATTATTACAATAAATAATAAATAATTATAATTACTTTAATAAAAATAAAAGTAATAAATTATTTCTCCTCCTAAATATATATATATATATATATATATATATATATATATATATATATATATAATGTATGTAAATAACAATCAAATATATGTGTATTTGATTTTGTTGAATAAGCGTTTTTCAATGGTTTTTAGAGTGCTGAATTAGAATCTGACGTCAATTTTTGTGAGAATCTATAGAGGTAGTTTGCTTCAAAATCTAATAATCTTTTTAAAATTAAATTAATCTAAACCAAAATATATGAAGCGGCTGTATTTTTCTTTGAATCCGCAAAAAAACTAAAAAGTATTTGCTATGCGATATCATTTTTTAAACTCTATAGTGTAACTATTTTATTCCTTTGCTTTCTGTAAACTATTTGGTCATGATTGTAAATCTAATTGACATGTTGTAAACAAAAGATGTTACTAGCTAAGTTTTCTATATACTTCCGAAAAAGTCATTAATAAATCTTAAACAACGTTGCTAAGTTGGCTAACTAAAAAAAAAAAAAAAAAAAAAAAAAAAAAAAAAAAAAAAAAAAAAAAAAAAAAAAAAACTATAATAGAAGAAATAAAATATTTGTTGTCTATAAGTTAACAATTTGTATTGTTGGTTAAGAAAAAAAATATTTCCAGGAAAAATTGGAATCTCATTTCTCTTTCACAATAGAATTTCCCCTCCTGATCCCCTTGTTAGATAGATGCAGGCTGCGATAGGAGTTGAGCCTGAAGGATGGAGAACCAATCTCGTCCTGAGAAGATGCTGGAACTACTATGTCTTCTTTCGTCATCTTACCTTTATTTTTTAACGAGCTTCTGTCAATTCTATAAGTTGAAAGAAAGACGGAATATTTTTTATGCTCGTTTAACTCAGCTATAAATTTCATTCTATATTGTTTGAACTAATTTTAAATTGTAATTTTACTTTCGATTTCAGACAAATTTATAATTGATCACGAGACTTAAACCAAAAAAAAACTTTTCCAACATTTACCAGACAAACATTCAAAGCTTCATATTAATTACTGAAGACTTAATATCATGACAGCAATTAGACTCATTTTGAACATACGGAGTTAAGCTCTAGGTCTAGCCTGATCACCGGATCGCAATTCTAGGACCAGTAGACCAAGTCTCTTGACAAAAGTGCTTTCAAAAAGAAGTCCTTAAGTTTTCCCGGTAAGAGACCAGTCAGGGGAAAGGAGTGGAAAAGCAATGGAAAAAGAAAGGAATTCGACCCAGACAACGATAGGATTCATCATCGGACTCATCAAACTATAATGTCCTTGTGGACAGGTATGATGATATCAACAGTGGGGATAAACCAAACTCAAGCGATGCAACTTACATCTCTTGTGGTGGATAGTTCTCTGAAGAGATGTGGGCGAAATGTGATATATGCCAAGTGTGAGTACACTTAGACCTGTGATAAATAACTTCTCTACCATTTTGTATTATTTTTCCTGTTTTTAAACTATTTTTGGTGACTTTTTTGAAGAGGGCCCATATTTACACTCCATTTTTCCTGGTGCTATTTCAATCATGGTGCTATCAAAAGCTTTTTGTAAATAATCGCTTTTGAAATTAAATAATTGATGCTAATCATTGTTTTGTCTTCTCACATTTAGGAAACTTATTATAGTTTCACATTTTAGACAAAAATTTAGGATTTTTCAAATCGAAAGGAACTTCAAATAAAAAACACAAGCGAGTGATATTAACACCTTTACCTCTATTCGTTCATCACGATGTACGTATTTTCCAGTTTATGAAGAGACGACGGACCCAATGGTTAGGGAATGTCATAAGAATGTCTGATAGCAAAGCAACAAGCAAGCTTGGATTTATAGGTATTACAAGTCAATAGATGGAAACTGAGAGTAAGATATGGAAATATTGGAGTATTGTTAGAGAAGCCAAGTCCCCGTTTGTAGAGCTCATTACCTATGAGGTCTCTGCTAGTACAACCGCCTCTAAACATCTCTACCCTCGTCCACATTTCTTTCCTCTTTACATGTCATTCTAGACTCCTAATTCGCCATCTTCTCCTCCCTCAAAGCCGTATCCCTACTAACCTCATAGACCCAAGTCAATGGTTTGGTATCCTATGCAGGCAGCCCAGATAGAGTAATTTAGAAAACAAATATTGTAATATTGACTTGAGCATAAAGAATATTCAGTTTTCTACGTAGGATTTAGGATAGAAAGAATCAGGTAGTGGAGATTTTACGTTTTATAGTTTAACAAAATTCAAGACTATTCGTCCAGCTCCGTCTGATATAAGATAATAAGATTCATTATAGCAGAATATTTCAATTTAATTTATTTTTACGATATATTTCTAACGTATATTGTACTATTCGCCTACATAGGTTACTTGTGGAGAGTTTTATTATGATTAAACAAACTACTTTGTAGTGTCATTATAAAACACTATGTTTATAAACACTATAACTATGTGTCGGTTATAAAACAATTATTGTAAGGGCAGTTGAAGTAATTAGTTTTACTTAATCACAAAACATACTGACACTAGTGTAATATTGTTGATTATTTAATATAATAATAAGGCATGAGTGTAATAAATATTGTGATAGAAGAAATAATTATTATGATGGTAGAAATAATAATAACGAAGAAGTTATCATTATCATAATAATATTATTTTCCACAAGAAATAAGTAGGAACTCGATGGTCGAGCGAGTTACGTTGATGATCTCAGTGCACTTGGGTCGTGGGTTCGAATCCCATCTGGGGTGCTTAAAACTTATTTCGTGGTGGTCTTACGAAATGAATCTTGACCTTCTCACCCTGGATAGAACAGGCTGGCTACCTTTTGGATGACCCGTCCTTTCTACCCAATTTGGAGTACATAGGGACGTTAATCCCCAATAAACAAGCAAACAAAAGGAATAATTTTTAAAAGTAGGTTGGATAAACAGGAACTGATTAAAATAAATATTTTTAATCATGGTTTATTGTCAAGTTCATGTTTAGTGGAAAAAGTGGTAAGGAATGTAAAATTAATATCATCTTGGTTTTATTGAAAACCATGAGTGTAGTCAATAAGTAATGATCTACATTAAAAAAAAAATAATAATAATCCTATTCTTACACCAGAAGCGAGACAATTATCAAAATAAATTTTAAAAAGTTAAAATCGTAAAAAGGGTATTTTCGGAGGAGCAGAATCTTTACCTAAATAAATTTTGGATTTTAACAGATTCCCTTCATGGAACATTTCTGTATAACAGTATTTTTGTATGCTCATTTACAATAACGTTACCTTCAGTATTTGATGTTTACATGTTGAACAGAAGCCTAATTTATAGTATTGCTTCCTAACTCTTATTCATCCCTGCTTTCTCCTCTACCTCACCCTTCCAGACTGCTCCAGAGAAGGCCTATATCCGAACGGGGTATGGAGACCTAACGCGGTTACCCTCCGCAGCGGCTTTAATCAAATAAAGTGCCCCGACTGTCCTCTAATTCCGGGCAGTCTGTTCCAGGCCAATAGCCTCTTATCTAATTTATGGCTGTATCGACGGCGAGTCTTGTATTAGTTTAAACTCCTCCCTTCTTCCCTAATCTAGTGCCCCGTCCGGGATTCTCCTTCTTGAAATAAATCTTCCAAAATAGCTCCATGTGTTATAGTATTTAATTAGGTACAAGCTGCCACAATGGAAATAGGGACATAAATACACACTAGTCATAGCAATCTATTATCATAGCGGCTAAATCGATTACCAATAATACCCTATAAAATTCAACAATATTGTATCATCCATGAAATATTAAAGTTCCACTTTAATAAAAAGGTTAAGTATTTCTGTAA
This sequence comes from Euschistus heros, assembly GCA_003667255.2. Classification (NCBI taxonomy): domain Eukaryota; kingdom Metazoa; phylum Arthropoda; class Insecta; order Hemiptera; family Pentatomidae; genus Euschistus; species Euschistus heros. The sequence goes on from RCWM02000116.1 coordinate 611,353, forward strand.
TAAAGAAATGAAGCGTTACTTTAACAAATATTTAATGTAATAAAATAAAAAATAGATCCAGTATTTTTAAAAAATCTTTTCCCCGAATATGTGAGAGGTTTAAACGGGCTCGAAGGTTTCCTTGCGCTTCTTTCTACTCAGGTTCACGAGTCAAGTAAGGTTTTAGTTTTAGTTCTCAAAAATAATTTGTGATTTAATGATTAAAAAACAGATATATATATATTTGGTTGTTACAAAATTTCTTGTACATAAATATAACTTTATTTCAGTTTATTAATTTTGAATATTATTGAATACTATACTTCGAAGTAATTTTCAATGTTTTCAAATACATTCGCCCTTCTTTCAGCAAGTAATTCGTTTGATACCGGCACTACTCCTATAGTTTTGAAGAAAAAAACTCTGTACACCCAATTTGTTCTTAACATTGATAGGCTAATATCTTAGCTATACTCAGAATGAAGCAAAACGATTACTCCTTCCAGTTCTCACACCTTTTTCTGTGGCAAACGAGAATCATTTGTTTCCTATTGACTCTCTCTCACTCACTCTCTCTCTCTCTCTCTCTCTCTCTCTCTCTCTCTCTCTCTCTCTCTCTCTCTCTCTCTCTCTCTCTCTCTCTCTCTCTCTCTCTCTCTCTCTCTCTCTCTCTCTCTCTCTCTCTCTCTCTCTCTCTCTCTCTCTCTCTCTCTCTCTCTCTCTCTCTCTCTCTCTCTCTCTCTCTCTCTCTCTCTCTCTCTCCCTCCCTCAATCTCTCTCTCTTCCTCTCTCTCGCTCTCTCTGTATACCTTAGAAGAATCTGGACTAGAGACATGTTACATGCTATATTACATTATACCATAGATCAGGCTATATTCTAAACCTAACGAGTTATTTTCCAAACCAGGTATTTTCGAATTAAATAATTGGATTTTGTTATCTAATTTTTTACTGTGTGATCAACCCGAAACTTGTGTTTGACAGAATACTGGCATGGTTCTCATAATTCATAAAGGCGAAACGTAAAACGACCTACTTTTCAACACCCTCACTCCAGCGCCACCACCCGTCCGTTGGCAGAAAACATTTTCATGACAATAGGGAAACCAGCTCCAACAGGGACGGACTGTAACCAAGACAGTACAAGAGCCAATAAGGTATAAGCATCAGCAAATCAAGTCAGTGATGTGACCATAGACATCATTTTCAGTTTTTTATCTTAGTGTTTTAGTTTTTAGATCTTTTATTTTCATTTTCAAAAACTCAAGAATTGGGTGTGCCCCAACACTTATATTAAAGACTATTAAGATTTTTTTTAAAGACTTCCAGGACAAAACATATTCAGGCGGCCTTAGAATGTATTTTTCAATACAGCAAAAGGCCAACTATTATTCTTTCTGCCCTCTTCCCACACATCCTTGCACATTAATTTTCCAAGTGGCTTGGAAAAAAAAAAAAAAAAAAAAGAAGATAAATAAATAAATAAAAAACGCTTTCATTAAAAGTTAAATGTACATATGAAAAATTTTTTATTAAAAAACCTAGGCGATAAGTTTTTTTGTTTTTGTGATATATTTGTAATTGTATATATAAATATACTAGGTATATTTGTGACATAGTCTATTGTATATCAAATTACTTTATATTATTTTTCATAGACTCTAGTTCAGTACTCGGGTGCTATATTAACTCCATTATAAGTTAGATATTCTCCATACTGTAATCAGGCCGCCCATGTTTCCACCCGATAGCAGTAGAGCCAAGTTGAGAACTCCCCGGTGAGAGGCTGAGTGTGTGATGTAGAGGTCAAACTTGTAGCAGGTTTCTTTTCTTTATTGCCGGTGGCTGTCTATAACTCCCACCTTGGAACACCTTTAAGGCTTTACCACTGGATTAAATTTATTAGTCACTAGCCTATCTAAGGTTTCAGTTCCCAAGGTTTAATGTAATGTGCTTGGGTCCCAACTTAAGCAATTTAGTACATTTATACTAATTTTTGAAAAGGACATCATTCTAAAAATAATAAAAATTTTCAACTATGCTACAAAGATAGCAGGATAGCCGCAAATATCCAGAGATAAGCAATTACTAAAGCTCCATACAAACAATGAACTAGGAAATATAACATACGTTAATAATTGCAAAATATTAAATTATTTTAGAATAGGATTTTATTTGTTTAAATATAGCTCTATCATCATTCAGTTAGTTTTATAATTATTTTAAAAAATATTTAAACGATACTCATTGAATATTACAACCAATTATTGAAAGAGGTTAGATTATTCTGAATTCAGAAATAATTCTGAAGCAATTGAATTCAGATAAAACTTAATTAGTAATCATATCTTTCAAATAGATTTTAGTTCCATTAAATAAAATCGATTTTTCATAAAAAGTTTTTTTTGTCAAAAAATAAATTGTTCCAACATATTTCGGTTCTAAAAGAAACCTGAACCATTCTTCCCTCTGTACCTAGCTTTGATAAGCTGTATCTCTTACGTCTAATATTTAACATTTATATATAAAATTTCACTTTTAGATGAATTTTTCATTATGTGATAATATTAACTGTTTCAGTTCACACTGTGTGGGCAAAAATTAAATTAAAAAAAATTAAATTAATTATTTTCTGTATCCACTATATGCTATATCTGAAATTATTTGATCTCATGATTTTTTTTATACAATCTTTATTCCCATAATGACTACTTTTCTTTCTTTATTTAAAAAAAAATTGTTTATACTTTGTTTTCTAGTTTTCTCTCTATCACCACATTTTGATAATTTCATTATAATACTACTTTTATATATCTTGTCTTATTTTGAAATTCTCCGAGATTGATATTACAGCACTTTATGTTATGCAATGTTATTTTCAACGTATACTGTCCGAGTATAAAGATCTTTTTCCGCTCTATTGAATTTTATTAGTGATGATTATTTATTTATCTTTAAAGTTAAATAATGTATAAATAATTATGTTTAATTGAAGATTTAAAAAAAAAAAAAAAAATCTTTGGTATTGATATAATAAACTGAAATTTAACAATCACCACTCATGGTTTTGAAAATTAAATTATTATCAAGACTGCAAAATAATTAAAAGGATATGCAGCTAGCAGAATATAAAAATTGATTTGTACCTATTTACAAGGAAATAGAAAAAAAAATATTTATTAGAAAACATTCATATAGAATTTCAATAATTATGTAAGTTAAAATTATCAATTTCGCGTTGTATCGAAAACTTGCTAATTTTTGGATATTATATTGATGAATTTGTGCTAATTTATTCGTATGCTTTTCGGCTTAAGTTGTAAATTTATCTTTTCTTAAAAATATTGTCTAAATATAAAATATGACCGTGTGAGCATATAAAGCGCTTTATTTTCGGCAACTTTGAGAAGACGGTTGCTAACATAAGGTATACAGGAGCGAGTTTACCCTTAAGGAACCGGTAGCAAACTGGGGGATGTAATTTTCATCGAAGCGAATTTATTATTCACAATGGGACTCCTGCAAGTTGGAAATACTCCAGAATTCAAAGAGAGGTCACCTCTCAATGAAGTTATGGCCTAGGCGGAACCCAATTTCCACGAATGGAGTCGAAGAGCACTTTACGTGACTGGTTCGCGCCGTTTTAAACGTGACTATAGAAATTCAGTTAGCAGAGAACATTCTTACAAAAAAAAAAAAAAAATCCATAATGGGAAGCATTCATGATACGAACCTTGAGTAGGGGTGTATTGATCCTAAAGCTGTATAAAAATACTAAATAACTGCAACTGACCTAAAAGAAAATCTCTTTGTATATATATATAATAAATAATAATATAAAAATGAAAATAAAATGACATCAATTTTTTTGTATCTTATTTAAAACATTTTTTACATTTTATTAATAATAACAAATACATATATTTAAAATATAAAAGCAATATATATATATATATATATATATATATATATATATATATATATATATATATATATATATATATATGAATAAATAAATCGTTATGCGATTTCTCAATTACTTAAGAATAAAAAGCAATACAGTAATTATTGTGCTGAATTGGGGAACAGAAGAACAAACTATATTTGGCAGATGGTTGATTGTGATAAGTAGCTTCCATTCAGACCCTACATAAAGAAATATATTTACTGATTAATATAATAAGAATTATTGTTAATCACTATGAGCAATATTGACTATAACTAAAAATAGCCTGGAAACGCCTGAAATATGTTTGGTACCCACGTTTCATGGCAAATTCCTAGGTAGAAGAAACTCTTATGTCATATCTAATGAATCAGTAAAAGTTCCAGCTATTGAAATTTCAAAGAACAGAAGATCTGATAGAACGAGAAAATATAAAGGATTGTTCAGAAGAAATGAGATAAAGCTATAAACCACTAATGTAAATCATTAGTCATATCATAAATAAAACATGAACTTTTGTTTTAGATATTACAAAAATAAAAAGGTTTTTAAGTATTGCTAGATACCTTTATTGAGGGCAACAATGGCTTTATGAATCCATTTTCACAATATATATAAAAACAATTAAAATTAAACAGAAAAAAAAAACTAAAAGAATACAAGATATAGAATTTATTAAGTAAAATAAAAAAATTAAAAATTATATATAATAATAATTAAATTGAATCCTTATCCTCAGTTTAGGGATCCCTGAACTAAAACTGACGCCTTACTTATTGAGGGCAAGCACAAAGAGATCTCAGCTTGTATAATATCCAGTGGAGCTGCTTAAGTAAGAAGCTGGCCATTATCAGGACTCCATATAGATTTTTATAATACATCTCGAGGCAACTACCTTGTTAATCTACAATTAGGATTATGGGGATGTGTGGAGCAAAACAGGTATTGAGCTATTGGATTTGGATGAAGAGGGAGAAAATTTGACTGGTATAGTTAAAGGACAAAAAGATATATTAATGTAAGTATGTATTGTAATTTATTCAATCATATTGGTAATGTATTGTAAACTAAATACCTTCTATTTTGTCGACCCTTAGAAATTATATAAATAACTATTTTATAATATTCGAGTCATAGGTTCTTTATATTTAACAATATTTTGTTTAAAAAATATATTCTTTTTTACATTTTTATTTATCTATTTTATATATATATATATATATATATATATATATATATATATATATATATATATATATATATATATTTTATACATTTTTTAAAACAAAATATTGTTAAATATAAAGGACCTATAACCCGAATATTGTAAAATAATTAATTATAAAATTTCTAAGGGTCGACAAAATATAATATTTTGATATTATAAAATCAGGGTAGATCTATTATAAAATACTGGAACAGCAGATTTGTTAGACATAGAAAAAAGGAAATGTATATATATTTATAAAATAGATGAATAAAAATGTAAAAAAGAATATATTTTTTAAACAAAATATTGTTAAATATAAAGGACCTACAACCCGAATATTGTAAAATAGTTATATATATATATATATATATATATATATATATATATATATATATATATATATATATATATATATATATATATTTCGATAAAATAAAATAAAATAAGAACTTGAACTTTAGAAACCAGTTTATTCTAATCGAGTTTGAACAGCAACGAAACAATGCTTTTCTAAAAACTCTTAAGAAAGGCTAAATCCTCAGCGAAGGGTTCCGTGTTGGTGTTCAGCTCCTTTGTCTAATGTACCAGCTCTAAGGAGAGTTATAAAGAGTTCTTCCACGTATTCTGATGAGGCTGGGGTGGGATTTCTTTCAGGTGCGGAGGCATTAGCCGTGATCGTTATTCCATTACCAGCTATCGCAAAGAATATATGTACCACTTCATTTGCTCCTCGATGACCTGGAAACACATAACCGTAATAGCACTTAAATAAATCGAATAAACACTTTGTTTAGTTTTTACATTTCTAAGATCAGTGTAAATTGATATCGGTTGTTTTTTGATCAATTATTCTAAGACTATTCTTTCACTCATTTAGTTTGCACCTTGATTTATCTTTTATCTTTTTTATTTTTTCCAGGTAGTTTTTTTTTTAATTTAATTTAAGTTTAATCTTGCTGACAATGATTATATAAGGGAGAAAATGGATGGATGTGTCGTGTAAAACACACAATAAAAATACATTAATTAATTGTCCCGACACCTATTTTGGCTTACAATAGAGACATTCATCAACGCTAGATGAAAACAAAACGTTGTTCCCGATGCTTAAGTGTTAGGTGTGACGGCAACCATCTTCCTCCCTAAAAAAAAAAAATTGTTGAAAGAATTTTTAAGCATGGTACATGTTTTTACAGGAACTAACTGGGTTTCGAGAGAGTAACCGTCGCTTCGGTTACATCTTGTAAAAAATATTTTTGTATTTTATAATAACAGAAATTAATATTAATATTTTTATTAATAGATTTCCGCATTAAGGTCACACTGTGAATAATTAATAGCAACAATATTATTATTATTAATAATTAGGTATAAAAATAAAAATAATAATATTATTATTTTATTAGTAATTTTATTCTACTCTGGCAAATTGATTACAACAATTCCAGGACTACATATAGTTGCTCTTAGATAGAGTTACAATTAGTATTTGAACATAATATCAACCTCATCAATAAGAACTATATTACGTTACCTACCTTACTTATCACAAGCCAATATTATCTATAACCGAAAAAGGATATCACTTGTACTATGTTTCCTTGCTTTGATCCTTGATCTAAACTGAGATAATATATATATATATTTTTTTAATAGTTTAATCTTGTTGACCATGATTATAGAAGGGAGAAGATGGTTTGAATGTGTTGTCTTTTTTTTTTTTTTTTTTTTTTGTTATTTTTAAATCTTTTATTGAGTAATTATTACAATCTACCACAAATGTGGGCAATAAGTAATATAGATGGCGTATGATTACATTCACACATTATGTACAATGAGAAAAAAAAATAATAATAATAAAATAAAGTAAATAATTAATGTAAGAAAAAGAGAAAAGAAAAGAACTATCCTATACATAAACAATACAAAATATATTATATACAACATGAAATACTAAAACTTAAAAAAAAAAAAAAAAGTAAAAGATAAATCGAAGGTATAAATACAATTATACTCTATTATGTGTATTACAACTTACACTCATCCTAGGGATCCCCCCACCAGACCCGTCTCTCCACTTATGAGGGGACAGGCCAGGCATAGAGAGATCCCAGCTCTTCTCTCTCAGCTGCGTCACTGGTGTAAAAAACTCATTGGAGGCTAACATTCACGCAGGGCATGAAGCTGGCCATTGCTAGAACTCCAGTATAAGTAATATTACAAAAGATCTCGGGGCCACTTCCGTTTTAGTTTGCGAGGGGGGTTATCAGGATGGGTGGAAGCGGATAATGATTGAGCTAGCTAGTGGGTTAGGATGAAAGGAAAGGTTGCGATGGAATTTTGAAAATTTAAGGGGTATAAGGTCGAGGACGCATGGTATATTCAAATCATTATGTAGGGTTTTGTTGAAAATAGTAAGGAGCTTTTACTATAGTTCGGAGAATTTTGGATTGGAAGGATTGAATGCGTTTGATATTCGACTTTTTTGCTGTCCCCACAGTTCAAGTCCGTAAGTCCAAATAGGTTTAATCATGGTTTTATAATAGTATATGGTTTTATAATTTACCATAATAGTCTATACAATTGGCTGAAGCGTTTGTTATGTTCTTGCCTTTTTGAGTCGAGTATGAGGGTTCCATGTAAGTCTTCTGTCTAAGTAGAAACATCAATCAGGGATAAGTGAGTTTGGAGATTACTGGATGCTATTAAGGGATCTTTATGGGATGAAAGGATAGCAGTGTCATCAGCGAATGTTGCTAGGAAAGTATCAGGAGTAGTAGGGATATCTCCTGCATAGAGGATATATAAAACTGGACCTAGAACGCTACTTTTTGGAACATCAGCCTCTTTAGAATAGCAGTTAGAGTATTCCATTCCGCAGCGAACTCGGAAGGAACGGTTAGATAGGTAGGATCTAAGAACTAGGAATAGTGATTGAGGTAAATGGGTTTTGAATTTGAAAAGCAAACCGGCATGCCATATCCAGTCGAAAGCTTGCGCTATGTCTAGAAGTGCGCCGAAATAATACGTGTTGTCAAGTAAAAAAATAATATTACATTAATTTACAGTGCCGAAGTCTCCGTTTACAATACAAATATTCATCAACGCTAAAAGAAAACTAAAACAAAAAGAAGTTGTCCCTGATGCTCGTATTGTAATCCGAAACGTCAGCATATATACATGACAGCAAACCCTCCACCATCTTCAATAAACATTTTTTGAAATTAGTGAGTGATATTTTTTTATTGGTTTTAACATCTTATGTTCAGGTTAGTTTTTTTATACTACATTAATTTCTTTTCCCTTATCGCACCCCATATTTTGTCAAAAAAATAAAATAAAAAATAAATGTATTAGCCTACTTTTGACAACTCTTTCGAAAAGTTTATCTACTAAACCGTTTCCTTCTTTCCTTTAAAATTTCAGACATATTAATTTTAGATAAAAATTCATTTCTAAAATTCTTTTCGCAAAAGTGTTTATGTGTTTGTCGTGTCAGAGATTCATCTAGAGTGCATTCCAGTATTTTTGATCGGATTCATCAAGCAAGTCAGTTGAAATTTTATGATGTTTTCTTTATTTTTACAACTAGAGCGGATTATTTGATTAATCGTTGTATTATTAAGATATTGTTGATTAAGCGCATGTTCTCCAGCACCTAAACGTTGTTAAGATCATACCAATTAAACATGGTTTATAAATAATACAGAAAATATTTCAGCAATATAGAGTGGGGTTAAAAGCATTTTTTTTTTTTTTTTTTTTTTTAACTTTTATTTTTCATTAACTTTTTGTTATAGGAAATCATATCGGTGGGCATTAAGTTAACAACCCTCCTGATATTAGACTCATGCCATTATAGGGGCCTTGTGATGACCCCTGCTCGTTCCTATAACGAACAGTACCCCATAAAGACCCCATTATTACTCCAAGGTGTGTCGCCTTCAAACGTGGGAGTATTAATTTCGAGTAAGGGATCAGTCATTTAGTACATGATGAAATATAGCTTTAGCAGTAATATTCTGTATATTGTTTCATTCCTGCAGAATGTAAGACAATGTTGATATTTTATGTTAATACGAAAGTGTCTGGTTTTAGATATTTACAAGTGTCTCTATGTTGGTGCTTATAGTATATGTTATCTATATTTATCCTTGTTATCTTTTTAAATAAAGTTTAATATATAGTGTTCTGTCGTATAAAAATATATGTTTGTATCTGATTCTGTTATCATAATGTTGTGATTTATTTGTCTTTTTACTCCTAATAATACTATATAATAAATATTTATATAAGTTATAAATTTTAATTATTTATAAAATCCAAATCTTTTAAAATTACCGGATCTGATTTAGGTGATTTTTATATGCATTTCATCCTTTGTATTTTTAGAGCTGAGAGGAGTTTTTCAGTGAAACGTTTGAATATTTTCCATTTACACAACAAACCCATCTACTCTCATCTGGAACATGATCGGCCCATCTGATGAATTTAATTATTTATATTTAATGCTCATCGATATTTTGGTTAACTTTTTTTTATTTGTTTTGTTAAGTGATTACATTTTCAATTTCCTTAATATACTTTTCATGTATCAAATAAAAGTAAAATAAATAAAAAAGTTTAGATGGGGTAGTTAATAATGCACAATATACGGATTTTATTTATTTTTTTCACAACCACTTAACTATCACCATACCACAAGACAGAGGAAGCTCGGTATACTATTGCTCAGTCAAAATCAATGTACAAAACAATAGTAACTGCTGTACAAAAAAAGAAAAAAAAAAAAAAAAAAAAAAAAAAAAAAAAAGAAAATGCATGGTAAAAAAGAAAATTAATCTAATCTGCTAAGGGAAAAGAAATAAAAAATCAAACTGTCATCTAAATGAAAATTAGAAAAAATAAAAGTATAAAATGATGGTGCACTAGTAAATCCACACTGCCTCTTTAGTTATCATTCCAGCTGATGTGTAACAACAATTCGACGTCGAACCGCTAAAACATGCGGTAAATAAAATATTATCAAAGTAGATAAAATTTCATTAGTTAAATGCATTATATGCTTGATCTGTCATTGCCGTTAACCAAATGAATAAATCGACATTGAAGTATGCACTTGAAGAATTTTACACCAGGCGGTCTCAACACTTGAAAGAGTGGACCAAAAGCTTCCACTCGCCCACTTTTCTTATTGATTGGGAAATCCCATGCAAACTGATTTTAATTTAATTTTTGTTTGAGGACGGTATAATTATTGGTAGATATCAAACTTATAGCTTTTAAATTAACAATAACAATATTTGCCGAAATACGCAATATTCTAACTCCGCATAGCTCTGGACAAATGTTATGGGAATTGACAACTCTTCTCACAAACAGTAATTGACTATGGCTGTGCCGTATACAAAGGATATATTTTTGTTCCCATTCCTTACTTTATAGGATTCTGGGTAAACAGTTAGGAATTGAGAATTGCAAAAACTAGCTTCTAACCCCAAAATACCATTAAATTAGTTGGCGTGTTAGTGTTAGTGGTGGGGACGATACTATAAAAAGAACTAACAAATATTTTCGAGGTCTGTTTGGTTGCTTCTTGTCCGTCATGCTCTTCTGAACTGGCCTAATTGGCCTTTCTTGCGGTTCCCGCTTTTACTGCGATGTTACCGAGTCGACACCGAGTCATTCCCTCATAAAGCCTCACCGATCTGAGACCATAACTTACACCGACAACTTACCGCATGACTTACCCACATCATAGCATCTGTCATTTCATTAAGATAAGTTAAGATTTTGTTTGGTTGCCATTTAAGCTTTTATTCGTATCTATATTTATTATATTAAATTTATATGTCGACCTTTATTGTAATGCTGTTTTAATTAACGTGTTTTTAATTTTACATATTCCATCAATTACCTTATTAGATTATCCTTTTTTTATAATTCAATTACCTCAATTATTTGGCCACACGGATCAAATCATTGGAGGAGATCATGCTAATTGATTAATTATTTTAAAAATACTTATAATTTGTCAGGAAAGTAAGTCCTGACTGGCGTCCCTTTAGTGGATTAATGGTGATGTGGTCGCAACAGAGAGCCGGTAACATTGCACCCTGTATCAATGTAGATTGAAATTATAAATCTACATTAATGTCACTTTTCTCTATTCCAGGTCCATAATTACGGCGAAAGTTATTTTAATGTACATTGCACAAAGCAAATAACTTCTGAAAGTAGTGTAGCAAATATTTCGCTCATACGAAAATCCATTATGTGTGTTTCAGTTCATACAAACTATTTGTATGCTTGCTTGAGCTATGAAAACATATATAGTTCTTGTCGAGAACAAATTTTTATCATTTCATTTGTGTCGCAAATATCGTTTGATTTAATCACGAATTAGATTAGCCTTCCGTAATGTATTCGGTACACGTGTAGAGGCCGCACGGATGGGGGAAGCTGCAGGCAGACCGACTTGATCCCCTGTTTACTTAATCAGCATATATTATGGCGCCTCTATGATATACCGTTGTTAGATCGTGTCTCTTCGTTAGCGGCTCTTGCAAAGGCAAATCTTTTGTGGTGTCTGTCGTCGTTCTCTCTCTCCCTCTCCTTCCCTCTCTCATTCTCTCTCTCTCTCTCTCTCTCTCTCTCTCTCTCTCTCTCTCTCTCTCTCTCTCTCTCTCTCTCTCTCTCTCTCTCTCTCTCTCTCTCTCTCTCTCTCTCCTCTCTCTCTCTCTCTCTCTCTCTCTCTCTCCTCTCTCTCTCTCTCTCTCTCTCTCTCTCTCTCTCTCTCTCTCTCTCTCTCTCTCTCTCTCTCTCTCTCTCTCTCTCTCTCTCTCTCTCTCTCTCTCTCTCTCTCTCTCTCTCTCTCTCTCTCTCTCTCTCTCTCTCTCTCTCTCTCTCTCTCTCTCTCTCTCTCTCTCTCTCTCTCTCTCTCTCTCTCTCTCTCTCTCTCTCTCTGTCTCTCTCTCTCTCTCTCTCTCTCTCTCTCTCTCTCTCTCTCTCTCTCTCTCTCTCTCTCTCTCTCTCTCTCTCTCTCTCTCTCTCTCTCTCTCTCTCTCTCTCTCTCTCTCTCTCTCTCTCTCTCTCTCTCTCTCTCTCTCTCTCTCTCTCTCTCTCTCTCTCTCTCTCTCTCTCTCTCTCTCTCTCTCTCTCTCTCTCTCTCTCTCTCTCTCTCTCTCTCTCTCTCTCTCTCTATCTATCTATCTATCTATCTATCTATCTATCTCTCTCTCTCTCTCTCATACATTTTTAAAAATTATAATAATGTTTAGTTGACATTGAGAAAGTGATCTATAATTTATAAAATACAAAAAAGTCGCATAATATTCACAATTTATTTTTCCTACTTCTCGATTTTTTTTTTTTTTTTTCAATCTTAAATCAAACTTTCAAATAAAAGGCCATTACTTACAGTTATGGATGGTTTTCGTAGTAAATAAAATAAAGTACATGAATAACAATAGTCTGTGACTTCCCCTCCTTGTTTATACAAAACGTTATTTTAAAAGTTTGTTTTCATAATTTGATTTCCTCAATAATTATCACCAACAATGTACTCCAGCCTGTATAATCTTGAGAAAATTACTGATGAACTGTTTCATAATTATTTGGATCGAAACCATTTATTAAATTAGCTTCTGCAATTATTGCTCATAATCGAGGGTTTGATTAGTCTCAGAAAATGTACGATAAAACCGGGTCTAGAACGTTAATGGTAAGTGTTTATGAATTTAAATTTTTGGTGATTCGAGTTAGAATACTTTTAACACCAACATCATGGAACGGAACTGCATCGTTTATTAGGCACTATGCTAAAAATTTTTACAGTATATGTTCAATATAAGTTAAAATATATATGTATAAGTTTTTACATTTTATGTTACGTATCCGTAACAAATAAAATGAACTTTATTCATCATCATCATCTAATGGTGCTTCTGGTACTTGTAGAACCCTGGCTTCCTCTGTAATTGTCTCCCATTCAGACCTATCCTTAGCTACCCTTCTTTATCCTCTCACACTTACAGTCCGAATCCTGTCACACACATCATCTTAAGCCTACTAGCTTCCATCCTTTGCACATGCCACAGCCATCTTATCCTTAATTATTTTTATATTGGCTTCAATATCTGAGGCGGCATATAGAGGTTGCATATAGATTCGTCTTCAATCGCCAAAGATTCAGTTTACTTTTATTTGGGTCATATATTTTTCTTAGGATTTTACTTTCCCACATGTTTAATAATTTTTCCTTTTTATTTTTTGATGATAGATATGGTATATAATTGATGATTTCCGTTATCAGGCATTTATTCATAACCGTAACGGTGTTGGCCTCGGTAACGTCGGGTAAGGGAGAGTCTATTGTATTTATTTTATAATTAAAAACAAATTAATTTTTTCAGTTTTAGAATAGAAAAAAATATTCTCAAAAAAAAAAAAAAAAAAACTATATGACACTAGTAGCTAAGTACAACAAATGAAATATTTTTAAAAATGTTATTTTCCTTGATTCTCATTGAATGTTAACGTTACTTATGCATGACCTTTTTCAATTTGATTACCTCAAATTGTGGCTTGATCTACGGTAGTATATTTTTTTTGGAATTTATAATTTAATATCGTTAAAAATTGTTTGTTTTAAAAATCTTTTATTTTCCATTTTACCTCAGAACTACAAATATTCCTCTTTCGCTCCCTGTAGTGCCTTTCAGTATCATAGAGAAAATTGAAACAAGAACTCCCTGCTTATTTTATCTGATTACTATTAAGGTGCCGTGTACAACAACTCAGGCTAGAGGCACCACTGCATTACATTAGTTATTACAGTTCTTCATTATATTAGTTGATAAAAGTTATTTTTTTCGAGGAGGGTAAAAAGTTTTTTTCCATTTTTTAGTTTTTAAAGCTTCGCAGTATCCTGGAAAGTAAAAGCCGGGCGCAATCATTCATACGGTGCTCGGTTGTCAGCAGGCAGTTGCAAGTGCCGCATTCTGGTGGAGGATTGCCTTCAAGTAGGTGCCGGTGGGTCAACTTGGTGAGTCCAATCCTGAGGCGTGTTTTTACTGATTGCTTTTTTCTGTTTAATTTGGAAGAGGTGTTGCTGGAAGAGAGTTTTCGTATATTTTTTTTCATTTTATTTGTTTTAGGTACTTTTGCCACATAAAGAGTCACTACAGATTAGGAATTGTCTGCTGTCCAAATTTTCAATTAAATTCACACACAGGTAGATTGAAAATAGTTCGGAGGAAAAGATGGAAAAAATGTTTGGGAGACAGTATCGGAGTATTTCTGAGGGAAGAACTACTGAACAACCAACACCCTCCTTATCTTTTGAGCCATCTATGTAAATGAAGACATAATCGATATAACGGTTAGAGAGTAGATTTAAGAAACTTTGCCTAAGGGCCTCAGGAGGTCTGTTTATTTTCTTGATCCAGTTAAAAGAAAAATCAATAGATATTGTATGATTTGTCCATGGTGGTAGTGAGTTTGAAGATAATATATAAAACGGTGTTAAAGAATATGAATCGGGTAATGGAGGATAGCTAGAGAGACGAGATGGTAATTTGTAGCGCGAAAATTCGAATAACTGTGAACTTGCTTTAATACGACCTAATAATCTTATCCAAAATATCTAACGTAATGAAAGTAATCTCTTCCTCAACCTATGGCTGCAACAGAATCTCCTTATAGAGAGTATATAGATGTTTGATCAGATTACGGTTGCAAAATTGACGGATATTCTTCTAAAAGAATTTTACAAAGATTAGACCCAGTATAACATTCAACGATCCGCAGGGCGACTGGAGCGTTTATAACCAGTCCTATTAATAGTTTACTCTGGAAGGCAGATGAGTGGCCCCTTGAACTACGCAGAAACTATATTTTTTATAAGATTATTAGGTCGTATTAAAGCAAGTTCACAGTTATTCGAATTTTCGCGCTACAAATTTGTCCCCTCGAATCAAAGGGGACAAAGTTTCAAATAAATTTGAAATCAAGAATCCGTGTAAGGTTAGCGTAGTTTTCAATATAAATAAATGACGCCCGAATAGCTGAGTCGAACATTTCCATCGGCTTGAAGTTCGAATTAGTGTTGTTAAAAATTAGTTATTACATGAATTTGTATTTAGTCAATAGTATAGAACCTTTGTTATTTCTACTAATAAACGCAATTTAATCAGCAAAGAGTAAAGTTGAAATGATAAAACATTATACTCCAATCCATACCCGTACTAATTGAACAGCTCAATTACCAGCTGATCAAAGTCATACTATGGACAATAGTTGCAATGGCAAAGTCTAAATCGATGGTTCTGTTCTGTGAAACCATTAGCTCTTCCGAGTGTAAACATCAGATGTTTATTCACTGAAAGGTAGTCAATAGAAGGTAGAGTGACATCCGTCAGGGGTTGTCAAGTGCATTGTAGGACCGAACTTGAGAGACGACGGTGGTCCATGCAAAACATTTTACAAAGTCACGTATTTTGTTATGTCAGCTGAAACACTGGCAAGTAATAATTAGGAAACAAAGTGTAGTTTATTTCACTATTTATTATTACCCAACCGGCGACAGTTCCCCCCAAATAATATACACGTGCAGTTGTACACTTCGTCTATCCAGTCTTCTCCATATATTAAATAATAAGGAAAATTGGGGAATCTAATATAACTAACGAACTAGGTACGAAAATTCTAGGTTCCGGAAATAAATAGCAGGTAAGAGTTGACTAGTTGTTTTTAATAAAAAATAACCAATAGCCAATTATTCCTAACTACTTGAATGAGGATTATTGTTTGAATTCACTAAATTGCAACTTTTATTAATATATTAAACTTATCTTTGGTATTTAATGACAATCATATTATCAGTTTGTAAGATAAATAGTTTAAATTTCAGATCTGGAGAACAAGACATTTCTCGGGTGCACTCCTTGATTGGAATTTATATTTCATAACCAATGGATATCATGATACCAGGTTTTTCCAAGAGGTCAAGTCTTTGCTGTATATTTCATTAAAATAAAATCAATCATCTTAAAATCTTGATAATTGTTCAGACATACGGTATACTGAGTAAACTATATGAAATCAGTGTGTTTCAGTAATTGTTGTAATATTTTGATGGTTATATTATAAAAAAGAGGGTAAATCATTTTACCATTAACATAAATTTTACCATAAAAATTTTACGATTAAAATAAAACATTAACTTTCAATGCAGGATTTTGAACAACTGCGTTATGAAAAACTGGTTCAGTTGTGTTTTTTAGTAAGGCCTTCAAGTATCTATTTTAGCGCAAATGTTATTTTTAGAGTAATTTAATTATTCAGGAAAACGATCCAAAATGCCCTACTTAAAAATTACATCATACATACTCAGCTATTCGGGCGTCATTTATTTATATTGAAAACTACGCTAACCTTACACGGATTCTTGATTTCAAATTTATTTGAAATTTTGTCCCCTTTTATTCGGGAGATTATATCTAATTATAGACTGGGTCTTTTATTTTGAGTATTATAAATCTGCAATGTGCATCCAGATTAAGATTATTTGATGGATCAGTGAAGAGAAAAGATTTCCCTGGTTCGGATTAGGATTATGATTACTTCATAATTTTTATATATATATATATATATATATATATATATATATATATATATATATATAATTATATGGATGTCTATATATATATATATATATATATATATTATATATATCATATATATATATAAATTATATGGATGTCCCATAATAACTTTTGTTATTTATAAATGTCATTCTGACATAAAAAATTACCCTAAATTTAAATTGTTCACCCTCTTTACATTATTTATTTATATCTTTTAACATATTCTATCAACTTAAAATTAATCATATTATATAAATTAAATTATTCATTATTTCAATGTTGAACATAGTACCTACTTATCCCATTTTTTTAATCTCTTTCTAGTTTTAATTTTGTATACTTCGCTTTTCTTGGAAATTTATTAAAATTTACAACTGTACAAAATATATACATCAAGTAAATGTAGTGATAGTGAATGCAATGGCATGTAAATAACTTGTGATAAACTACTCACTAGTACTGAATTATGAAGCACTTCAATAATTTCTACACATCTTATAATATAAATCTGAATATACTTTTATTTTTTCTGTTACTTTTTAAAAATCTCTCTGCTAGATATAAATTTAATTTCTGCAATGTAATATTATTCCTTGACTCCTTCAATATTTACTTGACATCAAACTTTCCGATTAATTACAAAAGACTCAGTTACATAACAGTAATTAGACCTTTTTGGACATATGGAGTTCAGCTTTGGGGTTTCCACTAAACCATCCAATTCGTCTCGTATCCATTCCTACTCAAAAGTATGAGTAACGCATAAAATTTACGCAACTAAAAAGAAATAAAAATAGGTTATTCCATTGCTTCTTCTCATTAGAGGTTGGGTGCGGTAATTACTTGTGAGAGCCACGTAGCTTTTAATTCCGAACCGGCCTCCTGTGAAACTGATACCACCATAAGAAACCGCTATCTAATTAGAGTAGAGGAGAGGTACAAAGGCACTTGAGGCTAATGAAGTTTGTGTCTGTGAGGGCAGCGGGAGTAGAAACAAACTCCTGACCGTTGGCTGTTATGGCGAGAAAAAAAAACATCCCCTAAATTAGATACACTTTGGGGTGACTTAGGAGTCCTTCTCCTTGTCCTCGTGTCCTCTAACAGAGATCTGTTTGTGGTTGTTAATTAGTGATGGGGTCGCCGCACACTTTACCCTCTTAATGGCGGCCAGTTGTCTTCTCTCATTAGGGCTTGTGTAATAAAACTTGGACGAGTTTTTTTTTTTTTTTTTTTTTTGGTTATATTACAGATTTAAACTTAATAATATTTTTATATACTGCAAATTAATACTAAAATGTAAAAAAGTAAAAAATGTGGTTCTTCATCACTACAGCATCTCTTCTTCTATTTTGAGCTCTTTCAAAAACACCGCTTCTAATTTCTAAGAATATCTTAAATAGGAGTATATTCTCTCAATCTGACCATTTTTTCCTTGGAACTTTAGAATCCTTTGTTTGAAAACTTTTTTCTAAGTTTTCGCCAGCAGTGGATATTAGGGCTTCTGATTGGATGACATATAAATGGAGTCCAACATATTAAATAAATGAATAACAAAAAAAAATATTATCTTTCTTGCCTCACAGAATTATTTTAATTATATTAATAAAAATATGTAAATGGTAATGTTCAATAATGATCACTATTTTCGTAATCCCGTAAGTATAAGTGCAAAGTGCTAGTTCGAATTTAGCTTAGGTGGGTTGACATATATTTCACGGTGGACTTATAAATGACCTCCCTACGCGGGTTGAAAAATATTGGTTACCTGTTGGATATACTGTTCTTCCTGCTCTTGTTGGAGTACATAAGACGTTAACCAAACAAACAAAGGAACATGAGTACTATCCCTTAAGAAGTAATTTATGAAATAACTTTAGAGCATTCAAAAGTTTTTCTCAATAGCTAATTACAGTGTATGTTATTATTCATCCATTTTCAGTAATAATACACAGTAACTCAGTAACCTCAATATCACTAGCAAAAATTTTTAACGAAGTTTCTCCTAATAACTATAGTACTTTTGAAAAGTCTGCTACCTCCGCCTTGACATTTGTTTATTTTATTTGAAACAAAGGCAAAATACACAAACTTTATTTATACTCTAAGGTATGTTTATTAATGCAAATAATTAAAACGATGTCCCAATTGTAACATTTTTTTTAAAGGAAACCATATCATATCTCCTTTCTTGAAGAAATATTTAAAATGAAAACTATTTGCCTTTAAATCAAAGACAAAAAAAAACAAAAAACAAATAAATACATGTACGAGTATGTTAAAAACGTTCTCAGCGACAGATATAAAATTTTGAGTAATCAGGGAAAGAAAATCATAATCAAAAATTTTTGTTAGTTTTGTAGGTTAGATTTTACATTCACATATTAATTTGTTATATTTACATGTATAATAACATAATGGAGTACTATATTATACTAAGACGTACTATTATACATTTTAAAAACTTTAAAATTGTCACTTCGGAAATTTTGTCGCTTGGAACGTTTTTCGGCTGAGCCATTCAACAACAGAAAAGTGTTAGTAGTTTTTGTCTAATAGCGTAATGTATCTTAATTTGATAAATTTGCATTTTTTTATATTATTGTTTTTTCTCGTATTTTATATTCCACTGACTTCCAATAGTGCCCAAACCAGTGAATTCAGTAGTTTTGATGGTTTGATGGCAATGGGGTCAGGATCTCTGAGTGAATGTTACAGAATTGTATGTTCGAATCCAATCATAGATAGTTGAAATATGTTTCTTTTCGTATCTACGAATGAATCTTGACCTCCACTTTCGCTAGAATAGGCTAGTAACCTGTAGGATAACGCGCCCTACCTGCCCTAGTTGGAATTCATAAGGACGTTAAACAAACATGCGAACGAGTGAATTTGACAGAGTATCACATATCCACATGTAGAAGTAAACGCCCTAACAAGGATAATATGGTGCAGAAACTACCCATATGTACAGAAAGAAAATTCACTTACAAAATAATTACAAACTTTATAACATCTTACAAGTACTCTTATGCATGTCCTTTCCTGTTAATTAAAAAACAATAAAAAGTTATTGTTGCTGTTAAAAAAAATAAATAAATAAATCATGCATATTGTTTAGTTCGTAAAATCATTATGTGTAAAATCATTTGTACTGATGTGCAGAGCTAATGGGCATGTGTAAGGACCGTTCTGTTGGAAGTTGCAAGTATTTGTACAATATTATAATAATTTAACTATGTTTTCATACTTTTTTAAAAAATAAAAATATAGATTTTATCATCATTCTCATTTTGGTCTTATACTTCAGTTATTTGTTTCTGTTGCGTAACATTTGTAGTTCAAATAAATTACATTTTTTTAGGATTAACCATTTAGATAATTGAGAGTCTTTTTGCCTTTTACAAGTTTACTGATACTTGTCTTATTACCTTACTTGAAAAAAATACGGAATAAATCTTGTTTTTCTTGCATTAATATATTGAAGAGAGAACTATTTTGACTATCATATAATAATTTTATATCTGATATTAATAAACAATAACTTGCTCAAAACGGTCACTTAATTTCCATCAAATGAATATCAATTAATGCTCATAATAATTACGCAAGGTATTTCTCATTGATCTCACTCATCAAAGAGATGGTTTATCTCTCCTTTGTCCATTAGTTCCTCTTTTGACAACAAAGTAACTACGTTTATGATAATAGTAATACAAAGTAAGATGACAAAGAAAATAATCCAAAGAGAGCCCCAGGTGAACTAATGCCCTCCCTAAGCTGATTATGAATGTTAATTCTGAAATCCACTCCATTATAATGCTCCTCTATTACATTATATATTTCACCACTAATTCGAAAACTCGCTCGGCTTTTATCAAACTAACTAGAGAAATTCAGATAACTTTCAAAAGAGCCTTTGTCATTGTTAGTGTGACATTAATTATAGAACGTTAATTACTTAAATTATCTTTTCTTTCAACCATTCTATTAAAATAGTTTATTTAATGATACGAATGGCCTAGATGGTACGATTATTTACGTATTTTTCATCATGACCAAATGTATCAAACCGCACTGAAAAATAAAACAAAATAAAGAAACTGTATTTAAAAAAAAAATAGTTTAGCCAATAAAATATCAATTTAAATTGTCACTAAACTTTTACGATTTGTTTTAATTATATTTTTATTATGTTTTGTAGTTACTTATCTATTCTATGCAATATTCCCCCACCAATTAAACTTTGCATTGTTGTGCTTTGGCAATGAGATACTTATAAGTAAGTCTGCTATGAATCCTTTTTTTTTTTCCTTGTATTATTTCGATTTTAGTTTACATTATTTCATTTAATATTTTCACTAAAATTTATTTAAATTATATTTTTACTTCTTTTCTAAGAATAATCTTTCTTCGTTCAAGATCTGGAACGTTTTGTTTCTCAATTATATTATTGTATCTATTTATCTTAATAATTTTTTTAGTGTTAAAAAATTTACTTTCTTTCTCTTCAGCCAATTCCTTTATATTTGTTAACAATAGATTTTTTTTCTACTGTAGTTAGGATTTTCAATGGTTTGACCTCATTGTTACTAAAAGTATTTTGGCATGTAACTGATAGCAACTACTTACACGTGTTAACCAAGGATATCAAACATAAGTCGCTAAAGATTTAAGCCTTCCATTCTCAACAATATCTTGTTCACAGTTATTCATTATGTTTTTAATTTTTCTAGTTTAGATTTATCATTATGATATTCCACTAATTCCTGTTGAACAGATCCGCTACCTAGGACTCCAGTTGGACAAACGTCTAACTTGGAATCCACATACAAGACTAAAACAACAAGAAACTGCCCGTCGTAGCAGACTACTTCAACATTTACTAGACAAACGTTCAAAGCATCCACCCAATTAATTACAAAAGACTCATTTACATGACTGTGATTAGACCTATTTGGACGTACGGAGTTGAGGTTTGGGGCTCTACTAAACCATCCAATTCATCTCGTATCCAATCCTTACAATCCAAAATCCTTCGAAAAATCCTCAATGCTCCTTACTTAGTGACCAATAAACTTATCCATAAAGATCTTAATGTTCCATATGTATTTGATTTAGCCCAAACCAGATACCTATCCTTCCATAGTAAGCTCCATAACCACTCCAATGCATTAGTCTCCCAACTTGCTTCCTCCTCCATCCCTGATAATCCTCCGAGGCGTCTGAAAAGAAGATGGCCTAGAGACCTTTTAGTGGAGATTTTATTGAAGTTCTACTAATGAGTAGTTCTTCACAAGCTATTTACATGTCATTGTATTCACTGTCAACACATTTACTTGTTGTATATTATTTTGTAAAGTTGTAAATATCAATAAATGAAAAAAAAGAATAAAAGATTTATCATTTATTTTCTTTATCTTTCTTCTACGGTCACATTTTCTTCTATTTTTTTTTTTTTTTTTTTTTTTTTTTTTTTTTTTTTTTTTTTTTTTTTTTTTTTTTTTTTTTTTTTTTTTTTTTTTTTTTTTTTTTTTTTTTTTTTACCTTTTCATCCTTCCAAAATATATTCAAACAACTGTATAATCCACGAAATTCACTTTGTCGCAAATCAGACAAGCTATTTTATAAATAAAATAACCTCCTTCATGATTCCAGGCCACTTCTTCGTACCCAAAAACAAAGAAGCAGTCAGAGCAATAAAAAAACTCCCATAATTTAGAAAATATTCACTTAAATGTACATGATATACATGTTTCTACCAATCCATATGCAGACAAATGACTGGCAAAGTACATGTTCAAATTTGAAAATAATTAACGGAAAAACACCAAGCCGCCAAATTTGAATTGCCGTCGTCTTATCCTACATACAATGCAGAAGAGAGAAGGGGATTATCGTACGACAAGAAGAGGTTTTGGCCTTTGTGTCAGCAATATAATATCACTATCACCGTAAGATAAATCTGGTGAGAAAATATGTATAAATATGGTGTACTTATACTGTACTTATAATTATATAAACTATATCATAAAATCTCAACAAATTCTTTTTATCATCATTTCTTTTCTTGAAAAAAGGGTAATGTCACTTTTTTGTGTTACAATTTTATTTCTTTATATTTGTGATCTGAAAAAAAATTAACTTCAAATTGCACTTGAATCGATAACAGATGTAAATGTAAATAAAATTTACTAATTTTCGAACAATGCATTAAATGATTTTATTTAAACAATTTTGTTTATAATTTTTTTTTTTTTAATTTTAATGAAAGAAAAAAATGAAAACGATATTCAATGCTGCAAACACTGTGCAATATGTGGCTGAAAGCTTAACGCATTCTGCAAATGATTTTTAACAAAATAATAATTGAAAAAGTTATTTAAATATGTATTAATAATAATTGGTATACCATGTATGGCAAATATATATTAAACAGAAAATCTAATAATTGCATTTTTATCTGTTAATACTTTCAATTTAGAGAAATAATAAAATGCTTACAAAGAAGCATAATTTTAGCTGTAACTACATAAATTGTTGCTGGAATAGTCAGATTCCTCCTTGGCTGAGTTACTGTTTCCGAGGTAGTGACCCAGAAGGAAGGTTGATAGCACAAGAGAGCTGTCGAATTCCTCTAGAACAGAAGTTTGTAGAGACCTTCGGGTGTTTAAGTCCAGTGAGTTGAGTTATTCACTGAAGGACTACGATATTCACTTGAAGGAGTTGTAAAGTTGTTAAGGGTATAAACTTAGTACCTATAGTTTAAGAACTATCCTCTCTATTTAGTCTAATCAGTTTGCAATCACTGATTTGATTCATTTAAATATAAACGTTTTACATTTTAGTTGAAATCAGATACCTATCCTTACAAAGTAAGCTCTATACTCACCCGAATCCACTAACCTCTCATGTCCATTCCTACAATTCTAGGCCTCTAAACAAAAGATGGCCCAGGGACGTTCTAATAAACAATTTTTAAATAAACATTTATTTTTTTTTAATAATCAAATTACTTTATGGAAGCCAAGTGGTTTCTATATATTAAATATACATAGAAATATTATATATAACAAAGATTAGAAACGTGATACTACCTTACTGATCAGATAAAGATCCCTTAATAAATTTTTTTTTTTTTAGTTTAAGTTTATATGTAAATTATGGTATTAACAAATTTATTTTAATATCTTATATAGATTTATCATCAGTTTTCCAGATTTAAACAAAAAAATTAAAAATCTACTTAAAAAGAATCTCAGGTAAAAAGAATTTTTAAAATTCCTATAATTTTTTAGAAAATATACGGCCTTTATGGATTTTTCATTTCAGTCACTCTTTGCATGCAAATAAATGTATTACTATCATATACTCTATGATATTAGTTGTGGTACTTTCAATTCATCTTCATGTCAAATTTATGTAGTTTACTCGAGGATTGCTTTTTAAGAAAAAAACATTTATTTTCCTTATAAATAAAAAACTTGTTCTTGCCGCACATATGTTATAGGAGAGTGCACTCGTTTATCTCTTTTAGCCTGTGCTTCTCGCCTTCGTTATCTCTTGCCATAGATCAACAGAGAGCGCTCTACCGTGAGGGTAACTATTATTTATGGATCGGTCTATAAGCGGCTAGGGCATTTTAACAATTGGTCTGCTTTAAAACTGTTGCTGTTTTATAGAAGTAAATTCTAATATTTATATTAGAAGAAATAAATTTAAAAGAAAGTAATCAGAATTAACACTATAATTATATAATTATATTATACAATTTGAATAAAAACAGTAAAATAATATTAATTTTGACAGTGCATTTATAAATAGTGAATTTTAAAAAAATATTTATTAAAATCTTACTATAACATATCTTACTCCATGTACGTAAATCTGATATAAATTTCGAATTATTTCACTGATCCCCGTTGAATAGAACCGCTACGTAGGACTCCATTTCTTTCAACTTCCACGTACAAAAGACTTAAAACAAAAGAAACTGCTCTTCGTTTTCGAGTTCTTTAACATTTAGACAAAGGTTCTAAGAGGCCGATTAATTACAAATTACTTTATATTTGGGCATTTAGAATTAAGATCTTAGGTTCTACAAAACTATCTAGTTTATCTTGTTTCGAATCCTTGCAATCTAAAATCCTTAACGCTCCAGTCTTACACTAATCAGTCACTATCAGACAGCCATAAATACCTTTCTTTATCTTCTATATGTTGCTGAAACTTGATGCCTATCCTTTCATAGTCAACTTCATAACTATTCAGATCCACTAGCCTCTCAATTGGCTCTATTCTATTCCTGACAACACTCTGACTCGTCTGAAAAGAAGATATTCTCGGGATCTTCTCATATAGAACTTTTATTGATGTGCAACTAGTAACTAGTTGCTCTACAAGCCATTGACATGTTATGATTGGCTTGAAAATACATTATTTTATTTTTTTTTATAATTATTATATTTGCACATAAGTCAGCGAATGACTAGAAATCAACAGTCCAGAACGGATGGAACATTCATCTTCATCACTAATGTCAAGCAAGCACCCAAATAGTTACATGTGGGACAAGGGAAAATCAAGTTAACGAAAATATTCAAATATCTGAGTGAATAAATAGACCCCAATATCTCCGAGATGGCAGCTTTTGAATCACGAATTAGGAAAATGGAAATGGCATACTGTCTAACAAAGGCCGTTTAAAACAAATCGATATCAACAAACGCCAAGTTAAGACACTAAAGAGAGACTGGAAGTGAAAGAAGGAAAATTCTAAAAAAAATCTTGGGCCTAGTGAAAGAAAACGGGTTATACAGGAGGTGGCACGGCCACGAACTTTACACCCGCGTGAAAAAAAATTACTTTCAAATATAACTCAATGTAACTGATAAATAGGATCTTCACGTACTTTACCAAAAAGAAAACTTAGAGAGCTTGGTGCACTAATGTGGGCAAAGATTTGAAAGAGATAGAAATTACTAGCAACGATACTTGGAAACATGCCCTCATAATGGTTTTAACAGATTTAATGTTAAGACCTTCCATTGTTATTATCTAACGTCTACTTATTATTATAATATCTTGATTTGAATTTTGGTGATTCCGAGTAGGCTCGCACTCGCCGAATCGTGCCACATAATTAAATGGAAACCAGAACTGAACATTCTTTTCTGATATTTATCCCAAAGACCCTATTGAACCCCATCTCTAGATAGTGAGTCATAATGATTTTTTTTTTCTAAACCAACGTTCTCCTCACAATCTTCTGAAAATGCACCGTTGGTTCGGTAAATTTGTTTGAATCCATATAATCAAGATTTCATCATTTTTTTCTTGTATATAAAGCCATACCATTTCCGTAATTCTTTGCTTCTATGTTTGTTTATTTATTTCCCATATACAAAATTAAATTCTAACAAATAAATGTAATATGGCCTTTATATACACTCACTGGTCCTTAGTAGATATCTAAGCAATGCATATCTTCAGTCACAAAATCCTGATGTAGCTGGATTTTCGTATGAAGCTGTCGTTATGTTGGTGTGATATTGAAAGTTTTAGAGCAACTTTGTAGTTTGATTCAGTTTCGAGAATGTCAAATGACCTTTTGATTTCACTCTATAATATCCAACACCTTGAGAATTTTTTCTGATTTCTACACACGGAATAGATGAAAATAAATTCAGAAGAAGTAGTCAATACAGTTGTAAATAACACATTCCAGTGTTTAGCTATATTCTTCTTATAACCGGAGCAATCTCCATTATCCTCGGATCGAACAATAACGATTTCACATAATTAACATCTTGGAATAAATAAAAAAATAATCTCATAGGTGTGATTTCATGATACTAAACAATGAATTATATTGCACCATCGGACACACCTGTAACCATTACTTATGCAGAAAACAGGTCAAGATATAGAATTGTTTCTATATTACTGTCATCTAAATGTACTAAACTGTGAAACTAACTACTTTTTTTTTAAATTGTAAATATTTATTTATTCATTTCAGAGATTTAATTTTGTAAGTAAATAGAAATGTTAAGACTTTTTCATGTATCAAAATCAAACACTCAAATAAATTGAAACCATCTTTTAAAAAAAAAAAAAAAAAAAAAAAAAAAAAAAAAAAAAAAAAAAAAAAAAAAAAAAAAAAAAAAAAAAAAAAAAAAAAAAAAAAAAAAAAAAAAAAAAAAAACTTTCAAAAGCACTCTGCTCACATTTTTGTCAACGGAAGATATTCAATTATTCAGATGACCTTTTGTCCCAGAGACTTTGACATCAGAGGACACTTTAATTAAATTGGACTCGAGCAGAAGTGGATGGCCACTGGGCTCTTTCTATGGCTGACAGGATGCTATGAGGATTTCACCTCTTTTATTTATTTTACTCAAAGTTTGTAAAATGAAATTGTACCTATCTACACTTCAAGTATATCCATTTTGTAATTCATTTTTCAGGGAATATGTATTTCTCCTCTTTTAAGTTCAAAAAGAATATTTTCTTTGTTACACTGGCATTGATAGTAAATTGTGTTGCCACATTTACTAGCACTTAACACTTGTAGGATAACGTTCCTTTAGTTCTGCATTTTCTGTATTCGTTTTTCTATTTTAATTCAAATATATTTAAATCCTCATTTCATGATTAACACGATATTATATTTCATGATAGCACAAGATATTTACACTATTCATTTATTTATTTTTTTCAAATTTGGCAATTAGATAATTAGATTAATGTAATTTGCAATTTTGTAATTAGATAACGTTTAATATTTATAGTGCTATCTGTAGTGGTATTTAGGCTCTTTGATTTTAATATAGTGCCAAGTCGTTTCTGTAATATTCTAAGATTTTTTCCTAAAATAAGTTTTATAGACGTTTTCCTTATTTCCAGCTTTTTGTGATTTAAAAAAAAAAATGTAATAACTATAGAGATTCCTTATTTTCCCAGTTCAAGTAAAAGGAAATATTTAGGTTATTAGATCGCGTTATTAATGTTCATTTCTCAGATCTTACTAGCAGTGTTCTTTATCCACTCCTTATTTATTTATTTTTTGTTGTTGGAGAGAACATCATCGATATATATATAACATAATGGATATTAATATAATTAATTAATAAAATGTTAATAGAATGCAGCAATTTTTCTAAGAATAGTGAAGAAAAGTGCCGTGTAAAATTGAAGACATATTTTAATCATTGTAAGCAAGTTTTTGTCTAGTAAGTATTACAATCTGCCTTACTCAACGGCAATAAGTATTATCGATGGTTATGAATCTATTTATACAATATATAACTTAAAATAAAATAAATTAAAAATCATAATATATATTTACTGATCCTATGCATTCCTGAACTCACTAATGGAGGGGCAAACTTGATCTAAATTATTATTGGAAATTGTTATATAAATCTATAGCGCCTTAAATATGTAGTTGCTGTTCTTAAAACCAATAAAACAACATTCTTTTCAGCCCTTTTTTATATATGGACTAAATTCTGAACAATGACTAAGAGGGGAATGACGACTTCTTAGGGACAGGAAACAAGAAGAAGAAATAAATACATTGTTTCTTCGTTTTTCTTGGACAATCTATTTAACAACGAATTTTTGTTTAATACTAATAATAATAATTTTTTTACCAATTCTTTTCAACCCTTTTTTATATATAAGGACTAAACTCTAAACAATGACTAAGAGGGGAATGACGACTTCTTAGGAACAGGAAACAAGAAGAAGAAATAAATACATTGTTTGTTCGTTTTTCTTTCATTATTTATTTTATTGTTTTCAAAAATCCATCATGATGGTGCCTAATCAACAAAAAAATGTATTTTATTCTTAAGGTACAGTTTAAAATATGATAAGACAATTTTCATAATATTTTCAATGTCATCAATTCAAATCATCCACTGTTTCAAAATTCTTCGGTATTTTCATAGGTTCAGTGTTTTTACTGGCAGGGAATAAATTCTTCGATTATTCCTCTACCAGATACGACAAGAACTGCTCCAAGTACTCGCTGAGATATTCCTAAGCTTATCCCCTGAGAGACTCACAAACTATATCCTGAACTGGGACAGCTCCTATATCCGACGTATATGGGACCCTCCTCGAGGCTGAAAGATTCTTTGAACTCTCTTGGGAAAGTGCTTTTCGATGTTGGATCCTCCTGTACAGTTCCTCTTCCTGATCCTGTTAGGGTCCGATCGGGGGCAGTAAGTAAACAATACGCCTCAGCTAATTTTAGTTTTCTTGTGGATGGATAAGTAATTATACAAATGGCTGCTCTAACAATTCCATTTCAGTTCCAGAACTAATTACGTAGTACTATATTTTATTTAAAAATAAACAATTTGAAAAACTTTAACTTTAACCACTTGGCTACAAATTGTGTATTCTCTTACATTTTTTTTTTTAATGATGATTCCTCTTTTACTGTTTCTATTTTTTATTTTTATTTTTTCTGTAAAGTTATTATTTTTTCCTATAATTTATTATAATTCACAACGAAATATTAAAATATATATATATATTTTTTTTTTACCGATTACTTTGAAATATTTTATACTTTCTTAACATACTGTTATCCTAATTTCTTTATAAAAATCCTTATATAATTAGATTCTCCGCACTATTTCACTTAAATATGACCTATCCGTCAAGAAACAACTCTTCACACTGCTCCGTTTCATGTTTTCATCATGCTTTATTTTCCACTTTTATAGACTGTATTTTATTATTTTATCGAAACCCCTTCTTATGTTTTCCGCGTAATTAAATTGAAATCTACAGGTACATACATTATTTATTAATAAAATACGAGTAGTTATCAAAGCTAAAACGTTTATAACGACTTAATTTATCTGTCAAGATGCCATTGCAAATAATATTTAAAAAAATCATTGGGATCATTTTCAAAATATTAAACATCATCTTGTTTCTATATTTGTATTTATCATTATTATTTATTCATATTTATATTGATGGAAGTATTTTTCACTTCTTTAATTGTGTTTGAAAATATCCTTTATTTTATTTTTTTTTAATTTTTAAGCATATAAGTTATGTATTTATTTTTTGTTTAAATTTATTCATATATATAAACCAAAAATATTTGGTATGTTGTTAATAGTATTACTAGAGTTTTACCTTTTAGTTTCTTATTATTCGTTTTATAATATATACTTATATTATATATAGAATAATTATACTACGCGTTTCATTGCCTTCTTCTGTGCCCATATTTCCTTCATTCTCAATAGACCTGTTTTCATCCATCTGTCTATGGCCTCCAAGTCTTTTTCTTTGGTGCTTCTTCTTGGTAAACACTTTAACTTTGGATTTTGGATCTTTACATTTCTCTGTATAGTATATCTTCTTCAGTAATTTCTTCTTGCCTTAGGTTTCTTTTTAATTTAGCCCATTAATTTGGTGGCGTCTGTTGTGGCTTTACTCCTATTTTCTTAAATTTCCAATATTCTTTTTTTAAGATGATTTGTGTTTATTCTTTTCATGTGTCCGTAAAAACTAAACCTGCGTTTACGAATGTGACTGTGAATATTTGTTCACATACATTGTTTGTTCCCTCATGTCAGTATCTGTTTTCCTGTTCAGGATAAGTGTTTCTGAACCGTGGAGACATTCCGGTTTGGTGAATGTTTTTTAAAGGTGTAATTTTGTGTGTTTGGAAATACATCCTTTGTTTTACATGTTTTGTGTGAGAAGATGAGCTTTTTCTAGTTTCTGACACCTAATTTCATTATCCTTTGTTTCCGATCTATTTCCCTGTATAATTTTGCCAGGTATTAAATTTTGTTCTCATGTACGGAGGAGCTTCTTTTTTGCAGGTAATGTATTCTGTTTTTTTTCTAATTACATTTTATTATTATATGTTTTGTTATTATTAATTATTATTACTTACTTATTACTATTAGTATTATATTAGCATATTACTCATTATATTTTTTATTTATTATTATTATTATTAACTGTTTATATCACTGTTTACTACTCTGAAGTAGTTGCTAGTTTTGAAAATATAGTAAAAATAAACATCAGTTGTTTAAAAAATAAATATATTTTATTTTCTTTGGAACTGCAAAATGTCTTAAAGTTTTTAATTTTTTTAGATTTTGGTAATTATACGAACAAAAGTTTTTTACATTTGACTTCCAGATTACTTTTGTTTTATTTTATTGCCTCCTTAAAAATTGTCTTTATATATTTTTTTTAAATTAAAAAATTCAAATAACTGGTTAAATATTTTCTTCTTAGCTTTGATGGTTTCAATAAATTTCCATTCCTTTCCTTTAAAAATTATAACATTTGCTTGATGCTTCTACAACGAAAAGTGATTGAATGAACTAAAGCTTTTCCTAAAATATCCTTTTTACATTTCCATTTAAGTTGACGTTAATTTCCTTATTTTGTACGGATATAAAATTTCAGGAAAATCTAGAACGTACAAGCTCAGTAACAATGGAATGGAAAATTGTGTAATAAAAAGATGGGTGATATTGGCTTACCTTGACAAGGCCTTCAGGAAATGTGATCTGAATTGGAAGAAATTCAATGAATTCCCTCTTGGCAATATTGGCTGGATATATATCAAATACTAACCTCAATCCAACGCTTTTTCAGGCCATTCCTCTCACAACTTTATTATTTATTGGCCTTTGTAACATTTATCTGAAAAAGTTGCAATTAAATAAGTGCCAGTGTCTTTAAGGGGTGGGCAGAAATTATATTGTGAATAATTTATTTTCTAACAGCTATAAATTAGTAACATTCCTCCCAATTTGCGATTTAGTATTGAGAACAGTTCCACTCTTTGAATTATTCATGGGGCCGTAATTTGAATTCTATTTGTTATTTGAAAAGCAATTAAAATTAAATAGTGTTATGGTGGGTATCTATCACCTGTCATTTTCACCTGTAGGTTTGTTCCCTCCTTTAGACACAAATGGCACTGTTCATAAAGTATTAACTATCTAAGAACTGTAGAACAGAACACAACAAAAACTAATGAAATAGAATATTGAACAAATAGACTACTCTCGAAACCTAATTTCAAATGACTTCATTTACAGTACATTAATTTAAACATGAACATCAAAAACATTTTAATTCCACAGATTATAGCTTATTATAGTAAATAGTTTTACATTGCTTGCACCATATATTTCTCAATAAAGACTATATCTCCTTACGTAAATAATTTAATGAAATTTAGGCAACATTCCTAGCCATTGCTGCATTACCTAGAGCCGTGGTTGGTATCATTTTTGACGTTCTAATTATTAATTTTATAAAAACGCGTCATTTTAAAGCTATATTTAATGAACTGTATCTACAAAATTTAATTGATCAGTCGAGCATTTCTTGTTAATCTAATAGATTAACATATATTGTGATAGGTCTTTTATAGCTAGCGGCCAGTGCGTTACTTCCATTCTTCTCCAACTTTAGCACTAATAAAATTGACCATAGAACTTTTTGTTCGAAAATCAGAAGCTGTTATTCAGCAACTTAAGATAAAGTTCAGCTTTCCGTTCCTTACAGAAGTACAGGATACAAACATACAAAGGATTTATAGAGATGGAGCTTGGTCTTCCTTCAGAGTAGCGCTTCCTCAGACACTTAAACCGAAATAGCATTCTTCGGCTACGGTTATCCTTATTCTTATTCCCACATCGGTATTATTGTCCTGGGTGACTTTAGATCCCAAGTACCTAAATTCTGAAACCTTTTCAAAGTTATGAAGTCCCTAGAGTAAGCTTAGGAATCTCCTCTATTAATATGTAGTGGGTTTTGGACTTTTAACTTCCAGTCAATTAGTCGAAGTCCAATGGCTGCTCCCACGAGAGCCTGATAAGCCTCAGTCACAGTCTAAGAGTAGCGCCATACTATCTTGATATTATCTGCCTAAGGTAAAGGCGCGTTATCATGAGTCAAGTTTAGTTGATCATTTTTCATTAAACTACACAAGTTGAGTGATAATCTTAGTAAGAACCTCTGTTTCTTTTTTTTGGATCATGAAATCTTTGACCGAGTCAAAGTTTTATTCTTCAAGTATGACTCGTCTTTTAGTGAAACCATCCGTCTTTCAAGTTTAGACGTATCTTTGAATCGCACAACTGGCATTCAGCATTGCGTTCCACTGAAGAGTTCTCTCGAGTCGTGTTTTTCGTGCACTTTGAATACTCCACAAAATGTGTGTCAAGTGGTTCCAAAGCGTCTTACTATGGTTAAGCACGATTGTTTTTGGAACCATCGTTTGAATAATATAAAAATAAAGATGTGCGGGAATATGCATTAAGATATATAATAAAATAAATAAACATTTCTATTTTTACCACTTCTGATGTCAAAAAATACGATAATCAGAAACTATGTACAAGAGAGAATATTCATTGGTGTGGAAATTCAAAACAGTGAATTGAGAACTGAGAAATTATAAGTCCCCAAACTGTTTCGGTAGTAGTTGTATGTACCACTTCGCGCACAGGTTCTATCAAAACGATTGTAACATTGAACAAATTCAGTTGAAACGTGTAAACAAAATTCGATTTAAGTCGCATTCAACTTTTGTTGTTAAACTGAAACTTGACTCGTGAGAATGCACCTTAACGGTTGAACAGGCGTGGTGATCTTTCCTTGTCCTTACTCCCTTCTCCGTAAGGCAGCGTCTCTAAGGATTGCTAGTCGGGTAGGGAACTAAAATCAAATCACCGTGGGTACATTGCCATGACCATAATTTCACTTTAGTACAAGGTATATATTTATTCATATTTATATAACCTTTAGACTCCTATACCGGTGTTCTAAGAATGTTATTCCCGTGCTTATATTTTTATATAAAGTCATCATATTTCTACATAATGTATAATTATAGACTCAAGAGGAAAACAAATAATTTTGAGGAAAATTCTGAATTTCGTTTTGTCAAAAAGCATACATTTTCAGGTTTCCTGTAATTATGTTGTAAATTAAAAAAAAAACAAAACATATATATATATATATATATATATATAGCTTGTAGGCTTACCAGCAAATAATGTTAAACATAAAAATTATATGTATAAGGGAAGTTATTTGTCTGGAGGCTTTGAGGTAGGGAGGCACCCGACTTCCCTAGCTCCGGGTCAAATTTCCCTAGCTGTCGAGTTGTATTAAGATTTTTCTTTGCCCCGGCTTTCTCAGCGATGCCAGTGAGCCGTCTCATTTCTCGGTTCAACAGCCAGCTCCTGTGGGAAATTACCGAGACAGTTTGTTTATCCTTTCAGGGCTTTTGAATATGTTTGTTTATAAAAGAAAACAACGGCCATGAATTATTATTAACTGCATTTCTATTCATTATGGGTGTTAAATAAAAAAAAACAACTGTGTATTGTAATATTTTAGTAGATGGATTATAAAGTTACTTTGTTATTATATTACTTTATCTTGATTATTATAATTTCTATTTATGTATATATTTATCTAAGACTAAAAAAAAAATTTTTTTTATTAAGATGTTTTTATTATTTATTCTTCAAATTTTGGAATATTTATGTTTAAAATTTTATACTTGAACACATTCTCTTCCTAGAACTCGATATAAACAAGTAACTTACTTGGAATTCACCTACTAGAACTTAAAGACAAGAATTCCGTTTCCGAATATTCAATATACTTATATAGTACTCCATGATATTTATTTACATGACAGCACTTAGACCCTTTTGGACATATGAAGTTGAGGGCTCCACTAAAACTTCCAATTCTTCTCGTATCCCTATCCTTACAATCCAAATCAATGATCCTTGTTTGCCACAAAGAAATTTATACATAAAGAAAGATATTAATATTCCATATGTTGCTGATTTGACCCAAACTAGATATATATCCTTTTATAGTAAACTCTGTACTCACTCGAATCCTCTAGTCTTCCAACTTTTCCATACACTCCTGATGATAACACTTTTGACTTCTCCGAAGCATCTAAAAAGAAGATGGTCAAGGGTAAAGACACTTTTTGATGTTGAACTATTATTGAAGTGCTACTTGTGAGCAGTTCTTTACATGTTATTGATATGTCATAGTAATTATTTTCCTCAAAATTTCTTGTTGTATATAATAAATACAGCTGTAAGTATGAATAAATAGTTTTAAAAATATATATTCAGTACAATCGCTGTCTCCGATAAATAAAAAGCTATCAATATGTTATTTGTACTGAATGAACAGTACTTGAAATTATATTATAACTACTCTCGGAAAATATTACTGTGCGATTAACCAAAAATCTCAAAAAACTTATGATAAAAGGTCTATTTTAGTTGCCATTTCGTTTGAACTTATACATTACAAATTGACCAATCATGAATAAAAAAACTAAAACAAAAACAAAGTACAAACATTCCTATCATTATAGTACTGCGACTAATTGCACGATTTCCATGGTTCGTAATTATAGAAAACTACAAACAGACTTCTGCGAACTAAGTGTACTAGAGCAGATAGAGAATCAATAATAGTTATTGTATTATTATTATTAGAATCCACTGAAGGAAACTAGTTTCAGATCTGCCTAGATCTAACGATATTTGGCAATTTTAAATTGTCGAAGCCAGAAAATAATATAAAAATTTGTAGTTTGTTATATTCTTACTAATTACTAAAAATAATATCCCTTATTGAAACTAAATATGGAATATTTCAAGATAAACTTTATCAATATCGCAACCGATCAAACCATCATATAAAGCATATCCACTACAAATAAAAAAAGAAGTTGGATAAGGAATTAATAAAATAAAGTCTGGAGGGGGTAAAAAATGGATACTGGTCTCATTCATGCATCACATGATTGTTCACTTGTTTTATTTTATGTATCCAACACATTCGCTATTTGTCTTAAGCATGAAGACAGGTGAGAATTACAAAATAAAGTTAATTAATTTAATAATTTAAATTCCTAATAATTAATAAAAGGGATTTATTTTAATTTTTTTTTAGTTTAATAATAATATGATAAAATAAATAAAAATTAATAAGATTATTATGCAAAAATGCTTAACAATGGTATAGATGAAACCTTTTCAAGACAAATATGAGAGTTAAATTTTAAACATTTTTTTTGAAAAGGGAAATAAAGAAGTAATAATGAAATTCCAGTAAAATATTATTATGTTAAATGTATGATAAATTTGATTACATTGTTTAACGGGACTCACTAATAAGAAACTGCTAATAAAAATAAGTCCTTTGATTTTCTATTGTAAATTATCTAGTCGAATAGAGCAACACTATCTCTGATTTGTTTTCTAGAGTTGTATCACTCAATCTCGCGTGACTTGTCAACTCAAGAAAGCTGCTGTACAAAGAAGATCTTCTGTGACTGTACCTCTTAGAAGAAATGTCACTATTTTATACTCTTTTATACTCACCGTGTTTCTACTTCCTACAAAAAGATCATACCTATCATTCTTCCTTGTAATAATATTTTCAGAGTTAAAGATGTTGTTTAGGAATAATCGAAAGTTTAAAATACTTTTTTATATATATTTTTTTTAACCTAATTATTTTTTAGTTAAAACCTGTATACTATAAAACCTTACACGACCCATAGACGTCATTACTATCTTTTTCGTTGATGTAATATACTTGACTGAAAAAAAAATACAAGAAAGTAGATGTTGAGGTGAGCAGCTAAAAACCTTAATTTATTGAGACGGCTTAATCAGTAATATCGTGGAGTTACAAGTGAAACACATTAAGTAAAAAAAAACCTGATTTGAAAAAACGCCTATCAAAGATCTTTTTGCCTTGTCTACTTTTATGCTGATATTATTTTATCAAATAAGTTCAACCAAGCGAGAATTATAAATCTTTAACTTATTTAATAAAATAATGTCAGTACCAAAGTAGACTGAGGAAAATATGCTTTGATCGGTGTTTACTTAAAACCATGTTTGATGACTTGGTGTGTTTTACTTGTTACCCCACGATATATAGTTAAAGTTAAATTTTATTTCCTTATAGACCTATATTTCTTCTCCATGTATTGTTTTACTAATTTACGAATATGATTTAATCATTTTTATTTTTACGTACATCTTCATAACGCATATAAATTGTAACCCTTCATTGTTCCACTATGCCCATTTTTAAAACGTGAATATATTTTTTCACTAACTGCATATTTTTTATATTATAATAATATTTTCTATTTTTGTTTAATAACTAAAGCAGATTCGGTCGTTGTTGTCATTAGTATCTAATTATTTCGTTTTCACCTTTGTATTTTTTGTGTTCTACTGTACCATCTAATTTATCTCGTATCCAATCCTCACAATTCAAACAATCTTCGAAAAATCCGCAATTATTCTTACTTTTCCATCAAAGATCTTAATGTTCTATATGTTGCTGATTTTGCCCAAAGCTAATACCTATCCTTTTGTGGTAAACTCCATAGCCAATGAAGTCAAATAGTATCTCAACTTGCATCCCACACCATTCCCGATGATCATCCAAGGTGTCTGAAAAGAAGATGGCCTGGAGACTATTAAGTATAATTTAATTGAGTAAATGGCATTCCATTTTGGCCATCCACACATTTACTTGATGTATATATTGTTTACAGTTAGAAATATATATATATATATATATATATATATATATATATATATATATATATATATATATATATAATTTATAATTAGACTGAACGTTAAATAAGAAAAACAAAAGAATGTTGGAGCACTTTAACAGTACACAGCTACAGAACAACTAACTTTATTTGTCTAATAATCACATGTATTTCATTAATATTAATAATACCATATGTTTTTAATAACTGAGCTTAACCTTTTTACTATTTGTGTACTATGATAACACTGATAACTTATATATATATAGCTCTTCCTACCTCCATTCGCAACGCATCTTCCCTCGGAATTTTTAAAACACACCTCATCCACCACCATATCTCCCTCTAGACGGATGCTATTTAATCATATGGATGCCTTATAATGAATTTCATACCAGCATATTAAATAAAAAAAAAATTCAATTCTTCTTATGATAATGTTTTCACTGTTACTCAAATATTTTTCCATTTTTATTTTTTCTTTATCATTTTTGTCTGTTCCCTCTCAACAAATATTCTTTTTCTTCATACTTCACTAGGTGTAAATCCAGAAATTTCATGTTTCAATCAACTTTGTATGTAATATTTTTTTCCTTTACCGAATGTATATATGGTTTAGTGAGTATATAAGTGTGTTTGTTAATATATTTTTCCCTTTAATTTATTTTATTATAAACTTGTATTTACTTTATGTTATCTTATTTCATTATTCTATTTAAAATATCTTGGCCAGATGTGATTTAATTTTTATAATTCATTTGTTGTTATTCATAAGGGACTTTGTCCCAGAATAAAATTTATTTTCTATCTATCTATCTATCTATAGAATAGGAAACTATTTACAATGTTACTGGTGGATTTGCTATTGGTATCCGGTATGGATATACTATATGGTACACAACTGACCTGAGGAATTTTAGAAAAAGGTATAGGTTGAGAGGATTAGTTTTTCCAAAACTGGTGGTATTCCCGGATGCAGGTCTAAAAGAACTTCATTATTTCTGTGTAATATATAAATGAATAAATGATTTGTATGAGGTATATTAATGTAAATTTATATTACTGGTCTGAATGTATTAAATTGGAATAACACGTGTTGAGATTTAGATTTTTTTGTTTATTGTGCGTTTTTAAAGAAATTATGAAAAATCTTGCAATAAATTAATTGTAATTTGTGTACAGCACACTCCTACTATCTGCTTCCCTGTATTTTTTTTTTTTTTTTTTTTTTTTTTTTTTTTTTTTTTTTTACATTATTACTATGGATTGAAATCGGTATTATAGCTTTCAAGAGCTGTCATGGCTATCAGCTCGCCACCCTCATCATTTGCAAGAGCGATATCGACGAGGCGAAAGAACTACCCTTAGAGGTAACCATAGCAGTTGTTTGACGAGCCTAACAAGCGCTCCATGCTTCACCGCTTGCCCAGTTTGTTTGCCCTGCGAGGGGCGGGATCCCATTACCGTATTGCCGGGGGTCCAGATGAGAGTATTAGCTAACTGTGATTTAAGGGCTGACTGAGGGCTCTATCCGATGATAAACTATATGGGAGTTAGTCACCCACCCCATACTAGCCCATATTGGCCATACTATTATATCATCCCTGGGATTTTAGCCAAAGGCATTGGGATTTATTAATTTATGGGAAGGCAGTTAATTGGGGATACATGTGCTGTCATTTAGCCATGAAATAGTTAGAGTCGGTTTATTGTTAAATTGGAACTCGTTCCTGTGAACAATATTTTATACTCGTATATAAAACATCGAAGTTTAGTCGTCGTTACTTCTATTCTTTATAACTTTAAATAAATAAAAAAACAATTAATTATATATATATATATATATTAATGATGTGTCGATACCAAAACTGTTCAATTCTCGATCCCGGTACCAGTACCTAACGATCGTTTCTCTGTTGTCAAAACCGATACATCCGTTTAAAAATAAATTGCTGTTACAAAAAGAAATAATAGCTAAAAAAAGTAAGCCAAGCATATTTAAAAATAATAATTATTTCGCCCTCAAGTCGAGAGGGGAAGACTCAATTACAGCAGAATTATTGAAACCTAAAATTATAAAAGACCTAATTCTGCTTTCTAAATATTCTTCTTCTCCGTGGCACTACAACCTTAGGTAGGTACTGCCCTCTTCAATAAGCCGCAGCCATTCGGCTATATCCCGTGCAGCCGATCTCAAGCAGACCTATTATTTGACGAAGAATCTTCCTTTCGTATGCTAGATCATTTTCATTTCTTCGGGAGAAAGTCAATGTTTGGGAGACGTATGTAAGAACAGGGCGCACAAAGATATATTTGTAAGGTGAAAATAATTCCAGACGAATGGAAAATTGCAATGATCCACCCACTGCATAAAAAGGATGATAATCAAAATGTTAACAATTACAGAGGAGTGTCACTTCTTCCAGTGGCATAAAAAAGTTTTATCAAAATTCTTTTAAGCAGGGTTGAAGGAAATCTAGACAAACAATTGGGAGAATAACTAAAAATGGTTGGCTTTAGAAAGGGAAGATCCTGTTCTAAACAAATTTATGTCTTAAATTCTATAATTCGCTACAGAATGTTATCCAGTAAGCCTATGGTTGTATCATTTATTGATTTCAAGAAAGAATTTGACTCAGTAGACAGAGAAACAATTGTAAAAATTATTAGAGAATTTTTAGTAAGATAAAAATTAGTAGATATAATTTGTGACACCATAAAAAATACAATATCTAAAGTAAAATTTATAAAAGAGATATCTAGACCATTTGAAATAAAAACTTATGTAAGACAGGAAGATGTGTTGTCAACTTTATTGTTTAGTTTTTTTCTGGAGAAAGTTGTAAGAATATGGAATTTGGAGCTCCAAAACTGCAAAATTGAACCAATAATTCTAGAGAGGAAGTCAAACGGAATTAACGAAAACAGCTTAGCCTTTGCAGACGATTTTGCAATACTTTCAGACAAAATTACCTAAATGAATATGTTAAAGAAATTAGCTAACAAAACCGCTCTTAAAATTTCAGAAGAAAAAACCAAACAAAATTCATGACAATTATCATAAGTGCACCAAAATAGATAGAAACAGAAACAGGTAAAATAGAAAGAGTTTGCAATTTTGAATATCTGGGAGAAACCATTCAACAGAATGGATTAGAAAGATTAGCAATTGACTTAAGGATTAGTAAAATGGTTTATAAACATGTATAACAAGAATCTGTATCTCTAGAAATACGAAAATAAAACATTATACTGCAGAGATAAGGACGAAATGTTTATATGCATGCGAGTGCTTATCAATCAACTACAAGCTAGATAAACTAAAAATTCTGAAAAAGACGGACTATTTGAAAAATAATGGGTGCAACACAAACAAAATACGGTAATGAGGAGATCTACCAAAATAATAAATATCTGATGTAATAAGAAACAAAGATCACTCTTTTGCGGACTTCTCTACCAAACGAAAGAAAACAAACTAATGAAAAACCTATTCATGTATTTTTGGAGGAAGAAATCAACTATAGCCTGGATCACAGACATAAGAAAAGAGCTGGAAATAAACAATGCCAACATCATAGTTACAGTTCACAAAACCTTTCGTCTGGGAACTAACTTGGCTTGAATGAAAAAAACCGCATTTGAAACCGATCTTTTCTCTCAACATAGTTTACTTTTAATAATCATTTATTGATAATTTAATTTAATTATTAAATTAAGAAATTTTATTCCTTTTCAATTCTTTTTTTTTAATTTATTTCCTATTGCACATATTATGTGAATGGATTTATAATTGCTAATTTAGTCAGATTGTGATATTTACTCAGAAAAATATAAATGTCAGAAAAAAAAAACGCGTGGAGTCATACTTTTTCTGAAAACGAGTCTGAGAAAATAAATTTTTTTCATAAATAACTAAATGTAATATTGAAAGCGTTATTGTATTAATAATCAAAATTGCATAAATAAACAAAGAAAAAGCACAATGGATGAAAAAGCAAACAAAAAATATTATATAATTTGGTTATAAAATAATAAAGGATAAATTGAACTCAAGTTCGGAACGCTCAAGCATTCAGTTCGTTAGTCAGCAATGAGCTAACTGCAAAGAAGAAAAGGGAGAGCGGGAGAGAAATACAAGGGTCAAGAGAGG
This sequence comes from Euschistus heros, assembly GCA_003667255.2. Lineage (NCBI taxonomy): Eukaryota > Metazoa > Arthropoda > Insecta > Hemiptera > Pentatomidae > Euschistus > Euschistus heros. The sequence goes on from RCWM02000116.1 coordinate 652,936, forward strand.
TAAAAAATATTTTTTCTGAAATTCAGCACATGCTAAGCAAATATGTACCTTGTAATCTGCAAAGGAGAGAAAAAAAAAACATAAAAAAGGATTTCCTCATCAAACCGTACATTCTCATAATGGCATAGCAGTAACATACATTCATTAGCTATAACGTAGTTTATATTAAAGATGAAATTCATACATTTAGTTTTAAGTCGGCTAAAAGCAAAGTTAGCTATTTGTTTCAAAATCGTTAATAATTATAAACAGACTTTATATCCTAAAAAATAAAAATAAAAAGTCCAACAGAATTAACTGCAAATAATTTATATATATATATATATATATATATATATATATATATATATATATATATATATATATATATACATACACACAGAGTGAGTCCCTTTTAGTGTAAAAAAAAAAATTAATGAATCTAGGACAAAAATAAAGGAAATTCCGCAGACCTTACCTTTCTAATGCAATCCGTTCCAGGTATACGATAGTTCCAAGACTTTTTTGAGGAAACCACGTTTTTACCATAAAAGCTGTAATATATCCACTTAGTTTATATATGTTTCAAGTTTTGGCCACATTTTTGGATTCAGGATTAAATTTCCAACAATAGGAAATTTAAATGTAGTACAAATATAACAATACAATAATAATATAACAGTACATGTTACTTTGAATTTTACAAAGAACAGCTTGATCTTCACCTTATTTAGAGAAGTTACAATGTCTTATAATACTTCAACACTTACCGTTTTTCGAAATGACTATCCACAAAACTGCAAATCTCACAAAGACTTGCATATGGTATGATCAAATTAATGATCCGTATCGATTCAGTTTCATGAGGAATTTACTTTTAAATCCGAAAAAACATGGTGTTTTCATTTGGCATAAAAATCAGTTACTGGTGTAAATAAGAAAATATGATAATCACTTAATGGAAATATTTATTATATATATAATAAACTCTTCATTGAAATAGAAAGGAATGAAAAAATTTATTGTTTAGTAGAAAATAAAGGAAAACTGTCAATATAGCGACACCAGATCATAAGATTTTATTAATTCATTTATTTATTTATGATTATTATTTCGGATTTTTTTTTATTAGATTTTAAATGTAAGGTTTAAAATTCAAGGTTTCATGTACTCTGCCCTTATAGAAAATTCAATGTACATACTAAAATGTGGTCAAAATTTGAAAAATATATAATAAAAGCGGAGATATATACAGCTTTTATGGTAAAAAAAACTTGTCCTCGAAAAAGTTTGGAATAGAGAGGGAGAGGTAAGGTCTGCAGTATTTTTTTTCATTTTTGATCTAGTCTCTCCCAAATTTTTTTTTTTGCTCTAAGAGGTAATCACCATGTGTGTGTTGTGTGTGTGTGTGTGTGTGTGTGTGTGTGTGTGTGTGTGTGTGTGTGTGTGTGTGTGTGTGCGCGCGCGCGCGCGCACAATACAAAGAAATAATCATATAAAATATCGGATTATCAAAAGAAAAATATCGATATTTCGATATATCATGTATCGATACCCATAGTAGGGTCACTCTATCTGTAATCGAATTAAAAATAAATATTTAGTTGGACTCAAACCCTTTTAAAATTTAGATAGAACTTTTAATAGAATATAAAAAATGGAATACATCAAAAATTACTAAATTTACTATAGCTTGATAACGGAGGATAAAAACACTAGTATTTTTTTATTCGTATATAATGTTAATAGTTATTGTCATTACTTTAATATTCAATGAGAACCCATTGTCACCTGAACCATAGGAATGGATTCCTTGAATCTGAGTCCCAGGTAGATTTTTGTGGATCGGATATAGCAGAAGCGAGGATGCGGACTGATGAGGCCATCCTGTATCGCCGGAGGGCAGCTATAACTCATTGCCGATGTAATTTGGCCTCCAACTGAAATTGCCTATGTCTCCTCCAGAGATTTTGAATTTTCGCTGATTTTGTTTGACCGGTTATTGGTTAAAAGTTACCAAATATTCGAAAAAATCATTTGCAGAATGCTATTAGTGTTATACACGAAATTGTCTATTTTTACTTTTATCAGTGAAGCGAAATGTATATTTCTTTCAATGATGTTCCGAAGGCTGTGACCTCATGAGGAGTTTATTTCTGTCACACTTTCACTGAAGACGTTCTCTCGCTCCTGCTTTGACCTGCCTTTCACCATACTCCAGTAGCCTATCATACTATAGTATCAACTTAGGTTTTTCTCATACATATTAATTTAACCCTTGCCTCTTTAGAATTGTATAGTTCAAGGTATTTTTTTTTTAAACAAATGTTTTTTAAAATTAATTTTAGATAATAATTATTGGATAAGTGATTATTTTGCTCGAAATTGTCTATTTTTACTTTTATCAGTGAAGCGAAATGTATATATTTCTTTCAATGATGTTCCGAAGGCTGTGACCTCAAGAGGAGTTTATTTCTGTCACACTTTCACTGAAGACGTTCTCTCGCTCCTGCTTTGACTGCCTTTCACCATACTCCAGTAGCCTATCATACTATAGAAACAAATGTTTTTTAAAATTAATTTTAGATAATAATTATTGGATAAGTGATTATTTTGCTCGAAACAATAAGTGATTTGTTATTTTTTTAATAGGCATTTTATAATTATCTAGATTTTTTGCTTTCGTTCAACCCATCTTGAATCACATAAGTTCGCACTTGCAGCTAATTTAAATTAAACTGATTTCATACTTCTGAATTGTTAAGTATTGGTTGTAAAAGTTAAATAAATGTTATATTTATTCAAATACTGAGATTAGGACTTAACTTGTTATATGCGATAGTGGTGTAATTTCAGTTTAGAAGAAAATAAGAAGTAATTTACTTGCTATTATGGAATGCGTTCTGGTGCATAGTACAAATAATTGTAAAATTAATTATAAGTTTTACACGTTTTGTGGTAATATACATCTGCGATGGTGGTGTAATGGTGAGCATAGTTGCCTTCCAAGCAGTTGATCCGGGTTCGATTCCCGGCCATCGCACTATCTTTTTACATTACGTTACAGAGAAACATTTTTTTTAATGAGGTAATAAATGGTTATTATTTTTATTTATTTATTTATTTTTTTTTTGGCAAGTTTGAAGTTCAATAAATATACATTAATAAGAATGTAATTATGGTTCTGACAAATACCGGCCACCGCACTAATTTAAAAAAAAAATTAATTTAAGAAAATTTATGTTAAATTATAATCACCTGAAAAACGTTGTTATTTTTTAAAGACATTTTATATACACAAAATACACATATATAAAGAGAAGAAAAACTCAATTTTCTCCTGACAAACAATAAATGAATAGATAAAATAAAATCAGTGATATGTCTATTTTAAAATCTACTGATTTAATATTTACTGCTTCTGAGGAGGAAACTGTCGTAAAAATTTCGATCCGAGAAACACCAACCTAGCGTGAGTCAAAAAAGATCCAAAACTTAAAAAATGAAGGCAAAAATGTTACTCTTTCTCAACCAAGCCAATTTAGTTCTTAAACAGTAGGTCTTAGCGAGAAACCTTATAAAACAAAAAATGTTTTCTATTAATTTTCGACGAAGATAACTGTCGTTAAATTTTTGATTTAATCTACACTAAAAGATCTAGAGCGTGTTAAAATGTTACATTTTTTGAGTTAAAAAAAAAGTTACAACTTGATTTTTTTCATTAGAAAAATTATCCTAAACGGTAGGTTCTAGCGACGAATGTTATATAACAAAGCATTTTCTCTATTTAATTTCAGACGAGGGAACTATTGTCACATTTTCGACCAGAACAACACCAAAAGAGCCAAAATATTACATTTATGAATTTTAAAAAAAGGTTACAGCGAAAAAGTATAGACCCCCAGTCAAAAAACATAATTTTTTAATTTTATATATTGGCATTTTAAATATTCTTATCATTTTAGAATGAAATTCCGGTTTATTTGATCGGTACACATCCATGTCAAAATTAAGTCATTGTTACTGGATTTTATTATTATTCTTGAAAATTTTTTTCCTTAGTCTGAATATTATATTTTTAATCTGATTTTTTTTTTTAATTTAATTTATTTTATGTATTTGGATATTTATATTTTGATGTATAAATTTATTTCCCCTTGAGCGGATTGTGATATATTCTTGATAAAAGTACTACTTACAATACTTACAATTAAATAAGAAAATACAATCGAATAAAAATAAATAAATTAAGATTGATGAAAAATTACCTCTTCTATTGTAATTATTTTATTTGAAAACTAGTTTGAAATGTTTAGCATTTATCATCAGTTCTAAAAAATAAAAACTTTTCAAAACAATAGCACTTGATTACATACATGGTATCTACTACAGTTTTTAAAAATGAAAGCAAGAAATCAGATATATTGGTACTCACTTGAGGAGACTAAACAGTCTCCTGAATATCTTTCGAATATCTTGAAAGGCTGGAAGGGGAAGTAGAAAGGGCCACTTAAGTTTCATTTTTGGGGTTTTTCTATGACAAATTGGTTTTTTCCGTTCCTATTGGAAACCAATTTAAAATGGAACTATTGGAAATATTTGTCTGGTTATTTAAACAAAAGTCTGGATTGGTTTTACGTACATATACTTCTATTGGACTAACTCTAAGGACTGAAAACTAAGTTTTTCAAATATCATTATATTATCTTGTATTGTTTTGATCGAGCTATATTGTTTTAAGACTGGTTGTTTTTGCAGGTGGAGACAAGGACTGCCCTTCTCCCCAGCTGAGCCTCAACGGAGTGCGGGTTGTAGCCCGCCCCGCAGCTAGCCCAAACTACTCCCAGCTGGGCGAGGTGAGATTCATCGCCGAACTCCCGGCTCCTCAGCCCTTCCCGCCTGAGCGAAGGCTCTGCAAGATCAAGTGTGTTTCCGGCAATTGGGTCGGTCCCCTCTGCCAGCATGATCCAGGTATGTTTTCTTCTTTAACTGCTTGTTTTAAATTGGTTTTAGCTCTAAATATCTCTTTCCACCTGTTGCCAGTATTGAATCCTACATTTACCAAATAATCAACACTTTTCCAATATTTTCTACCTCCTTCTATTTAAACTAATTTCTCTCATAGTACAAAAGATCCACCTATTAAGCACTTAATTGGCCCTATCTACTATTTTCAGGGATGTCCCTTCTCTTCCTATTTATATAGACATGCTTCTTACATAAGCTTCAGTCGAAACTCGCTTTTCGTATTACCTTCTCATAATTCAAACAAACTCTCCGAACTAGTTAATTGCAGAATGGAATTTGTTCTAGATTTTAGACACGTATTACATGTTTTTTTTTAACAATCATACTTTTATAATTTCTTATTCTGTCCTCAGCCCAATTAAGATTAATAAAATAATTTATGTATCGTATTTTCTTAGTAAAAAAACAGAACTATTTAGACAGAAAATAATTATTTTTTTCTCCTGATTTTTTAGTAGAAGGGTCTACACATTAATGTAAAATTCACTAATATTATGTTTTATTTAAGTAATATTCTTTTCTATTCAATATGTGTATATTTGTTATTTGATATAAATATTAATTAATAATAAATTTCTCTTGGCCTGAGAAGGTTTCTGTTTTCCGAACGGATTGAAAACCCTTATTCCAAAATATAATATTTATAGAGTATTATTTTAATTTTGACTATAATCGAATTTTAAGTAATGAACAAGAACCACTAACATTATTAATCCTTTATAAGTAACAAGAAGAAATATCTTTAATAGAATTTAAAAAAACAAAAAATAACATAGACAAAAGAAAATTCTGATAGATACCAAATAAAATCTTATCCCGATTTTAACATACTTAAAGATAAGTAATACACAACTTTTTGTGTCGCCAAAGATATATTGTGCTTTATTACGTTTGTGCAAATAAGAAAAAAAAAATTTGATTAAATCTTCTCATTTGAACTAGAGATTTAAACTAAGGAAAGTTTAATAAGTTGATCCTTATTTATTTTCATGTTTTATCATTTATTTCTATTTTTCCTTCGTCCATATATAGATTTTTATATTGCTATTTAAATCCTGGTATTCGGCCCTGGCAGATTCCTACAGATTTAGCAGATAAAAATATATGATCTAGTTAGGTATGTATTAATATCTAATATCTATTCATCTGTTATAAAATATTAGACTAAAATTGGCTAGGCCAGTTTTATATATATATATATATATATATATATATATATATATATATATATGTGTGTGTGTGTGTGTGTGTGTGTGTCTGTTCAACAAAAAAAAAAACAACTCCAAAAACATCTTTTAAGTTGAAAATTTTATTTTGATGTACTGATCAGAGCCTTAATTATATCCACATTCTTATTCTTCTCCACACAAGTATTCTTATTAAACTTCAAACATATTAAAAAAATAAATTAATAAATTAATTGAAAAAAATTACATCATAAAAAAAAATTGTTTCTATGCAACGTAATGTAAAAACATTGTGCGATGGCCGGGAATCGAACCCGGATCAACTGCTTGGAAGGCAACTATGCTCACCATTACACCACCATCGCTTGTGTCACGATGAACATAGTCACCCACTTAAATATGGCTTCAACTTTGTAACAACTACTTTAATTCCGTCTTTTTAATAACAAATAAACTAATAACCAATTAGTTGTTAATAGAATTAAAATTGAATTCAGAAAAGTTTTTTTCTTTTTTTTTTTTACCCCAAAATATTAAATTTCTATTTAGGTTATCAGCAGGTTTGTCTTTATTTTATTTTTTTTTCTTTAATTTATTTGGTTTATTTTCGGTAATAAAGTGGCTGCAGGAAGGAATCATAGTACAATAGTAATGTTTCTATAAAACGTTTCCAAACTATTTTATGTTGTTCCTAAAACCTTGTGAAATAAAAAAATAAAAAATATAGAAGATTCGATTGGTCTTTTAAGTAATGGTTAATATAATGGTTTAGGCAACCTTCTCTTTAGGCCTTTCTAGCGATTGCAGAAAAACGGTATATCAATGTTAAATTCACATATTCCATGTTTATTCTTATTTATTTCGGAAAGTTTTATCTTGGAAATGATGAAATGGAAGCATAAGATCCGTATCAGTAGTTGAAATGGAAAGCAGTGTTGGAAAACCACATTTCTCGAACAAAACCGAGCAAAGAAGCTGTAAGTATTCCAGTTGTTCAACAAACTCAATGACATTAACTTTACGCCATATATGAAGAAATATGTAATCCACAGTAACCCACTTTTTACTGTATTATATCTTTTATGTTTAAAAATTTGCAATATTTTAATATTTAAAATATTTTTTCAATCATCACTTAAGTAATAAAAGAGGATAAGAAATGAATATTAATAGGAATACAATTATGTGGAATTTTACCACATTTAAACGAAACAACAAACTCCTATATACTTGCCTCGATGTGTACTTAAAAAATGAATTATCTCAGCATCCCTCATCACGGCTTCGCCCACTCTCATAAACAAACAACTTGGATAATTTAACTAGTAACTAAAGTTTTTTTTTGTTATAAAATTATAAAATCTTGTATTGTATATTTAATTGAGCATTATTTGTTCAATAATATTTTTGTAGTAATTTTTAACCTTGTTTAAATTGCACTGTTTAGGTGTTTGAAGATTACGTAAAAACGTTATTATACATCCAAATTTCAATTTTATTTAAAATCCATAATCCATTAACATGGACAAAACTCTTGATGGAATAATGGGCTGCATTATTAGTGCTTACAACTTAAGGTCCATGAATCTTATTTGTACACACAATTTCAAAAAACAAAGGATCGAAAATTGGATTTGGTAATAATTTATATTGGGGAGAAATAATTTTATTTGGTTAGATTTTAATTTCTAATCATACGAATGTATGAGTGTAGCAAGCCTCGTTTCTGCTATTCAATATTGTACATTTAAATTTTTATTGTTCAAAATTTTATAATTGCAATTCTATGTATTATAGAAAGTATAAAAAAAAAAAAATAAAATAAAATAATAAAAAACCCTAAGTAATTAATTAAGTTACATATTATTATTTCTACAAATTTCTCTATTCACTGTTCCTGTGAGAATAATAGCCTAAATGATATTTTCGCTCATAGCTTTAATTTTTAACCTTGTACCATTCCACAGATTAGGTGGTTGAAGGTCACATAAATACCTATTTGGAGATCCAGTTTTTAATTTAAATGTATTACTTAGTAATTGACAGAGAATATTAACTACATTATTATAGATATATGGGTTAACAAACTTCACTGGAATCCACAAGTCGCTCCTCATATCTATTTAATAATAATTTATTTAAAAATAGGTAAATTTTACTATCAATTTTAAGCTCCAGATAACACATTACCATTGTAACCTATCTAAAGGAACTTGCTATCTATCGGTCTATCTTCATACTTCGCAGGAATCCACTTATCGCATCTTAATAATAATTTTATTCAAAATCAAAAGTTTACTATCGCTGGACCTTCCTGCAGCTATTAAAGTGGTGTAGGTAAAATTTGGTATATATTAGTTCAGTAGTTTTCATTGTAACTGATCACAAACCAAAAAATGGCTTGTCCATTTATACAGTAGAATAGATTTTAAGAATAAAGAAAAGAACTTCAGAAGCGTGGGTTATCGTAAATTTACTACAACTGTTTCTTTGTCTTTGCACGTGTTTAAATCGTCTTTTTTGCCAGCTCTATTAGATAAGAGTACTTTTTTCTCTCTCGATATTATTTATGATTGTTGTTATCGGTATACAATTTAAATATTTAATATAGACTCCTAACAGAAAGATTTCTTCAGTTAAACCTTCAATATATTTTCAAATTTATTTTAACACTCAGCAGAAACAATAGGGTTAAGAAAAGCCTAACAACCAACGGTAGCAAAAAGTTAAATTAAAATTAAATTTCATTTTCAAACGTATACCTTAGTTAATTCAATTATCGCGAAAAGAAAACAAGAGCTGTCCCCCCAAATGGTCCCTTTTGTTTGTTCTCTTTCTTTTTTTGTTTCAAATGCCACAAGCGGCCCGTATCCCCTTGCATTATGAAACAGAAAATTTATCTTCCAACAAAGGTTCCCTTTAAGCAAAAAAAAATTCAATGTATAAATTTATTAGAAAATTTTTTTTTTTTTTTGGATAGGACGAGTAATTAATCTATCCTAGACATAGCTACCATAACTGCAACGCCCGCCTAACAGATGAAGTTAGTTGGACGACATAAGTGAAATTTATCATCAAACCGACAGTTAATTAAGTATCTGTTAGCAGGAGGACAGGTTGTAACAATGCTCTCCCCAAACTATGCTCTACTTTAGCAGTTTTAGTCATGCCAGCGTTAATGGAACATACCGCAGGTTGAATTAACATCAAACTTAAGAGCTTTAATGATTAGATCATAGCTATTGAGAAATATATCAACAATCAAGCTTGGAATAGTAATCTTCTAATCTTTGCTATTTATGTAAAAGGAAAAGCCATTTTTCTAGTGGCGATATTATTCTAAAATATCAATAATGCTGTATTCGCTCTAGTTCAACATTTTAACCGACTTATAAAATGTACAAATAAAAATAAACTAAACTTGGACCAAATAGTTTCTTGACTAAATCTACCACCGCCCTTTTCATAGAGAACTGTCTTAATAACTATCCTTAAGGAAGGAAGCTTTAGTGATTAATTTAGTCTCCGGGATTGGGATAGGTTGGCGATGAGGAGGGAGTAGTTATCCAGTAGGCTCCCATTATACTCAGTTACTAATTGCGATCCTGATCAAAGGCTGGCTGTATCTGAGGCGGCATATTACAGCGAGGAAGTTTCCACCGTCGCACAAAGGCCTTACTAATAGATTTAATTTCCTCTATAGTCATTTTCCTATAAATTACTTAACCTTTTCCATCTTGTAAGTGTCGCCTCATTACGTGGATCTTAATGACAAAACAGCCCCTTTAACGTTGATCAACTTTTGATGTCACTTGCTTTATAATAATTGTTTTATTGTGTCCTGTAACTAACGATAATAATAAATAAAAAATATTTTTTTAACAATAATTCTTATGAAGACTATTAATAACTATATTTTCTCAGGAGGTAACAAACCTACCCTGCTTATGAATAGCTAAAATTCCGAACGATGATTACCTAATTCAAATTCATCAAAAAAAAAATAAAAATAAAAACTTTAAAAGGAGATGCAATACTATCTGATGTTCTGCCAATGCCCAGCTTGCTGACTCAGGTCCTGAGCGACTGTGACATAGCTCTCTCTCAGCCTCCACTGGATTTTTACAGTAGAGACTCAGATGAGAGAATATATTACTTTAGGCCTGGCTTGTTTTCCCACCAGTTTCCCACAAGCTTAGTTCAGGGTTATCTTGGGATGTTTGTATATAATGTATATACAGTGTGAAATTTTTTTTTATATATATTTAATTTTTTTGTGCTCCTTTTTATAATATTTGTTTTCTTTATTTTTTGTTCTCTCTTTAATATACAGGGCGAAAACCTTGTAGTGTAAAAAAAAAAAAAAAAAAAAAAAAAAAAAAAGAACCTAGATCAAAAATGTAGAAAAATGCCGCAGACCTCACCTTTCTATTCCAAACCGTTGCAGATATACGATAAATCAAAGACTTTTTTGAGGAAACCACAGTTTTTACCATAAATGCTGTAATACCTCCATTTAGTTAAAATATTCTTTAAACTTTGACCAAATTTTCGGATTTAGCATTAATTTTTTAATCAGAGCAGATTACATGTAACCTAGAATTTTACTAACTTGTGACCTAAAGAACAGTTTGATCTTCTCCTTATTCAGAGAGGTTACAATGTCTTATATTAATTCAACCTTCCCCCTTTTTTGCAAAAACTATCCACAAGACTTCTAATCTCAAAAAATCTAGCAAATTTAATAAGCTTTCGAATGATATGTTGAAAGTAATGATTCTAATTCGATTTCATGGATAAATTGACTTTTAAAACTCAAAAAAACATGGTGTTCTGATTTGGTATACAAATCAGTTACTTGCGTAAATAAAACATTAAGATAATCCCTTAATAGAAATGTGCATTTTAAACTTAATAAACTCTTCATTGGAATAAAAAGCAAAAAAAAAAGAATCATTGTTTAATAAGAAATAAAAGAAAACTGTCAATAAAGCGACACCAGATCAGAGGATCTTATGTTATTGCATTTATTTATTTATTATTATGGCTTAGAATTTATTTTATTAGATTTTCGAAGTAAGGTTTAAAACCCTATGATAATTAACATAGACCTCAATTTTGCTGATAGCTTCTGATTGCAGATGGTATATATATTTTTTTTTTTTTTACCCTAAGAGGTACTTACCCTGTATATTATATTATATTTTAATTTCTTTATACTATTCTTTTCTGATGTTTTATATTTTATTAACTACATTTTGTACCGGAAACTACGGCTACTTTGAACAGGTTTTGCACATTTTGCACTGCTGCGCGGTTGTTTTTGTGGATATTCTAAATTTTCTTGGACCAAATGATAGCTGCACTACGCAGCTTTAAATTTCCGTATAAACGATTCCGCTATCTTCAACACAAGGAGGGAGTCAAAGTTCAAAGTAGACTCTCAAGAAGTGGCTTCTTTGAATAAAGCTGATTTTCGCTTCTCTCGGAGTCTTCTTCAGTTTAACCCTCTTAATTATCAAATTTAGTTGTTTTTTAAAAATGTTTTTAGAGTTGTTTTGAGTCTCATATTTGAGTGAGAAAAATTCGCATTTCAACAAAATGCCTCCGTATATCCATCCATTGGGTTCACTTCATTCCCGAATTGTTGTAGAAACTTATAAAATAGAAACAAAAATATTTTTAATTATGTTGATAGCTTTTATAAAAATGTAGCTCTTAAAGTAACAACTTAGAAACTCGTTATAAACATATACTTGATTTAGTTTTCAAGGAGCTTTGGTCCTCACCAAACAAAAAAAACAAGTAAAACATGAATAGAATGACAAAATAACTAGAAGCAAAGGAACAAAAGTGCGTTGGTAACTTATTTAATTATTCTTGTATACTTCATTTAATTAATATTTAAAGTTGATCTTATTCTTGTTAATATGTTCTTGATTTTTTTAATTTTACTGGTCCCTGATAACTGTATATTTTTTTTCATAATCTAATCAAAATCATTGTTTACTATGTAATACAGGTTCAAAACATAAAATATTTTTAATTATAAATATGAATAAAACGAATTGTTCATATTCGCCAAGTAACAAACCAGATGATGACACAATTTTTAAAGTGCTACTTTCTTCTAAAAGGTGTCAACAACTTAGTAGTCCTCAAAGTTCACTTTTTTGTCTAATAAAATATATAAAATTAAAGAAATGATTTTGAGACATGATCTGTTGCTGAACAGATTAGTGATCAATGTATAACTCATATGAACCAATCCTGCAGCCACATACGCAAGACGAGATGTTTGTATACGTTTATAAAACCACCTGTAAACACTGATACAATAAAAAGGCTTACAGCGGCCAAGGACGGCCACCATGTGCTCTTATCGTGATCGAAGCTCATTATATGTTTAATCCTTAAATGTGTGAAACAAACCAGAGAGTGGCTAGGAAGCTTATCATGGAAGGATAGGTATCTTGGTTGGGCTTATTCAGGAAGTTACGGGGTATTTAGATCATTATGGATAAGTTTATTCGCGAAATAATTAGAAGCATTGAGAATTTTTATTGTAAGAACAAATTACTGTCATGTAAATAAATATTTGTAATTAATTGGATGCTTTAAACATTTTACTTGATTACCGTATAATGTATAATAGTATATAAAGTAAATTATTAGTGGGTAACAGTATTTCGTATATGATAAAGTTAAAATACGCTATCTAGGTATATAAAAAATTTAAAAAAATATGTGGAGGTTTAAATAAAAAGGTGATGGATTTATGTTTCGGTTAGTGTTTAGAGACATCCTCGTGAAAATAATAAATAAATTTAAATTTAACAATGAGATAGTACTTACGCCATTGCTGAGGTGCTACGTGTTATGTTTCTAACCTCATCTGGAAAGAACAACAAAGAAGAAACAGAGAATTCCAATTTCGACGCTGGAGTTCCATTAGATGAGTAGTATGAAAATCATGAATACGATATATTTATTTGAAAATGCAGAGATAGGTATATGTCAATACAATATGTAATACTGTTATTAATATATCCCAAATGATAGTTTCATTATTGTTCATAATTTAAACCATCTTCGATACAGATTTCTAAATACTACGGGCCAACTAAAAACTCGTATATGTAAAATGTATGCGAATATCTTATCGCATATAAATCAAAGTCGTACATCAAAATGTAAATCCTTAACGATCCGCCGAAAATAAGGGAACACTTTGTCGTTACGAGACTGTTAAACAATACTTCGATGTCATTCGTCATACATAGGTGGATGATATCCTTTAATTAATATATAATCAGTTTTACGTTGAGAGAGATCCCGCGTAACACTCATGTTGATTGAACACCAGCCCAAGACATATACAATGTAATTTGAATAACAGTTCTTCTAGCTTCAATCCTATTTCCTTGTTAGTAATAGATCATTAATCCTAATAGTTGGTCCTGTTTGAGTTCCTTCGTAGGAAAGGTTCGTTTGCGGCAAATAGTGTTGCAGGTCAGTATTCTTCACACTGTAATAGTAGTAGATATTTCTTGTCTGTCGTCGATAAATCTCCACTGAAGAACAACTAGGCTTCGAAGAATACGAACCGAACGTGTTCTGTTTGACCTAGATCCGTGTCTTCCTTTTATCCAGCCCTTGAGAGAGGTTAGTCGAATGATTTTGGATCAGCCTTTCTCTGCTGAAATGAAATCGTAAAATATAACTAAATTTACAAACTGCACTCAATTACGTGTTGGTAATATAAGATAGTATTTGTGCATCCTGAGTATTAAAATAATAAGCTAGCCTGAAAATGATAGACATTCTATCTTTCTATCTTCTATTATCATTCTATTATTTTTTTTTTTTTTTTTTTTTTTAATCAATTCAAAATATTATATAAATTATATCACCGATGTTTGGTTAAAGTGGCTTACGTCTTGGATTTACAAGACCATTTTCCCAAAATTTGAAAAACTCATTTTAAATCCTGCCTAATTACTTTATTCATGGATCCACTATATTATATCATGAGGGAATATTATTAGTAAAATACAAACTTAAACAAAATATTTTATTTATCAATTTTTGTTTTCATAAAATCATTTTCATAAAAATGAAGACCCCAGCCGTGATATATTTTATTGTTAAGAGATCAATAATATAACAAAAATATTTCCTGATATAAATATTTATTATATCTAAAAACGTTTACCATTGGGCTGGGTTTTTTTTTTGGCTTATGTCAATTTTTTATTCCCTATATTATAGATAATAATTAACAAAAAACGTATTACGACAACTAAAGCATTATAACTATAATTTTTATAAATATACCTATATTGAAATTCTTTTATATTACCTGAAAGTATAATTCATAATTTTAAAATTAAACGGTTTAACCAAAATGTTCTGTAATTTGATAAATATACTAGGTACTTTTTTTTAAAAAAAACAACATAAAATAGGTTGCAAAATTTGTTATCAATGTTTGCTATTTGTATAATGAACTTGATGTTGATTACCTTTCTTCATTAAATTGATTAAGCATATAACATTTTTTTTTATATACACATACACATGACACTTCATACACCGTTTAATGTTATTTTTATTTTCCAATTACTATTTTCGTTGAATAATGTTACAATACAGAGGAAAAAAAAAATGAATTCACTGGTAGAAAATGGAGAAATATTTTATATTAAACTGTATCCTCGGTAATTTTTTCAATTATTTTGATATATATATATATACCTATACATATACATCAAGTAAATGTGTGGAAATTATTACAATGAAATGTCTATAACATGTAAAGAAGTACTTAATAAAAGTGGTAACTTATTGAGTACCTATATACGCTGTATTTATAATCTTTAACGAAATCTGTTAGGAAACAATACAACCGTTAAAATCTGAGTTTATAGCAACTTAAACAACCAATTTAACCTAAAATGGCATAGTTTAATGCTGCGTAAGTTTATTTGATAACTATTATTATTATAATATTTTTTTATTATTATTTCTTTTTTTGTAATTTTTTTTTTTACTAATAATAGAAATAGTGTATAAGATTTGTTAGGAATAATCTTAAGCGCGATGGTGGTGTAATGGTGAGCATAGTTGCCTTCCAAGCAGTTGATCCGGGTTCGATTCCCGGCCATCGCACTTAATTTTTTAGAGTATGATTATTAATAAATCATAAAAATTGTTATTATTGTTTTTAATTATTTTAGAAAATATTTTATATTGTTAAGAAAATATGAAAGAACTGACTAGTTTAAATATTAAAATATAATATATATTATAATATTTTTTTTTTTATTAATTATTAATACTGATGTATCTAAAAAAAAAATGTCATTAGTTTCAACTGTACAAATTAAAATAAGTATTTATTTTTTATATATGTAGCTTGAGTCTCTATTTATATTATCATTCTGAAGAAAACTATTTTGTAAAATATATTTAGTCCCGAAACTTGTTTTATATAAATTTGTTTGATAATTCAAGAAATAAAAATTAAAGAAAACCAGGAAGACCAACAAGATTTATATAGGAATTAAGAACAAGACATATGAATTATATAAATTTAAATTAAATACATAATTATTTCAATAAAATTTGATTTATATAAACTATATTTAACAAAAAAAGTAATAATATTACCTTCAAGGAAATTTCATTCGAGCGACAAAATAGAGAGTTCAAATATTTGACTTATAGAATGTTTCATATTCGTAAATACCACACTGTTTTTTTGTTTTTCTTAACTTAAATTTAGCTGAATAAAATAAAGAGATATATATTTTTGATAAACATCCATAAAGACTTATGAATTTTTTTTTCAAAACATAAAAAAATTGTTCTGTTTGAAAACATAATTAAGCCCAACTGGTTAATTATGAGGCACAATATGTATTTGATCTATCATCCTATCTAATGTAGTCAATAAGATACTTTTAAAAGCTTATCTCTATATTTTATTGTAATAAAAGCATTAGTGCTTAGTTTTATAAGGCCTTGGAGGAAAATGTTTCTGAACTGAATATCTCTCAGAATAAATAAAAGCTAAGAGAGCTTTTATAAAAAATAAAAAAAAATCTAAAAACGGTATTAATTTCTAAAAGAGTACTGCTACTTTTAAAAAAATAAGCCCATATTTTGTTTTATTTTTTCCTGAGAATTGGGATTTATTATATTTTTAAAACAAAAATAAATATGTTATTGGAAAATATGTTTGTTAATTAGACAAAAAAAAATACATTCTACAGAAGGATCAGCATCCATTATCTATTTTTTGTACCATTGTCAATTTCTTTGTTTTCTATGTAATTATGTTTTACAATCAATTAATATATTTTCTGTCAGCCTAATATTTTATATCGATTTTTGTGTATTGAAAATTGAAAATCCAAACTATAAATTTATGTATGACAATATTCTAAACAAAAAAGTAATTGATGTAAATACCTCAATGTTATACATTACTTCGTATAACAATTTAACAGATAACTTAAAAAGTACTTTAAGTAAAATATCCTGTAATTTAATTATATTATTGTAAAAAGAATACATAATATTATTTTTATTTCATTTAATTTTTTGTGAAATTCATTTAGTTTTTTTTTAAAAATTAAATTAACGAAAAAAGAATTATAAGAATACAATTATAACATTTACTTTTAGATCAGCTTTTATTTTATTAAAAAATAAATACCATAAGCGTGATTGCAACTGAAAACGTTAATACAACGCCAAAAACCTCCCCAGTTTAGTTATAGTCGAAGAAAAATCGAAGTTAGAGAAGGAGAAAGTTTTAAAGCCACCTGGTGCTTGTTGGAAGTTGGCCATCACTTCCTCAGTTCTATCTTCTTACCTAATTAATTTTGACTTCAACCTTTCATTTTAAAGTTGATTTAGCAAAAGAGAAAAAGAAAATTGCTTTTAGAACATTTAACATGAATAAAAAGGATTTAATGTAACACCTTACATTAATTTTTTTCTAAAGTTATCCGCTGAAAAAAATTATTTCTGAAACTTATATCATTCATAAAAAGCTCTTGATTCATTATACTTCATAGTATAAGTATTTGAAGCTAAAAAAAACTACATGTTTTTGTCAGTTTGAATTAAAAAAAAATGTAATAAATTATTGAAATGTTGAAAATGTATAATATAGCTATATAATATGTATAATATATTAGAAGAATAAATGAATACCCTAAAAGATATATATTTTATTGATTGTTGAAAATAATTTTAAAAAAAACATAATAAAAGCGGAGAAACCGATATTTTTTTTTTTTACTATTTTAATCTTTATTGTCCTAATTCCATTGGAAATATGAAATTATTTAATCATGTTTTCATGTAGGGTTTAGTTTAAAAAAGTAAGTGCGATGGCCGGGAATCGAACCCGGATCAACTGCTTGGAAGGCAACAATGCTCACCATTACACCACCATCGCAGCTGTCGGGTATACTTTACCTGTAAAACTTGTTACCAATTTTATAAGTGTTGATACTTTTTACCATATTCGGATAACATTTTTATATATATATATATATATATATATATATATATATATATATATATATATATATATATATATAAATTTTATCAAAGAAAATAAAAACTAAAAATCAATATTTTTATTTAAATCGTAGTTGGTGGGACTGATAATTGTTTAATTGATTAAATTTTAATGCAATGCTTTCTAAAACGTGAAAAAAATATGTGTAAAGGAATGTGCGAGGGACGGGAGCTTGCAACTAGTTAAACATAAAAATTTCTTAATGTTAATTAAATCCAGAATTATTAAAATATATTTTTTGTTTATTTTTCAAATTTATATATTTCACTTTATATAGCTTGTCTTTATATGTTGTACGGTTCTTTAACCGTCTATATTTTTTTTTGCCCAAATTAGAGTCAGATTGTAATACTTACTCAATAACGATTTTATATTAATATTTAATTAAATAATAAAACATCGTAGAGTTGCCATGTGTAAACTTTCTGGTCATTTTCATTTTTTAATATTTTAACATGTAACATTTCCCGACTGGGAAATCACAATAGATCATGGATACATCTTTCTATATATAATCTACTGCTTTTTTGAATTAACATTTCAGAATTAAGAGGATCAAATTACCTCAATTAATGCTTAAATAAAATTAACAATTAATTATTATACGAGATAAACAAAGTTGAGAGAAATAATGAGCTCCAAACGTAATTTTTTTTATTTAAACCAATATACTAAACTGTAGGTCCTAGCGACAAATGTTATATTACAAGAAATATTCTCAATTAAGTTTGTGATAAGGGAACTTTTACGATTCGAGCAAAACCCTAACAGAGATAGAGCGTTGATGAGTTGCGATGTAATTGAAACTTGTTTTCATTCAAACCAAAATAGGTCCTGAACGGTAGGTTTAGCGAAGAGTCATTTAACAAAAATTATTTTTCATAAAATTTCTGACCAGATAACTGCCATTTAATTTTCGATCGGAGCTACACCAGCAGAGCTAGGGCGTGTTAAAATGTTACATTTTTGTGGGTGAAAAAAACTTTACATATTTGATTTTGAAAAAACTACAACTTGATTTTAATTCGAATAAATATAGCTCATAAACGGTAGCTTCTAGTGATAAATGTTATATAACAAAATGTAGTTTCTATTAAATTTCTGTCAAATGAACTGCCGTCAAATATGCGATCAGAGTAACACCAACAGCGTATAAAAATTTACATTTTTTAATGTT
This sequence comes from Euschistus heros, assembly GCA_003667255.2. Classification (NCBI taxonomy): domain Eukaryota; kingdom Metazoa; phylum Arthropoda; class Insecta; order Hemiptera; family Pentatomidae; genus Euschistus; species Euschistus heros. The sequence goes on from RCWM02000116.1 coordinate 671,906, forward strand.
ACACAACAAAAAAAGTATATACCCCCAGCCAAAAGACACATCCATGTAAAGCAAAAAACCGATTAATTTGTATAACAGTGACTGAAACCAAGAGATTATCTTTACTGTGCTTGAAAAGTTATGCCTTAAAGTAATCAAAACCGAAATTAATGATGAATCATTAGTAAAAATAAAGATTTTGATATATCTGTACCTCGGAGGTACAGAACACTATGTCCTTTTTTTTTTTATCGAAAATACATTATTACGTATTCTTGATCACATTTTCCCCTTTATACAGAGGTATAGAATTTTATGTCCTAGAAAAAATAATTGTAAGGTAAGTTACATAAAAATGTTTTTATTTATTTATTTTTTGGGGGAGGGCATAACGTCCTGAAGTACTCCAATTGGGGCAGGAAGGACGTGTTACCAACCTATTCTAGCCAGGATGGGAAAGTAGAGATTTATTTCGCATTTAAGTATAATAAACAGTTCAGGAAATGAAATCTTTTATTCTTTAAACCGCTCTCCTGTAAAGTTACGGAAATGTGACTTAGTGTTCTATACCTCCGAGATACAGGTTGATATATATAAATACATAAATGTATGAACTATATTTGAATAAACGAATTTTATATACATAAACCTATATGAACTGGCAAATCTATGGGGTATGGAACTATCTATCTGGAACTGTTAACTGACGCGCACTATTCTTATAATTAAACCAATACTTGTATGAATTTATGTTTCCCTTTCGATTAGAATTTGTTTGCGATACGTTTTACATTGGTGTTTATATTTCATGCAATTAGTGCAATCCGGATCGGTGTAAAGGAGAGGCACTAAATTGTTGCCCGTCAGTCGGCGATGATTAATATGCATTCTGCTCTGCGATGCAGTTAATCTCCTTTGCTCTTGAATATCGTGAATTGAATTTCAATCGGGCAAAATCATGATCAAGTCGCTAATCAAATGAAACAATTAATACTGTTTTACATTTGGTATATTCAGTTGAAGGGTCTCAAATATCATTTATTGTCTCTTACTATCAATAATATTGAAAATAGAGTTCCGATTTCCTTAGTTATTTTCCGATAGTTATTAAATAGTTATTTTCCTGTTATTAAATATTTTTTTTATTATTTTAACAGTAGAACCTCACTAATCCTACACCCACTAGTGCGTCTCCCTCACGGGTTGAGTCCGGATTGTGAGGGAACAATATTTTCGAGGAATCCCTTTATATGTAAAATTGTACATTTTGGTATGAAAAAAGTCGGGTAGTTTTTTGTTTTTTTTATTTATCTTTTTTTTATGTTTTTAGTATATACGTGGATATGAAAATCCAAGTTTAGGATCTTACCGCCGCATTCCAATTATTACCGTATTTACCGCGAACTTACTCTTGTTATTCAAAATAAGACTAGACTTAAATACAATTTGAGTAGAAAATAAGCTTTGTAGCTGAAACGGTGCCTAAAATACAGGTATTTCAAATGTTCGGTTTTTTTCTTTTTTTTTTAATTATTAATTTATTTTTCTTTGTTTATGTTTTTTTTTTTATTAAGTCAACACAGTGTTATTAGGGCCATTTCTTTTATTTGTAAATATTTGGTAAAAATATTTCTATGCATACAAATTAGGCGCGGTGGATACTGAAGAAACCGGTTTCTAGAAACGCCTTTGTAATTGCTTGAATTGCTTGAAACTGAAAGATAGGATTAACGTAAGTTGGTGCACACAGTTTTTCTAGAAACCCGGTTTTTGAATCCCCGTTTATTAGCGTTTCTCTTTCCATTACTGTTTTAAAATATTAATATATTACTTTTTTTTATTTATTATATTATATTACACTTATATTTAAAAAATATGCTTCATAAAATTCTTCTGTTAATCCAACCTTTTGGCAGTTCTACCCTTCCCATTGGTCCCTTAGTGGTCGGATTAGCGAGGTTCCAATGTCTTAAGTAAAAATTTGCAGGGATACATAAAGAATTTTATGATCAAATGAAACGCGTTATATTTATTTAAATTAGTATCTCAGTGGTCCTAGGACTGCAAAGGTAAACAGATTTTTCTTAGCTTTCAGCCTTTCACTTGTTACATAACGATTGAAAGAGGTACTCACAGAACTACTAGACTAGAGGGTACAGACCTGTTAGTAGTTTAAATGATTAAAGGATTGTATTAGAAAAATTTATTTAATAATAAAAAAAAAGTATAAAATATTTTGTGCATATATTCCAAAAAAACTTAAAAAGCCAGTAGTGCTTTTCAATCACTTTTACTGATGCTAAACTAAAAATAATAATATAAGTATATAAAACAACCTTATATATTTTTATGTAATATTATTTAGTATCTTCTATTGAAAGATAGAACTATAACATCTGTAGCACTCGAATTAATGTTTTATCATTGAAGGCCATCTTCTTTTAGACCTCGCATAGAATTATTCAAAAATAAATAGGAACCCTGGTATGGATCTAATATTTTTGGAACAGAGTGGGTTCGGAATGTGTATCTGATCTGAATTGGAGAACTCTTTATGCTCTAATAGATGTGATTGTAATCCTGTGAATTTAATTTTAGGTCTCATTAAATTTTTGTACCAATTAATTAATATATAATTTTCACAATTAAAATCATATATACCGAAGATGCATTATTCCTGGTTACGTGGCCCAATAAAAGTTCTCTACTACTCTACCATTCTATATAAGAATTATTTCTGTGTATTTATTAGTTGTATCTATCAACATATAAATTAACTTATCAGTATTTAAAATACATTGTTATAATATATATACACTTATCTTTATTTTCTACTTTTTTTTTTATTTGTTGTTTTAGAAATTAAGTAAAAAAACCATAACCATATAACTCCCATTCTTCTCATAAACTAATTTCTTAGTATGAATCATTTAACCCTTTTATATAATAAAATATATAATAAAGGTATATAATAAACAATAAATTTTTTATTTCTCTTTATGAACTGCTTATACATCTTTTTTAACCTTGTTCTCTTTCTTTTATTTATATATTGTGTCGTTTTGTATTCATTATATTTTCTAGTAATTTTTAGTAGTATTATTATTTTATTATCTGTGTATATATTTATTTTATTGTTGACTTTATTTCTTTAATCAGACCTGACTATTACAATATAGACAATCAGTGAATTTAAAATTAAATTTTATTGATTTTTTTACACCAGTTGTTTCCATTTTTACACCTTATAATGTTTTAAATATTTTGTTTTTCTGCTTATATGTTTATAACCTATTATTGCCATTCGCTTTTATTTTTAATTTTATATACTTTACCGTTATGCGGCCAGCCTATATCAATTCATAGTTCTATGTTATAATCATGTTTTTGTTTTGTTTTTATAATACTGTCTTATATTGCTGTTATTTTTATATTTCAATTTCTCTGATCTCTTCATAATTACCAATATTTTATTTATTTCGGATTTTTATCAATCTGTACATTTTATTAACATTTCATTTCACGAACTTTGTATTTAATTTTCAATAGTGATGATTTTATTGTATGTTCATTTTAATTTAACTTGTGTATTATTAACTTTATCATATTCGTTTCTGTAAATACTGCTTTATATTGTCTAATTTTTATCTGACATACCCTGTTGACACTAATCCGCATTGTAGCTGATTCACCAGGATAAAAAATAAAGATCTGAGAATCTTAAATTTCTTATTTTCCAAGTTGTATCTTCATGATATACTTAATTATTGACGGACTATAAGCTGGTCTATTATTTCTCTTATAATTCATGTCAATCTTATTAATTTAATATTTAAATATTTCAAATATTATTCTTTCCTCAGCCTTATTATTGATCTTATCCTGTTTAAAATGAATCGTGTAAAATATGTCTTCCTTTTATTTCTTATCTGCAGAAGCCCGGGGAGGGGTCAAAATAGATCACTGTTTGTCACGTCAGCAGTCCATCTTATCTTGTCCTTTGTAGCGGTGGGGAAATGTTTTTGACAGAATGGCCACTCACCTCAATTGAACTAGCTGTAATCTAGCTGGATAATCTGAAAGTAAACCGTACCTTCTTTTCGATCCTTATACTCACTGTGACTAGTAGTAGTGAAATTAAATTTCACGAAGAAATCGTTCTTAACCCGTCGATATAAAAAAGTAAAACGTAATAGTAATAGTTGAAAATTGGGAGGAAAATATTATAAGTAAACTAACTAGTAAGTGCATATATGAAATTATAATAAAATTATGTTGCAATATTTTATTTTAACCTTTCTCCCATTTCTCACTGATCCCTGTTGAACAGATCCGCTACGTACTCCAAATTTCATACTTGGAATCCACTTAAAACATTTTAACAACAACCTGATCCTCGTTGTACACCAATCTTAAAATTAACTAACAACAAACCTTTAAAGCTTCCAATTAATTACAAAAGACTCATTGTTTGTAAGTAGTTTAGCCAATTTAGACTTACGTAGTTGATTTTTGGGACTGCTTTGATCTTTCTAATTCTTCTTGGTTTCAATCCTAAACACGATATCAATCCTTCCATGATAAGCTTCAAACCTACTCAAATCCACTAGTCTCGCAATTAGTTTACGACTAGTATTCAAATAACCCTCTGAAGCACCTGAAAAGAAGATTACCTAGATATTTTATGTTTTAAATTGTATTTATGTGCTACTAATGAGATTTTTCCTATAATTTAGTGACATGTTTTTGTTATCATTTTTACTCAAATTTTACTTTACGTGTATACTGTAGAGTCGTAAATATTAATAAATAATTAAATAAAAATTCTTATCTTCTGCTATCTCTAACTAATTCATAAATATTTAGTATGTGAAATACAGTAATTTTGTTTCTGAATTGTTTAATTTTTTTTTTTCACATTAGCATACAGGGTACTATAAGTTTTCAATTCTGTGACCAGAAAATTTGAAAACTTGAAAATAAAATTTAGGGTTTTTTTGTAAGTAATATTTTGTTTATTATTTTATTTCTTTTACTATTTATTTGACAGTTAAATACTAACAAAATCTAAAAAAGCTTATACAAAACTGTATATATATAAAACTATAAAAACTATTGAACCAGTTTCAATATAGAGTGTGTATTGCAAGTGTAGAGTTGATTGCCACTCGTCTTGTAATACGACACCTCAGTTCGCATAGTGATTTATTGACAGTAACATGAGATACATTAAAGGTACATTTAGTAGAACACTGAATCTTTGATGAGTTCACTTTGTACGGAAGGGAAATGGGAAATACTTTGTCGTCAGTTCTGAGACATTCTAAAACAATTAATAAAAGTAACACAGTATTTATTATATAATTTATATTATTTTAACTCTTATAATAAACATTTATAAAGTCTTTTCTTCATCAACAGATACATTATTTTTTATCAGATACTATAGTGTTATTTTTAATTTTTTTTTTTTTTTTTTTTTTTTTTTTTTAAGTCATTATTTCTTCCATACATTTGAACAAATTAATACCATGTTGGGATACAAGAACATGCGATGAACAGACTCAAGGATCTCAAAGGGAGGAAGAAAATGAAGAAGAAAAAGAAAAGCGATAGTGATTTGTCGGAGGGTTGATCAGGTACAAAGGACAGGAATGCCGGACCACATTCCCAGCATCTTCAATCAAACTGCCCCTTCTCCCTGTGATTTTGGCCATTGCTTTGTTGTTTCTGAGGCTACATTTACTTCTTTGGCAAAACCTATAGTTTCGTATTGTTTAAATATAATGCTATAGTTTGATTTCATTGAGATATATTGATAGATTTTAGAGATATTTGAATCACTTATCCCAATTATTTGTTTTATTTTCAGGAGAAAAAAAAAATACCTTTTGATAATGAAAATAAAGATCAACTAACTTGAGATAGTTATTTATAGTTTAAAGCTCTTTCTCATGGATTTTTTGCAGTATTAGACTCAGACATTTATTGAAGTATATGTAGTAGCCGACGGGCCTCACATACTTAAGGAATGTAGGTAATTGCAAGATATGCCTGGGCCAATGTGGCCTATTCTTAAATAAAAAAATTAAAATTAAGTTTGATTAATTTAATATTGTGCAAGGTATTTGCAAAAAAGCCATTGTAATATGATAGAAGCTCTTGTAAAAATAAAGGTTACGGCGAAAGTTGAAATTCCTTTGTGCAAAACAGGTAAAATTTTGAATCTAATTTAATGCTTACAAATATTTTAAGGCTTACCGGTAAAATTTTAGTAGGAAGACTTTTAGATTTAAATAGGTATGTAATATAAAACACTAATAAATAAAATCTTTAAGATGAAATCGAAAATAAATCTTTAAATTTGGAAATTTGAAACCTACATCTTTGAATTTAATTAATTCAATTTAGAGCAAGGGAATTTCAAAACTGCCATTGTAAAATGATAATAAAAGCTTTTGTAAACGTAAAAATGATGGCAGCGGAATGAAAAGTGGAATTCCTATGCACAAAATTAAAATATTGAGAATTTTTAAACAAATTTAAAAATAGAATTAAAAAAAATAAATTTGAACGATAGTTATTAAAAGCTTATTCGTTACACGAATGAAGATTGGACGATAATTGGAGTCCTGTTTATCAGCATCAATGATATATATGGTCATTAATGATCTGGTCATTAAAGCAGTAGGGGCCTTTTGTCCTGGGACGGGGCCCGTGAATGTCGAATCTGCTCCAAATCAATGCTGATTATTTCAACATCATAATGCCAAAATTATTTACGTTATTTATTTCTCTCTTTTAATGACACCATATTTAAAATAATATTTATCATTACAGGAATTTAGATAATAACATATGGTATATATGTTCCGTTTATTTATTTAACATTCTACATTTTTCGGGAATACATACAGTATTATCCTTCTTCTGGTGCATCATCTAAAACGTAACTATCAGATTATTAAAATTTTGGTTGGTCATTTTATTTTATTTTACAAAAAAAAGCAGTATACTTTCAACTCTATTATATTTTAACAAAGAGAATAGAAAAAAAAAACTGTACCGCTTTAGATATAGAGTCTGGATGTGCCCCAGGAAGGTCTCCAGACCTCGAAGTCGTTCCACAGTTGAAGAAACAATTTTCTGCTTTCAACCAGACTCGAACTCGGGCCCCAGAGCATACGAGCTCAGTGCCTTATCAACTGAACAGCCCCGCTCCCTTATTTTAACAAACAGACCATAAATTAAAAACTCATTTATAATTATTTAAATATAATATAAGCATTTAAAACAAACAAAAATGAGTCCGACATTGTTAAGGGCTTAAGATAGCGATAAGTGTAAATTGTAGCGATGAGTCTTTGTCATCCATGTTACTGGCAGCTTGTATTTATTCGAAATTAAAATATTAAAAAAGAAATATAAACATTAATATAACAGTAACTTTAACCCTATGATTGTTAGAAGGAGTATGGTTACATTAGGATGCTGACAATGATGTAGAATCAAATTTAAAGTTTTAAAGACTAGTAAACAAAAGGTAATTCACTATATTGTTATGCTATATTTATATGAAATAATCATTATAGAAATTGTAATATTGTAGTATATATATTTTAGACGATGGTCCTGAAGTTGGTATTGTTATGTATATATATATAGTATTCCTGAAATATGAATGAAATAATACCGTATTTTGTAGTAATTACAATTACAGGAGATCTGATTCTCTGGTCCATTTTCTGTTAAACTTACAATTTAGTGAGTTTTTGATGTACATAGTAAAATTTAATTAATTATTACAACCATGAACATACAAATAAATGAAAATAGGAGATAAATATAGGGATAAAAAAAATCCTTCATCTTATTAATAACTGACTTCAAAGTAATTTTTAAAAATATATAGTTCAGTCAACCCTTTTGATTCACTATTTTAACATACTATATATTGAGACAAAAAAGTACATCTTTGAGTGAGGTCAGATTGGCAATACGAGTTGTGAATGATATCATCTTTATTATGTAACTAACCGTACTTACAATATAACTTACTATAAAAATTTCTAATCGTGCCATTAGTGTTTCTTTTTTTCATTTTATCCTTAACTAACCTACACTTCTTAATCTATTTATAGGTATATTTAATAAAAAACAATTACTTCTCAAGTGGTCATAGATTCTTATTTTTTAAATAGAAGAAAAAAAAGAAGAGAACCTATTTCTGTAATTTAAATTAACAGTTTATCACTAGATCAATATCTAGTGCTAATAGATGAGATATCATTGATCAATTATATGAGAAACGTTTATTTTTATTTTGTTTTTATTAATTTATTTATTTTTTTTTTTTATACCAGATATAAAATAGAAGAAATTGCTCTTCTTTTCCGACTACTCTGACATTTACTTAACAAGCGTTTAAAGTTCACAATACATTACACAAAACTTTTTTACATGACTGTAATTAGGCCCATTTTGACAAACGGCTTTGGAACTCGACTAAATCTTCCAATGCTTCTTGTATTCAACCCTTGCAATAAAAATTCTTTGTAAAATCCTATATGCTTCTTATCGTGTCGCAAATAAACTTATCCATAAATGTCATAATGCTCCATATGTTGCTGATTTGGCCCGAACCAGATACCTGTCCTGTCATGATAAACTCCGTACCCACTCAAACCCACTAGTCTCCCATCACGCGTCACACTCCATTTTCTAGAATCCTCCGAAGCGCCTGAAAGGAAGATGGCCTAAAGGCCTTCTAATGTAGAACTATTGAAGTGCTACTAGTCAAACGTCTTATTATACTTCAGTGAGGCATACTATCTTAAGTAAAATTATATTGTAATGGTATTTAATATTCTTTTGGCATAACTCCTATTTTTTTTTATTTGTAACTAAATGTATTGGAGACAGTGTCCCATCATCAATAAAATAAAATAAAAAATTAAACAATTAAATAGTAAATAATTAAAAAATGTGAATATTAGTAACAATACTACTTTAATAAAATATAGAGGTTTTTATAAATATATATATGCACTATATTAAATAGTCTTTATAGATAATAATAAGACCATCAATAAGTTGAACATTGCTCAGTAGTATGGCTTATAACATCTGAGAATAGACAATGTGAAGGTAATCACAGATTAGGAGGTAAATGACATATTAAATATTTGTGAAAATATTAGAATAATGTTATAAATTAATGTATATAAAAAAAAAAAAAGTTTATAAACCTGATGATGGAGCACTGTCTCCGAAGCATGCAGTTACAGATATGGAAATAGAAGTTAATCCAAACAAATATTTAATATTATGGCATCTCCTTCAGCATGAATGATTATATATTGCAATGGTGTAAACCTTATTGGGTAGTTTTTCGCAATATACTACTTAAAAACTTAAAAAAAAGTAAACTTAAATATTTTTTTAAGGTATTGCTTTAAAGTATTACTTCAAGTTTTGTTTTAAATTCTATACGCTCAGTTCAAGTACATTGTACTAGTTTTGTTGTAGAAAGGGACTAGGATTTCGTTTATAAATCTGGTTGAAGGGACCGGAGATATGCGGAAGAGGTACATGAACGTCGCTAAGGACAAAGTTAGGCCTGTAAGAGCTACAATATAAGAGCCACTTTAGTCATCGAGGGGTAATTTGCTCGCCATTCAGAGTTACATCGCTGTGCCAGAATAACAAGTAGCTTCAGTCATGTCTGTCTCCCGCTGCTAAGTTGTCTGTCTGTCGATTTTTGGAGAAGGGTGACTTTAAGGAATCTGATAGTAAACGTAAAGCTCTCTTAAAAAAGTGTCCTATGTTCTTTACTATGTACTTTCGTGTTTGGCTTTCACATAACACGTGTTGCTTCTTATCTTTACATTGCTATGAAGGAAGTATTTAATAGAGATTGATACATTATTTTCTACTTATATTTGATTTTTTTTTTTTTTTCAAAACAATTTTTGAATGTTAAACATTCATATTCAGTTCTAAAAACATACAAAAAATTTCGAAACATCAGCACTTTGCTATGCAGGTTATATATATATATATGATTTTTTTTATCTTTTAATGTAAGACAAGAATGTATTTTGTCTCCTTAGGTCAATATTAGCATGTTTAATATCTGGAAAAAAGTAATATATATAAGCATTGTAGGAATGTACTGATATTTTGATGTTTTATGTTTGGTTTTTGAACTGATGATGAATGTTTAACTATAGAAGTGGCGAATACTTTTTAAATCATATTTTTATTGATGATTAGAGGGTATCAGGCATAATAAAATGAATGGTGGCCAGAATTACTTTTCGTTACCTGTTAACGAATACTGTTTTTTTTTTTGTTTTTTTTCTTCAGATGAGATAATCAATCCTATCCCTCGTAGTACTGGTATCACTGAGCGTTTAGAAGAGATTCTAGGTACTTAAAAGCGATGTTCTTATTCACTTCTTTATTATATTATATATTATATTATACTTTATTTATGACGATATGATCATCATAAAGCATAAATATATATATATATATATATATATATATATATATATATATATATATATATATATATATATATATATATATATATATATATATATATATGCTTTATGATGATCATATCGTCGACAATATGTAAAACTAATGAATCTGAAAAATTTTATTTTTTTTTTTATTTCGTTCGTTTACCGTTGTATTCAACAAGGCTTTGTGGTTAAAAGTCGAATCTGATCTGCAATTAGATGACGGATATCACACAAGGAAGACCTTACATCATACAACGGTAAACGAACGAAATAAAAAAAATGTTAACATTCGCATTCATTAGTTTTACATAGTGTCGAAGATATCAGCAAATGAAAACAAATGTATATTATGTTAGAGAGAGGAACACTTTATCAAGCGATGCTGCCCATTTTAAATGGGTTGCTACATACACAGCATACTTAAATCGATCTAACTTTGACATTTGACAATATTCAATAACAAAATAATTATAGCACAAAAAAAAAACCATGTAATAGTATTTTTAAAAAAAAATATAAATCAACATATTAAAACGATTGATATCATGCAAATTACAAAACTAATTACAGTTAAAAAAAAAAATTAATATTTAAAAGACAACATATAATCCTATTGATAGAAATATAAAATATAACTTTACAAAATTTAACTATACAAAATAAATATAAAAATATGTACATAAGATAAAGTAGCAATAACTATGTAACTACATAATAAAAACCTTATGACAACTAGAGTATGTTTTTATACTTTTCGTTCCTTTTACATTTCCTAAACTATCAGTTATTATATATATGGTGGTAGATTATTCCCAGACAGTCCAGTATAATATTTCCTGCTAAGAGCCACGTCCTTCATATCAATGCCCAGGCCTTCCATAAAGATCCTTGTTTTATTCGTTATGGTCCCGCGAGCTCCGATAGGCCTCTCACGATGAACTCTCGCCGAAAGCCTTACGGAACTTTTCTTTAAGAAAAGGGATGCATTTTTCATATTTTTCCCTTTTCACTTTACCTGCCTTATCCGGATCCTTACTTTCGAATATAACCGTGGGATCTAGAATTAATGCTAATCTTTCTTTTTTTTCGAAAGTGCAGCGATATAAAGTTCTAAGTTTTTTTTGTTTTTTTGTGTTTTTTTATGTATTCTGTTGAGAAGAGAATAAGTAATCTTTGAAGTAAGTAAAAAATAAATGAATACGAACGGTTTCTTTTTTTGTTCCTTCTAAATTCTTTTTGATAAGAATCGAGAATTCCAAAGTAAAAAAAATAAAAAGATTTTTTTTTTTTTTTTGGAACGGTCCTACTGAAAGAAGCCCTTAAGAAAACAAACAGAAGACAAGCCTTTGAACGAGATTCCATAATTCAGCCTAAGAGTGTGGTCCTGGAGCAAAAGTTAGCAAAACAAAAGATAAATAAAAGAAAATCCTCCAAGTCTCCGACCCCCCCCCCTCCTCCCGGGCTTCGAAGAAGCAACTTCAACGAACAAAAGCCTTCGAATCGCATAATTCTTTACTGCCCAGCCAACTTTCTAAATGAGGCCTGATTTATCGTAGTCTTTTGAAATAGAAAAAAAATCTCATTCAACAAATTATCATTTAGGTAATTAATAGCAGCCTTCTTTGACCATATTTTTCAGATTTTTTTTTTTTTTTTAAATATTGATTTAACCTGGACGGATTATTTATAGTCTAGTTGAATGTTTTTGGGTTTACCTAAAGCCGGCTCCACACATTCGTGTTATGTCATAACACGCAACACGAAACAATGTTCGCCGAACCTGTTTCGTGTTATGTCATAACACATAACACATAACACGAAACAAAGAGGAAAACGTTCTCTGTTATGGCATAAAACATAACACGAAACAATGACAAAACAGTTCTCTGTTGTCATGGCAATATATCAATACCTACAAAAATAAGCCAAGTTCGTAAAAATTCATGTATCTACAATTTTTTAAAATGTTGTTAGGACCCATGAGGATAGTTAAAATCCAAGTTTTCAAACCTCAAAATCAGGTGGTTTGTTCGTAGCACTCAATAAACCGCGGAATTGTAGCACTATTTTCGTTTTTCATTTATATCTCTTAAATATGAAAATTTGCTTGACATAGCATTTACTATATTAAAGAGTACTAAATGTGTGACAATTTAATTCTAACCGCAGCTAAGTAGATTAATTGGTTGCGAAAATACAGTTCTCCAAAAAATAGTGATTTTTCACAATATTTGAAAATTTTCCGGTGAGTCAAGTTCTCGGCCGCATTCTAACAAAAGTACTGGTTTCACAATAATTTCTTCAAGAAAGAATTTAATAGCAATTTAATTAGCTTTTATTTGATATCTAAACTGTACCTGTAGACAAACTTTTTTTAGAAACGGGAAAATATTACAAAATCGAATTAGAGGAAAAAAATTGCATTGCTGGTTTTATAAGTGAGTGAGAGAATTGGCAGGAATCTACCTGTTTCTTTTTCAATTTAAAACATGTAAAAGTATCTATTGCTGTATACAAAAACACGTATTTTAGGCTGGTACCCTTTGATGTATAAATCGTCTGGGCTATGATCTATTTTTTTTCCCTGTTTAGGAGAAATTGAGTTTTATCCTTCGGTCTCCCCCTTTCTTAAATCTTCTATTTTATTTTGCCATTGTTTCAGGACTCTTTAGTCTCTCAAATACCACTTTTTTTTTAAGCGAGGCTACTTAATCTCCTGAGAGTCAGCTCTTATTATTTCTTTATCACATTATCTCATGTGTTGATAAAGTTTGCATAAGCATTATTTACGCCATGATCTATTTACTTTCAGTCTGAACTCAGAGCGAAAATGAAGATAAGCTACGAAAATCTCTTCTTGACTAATTAAATAGACGAAAAAAACTCTGTCAACAACGTAGTTTCCCATTACAAATTCTACCATAAAAAAAATATACTTCATATAGTCCACTTCAATTCAAAATGTATAAAATTAGCTAGCGAATTAAATTATATATTTTTTAAATCGCTACGTGCTTACTTAACGTTATTTATTATCAAATTTAATAGTTCATTTTAAAACAGTTATTATTGAAAATAATGATTAACTGGGTTTCACGATTATTCGCTATTGCTAAGCGAATTTGTGAATAAGCGATTCTCTCTGTTTCGGCTTGTGTTATGGGGAAACAAATTTCCTTTGATGTGTGTTAAAAACCGCCTCCTATAGCGATACACCCATAACACGAGCAGAAACAAGTTGATAACACATAACACGAGCCGAGTGCCCATCCACACATTCGGCATCTTCAACGAGCATGTCTGTTTCGTGTTGCGTGTTATGACATAACACGAATGTGTGGAGCTGGCTATACGGCTATAACAGGATCTGAAACAATATCGTAATACATAACACGAACCGATTGCCCATCCACACATTCGCCAATCTTTGACGAGCATGTCTGTTTCGTGTTGTGTGTTATGACATAACGCGAATGTGTGGAGCCGGCTTAATATGGATATATTATGATAAAAAAAAAATCCGATTCATAACTATTTATTTACGAGAGAGAGAGAGAGAGAGAGAGAGAGAGAGAGAGAGAGAGAGAGAGAGAGAGAGAGAGAGAGAGAGAGAGAGAGAGAGAGAGAGAGAGAGAGAGAGAGAGAGAGAGAGAGACTATGAAGGGATATTGAATAATATGGTTGATAATTAATCCATTAATGGAATTCATACAATGGAAGTAGTAAAAAAAATTAAATTGTGTTCTACAGACTTTTTCATAACTATACCAATAATTAATTATTTCACTATTTAAGTAATTTATTTATACCAATTTATTAATTTTTTCTAATAAAAATAAACTAGGATAATCATATTCAAATCAAATTAACTACAATAAAGAAAAATAAAATAAATACAGTTATGTCATAACTATATCTACAGTATTTACCAGAATCCAGGGTACACCCTTAACCAAGCATGTCTCCCACTTAGGGAGGATAAGCTAGGATATGAATGATCCTAAATTAAAACAAAATTTAACTAATTTCTTAATACTGTAGAACTCTGGCTGGCACTAGATATTGTTATTTACATTGTTATATAATAATAAAATTTTGTTATCGATCCAGATAACAATGGTCAAACCTCCTAAAAATGGATGACCTCTCCAATGGATTCTGTATTGTCCCTGTATCTCGATAGCAAAGGAATATTGGATAAGTTGGACAATATCAGCGAGGGACAATGCCCCAGACAATGGGACACCGCCGAACAGCATGGCCCGGCCAACGTTCATTTGGAGTAATCAATTTTGCAGTGAGAGATAAGCCATTGCTGTACTCTATAATTCGTGATATCGTCCATGTTGCGGAAGCTTCTTCGCTGTCAAGTTTCAATTAGAGTTGCCAAATTGTACAATTGATCCTTAATCTAAGGCATTATTTAGAAGAATGGTTCGTTTCTGTGCATAGAGGGGGTCTTTCGTAGAGTCGCAATCATCAATCATCGGTCTCTTGTTGACCGTGTATAGTAAATACTGTATTGCTCACGGCCTAAAACAGATAACATGATAAAATATGTATAAAAAAATATTTGGGGAAATCTAAACAATATATGTGTGTGTATATATATCTATATATATATATATATATATAGATAGATAGATACATTTTTATAAATTATACCATACAAAATACAGAAGAAAATAAGAAGTAATTTACTTGCTATTATGGAATGCTATGCGTTCTGCTACTTAGTACAAATAATTGTAAAATTAATTATAAGTTTTACACACATAGTGCCACTGTACAGCTGCGATGGTGGTGTAATGGTGAGCATAGTTGCCTTCCAAGCAGTTGATCCGGGTTCGATTCCCGGCCATCGCACTTACTTTTTTTTCTAGAATAATTAATAATAAATAAATAAAAAAACTAAACATTGTATATACATACATATTTTTTTTTATTTTATTTTTTTTTTTATTATAATTTTAGAAAATATATTATATTATATTATATATAAAAAAAAATAAAATAAAAATTTAGTAGCAGTATAGAAATGTTTAAAATAATATTGAAACCATTAATATTGATTAAATAGTAAAATATAATATTTATGGTTTATTTTTTACATGCTATATTAAAACTCACGGGTTCCGTGAGAACAATAATGTATATATTTTCCTAAATATTTCTTTATGTTATACCAATATTACAAAATAAATAAGTTAAGAGTAGGGATTTGAGATGAAATATTAATTAAGAATAAGACAGAGAATAATATTTTTCTTTCAATAATAATAATATGAAATACATTCTCGATGTCATATTTTGTCATATGGTATAAAATATTTTAATGTATAGTAATAAATATTAATTATAAGTTATATTGTATTAACAATATATATTGATGTATGTCAACCGTATCATTTATAAAATTAGGTTAATTGTTTATATTCTCATTCAATATTCCGTTGTATTTGAATTTGCATATTGAATAATTTAAACTAAAACTACCGCAGGCAGCCTCTTAAAGGCACAGGGTCATATAATAAAGAGATGGATGGCACTATTTCAAGTGGACTGAATATTACCCACAGCAATACTATTCCACAAACCATATATTTTAATTTTTGTGAATAACAATGCGAAAACCCAAACGTAATAAACTTAATTAATTACTAACTAAATTTTATATTTATGTTTAGATTTTAAATTAAAGTTAAAAATATTCCTATTATACTGCAATGATATTCCTGTATCGTTATCGTTTCAGTTAATTTATTTCAAAACTTAAATAGAAACAAAATTATTTCAAATATTCAAAAATTGTAAATGTTTTATTATAAATTAAGCAGTAGGCAATAGGTACTTAAGTCTGGTGGAAATGCAACCAGTACCAGTGTTGCCAAATGTTCAGTGCTCTTAAGATTAAAAATTTCCTGTTATAAAAAACAAGTTTATAATGTTTCCTCACTTTATTTTTAACATACATAGTTTTATGTTGTTTTTATAATATAATGAAAACGATATATCGTAACTTACGATACGACGATACGAGAAGAATAATCGATATTAAAGTATCGGACTGTCAAAGAAAAATCTATTCATCATTGTTTAGGCACAAAAAATTAAACATCACACAATATTATTATTCTTTGCATCATCAAAATAAAATAAAATTATGATTCTCATTATTATTGATACCGATATTTTTTTTTTACTTCAGTGTCCACAGAACGATTATTTTTTACAGCATCGCAAACCATCCCACCCACAAGGAATAAATTAAGTGGAAAATTTTTGGAAAAGTCACTTTTCCTGCAATCAATTGATGTCCATATTTTGAAATCGAATTCCTAATTTAATGCAAAATAAACTACTTTTAAATTTTAAACATTTCAAATAATTGTGTTCTATTTAGGAAATAAATTAAGTTACCAACATTGAACCAACCACTGCCCCCCCACCCCTGCTCCTGTCCAAAATAGTTTTATATGCCAAAATAGGAAACACTATATCAATGCTGAAAGTAATGTTGTCAACTTCTGATACACTTTACCACATTAGGTAAGTGGAAATAAGAAAATATCAAAGTATTAATTAACTGTGTTACTTGTTTTTAGACAGAAGAGTTTTATTGAATTAATATAACTAATTAAGGCGAGGTTGCTTAGTGTAATAGATATGATATGTAGAGGTCAACCCTTAGTTTGAAGCCTAATTAATTCTAATTCCTAATTATTTCGGTTCTAAAAAAATTTTTTGCATGTCTTAAAAGTGTCAAAGAGTATTCAAATGTTAACGAATTATTTTTTGATGCTGATTTAGCAAATGCATCTGCTTGTTCATCACCGGAGTGACCCTTTACCAAATTTAATTTAACATTTGTGTCTTTCTCGATTAAGTTAATAATAATTAAGTCTAATATACCTACGTCGGTGGATCTTGTGTAGTTAAAAAAATAAAAGTGTATATTGTTTAATTATGATGTATCAAAAATACACATATTGAAATCTAGTATAATATTTTTGCTCCCTTACTTTTTAAGATATGCTAATAAAATGCACCCAAAATAATTTGTAATAGTATAGGGAATGAAATTTACTGTTATAAATTAATAACAAACACAGTAAAATTTTAACAAACTTAATTTAAATTAAGAATTATTTTTATATTTAAGACGAATTTGGTGGAGCAGTGGTTCGAGGTCGTTGGCTATTTGCTGAAACTATAAAATAAACAGGAATATCATTGTGACGTGATTGGAATTTTTATAATGGCATTTCATTAAAAAAAAAAAAAAAAAAAAAATCCATATTTTGGACATTGATATATCTTGCTTGTATCGATATTCAGAACTCACGAAATCGCTGATATGGAACATCGATATTTTTCTTATGATACCCGCCCCAAGTTACATTACCTCAAGTCAATCATTACGTTTTAAGAGGTTTAACATGCCTCCAAATTGATTTTTTTTTTGTATGTTTTTATTTTTTTCAATTTTTCATACTCCAGCTTAACATTAGGTTTTCATCCAATATATTTCGGTTTTCATCTATTCAATTGTTTACAAGTATGTTATGTACTGTTCGGTATATTGTTCATACAATACAAACGTAACCTGGACAGGCATGCAGGTGAACTGAGGCAAGATTAAATAATGTTTGTACAGCTGCAATGACTGTTTTAATTAGAGCTATGACAAACATCTGGACAAAGGGAGAGGAAGCCGCTAGTCCTTTGGGTACTCCAGGCTTTGCCTTCCGATGAGCAGCTCGTGCATTAGTTGTTTCGTTTTATCACACGATAAGCGAAAAAAGGGATTTGCTTTGTGGAGGTCGCTATTGGCAAAAAGGATCGAACATATAAGCTAACGAAATTAGTTGGGTACGTGATATTTTATATTGATATGTTCGTTCTGCAAATGATCAAAGCAGTTTTATTTTTCACGTAAATGAAATAACACTTTTACAAAAGATAAAAAATAATACTCACTTAAATTAAATACTTGATATCTCATGAGCATAATTTAATCGATTCTTAATAATATTTGACTTTATCAATGTTCGTATACTACCTTTAATTTAATATTATTATAAAATTAATATTTGAACTTCACTTTGTAGGCAGTAGAATAGTTAATATATATATGGTAACCCCATAAAAGAACCATTTATTACAGAAGTTATATAGACATAATACAGGTATGAAATAAGTTACTAAATTGTATTAAAAAAAAAATGTCATATAACCCCTTCATCCATCCAGAATGTTCAATCAACAAACATATAATACGTTTTCTTGATAAATAATACTAATGTAAACAAAAAAAAATTGAATAATGAAGAAAATACGATAAAACAATTAATTCAGTTGAACCAATTACATTAACAAATCTAAACTACTAAATAAGTACATTATTTAAATAAAATAAATAATTAAACAATGTTATATTATATTATAATTATATAAATAAGTTATCAATCTTCAATTATGCTAATAACACTACCTATGTTCTTGATTAAAAAAAAATTGTTTAAAACATGTAAATGATGAAATTTGTTAAATAAATATTAAGATGTTATTTTATTTTATTTTTCTCTCCTTATTTTGTGTTAGACAATTTCTTATTTTTGCCCAGATGATTGGTGATTTTAGAATTTTTTTTTTTTTTATTAATTTTTTTTTTAACTTCATTGACTCATCTCTCTCAACAACCTTTATAGTAATATTTTAGTTTTTTTTTTTTTTTTTTAAACCTTTTATGAACCTATTAATTTTTTTATTAATATTTATTAAAAATTAGATCATTCAAAATAAAATAATTTGTTATTAAAAATATCAAAAGAAAATGATTAATGTATTAATTAATTATAATAAATAATTTAGCAATCAATAATATTGTTTAATTGCTTTTTGAATTGAAGATCATATCAATTTTGATGGATCTTAATTGAACAGCGTCAGAGAGGATCCCCAAATAACTTTTTCTTTATTCATTTATGCGTTTACTTAAAAAGAATTTTTACTCTATGTTTTTATTTACGCTTTAAAAGTTTTTACTCTGGAATTCACTACTATGTTATTTTACTATATTTAATTACCATTTTATTGAAAAAATTGTTTTAATTTTAAGTTCTGAACAACAGAAATGGATAATTAATTTCGTCAATATATTTAAATTTTATTAAGACATTAAAAAATACTGGTCAATAATGAAGCATAGATTAGTTACCGTGGGAATTCAGCCCCGTATAATGGGGTCAATTTAGTACAGATTTAACATATTTGTAAGTGTCAAACTAGTAAATCCCAGTATTTCCTCCAAAGTAATTTTTTACCTGGATAAGTTATTCCTTCTGAATAATTTAAGATGTGGTTCTTGACTGTATCTAGAAATGAATGATTGAAAAAAAAAATACTAATCACTCCCCATCGAGTGGGGTCACATTAGTACATGACTCTTTTAATAAAAAAATCCCATGTTATAAAGCCATGTAACAATCTCACCCCATGAATACCGTGCCTAGTATATTATAGCAAGCAAAAGCGATCAATTTTAAAACCTGAAAACGGCATTAGGGTATTACAAGGAATAATTTTGTTGAGTGAAGCTAAAGTTTTAGCAATTATGTGGGAAGTTATTTCCTCTTCGGCGCCACTGAATACAGTTTTCTCACACCGCCTAACTTCTTCGGTCTTTTAAACCTCCCCATCACCAAGATCAGCGAACTTAAAGGTATGTTGAACCTGTAATAAAACAAAATGAGGTACTTATGTAATATAATCACTAATATTATATTTAAGATCAAGAAGGAATATAACAAACCTTTTTGAAGCAGCTCGGAAGGATTTATTTTCTCTCGAATAAGGCTCAGAGCTTCTTTCATTGTCTCACCACTATAATTTCTATACGATCTTGTCCCTAAGTTCTTCACATAGTTTCATGGCATTGTTTCTTGCAAGAAAAAACAGTTGAATATGAGATAATAATTGGCTGTACTAAATTTACCCCACAAAATTTCTCTGACACATGTGTACTAAAAACACCCAACCATTCTCCAATTTTCATAATTTTTAAAATAAGTGTGAATTACAATATTTTTAAGGAAAAAACAATATCATGCATGTATACTTAGATAAATAAGTAAATGAAAGTAAAACCATTTTACCAGTTTTACTTTCATTTACTTATTTATCTAAGTATACATGCATGATATTGTTTTTTCCTTAAAAATATTGTAATTCACACTTATTTTAAAAATTATGAAAATTGGAGAATGGTTGGGTGTTTTTAGTACACATGTGTCAGAGAAATTTTGTGGGGTAAATTTAGTACAGCCAATTATTATCTCATATTCAACTGTTTTTTCTTGCAAGAAACAATGCCATGAAACTATGTGAAGAACTTAGGGACAAGATCGTATAGAAATTATAGTGGTGAGACAATGAAAGAAGCTCTGAGCCTTATTCGAGAGAAAATAAATCCTTCCGAGCTGCTTCAAAAAGGTTTGTGGAAGAGGGTGAAAAAAATGATATTTTTTAATTTTGTTGAATAAACGTTTTTTAATGTTTTTGAGGATACTAATTTAGAATCTGACGTCAATTTTAGTTTAAAAAAATCTTAAGAGGTAGTTTGCTTGAAAAAATAATTATTTTTTAGAATTTAATAAACCTAAACCAAAATCTATGTAACCACTGTATTTTTCCTTGAATTCTTAATTAAAACTAAAAATCTTGGTGCAAGGATCATGTCGGTATCATTCTTTAAACTCGAGATAAAAAATAAATTATTTTAATGCTATTTTGTTTTTTTTTCTCGGCTTCTAGGGCCCATTGGTCGGAACGGCAAAATACGTGTCTTATATTTTTTGACTAGGAACCTCAAAACAAAATTGCCAACAAGATCCGTAAGAGACTGAGTGTGCTCCCCTTGTTAACTATTAAGGCTTTGTATAACTGTGTAGAACCACCTGATGAACAATAACCTTCCTTGGTAACATTCAAAAAGATATAATTGATATGTAGAAGCTAATTTGACGTCGTAAGGAGCCCACGAAACGACTCATGCGCTCTCAAGTCGACGCAACAACCTGTCAGAAGTAAATCACCACAGAAATAGTTGTTTGTACCAATTTTACCCCACCGTACTAATGCGACCCCATTTTCCTTAACTTTACGATTATCTTTTATTGTTATTTAATTATTAATTAAACACACATACATATCTTCCTATGTTCCAGCTACTGCTGGATGCTCACTAAGCCTCTTCAACGGGGACAATCTTTCCAAATCCCTTCTTCTTGTACAGTCCGCCTCTGTATTCTTCGTCTTTCCACATCTCTTCTCACATTATCAACTTATCGTCTTCCTCTTGACCTTCTTCCAATTAAAATTAATTCTTCCACTTTCCTAGGTAGCCTGTCCACCTCCATTCTTTTCACATGGCCAAACCACCTTATCCTCGTTTTCTCTACTCTTTCTCTCAAACTATTCTCAACAATGCACCGTCTCAACTCCTGATTATTTACATTATTAATTATTATATTTTGTTATAATTGCGTTTTTATTTCAGTATATTACTTTATTTTTCTCTCTTCTTACAACCGCTATTATCAATGTATATTTTTATCGTAAATATTTTTTTTGTTTATTAATATATTTATTCTCCTTTTATTAACTCTGTAAAATATATTTAATATAGTCAGAGTAGATTTCATTCACGAAATAACGATAAATCTTATAATGTCATGAGATTCAACTTAAATTAATGTTAGTGATATAATACTGTGGAAATTGAAAGAAGAAAATAAAAGAATGGCTTTATTCTGTTATTTTTTCGTATTATCAATAACTTCTGACGTCTAAAATATCATAGTATTAACAAATAAATATTTTAGCTTTCATTCCCCATCCAAATTCTAAATTTTCAATATTCGGTTCAGCTACCTTGTCACAATTTAATAAAACCTTTCACCAACGATATTTGTTGACATGTTTTTTTCATTAGGTGTTCCGAATTCACAATAGTCGGTTCTCTTGTTTTCATAAATGGAAATATATACTGGTATCTGTGAATGAGAGTGAAGTATTGCGATATCCTGATAACTGTATTTAGAAAATAAATGGAATGTTTCTACAGTTATTAATATGTCAATCATAATTTACTTCCAAAAAAGAGACCTTTTTTTTAATATTTCTTTCAATTTCAATTTTATTCTTTCTGAAAATGTATTTTTTTTTTCGATACATGACGTGTGAAAAAGATGATAATGGGTTTGTATGTATTTCATCCTTCACCTATTTACAAAAATTCAATTTCATACTGAAGTAGACCCAGGGACCAAGGTTTGTATGGCTTGAATATACGAACGGAGACTATAATTTATAAGGCCTATTAATATATTCCTAAATTTCATGATTCTGGTTAGGATTAAAACTATTTTCTCGTCTTAAACTTATGGATTTAAACTACTATTATTAAGTTATTATATTAAAAAGGCATAACTCCTCATTTGCTTTATTCATTTACTACATGTTTCGGAGCTTGTCATGTTGCTCCATCTTCAGGTTCTACAATCATTATGTTATGTTATTTTACAATTCTTCACTATATAAAACATCCTTTAACATTTTTGGTTTTTATTACCTTACACTGTGATATTCTCACTGGTCATCTCATCTACACTGACACCACTGGGCAATGTTCAATTATTGTTTTGTTTATTTATTGTCAGCTTCTGGCCTATTCATTTAGTTCCTATTTTACCCTTCTACTTCCATTCTATTATTTGTATTGTCACTACTATTTACATTTTTATTACTATTATTTATTAATGATTTCATTCTTTTTATGGACAATTTATATTTTCAGTCTATCTATTAATTTAGCATAGTTTGTACCAATTTTATGTGTATCTGTTTTGTAGTTTACTGCCTGGTCTATTGTTTTATTTATATAAATTGCTTCCATTATTTTTTTATTTCTGGTTTTATACTCATGATTTAATATGGTTGTATTTTCAAAGTCAAATTCATGTTTGAATTTGTTTGTGTGTTCACACAGTGCAGTCTTATTATTTTTCTCTTTGTTATTTATTCTTTTGCAGTCATATTTATGTTGGTTCACTCTTTTTATTAAATTCTGTCTGGTTTCACCAATGTAATGCATTTCACAATCTTTGCAGTTTATTTTATAAATCAGATCTTTTTTAGTCCACTTATCTATTGTTTCTTTACTTCTTATTATGTTATTAATTTTATTATTATTATATAAAGCACCATTAATTTTAAAGTTTTCATTATTTAAATTATTGATCAATTGTCTTTTAAGTATTGGGATGTAATTCACTCTGTTATAAGTTTTCTTTAAAATTATGTTAGATGTTTTTGGCATTGTTTCTACTGTGTTCTCTTTTATACTATCATTAAGTTCTTCAACAGTACTTTGTTTTTTATGGTAGAAGTCAGTGATTTTCAATTGTTCATTTATCTTGCCTGTTTTACTGCTTGTTATATCAGTGTTGTTACTTTTATTGTTATTATTTCCTATGATAATTTTACTATTTTTTTCAGTATCATTATTATTTCCAATAATTGTTATATCTTTTTTTTGTTTTATTTATATTTTTATACCAGCTTTTATTTATTATCTTATACGGGACCATATTATCTGTTAGGTTGTTTATAATTTCTTGTTTTATTTCATTTAGGTATATTTGATCCGTTAGTTTTATTGCTGTATTAATGTAATTGTCTATTGTGTTTAGTTTTTGGTATATTGGGTGATTACTGAAGAAGTTTAAAATTCTATTGCTGGATTTTTCTTTTTTTATCCATTTAGTATTTATAGCATTTTTATTCTTTATTATTAATAAATTTAGGTATTTAATTTCATTATTTGCCATTTCTTCTTTTGTAAACTTAATTTTTTTATTCATTTTGTTGAATTCATCATATAGTATCTCCATCTCTTTTTTATTTTCTGTTATTATTAACAAATCATCTATATATTTTACCAATAATATTGGTTGATTTATTACGCTATTGTTTAAAAATTTTTTAATTAAGTGGTTCAAGGTGATACCACTTATGTTTACACCCAGACTAGTGTCAGATAAAGAGTTTTCAATGGGAAATAGGGCAGAACATGGTAATGGCCCACTGCCATCAATAAAGCTTGAGCTCACAACACAGACTAACTTTTATTGTTATTTACATTACATAGAGAGCGCCAGTTCCATAGAGGTAGCATTCTGACACCCTCCCTCAATTTCAAGTTACTACATATACAATAAAATACACAATTATACTTGAAATTGTACATACACCAAAAATAAAACATTAAAACTTATTACTATAAATTAACAATCAATAACCTTAACCAATTCAGCCCTAAATTTTGCAAATTTATGTATTTCAAGAGCCTTTGTGAACACATCGGCTACTTGTTCATTAGTTGGAACGTACTGAATTTTGACAAAACCCTTTTCAACTTCGTCTCTAATAAAGTGGTGTTTTACATCAATATGTTTCGTTCTTTTTGACTCTAAAGTGTTCGCAATTTTTATAGCTGCTTGATTATCTTCATATAACAAAACGGGCAAATCAATCTCCCCCAAAATTTCCTTTAATAACTGAACTAAAAATTTAATGTCTGTCAAACATACACTGAGGGCTACATATTCAGATTCACTACTTGATAAGGATACTGTAGTTTGTTTTTTACTCTTCCAAATAATATTGTTTTCATTAAATTTTATGAGATAACCCGAAATACTCTTCCTATCATCTAAATTAGCAAAATCTGAGTCCACAAATGCATTTACAGATTTAGTGTCATTTTTACTTTTACATAATTTTATACCATAATTTGGGGTTGATTTTAAATATCGAAGTACTCCTTTTAAGTGTTTCCAGTGTTCTCGGCCATATGAATTTTGAAATTGACTAAAATAAACTATGGAAAAGCTAAGATCAGGCCGAGTGCCTAACATCAAATACATTAATGCTCCTAAAAGTTCTTTGTAAGGTAAATTTTCTTCACACTTTTCTACAGTTTTTAGTTTTTAAACCAGGTTGCATGGGTAACTTAAAGGTTTTACAATCTATCATATTAAATCTAATAAGAATTTTTTGAATAAGGGACCTTTGAGTAAGCTCAATAGACTCATTATCCCTTTTAATTTCTATACCCAAAAATTTAAATGTATTACCATGTGAAACTAGTTTCATTTTAAAGTCTTTAATTAACAATTTTTTTAGATTATTCTGAGAATCAATATCATTGGTAAAAATCATAATGTCATCAACATATAAGATCAAAAAAGTACCATCTAAATAATATAAACAGGGGTCTAACTTAGATCTAATGAAACCAAGATCAATCAGATAATTATTAAATGTCAAATACCATCGTTTCGATGACTGTCTTAAACCATAAAGTGCCCTTTTTAATTTACATACTAATATTTTATCTGATTTATTTATAGTTTTTACACCTTTTGGGATCTCTAAGTAAACAGGTTCTTCCAGTTCTCCATTCAGGAATGCAGATCTAACATCCATCTGTAGTATTTGAAGATCCTTCTCTACAGCTATGGCCAAAAGAGTCCGAATGGTTGTCATCTTAGCCACAGGAGAATAAACTTCTTCTGCAACTTTACTTTGACGGAATCCTCGAGCTACCAGTCTAGCTTTCTTCTTGATATTCCCATCTATTTCTTTTTCAGAAAAAACCCATTTGGTATCTATTATTTCAACGCCTGCTGGAGCTTCTACAATCTCCCAAGTGCTGTTATCTTTAAGAGAATCCAATTCTTCATTTATTGCTTCTGACCAGCCTTTGGCCATTGCTTCCTCATATGATCTAGGAATATTTTGAGATAAAGTGTTACCAATTGATCCATCTTCTAAATGTTCAAGTTCACCCATATAGCAGAAAGCTTCGTATAATTCATAGTCATCTAAAGCTATAGGTCTATTGACTTTTCGTTGTGATCTTCTTTCTTTTCTTCCTTTTATTTTCTCATCCTCTTCCTCGAATCCATAAAATGGTTCTTCATCACATTCGTCTATGTGTTCATTGCTGCTGGTTAAAACCTCTTCCTGATGTTTATCTTGTATTGCACTTTCCCTTTCCATGTCATCATCTACAAGAATCCTCCTTGATGTGTCTTCCTTTTCATTTAATATTCTGAATTTAATATTTGATTCATCAAATGTTACATCTCTAGAAGTGTAAATTTTATTTTCTTTTGGATCCCACAAGCGATATCCGTAAGAGCCATATCCTACAAAAATAGTTGGCATGGCACGTGGATCCAATTTATCCCTCTTTGGTAGTTTAAGCATCCATGCTTTGGATCCGAAAACCTTCAATTTTCTTAAATCTAATTTACCAAGATACAACTTAGCTGGGATACCTCCTTTTAAGGCTTTAGTAGGTGACCTATTTAATTGGTATGCAGCTGTTCTGATTGCTTCACCCCATAGATGCTTAGGTAACTGTGTTTCAGCAAACATGGTTCTTACTTTATTTAACAAGGTTCCATTAAGTCTCTCACTTACACCGTTCATCTGACTAGAGTACGGAGCAGTATATTGAATATTTATGCCTTTATTCCTACAAAAATTTTTCAATTTAAAGTTAGTAAATTCCCCACCATTGTCACACCTAATCTTAACCACCGGTCCAAATTTCACATTCATCTCATTGATATAATTGATTAAATTTGTAGTGGCTTCGTCTTTCGATTTTAACAAAAATACAACACAAAAATGGGAATAATCATCTATTATTACTTGATAGTATTTCTCATCATTCATTGTTGGAGTTGAAACAGGTCCACCAATATCGGTATGTAACATTTCACCAATTCGCTTAGATTGAGACGAATTAATTGGCTTAAATGGTTGTCTTACAGCTTTTCCTTGACGACAGGCATCGCATACTTCTTCACTAAAGGGAAGTCCCATCATTTTTAAATTCTGTCTGCTTAAATGACCCAACCTTCTGTGCCAAATATTTGAATCATATGAAGCTGAATGACATTGTTCTGAAGAACGAATAAGCATTTTTAAAATATAAAGTTTACCAAACATTGAAGCTTCTACAAAAACATTCCTACCAACAATTTGTGCCTTGCTGTCCCTGAAGATCACTTTCATTCCAGATTCAACTATTTTCTTGACAGATAACAGATTAACAGTCAGGTTAGGAACTATTAATGCTTCCAATTTAATATTTAAGTCATCTTTTGAGAGATGGAGAATACCAGTCCTACTTGCTATAATGTCCTCACCATTAGCCATTTTAATCTTAACTGGCACTCTTAATTCATTAATATTAGTCATAAATTGCTCAAGATTATTCATTACTAAGTGATCAGTACAACCAGAATCTAATATAAACTTTACTTCACTATTTTCAACACGTTCCCCAGAAAACATAGTTGAAACATGCTCTTTGTTTACACTAATGAAGGTTACCTCATCTGTTTTGTCACAAACATAACCTTTCTTGAAACGATTGTTTTCTCCTGATCCTTGTCTATACTTTCCAAATCGATTGTAATGTTCTTGTTTATCTTTCTTTAAATTTCGATTCTTGATTTTTGGACAACTGGCTCTGAGATGCCTAGTGTCTCCACACTCAAAGCACTTTTTAATATTCTGCCCAGTTTTAGGTCTTAAATTAAATGATGCCTCACCTTGTGTTCCTTCCTGCATGTCCATTTTCATTTCTGCATCCAATAATCGGGATTTCACGAAATCTAAAGTCAATTCTGTGTCCATAGCTTCCAGCACTGTAACAATTTTATCAAATTTATCGGGAAGCGTCAAAAGCAAATGGCAAACTATGTCGTCCTGTTCCATTTTAGAGCCCATTGATTCGAGATCTCTTACCAACGCATCAAATGTGTTAAAGTGGTCTTGTAGTGTTGTTTTATATTGAAGTGTCAACAATTTCTTACGAATTAAAAATTTCGATATCGTGCTTTTCCTTTCAAATACACTACTAAGAGAGTTCATCATTTCTCGAGCCGTTTTAGCGTTCTTCACATAATCAATATGGCGATCAGTCACGCTGTTAATTATTATGTTTCTCGCTTTCTTGTCTTTGTCTCCCTTGTCATCTTTCCAGCCATCTTCAATAGCCTCCTTGACACCTTTTTAATCTAATAAAGCGAGGAGCCTGAATTTCCAGTTATTAAAATTCGTGTCGGTCAACTGTGGATAGACCGTCGAATTCCCGTTACCCGCCATTTTCGAAACGAACTTTATATCACTCCCGTAGCCGATTTCGAAACATAAAACATTCACAAATTATTTATAATTACTCTGGGGCATTAGTAACACCTGGGCCCATAACCTGTCAGATAAAGAGTTTTCAATGGGAAATAGGGCAGAACATGGTAATGGCCCACTGCCATCAATAAAGCTTGAGCTCACAACACAGACTAACTTTTATTGTTATTTACATTACATAGAGAGCGCCAGTTCCATAGAGGTAGCATTCTGACAACTAGAACCCATTGCAATCCCGTCAATTTGTCTATAAAAACTGTTATCATATTGGAAGTAGTTATTGTGTAAACAAATTTTTAACCCTTCCATATACATTTTTTTATTTTTAATATTTGTATATGGTTCTATTTCTTTCCAATTTTCATCTATAATTTTTAGGCTTAGGTCTATTGGAATGTTGGTATACAAATTTCTTACATCAAAACTACATATTTCTATGTTTTGATTGTAATCCAATTCATTCAGTTTACCTTTGAGTTTGAAACCATTTTTTATATCAAAACTATTGTTATTATTAAGTGCATTAAGTGTGTTGTTAAAGTATTTGTTTAGTCTGTAAGTGGGTCCATTTATATTATTTACTATTAGTCTTAAGTTTTTTTCTTCTTTTTTATGTAGTTTTATTAATCCGTGCACTGTTGGGTGGTATATATTATTTGGTGCCATATTGATTTTTTCTTTTTTATTAATATATTTTTCTTTTTCTAATTTATCCAGGTATTTGTTTATTTCATTTATGTATCCTTTAGTTAGATCCAATCTCAATTTACGATAAGTATTTTTATCATTTAAGATGTTAAGCATTTTTTCATTATAATCCATTTTGTACATAATCGTTAATTGTTTTGTTTTGTCTGATTTAATAATCATTATTTCTTTATTATCCTTCAAAAATTGTTTTGTTTTGTCTGATTTAATTATCATTATTTCTTTATTATCCTTCAAAAATTGTTTCAGTTCTTTTATGTCTCTTATTATTTTATTCTCTATTATATTATGAACTTGACTATTATTGCCTTTGTTATTGTTTTTATTTTTATTTAAGAAATTATTGATTGTATTACTTATGTTATTTCTTAGAATATTTCTGTGATTATCTGTTATAATTTCATCACTTATTATTCTTTCTAAGTCAGTTATTAATATTAATATATCTTTATTAATTTTTTTGTCCTTATTGACATTATAACAAAAATTTTTGCCCAATGATAGGACGTTTAAAATGTTAATCGGTATATCTATATTAGTTTTATTTACTACTCTATTTAGTTTATGTAGTGATTCATATTTGTTTACCATTTTTTGTTCATTATATATTAATATTCATTCGGTTTTTGTCTTTATTTGTGTTTTCATTGTCTATTAATAAAAAGGAAGGGACTTTATTATTTATATTTTTGTTTACCAAGATTTGTGGAATATCGATTTTATTTGTTTTTATATTAACTTTTCTGTCAGTTTTTTTATTTAAGTTATTTACTTTTAAATTTTGATATATTTGTTTATGTTTAATTATTATATTCTCTATTTTACTTTTAATTTCGTCCAATGATCTAAAATTGTTTTTTTGTTTTATGTGACTGTTAATATGATTTTTTATTTTATTTATTATCCAAAAGGTTTGTTTGATTTCTAGTTTAATTATTTTAATGTAAACATTAGTAACAACACTCGTATTTCCCGTGTTGACCAGAAAATTATTGTTAAAAACATTGTCCAGTTTGGCCACTGCAAATATTAAATGTTTAGGACATATACATTTGTCCAAACATTCTTTCAAATAATAAATTTTACAATAATACTTTAGTATCTTATACACATAATTACTAATTCTAGAATTATCAATCTTATCAAACTCACTCAAGTCTCTTAAAATAGATTGTTTCACCTGCCAGTCAGTGGAAATTGTGGAATTCATCTCCAGATTCATCCTCTTTTGATTTGTGATTTGATATAAATATAATTTGTTATATATAATAAATAACAAAGAGAAAAATAATAAGACTGCACTGTGTGAACACACAAACAAATTCAAACATGAATTTGACTTTGAAAATACAACCATATTAAATCATGAGTATAAAACCAGAAATAGAAAAATAATGGAAGCAATTTATATAAATAAAACAATAGACCAGGCAGTAAACTACAAAACAGATACACATAAAATTGGTACAAACTATGCTAAATTAATAGATAGACTGAAAATATAAATTGTCCATAAAAAGAATGAAATCATTAATAAATAATAGTAATAAAAATGTAAATAGTAGTGACAATACAAATAATAGAATGGAAGTAGAAGGGTAAAATAGGAACTAAATGAATAGGCCAGAAGCTGACAATAAATAAACAAAACAATAATTGAACATTGCCCAGTGGTGTCAGTGTAGATGAGATGACCAGTGAGAATATCACAGTGTAAGGTAATAAAAACCAAAAATGTTAAAGGATGTTTTATATAGTGAAGAATTGTAAAATAACATAACATAATGATTGTAGAACCTGAAGATGGAGCAACATGACAAGCTCCGAAACATGTAGTAAATGAATAAAGCAAATGAGGAGTTATGCCTTTTTAATATAATAACTAGATAATTAATCTCCTTGAATGAAACATATATAGCTACTATTATTATTTAACTTTGACTTCTGTTTTCTCGAAACGCGAAATATATTACTTTATCACCTCCGTCCTCTTGACCCTTCAGTGGTTAAACAATAATTACATAATTAGGCATCACAAAACTATTTCCAACGCCAGAAGTCTCGATCGGTTCATAGGAATCGACTTTGGACCATTGATTATTTCTACTGTTTCTTTTCTCAACAATTGATGGAATTAAAAATAGAGATTTGGAATCGACACAA
The DNA here is from genome assembly GCA_003667255.2 of Euschistus heros. Lineage (NCBI taxonomy): Eukaryota > Metazoa > Arthropoda > Insecta > Hemiptera > Pentatomidae > Euschistus > Euschistus heros. The sequence goes on from RCWM02000116.1 coordinate 703,582, forward strand.
CGTTTATTGTTATACAAACTAGCTATTGAAATGTATATAAGTGTTCAAAATAATGAAATAAACTTTCCCATATTTTCGATAAGTATATAATTTATGCAATAAATATATATCTATTCGATTTAGGATCGGCTTTCATTTTTTTTTTTTTTTTTATTTATTTTTATCAACTCCTAAATTTTGTTAAATTGGAGGCATTTTCTTTCCTACATTGAGACATGGAGTATTTATTATTATATGAAAAAAAAAAACATACCTTTGATTTATTGATGTCATGATATAAACACATGTATTAATAATTACAATTTGCTATATGTAAATAAAATATAAATATTGTATAGATGTATATAATAACTTTAGACTTCACCGAAGTGTTTAAAATTATGAAGAAATGTACTTGAAAATAAAAATTTTATTTTTGTTGAATAATATTACGCAATAGATGGAGCCCTCTATAATGAAACTATGACCCCTAGAAAACTGTTATTTATAGAGATAATCGGGGCTGTGAGGTGACATATTGAAGCTATGAGGGGAATAGAGCCGAGATTAGGCTATTCATAGGGGATGGGTCACGAACTAGATTAGCTATCACCTGTCCCGGCCCAATTAGCCCTTTAATCCACGTCTTCGCACCTGCTCCGGCACGCGCCGTCTAATGGGGTATTACCTATGGGCCTAGTGTGTGCCTCACGGCCTTCATCGGATAATCGAGAGTGTGAGAGAGGTCATTGCTGGGTTGTGACAGGATAAATTATTTAAATAACAATGCTATTGAATTATAAACTATACTATTTCTTATTCTGTTACTTTCTTTTCTCATTGATTAGGGTAAATCACTAGTTATGGTCATAGTTAAGGAAACTTGTCGATTTAAAAAGGAATTTCGTTGATACAGTTTGTAATATGATATCTTTAGTTTTATATTTAGATCCTCAAAAGTTTATTCTATTGAATGTAAAATTGACAATTACACTTCAGCTTAGTTTTATATAAATAAAACAGCAGTAACTATCCGCGAATCACAGAATATAACTAACTATATTAACTAGTAATGGTCACTTAAGAGACGCGAGGTCAAACATGACCACTACTAGGAAGGGATGTAGTATAAAAGTTTTAAAAGGACATAATGAAATGATTAAGATTCTATTTTCTCCTCATTAGCAGAAAGATCCTTTGTAACGCCAAAGGAAATTGAAATGGATAGGAGTGACCATAATTCATATCCTGCATTTTTATATACCAGTTATAGTGAGTTCAAAATTATTGTTAATTAAAATCAGATAGTCCAACATAATGGAACTTATATGGAAGCCTGAATTCTAATGAAAAGTTACATGACTCAAAAACTAAAAATTAATGATGGAATTTCACTATAATTCCTTAATAATCCTCACTTTTAAAAACGATCTTACCAAAAGAAGATGTATTTCAGGACTCTATTTGAGGAAAATATTTTTTTAATCCCAACTGCAAAAGGGATAGGAGGGAGAATTTCGTTGGTAAATAAATCTTAAATCCCTTTCAGAATTATTTCTCCTGGCGATATCAGAAATAAAAGGATCAGACCCTAATTATTACGATGATTGTATTAGCCTGCCCATAACTGGTGAGGTGACCATAACTAGTGATTTACCCTATTTGAAATATACAACTGTAAAAAATAAAATAAAATGAATAAGTAAATCGAAGAAAACTTAACAAAACAGATTCAGCTACCTCTGGAGGAAGAAGACCACTTCAGCGTGGATTTAATAAGTTAGCTAAGACATGGAACAGTTCAACATTACAGAGTCCCAAATGTAGGAAAGAGGTACATTTGGGAGTAGGATGGATGAGTTTCAAGCTGAAGGAAGCGGACAAACGTGGACAAAAGATCAAAAGAAGCAGGCCAATGAACGCATTAAGAAATACTGGAGGCAGAGAGTTTGAGGGCAACGGAAAAGAATAAGAGGAAATAAAGTTGTAGCGTGATCGTACGTGGTCAATTCGCGTGTAATAACAATAATAAATAAATAAATACTTTAAGTAAATTTGCAGTAATATATTTAATGGCATGATCAAAATTTGTAGAGAAACTACCGATTGGTAGCACTCTAATAAAAATTCTACATTAGAAGAAGATCTTTTCATACGCCTTAGAGGATTGCCAGGAATGAAACGGGAAGCGGATTTAGAAATAAGTTGATTTGGATGAGTAGTTTATTATGAAAGGAAAGGTATCTGGTTTGTGCCAAATCAGCAACATATTAAGGTCATTGTGGATCAGTTCATTTGTATCAAAGTAAGGACCATTAAGGATTTTAGATTGGAGAGATCGGACACGAGAAGAATTCGATGGTTTGTTGGAACCTCATTACTTCATAGTGTAAGTCTTATTAGGTCTAAAAGTAGACATATAGAAAAGGTTTTTGAAGTGAATTGGGAGATGGAAGTTTGTCAAATAAGTGTTGGAGCGTCAATCAGTTTCTTGTATTTTTAATCGTTTTATAAACTAGAAAATATTTTTTTTTGTTTTTTAAACAAGAAAAGGACTTATATTTCAAAACTTTCCTGCTAAAGAAAAATGTAAATAATAAATCTTCAAATACTAACATAAATTACTCAAAATTGTTATAACGGCCCTTCATCCTCCACACTTAAGGTTCGACGCTTCAATTACAAGTCAGTTTGTCAGTTATTTGTAGGGGGAAAGTTGGATTCCAGTAGATTTCTCTTCTACTAGTAGTATAGATTAAGTGAGAAAATGGGTGAGAATATTGTCCGATTAAAGTTGTATTAATCTTTTTGTAATTGAAATATTGTTAGAACATTTTATTTCGTTTTTTTTTTTTTTTTTTATATTTTACAATTTATAAAGTTATAATGTTTGGTCTTCATATATAAAAACAATTATTGCATTCAGACTGAGTGATTGTTCGACCTAGAGAGCTTAATCTCTTTCCAAAAATATTAAATCCAATTTTTCATAACGACCCCTTCCCCACCGACCCAGTTTCGAGAGGGACCCGGGAGTAGAATTTGTACTAACGCGTATTTCATTCATAGCCGAGTCGTTATTTTAGCATTTAACCAAATGAAATTCCTCAGCGCTCCACGGCCTCTTTATTAATGCCATGTATCTCCACCGGCCGCTAAATGGATTTCTGCTTCCTCTGGCTCCCTACAGTTAGCTGAATCTGTGGCTTATCACAGTTGGTAAATATTATATTAGCGAGCTCAGTTTGTCTTATTATTACGGTATTCAAAAAGGAATCATAAGACTTTTCATAGGTAGGGTGTATTCATTATTACTAACAAATCAACCAAAACAAGAACGAGAAAATTAACCTTCCAATAGGCGGGCATCTTGTACCAACAAGGACGGGTGCGCATATCTTCCAGATACCACTGTAAGCAAATCTGCCATAGCTATATTTTATATGTATTTAATAAGGAAGATATGTTAATTGGTACAGTTTATTTTCTATAGCTCAGGGGTTAATTAAAAAAATATTATTAAAAATTAATTAAAAAATAAATTTTTTTTTTTCACGGAACGGTCTGAGAGACCACGCGAATATCATTCATTATTTTCACTTCTGTTCATACCCCTTCTCTCCTCCCTTCTCTCTTCCCACCTCTTCCTTATTCTTTCCGATTGCTCCTTCCTTCTTTCCTCGGTCCACGCTATTCCTTTTCTTACATCTCTCTCTCCCACAAGGACCTTAATTTCTTTTAGTCTCTTCCCATAGTCATCCCTGTCGAAACAGAGTCTTGGTCTGTTATTTCCAGTCTCTCAGTTTCTTTCTTCATCTGTTTGAAATAACCCCCGTCACTTTTGTATCCTCTCAATTTATAGAATATTTCTCTACTTAATCTCTTTCGGCCCATCCTCACCATATTCTCATAGAACCTTAATCTTCTTATTATTATGTCCGTTTCCAAATCTTTTATTTCTTAGTATATTTCCTAATTAGGTCTCATAAGAAACATCCTTCCACATGTTTTGTTTTATTACACAGGGTTTTATTTTCACAGCTTCCAATGAAACTCAGGAAAAATAACAAAATTGCATTAAATAAACGATAAGCTGTACAAAATTATACTTAAAAACTAGTTCTGTGAAAATTGCAAAATTAATTTGAAGAAAATGCAACCATTGCCAACATTTTGTGAATGCTGAAACAAATATAATACCTACACATCCCACAACTGAAACTTGTCATTCTTATTTTATTTTATGTTATTCTGTTAATAACCATTGCCTATAGTGACTAATAAAAATTAAATATGTATTAGAAATGAAAAAGTAAATAGATTAAATGATATAATCATTAGAGGTCGGGAGTATCTCGCACTTACAAGTCCGTTTGTTAGAATCAACTGTCGAAACTAAATGCACCAACGTAACCTTTACCCTCTGCCGAAAATCCTGTCCTCCTATCAATTTCAATGGTATCCCACTACCTAAAGCTGACACAGTTCGGTATCTTGGCTTCCACTTAGACAAGAGACTTACGTGGAACCCTCATACCCGACTCAAAAGGCAAGAACTCAACAGACGCTTCAGCCAACTGTATAGACTATTAAACCGGACATCTCATCTTTCCGTAGAAAACAAACTTCTCATATACAAAACCATTATTAAACCTATTTGGACTTATGGACTTGAACTGTGGGGCACAGCTAAAAAGTCGGATATCAAACTCATTCAATCCTTTCAATCCAAAGTCCTCCGAACCATAGTAAATGCTCCTTACTATGTATCCAATAAAACCCTCCACAATGATCTCAACATACCATACGTCCTCGACCTCATACCTCTTAAATTTTTAAAATTCCATCGCAACCTTTCTTTCCATCCTAACCTTCTGGCTCAATCACTATCCAGCTCAACACATCCTGATAACCCCCCTCGCAGATTAAAACGGCAATGGCCCCGAGATCTATTGTAAATATGTATATATATTGGAGTTCTGGCATTGGCCAGCTTCTCGACTCATGTCCTGAGTGACTGTTCATTGCGCTCTCACTCAGCCTCCACTGGGTTTTCTTTAACTCCAGTGACGCAGCTGAGAGAGAAGAGCTGGGACCTCTCTGCGCCGGGCCTGTCCTTCCATGAGTGGAGAGGCAGGGTCGGTTGGGAGATCCCTAGGATGAGTGTGTCTTGTAAATAAAGTATGAATGTAGTTTTAACTTTTAATTTAATTTAGCTTTATTTTTATTTTTACTTTTATTCAATTTATTTTCATTTTATTTTATTATTATTATTTTGTCTTATGTGTAAATTTTTTTTTTTTTTTTTTATATTCATATATTTCACATGTATGTTTATTCTATATTGCATATTGTTTATATATATCAGCATAGCTCTTTATTGTTCTATTTAATTTAATTTTTTTATTTATTTATTTTTTTTTATTTATTTTTTTTTTTTTTTTCATTTTTCATTTTATTTTTTTTCTTTCTTCTCTTATTGTACATATTGTATGAATGTAATCATGAAGTCATCAATATTACTTATTGCCCACATTTGTGGAAGATTGTAATAATTCCTCAATAAATGATTGATTTAAAAAAAAAAAAAGAATTAACTGTGAAGTCAATTTGTATGCTACTTTGAATTACCAATGAACTACAAATTTTACAACGAATAATTTAAAATAAAATATTTAAAAAACTTACGTGGATGGGCGCGCGTATTCCTGAGGTATAAAACACGTTTTTCTACCGTACTGTTTGTAAGAATATGCTACGATTAGGTCTGAAGGAGAGAGCAGAATAGACAGGGAATCCCTAGACGATATAGGATCAAAGAAAATGAAACAAATGTTTCCACTGTGTATCTGATAAAAAAAAAAACGCGCCTGTTGGAAGGTTAAACTTTATTTAAAATATTACCTAATTGTATACAGTATTTTAGAATTTTATAAATCAGACTGGTTAATGTGACTTGTTTCACTTGTACAACATATTATCCTCTATGAATTTCGATTTTATCTCTCGATTATCCTTTCGAATTCTCTGTACGCCCTCACTCCCCCCCCCCCCCCCCCCCCCCCCGATATTTTGGTGTACATTTTAACCGTAAAACAGCCGTCTTGCATTATGTATTTCTTCATATCTAGTTTTGAATTCTTTTAAAATGTAAGTTCACAAATTCCCTTATCTTTCAACATTTGCTACATAAACAACGGTCTATCTTTTCAATCATCATTTATCTTTTTATGAGATATTTGATTAAAAACGTATTTTGTATTACTTAATTTATAGGGAAAAATATAATGTATATTATTGACGAGAAAATACATTTAGATATAAGATTGCTTGTAATGTTTTATTGTATTAATTGATTTATAATTATTGTGATTTTTATCACTTCTAGTTTTTAATTGTATGAGTCAGCTCCTTCAATGTTTACACCCGGGTTTGCTTACTAAGCATAATTTAATTTAAACCTCAGCAACAGCAAACCTCTCACCTTGTTCCTCTTTACTGCAACCCTCTATACCGCAAATATTCTTATGACTCCCGACACGTTTTTGGCAAAACCTGCGGATAATACAGCCTTACTATCATCTGAACGGAGAGCAACAAGGCTCATAGATTAAAGCGGAAGTGACTTTGAGATAAACTGTGAATTATCAGAATTGAAGGGTGTTGTGGATGAAGGGGTTATGTAACAAGACACAATTTGAGTAATTTCTGTTTTGTTTTTTTTTCATTTTTCTTTAGTTGGGAAATGTTGCATAATCTGTTTATCTTCTTCATATCTGTATATATTCAGATTTTGCTATCTAACACTTCTCATGAATTATTCATCCAGAGAACTAGATTGTATTTTTAAAAATATGTGGCATAAGCCCTTCATCCAGCAAACCCTTCAATTTTCAGGCAATAGCATACCTTCATTTTTTAAATTTAATTTTAATGTTTATTTACCTATTTATCCATTTGTTTTTATATTAATTGTATTTTATTAATATATTCAAACATTCAATTTATTTTATAGATATGCTTGTTTCATAGCATTGCACTTTGAAGCACTGCTAGTTATTTTTCTTGATTACGACACACTGCTATATTAGTCAATGTTTTTTAAAAATGTTTGCGTTAAATGTATTTTAAATATTAAATGTTATTATAACGTGTAGTGTAATCTTGAAATGTTAAATGTTAAATGTAATATTGAAATGTTCTGTTAAATGTTTAAGAAAATTTATTCTTGCAATGTTATAAGTAATATTGAAATGTTATGTTAAACTGTTAAAACTAACAGTGATGGCTACAAGCCATCCCTGCAAAACCCGTGTAGCCGAGAGGCAATGAAGGGAAATAAATAAATAAATAAAGATTTTTAATAAATAAAAAAAATCTTATAATTAAAAAACCTTATTTCCTACTATGTTCGAGGACATATATATAAAACTGTTCTCAAATAAAAATTCAAAGTGTTTCAGCCAAAACTTGATAATCACGTCAGGGGCTTGAAAATGGCAGACTTTGTATAGCTTATTGTTGATATACGATTAGTTGAACTTTACAAAGCGCTGCTAATACTACAGCAAGCTTTGTTGTTGTTTTTTTTCTTTTGTTTTACTCTCACCATCGGCACCGCACGGTATTAGTACCGAATCCCCCCAACAGCAGAGTATACACGGGACAGTTAGGGCAGTTGTTTTAAGCCCGGATTATCCGCGATTTCTCTTCAGTTAATATCTTTCTCAGAGCAGCTGTGGTGTGGTTTGGTGGAAGAGCTTTTCTCTATGTGACTAAAATTTTTGTAGCTTATAACAAGCATAATTAGTAAACGTCTATACCATAAATAATCAAAACATATGTTTTAATATTATAAATATTATAATTTCAATTAGTCCAGTCTACAGAGGGGTGTAGAGTGCATGCAATATGCGCTAATTTTTGACTTCACAGCTTTGTTAGGAGTAGTTAGAAGGTAAACATATTAAAAGTCCCCGCCCCTGGGGGGTGAGCTAAAGGTGGGGGGAGGGGAGAAGGTCCCAATTTTGTTTTTCGATTATATCTCGAAAACGGTGGACTCTAGAAAAATATGTAGCAGATCAAAATTAAAGCTCATTAAATTCCCTATAAAATAAAATATATTCGTAGAAATTCCAACGGTTTTCGAGATAAACGTTATTAAAAATCGACAATTTTAGAAATAAAAAAAATGTTTACCTCATTTTTAGTTAAACATTTAAAGCAAATACCAGAAACATATATATGAAATTAAAATATATTTAATGCTCTACAATTTTGATTTTGACGTTTTGTCTAAGAAACGATTGAGGAACGTAATAGAAGCAAAAGTTTGACAAAAAGTGAGGTGACATTTATTTTTTCCCTAAAATCACCTATTTTTAATAACGTACATCTCGTAAACGGTTAGAATTACGACAAATTTATATATAATAACTTTTATAGTAAATTTAATTAGCTTTTACGTTTAATTGAAACATAGTCAACAGTTTTCGAGATATTATCGAAAAACCAAAAAAAATGGAACTTCTCCCCTTCCCCCCACCGTTAGCTCACCCTCCAGGGACTTTAGGTATGTTTACCTCCCAACTATTCCTAACGAAGTTATGAAGTCAAAACGTATCGCATATTCCATGCACTCCATTGACTGGACTAAATATTAATATTATAAAACGTAATCAATATTCTTGCTGATAGGTTGAATTTAAAAAGAAAATTAATTTTGATTTTTTAATTAATAAAACTTATAATTTAATGCCGCCTTTATAGGGATTTATAAACAAAACACGATTTTCAGTTATATGTAAGGTAAACAACTATGAAGAATGTAAATCACTTGTTTTAGTTTGGGAACTAAGATAATAAATCAGTATATATTTATTGATAAATATTTCATAGCATAAGTACCTAATATTTTAAAAATACATTAAAAATACTAACTAAATTGAGGATTATTTTTATTTTTTAACATTAAACTTCATTTGTATTTATAACCTTTGAAAATTAATAAATATCATACAAGTTTAAATCACTATTTGTTTTGTTTATTTACATAATCCTTACATAGCTTTTATGAAAATGTTGCATTTTCGGAGATTTTTTTTTTTTATATTTTATTTAAATTAACTCTTTTAGTTTATCAAAGAAGGTTAGGAAGATATAATTTGACAGAATTATCCTCCTACCTCTTTGGTTGTAATTATATCCCAGAAATGGGAAATTTGTCTTCCTAGTTTATTTATTTATTTCCTTTTTATATGCTATTGTTAACAGACGTTTGTTGATCTTTACCTCCTGGATCTTCAATCTTCCGAGCAAATATAAGATCCTTTTACAATATTTCCTATTTATTTTGTAACTTATAATTTAATTATTAATCAATTTTTATTATTATTTATTATAATTAATTATCATAGCCTGATGAAGTCTTATGTATTGTACTCATATGTTATTCTTAGGGGACAAGATGTCCCAGAATAAAGTTCATTTTCTCCTTCTTCTTCTTTGTTTATGTATTTCTTAATTTGTACAATTCTTGTACTGTGATTGAACAGGTATATTTACCTTGAGCTAAATATCCTACCTACAGGGGATTTTAATTATATATATTTAAATAAGATGGGGTTAACTGTATTCTGAACATATAAAAAATTTATATTTATATTCATGAAAATATATAATGTAAAATCAGTCTTACATTTTTAAAAGAACTAAATTATTTTTAGTTTTAATAGAAAAAAAAAAAGTAACGTTATATGGTACCAGATTTGACGAAAAATCTGATGCCTAATCTTAAAGGGATATTAACAAAAATGATTGACATAACATAAGAAGATCGGATGCACTTATCAAATGAATAACATTCAAAGAATTAGATAAGTAGGATAAATTATGAGCTACATACTAAGTAGAAGAAAAGTAGAAACAGATATTGGAACTCAAGCACCAGAAATTCGATACTGGAAGAAGTTATGCTGGGCCAACTTTGGGAATTAGCCACTATCATATAACATCGGGTACTCTTCTACGTGGTTCTTTATCACCATGCTGAAAGATAGACAAACACATTTCTCGAATAATAACGCATGCTGTTTTAAACTGTCTCAAAAGTTAATACCCATTTGAAAAATATTGGAACTTGCAAACAGAAATACTTTGCAATCACACAAACTTTGTAATCACAGTGCTGTATAAAATACATTATGTTTAATTTACCTTTAATAGTTTATGATTTACATTTTCCTTTACATCGAAATAAATAAAACATCCTCTAAATCAAAAAAATTATAAATAAATCATTTTTCTTTTTTTTTCTGATCCTCCAACTTTAGTAATACAAAAATAAACAAAAAAATCAATACATATCGAGATGGAAGGATCTTTTTTTTGCCTGCTGGACATTTTAACATTAGCTTCACTCCTGCTCATGATGCCTTATTTGACTGAATGTCATTCCTTTTCAGGTCGAGTGAGGAGGAATCACTCTGTTGGCCATAAACTATTTTCTACCTTTAAAAATACATATAATCCATCATTATTCGAAATATATTTACGACAGTTTGTGCAGTCAAAAAGTGTCTCTTATAGCTTTATATCGAACTATAAAGTAACTTACTAAATCCAGTTCCAGAGAGCAGCACATTCTGATGTATTAGGTTAGGCCACCCGAACCTTCCTGGAAGAACCACTCCAGCGATGTTTGCTCTGCAGCGTCCTCCAGAGGCTACATTAGACGATTATGAGTTGGTGTACCCTCACCTAATGGTTCCTCGTGCTTCGTGAGAAGGAATCGTAAGTTTTGAATTCGAATGCTTTGTATGAAATTGAAGAAAACTTGAAATGAAGTTTACTTACCTAGTACACCAAAAGTTTAATTTAATTTAATTAAGTAAACTGCATTCTATTTTGAAATTAGTTTAAATAAAAATGCTTCTGTGTAATGGACAACATGAAATTTTGGTTATTCGGCGTGAACATATTTTAGGTTACTGTGTTCATTGACGAAGTATTTTTTTTATTTTTTTATGTTATGTCCTTTTACAATGAATAGAAAATTTATTTTTTTATTATTTTTTTTTTATTGGTCTATCGATTAAGTCAAGTATTGCATTTGAAAATGAAAATTTAACATTTATACTTATCAGCAGTTGATGAAAAACTCTTTAAATTTCTTATTTATATAGTTGTAAAATATAGTTGTAAGTAAAATCCTGGTATAGTTGCTTTAAAAGAAATGGACATATTATTATGAGTTATTACTTTCATATTTATTAGAAGTATTTTTATTTTCTTTTGTATACAGTTTTAAATTTCAATAAATAGTTATATGTATATAAATACAAAATAAATGTGTGTTTTTATAAAAATTAAAATTAAATTAAATTTTTTTATAGGTATATATGAATAATCATAACTCACCTATGGAACATATCTGTGAATATGATTTGAAATTTCTAAAAAAAAAAAGAACTAGTATACTGAAAAAATAGTCACTAAGTTAATAATAACAAATTAAAAAACAAATATTAAGAAAAAATATATATATATATATATATATATATATATATATATATATATATATATATATATATATATATATAGAGAGAGAGAGAAAGAAAGAGAGAGAGAGAAAGAGAGAGAGAGATAAGCCCAACTAGGAGCGCTTATGATTAGTTCCTTTAGATGCCTTCTTTTGTTCCTAATACTTCCTAAGACCAGCTAGTTTTTCCTTTTTCTCCTGCGTCATAGATTTTCGACTGGTTTTAATTTTGGGTGGTGGAGACCAAGATTTCACCATATCCGTAAATTTCAAATGATTCAACACATAAAGGTCAGAAATTCCAGCAGAATCTAGGTCTTACTGCACTTCATTAAGCCACAGACTTCGAGACTTATAGATTATAATTAGTGAGAAGGTCTACGTTGCATACTAGTGTTGGCTGTTTCTAAATGTCGGTACAATTCGTGATTCACCATCAATCTGTAGGATCCATCAGGGAGAAATTTTGGTCCATGTATTTTCCTGAGAATACGTCTTTTGACTTTTTCCGGATCATCCAAGGGGCTTTTCTTGTTCATTAGTAAGGTTTCTGCTGCTTGTATCGATTTCGCAATATAATAAGAAAATAATAATTGATAGATAATAAAAAATATAAAGAATTTATTACAGCTGCATTTTTATGTAAGATCAAAACGAAATATATCAGATTTTTCGAAAAGATATAATAAATGAAGTAAATGAAGGGCACTCGAGAGCCTGGGGATGAAAGGTTAAGCTCTTACAAAAAAAATTAATTAATTAGCTTTATCTTTAATTGATGGTTAAAAATGCCTTTTTCCAATGCCTCGATAATTAATGAATTTTTCAAGAGGGAAGATTGAACCGCATGAAAATCGGAAGGTTTAACAATTTCAGGAAGAACTCTCGAACTCCATAACGCTCTCCTGAATCCGCTGAAAGTGAAGGGGGGTGGCAACCTGGGGAATTATTTCATTAAAGAGCTTTCAAGGAAATCGGCAGGAATTTAATCAGTAAGGAATCGTATCCTCTTTAGGTCGTTAGTATTGGGAGGAGGGGGAGAGGGTCCTCTGGGCTGTGGTACTGTCGTCCTCTGGGACCGAAGAATATCTCGAGGGATTGTACTTGGTCCACTTAGGCGTTGTAAAATTAATTAATGGTTTTGTTTAGAATTAATTTTTAAAAACAACCATAACAATATAAACTCACTTTTAAATTTTTGTAATCTGGAATCGATGTGCCACTTCTACTGATGATTTGCATATTCGAAAACTAGTCTCGAATATAAGAAATTCATTTTCAGTTCTATACAATCACGAAAATTCAAAACATCAGCAAATTGATTATATATATATATATATATATATATATATATATATATATATATATATATATATATATATATCATTATTATTATTTATAAATTTGAGAATGTAAGGCAATACATCAAAAGAAAACAAATGATTGGAAACACACCTATGGAAACAAAATAGAAAGATTTCTAAAAGATATCTGGACCTAAGTAGACTGAGTGTAGGGAAGGGGGAGTGGATTAGGCAGCTAAGTACATTTATATTCCTACATTTATACAGGTAAATTGGCAGGCCTTAAATTTTCCTTATTACTGGTAGGTTTATCCGTCCTACCGTAATCAAATTTAAAATAGGGAAGTAAAAAACCTTTAAAATGAGTTAAGTATTAACCTTCAAAACAGAATTTTTAAAATCTGCTTTGTGTAAAAATAGTTAAGTTTACTTCTTATTGAGGCTTTAAGGTAGCTCCTTCGTTGCAAGTGGTGCTTTAAGAGTAATAACATGATTTTTGAAAGCGATTAAAAATGCCTTATTGAAAGTAGAGAGTTTTGACTAATCAACTTCTTCATGACATCCAGATATATTAAATATTTCTTCCAAACCACAACTACAATGGAATAAAAAAAATGATATTCACCTATTTTTATATTTTTTTATTCTTCCTATATTTACTATACTTGCGGTAGTTCTAGGAGTAATTTCTAGAATTTCACTATTATAATTTGCTATGCATTTACTAACCGCAGAATCAGGCAAGTTGTTCCCAACAATCTTTTCGACGAAACCATATTTCCTCAGTGATCAGCTATTCGTTGAAGAAGCCTGGATATTTATTGCCGATGAGGCGGGCAAGTCACGAGGCAATCGTATATCGTGACGCCCCTTCCTTACAGCCCTCCTGTGACACGGGTCCAGAACAAAACGTCACCTTGGGAGTTTGTGAATTCTCCTGGGAGGGGGATCAATCATCGATGCTAATAGTCTTCTCCCTTACAGGCTACTTCTCGAAAATATTGTTTCCCCCTGCATGGAATTCTGCTCTTTAGTCATGAGTTAAATTATCTGCTGCGAATGAATTGTTATATTTAAAAAAAAAAAAGCAAGTATATGAACCATAAAATAAAGACCAACTGATCATTTCGTTCATTGCTAAAATAAACTAAAGGAGCCCGAAAGCTAAGAAATGAATTAAATGATTCTATCTTACCATTATTTTGATTTTATTATAAACTGTGGAATGAATGTGCATTGTTGCCAATCGCTCTTAACTTTAGCAGATTTTAATATACTTTAAAAACAAAAGTTTTAAAAATAAAAATAAAAATAAGTGGATTACTTATGAATTCACTTGAAGTACTATATACAGACCAAAGGAATAACCTTGTAACTATTTTTAGGGATCGATAATTAGATTTATTGACTCATTAAATAGCCAGATAGAAACGTTTATCGTTGAAAATAGAAATGTTCTTCCTAATATGCGAATTAACTTATTAATTAGCTCATTAATTTTGATCCATATTAAGCTTACCACTCTTTGGTTTAATATTACAGTATATTTTGTTTTAAAAAAATATTATATTTCAAATAGCACTGTTAATTACAACCATTCAATAAATATCAGTCCTAATATTATTTATAATTATCTAGGAGTTGTTGAGAGCATACACACTATATGACTGTCGGATTGCGTTTATAAAATAATAACACGTTAAATGATATTATTTTTGAACATGTGCCGACATTTTCGCCTGCGTTGTGGGTATTTTTATTAAAGTGTGTGTTTGTCCAAAAATATTTGTTTTTTTCGTTTTGGCCAAATAGAGACCATGTGCCATTTTCAGTTCCTTTTCGTAATGAGTTATTTTTCTAAATATATATATATATATTCAGTCTGGCCAGAGACGGCAAACAGTCAACATCTCGTTACTCTTTTTCTTAACTTCTTTATTTTGTGTTAGTTTTCTTAGTTTTTTTTGTTGTTATTCTATCTACATATTTATCTATCTAATTAGTGAAGTGTCGCATCGTAACCCAGTACGATTACTTCATAATAATAGAAAAAAACGGAGTATTTAGTTCACTCACCCGGAGCAAGCGGCTAATCCTCACAGTATTACGTACCTGCCTACTACTGCCGTAAGTAAATAAACAGTCATTCACCTTCATATTTACCGAATCAGCTGATAGAACTAAATTACGTCAAAATGGTTCAATGCGCGAAGTGTGAAAATTCAATTTCCAGAGACGAAAAAAATAGTTTACTTTGCTCAAAATGTAAAGGGATTTTCCACGGCAGATGTTTTAACCTCTTAGACAAAGACATTGAAGCGGTGAAAAACTCCAAAAAACCATGGTTTTGTCACATTTGTGACACTAAAAAGGTAAATTCAAGTACAGAAAAACCCTCGGAGCCATCCGGTTCCGAGATATTAGCTGCTGTTAATACTGTAAACGAGGAAGTTAAATCCCTAAAAACCTCACTTGATAAATACGGTGACTTGAGTTTCGAATTGAGTGAGAGACTAGCAAAAATCGAAGCTCATCTAGAGGGGCAGACAAAACGTATTGAAGAGTTGGTCGATGAGAATCGTAATTTAAAATCAAAAGTTGGCCTGCTCGAAATCAGGATAAATAAGGCAGAACAGGGACTTTTGAATAAATCAATGGAAATTCGGGGCATCCCGGTACGCCCAGGAGAGACCCCCACGGCATTGGTTACAAGTATTGGTGCTGGTCTCGGCATCAAACTTAACATAGAAGATCTCGACCTAGTGGAGCGCCGGAGGCCCAGGAAGGATGATGCGCGACCACCGCCTGTAATCGCACGATTCGTCAGGCAATCTCTGAGGGACGATCTAATACAGAGGAGAAAAGTCAAGAGGGACTTCTCGACGCGCGATATCGGCTGGCAGGAGAATGACTCCCACCGGATATATCTTAGCGAGGAGATGACCCCGACCAACAGGCATCTGTATTGGCTCGCCCGTCAGAAGAGATCAGCCGGGAAATTAAAATATGTTTGGATCTCGGGAGGGCGTGTGCGGTGCCGTAAAGAAGACGGCCATCCAGTAATCTTCATAGACCAGCCTCAGGACTTGGATGTCTTCGCCTGACCTTCAGGAATTCTTTTCCTAGCTGCACTTCCTTGGTCTACACCCTTTGCTAATGAAACCAGTGTACTCGTTATTTTTTTTTTGTTTTTTTTCCATTATTTATCCTTGCCAGATTAGTTTTCAGTTTTTTTTAATTTATTGGTGTCACCATGATATTACTTTTAATCAGTTAACGCTCATTTTCCTTTACTATTTTCACTTGTTTATGTTTCTTTATCTTTTATTTTATTTATTTATTTTTTCATCTCTTCTTAACCAACTCATCGCCCTTTCGTTCTATACTATCCTCATATATTCACCTGCTACTACTTTTATTTTCCATTATTATAAATATTTCTACTTCTATATATACTTTGTATATATCATTTTACTTTGGTCTTATTATCGATATGTATTTTTTCTTCTTAGCGTTTACTACTGTTTCTCATTATCAGCGTCATCCTTTTACCTACTGTCCTATGTTTCCCTAACTCCTTACCATTATGACTAACATCCTAACCGCCTGTCACATAAACTCACAATCCCTACCAGCCCATTACGATGAGTTCCTAGAATTTTTCACCCAAAATTTTTACCACATCATTGCAGTCTCTGAAACCTGGCTTAAACCCTACATACCTTCTTCCTCGGTTTCTCTCCCTAACTACTCCATCATTCGTCATGACCGGGTTAACCGGACCGGTGGTGGAGTGGCGCTATACGTCCATGATTGCCTGAAGTCTCGAGTCCTTTTTCATTCACCTCCTTCAAATCTCCCTAACATTGAGTCCTTATTTGTTGAAATATCCATTAATGCCCATTCTCTCCTGTATGTAGTGGTTTACCGTCCTCCACATGTTCCTTTTGACCAATCATTCGAATCTAACCTTTACCACTATGTCCCTCTCTACTCCAATATAATCATCTCCGGTGACCTAAATACCAATCTCCTGTCTGACTCCTATGACAAAATCTACCTTGAAAACCTTTTTTTTTCCCTCCACCTTTTCATTGTACCATTCAATACCACCCACCACTCCCGCGGGTCCGACACATGGTTGGACCTGCATGTCATAGATTCTCCAAAAAATCTTCTTTCCTCAAGTCAACGACCTGTTTCATTCCTATCCTCTCATGACCTGATACAAATATCATATGATATCCCAACACCTCGTTTCCTTCCTAAAACAATATCCTTCCGTAACATAGACTCCCTCTCCCGAGATATGATTTTATCCGATCTCGAAGCCATAGATTGGAATCCAATTTACTCCTGCTCCTCAATTGATACCATGGTTGAATTACTCACCACCAATCTCCTATCTATCCTTGATACCCATGCTCCTCTTAAAACCTCAACATTTCGCCGGCGTCGCCCTGCTCCTTGGATGAACCAACACATTAAAGATTTACAAAGAAGACGCGAGGCTGCCCGGAGACGCTTCAGGCGAACAAGGATTGAAGATGACTATCAAGCGTTTAAGTTTCTTAGAAATTTAACTCAATCCACGATCCGGCGAACTAAATCCAATTTCTTCCACGAAGCCCTTTCATCTGCACCCGATCCTAAATCCAAATGGCTGCTCCTCCGCAAACTTTCCTTGTGTGATCCTCCTAGTTCCTCTCCCTCGGGAGACCTTCCTGTCACTCCGGATGAGTTAAACTCCTATTTCGTTTCTTCCACTTCATCTGCCCCTTCTAGACCCTCCCAGTCCTTACCTCCGCCAGCATTTAACGACAATAATTTTTACTTTTCTTATATCACCCCCTCTGATCTAATTACCTCCATTATGAAGTCTCAATCCAACTCATCTGGTATAGACAACATTCCTGTTAAATTATTGAAATTATGCCTTCCTGAAATCCTTCCGGTTCTCCTCTTTATATACAATTTTTCCCTTCAAAATTCAGTATTTCCCACTTCCTGGAAAAAGGCCTTAATTCATCCCATCAACAAGAACCCAAACCCTATATCCCCAAAGGACTACCGCCCTATATCCATACTTTCCAACCTTTCTAAGCCCCTAGAAAGATTGGTGCAATCCCAAATTTCCAATTTCCTAGAACATTCCAAGTTACTCGATCCCTTCCAATCTGGTTTCCGTCCCGGCTTCTCAACACAATCCGCACTCATTAAAATTATCACTGACATCCAAACAGCGATGGACAAAAAAGAACTGACCATCCTGATCCTCCTTGATTTCTCTAAAGCATTCGATTCCTTAGACCATAATATCCTTTTTTCCAAATTGAAATCATTGAACTTTTCCTACAGCTCCCTCCTTTGGTTTCAATCTTTCCTTTCCGACCGCACCCAAGCAGTTGCCACTGCTAACCAAGGCCTATCCTCTTTCCTCACTCTACAGTCAGGAGTAGCTCAAGGTTCGAGCATTTCCCCTCTACTGTTTAATTCCTACATCAATGATCTTCCCCATTCAATTCACCATTGTTCCCACCATCTTTATGCCGATGACTTCCAAATTTACTTCTCCTTTCCTCCATCCGAAATGTTAGCTGCGTTTGCCAAAATTCAGGAAGACCTAGACGAAACCTGTGCCTGGGCAAACCTGAACAAATTAACGTTAAACGCAGCTAAAACTCAAGCAATTGCCATAGGATCACACTCCCTTCTCCATTCAAATGCCAACTTTCCCACATTATTCCTTAATGGTCATCCAATAACTTTCCATTCCTCTGTTAAAAATTTAGGCTTAACCATTGATCAACCCTCTCCTGGAAATCCCATATTGCACAAATCTCTCGAAGGTCAATCGGTATCCTAAAACTATTTCACCGCTCCCGTCACCTCCTTCCCCTACCCACACGCAAACTTCTAGTATCCTCCCTTATCTTCCCCCAATTTGACTATGGTTGCGTGATATATGACGGGCTCTCGATGGTTCTTGAGGACAGATTAAAACGCATCATGAATTGCTTCATTAGGTTTGTCTTCGGAACATCGAGACGTTCCCATGTTTCGCATCTCTATACTGAGTTAAATTGGCTTTTCCCCTCCTTCCGCAGAAAATACTTTCTAGGCTCCTACCTATTCCAAGTTATCAACACCCGTCACCCTCCCTTTATTTACAGTAACCTGAAATTCAAGTCTGCTATCAAATCACTGCATACAAGATCTCGTCTTTCCGATCTCTATACTCCATCCCACAGAAGTACTGCATTCCAACGTTCCTTCCTTGTCCGATCCTCTAATCTTTGGAATTCCCTCCCCCCCTGTATCCGCAATGCTTCCTCCCTTGGAACATTCAAAACACTACTCTTTCACCATCTTCTTTCCCTCCAACCCGACGCTCTCTAATTATAAGGATATATGTACTATGTATGTAATTGGCTAATTTATTTATTAAGACCGTCAGACATAAAACATTAGCAAAAATTATAGTTTAACTATGATAATGTTTTGATTTCTTGCAATGCTAATTTTGGATTTTCTATCTTTTATTTTTCTTTAAGTTTCTGTTTGTTTTTTTTTCCTCTTCTGCAATTTTGTTTACAATATTAACCTCTTTTTTGTATATTTATCTTTTCACTCTCTTTTTATTAATAGTTTTTTCTTTCTCTAGTTTTTCTCTGTATTTTTTTTTCATACCAATTTGTATTTAATCTTACCTAAGTTGTTTTATTTTTAAAAGCCTCTCGACCAGTTTATGATCTTACTTTGTGATATTCAATGTTATTCTTAAGGGACTTTGTCCCAGAATAAAGTTTTCTTTCTATTCTATTCTATTCTATTCTATATATTTTTATTATTTGAACCTTTACGGTTTTGGCATTTTCATGGTATTCAAAAATGTTAAAAACGAGAGGGAACAAAGATTTATTTTGTTAAAAACAAATTTGTGGTTAATATTGCATACTTCTGAGTGTTAATATAATCAATTCAAGTACTTAACTAAAGGATCCTTAAAAAAATTGAAACAACAATTGAATTTGTTTGAACCACCCGAAATCTTAAACATTGTAAGCTATTTGTTTTGTTTTTTCACTTGTTTCATAACAGTAGTCATAAAAGGCAGTGTTTTATTGCTTATTGCTTAGAACTACGTGCTATTTCAATTAAAGTTTTTTATTCAAATTATAACCATAACGGGTTGAAAAATTCAGTATCACTTGGCATAGAAGATATTATGATAACCTCGGCTGTGATAGCGGCCCTTCGCAGCGGAGCCGAGTCAAGAAATAGCAGACACGAAGTGCAGCGCCACCAAACTATCTCCCTACCTGGGGCTATAAAACTGATTTACAGCCGTCCCTTCTCAACTATTTCCTCTTCCACTGCTCCTATTGCTCTCTGTTGCCTACTGTTAACTTTGTGTACCGTTACAACTTGTTATTTAATGGCTATCTTAAATGTTATTGTTGCTTTACACGATTACAATAATATACGGCATTAGAAAAAAAAAAAAGTGACGTCTTTTGTCATTACAGGTCTTTCATTATTTTAAATGATTACTTTATGTAACCAATCTTTTAATGACACCTGAATAAAAACCTCTTAAAGAAATACGGAACGTTAGGATTGATGAACTAGATGGCAGGTCTATTGGAATTATTATTTTATTTTTTATTTATTTTTTTAGTTTCGAATGTTTAACATCCATTATCAGTTCTAAAAACATATAAACCTTGTCGTAAAAATCATCTTCCTAACAATGTTAGACGAGTGACTATGATAACGAACGTCTTTAAGATGGCAGACATAAGTAACATTTTTTTTTTATCTTAATTTAAAGTTGCATCAACATAACAAATTTAAGTTATTAGCGACAAAGGTAACAATTGTGTTTTGAACATGACAGGACGGTTAAGAGGTGCGTACCTTTTTAAATGTAATTGCCATGAACGCTTTTATCTTAAGCAACTAACAGTTAAATAACAGTGTTAATCGTATTCATATTATCTCAACACACTAATTTTGAATTCTTTATCGTTAATATATTGTTTTTTTAACTAGGAAATTAGCGGTCATCAAGACAATGGACTTTCAATTATAAAATGTCATTACCATGGCACGAAACGTACTATTGCCATGGGTTTTTTAAAGCCCTAAGTAATTTAGATTTCTCGTGTTATTTACTTATTAGGAGCCTAAAAACTAGTTTTACTTTCGGCAAGACACGTTTTAAGCAACTCAATCTCAAAGTGACCATCAGAAAATTTGTCATGAATTTTTGGATCAGGTGAGTTTTTTGGAAATTGTACACCTGAAAGTTGCCCTTAATTTGAGAATCTCCCGTATATATTAAGCATTGCAAAATGCATAAAAATAAATTAAATATCTTGGTTCTCGCCGAAGGTATAGTAGAAAGGAGTTCTCAAATATATCAAAACATAGGGGAGACTGAGTATAAAAATTGTTGTAAAGGTCTAAATGCAAAAGTCAGGTATGTCGGTTAAAATCTTTCGGTTTTCTCTATGTCTGGTTCGAACAAAAATTTGGATTTGTTTTGAACGATTATATTATTTCTAATGATTGATAAATATTTAATGTTAGACTATTTTCTACTTGATGTATTAGTTTCACTCCCGAGTCTTTGTTGAATTTATGCTTATTTTCATTCGAACGAATAACCAGAATCGATATATGAAATCTACCTATAATAATGATAAGTGTTCCTTTGAGTTCCTCCGTCCACCTATTGAATAGTATGTCCCACCCTTTCTACCTAAATATACTCTCTACTATCGAAATGCTAACTTCAAAAAATCCTTTATCATTCATGTGTCATTTGAGAATACTTTCTCATTCCAATTCGTAAAATTTAGCCCTTAACTTCTCTTAAACATCATTTATTTTCCCGCACCTTAAATGAACAATCGTCCGCAGATTTAAATAGTGTTTAGTGTTTATTGTATGTGTTTTTCGCTGTTGAATATATTTTTTTATGTAATTTATGCTGTAAATAATGACTTATTGGTTTGTAAATAATCCGATCTAATAATACGACAAATAGTTGTGCATTTTTCTTCTAAAGAACCCCTTTCAATTTTTGGAATATATGCGGGGATAATTTTGTTCTTTTGTTCCATATTTTTCGGTACAAAACCTTGTTTAAACAAATTACTGAAAACTATGAATATATCTTCAGCATCAAAGGTTCTAAACTCCCAGCATTTTGCTGATTGACTAATCGCTGCTGTTAGTTGGCAGTCTCGAATTAGAGGAGAGTTCATTTTTGCCGGCTAAGGAGAAGGAAAGATAAACTGAGCAGAGTTAATCATCTGCTAAAAGTTAATCACACTTAAACTTGCCGCAGCCTCGCTCAAAATATCGGTTCCATTTCCTACAAAAAACTTTCCCGGTTTTTTTTTTTACCTCTTATCATCTGTCTTACAGGGTAGAGGGACCGGTTGAGAAAAAAATTATAGCTTTATCTGCTTCCTCTCCAAAATTTATTATTTGATTATTATTTCAGAAGGAAAAAATGTGGTTCTTATGCAGTGAGGTTGTTTTATCGTGTTACAACAATACTAAATAAAGGATTTTCATTTAAGCCGAACAAACTTGTACATTATAAAGAGAATCGATTTTAAGTTATTTTCTCTTTTGATTATTTATCAACTTATTTGAGCTTTATTAAGGAAAGAGAAAATTTGACATAATACAGTAATATACATTGGACAAAATAGCATGGCCATATTAATATAATTAAACTAATATTTCACTTCACGAAGATAAAGGAAAATAAAATTTTAATGCTATTAACTACATTTTACATTGAAGATACAAGGGAATTGATTCTTTGTGGTATAGGAGATAAATTAAGAATGAGTTTAAATGTAGGAATAGAGGATCAAACAAAAAAAAAATTACAAAATGTAGTCTTCCAACTGAAAAATTTATAATTTCAAAATTAAATAAAACAAACATCTTCCAGTACTTAAAAAAAATTTAATTAAAATCATAAATTGGCAAAATGCAAGAAATGAATATCCTTTTTACAATCTAGGAATATTATCGTAAAGAAATATTTCACAAAATATGACACTGATTAGAAAATCCACTGTTAAGGTGCACCAGTTTATATCACCTGTCAGGAATATTAGAACGCATTTTAAAATCGGGTTTTGAATCGGGACAGGTCAAGAGTTTTATTTTTATAACTATTAGGTTTTTCATTTGAAAAATTGATTAAAACGTGTTGTTTAATTAAAAAAACAAAAACATTATATAACAAATATAATAGGTATAATATAACAAATGTTATAATATAACAAAAAACGAAAAAAAAATGAAAATATGTATCCGAAGTTAACTACAAAAAAAATCTTATACCGCTCATTTGCTGCATCAGCGACATGACTAAAAAACAAGAATCGTATAATGAACTATTCACCAATGTAGCTTTATTCGTTAGAATGTTATATTTGAGCTTTAAGTATTCACTAAGAGAGATATATCACCAATAAATGTCTACAGATCGTCCTGTACTTAATTCACAAAACTGTACTGCAAAATTGAAGTTTTTGAGTTATATCGTTGTTGCAGCAAATGAGGGATATGGCGATTATTCTTACAATTTTGTTAGTGTTTTTAAAATTACTTTACGTCTCTAAGTAACATATATACTATTTTATTGAAAAATACTTTCATTATACAAAAATTATATTTATATTTTTTAATTTATTTATGCGACATATTGAATTGCCATCTAAGGAAAACGCAATAAAGTTTTATATATTTATCAATTCGTAGGGAAATGCATAATGTGAATAATCATAAGGGCCTTAATTTTTATTTCATCTTAACTCGGTGCAATACATTACTCCAGCATGGCGTCCATACGTTAAAATCCACTCTGCCGCATGCCTAATTAGGAGGAAATTAATAGCTGCAGATAAGAAGCGTATCATTCAAAACACAAACTGGTGCATCATTGGTCCCCGCACCGCCGCCTCAGATAAGACATATGAATTACTGCAGCAAATAGGGCCAAAGAGTTGACAAAGGCTGGAAGCCGACGTTTCGGCCGATATATAATTCATGGGTTGGATAGAAGCCAGCTCCGCAACATGTGGCACTTATCGCCTATCTCATTACTGGATAAGGGGAGAGTCTGCTGGAGAGATTTATTGCGATCGCTGGAGATACTCGACTCTATCCAGCCCAGAGGACCTGGATTGTAGGAGGTCGCCGCCCGACAGTAGGGCATTGGATATTGTGACGGTAACAGTTTACTGACCCAGTTCTGGATCTCTTATTGT
Organism: Euschistus heros; assembly: GCA_003667255.2. Taxonomy (NCBI): domain Eukaryota; kingdom Metazoa; phylum Arthropoda; class Insecta; order Hemiptera; family Pentatomidae; genus Euschistus; species Euschistus heros. The sequence continues at coordinate 727,710 of RCWM02000116.1, forward strand.
AAAACTGCTGCTTTTGTTATATTGCTTCTAAGGGAATTTTCTCTCTCCGGATTCATATATTTTGCACTGCGAACAGCTTTTGGTATAATCCTCAGACAAAAAATTATTTAACAATATTGCAGTTTATGAAGATAATATTTAATTCCATAACCTAATTTAAATTTGATTGAATTGTAATAAAATTACACAATAAAACTTCATCAGAATATTTCAAATTTTATTATTTGTACAGAAATTTTAACATTAATCTATTGGCTAAGGTTATTTTATTTACTGATTGGACGACATTCTAAATGTTAAGATAAATCTAAATACCTCTCCTTACTTAAAAAAACCTATTTGGACATATGCCTTACAAATTTACGGAACTGCCAAAACGACGCATATACAGAAACTAAAAACTTGTTAGAACCTTGGTACATAAGTAGCATTACTCTGCACACGTACTTACCATCCCTACCATCCAAGAACACTAAGAACCATTTTTCTTGTTGACATATTTAATTTTATTCTTTGTTTTATTTTATTTGATGCCAAAAGGCAATTCTCCGGACTATGCCTTTAATGCCAAAACCCTTTCATTATTTATAGCTATAAAATTCTCTGATTATCGTTTTATATGTTCGATAGTTGTGGGTAAAGATTAATAAAGACAACACAAAAAAACAGAAACTTTGTATTATTTTATACCCCTATATTCTGTCCTAGTTGCTTCTTATATTACGAAGTTGAATGGGTTCGCAGACTAAATTCTTCAATGAAGGAGTTAACAATTATTGAAATATTTCACTTTTTATGGCATCACTCCTCTTTATTATTCATCTATTAAGTTACATGTTTCGGGAAAACTTTGTCCCATCCTCATCTTCGCAGTTTTCCTTGCCAGGATAGGGGTTAAATCACACCTGGAAGATATTATTTTCCTCATATTTTTTTACTCTTAATCTAACCTTTTATAAACATACTATATATTGAATATTCATTTAATATTCTAATTATTTAACTCATAAAATTCTACTAATAAAATTCTTCTTGATTTCTCAGACCCAGGTGTAGTCACGACCCAGAATCACTCGAATAGTAAGTGAACTTTCACTGTAAATTGTAACTTATTTTTATTTATTTTTAATTCTACCATACAATTTGAAACAAAAAAAAGGTCTGTTCTAGTCTGGTACCAATAGGATACCGTACCACGACGAACGCAAGATTTTTTTCAAGGTTATGTTATTATCTAATTAATTTCACACTCTTGGAAGGCTTTTGTTTATTACCCTCACTCTCTAGTGTTTTAGTTTCTATGTAAAAATTTAGAGAGTATCTCATTATACTTTACATAGAAGCAAGTTATCACACCAATACCCCATAATTACCAAATCCCACCCAGGCGTCTGTAAAGAATATTTCCTATGAATTTTCTGATGTAAAGTTATGGAAGTGCTACTACTAATGGGTAGTTTTTCACAACTTATTTTCATGTCATTTTAATCATTTCACTACACATTAACTTGTTGTATATAATTTATACAGTTGTAAACATCTATAAAGTATAAAATAATTTGATCTCCAATGCTAAATGAATTTCAAAACGAACCAGAATGAAATTTGATAATTTCGTAGGTTCATGAAAACTGTTATTGTTTTTTATTTAACAAGACCTTCAAATGTACCAGGAAACAGAACCCAATCAGCCATGTACTGTGGTCACAAACCACACGATGAGTTGTACTTAACTGATTGTACTCAAAAGCGAACAGAGGGCTTCCGTCTGAGTTGGTACACTAATGAGCCATCACAGAGAGTATCTCATTATCACGCTCCATTCGTCAGATTAAAATTAATTCGAACATTATCGAGGGGAAAATGTAGTGTTGAGGATTGATTAGCTGGATGACTGGATCGCGGTGTGAATGCCGTACTGCGGTCATTCTCAGGCCGATTCCCCACCATATTACCTTCATAATCCCTTATGTTTCATCTAAAGTTTGCTCCCTGCCTTGAAATTACTACTTTAGAGTAATATATTAAACTCAACGATTAATAAATTTAATAAAATGATAATTTCAAAATAATTTTCGAAGGTGTTTTACTCACAAGATAAAAATATAATTAATACACATAAACCTATTTTTGTGTTACTTTTCTTTTAAAGTGATCTACGAATCGTTTTATTTCTAAATGGAATTAGTGTATCACTAATACTTGTTTTGGTATTTTATGTGAAAATCACATTGCAAAATTTTTTCCCAAGTATACAAAATTACTAAAGTTATTACATTATTTACCTTATCAATTATCCTAATCAAAGTATATATATTATATATTTTTCTTTGTTTATTTATTAGGGGTTAACGTTCTTATGTACTCTAGCTAGGGCAGGGAGGATGGGTTGTCCTCCAGGTTACCAACCTATTTTAGCCAGGGTGGAAAGGTTAAGATTAAGGTTGGGTCCACCACGAAATAAAGTTTGACCTACCTAGGTGGAATTCGAACCCACGACCTTCTCTAATGAGCGCGCTGAGAACCTCACCCCAACTCACTCGGCCATCGGGCCCCCTGCTTATTTATCTTTATTAACACCTGTTTCAAAAACAAAATTAACTATCTGTTGATCAAGTGTATTGAAGAGTTAGGCACTTAAACGTTCTCGTAACTATTACTTCATCACTAACGAATCCTATGTATGGCAGGTTGACATTTATTACGTGGAGGACCCGAGAATGAATCTTTATCCGCTAAAATAGATTGCAAACTAATAGGAAAATATTTCCTTTGTGTCCAGGTTGGAAGACATTAGTACTTTTAGCCTTAACAAAAAAAACTGGGTTTCAGGGCATAATAAAAAACAATTAACAGCGGCAAATTCTCCCAGCTTTGGAATATTTTTTAAAATTACGAGTGCAGATGATCTATATCCTTTTCAATGTTTTTCTTGGGGCTTAAGACAATTTTCTTCTTTTTTCATATATGCATTATATTGAGTACCTATTTTGTTTTGCTTATTTTTGAAGTTCATGAGCATGATATGAATTATTGTATTATTAGCGTATAAATAAGGTTTTTAAAACCATATTTTTTTTTATTTACTAACAAGGGGAGGACACACTCAGTCTCTCACGGATCTTGTTGGCAATTTTTTTGGAGGTTCCTGGTCAAAAAATATTAGACACGTATTTTGCCGTTCCGACCAATGGGCCCTAGAAGCCGAGAAAAAAAATAAAATAGCATGAAATTAATTTATTTTTTATCTCGAGTAAAAAACATGATATCGACATGATTCTTGCACCAAGATTTTCAGTTTTGATTGCTAATTAAAGGAAAAATACAGCCGCTCCATAGATTTTGGTTTAGGTTAATTAAATTCTAAAAAAATGATTAGTTTTTCAAGCAAACTACCTCTATAGATTTTTTCACACAAAAATTGAGGTCAGATTCTAATTTAGCACCCTCAAAAACATTAAAAAACGGTTATTCACCAAAATCAAAAAATATCATTTTTTTCACTCTCTTCCAGGAAAATGAAATTTTAAAACCGATTATTGGTTACATACCTTTAAATCGTCAATACTTTGTCATGCAATTCACTGGTTGGTATCGCTGGAAAGAGGAGGGTCTCAGCTTTTTTTTTGATGTATATAAATGTAAAATTCGATGAACAAAAACCTATTAAAAAAATTGGAAAATCCGAAAAACATTTTGATTTTTAACTTGAGTTTGAAACCAGATAGGATAATGAAACCAAAAACAATTTAAGCGTATTACCACCCTTTATTTCTTGTAAAAAAATAAAGTTGATACGTTAAACCGTCTAAGCGTAATTCATGTTTTTATCAATTTAAACAAAAGTTGCCTTCCTATTAAAGTCCAAATAAAGTTTAAAGTTCAATTAAAGGAAAAATACAGTCGCTCCATAGATTTTGGTTTAGATTAATTAAATTCTAAAAAAATGATTAGTTTTTCAAGCAAACTACCTCTATAGATTTTTTCACACAAAAATTGAAGTCAGATTCTAATTCAGCACCCTCAAAAATATTAAAAAACGGTTATTCAACAAAATAAAAAAATATCATTTCAAGCGTATTAACACCCTATATTTTGTGTAAAAAAATAAAGCTTTATTTATTTTGTTGAATAACCGTTTTTTAATATTTTTGAGGGTGCTGAATTAGAATCTGACCTCAATTTTTGTGTGAAAAAATCTATAGAGGTAGTTTGCTTGAAAAACTAATCATTTTTTTAGAATTTAATTAATCTAAACCAAAATCTATGGAGCGACTGTATTTTTCCTTTAATTGAACTTTAAACTTTATTTGGACTTTAATAGGACGGCAACTTTTGTTTAAATTGATAAAAACATGAATTACGCTTAGACGGTTTAACGTATCAACTTTATTTTTTTACACGAAATAAAGGGTGGTAATACGCTTGAATTGTTTTTGGTTTCATCATCCTATCTGGTTTCAAACTCAAGTTAAAAATCAAAATGTTTTTCGGATTTTCCAATTTTTTTAATAGGTTTTTGTTCATCGAATTTTACATTTATATACATCAAAAGAAAGCTGAGACCCTCCTCTTTCCAGCGATACCAACCAGTGAATTGCATGACAAAGTATTGACGATTTAAAGGTATGTAAACAATAATCGGTTTTAAAATTTCATTTTCCTGGAAGAGGGTGAAAAAAATGATATTTTTTGATTTTGGTGAATAACCGTTTTTTAATGTTTTTGAGGGTGCTGAATTAGAATCTGACCTCAATTTTCGTGTGAAAAAATCTATAGAGGTAGTTTGCTTGAAAAACTAATCATTTTTTTAGAATTTAATTAACCTAAACCAAAATCTATGGAGCGGCTGTATTTTTCCTTTAATTCGCAATCAAAACTGAAAATCTTGGTGCAAGAATCATGTCGATATCATTTTTTAAACTCGAGATAAAAAATAAATTAGTTTAATGCTATTTTTTTTTTCTCGGCTTCTAGGGCCCATTGGTCGGAACGGCAAAATACATGTCTAATATTTTTTGACCAGGGACCTCCAAAAAAATTGCCAACAAGATCCGTGAGACTGAGTGTGTCCTCCCCTTGTAAGACCAAAAGTATGAGACTTTTAGATTGCAAAGTCTGAAATTTTGAATGTATATTTTTACTGTAGTTCTGCATCGGATAAATACACCCGCTTTAAGTAGTGAATTTATGTTAAAATTTTGTATGTTTTCTGATTTATGGGAACATCAATTTAATTCTTTCATTTCAGATTTGACGCTTTATCTTTGAATTTCGGCACTACACCATCCTTCTATTAAATGTCAACTCTAGATATATTACAATGATAGATAGGAGGTATTGATATTTTATCTATGTCTAATGGATGACAAAATTTATATCTAACTAATAAAATGGTGGCAATTCTCATAGTTTAGTCGTGTCTTCTATTATTTGCTTAAGTATATAGGTTTCATAAAATTATCACATGGTTGTTTGCGTCTTTGTCAGAATTTTGGGGAATGTTAGAATTAAGTTATACCAATACGTCTTTGAGTTATTTTGGAAGGTGAAAATTCTGTCGTAGAGAAAAGGTAGGAATACGTGTGGTAGAAGGCTCATATGGCGTAAATTCAGTGGTGTCTATATAAGTGCCCCAATAGCACATATTTTTTTTCTAGGACAATCGATATGTAGTTAATATCAATATAATTTGACATTTAAAATGTGGTCAATCATTAAAGAATCATTTTTTTTAAGTCATACCAGATATTTTGAATTATGTTACATGCATTTTATCCTACCTTGTAACAAATAATTGTAACTATTCGGTAACAGTTCATCTATTCTTAAATAAACGAAGAAAACCTTTTCTGCTCTGGAAATTCTAATTATTACAAGGCCAAGTTTCAAAGAACAAATATTTTCAAAAAAAAAAAAAAAAGTCACTTCAGAACCCATCAACTCAGACCCGTCCCTGGGAAACTTTTCTCTCCAATAAAGTCACGGCCTAGAAGTTCACAGGAAGTAAGAAAGTATAACCAAAAGGGATAAATTTTCCTCTGAAAAAATTGAGATCATCCTTTTACCCCTTGTCAGTGTCCTCTCATTATAATTATGTTTTATGTGATTGAAGTGTTTAATGTAAAAATTCAAATATTATCAATTGGTTACTTATTACCCAGGATACCACGTAATTTAGTTGGAAGGGCGGAAATGCCTCGAAGTGAAAATATACGTATATACCCAGCTTCTGTATTTCAACCATGTATGAAATTCAATTTCAACGCAGCCAAAGCCTATTAAGTCAAGCGACAAGAAGAGGAATGAGAAGGGCTCTAAGGGAAACGGGTTTATCTTATATTTTTATAACGAGATGAAAAGTGGGAACGCAGCCTTGCCAAGAGAACCAGGATGGCAAAAACGACAAGAGGAAGGTTTAATAAAGAAACAGCTCCGCAAACTGATATTGCCACCTCAGTCTTCTTATTCATCTCTCATTCACCTTTCGTTAATCATAATATATATAGGGATAAGTACCTTTCGATAAATATTTACTGTACTTAATATAATATATATATTTACTATTATACAAATACAACACACCAATGTATATATTTAAGTAACAACACCTTAAAAAATTGATTTAAATAAAAAAAAAACATTTTGATTGTTTAATGTTTTTAATGCCAATTTTGCAATTCCAAAGTTTTTAAAGAAATATATTGCTAATGTTTCCACTTCAGTGCCAACAAAGCGATTATTTTCTAGAAGAGGGAGAATCATTACCTACGAGGAATAAATTAAGAAAAGAAAATTTAGATAGTTATTTTTCCTTCAATAAACTGATCACAATATGTTGACTTCATAATATTGATACATGAGTTGCATGTACCTACTTGCTACTGTTATGCATAATAAATTCAGAATAAACTACTTTTAAATTTACTTTTAAACTCCTAGATCCCATTCTTTATAACGTGTATACAGCTGATATCCCAATACAACTCATCCCAATCCGATCCTCACAACCTATGCTGATGACACCAGCGTGTTATTAGTCAAAGATTAATAAACCTTTGCTGCATCCAAACACTCCAGTCACATATCACTTCTCTTGAAAAATGGTATCATGAGAGTATAGATAAATCCTAGCAAATCTCAGTAAATAAACTTTACCCCGCGTCGAAAGCCTACCTCATCCTTTGTTCCTGAATCTTTTAACGGAGTACCATTAAATAACGAGATTTAAAAGGTCTGATTTTTTGTTTATTGCGCGGTTTTTAAATTTTTCTATGGTTATCATTTCTTTAATATTTCTTTTAAAATTATTTTGTCCATGGTGAAAGAAATGATAACCATAGACAAATTTAAAAACCGCGCAATAAACAAAAAATCAGACCTTTTAAATCTTAACACCTGTTATTCCAACTTAATACATTCAGACCAATAATATACATTTACATTTATATACATCATACAAACCATTCTTATTACCATTCCATTTATTAGTATATTACACTGAAATATTTTTGTACCTGAATCTTTGGGAATACCCACACAGTCCTTTTAACTTAATTTTTAAGAAATAGGGTTTTTCCCCACTAACCCTTGTTAACTGTCTGTTTAAACTCACTCCCCTAGATTAGTTGTGTACTAGAATTGTTAGTCTATTCATATCCACCAGTAACATTGTAAGTAGCTTCATACTCCTCTTTACCTCAAAAACCTTACTAAACATATATATATATATATATATATATATATATATATATATATATATATATATATATATGTATATATATATATGATTACGCAGTCAAGTTTTAACTATAGTGAAACTCTCCAAAGAAATTTATTGTCACTACTACTAAATGGAAACAACTTTACAAGAACATTATTGGATTTTATTTCTGTCATTAAAGAAATAAATATAACAATTAATAAGACCTAAATGTGAGAATGTTATTTAAAACCAAATAAGTTTAATGAAACACCTAAAACCTAAAATATAGATAGCTAAAATAAACACAGAGAGAAACGCCTATTACTCCAACAAATTTTTATTTATTTTTTAAAAATGTACACACATTTTTAAAATTAATAAATACTAAATTTATTTATGTATTAAGTCTTCATAACAAGACATGATACGGTACTATTTATGTATATATATTGTTGTGTGTGTTTAAACTGCTTGAATGCTATTGCCAAATTTTTTCAACGGTAGGGACATCTTTGATTTTCGATTCTTGGCGGTTTCCTGCCGACTACCGAGGCTGATGTATGTTGTTGAGATGGACTTTTCCGACGCACGCTCTGGCTCGACCTCCATGCATTTACATTTTGGGGTCTTGTTTCCCTCTCTGATTTATCATTTGTCTTTTTCCTCTATATCTCTGAAACTAGGTCACTCCGTTTGAGGAAAATATTTGTTTTATTTCGTTATTTACATTTTCTATTCAGAAAACTGTTTTTGTTTTTTTAAGGAAGTACTACATAACCTTAAATTATTTTGAATTTAATACCAAAAAAAAAAATGCTATTCGGTTTTGAGAATCTACTCATAGTTCTATATAAGTTATATATCTGCCAAATTTGTGAAATTAAATGTATTAATAAAAATATAGGAAAATCGTTTGATTTAGTTAGGAAACGTAAAAAAAAATAAAAAAAAGATTGTTGTTTTATCCATTTGATATGGGAGAAATGCAATATTGCTTTTTGAGTTCAACTCTATTTAACGTTCTTAGGTTAATGGTTTTTGATAAATGAGAACAGATAATTTTAATATCTGATAAATGATTTAGCCTAGACTAACAATAAGTAAAATTCAATGAAGTTAATATTATTTTACAATAAAGAAAAATATATTTAATATTGAATGTTTTTCGAAAAACTAAAACGACCTACCTTGGTATTGTTCTGGTTTTGTTCAAAAGTTCATGTACATTAGCTGAAATTTTTTCATGAATATGTAACTGACACCTCGTAGAGCCTTTGTTTCTGATTTATTCATAACAAATGACTGAAGGGCGAGTGACAATATCTTTCTCTCTAATTAGATTCGAAGCCACGGATGCATAAGAATCTTTAATACATTAATATTTGCTTGACTCCGGGAGTTATTATATAACTCTGTAAGTTAATAAACCAATATAAGTTGATATTTAGCAGTTAGGCTTCCCTACGAAGGACTGAATGCCAAAATTGGGCCGACTAGTCATAACAAATTGGAAAGATGAATCTAAAATAAAAATTGGAACCAATTAAGGCTATGTTTTTCATTTCAATCAACATATATTTGAGCGTAGATATATAAATGAATAAAATGGGCGGCTAGTCGACGCTTTTTGCTGACTAATCGCCGACTACAAAAGCAGCTGACTAGTTAACCCATCTCTCCTGATTAACTATGCAGCTTTTGAATCGATCGGTAACAAATTTAAATGTGATTAATAATTTATAGCTCATAATGTCCACAAAGCAATATTGAGTGGTTGCTCACTGAAATATAAATGGTTAGCTCACATAAAGTTCTGGTGTTTCGGGGACAGGAGCAGCGAAAAAGCTAATAACGGCCAGAGCCGAGGTCAACAGGCTTTGTTCCTTCGCTAAACCATAATATCGCGGTGTATCTCAAACAATATTCTTTATTGCGGCATTTTCCAATTTCCTTATTCTTTTCTCATATACTCGTTTTTAGTGGTATAGCCTACTATCCAAAAGTACTATCCAAAAGAAAGAATATTATGTGATATAATAATTATTTCAATGTTTTAATTATTTAACTACAGTTAGTTTTGTTATATAATTTTGGGAATGTGATTATAATTATATGTTATATTTATAGTTCTGATAGGAATCCTTTTTTTTTTTTTTTCGATGCTGTCCAACTGATATAATTTGAAAATACATGAAATCGCATGAAGAAACCATAACTTTATAATCTAACAGCTGAATGGCCATTGAAATAAACATTATACTGATCCTTTTTTACCTCGAAGCAAAAACGATTTAGTTAACTTGCTTGTAATGCCACGTTAATATACGATGTGCGAGAAGATATCCTGGCTACTACACATTTGTAATTAAGTTTATTGTTCTAAACCTTGTACATAGTGCCTGTTTGCCTTGAACCATCGGAATACTATGATTGAATAGCAATGTTAACATAAGCATATAATATTGTTCTGTACAGCATTCAATTGTAGACTGTTCATGTCATCCATAATCACCAACATGGAAACATCCTATATATTCCAAGACAACAGTATGTAGACTATCAGATCCTCTTGGAATATATGTGTTTATATTATATATAGTACGGTATGTATTGTTAGTTTATTACACGAACCTTTAAGAATTAAATATAATTTAAAAAAAATTATAAATCATTAATTTAAACTAACATAGCTTATTTTTTTAATTTCCAGATGACCAAAGTGCCCAAAGATTCCAGCCACTTCTGCGTAGTTGTAGAATCGAAAGGAGACCTCTACATTTAGTTGTTACATACAAGAACATCACTATTACGGTACGTTTTTAAATGTTTCACAATTTTTACGTCCTACTTTTTTATGCTTATTTTTCAACGGATCATACGGTCATCTTTCCAGTAGATGCAACTTCGTTACTTACCTTAATGCTTACAAATTAGATTATTTAAACTGTAATTAATAAAAAATATTAAAATTATTATTTAAAAAAAAATGTTACTGCGATAACGATGATATAATTCAGGATGTAATTTTTTTATTCTAAATTACACATTTTAATTTATTTTTTTATTGCGCTATGTTCCGAAATGCGCCGGAGCAATAATTCTTTTCTATCAAGTGCCGAGGATGTATGGTCTACAACTCTTAGAACTTGTTGAACAGTGAAATGCTCAAAGAGGAAATCAAACTGGCGTGAAGGAATATCTAGGGATTCAAGGATGGGTAGAATGCGTTTAAGAAGTTTTTTTCAAAAATTTTTGAAAGGATTGGAAGAAGGCTGATCGGTCTGTATGATGATAGATTGTTTGCTCGGTTTCAGGAAAAGGATAATAATAGAATGATTCCATTGCAAACGAAAATAAGTTGTTCGGAGTATGCAATCATAAACTTAATCTAGATGGAAAGTTTGTATTTTTAATGTTCTTGTTTTAATCGGTTTTTCTATAATTATTCATTATGTAGATATGAATGAATGTAAAGTTGTTATTTTAGTATTTTTTTACGTAGAGATTGATCTTTTCTTTTTGATGCCACTTATGACCTTCCATTATTGTAGCGTCTATGTAAAAAAAAAAAAAAATAAAAGAACAAAGAGTTTCTTTGGTTTGAAGGACGGCCTTCAGGTAGGAAAAAATCAGTCTGGAATCATAGGTGTTAACGGTATCGTATCTCTAGAATAGCTAGTCCTTAGGTATTATTTTTTAAAAATTAAATTACGATGAGACCTACTTGAACATATGTAAAGAGTTAAGCTTTGGCACTGCAATAAACCATTTAATACTCACCATTCAAAACCCTTCTAATATCATCTATGCTACTTATTATGACACGAATAAACTTATGCACAATGACTCTCATGTTCCAATTATCGCTAATTCGACCCAATTCAGATGCCTATCCTTTCATAAAATAATTTTCAGACACTCAAATCCTCTAGTCTTTCGATTTGTTTCCCATTCGATTTACAGTTATCCTCCAATGCGTTTGAAAAAAATACGGCCTCGTGACCGTTTAATACAGAACTTTGAATGTTTTTGAAATGTTATTATATAAATTGTCTCATATTTAAATAATTTATTTCTACAAGTAGTTGTAATTTAAAATAAATTTTTGTATAAATTATATCCAGAATATCACTAAAAAGATGGATTTACTGTTAACGTTACGAGACTACCATTACGAAATCTATAAGAAAAGTAAATCGGAAAGGCGGAAGCTAGCCGGATGATCACCTTTCGAGGGAAGTGGGAACTACTAGAAACTTTTTGAATTAGACCTTTGGGAGGATACTCTTCCACCGACGAAGAAAGTTCTTAAAGGCCTTCTTTGAGAATTTAAGATGGCCAAAGACATTTATAATCCCTCCCTCATAATAGCCCTCCTCCGGCCCATTCAGCCGTGCCTTTTGATTCTGCCTTACCCGGATCCGGTACCATCTCTCTAATCTTCGGAGGTCTTCCGCTTCCTGGAAACAGTGAATTGTTCTAGGATAACGATAAATTTGAAAATTCTTCTAATTTGAATATATTTTAAAAAACGTTAATAATTCTTTAAATAATACTTTGAGGTTAGCGTGGAAAGCGAGTTGAGATACTACATGATTTGAATGGTTATAGAGTTTGCTATAAAAGGATATTTATCTGGTTTTGAGATAAGTCATAAACGTGAGGTACATTAAGATCTTTGAGGGTAAGTTTTTTGTAACAAAGTAAGAAGGATTGAGGATTTTTCTAAGGATTTCGGATTGCGAGGATTGTGTATGAGATGAATTAAATTGTTTAGTGGAGTCCCAAAGCTCAATTAAACAGGAGGTTGAAGTTGGTGTTGAAGGAGTTAAAAACGTTTTAATATTTAAAATTATAAATCTTATTTACTCCTTACTATGCCTTTAATACACTCTTACTCAATGACCTTAATATCTCTTTTGCCATTTACTCTGTACCAGTAAAATTTCCAAAATTTTGTCAAAATCATTCTTATTATCTTCTGGCTTAATCCATATCTAGTTCCCTACACCCCAATAATTCTCCTCACAAGTTAAAATCGCAGTGGCCTCGAGGTTTATTGTTAAATATGACAGTAAAGTCCTATTAATTACTAGCTTTTGTCCTCATGCTAGATAGTGTAGCCAAGTTTGGGGATTTTTCCTCACTCGGGGAATTTCTGGTTTAAGTGAAGAAATGGTCAAGTTTTTTACGTAACACAAAATACATCATGACAGATATGTTAAAATAATGAAATGGTTTACATGTAAATTTCGACTAAGGAATTTGAGAGAAAAAAAAAAGTAATTGAGAACTATGGATATTTTGTCCAAAATATTTGTTATCACCAACATTGGATCACAACCAGAAAAACTCTAATTTCAAGATCCATGTTTATTCATCATTTTCACCTTTTTTAATTATTACTTTGTCTTTTGTTATAATTTATTTGATTTTATCTATTATTTATTTATTTATCTTTTAGTGTCATAATCTTAATCTAAGTTTGATAAATCAATAGGATTTATAAATAAATTCTTATGTCACATCTAGACCAAAGTAGAAAATTTGATTAAAGATATTTTTACATTTTTTATTTTTTATTTTTTTTAACTTTCTGTGGTAGTTCGTCGTTATTATTTAGATGTTTTGTGTTTTTTTTTATTTTGTAAATTATATTGAATAATTATTTATATATATATATATATATATATATAATTTATATATATATATATATATATATATATATATATATATATATATATATCTAGTGTTGATTTATCTTGTTCATTAATTTTTTTTTTTTTATTTATTTAAAAGGATTTGAATGAACGGTGACGGGTAGTTCTGCTGATTTTATAATAGAAATTATACTGGATGTGTTATCTTTAACTCTGAATTGTAGTTTTTTTTTTTTTTTTTTTTTTTTTTTTCATAAATATTTTAACCCAAGTATGTTTCCGGAAAATACACTATGTACTTTTTAAAATGCAATCAGTTTTTGTTTTACTTAATTTTTTTTCTCTTTTGAGTATCAACAATTTATTTAAGTTTATTACTTCTGTATTTATTTTAAATTTATTAACAAATAAATTTTGATAAACATGAATTTAAACAAACCAGTTCTGTAGATTGCTACTAGGTCACACTGGCTGACGAACCATGGGCCTTGTACCTCTCGTCATATATATTTCAAAGCCACAAAACGAGGAGTTCCACATCCCGGTAATGTACTCTGTTAGTTTTCCACTCATCGCCTGTATTATTCATTCATTTTAAGTGTTTTAATTTCGAATGTCCAAATAAAAATATTGATTAAAATAAATTTGATTATTGTTAGTGCTTTGTCTGTGGAACATTCGTGAAGAGTTAATAGTTAAGTCATTGTTCTAACTGGTTTATTATTGTTTATAACGTTCTCTCATTTGTTTTCAAAACTTGATATGGATCTCTTTAAGTCAATTTCTGTCAGGAAACTGCCATTGTAACTCTACTTATCTAGACTTTAGTTGTTTAAGCTCATATTTGCATGCTGGGAAGTTAATCAAAGGCTTATGGGACGAATAATGCTATGCTTATCTATTTTATCTGTTTACATGGCTCTCATGACGCCCTTAAAGGAACTATTAAATGTAATTGAGGCATTATTGTTTATGGGGAAATGATATGGAATAATTCTAATCATTAGTTTAGAAATAATTATATTATTTATATTAGTTATGGATTCTACTCACAAAAAAAGAACAACTCAGAATGGTAAGTATAAATGAGTAGACATAAGAAATAAAAGTTTAACAACACTCCTAGTAGTTCAGGAACTAATGATGTAAAGAATTTTTTTATTTGAAATTATTTTATTGAATAAATATTACAAGCTGCCTCTAAAAGGCAATGAGTGATATGGATGACAAAGAATCCATTCATACAATATGTACAATTAAATTAATTTAAAATAAAAAAAAGAAAAAAAATCTTCTAACTCTACAAGATACAGAATATTTTAAATATAAAAATAAAAATAAAAGTATAAACAATAGTAGTAATCATCATCATCTTATGGCGCTTATTGTCCTTGTAGAACACTGGCCTCCTCAGCAATTCTCTGCCATTCAAACCTTTCTTCGGCCACTCTTCTCCATCCTCTCACACCAACATTCCGAAGATCGTCCTCTACATCTTCAAGCCAACGAAGTCGAGGCCATCATTTTAGGGAGCCTACTTGCCTCCATTCTTTGCAAATGCCCTAGCCATCTAATTCTGCCTCTTTTTATGTTGGCTACAATATCTGGAGAGGCATATAGAGTTCTCAGTTCATCATTCGCAAGAGATTTAGTCCATGCTTGGTTGGACCATATATTTTGCGAAGGATTTTCTTTCCCACATGTTTAATAAATTTTCGTCGTGTGATATTTTTCTTCGAAAGACACATCGATTTTTAGTGATCAGTCCTTTTTAAAAGTTTAAAGAATTATATTTTAACTATGTGTTCATTAAACTTTCTTTGAATCCAAGAAGATAAGAAACTTTTCAACGGATTGATTTTTTAGCGAAGTTAGATTAGCTCCGGGGCACTTTGAAAACTCGTTTATTGATGGATGGAGGCCAGATGACTTGTTAATTAACTTGGTCGGCTACTTATAGCAAGAGTAGATTCGTCGATTTTTTTTTTTTTTAATTACCTTTGTGCATATTTCCAGAAGTAGTTTTCGAAGAAAAATATCCAATACAGAAATAATTAGAAATACTAGTAAATTTTTTATAATGCCTTTCCCTTGTTGAATGGCAAACTTTAATTAAATTGTTGAACACTTCATAGCCAGTGTGTGTATATTAACTCTCTTTCGAACTGTGAAGTTGGTTCACTAATATCCACTCTATTTTACGGCAGTAGTTTATTTTATTTTGTTTGAGTATGCCACTTTTAAACTTCGCCTTCTCTCCCGGTCATTCTGCAGGTAGGTTAATTAGTAACTGAAATAATCTGACAAGCTTTTCATTAAAATTACTGTTAATTCTAACACAGTTCTTAATTTTTATTAGGAATTTTAAGTTTTTTATGTTATAGTCCTAGATTCTAACTATGTCTTTTAGTAACTCTCACGCTCTCTCTCTCTCTCTCTCTCTCTCTCTCTCTCTCTCTCTCTCTATCTATCTCTCTCTCTCTCTCTCTCTCTCTCTCTCTCTCTCTCTCTCTATCTCTCTCTCTCTCTCTCTCTCTCTCTCTCTCTATCTATCTATCTATCTTTATATCTATCTATCTATTTATCTCTTTGTTTCTTTCCTCCTTTACTGTTCTCTCCGCATCAGAACATCCGTGGGTCAAACCTCAAGGAGGCTTTTTTTATTTTTGAAAACCAAGATACACAAGATAGAACCATCACTCCCACACATGGTCGGTTTGAGCTGCTCTTTTAGAGTCTTTTAGATAGTCATTCAGTTAGGAAGGCCATCTATTCAAATCTTTTCCACGTTCCACTGTTCTTACTTTTGCTATCTATTGCACACGCCTTACCTCGTTTGGTCATTCCAATCCCCTATAAATACAGCTACTAAACCAAGTTTATTATAATTATGAACAGGATGCTAACGATGATAATAGAGAGAAACCAGCGAGAAAGATCTATTCCAAACCTTAGATGCTATAATGAAATATCAAATCCGTCGGAGTCGCTATGCTGCAAGTAGAACGGTTTTATCATCGAGTAAGTAATACCAGAAGAATAGAGGTCTGGTATAATATGTACTATACTGAAACAAGGTTAAATTATTACATAGGGTTGTCACTATAGCTACTTACAAATATAGAGTTTAAAATCTCCTTCAAGTTCCTTATCCTTGCAGAAAGGGTACTACTAGAAGGGAAAGGGAAGTCTAGCCGCGACCTGAAAATTTTAAAGAAGGTGAAGGAATTCACCTGTATGCATATGATCTTCGTAAATTTTAAAACAGTTTATGATAGTGTATGTAATGAAAAGCCATTTCCAGTGGTATACCTTAATGGAGAAATCGGGAAAATGTGATGATATTTATCGGGATGATTATGATAGGTCGCTATATATTGTATAAGGATGCAGAGAGAGCTCTAAAAAATATTTAAGTGCAAACGAGATCTTCAACAAGAGTACTTCTGGTGTACTGTATAATCTAGTAATAAAAAGTATAGTGAAGGATGCTTGCATATAAACAACAGACATTTTATATAAGAGAACTAAAACCAAGTAGCATACACTGATGATATATGATTAATAGGATGACCCCTGGCGGCTTTTCTGAAACAATTGAATTATTATAAATAAACCTGTGTGTAGTTTAATATATTTTTTTTTATGCTTCAGATTTAAATTTCAACGAGAATTTATACAAAATAAATTGACATCTTTATTGTATTATGATAAGTTTCAAGATGCCCCTATCGCATATGCCGTAGGACAAAAGAGACTGCGGTGTGGCGAGGACCTTTCCAGCCTACCGCCCTGTGAAACATATCGCTACCAGTTTCCGAGCGATAAAACCCCGCAACAGTCGATTTTGTTCCAGCTAGGCGGACAGAAATACTGTGAATGGTAGTAGGGCTATATCTGATGGAAAAAGGTCAAATAAACTAGTAAATTTATAGAATTAACTTTCCCTTGTATTGTAGTACAAACTATTAAATCTTTTGTAGCCGATACCAATAAATATATACATTATTACAGCGTCCCCATCTAATAATGATGAGAATTGTAAAAGAGTGTAAACTGAAAAAGCCCTATGATTATAAATTACATAACATAAATTTGTTTTCATGTCTTTTAGCTTCCTCCTGTATTTCAAACCAATAATTGTTCAGTCCGTTGAATGATATTAGCGGCATGGCACAATCTATCTAGTATTTTTGAGAAAATATGATTTCATACAATGTATATTTTAAGAACCAAGAATTAACTGAGAATAAAACTAAAACAAAATTTATCTCTTACGTCCTAATTATTAGAAGCTTTTTAATTATTTAAACTATATATATTAAAAGGCGGAAAATTCCACTCAATATTTTGTTTCATTTTCCCGGTTAAAAGTTTTATTTTTCTTAAGGTGTTTAGCTCCTCATATTCGTTAACTAGTACATATGAAACGTACTAGGACTGTTAAAAATAATAATTAAATAAAAGCAAGCAGGTTAAAAAGGTCAATACACGTATGATTTATACAGTTTAGCATAAAATGGGGTATATCCCTCAAGAATTTATTCTGAATCACATTCAAGACGAATTCAAATTGTAATGAACAGAGGACAGGCATGAATAAACTTAATTAATTAAAACTTTCACAATGCTTCCTACACAATGCTTTATTTATTTATTTTTTTCTTCTGTGGATAAATTATTTGTGGACATAGCAATTGCGTGGAAGAATTACCGCAATTTTTTTTTATTTTGTTTGTTAATCTCAGTTATTTTTTGGAAAGGTATCTAGTAATCAAAAGTTTTCCGAAATGGGAACAAAATATTGGAATCGCTCACTGTTGATGTATTCATACGATTCAAACAATCCATTGAAGCTAATATTAACTGTCAGATGTCCTTTACTGTGTCCGTTCATCATGCTGTGACAAATATTTGCAGCAGAATCCGGCACATCACAAACGCCCCGATGTGAAATACATGATGGTGCCAATGGATATTTGCGATCTAATTGGGAATTGAATAAATTTCGCATGAGTTAGTGGCCGCTGCTAATACTGAGAGCTGGGATCTCAATTAGGGCAATTAGGGAGCTCCTGACTTGAGCCAGCAAATTAGTTGGAGTTTGCTTTAGCATTGCTCACAATGGCTCATCGTCCTAGCCCTATTAATCACTCGTCTATTAAACGCTTGTTCGTTTCCCTGTAGTTTTCGATCGCCCGGTTTGTCCAGTAATTTGTTATGTCGTGAGGTATTGTCCTGATCTAGCTTCCGCTGTTTGATAACTAAACCTTCATAATTTTCAACTACAATAACCTTTACCAGTTCACAACATTTTATTTATTTTTTTTCATATAAATAATAATAAATAAATGAAAAGCTCTTACCCGGAGGTTCGATTCTGACACCACCAACCTCCTAAAATACGGAAATATTTAATAAATTTCCATAAAGGACAACAATGACGGACCATGCTGCGATAAATAAATATCGTTGAATCCTGGAAGATTTTAAAACAGCATTGGGGATACTTCTAAATTCTCCCGAATGCTCATCCTTTTTTGGCCCAAATATTTTGTGCAGCACTTTATTAAATAAAAATTAAGGCAATATTCTTTCTTCAACATTTCGCAGCCATAGAGAACTGCTGGTAGTTTAATAGTCTAATATATCCCAAATTTTAACTTTCTCGAGAGTTGCGCTAAGTTGTTTTGTGATTGAGGAATATAACAAGTTTTCTTAACAAAACAATAATAATTTATTTCCTTGTTCTTGGGAGTGCTACACCTCTTACAACCAGTGTCATCTTTCTTATCAGGAATTACCCGTAGTAATGTTCATCAGAGTTGGTTTTATAATCCAGTCATGGAATTGGAATATTAGTAGATTGACCAAAAATTATCAACTCGATTGATCTACATTCATCGGATGTACAATTTATATTGAATTTATTGCCTTACTCTATTCGATTTCACAATGTATGAATATTTTTGTTATTTTAGCCCTGAAGAAGACCTGCAAGGCATGTCGAAACATCTTCACTCCTAATATAAAGTTTTTTTTTTTATTTAAAAATTTGGACGTGTTTATTTACTTGACTGCTTCCCTGACCATTTCTCTACTTACATTAGATCCAACAGTCAACCATAGAATCCTCATTATGACTATTTTCATACTACTCTGTCATAAGCTCCCCTGCCATAAGATCCCAACTATTTAACCTGCATACCTCACATAAAACTGCTTTCTTTGAAAAATCCTTCTGGAATTCCCTACCCAATCCTATTCGTAAAGCTGCTTCCCTTACTTTCTTTAAAAATAAATTATTTTTACACCTTTTACATAGTCAGTCTTCCGAAAATATTTGAATAATTATGTCATGTCATATCATACATGACATGAGTTGTACCTGAAATTGTGCATTATTGTTATTCTTAGGGGATATTAAGTCCCAGACTAAAGTTTATTTTTCATTTTATTTCATAAGCTGTCTTTTCTAACGATTACAGCTTTCACTCTATGTTCAGCAGTGGCACTTTTTAGGTGCTGCAATGCGCTAAAAAAATGATCAAATAAAAATATAAAGTACAAGAAAAAAAAGAACTTTGTGGTTGGAGTCCAAACAGTTAGGATGCAGTTAATTCTGCAGAATTTATAAAATTCACTGTTGCGTCTTACAAGTAGTATAGAACGAAAATATAATAAGGTTATATATGATATGTATGTATGTAATATATAATAAAGCATATCGGTTTATTTATATATAAGTAAATATATACCCTGTATAATTTAATGACTGTGCAATTTAAAAAAAAAAAAAAAAACTGTCCTCTTAACAGATAATATATATCCCATATTAATACATTTAAAAAATCCCAAATCTTTTGAGATCTAATTTATTGGCAAAGTATTGAAAAAATAACAAAAAAAAAAAAGTTTTAATGTGATCTAAATAAAATAACTATTTTTTATTTTTTTCAATGATAAATGTTACAATATTTCGTCAGTAAAGATTTTTAAAAATAATTGTATGATCATTGTGTTTAAACATAAGAGTACATGTTAATGTATTAAGGGTTATTACTATGTGGAAAACAGGGTACTAATCAAACCAAAACCAGCATGTTCTAATCAGACTGTATGGAACTCTAATCTTTAATGTACACACATGCGGTCGATCTGGGGTCACTGCTGTTAATTGTTTACGCTTTCCCGATCCCAGAGCCGATAATTACAATTAACTGAAAGCAATTACTTAGCTTAGGGGGCCATTGTTGGAGAGGAGGACTCAGAGGCACAGGTTAAAAGGAACCACTCATTAATACAAAGTGGTCCCACGAAGGCAGCTCATTCACAACTCGGACCCTCCCAGGCCGAGTTCCCAGCCTCCTTAATCCAGGGATTTTTCTAGCTCAATCTCCTGACATCCCCTTTTAAACTTCAGTTCTTCAATGGCACTGGAATTTTCCGCTCCATTTCGTCTTTATTATGTTTGGAGATCATCTTGGCAACCTATCCCAGTCTCTCAGGGTTAATGCAATCTACTATACCTTTTTACCTTCCATACTCCTAAATTTAGATAGATAATTTAATATAAAGGATAGTTGAAACTATGTTTTGTTTTTTTTAATTTATAGTAATGATTAGTTTTGTTTAATTCATGAGTTCATTGAGTGATGAATCACGCCTTAGAAGTAGCCTATAAACAACCATATTGCATTACTCTTTTCAATGAATCTTTTTTTTTTTCCCAAAGTTCTTTCCATATGATTCCCGATAATCTTCTAAGACAAAAAAAAAAATATGCCCTTGAGATTTAGTCGAATAAAAATTTTATTGTAGTGCTTATTGCATATACTTTATCGGTGTAATTGATTTACAATTAATCATATTCATTATTCCTAACATTTACTAATAAAGGGATATTTTATTGTATCATACTCAATAGTATATAAAGAAATAATATTATTTTATAAACATTTTTCGTTTATCACCACATCTCTTCTATACTATAACATCGGCCCATGGTAGCAATTAATAGTGTGCTCTTCTGGGAGGAAGCGTACATCAGAATGAAAACCTTATATTCAATGTGCAATATGCCGTTGCCGAAAGGTTTCAAATTTTTTATTTATACATTTCCTGAGGTGCTTAATCTAATGGGCAGACAGGGCCAAAAATTAAAAAAAGAAGAAAATGTTTATCATGTTTTAGGATGATATTTTTATCACCTCAAAAAATACAATTAAAATATCGAAAAAATTATGTTTTCTTTTGGAAAAAGCACTTTTTAGTTTTTTGTATAATTATTCGGATGCACTACTTTTACAGTTGGTTAATTTGAAATTAGAAATCAGGAACCAGAAAAAATACAAAAATAATAGTAAAAAACTAAAACAATTTTCTGGATTCGGGGGAAAAAAAAATCCTCTTGTGACTGTAGCTATAAAAACAATCATCTTTAATCAAATTCCATGATTTCTTGAAAAACGTAATATTATCAATCTAACAAAATTTTATTTTAAGGGAGCACTAAAACAGTGTTTTGTTTACATACGTATTATTTCAATGAAGTAGATTCTAGTAATGAAATAATTGAAAAATTTTCCCCATTGTTATGCATCTATCTATGTATGAATGTATCTAGGTTCTCAATAATTATGAAAATAATACTTCAGGAAGACATTCATGTTAGGTTTCTTGGATTTTCTTTGAGAAGTGATGAAGTAGTCAACTTTGACAAGCTGCTTTAAGGTTTTTCAAGATTAACTTTTTTTTTTTTTTCTGATTCTAAGCAGTTATCAAGAAGGCGACCGAAATAATTTACTTTCGCATCGAAATAAAAAAGATTTTGGTTTGCTTTGAGGTAGAAAATTATAGAGGCGGTGGAGCGCGATATAAAGGAGGATATAAAGGAAGGCAGTTTATAGTCCCAGAGCGATGGCACCATCCCTGCGTGAATACATCTTTAGTATATTAGCTAATAAAAGAAGGGATTTATATATGGAGGGGATTTTTTATTAGATATGGCGGGTTAGTTTTATGGAGGTTTTTAGGTTCGGTATATCTGCTTTTACTCCTGTCCTCTTATTTGTTATCTGTTGTTGTTTAGAGGGCACGAGGGCTTTTTATTAAAAGTTACGATGCTTTCAATAAATGCTTTGTGCGGCTGCCGGTGGAAGCGGAAGAATACACTGCAAAACAGTATCGATATAATATTTCAATCACTGATTGCGATGTTTGATATATCTTAAGTTTTTTTAATTAGAATAGATGAATATCCTCTAAAGTGCTTATCATAATGTTTAAAAAGAAATTCAGGAAACAATATTATAATGTATCTCCCGTTAAGAGGCAGACCTTCCAGACTCCTAGAGCAAGGTATTTCGATATGTTACTCCCACAGCCTTACTGAGTGTACCCAAAAATGATGGGATAAATATAATCTTTTATTTCATTTTTACCAATGATTACGACTTGATAAGGATAAGGAAGTCATGAGTGTAATAAATAATGATTTGATGATTTGGAACCAATATTTTTTTTTCTTGTATATATATCAATTTATTAAAATTTACAACTGTACAAATATATACATCAAGTAAATGAGCTGATAAAGATTACAATAACATGTCAAAAGTTGAAAAGAACTACTGATCAGTAGCACTCAATAAAAATTCTAATCTAGGAGATCTCTAGGCAATCTCCTTTTCAGACGCCTCGGAGGATTATCGAGAATGGAATGGGAAGCAATTTGAGTAACTAATGGATTTGAGTGGCTATGGAGCTAACTATGAAATAGTAGGTATCTGGTTTGGGCAAACTCAGCAACATATGGAATATTAAGGTCTTTATGGATAAGTTTATTCGTGATAAAGTAAGGGGCATTTGGGATCTTTCGATGGATTTCGGATTGTAAGGATTGTATACGAGATAAATTGAATGGTTTAGTAGAGCCCCAAAGCTCGACTCCGTAAGTCCAAACAGGTCTAATCACAGTCATGTAAATAAGTCTTTTGAAATGAATTGGTAGCTTTGATTGTTTACAATTGTATATACTTACATAATAATACACTTACAATTGAGACATTTTTATAAATGACTGTAGGTTCTATATATATATATATATATATATTATTATTTTTTTTTGTCCAGAGAAGGCGTGAAATGCTCCGAGGATGATTATTAAATATAATATTTACTGATGAAAATCATTGTAACTTAGAAGAAAATAAAGAGTCGTGAGAAAGAACAGTTAAAGTTACATTGTTAAAAACCTTCAGATTTTCAAACTTGGCACTCGAACCATAATTGTTCATTAAGTCTTACATTCGATGAGGTATAGGTTTAATGTGATTTTAAATAAATTATTAAGGTATGTGCCTAATAATCTACAGTAAAAAAATTATTTAAAATTGCGTAACTTGATTTTTTTTTTTTTTTTTTTTTTTTTTTTTTTTTTTTTTTTTTTTTTTTTTTTTTTTTTTTTTTTTTTTAATACTGCTTGATTTTATTGATATAATATTTTAATAATTCTATTTAAGTATATTGGGACGTGAACTCATAAATCAGAACGAACCTTCAACCTGGTAAAATGAAAAAATCAGTTGGTGGAATTTTTCGCCTGTCAGTGCGTATAAACAAGATTAAATTAAATTAAAACAAAATAGGAATGTAAGAAAAAAAAATTCTTGTCAAATAACAATTTTTACTTTAACATTTTTTATATTAAAAATAAAATAATATTTTACTGAAAAAATATATCAATACTTTGTAAACAATTTTAGACAGAAGATGTGGTCTGTGTCTTGAAACATAAAGATATTTCGAGTTAAAAAATATAAATAAAATATAGAAGAAAAAAATAGCTTCTTATAATGGAAGATTTGTCAGAAAAACAAAATTTTTTTTTCTTTCTAAGTTGGCATCTGTCATGCAGGTGACTTGCAATTAGCCGATTTATGCTATTAGATTTACTTAAAATTTATATTTCATACTGAAAAAATAATTTTTTATATTATATTTGCTGAATTGTATAGTTTAAGAATGAATCAAAGCCTATTATTAAGCCATCAGTGGTGGACTGCGAGAAGATTTCCCTGCAGAGGACGTGATTGGTTTCAAACTCACTCCTCCGTGAGGCACTCAGCTCGGACGGATTTAAGCTCGGGGTAGAAGTAAGAGTTTAGCAACAGTTCCCAACACCAAACCATCTCGGCCAAACTTGGTCCTTTGGCTCAGCCTTGATTGCTCCGCGGCACGGTTATCTGAAAATTTTCTGATAGATTTCAGGGTAAACCTATAAAAAATTGGGAAAAGAAATAATACGAAAGATAAAACTTTTATAAATATATCATACACTAACCTGCAGCTAAACAAAAAAAAAATCTTTAAATGGAAAATAAACCCCATCCACAGATTATCAATTACATTCAAATCCATTTATCTCCATAACACAAGATATTTATAAATATAACGAGGTTACAGCACGAAGAGAAAACAATCAAAATAAATTTAGTTTTTGCGGGTTAGCTCGTCGTTTTCGACTTCTTCAACATTTACTTTGCAAACGTTCAAACCTTCCGATTTACTACAAAAGACTCATTTACATGACAGTCATCAGACTTTTTGGACATATGGAGTTGAGCTCTTGGGCTCAACTACACCTTTTAATTCTTCCTGTATCCAATCTTTACAATCAAAAATTCTTCGAAAAATCCTTAACACTCCTTACTTTGTTACAAATAAACATATCCATAAAGATCATAATATCCCATATGTTGCTGATTTAGCCCAAATCAGATACCTATCCTTCCAAAGTAAGCTCCACAACCACTCCAATCCACAAGTCTCCCAACTTGCTTTCCACTCCATTCCTGATAATCCTCCTGGAGGCGTCTGAAAAGAAGATGGCCTAGAGACCTTTTAATGTAGAATTTATTGAATTGCTCCTATTGGGTAGTTCTTCACAAGTTATTGTTGTTGTAAATTTCAATAAATATTTAAAAAGTTTTAAATTAAACAGGTTTCTAAACATTTAAAATTATATTACTACTCACCACTGATATAACATATTACCTCATCATCAATTCAGATTCTTCATATTTCAATAGCCAACGCAACTGCTACAGCGAGTAACGGTCTAAATATTTATAGCATTTAGACTAAAATATTACGCTTTTCAGTTGTGAGCTAGCATTTGATAGGGTATGGTATCTGGACCTTCTTGATTCTTGGCTTTATTTAGCCCCCATTCTACACTTTTTATATACGTACAGCTTACTGACAGACAATGAAATATTAACAAGTCACATGTTACATGTACGTTAGGACTTGATACCTGTTCCCCCTGTTTATATTACAATCACCATATACCATAAACCAACACAGTACCTACCTGGGGAGGTCAACAAAAAGGGAGTGCCTTTTTGACAGGGGCTGAAATGGGTGACACATGTCAAGACAAAAAGTAAATCGATAAGGTTCCGACTGAGCTTATTCTATTTAAGACTATACTGACGTTCTGACTTAACCTAGCCAGAGTCGAGGACGAAAGATGGTCAAAAAGCTGCACCGAGAGGCTTTTGTCATAAATATGATGTCAATAAAGGTTTATTATAGACGTTCTGGCTTACCTCTAAGACAGAAACGTATACATTTATTTACTTAATCTTGACTCACGCATGCCAAATCTACTGACCTACCAAACATACGTGTATTCGGAAAACACAAATAGGTCAATCCAAGTTGTTAACAAAGGACCCGCGATATTATGTTTCTAACGAAACTTTAATTACAGACTTACGTGTCCCAAGTGCAACAAACCATATTCAGAAAAAAACTAAAAATAATTTTACGATAAAGTAAATGACTTGAAAAAATATGGGGACAACATAAATCCTTTATGAAGCACGGTGAAGGCTGAAAAGGAGCTGAATGAGAGGTCTATTATAACATTATAAATCAGTAGGTCAGGAGTGTGTGATACTGGGTGCTGTCTTCCACATGCCAACTTTGAAGTGTCGTATTTCATTCTTCCTGTATTGTTTTGTTGGTATTTTTATGTGCAATTTATTTTAGTAAGCAATAAAGGTGAGTAATTCAATTCGAATTTCAATTAAAATCTTAAATTTAAGTTTAGTTTATTCCCACGATTTACTTTCACTTTCTTGTATTGTTACCTGGTTTTGATTGTATGACTTACTTTCACAACGATCAGTTTGATATTTGGAAATGACCATTACTTCAATAAATTGATCAACAAAGTTTCAGTTTTCTAATTTTTAAGCGATGATTACGAAATGTTATTGTTCTCCAGTGGGCTAATCCAACAGTCCATTTTGTCTGAATGGAGGGGCTAAGCTGAGAGGGTGGACAATGGCCTATATCAGAAAGACGTTGGCCAGTCCTGAGCTCTATTTTATCTTTGATTAGGTTTCTTTATTTAGCAGGGATAGTTATTTTAGGCCTTTTCAGTTAAATATAATAAGTGTTTAATTGACGCTAGTTTTGAATAATGGGTTACTAGTTTATACATTTTAAATAATAGGTGTAGTTAATTGGTAGCAAAATTATTTTTTTTTAATTAGCACATGTGGTCAAAATTTGTTAACAAAAATGAATACATAATACTTTCGGTATTATTTTTACGTTTTGTAGTTAACAAAAATGGGTATAGATGTTTAATCCTATATATATGAGATATATTTACATAAGGTTAAAAAATAAAAATGGAATATCACATGATGATTAGTAAAAATATTATTATTTTTTTATGACAATCCATTGATAAA
Source organism: Euschistus heros (assembly GCA_003667255.2). Taxonomy (NCBI): domain Eukaryota; kingdom Metazoa; phylum Arthropoda; class Insecta; order Hemiptera; family Pentatomidae; genus Euschistus; species Euschistus heros. The sequence goes on from RCWM02000116.1 coordinate 754,847, forward strand.
TATTAGTTCATGACTAATAGCAACGCTAATCCACAATTAAATAAATAATGTATAATTATACGTTATGCCCAATGACTTTATATTTGAAGGGTGTTAGATTAGAAGTAGAATTGTCCAGAAAAAAACTGAGATTCCATCACCAAATGTTAGCTTGTCCCAAGAACTATCACTTAAGGGTGTCTCATGGTATGAAGACATGTTGAATTTCGCATGTTTTGAAGCTTGAGAATCCGCTCCCAGTGAGAAAGAGTATAGGCATTGTAATTTACTTTTGTGATTCACTCAGAACAATGGTCAGTAGACATTCCCCGTGTTATTCTAACATCCTTCATGTGTAAAAATAGAAGAAAACATATTCAATTCTACATTTAGTTTTTAACTTTATTTTTCAATGTACAAGTCTTCAGACATAATAAAATCAGATAAGCTGATACAGAAAAGGTAAAGTCTATTTCAGTTATAATATAAAAAAAAGTTTTATTCAAATGATTAAACAGTTTACAATTGCACATATTAAATATTGATACATGTTTTGGTAATAAAACATTTACACTACATAGTCAGCTGAGCTTAGCTACAATGGGTATAATTTGGAATGCATTTATTCTAACAGTAGGAAAAATACTAAAAAACCTACAAAATAAGAAAAAAAAAAAAAAAAAAAAAAAAAAAAAAAAGAAATTGATAAAAGCAATTACATAATAAAAAAAAAAAACTAAAATGCATAATTTATTAGCTTTTGTTCGTTAAGTTAATCAATAGTTTGGATAATTAAATTATATATTATTTATGTTCCAGTAAATTTAATTTCGAGCTGAGATAATAACTTGGGATGTCTTATTAGCAAAATATTGTTATAGTAGTATGTGTTTTGTACGTTTGTGTATGTATCTTCTTAAGGAATGCTTGTTATAATTGCCTATTGTTTGAATTTTAGGATTTCCTGAACTGTTTGTAGAGTTGAAAAAGTTTCTGGTCTGTGTGTGAATAAATTGTTTAATTGTCTGATAATCTAATTCAAGTAACATGTCGGTTATTTTTGTGTATCTGGGGTAGTCATTTATTATTCTCATGCATCTGTTTTGCACCCTTTCAATTTTTTTATAGTTTGAGTCACAGGTGTGGCTCCATACGGGAGAGGCGTACGTTAGTAATGGTCTTATGATTGATTTGTACAGAATGAGTTTGTTTTTGATCGACAGTGGAGATTTTCTTCTGAAATATGGAGCCATAGTACTTAAAAGATTTTTGGCTTTGTCGCATTTGTTATTTATATGAGGTGTGAATGTCAATCGTTTATCTAGTTCCAGACCAAGGTAGGTAACAGTCTGAGTCCAAGGGATTTGTATATTTTTTTAATAGATTCTATTTCAGTTTATTTGTTATTTAAGAAGATCATTAATTCAACTCCTTTTAAGCCTTATGAATTTATTGTCAATATAGCAGTTGTTTTTTTATTAAGTCTATAAAAATTCATAGTTTGTCCGAAAAACTTGGTCGCGTAATATTCTGAAAGATGCATCACTGTTATATTATACAGCGGGTACGCTTAGATCTCTATGATAAGTTACTTTATGTTCTATGAAGATTTTGACTGAGATTCTGTTTTGAAACATTTGTAGGGATTTAATTGTGATAAATAAGTCCGAAGTTTAGTAAGTTCGTTCACTTACTTTAAAGTTCATTCATCGTTCAAATTGTTTTATTTTCAGTTAGAATTATCTTTACTATAGTGATAAAAAAGAGTCACAGATACCTTTCAAGAATATCGTTCACAGAAGCATTGAAAATCTCCTAATAGTCGTGTGATTGAACGGAGAAGGTAAAATGTGTTCTTCAAAATGGTGTACATTTCTTCAAGAGTCAGTTTGCTGGTAGTTCCATTATGATATAGGAACCTCCTTCGGGATGAACTTTAAAGTAGGTACGGAACTTTACACAATGGTATTATGAATGCTCTGAAGTAAACAATGGACATGTAAACTATGTTTTGCCTTGTTCAACATGAGTATTTCAAAAGGTACATTTAGCAAGTTTTGCAATGTTACATTCGTTCAGGTACAGTTATGTAGTTAGAAGTGGTTTTGTAAAAAATTGATATTCCTTATACAGAAACATTAGGACTTTGATATATTTAATGCTTAACATGCCTCGAAGCAAATAGAATGGTATTTATCTACGTCAGATTTTTTTTTTTCTTAATTTACTCATTTCATCATCACGATTTCTATATTTTAAAATATATATATATATATATATATATTTATAATATATATATATATATATATATATATATATATATATATATATACTGAAGAACCTCAGTACGCTTCTGTATGAAGCGCTTTGTTTTAAAATTTTGTACTAATTTACATACTATGTGTATGTATACAGATACATAACAAACATAAGATACGAGTATAATATCCTGAAGCCGATTATACATTCTCTACATGTTGAAATATATCTTTTGGAAGGGGCTTATAGTGTACCTTTTGTAACGTTTTCTTCACCTTGTAAATATGTAATGTTATTTTCACCGTTATATGTAACATTTTTTCACATTTAAAAAATTAAAAATTATTATAGATAGAAATATTCCTGATCTATTGTTTTTCCAATTCAGGGAAAAATTGAGATTTTTTTTTAAATTTCAATAGGTGAGATAGATGCATAATGGTACTCGTACATATAAAATTTAGAGGACTTTAAAATGTCCAAATTATTGATTTCTTTTTCATATTGTTTCATCTATTCAAAATTTATCGTAAAAACTTAATGTAAATTATTTTTGAATTTCAAATACTTTATGAAATATTAAACATGTTAAATACATGTAATAAGCTAATTGTATGGAATAAGATATTTACATACACACCCCTTTTATAGGATAACTGTAAGAGGGAAACCAAGAAAAAAAAATTAAATAAAAACATATTTTCAAGAAATATTTTCCTCTTAATCAATACTTATAAGCATATAGTTTTATTTTTACACCCTACAGAGTGATAGTAAGTTCAAAACTACTTTCAAATAAATTTTCTACTAACTGTACACTGGCAGCAACCAGTAGTGATTTTATCATATTTGTAAGTATTTTCTTGGAACAAGAGGAGGGAGTTGTGTGCTGAAAAAGTATTGACTTTAGATTCTTGTGAAAATATCCTGAAATTTTCATTGATCCAGCCGTAATCGTCTTTGCTAAGCACATCGCCAGAAAAAAACATTGAATTTTCCTTTAGACTCAAGCAACTCCCTTTATCAGTCTTATATATTGCAGGACCTCCCTTCAGCGACATTTCCCCCACAAAACCCTGGGATGAAGAGACTAGAGTAGGGTTAGGAACCAGCTTGGGAGAATACATGAGGGCGGTCGGATATCCTCGGAAGCTGGAAAAATATTGGTACTTATTTTATTGCGATCCGGCCTTTGCGTAGTAAGCTGTTTCTACCCTGTTGTTTACTAGAATATTATATACATTGTGTATGTTATGGTTCATTTTATCTTCTGTGTATAGACCCTTAACCTTTACTGTAACAACGCTGAAATATTTCAGTTCATCTATTCCAACAAAATATTAAATAATACTATAGATACTCTTATAATTTTTATGTATGCTTACTTACTATGTATGCATTTTATTGTGTATCATTCTTGATTTTTTATTATTATTTACTCTTGAAATAAAGTGAAAATTTCTTCATTCTCTAAGGGAATAAGCCTTTTTTTAGACTTCATAGAGAACCAACATTTGACTGAAAATTGGACTTTCAGGACTAATATTTCAGTTTCTTCTCATTCTTAGAATAGTGAGCTGACTATCTAATTAGCTACCAAGTGCACTAAAAAAAAATTATACTTTAAGCAAGATTAAGAGTTTTAAACAACATAATTGTTTTACCGTTTTGTAGCAATTTTATTGCAGAGCCATATGAAATTGAGGCATTGTATATTGTAAGTCCTGTCTAGAATCTCTCAAGTTTTGATATGCGAAAATCTTGAGGATGATTAGTCTTCGTAAGCAGCTTTCATTAATATGATGTATGCTGTTGATCCTGGATATTCTAGAATTAAAATGTAGTTAAGCATTGATATATATATATTTTTTTTTATTTATTGATATTTACAACTGTGCAAAATAATATACATCAATTAAATGTGTGAATTACAACGGCATGTAAATATCTTGTGAAAAACTACTCAATAGTAGCACTTCAATAAAAATCTACACCGAAAGATCTCTAGGCCATCTTCTTTTCAGACGCTTCGGAGGTGCGGGAATGGATGGGAAGCGAATTGGGAGACTAGTGGACTGGAGTGGTTATGGAGCTTACTATGGAAGGATAGGTATCTGGTATGGGCTTAATCAGCAATATATGGAATATTAAGATCTTGCCAATCAATTAAGATCAAGTCTACTGGTCACAAAGTAAGGAGCATTGAGGATTTTTCGAAGGATTTTGGATTGCAAGGATTGGATACAAGATGAATTGGATGGATTAGTGGAGCACCAAAGCTCAACTCCGTACGTCCAAATAGGTCTGATCACAGTCATGTTAATGAGTCTTTTGTAATTAATCGGAAGCTTTGAACGTTTGTCTAGTAATTGTTGAAGTAGTCTGTAACGACGTGCAGTCTCTTGTTGTTTTAGTCTTGTATGTGGATTCCAAGTAAGACGTTTGTCCAATGCAAGTGGAGTCCAAGGTAGCGGATCTGTTTTTGCAGGGATTAGTGGAATATCATTAGAATAGATATTTAGTAAGCTAGTTTTAGATAATGGTACTTTATCAATAAAACCGTATTCTAGATTCTTTACTTATTGCAGTAAATGTATTTTGAATTTGAACTAGCAATAAATATCAAAGGAAATCGATATGGTAGATCAGTGTTATAATGAAATTAATTCATAATTCATTTTTACCCCAGATGAGAGCAGCTCAAAAAGAAAAACAGCAATGGTACAGGAATATGTAGGTTGTAAATTAATTAGTATATTATGTATATTTTATGATTAATCAGTTATAATTCAGTTATAATATAGTCTATAATAAATTTCTTTATGTTTCAATTCAACAATTTTTCCTTTAAAAGTCCATTTTTAAGTTTATTCATCTTTTGTAAGCTGAAAATACTTACTTTAACCCTATAATTCTCTCAGTACCATACGCGATACTGGGATATATATAATATAAGACAACAATTTTCATTGTTCATACACCTATAAAAATATTAGTTACGACTGCTTTAAACATCTCGATAGAAGCATCGGATACTAAGCAACTGTATTTTACTGTTTCTGTTAATATGAGCATAGTGTAAAATTTGGATAAAAGTATTACGTTCGCTTGAATTCAAAATCTTAAAAAAAAATAGTAACTAAATAGTTCTCAGTTAGAAAAAGATACTTTGTCGTTACGAAGTTTACATTTTACAGAGGCTAGTTATTTTTTATATTTCTACAGTAAACATATTAGCAATAATGACTGCTGTAGTAGTATTAAGCAAATGACAAAAGAACAGAAACATTTTTTTTTTCCTGTCTAATACTGGCTTAAAATTTTGTTTAATATTTTCCCTAACTGCTACTTACTAACTGCATCATATATTTTTTTTACACGATCCAAAAAAAAATCAGCTTGCTAGAGTTAGATAAGTAATCATATTTTTTGGAAAGTAGACTAAGCATAACAATTATTGGTGCCCCATCACTATTATCTCCGGTAACGTTAGGACACATTTCTCTCAATTAATGAATTCCTTAATAATGGTTGCCTCGTGCCATTTTGAGGAGGTGTTATGAATCAGAAACCAAATTTTAAGAGGGGTCGTTGACACCCTAAGGGATCAGGTGGCCTAGCCGCGCTTCCATTAGCAACTAAACGAATGAATGTTGATGGGCCAAGGATGATCCCTTGTGGGACTCCCTCATCTACTGCCGTCCATCCGTGTATGGCTTAACTCTTTTGTCTCTTTTTGACTTCGGGCATTTCACTATGAATAGAGGATTGAGTTTGGTCCAATATTTTTTTCTAGTTTTATTAAATTATTTTAAGTATTGTATGTTTTAACTTATGATGGAAGCATGTGAAATATATTTTACAATTCATAGTGATAGTGTTTTAATTCTAATTTTGTGAATTATCGTATAACTTTAAAAATTATAACTGGTGTATCTCAATTTAAAGTCTGGTTAAACTCTAACTAGATTACAAATAAACCTTGTAAAAACCGTAGATTGTGTTAGTGTTTTTTTTTTTTTTTTTTTTTTTTTTTTTTTTGTATGTTAAAAATTGTTTTCTTGAACAATTTCATTGAATTTAGTAAACGCGGTATTGTTTTCTTTAGACAATCGTTTTATAATGATTAAATTTGAACCATCCCATATTAAGAAAACCAAAATATAAGATAATCAAATAAAGGGGATACTTCAGCAATTTGTTTTAATTATTTAATGTTCTATATATCACAATTATTTAACTTTCTTTAAATTTTTTATTAGTAAGTTTGAAGTACTCCAACGTTTACTAGACAAGCGTTCGAAGCTCCCAAAAAATTACAAAAGACATATTTACATGACAGTAATTAGACCCGATTGGACATGGAGCTTTGAAGCTCTACTAAACCTTCTGATTCTTCTTGTATCCAATCCTTACAATTCAAAATGCTCCTTGAAATACTTAATTCTCCTTATTATATCACAAACAAACGTATTCATAAAGATCTTAATATTCTATATGTTGCTGGTTTGGCTCAAACTCCTCCTCGCAGCAAACTCCATACTACTCAAATCTAATAGTCTGAAAAGAAAATGGCCTTCTAATCTAGAAATTTTATTGAAGTGGGTAGTTCTTGACATTTCATCGTGATCCTTATTCTCAAATTTATTTGTTGTATATCATATATACAGTCGTAAATATCAATCAATATTTTTAAAAAAATATATTTAAAATGATATTTTCTACCTAGGTTTAATAATGTATTGATATGATTGATTGGCTTAGGATTAAGCCTAATCAACCGTTCGATCAACCTAACGAAGATTATTATTAGTTCAGTCCATGACCAAAATAAATGGTTGCCGTCCCGCTTAACCAAGAAGTAAGGTAGCCATTGGTTAGTTCACCTAATTCGTCAACTTATACCTCGGACATAACCAGGTCAACACAAAAAAAAAAAAGGTAAAAGGTGAGGGTATGTTTTATCTTAGAAATTAAAGAACTGACAACCACCCCTAAAAGCCCTGAGACCTTTAAATTAAATTTAAAATTTTATTTTTCATCTCTGAATTCAGAAACATTTCCATTTATATGAAATTAATGACAGAGTTTATAAATAACAAACAAAATTTCACATTTTTATTTCTCTCTCTCTCTCTCTCTCTCTCTCTCTCTCTCTTTTATTTTTTTGGAAAACTCTCTCTCTCTCTCTCTCTCTTTTATTTTTTTGGAAAACTCTCCATTTCATTTTCTCGTAAAATATAGCTACTGTAACAATGTAAAAATGTATTATTCATAATTTCGACTCTCTGTGTTGTTAAATATTTGAATTATTATTATAATTGAATATTTTATTATGGAATACAAAAAAGAATAATTCAAAAATAAAATTATATAATTAAACATTTAACGAGGAATCCTGTTTATTTGTACGCCGCTGGGGAGATAGTAGATGTGCTCATCTATAGGGTGTAATTAATCCTGTTCCAAACAGCTGCTGTTGATAAAATCGATTGCATTCTTCACCAGCGCCGCGTTTCGGCCTGTTCAATGTAAACATCAACTGTAATTTAGGAAGGGGTGAGGTGGGGAGGGAGAGACACTGGGGTGTGATCTTCTACATAATCCAACATAATCAATAAGCGATGGGTTTGTATCAAGACATGTTGTGGACATTCACATTCCTGGAACCCTGTCGCTAACTGCTGCCAATATGTCAGTGATTGGTCATCTTACTAGGAACCCATTAGTTGATATCTCCTATTATTACCATTGCATAACTAGAAGCACAGCAGGTTCTGTGAAACAAAAACTTTATTTTTCTTGAACAATATAAACCGCTATGTATATCCATTCATTCGTTTATATTTTGGTGGATGTCGTGAAAAATTGGATAATTTTAATTCCCTTCAAAACAATTTGCACAGAGAATTGTGTCATTAAAGAACGAATTTAGCATATATAAGTGGTCCGAAAAATCGCTCAAGTTGAGGCTTTAAAGTAACTGTTTTGGTACAAATGATAGGATAATTACAGGGTTTTGGAAAATGGTCAACAATTTGCCTACATTAAAGTGCACTATTATGACTAATCCGACTGGCAAGGATTTAATCTACGCTAATATTAATTTAGTATATTCATTTTAGCTCCAACTAAGTTAATAAGTCATGAAAAAATCATTGTGCATTATTAACATTGATGAGACAGATATCGTTAAATCAGAAGGATAATGCGTCATTGATATTCCTAAAATATTGGTCACTTATTATATATTAATAATTTTATATATTTGAAACTATTTAAACAGTACTATATTAAAAATTAAAGATATTAGAAAAATCAAATGTAGGATTTAATTGACTTCAAAAATAACTCTTGATAGTTTGATTAAAACTTTGTATGTAAAAATAATTTTAGCCATAAAATTGGACTGATTTTCAAAATATCAGAAATTAAAAAAAAAAAAAATTATAAATTCTTGATCCACCATAAACAATGCATATATTTAATGAGGACATATCTTTACTTAAAATGAATGTCAAAATCAAAGTTCTATGATATAATATTCAATGTCGGCATAGCCGATGGGACTAAGACGCTTGCAGTAGATATTGAAATTTATGCAATGTCGAGCCTAGTTAGCACTAGGATGGGTTATCAGAGATGTCAGACAATCAGGCTAATATGGCGTGGGTTCGATTCGATGGGGGTCAATACACTATCCTCACCCTGTCAGGTATAGCTCTTGGTACTCTAGCTATAGCCTAAGATAAGCAGAGTTTGAGCAGGCTGTTTAAGGTGGCCAAAGATCTACAAGATGTGGAGAAACAAAAAAAAATAGTTTGATTTTTATTTGTTTATAATAAAAAGTCCTTTGCATGTGCAAGAAATTAGCTGTGGATACATGAGATCTTCTATTCTAAAGTGGCATTGTTTATTTTTTTAATGATTTAAAATAATCTTTCTTGTGAAAAACATTACAACATGAATTATTAAAATCTCTCCATACTAAACTTTATTGACTTTGAATAACTTTATTTACTAAGTAGTCAGGAAACGAATCATTTGGTCCTACATTTGTATATTTTTATTTATTCGTTAGATTCTCCTCTCAGGTTAACCTTCGACAGGTCACGCCAATTTCTGTAACACGAGCGTACGCGCAGTACAGTACAACACCCTGGTTTTTATCCAAACTTTATATTAAATCTATTTAATTAAATATTTTGACTATTTAAATTTAAAATTGCATATATGTACCGTTATTAATCTTAAAATTTTTTTTTTTTTGTGAACCATTATTGCAAACACATTTTTTGAGGTATGATTTTTACAAATAAAATTGGCTAGCTCCTGCAAAATTCGAGGAACCTGTCCTAATTTTATAGGTTTCCAACTAATGGAAACATTTCGAATAATTAATACTTTGCTCAGTAGAATAAATAAAAGTAAAAACGCATAGGAATCCTACTTACATTATGTCAAATCCAACAGATTGCTGAGAAAAAAATCAAAACGTAAAATTTTTAATATAATAATATATCAAAATGTATTCGATGCAGAAGACAGTGAAAATATACTTGCAGCAAATATAAGAGTATGTCGAGGAATAGCTAAAGCCTATATTCCGCTAAGTTCCCAGAAGCGAGAGAAAGAGAAAACAAGTCGGCTGTTGTACAGAATGCAACTGCGCGACCGACGGAAGGTTAAAATGAGCGGGGCCTCATTATATATAATTAATTTGGCCAGCTTCTTCATGTTAGGAGTGTTTGTGACATAAACCCTTTTCCTCACGAACCAGTAACTCTGCGAGAGAAGCGCTAAAATTTCCCAGAGCCCTTTATAAATTCTCACATAATGGGACTAAAACTGGTTTTTAAGTCGTCTGCTGAGTGTTAATATTGTAAATGATTGTAATTGTTATATATATATATTTTTTTACTTGTGTTCATCACGTCTTGTTTTCGATTTGATTCTAAATGAATTAAAAAAACAACAAAAAAACCGTAATGAATCGTAAATAATTTAAAAATTATGTCTTAAATAAATTACATTAAATTATGGCTTAATGTAAATTAAGTCCCTAAACACCTAGAAGGGAATAAAACTTTTAGGCGAGAGGATAAAAACATCAATTTGGTGGAATTTTCTCTTGTCGGTATATCTCTATTGTATTTTTTTAAATTGTGTAAATAATCTTCTTTATTCCTTTGAAATATAATCTTCTATGTTTATTTATTTGCAATATGTATTATTTTGATTTTCAATCTCATTCTTCTAAATTAAAAATAGAGCGGTACATATTTTTCAGGTATTTGTAATTTTATTACCATTTTTGTTCAACCGACATATGTTACTTTCAAAATTATTCGGATTACGTATGTTCAGTTATATCTCTGGAATTTCTGGTAGTTCTAACTGTACATCGTTTCCAAAGATGAAGCCCTCTGCTGATAACTACTTTGTAATATATATCCTAAGTTAACGATAATGATATAAGATGTTTTATTTTATTTATTATTATTTTATTTTTGTTTTATACTGTGACATCCGGGACGAGGACCATATCCTTTATGCAATTCAGTATTGTTGCCGGTTCCCCTTTCAGAGAAGGTCATTTACCAGAACGCCGATGAGAACGGTAGAACACAGAACCGCCCTTTCTTTCACGGCCACTAATCCATTCGGGGCCGGACCCAAAAAGCCCATTAAACCTCTCCATCGAATTAGCCTCATTCGATGTAGGCTGGGTAGATCCCAGAAGTCCGAGCTGCTCCGTTCTCTCGGATAATTGCTTTCCGCACTTCACATCGACGTCAGTAGCTTCGTTTCTGCTGAATTATAACACTCTGGGAAATTTAGGAGTTCGGGAAGCGTACTATTGGTGAAGGAATTATATTTGCGAGTGTGGTGAAGATAAACACTAAAATTAAATTAACTTTGATGCATAAAGGGTAAGAACATAATTAGAAACATAACGTCTATAGTAGATGCTTTTTTTATAGGTAATCAAACAGCATCACTTTTGCAATACTCGGCGTAAAATTTTAAAAACTAAAAACTGATATTATTTTCAGATTCCTCATCTCAAAAAACATGTAGAAACTAAATTTAGTCGAAATCAAAAATAATTTTTTTTTTACCTTTAAAATTTTGTAGGATTTTAGAAGGCAAAGGGGCTGTCAATTTCTGAAAAAAATTTAAAAATTTGCGCTATCTCACATATTTCGCCACCGATTAAGACTAATAGTTTATTCCAAATTCGGAGATCGCAGGATTTCTCCGTACTGAAATATCTCAAGTTATAGCTGACCTCGGATTTTTTCATTCACATCAGTTTTTGTCCACTAAAATCTGCAGTAAATCCAATGTTATTTGCATGGATAAAAAGCTGAATGTATGTTGATTCTAGTGATGCTATTACTATTTTAATCGGCTAAACACAGCAGTAGTTATGGTCGTTAGAAATTGTTGATGAAATCTTAACTTCAAAATTTTAACCTCCTCGAAAGGGGTAAGGTAAAAAATCAATATTTTTCGATTTTGATAAAATTTCACATATAAAGGGTTTTATAGGGCGCTAAATCGAGATTAGAGGTCAGTTGTTCATGAAAAAAAGTTTCCACTGATTTACAGCGGATTTCCTTGGAATTTTGTCATTTTGAGCACCCTAAAGCCAGGTAGTGTCTTGAGCTTAACGAAAGCATTTTTACATCAAATAGCATACATAACTGCAATTAAACGTGAAAGAATTATTTCTATATCTTGACTGAGAGCTGAGAAAAAAAAAGAAGTGATTTTCATATTTTTTTTTTCTCGGATCCTAATGCCCATTGGCGGCTATAACTCTAGTTTTATGTAACCTACAACTATTATAGGTCCCTACTATCCCCACAAAAATCGGCATTCAAATCTGTTAGTTTTCACCTCCAAACGTCCCCTGGTGAGAGTATTTCGGTAAGATGTTTTACACATAAGATAATTTAGTTATAGATTTATTTTTTGTTGCATTTGTTTATTTTGTTGTTATTAGCTGTAGAAAAACGAAATCAGTCACTCTTATAAATTCGTATTGATTGATTTATTGACTTTTAATAGTTCCAGTTTCTCAATAATCCTCAACCGGGTGTTGGCAAAAAATGGATTATTTTTGTTATTACTAATTCTTTTCATGAAGTGAATAGTGATGGACGAAAAAAAAACAAACTTCATTTTGAGCGGATCTTCTCATAACATTATTTCACTTGGATATCACCAATCATACTTTAATTATTATTATGTTCTTTATTTATGTTTATAATAATCGCAACCTTAAATTATTTCAGAAGAATTTTTCAACGTGCACAAAAAAACAAGATACATTTTGAGCGGATCTTCTCATAATATTATTTCACATAGATATCCCCAATTATACTTTAATTATTATTACGTTTTTTATTTATGTTTAACCTTAAATTATTTCAGAAGAATATTTCACAGCGCACAGTGGTCAATTTGACTAATTTAGCGCAAAAAAATTCCAATTTTTAGACATACTGATTATGGCATGACAAGTAGACTAGTTGTAAAAGTAATGGCTAGAAAAACAGTACTTTAATGCTGTTGCTCAGTGTGTAGTGTTGTTATTTGGGTTTTTTACATCATGATGGATTCTTCAGAAGGTTTTTGTGAAGGTGTTTTTAACAAAGGTGTCTTCAGAAGGTGTTGTAACAAAAATAATCTGAAAGAAAAATCGTTTCTATTCTCGAATAATTTTTTAAAAACATATATCCACAAAAGTGTATATTACAACACTAAATTATGATTTATGGTAAAAAAGTAATATTTGTACGTCTGTGATAAAATTTTAATGGATATGTATTTATTCTACAACTAATTTACTTATATTCAATACAAAAATTATCTGCGTAAACTTGCATAAATATTTACACTATTGGTTTTTGTGCCGGGCGTTCCACTCATATAAAATACTCAAACCTAGTGGATATAATTCAAAAACAATTTTAACAGGAAAACAGTTTGCTAAAACACTTCATCACGACTTACTAAAGGGTATATTAATGAAGAAGAATAGAAGAGAAATTTGTAAGGCTATGTGTCAAATGTCGAAAACCAATGGCACGTAGCCTTAATCGAATACCTTGAACTCCAAAAGTCAGCATAGCTAAGCACGATCTTTTAAATCCCATTATTTATCGTCTGTCATGTTTCCCTTTAAAGAAGCCTTATTGAAGGTTCTGAAGGTAGCTCCAATTTAATAAGGTTCAACAGGGTTCAGTTAAAAAAAGTATTCTGTAGATTAACTAACATTTGCAGCTAAAAAGAAACTGAATATTACTATATACTGGATCACAAAATGCATACTCTTTGTTAACAAAGATGATGCTTCTTAAAAAGATCACTACGCTCCTGTAACTCCAATAGATGCATTGGGAATGATAATTAGTGCCAACTTTAGCAAACGCCAATAATTACTAATAGGGTAAATTACCACTCAAATTAACCAAATTTGCACTATGAGAAATTAAAAAAAATAAATGAAAAAATAAAATTCTCTGAAACACAATGTAAAGTTGCTTTCCAAATATCCTTGATTCCAAAAATAGCACTGGATAACCTTCCCCACAAAAAAGACTGTCATTTCCATTTGCGGCTGCAGGGGTGAATAAGGGTAAATTTAGGTAATTAATTATTTCGAATTAACATATATATTTTGGTGGTAGAGTTGTATATATATGCCGAATTATGTTTCACTTAGAAGCACAGAACGACAGTGATATGCAAGTTTTTTGATGAGTGTTTCTGGTGACTGAAACTCACTAAATATCGATATGAAAATATTCTCAATCGAATGAACAAGTCAATATACATAAGGCCAAACTCTCATTTACAATTCAATAAGTAATCTCATTTTTTTCTACCAATATTGCAAATTGGACCACTGTGCAGCGGTTTAATTTTTTTTTATTTACGTCGTAAAGAAAAATACGAAATGGTGTAATGAGAACCTTTACGTTTAGTATTATGTAACTATACGGAACCTACACAACTACAAGAAAGATGTGGTTTCTGATAAAATATTGCATTGTAAAGAATTTAGATGGTAAAGGTCTATCTGATTCGTAGTTTGAACAATACACTGTTTTTACACTTCACTATACTGAATTAAACTGTCAGTTACTGACGTTGGAACACTCAATTAAAACTCTTCAGTTCCCAATAGAATTCAATGAATGGTAGTGACCCCTTTTCATTCGGATACTTGCAGGACACTTGATACTGCTACTTTGCCTTCAATGGTATCGCATTTGACATTGAGCATCAAAGGGACTGCTAGAATACATCTACTGGCCACTGTATACTATCTAGCAGCTTCAAAAGGTATGATTCATCGTGCAATAAACAAGTCGCCCTTTGACCAATTCTATCATTTATCAAACCTCTCTAATTGTTGAACATTAATTGGATGAGTTTTTCTCTCATTGAAAATAGGACTGTTTCGAATCCTCTTTTCCAAACTTAGATCTCCTTTTCAGATTTTGCTTCGAAACTGCCCCTCTCTTTCCCTCCCCTCTTGAACAGCTATAGCCAAGGTGTAATTAAAAGAAAAAAGAAGGAACAGCCCTAAAAGACTGCGGTAATAGGATTAAAGGTATTTAACCCCAAGTCCTGATTAAGTGGTACCTTGTACTTCCAATGCCGACTTTCTGTTCCTAGGCCCCTGCTAAAGGTTTGAGACTAATTGTAAATTTAATTCCCCTCCGACTCGTGGAGATCGTAATTAATTTAAAACAGCCCTTTCCAGTTTTAGCTGATCTTTTACGAATCATCGATGCCATGGAACTTTCGAGCAATTAAGAAAATGTCTCCTGAAATGTTCTCTAAAAGCAGTTTCTTAGTTAGCGCTTGGCTTAATTATTTGAAACAGTTCTTTTTTTTAAGAATATATTTTTGTTACGAATATCGACTTGAATGGACTGAAAACTAATTATTACTACAATAATCATCAGAAACAAGTGAAATATTCTGACAAACAGTCAGAAAATAATGAAAACATTTCACCAATGCTTTATACTCCTCTCGTATCAAACCCTTCCTGAAATCCTCAATGCTTTCTATGTCACAAATAATTTGAATGGCATATATGATGCTGATTTTTTTTTTATTAGACACCTTATAATTCCGATATGAACTCCTTACCCATGTTTCTAAATATAAGAAGGTTTCAGAATATTCTTTTTGAGAGCTATGGAAAGCTTAAAATTTTTTTTTTTTGTAAACAACTGGCATTTAAGTAATAACTTGGAAGAATGATTTTGTACATTTATTCACTTGAATTATTTTTGTTATTTCAGAAAATTTTAGCAAATAGATTTTTAGGAAATGCTGACCACAATATAACTATTGTATAACTATTTTGACCATTAGTCAAAAACAACGCTATAGGGTAATCAAATCAGATTTGAATGACAAAAGATTAGATAAAAGTTTTATAAAACTATTTAAATCTTAAATTTATATTATTTAAAATATTATATTGTTTAGAAATTTATAAAATATAAAAATAAAAAAAAAATTAAGTGCGATGGCCGGGAATCGAACCCGGATCAACTGCTTGGAAGGCAACTATGCTCACCATTACACCACCATCGCAGATGTTGAAAGTAGCCATACTGTAAATACTTACATTCTTTGAAAAAAAAAAACTTTTATTTATAATACATATTACTAAAATATATATATATGTTTAGTAAGGTTCTTGAGGTTCAGTCAATAAACAAAAACAACTATTTGGGCGACGTTTCGAGACTATTGTTTTCATAATCATGCCCTACAGTGAAAAAACAGGTTACAATGAAATTATATAGTTTATACAAGTTATTTCAAAACATAAAGTTAGCTACAGTACAAGTATATAACAGCATGTGTTAGAATAATAAAAATATATATAATTACAGAATGAATTAGTATGAAGCTACTTACAATGTTACTAGTGGATATGGAATAGACTAACAAATTCTAGTACACAACTAACCTCGGGAAATTTTGAACTGACAGTTACAAAGGTTGTGGGAAAATCCCTATTTCTTAAAAATTAAGTAAAAAGGACTGGGTGGTATTCCCAAAGATGCAGGTACAAAAATATTTCAGTGTAATATACCAATAAATGGAAGAATGATTTATATGATGTATATAAATGTAAATGTGTATTATTGGTCTGAATGTATTTAGTTGGAATAACAGGTGCTAAGATTTAGAACGTCTTATTTTATGTTTATTGCACGATTTTTAAATTTTTATATGGTTATTATTTCTTTAATATTTCTTTTAAAATTATTTTGTTCATGGTAAATAATTTTGGGGGAATCAAATTTAAAAGAATGTTTTGTTTGCCTGTAATGTGTGGTGAGAGCTGTTTGGTCAGGTTTGTTCGGGTTTTTATTTATAGACATGCAACTGTATTTATGTTGATAAACTCGTCGTTTAAGATATTGTTCCGATGTACCAAAATAAGACTTGCCAAACTATCTTCATACGGAATTTCATAAACAATATTGGACTGTAACTCTAACTTATCCGTATCTTTGGTTTTGGTGAATAATTGATCAATAATGCAGGTATTTTGAATGTGACAGTGTAGTCAGTTTTATGGTTATTTATGATTGTTTTCCTGATCCTTTCTGATAGTGTTTGTATATATGGGATGGTATAATATATTTTATTATTATTTTCTTGTTGTTTCTGTTGAGTATTTGTTTGTTTTAGTAAGTTACAAATGAGTTCAAGGGGGTATCCATTTATTAAAAGAAGATCTACTATTTTATTTTCCACGGTTTGTTTTTATTTTTCTGTAGATAACTTTATTGCACGGTTTATTACATTTTTTTGCGGTGTTGATTTTATAACTTTTGGGGCATTGACTAGTATAATGTAAATATCTTCCGGAATGTATTGGTTTTTCCACCATTCTGTATCTATTATTCCATTAGGGTTTCGAATTAAAAGTAGATCTAAAAACGGTAATTTTTTTTTTTTTTTTTTAATGAAAAATGAACTTTATTCTGGGACAGACTGTCCCCTTAGAATAATTAAAGTGCACAATAAAAGGTACAATTGTCTGGCTGAGATTAGTTAAATCAGCAGATCAGTAGTATAACTAAATTAGGAGAAAAGTAGAAATGAGAAATAAAAAATAAATTAAAATTAAAATTAAAATTAAAGTTGATAAAAAAAGAAAAAATTAAAAATACATAAATAGATAGAAAATAAAAAATAAAATTAATAAAAACAATCAACTGTAAACATTTTAGAACACTTATTTACAATTTTGTGGAAGACTGAAAATCGAGGAGATGGATAAATAAAAGATGTTGAAAGGAAGTTAAGGATGAGGCTTTGCGAATATGGATAGGTAAGGAATTCCAAAAAGAGGTAGCACGGATAACAAAGGATTTTTCAAAGGAGGCAGTTCTATGTGAGGGGGGTATATAGGTTGGAAGGTTGGGATCTTGTATTCAGGTGGTGAATGGAGGAACGTAGGACATAGGAAGGTTTATTGGTTTTTAATGACTGGAATAAGAAAGTGCCGAGGAAGTATTGCCGTCGAAAATCGGGGAAAAGCCACCCTAGCTCTTTGTACCGGTTAGATACGTGAGACCGTCTGCCGACCCCAAAGATAAATCTTATGAAACAATTCATTAGTCTCCTCAGTCGCATCTCTAGCTCAACAGACAGTCCCCCGTACACCAAGCACCCGTAATCAGAGTGGGGAAAAATAAGAGAGGATACCAGAAGTTGGCGGGTACTTCGGGGAAAGGAGTCACGATGTCTTTGGAGCTGTTTGAGGACCATGATGGATTTTCTGGTTATTTGGGAAATGTGGTTATTCCAAGATAAGTGTTGATCAAAGGAGATTCCGAGGTTTTTGATGGAAGTTTGAAATTGAATTGTACGGTTGTTGAGGTAGAGTAATGGATAGTAAGGAAGGGAATTAAGGGTAGGTTTTGAACCGATAAGGATAGCCTTGCTTTTCTCTGGATTCAGGCGTAGCTTATTTTTCACTGCCCATTTGCAGATGTTCTCAATATCATCCTGAATCTTACGAGATGCTTCTAACATATCTGAAGGATGGAAGGATAGGTAGATTTGGAGGTCGTCGGCATACAAATGATACTGGGAGTGGCGTATAGCTTGGGGTAGGTCATTAATAAAAACAGAGAAGAGGATAGGTGACAGGGAGGATCCTTGAGGAACACCTCTTTCTAAAGGTAGTGAGGATGAGGGAGGTTTGTTGGGAATGATAACTGTTTGGGACCGGTGAGACAAGAAGGAGCGAAACCAGCTTAAAGCACTGTTGGATAGGGAAAGGTTATGTAATTTGGAGAGGAGAATTGCATGATCAACGCAATCAAACGCTTTTGAAAAATCGAATAGGACAAGGATTGCTATTTGCTGTTGGTCCATGGAGGAATGGAGGTCTTGGGTTATCTTTAATAGGGCAGATTGAGTGGAGTATCCTGAACGGAAGCCTGATTGGAGAGGAGTGAGGAGATCTTTGTGCTCAAGATAGGTAGAGAGTTGTGAATGGACTAATCTTTCCAGTGGTTTTAATAAGTTTGACAGAAGGGAAATAGGCCTAAAATGGGAAGCTAAAGAGGGGGAGGGGTTTTATTAAGCGGGCGCACAAGGACATTTTTCCAGGCAGAGGGAAAAGTGGAGTTTTGTAGGGAAAAGTTGTAAATGTGTAGAAGGGCGGGAAGAATGGCAGGAAGACTGAGTTTAATAATTTTTACCGGGATTTGATCAACACCACAATCATTGGTTCGGGATTTGAGTACGGAAGTGATTAGGTCATTGGGAAGAACGTGAAGAAAATAGAAATTATCGGGATTGAATGGGGTTTGAGGAATGGGGTGTGTTGGGGGAAAGTGATTAATTTGTGGCTCGTTAGGAAGGGGGTTAGCGAAAAAATAGTTAAGTTCATCAGGAGAAATAGGGAAGTTGGTACAGGGAGTGGAGCCGGCAATAGAAAATTTTCTTAGGATTTTCCACTTAGACTTAGGATCAGGAGCTTGGGATAGGATAATATTGAAATACTGTGCCTTGGCACGTCGCAATGAAGACTGAGCAAGGTTTCGGAGATGTTTGAAAGTGGAGTAGTCCTCTGGAATTCGAGTTCGCTTGAAGCGCCTCCTAGCAGCGTCTCTTCTCTTCATCAATCCTCTAATTTCTGGGCTAATCCAGGGAGCAGGGGACCGTCGGAAAATGGATGTCTTAAGTGGTGCTATGTGATTGAGGAGTGAAAGGAGATTTGAAGAGAGGCATTCAACCATCTCATCGATGGAGTGGGAAGAAAATACGGGCTCTAAGGAATGGGATAACGTGTCAAGTAAAGGATCTATGCTTTCAGGAGTTAATGAGTCGAGATTTCGCCAGGAAATTTGCTTAGGGAAAAAGATGGGTGTGGGAATGTTATAGGATATCTGAATGAGATCATGGTGAGACAGAAATGGCATTGGATTTTGGGAAGACGAGAGTAAATTCTTAGGTGAGTCTATGATTATGAGGTCTAGTAATGTATCCGTAAACTGGGTATGATGGGTCGGTTGAAAAGGAACAATGAATAGGTTAAGGGAGTAAATCAATTCTAGTAAGTATGTCCTGTCAGGAGAGTCAGAAAGCAGATTAGTGTTAAAGTCACCTGCTATGATTATATTATTGTACAATGGTACGTATGTCAGGAAAGAGGATTCAAATGTTGGATCGAATTTAACTTGAGGAGGGCGGTAGACTATGACGTAAAGGAGTAAGGATGAGTTTAAGGATATTTCTGTGAATATATATTCTATATATAATATATATATATATATATTCTATATAATTCCATTATCATACTCAAATTCCATAGTAAAATTTAGTCTTTTTGAAAATTTATTAAATTCGGCTAACATTATTTCATGTTTATTGTCTTCTGTAGGTATAGCAGTTAAGAGATCATCTACATATTTGAATAGAAATGGAATGTAGAAGGGGATTTTGGGGATAACTGAATCTAGGAGGTCCTCTAAGTATATGTCTGCTAAAATGGGCTTTACACAAAAATGCAACCTTCAAAAAAGATTATAGAAAGAGCAAAGGTGGAACGGAATCACGAATTTTAAAAATTTTGAATTTTGTTGATATTTTTTTTCTTTACAACTGTATAGGATATAATATAATAATACATCTAGTCATTTTTTTTTTTTTTTAGGTTTATATACCATCTATTTTTCAGATTCCTTAGAGAATCATCAGAAATAAAAAAGAAGCAATTTAAGAGATTAGTGGATTTGAGTGGTTATGAATTTTAATATGAAAATATATGTATACATATATGAAGGTTTGGGCTAAATCATGTTGACACCTAGGTCAGTAAGTAAGGATTTGTAGGAAACGGATTGAGTAGCAGGTGCTCATGATATAACACTCTAGATTTTAGATTAAATGGTTTATATGTTTCAGATTTTCGAATGCTTTACAGTCTCAAGGTTTTGATTTATGGTTATTAATTATTAAAGGTATAGTCTTCCAGAAAAAAAGGTAAATAACTTTAGGATCGGAACTGTAACTGAAACAGGCTGAATACGTTATCGAATAAGGAACAGTGGTATAGGGAACTATTTTATAGATTAATAGGCTTCCCGGTTGAATAAATTTGGACTGCATGAGCGACATCTAATTGGTAGTTCTTTTTACGGAACCGTTCACTTATTCTCTGTTGGGGGGAGGTAGCCCCATTTTTATCATATTTTCAGGTAATAATTAATATGCTACAGCCAAAAAGGTTAAATATTTTTTTCTCCGGATCCAGGCCCAAAATTAGCCCGTACCCACAGTTGGTGGTTGTAGTCCCTCAGTGTCAGAGGGGTTGAAGCGGTCCCTGAGTTATACCTACAGTCATTTGTCATAGGGGAGCTTAACCCCCCTTACAAATTGTACTCGTGCTAACCTAATCTTGCTTGTAGATCACCGGAGACCCCCCTTTGGGATAAATATGTTAAGGCATAAATTGATATGTCTACTTTGAAATACCTAAAATGAACAAAAACCAAAATACATTGGTTCTCAAGTTTACGAGAAAAGTTTTAAGTTTAGATTTGTATGAGACTTGTTTATTTGTTTGTAACTCTTTGTTTTTCAGAAGTTCATAAAGTTTTTTTACACAGAATATTAGATAGGAATAAGGTCGTTGTTCTTTCAATACAAGCAAATAACATAATTAAAGAATACAACAAGCACAATGAAATAGATCTGCCGAAATGAAAGTCAAAAAATCTTTTCTTTTTTTTTTAAATATTACTAATTTTTATGAATTAAAATATAATTTTATTTATATCTACGGCTAAGCAACAACATGCTATAAGTCATATTTCAGCCAAAATTTTAACAAATTAGTTAGACCTTCTCCTTCACATTAGATTTCGCACTGAATCCACTCCCGACGCCTGATTTAGTAGACGATCAAAGGCAACACTTCCACTGCCAGTTTTGTCAACTGGCCACAAAAGAAATATTTTGTCCATCTGCTACTTAGTTGTTTTCCATGTGATAACCCGGCGAAATGCATTCACTCATATATTTCTCATTTATTCTAGTATAAATTAAAGCAGTACACCCCCTTCTCTGTTTTATTCGGATGATGATATTATAAATACAGGTTAATGATAAAATATCTGTTTTATGTGTCTCCTGTAAAGTTAGGAAAATGACTTAGAGCATGTGGTTGTTTATGCGACGATTTATGCAAAACTTTGGTTGATTTTTATCCTCCTGCATATTGCTTTAAAATTAGAATTCATTTCAATCAAAGTAAAAATTTATATGATAGTAAAAAAAAAATCCAGCGTATATTACATATTTATAACTACATAGTTTTCAACTAGTTTTGTTGTGAATGTATTTTTGTAATTGTGAATGCATACCTTACTAATTTTTAAGTAATAAGTGTTATGCTAAAAAATGATCAAATAAGGCTCATTTGCGTAATTTAGATTTATGCATAAAATAAATGATCAAAAATATTCCTTTTTTTTTTATTCCATAACGAACAAAAGGAAAATAAACAAAACATAAAACACAAAAATAATCATTATTCATAAATTAATAGAAGATATAATATGGATTAATAAGTGAATTTTCTTAAATCAGTTTCAATGTTTCATTCTTCATTTGATGATATTTCTATTTATTTCTATTGGAATTGTTTTATTTAAAAACAAGTTTTGAATGTTAAAAACTCATTATCATCTTTAAAACATGCAAATTTTCAAAACATGAGCACTTCGTTACATATATTAATGTTTTTTTTATTTTTTATATAAGACAAAACATTAAATATAACCTACATTTCTCTACCTCCCCCCCC
The DNA here is from genome assembly GCA_003667255.2 of Euschistus heros. NCBI lineage: Eukaryota > Metazoa > Arthropoda > Insecta > Hemiptera > Pentatomidae > Euschistus > Euschistus heros. The sequence continues at coordinate 777,468 of RCWM02000116.1, forward strand.
CCATCTACTTTTGATATCCTCCAAAGTTCCGATTTGCCTCTGTAGGTGAGTACCAATATATTTGATTCCTTGTCCTACATTTTGAAAAAAAATTTAATCTATTAAATGTATGTAACAAAATGCTGATGTTTTGAAAATGCTGTATGTTTTAGAATTGATGGTGGACGTTTAACATTCTAAACTAGTTTTCAAATAAAACACTTTCAATAGAATTGGCTATTAATTCATCAACCTTAATTGAATTAAACCATCTATACCATCATACGTGCCTCAAGTGGGTTTTTTTCGAGTTTAGTATTATTCCAAATACTTAAGATTGTATCATAACTTCTGATTTTATACCGGATCATTAAGTAATTGTAAAGTAATTTAAGTAATCTAATATCTGTTTCATTTTGAATAATGTTTGTGACATGAACTGCAAACAATGAAATATTCCAAGGTTGTGGATCATACGACAGAACAAGTTGAAGGATATACCGAATCCAATAACGGCGGATACGCAGGAGGCCTGTTTGCCTTCCTAGATGAATATGGCAGCTTCCCTCTGGCTCAATCAGACTGGATTGACCAATCCCCCCTCAATTTCTCATCCAATGCAAGCTGGTGGAGAGTTCAGCAGTGCTGCTAATAGCAACAGAAGCTGGCCTAATTTCTTTATAACAAAAATAATGTTCTATATAGTTATATATGTTTATAAAGTTTTGATTGGTTTCATATCAGTACCTCATTGGTGGCATTGGTTGAATAAACCGTGAATTTTTCATTTTAATTTTCTAAATGTTTAAATTTCTAAAGTAGCTGGATTGAATGAAGAATCGTTATTGATAAGAATATCAAAACTTAGCTTTTTCTCACCTTCTTCTATCTAGTCCTTATAAATTGATGTTATATTAAGCCCCAAAAAAAACTTGTCCAAGCAAGGTAGATTGCTTGGGTTATATATGGATAGATAACTGGGTATACAGAGACCACGAAGGACAAACCAGATTTTATGCTCCATATATAAAGATCCTGACCTATTCAGATATTTGCATTTTGACAGGTTTATTTAGGCTGGTATTTAGGAAGGACAAATGAAAAAGAAATACTAAATGTAATTTAATACTGAGCAACACCTTGAAAAAAGCGACCTAAGCTGGCTTGGAGAGATATACTTAATAATGTAGAATTTAATATGGACTTCTAAATTTCACTTGATGTGAAGGACTGGGTATTAATTTTGAAAGACTGGTCAAAAGTATCAGGAGGAATTGTAGAGCCAATAAATACAAATTCCAATATAATCTTGAGGTATTGGGAAATGGATTCAGCCATTGAAAAATATCCTAAGAATCTGAGATGAAACTAGTTAAACGATCTAATCACATTAATTTAAATGTGATAAAATTATTCTCAATATATAAAATATAATCTCTCTCTCTCTGTCTGTCTCTCTCTCTCTCTCTCTCTCTCTCTCTCTCTCTCTCTCTCTCTCTCTCTCTCTCTCTCTCTCTCTCTCTCTCTCTCTCTCTCTCTCTCTCTCTCTCTCTCTCTCTCTCTCTCTCTCTCTCTCTCTCTCTCTCTCTCTCTCTCTCTCTCTCTCTCTCTCTCTCACTCACTTTCTCTCTCCCGACTTCTGGAAGCGAACCAGTTCATTGTATGATGTTCAATTGTTCGACTACTTTGTTCTATTTTCCTTACAAGAATAATCAGAACAAAAGAAAATATTTAGATAAGTTTGCAGGTTAACTGTATTCTATTCACGGGATGTCCGTAAAAGTTCTTCTTTACCTATAAAAATTCCTTACCAATGGAAGATAATTGAATGTTATTGGTAACAAGTTGTCGAATGATTGAACATATTTCTCTAGTTCACCGTTTCTGAGATATAATCGAAGAGCCCAAAAATGAGATCTTCTCGCCTCCCCCCTCACCCTATGCTTGACCCCTTGCGCCGAGGACTTTTAGTATATTTACCTACTAACTACCCCTAAAAAACTGTTAAGTCAAAAATTATCGCATATTTCATGCACTCTACAACAAATTTATTGACTATAAATATTTTATTTTATTCGCATCATTCTAGTGAGGACATGAAAACAATGTTGTGAAATAATTGTATTGTCATTGGTCCTTAATACGTGTGCAAATTTTTAAGTTAATCAGATTGCTGGGAACCAGGTCAAATTAATGAAAGCGTTTTAAAAAGATAAATAAATTTAATGAAGTCGTATGTATCTCTTGCCAAAACAAAATCTGGTTGGAGACTAGAGATGCCTAAGATGATGGTTTTTTAAATTTATGAATGTGTGCCATTTTTCACGAATATCGTCTTTTGGGAAGATGAAGGGTTACGCTTATTAAATACATATATTTTGCCAAGGAAAGTGAAAGGAAAGAAAACAGACATTTTTCAGCTCTTAGAAGGTGCTTTTCTCAGCCAACGCAATAAATACGCCGGGTGAGTTCTTCCAGAGGGCAATGACGTACGGCCCCTCTGACCTAGGTTATGACAACATTTATCTTGGCCTATCGAGTAGGCTTCCTCCCCGCTCTTCTTATCGACAAAGGAACACAGGATTCCAAGGATTTGATTTAGGAGGCAGCGCTGCTCGTGATGAACTCCAGGTCTTTTGTCTGCCAGCGAAGACATGACTTCCGTTTGTCTTCCGCTCGCGAGGAACTCATTTACTCCTTTGTCCCGGGGCTGCGCTGTCTCTAATGTATCGGAAACTCATTATCCACTGCGTTAGGGGTTTATTACTCCTAATGGTAGTGCATTTTTATCCACCTGAAAGGATGAGATATTCCATTGTTATCATCAAGGGCTTAGCACGTCTGGACTAAAATCCATTTATTCCTTTACTTTTTTCCTTTTTTTTTAGATGTGAGAATCCTTGCTTCTTTATGTAATAAACTTCCATTGTAAATTTTTCAAATAAATAATTTTGTATGTCGTATTTCTTTTGTAACTATTCATTGGTATTTACAAAGGTATACATTATATAAGTAAATTTAAGGAAAATAGTTACAATAGCGTGAAAAACTACTCACTAGTAACACTTCAATAATTGTTTTACATTGGGAGGTCTCTTGTTCATTTTTTTTTCCAAACTCCACGAATGATTAGCAGGAATTGTTGGGATACTAGTGAATTCGATTGGGTATGGAGTTTATTATGAATGGACAGCTATGTGATTTGGGCCAAATTAGCAGCATATGAATCCTCAAGATCTTTATGGATAGGTTTCTAGTGTTATAATAAGGAGCATTGATGATTTTACAAAGGATTTTGGATTGTAAGGATTAGATATGAGAACAATTTGAAGGTTTAGTGGAATCCCAAAGCTCAACTCCGTAAGTCCAAATGGGTCTAATTATTGTCATGTAAATAAGTCTTTTGTAATCCATTGTGAGCTTTGAACAGTTGTCTAGTAAATATTGGAGTATTCGGGAACGACGAATTGCTTCTTGTATGTGAGTCTAGCATGACAAATCAAAATTAAATTCAAAAGTACACACTTCGACACAGATTAAAGAACTTCTTGCGAATCCTTCTTTCCATTTATGAAAGGAAAAAAAGATTTCTGAAGATTTCAGCGTTGCTATCGCTATGTTCTTGGTTGTAGACATGGCGAAAACTACATAGTAATCGAATCAGCAAATTATGGTGGTTAAATAGTTTCTGATGTGATATGGAGAATTTAGGAGCAATGAGATTCCTCAGACAAAACAGAATCTACGAGATCTAGCTATGCTGTCAGTCACTAGAATCAAAAAGTGATATTTTCTGGTAACATTTCATGTATATATATTAAAAACCTAAAAGTTATAAATTCAGGTATTAATGTTAGGATTACATAATATAGACACATTCACTAAGAGGACATTAATTCAAACATTGAACTTCTTATTATTACAATGATTAGTTGAACCATTACTATTCCAAAGCATTAGTGACAAACCAAAAGATACCTCATTATTATTTGATTCTACTATTTACAGCAAGAAATGAATTTAAGCATTTACTAAATAAATTTTTATAGTATTAACATTATAGTAAAAACAATGCAACATAATATTAATGGTATAATATGGCAAAGTTAATAATATATAATATACAGAAGATTAAAAAGGTTTTCAAGATGTTGCCTGAATCAACCAATTAAATCTAACAATAAGTTCAAAAAAATTAATTTTCCTTATCTGTACCATCGCCCAGTCTTATTTCCATCATTATTTCCTACAACCTCAACTAACAACGGAAGTTCAAACCTATTATCAGGCTAGAAAGAAGTTGTTGAGGAAACCGGAATATCGAAAAAAAAAAAAAAAAAAAGACAAAAGAGTTCATTACTTTGTAACACAATATGGGGAGCAAATATAAACTTAATAAAAGCATAAAAGACGATTGATTGTACAAAAGTTTTCTTTATTTTAAATAAATATATTATTTACTACAGAAAATTCCATTGACTTCAGAGCTGTGCCATCTTTTGAAACACCTTAGTTTATTTTTACACCTGCCACATCCATCACACCTACAATGGGGTCGGTCTCACGTCCTCTGGTCATTTCCTCGGATCATGGGTCAAAGCTAGGCGGAATAAATGGAGTAAATAATCTGAAAAAGTAAAGAAATTTAATAAAATAATTTTTTAAGAATATTACGTATCAAGAAGTTACAGTATATTTATAATTATTTATTATTAACTATCCCTGAGTACTCATTTCCTTTTTATTTTCTCAACACCATTCTTTGAAATGATTATTTTAACTAATTCTAACTGTAGCACCCAACTTAAGCAAGTTAAAATTCATATAATTCAGTATTGCTGTGTAAAAAATATAATAATGTATTAATAGATCTCCAATAATAAATTAGTAGAACAAATATTAATAATAAAATAATAAAACCCTGTGAATAAACATTAATAAAACGATATTAATAAAGCAAAAATATCCTTCTTTCCCTAAAAAGCACTTCTATTGGTATTTTCATCAATTCATTAAACCTTTAACGGGCAAGCTGGGTATTTTTTAATGCATTTCTTTTTCTTTTTTTTCCTTTGAATGGCTATAGCCACGCTAACTCCCATTAGTGTATCCTGAAGTTCAAGATTTAATATTTTATTTTTTTTGTTTAAAGTAAAAAAGCAAAGTCATATATATATATATATATATATATATATATATATATATATATTTTCCTGTAAAGTATTATTGTATTATTAATTTTTAATTTAGTTTAATTTTAATTATTGTCATTATTATAATTTGTATTTATTCATTTTATGTTATATTGTATACTATAGGAAAAGGTGTTAATATGAGTACCCTCTTTTGTTATTTATTTAAAGTTACTTTTAACTTGAAAAATTCTAGATTATTATCTTTCATAAATAACTATAACAAGTTGCTTGAATACGAGAAGGCAAAAAAATAATTAACATCAATTATTTTATATTACTTTTAATTAAACGACGATTTACAAAAATCTTTCAAAAAATTGGATTGTAATTTGGATCCTCCTCAAAAGCGTTACAGTTATAGTTTAAAACAATTCGAAACGGTAGAGAGTTTATTTATTACAGTAAACTCCATAACCTTTCAAATTCACTAGAATCTCCACTTGCTTTCCTTTCTGTTCCCGATAACCCTACGAGGCGTCTGAAAAGAAGATGAGGAGGCCTTCAGACCTTCTAAGAGGTTGGCCAATACGTCCGTTCGGTTTTTGAGGATAAAACAAAACTGTGTATAATATACATAAAAATTATTTTAATCCACAATATATTCACCATTATTTAGTATAACTTGTTTCCATCTTTCGACCAATTGTATAATGCCACGTTCGTAAAACGTCTAAGGTATGTTGTAAAAACACTGATCTTACTGTTTTTCGATGTCCTGTTCGTTTTGGATTGCATTCCATTCAGTTTTGCAGTGACCGGATTATGGTAGTCACTTGGAGCTAGGTCTGATGGATACGGAGGTTGGGGCAAAAGGTCCCATCCAAAGGTTAATAATTTATTGCCAGTGACCGACTACGTGAGAAGCCTTGCGTTGTCTTCGTGGAAAAAAGCACCCTTTCGATTTGCTAGTTCTGGGCGCTTTTTTTTTTTTTTTTTTTTTTTTTTTTGCCTATAGCTCGTTTCAATTTTTATGGGCGACTAGACCGTGGAGCATCATTAATGTCATTAATTACCTGAACGAAATTTGGCAAACCAATTTTGATAAATGCGTTCAGTTCATCCTCATAAACAATGCAAAAATTTTTATTTGCCTCTGCACGGTTACCTTTTTTAAAAATAATACAGCAAAATATGTCGATAATGATTTTTTTCCACGATTTCAGTGCAATAGCAATCACAATACTAAGACAATGTAAATAAGAATTTGCAGAAATGTTTGTTGGCATATTAAAAACAGAGTGAACAATCCACCTTAAGGATTAATTCAGATAGGAAATGGAAAGTAATGATATAAAAATGAACAGAAAAACCGAAAGGACTTATTTGCCAAAGCATTACTGTAATAAACATTACACTATAACCATTAATATAACTATAATCATTACTAACCTTTTTAGAGCCGTTTACGGTCTTAACTAACCGTCGTAATGTTGGTCTGAATCCTGTTCAAGGTATCTGATGATTCGTGGTGTTGAAAACGAAGTACGGAACTATTTGTTTTCCATCTTCCATGAAACGTTGTTTGAAATATTGAATTTCATGAAAACTCCTTTTTATCGGACACCTTAAGAAAGTGGATGAAAAAAATCCGAAGCGATGGTATCGTACCGTGTGTAATATTCTCTTTATTCCTTAACCTAATCAAGGGTTAATAACCTTCATAGCCGAGGCCTATTATAAAGAAGAAAGTCTCGAAAGAAACTTCAAAGGATTCTTTTTCAATCTCATCTTTGTGGTTACTTCCTTTATCCTGCGGGCACAATTTGAGAGAAAGTGCCCATTTGCTGTGAGGAAGGTGGTAGAAAATTTTTCACTACGAAAAATGGAATATTAAAACAGTGAGCGTACGTCTACGTAAAAATTGATATTACGACATTTAGTATAGATGCTTTTTCGCAATCAATGAAAGGTATCTAATATATTAACCAAATCACACTTTTCAATATTCAGTGTTAGTGTTTTGTCATACGCCTGTAACATATATAGTTTTATAAGAGAGAAAGAAAGGAAAGAATTTGAAGATGTAGGACTAGAAGCGAAATGCATTGTCAACGAAAATACGCAAACATAATCTAATTGTCATGAAGCTGACCAAGGATTGTACTTATTACATTAAATTGCTGATATTCTGAATTTTTGTTTGTTTTAAAAATGAAAATGATTATTTAACATTTTAAACTAGTGGCAATCCTTACCTCAAATCAATTATGCCGGTTATTATTATTGAAATATGGCAACCGACTACAATTATTAGGTGGTTATATGGATAAATGTTTGTATCTCTTTTTTTAAATGTTTACATTATTAATTTCTCCTAACAACGATGTAATATAAAAAATAAATAATTAAAAAAACTTTTGTTTGTTGTTTGTTTAATATATTAGGGTCATATTTAGGTAATATAATATTTATTAAGGTCGGATTTAAAATTAAAAGTATAATTGTACAATACTTCTGCAATCGTATTGTTTTGTTGTAGGTATATGGCATAACCAACTGATGTGCTTAAACAATGTTTTCTCGTACTCGTTTATGGGTTCTGACATTTATATTTATTTCCCATGTATATCTCCTTCTTTTTTTTTTTTCAAAGTTCGTTTTCAAATGTATGATTATCAATAAGTCATTCACTTAAAAAAAAACATGGTCTCATATAAACTCTAACAATAATATAGAAATATATTTCTTAATTTTTCAATTGTAACAGCAAGTGGAATTTATATTCTATATTTGGTACAGCCAATCTGATTTAAATTACAAATACAACGTTATACTATACATGAATATTTATTAAATTATATTGTATATACTTTAAACACTACTCGTACTGAATACTTCAGGATATTAATGTGATTTTAGAATGATCATAATTATTCTATTTTTTTAGAATAATGAGTAGTCATTTTTTGAGTAATCCAGTAGACAAATTAATATTTAGAAAAAAAGAAAAAAAATACGCGCATTTAGCAAGTTGTAGTATTTGGCAGTATTGGGATGGGAATGTATAGTGGTATGGGTGGATTTTCGATTGGAGGTTAACAGGGCCGGATAAAGGATGTGTAAAAAAATATATATATGTTAGAAATAACTGTTACAAATAGATAATAACCACTTTTCTTTTTCTCATTATTATTATTTTACAGCATCAGTGTACTCTAGGTACTGCCGTACTTCGAAAATGAATTGAAAATCTTTACAGATGGTATAAAAAATCAATTATCACTGAATAGGACACTCTTTTTGGAAAAGAAACTGAGAAATTAATAAATGAAAAAAAAAAAAAAATCAAATATCCCATGGATTTCATTAAAGTTCTACATTTGTTATTACAGGGCTAATCGTGAATAGTATTTATTATTTATGTTGATATTAAAGTTTTTGATTGGAGGCTCCCTAGCTGGTTGGAAGAAAAATTAGTAATATATATATATATATATATATATTATGAATTTACATTTTAAATATTTCAATGACGTTTCAGTGTTATTCTTGTTTATTTTATAGTTTTAGTTAATATAGATAACGACATCGAACCACTGCGCCACCGAATTCGTAAAATATAAATTATTTTTTTTTTTTTTAATATTTTGTCATTTCCTATTCCCTAAAGTGAGAAATTTTCATTGGGCATATTGTGTGAATGTATTTGTTGTCATCTATAATAACTATTACCTTATGGTAAGGCAGATTATAATGTTAATTCAATGAAACACTTACACAACCTTTAATAAAATTATGGAAGTTTATCAGAAATTAACCACATAACCTCCAACATATATTGAGTGTTTTAAATATTGATATCAAGTTATTCATATTTTCTAATGTGAGAAAATTTATCAGAAGTTACTACCATTACTTTTAGTATTGTTTTAGTGTTTTCTATCTTGGTATATAAAGGTATTTTGAGTGGAGCAGTGGTTGTTTGAATTTCGTTACCTTAATTTATTTTACAACATAAATAGGAATACATTTATTTAAAATGTTCAAAATTTAAATGGAGTCTATTATGAATTAAATAGTATACAGTAGGTACATATACTTAGATATCAATATTACGGGGTCGACAATTAAAGAAGTAACTATCCCGAAATTCTGAAACTTAATTTATTCCTTGTTGATGATGGTTTGCTCTGAACTAGAAAATAATCGCTCTGCTGGGTCTGAAGTGACAACAGTAGTAGCTTCCTTTGCAACTTACATAAAATTGGTAAAGTGGCACTAAGAGTATAAAAAATTAAGAACTTTCCCTTATTTAAACCACTTTTATAAGGCTTTGTTACTTTTTTTTTTTTTTTTTTTTTTTTTTTTTTTTTTTTTTTTTTTTTTTTTTTTTTTTTTTTTTTTTTTTTTTTTTTTTTTTTTTAATAATATATAGTTGTATGTTGTATTTTTTTCATGCAGAGAAAACGATTTATCGTAAGGTACGTATCGACAACCCATCCCTAAGAAGGAGAAATAAATTATGGCAGAACCGAATAGAGGTGCTATCAAATTATGCCAATTGCCGCGGATAGAGACAGTAGAGATATCTCTACAAATCCTCACCTTTGTAGCTACTGTTTCTATTTCAAAGCTCCCGGGGCAAAGAGAGTCCAATAAAACTGCCACTCAAGGCCAATATACTTTCTGCAAGACGTCACCTTGAGGTAATAGCCCCGACAGGCTTCCTATCTAAATCCCAGGGGATACTTCCTTTTTAGGGGGCGCCGTCTGACCCCTCCAAACTGAAACAAGGTTCATTTTAATGTTATTTAGTGGAAAAGCATATGAAAGGTAACTGAAATAACTAATCCAAAATTATACAACATTATATGACTTGAAACATTAAGCGAAGCCACCACACATTTTTGTTTATTTCATTCACATGCACACACATGTTTAAATTTAGTTCTTTATTCATAATTTAATTGAAATAAAGTTTCATAAGAGAAAAAAAACTTAATTTTTTAAATCTAAAATACGTGTGTGGATTGATGACTAAATCGCTAACAAAGAATAGTTTCATTGGAAAACGGTCATTTTCCATCCGTTTCACATGGCCGCGCCAATTCAACCTTGCCTTTTCATAAAGTTCACAATATTTGTCTGGCCCTACGATGTGTTTAACTCCTCATTAGTCTCCTACTCATTCCCAACTCTCCCTTGGAGTAGTTAGGTCCATATATTTTCCAAATAACTTTCCTTTCCCAAGTGCCTTCTTTCCATTTTTCTTGTTAAGACACAGGTTTCGCTTCCATAGGTGACAACTGGACGTACGATTGTTGCATAATTTTTAATAATACGAAAAAAAAAATGTTACATATACTACTTAATAGGTATATGTTTTAATATCACTCATTATGTCTGAATGTTAAATTCTAGCTAAGTCAATATATTTTCTTACTCAGCTTTTTTTTTTATTAACTCTTAGGGATGTTACAGTCGCGGTTCCGCAAAAGGAGCCCCACCTTATTATAGACTGAAAGGGCCCGGTCTGTCTGTATGTAGGGCCCAAGTACCTGCCCTTTTGTACTTTCCCCTTCAGCCCCTTGCAGATAAGCTGAATACAGATTTGCAACTTCTTCCTCGGTACTCCACTTTAGGAAGACAGTGATGAGTTCTATTTTATTAATAATTCTTCTAGAAAACATTTTTATTATTTATAATTTATTTACCAATAACCATACGATCAACTAATAATAAGGTGATTTTCCATTTTCAATGTTTTTATTCGGAGAGAACACTACTGAAAATGTTTAATAAATAACATTCCAAAGTATATAATTTATATTTTAAAATTCCAATTTTTACTAATTTATCCGATTGCTTATTTGATTATCATTTGTTTTTCATAACTACAAAAGTTTAGTTGACTTCCTTATGCTAACTCAGGTTGATCCGTAGGTTTTTTATTTCATTCTTTTTTATGCAATTGTATTCAATCGGTATGTATATGAATGTAACCAGGGTTCTGTCGAAGAACAATCCAGATTGTGCAATGAGTGCCAAGAAAATAATATTGTTTTTATTTTGGGTAGGAGAATAATAAACTACGAAGAAAGAAAGAATTTTTAACAATTTCAGGAAATGTGGTTTATGACATTTTATTAATATAATAATAATCATTATTATAATATAATAATTGCTAAAGTACAGTCCCATAAAGTGGACAGGAAAGTTGCCGGGTTTGTGAATTGCTGACTTACTGGAAATAAGGGTCAAAATTGATAACTAAGAAATTATATACATTGTCTATTTTTTTTTTTACTGCTTACATATACGTACTAAATTTACATAAACATAACATTAAAACAATTGTAAATAAATTTGACTTGATCAAGAAAATAAGTGACCGATTTAAAAAATAAAAATTCATAATACCAATTTGCTTTTTACACAGAAACCAGTCCCTTACTGCTCAAAATATCGATTAGTGCATTCAACTGATTTATACCTTCACTCTTATATCATTCTCTTCATTTTTGTATTTAACCATCTTCAAGATATTATTACCTGAAAGAATGTGTTCATTGTCAACCTACTCCATCCGATCTGCTCCATCAACATATATAAAATCTTCAAAACTTTTCTTCTGTAAATTGACTAGATATAGGTGAACGAATTGCCAGAATGTTTATGTTGTTTCTTATAACCAATATTATCTGCTCCAATTTGTCCCATAGCGCAGAAATTCATCCGATCATTTCTTGTACCTCATGAGTCACATTAATAGAGGAACAGTTTGAAACGATACCTCGGAGGGTTCTGAACTTAGACGAAAATAATTTATCTTATTTTCGCTAGTTTGCCGAGAAATCCAGACTGCCGAGTTATCGGATACTTAGTTTTCGAGACTGTACTGTATTATTATTATTATTTTTATAATAAACCATTGAATGGGCTCAAGAGAGCGAAAAATCGCTGTTTAGTGAGCTGATGTTTGCAATTGACAGAATAGGGATTATGGTGATGAAGAATGGCCCACCATAGCAGAGGCCTAAACTAGAACGAACACCCAGATGGTGCAATAAAGATGGTCTAAGGAAAATAAAATCGGAGGAAGGCTTGTCGAAGCAAAAACGGCAACAATAAAATATCAACGCTTTCTTTATTGGTCTCTTAAAGCAACGCTTTAGTGCCGCCCCATCATGACTCTCTCTTCCCCTCCCCCAGCCTAAATAAATTCTCTAGGATTTAACCATTTAATTACTTTTACTGCTATAATAATGGCCATTTTATGACTCTTTCCAAATTTTATTTCCTTCAGAATATTTTGGGCCGCTTAGTGCAGTAACTATATCAAAAGAAAGTCACTAATAAAAAGAAACTTTCAAATAAAGATATAAATATTAAATTATAGTTTTAATGGTGTTATAAAACTTAAAGTATTAAACTTAAAGAACTTAAAGTCTGATTTAGAACCCAAAAAAGAAATAGCGTTTCCTGTTCGATTTTTGTTATAGTTTGAATTCTACAAGGAATGCGAGAGGCGAGGCATGGATAGTTGTTTGGACACTCTTATATAATGTCTATGCTCCGATAAATATTTCTGTCTGAACAATAAAAACCGTCAACAGTTCTATACTATTTGACAACTTTCTGTTTTAGACTGATTTTTTCTATTTCATTTCCAGGAGGTTTATGGTTTAATTAACTTATTTGGCCAAGCTCAAACTCAAAATCACAGCTTTTCCAAGTAAAATTCCAAATACAACTTTTCCTGGTATTATCAAAATACTAAAATTAAACATCATTATGAGTGTGCTAATATTTGCCTATATTTAATGAGACTGCCAACGGAGAGGACGTGTTCTTTTGTATTTATTCAGATCAGAGATTTTAACTTTATTTATTATTAAAGTTCTCTGTATAATTTTAATTACTGCGGCGATAGAAGCTCATTCTGCTTACTTTTGACATTAATTGGGATTATGAATATGTATTTAGTTATAAAATAATATATTGAATTTATTCAGCTTAATTATTTGATCAACATATATTTCTTTCAATATTAACTATTGTAATTCTATAAAATGAGGACCAGTTTAAATACAAGGTTCTTACTAACGTCTTTACTTTCTCGTTCCTCTTTCCTGCACTTCCGATATGTTAATAAAATTTGAGTATAGTGAATAAAAATAAATAGTATGATAAAGAGAATGTGATGATAATAACATGTCAAAAACTGCTATAACATCTGCTTATAAGTATCACTCCAATGTAACTTCTATAACATAGAAGTTCAATATCTTGCCACAATCTTTTCCGACGCCTGTGAGGATTATCAGGAAAAGAGCTTTAGAACTTTAAAAAAGAAACCATTACACCTTTACTTTGAGACAAGCTTCAAAGGGTGAGTGAATCCAAATTTAGAAGTAACAAATAATTTCCAGCTTAATTCATCTAGTACTAAACAGGAACACTTTCAACATTTAGTTGAGTTAAGGGCTTTTGAATATTATTGTCAATTTGAAAAGTCAGTGGGGCTGCTAACAGCGTAGAAGCGAAACAACTGAAACTACAACTTTTTAGTGAGGCATTCCACTATTTCAGTTTGTATATTTAAAAAAATATATATATATATAATATATATATATATATATATATATATATATATATATATTATTTTATTTTAGAAGAGAAAAGATTTGACCCGGTCGGGATTCGAACCCAAGTTTCCACCTCTCTAGCGTGGCGCCTTATCCAACTAGGCCACCGGGGTCGTATCCGAACCAGGCAAATCTTCTCTCTTCAGTGATCCATAACCCCCGGGCACTCGCAAATCGCGATGTGATTCCGGGGATGAATGTTCATATTGAACATTACATTTAACTAGGATCTATTGACAATCCGTCACCGGTATATATATATATATATATATATATATATATATATACGTAATTTTTCTTGATATAAATGCCCGGGGGTTATGGATCACTGAAGAGAGAAGATTTGCCTGGTTCGGATACGACCCCGGTGGCCTAGTTGGATAAGGCGCCACGCTAGAGAGGTGGAAACTTGGGTTCGTTCGAATCCCGACCGGGTCAAATCTTTTCTCTTCAAAAATAAAATAATATATTTAATAATATTGATTTATATCAAGAAAAATTACATATATATATATATACCGGTAACGGATTGTCAATAGATCCTAGTTAAATGTAATGTTCAATATGAACATTCATCCCCGGAATCACATCGCGATTTGCGAGTGCCCGGGGGTTATGGATCACTGAAGAGAGAAGATTTGCCTGGTTCGGATACGACCCCGGTGGCCTAGTTGGATAAGGCGCCACGCTAGAGATGTGGAAACTTGGGTTCGAATCCCGACCGGGTCAAATCTTTTCTCTTCAAAAATAAAATAATATATTTAATAATATTGATTTATATCAAGAAAAATTACATATATATATATATATATATATATATATATATATATATATATATATAATTGTTTTTTTATTTATTTAAAGTTATAAAGAATAGAAGTAACGACGACTAAACTTCGATGTTTTATATATAAAATATTGTTCACAGGAATATTGCGTACAAGTACACAATTTAATAAAGATTGTATACAGTAAAATTCACTACAAATAAATGAAATATCTTCAAATACTTTTTGTAAATGAAACAAAAAAAATGTATAGTGTTTTGAGCAGTATTGCGTTTAAAAATTTTTTTTTGAAGTGCATACTATAAAATATTTCATACTCTCATTTTCTGTTAACTTTACATAATAAAATTCATGATAACGCTTTTTCTTTTCATTTCTCATTACATCGTTTTCGTTACATGCTGCGCGATTCACTCTATGGAAATATTTGCATGTATATATAATAAAGCGTCCGTATAGAAGCTTCGCTTCAAAATATATTATTGCACACGGTTATAATGTTGTTCCATGTGAATCTGTACAACTGTCTAGCTGAAAATGTTTTAATTCTAGCATATGGTAGCTTTATTCCCAACCTTTTACGCAAAGTGGAAAAGAGAGAATAACCCCCCTCCTCTATCCCCCATCCCCCTACAACTCCTTCTTACTGGGAATGTCTCCTTCAGGAGAAGAGGATTCAGTAATTGAGTCAGATCCGGCTATCTCAGCTCCTGGCCCGCGGGTTATGCAAATACACGAATTATATTTTTCATTTCAGGTTCATTTATGCAAATTATTTCTGATTTCTCTTTTAGTTGTATGAATATTTATATTAGCATTTAACAAAAGTAATTAGAAACTGTAACCGACCTGAAACAGAGATTTGCATTGGGGCAGTTAGTGGGATTTACTAACGAAGCGTTGTTTCTATTTGCACACTAGACTCAATGCATATTATATGAGAAAGAATTTGTATTCAACATTTATTCGGATTATATTCAAATAATATGTATATATATATATATATATATATATATATATATATATATATATATATATATATATATATATATACCGTAAAAGGGGGCTACTTTGATATAGGTTTTACACATTTTGCACTGCAACGCGATCGCTTTTGTAGAGGTTTTAAATTTCCTTGGACCAAATGAGACAAATTAGCTTTAAATTCCCGCACAAGCGATTCCGCTTTCTTCAATACGAAGGAGGGTGGAGTCATTTTTGTCTGATTTTCACCTCAAAAACGCTTGTCTCGGAGTGTTCTTCAGTTTAACCCTTTTAATTAACAACTTGATGTTATTTAAAAATTATTTCCTATTTTTGGATTTTTTTTTTCTCCAAGTTTTGAGTCGAATGCCTGAATAATAAAATCACTTTTCAGCAAAATGCAATCATGAATCTTTCTTTTTGGTTCTTATAATTACTAGATATGTTGATATAACACAAAAAATAAAAATTACATTAGAAGTATACATTGCTTTAATAAACAAATAGCTGAGCCATTTTAATCATGTCTTTATTTCGTTAACAACTTGCAACTATAAAATAACGTAAACTTGATTTAAATAAAATAAAAACTTGATAAAAACAAAATAAACTTGGAAAACTTAAATATAATGAATAAAAAACACTAGAAACAAAGGAACTAAAAAGCATAGGAAGCTTGCAATTATCAATTAGTTAGGTAACATAATAAAAATATTAATATATATATATATATATATATATATATATATATATATATATATATATATATATATATAATGATAATAAGTACATAGTATGTATAAATAAAACACTTATTATAGTTACACTAGTCATATCTTGAATTTATAGCCCTAATGAAGATTTTCAACGTCGCCAGAAACATAAGCGCACAGTAAATTACTGTATTTTTTATAGAAATACACTTATTTAGGCAAAACTCCTCTTTATTTTTCTTCAATCAAGTAACATGTTTCGGGACTTTTGTCCCATCCTCAGACTTTAACAGTATTTGTTCATGGTGTTACCACACCGTGTCTGTCCTTTCACAATTCTAAAATAACAATACTTCTACCTAATTAATTATAATAATTAATTATATTATATTAATTATATTATACTAATAATTATATTTTAGAATTGTGAAAGGACAGACACGGTGTGATAACACCATGAACAAATACTGTTAAAGTCTGAGGATGGGACAAAAGTCCCGAATCATGTTACTTGATTGAAGAAAAATAAAGAGGAGTTTTGCCTAAATAAGTGTATTTCTATAATTGTTGGCTCCTTAATTGAAGAATTGTATTTATTATATTTTCTTTAACAACTATCGATAGGTTATGGCAAAACAGGTCCATAAATTCTAAAATAAATATTATTATAATTATTATATGGTTTAAATTAGTAATTAGTTCAAGGCTATTATTATATGTGAATGAATCTGCTTAAATGGTTTATATTTGATTACAAACAACTCTTATACGAGTTATATCCTCTTATATTTGGCCCAATAGAAAATAAAAATGAATCACAAAGTATGGTGCGGTGACAGAGATCACTTCTAGCTATATATTTTACATCGCATTACTTATCGTTTGTAAAAACCATTTGTGTACAAATAAGTCATAACCTGATTTTGATAACAGGCGATGAATAATGGACTTTGTAAGTCCAAGTTGATTTCCAAGTCCGCGGGACCCGACATCATTTATCTCTTTGTAGGCTAATAGAACTATAACTTGGGGGGGCCATAAATTTAACTTTTTTTCTACTACCCTTTTTTTTAAAAAAAATAACTTTAGAACTCATACAAAAGTAATTAAAAATCTGATGGCAATATTTTTTTTATCAGTTAATTCAAATGTTCAAGTACCACTGTTTAAATCAGAGATGAATGATATGATTTTCTGTCACTTATGTTGTTCATTGTTTGGGCTGCTAACGTCCTTATGTACTCTATTTCCCCCAACTATTCTAGCCAGAATGTGAAGAAGGAAACTCATTCCTTAAATCTGCTAGGAAATAAATATCAACTCGACAGGCTTAGCCACGGGCGATCTATTCTCAAATATTCTTATGTATTTTAAAATATTGATACATCGTGAAATTATATTGACATACATATGGAAATTTATTCGTTAACTAATTAGCAGTGTTGGCAAAAATTTAAGATCAATTTATCATTAAAAAAAATATTGTTAATTGTGATTGATAATCGTTATCATTTACCGTCAATTATATTTTATAATAACATATGTTTTGGTTTTGACTAGTTTAAAAAATAATGATATCGGGGACATTTTTTTATTCGAATATAAATTAAAATCACACGAATCAAAATAGTAAATAGAATTTTTAGTTACCAGCACACTTATGCGTTGAATATTTTAAATTAATTACATCGCATAACAAATCTTTTCTCAAATAAATAAGACATTCTGTGCGACCTATTTTTTATAAATTAATTTATAATTTATTCCCCTGCAGATGGAGGAAATAAAAGAATGCATCGGCAGTAAACTCTGCTTGTCGTAAGAGGCGACTAAAAGAGTAACTAGACAGGACTCCCAAGCCGTAGTGAAGGCAACCTGTCTAGGGGAGGATACCCTGAATTCAAACCGAGTCCACCTGGTAGGGGGTTGAGAAATGGGCCAGCACCCCGTATCTCGTAAAAACAACACCGCTTTTAGACCTAAACAAAAGAAAAGCCGGAAGGATCAAATGGTAAACGACTAAGGCTTCGGAAAAGGACTATAAATCTTGCTACGTGGAACGTTCAGGGGCTAAGTACAAAGAGGAAAGAGATTTTGGAATTTTTGGATGAATTTGAAGTAAACATTGCGGTGTTAACCGAGACAAAGATAAAGGGAAGTGGAAGTGAAACATGTGGTGACTTCATTCATATTTTTAGCGGGGTAGATAAAAGTGAGAGGGCTAGAACAGGTGTATCAATGCTGGTGCACCCAGCGTTTTAAAGACTTTATTAAAGATTTCGAGTGTGTAAATGAAAGAGTTATCAAGCTGCAGATCGTGATATTTGGCCAGGAAGTAGTGATTTTGGGATTATATGCTCCAACAGACTGTGCGACCGCTTCGGAAAAAGATGGTTTCTTTGAAAAGGTTCAAGACATAGCAGAGAGAGTTCCTACACGGAAAATTCTCTTCCTAATGGGAGACATAAACAGCAGAACTGGGAAAAGAGTGGGTCATTCTGTCGTTGGAAGATTTGGAGAGGCAATAGTAAATGGAAATGGAGATCGTTTGATTGAACTGTGTGCGCAACTAGATATGGTTATACTAAATGGGTTTTTTCCCTATAAAGATGCACATAAATACACTTGGCAGCAACATGCTCGCCAGCTTAGATCGATAATTGATTATATAATAAGAAGAAGAAACACCCGTGTTGTTGCCCATGACATCAAAGTGAAGAGAGGTGCAGAATGTGGATCCGACCATTATTTAGTGCAAGGAACTTTCCTGTTTAAATACCTGAGTGCCCGGAAGGAGATACAAATCAAGACCGAAACTTCAGAAAGCATTAACCATTCTCTCGAAAGCCTAAAGCAGGAGTCCGTGGAAAAACTGTAAAAAAACAGACTCGAAATCAATCTTCGGAGTAGAGATGATTACGATGACATCAAAAGAAGTTGCCATCAATCAGCATTTGAAGCAATAGACACAAAAAAAAAGAAGAAAAAACGGATAAATACTGGTGGAATAGTGAAGTAGCGGAGTTAGTGGAAAAAAAGAGAAAGATTTATCATACGTTGCTCACTACAGGGAATGTAACAGCATTTAATGAGTATTACATATTAAACAGGGAGTTCAAAATAAAAAGAAGAGAAGCAATGAATCAGTACATCAACATAAAGTACCATCGGAATGGTTGACTGGATACATCATTCCAATACATAAACAAGGGAATAAGAATGACTGTTCGAATTATCGTGGTATCACCGTTTTAAGCAGCATGAGCACGCTCTATGGTCGAGTTTTAAAGAACAGATTGGAGCGAGAGCTAGAAGGATTTATATCAGAAGAACAGGCAGGTTTTAGAGCAGGAAGGTATTGCATGGATCATGTGTTCACCATTGAACAACTACTTGAGAAGAAATTGGCATGTGGGCGTGAAGTTCACCTAGCCTTTGTAGACATTAAAAAAGCGTATGATACGGTTCCATTACAACTTCTCTGGAGGGCTTGAGAGAATATCGGAGTAAGTAGAGATCTTACTGACGCAATTAAAAGTCTATACTGTGGAGCGAAAGCCAAGGTCATAATGGGGAACCGTTTGACAAATAGTTTCTTTATCACCAAAGGCCTAAGACAAGGGTGTAGTTTATCACCCACCCTTTTTAACCTCTATCTAGAGGAAGTTTTAAAGGAGTGGAAAAGGAAATGTCGAGGTATGGGTGTAAGAATAGGAAAGGAAACTTTGTACAGTCTACATTTTGCTGATGATCAGGTAGCAATAGCTTCCGAGGAAGAAGATCTAAGTTATATGCTAAGGAAGCTAGAAGAAGAATATTCTAAGTGGGGCCTAGAAATCAGCAAGGAGAAGACAGAATACTTGGCCTTTAACGCCTCTACAGCTTCTCTGCTATTAGAAAATTGGTCGTTACATCGGAGTACTCTCTTCAAGTATTTGGAAGTTTATATCGATGACAGGAGAACGCTTGAGAGCGGCATAAAAGAAAAGATAAAGAAAGGAAGAAAGCTGATTGGCATGATGAACTCTGTACTGTGGAGCCCAAATGTTTCACTAGAAACCAAGAAGAGGATTTTCCACTCCTTTTTTGAAGGAGTAATCCTTTATGGTTCGGAAATGTGGGTGGTTGGAACAAGAGATGCACAGAGCTTACAAGCTGTCGAAAGGGATTTTCGGAAAAGAAGCTGTCGCATTTCCAGGGTTCAACGGATGACTAATTCTGCCATAAGAAGTATCGTTAAGGCGGAAAACACTATAGTTCACACCATTCACTCCAAACAGCTGCTGTGGTATGGCCATTTAAGAAGAATGGCCCAAGAAAGATGGCCAAAAAGGATATTTAACTACGTCCCGGAAGAAAGACGAAAAAGAGGCCGCCCAAGGAAAACATGGATTCAAGTAGTTGAGGAGGTAATTGCGACGAGAGGATTACGGGAAGGAGATTGGGAAGACCGCGAATACTGGCGGTCCAATGTATTGGGTCTCGGTATATGACCTAAGGTCGTCCAATCCGAAAAAAAAAAAATTATAATTTATAATTGTGCTTTTAAAACTGTGTAATGCTCAAAAAATTATTTTCTTATTTTACTTCGCCACAAAAAAATAAAATAAAAAATTA
Organism: Euschistus heros; assembly: GCA_003667255.2. Taxonomy (NCBI): domain Eukaryota; kingdom Metazoa; phylum Arthropoda; class Insecta; order Hemiptera; family Pentatomidae; genus Euschistus; species Euschistus heros. Next base: position 798,332 of record RCWM02000116.1, read on the forward strand.
TAATAAAATTAAAAAAACTTTCACCAAGGACTAGATACGAGCCCCGTGGTTCTTAGTAGGCCCAAAGAAAAATTTTACTCTTTGTCTTTAATCAATAATTTCATCTTCTCTTCTTGAATCAGAACTAACATTAAGAACAAGTCATTGGTTTTTGTAGTTTGTCATTGCTAACAGTTTGATTTTCAGCTATAAGCTATGGACTTCAAATTAGCAAATTATACAGGCTGAGTATCTCTTAGTGTAAAAAATTGGGTAAAACTAGATCAAAAATCTAGCAAAATGCCGCAGACCTCACCTTCCTATTCCAATCCGTTGCAGATATACGATAGACCAAAGCCTTTTTTTGAGGAAACCATTTTTTTTTTCCATATAAGCTGTAATATCTCCATTTTGTTAATATATTTTTCAAATTTTGACCACATTTTTGGATTTAGCAATTAAGTTTCTATAATAGCTGTACCTGTAAGCTTGCATTTTACAAACTTGGTATCTAAAGAACAGCTTGATCTTCACCTTATTTGGGGAAGTCACTATGACTTATATTACTTCAACGCTCACCGTTTTTTGAAAAAAACCATCCACAAACAGTCAAATCTTACAAACACTTGAAAATTTAATGAGCTTTCAAATGGTATGTTAAACCTGATGATTTTGTTTCGATTTAATGGAGAAATTTACTTTTGATATCGACAAAACATGTTCTCATTTGGCATACAAATCAATTACTTGTGTAAATAAAACATCATGATTTAATGAAAATTGCATTTTAAACATAATAAACTCTTCATTGGAATAAAATGCTAAGAAAAAATTATTGTTTAATAGAAAATAAAGGAAAACTGTCAATAAAGCGACACCAGATTAGAGGATCGTATGTTATTACATTTATTTGATTGTTGTTTTGATTTTTTTGCTAGGGTTTCGGCCATTTTTCTTGTGTTGTATTTGTCCAATAATTATATACCTACTTTACCGTTTAAATTAGTTGATATTTTAATTACTAATTACTCAGTCAGTTGCTAAAAGAATTCGAGGAGAACATTGAGACTACTGTTCATTATTCTTTGCTGAATACCAACAAATACCTAAATTTTTTTTAAAAATTTATTTCTTATATAGTTTTTGCAATTCACAATTTTAAATGCTGTACCAGAAAATAAACCTGTCTCAAACATATATAAAATACTATTAAGCAACTTAATTATAAGAAGAAGTAAAAGAAGAAGAAGTATATGCTGATAAAATCATAATTTATAATAAAAGAAAATTTTTTTTAAATATCTATGTATTTTTACATACATACATACAAACTTACATACACACACATCTTAATACATTCACTCACACATAATACGTGCATATTCAAATATATATACATATACATAAATACCTAAAATAAAATATTACTTCCGAATTTCAAGCTAACGATTGTAGGATAAATTCAATGGAAATTACAGTATACGAAACTACGACAAAGAAAATGATCGTATCACTTGTTTCGAAAAGAACATCTTCTATTATTGATGTATTGAATTAAGTGTCGGAAGATCATGTCTTACGCTCGTAATAGGACTGAGAATTTATTATTCTTGCAAAACTTCTTTTGGGAATGTTTGTTAATATTGCTATGCTTTTAACTTTTTGATGTTCCTTCATCATATTAAACGCCACTATAATAATAATATATAATAGCTGTTTGAATAATAGTTTTGGTTTCAGATGGAATTTAGATTTTAAACTGTTATAAACTAAGGGGATATGACCTGTTATTTTAGTTTTTCGCCTTTACAAATTTAAAGTTATTTTTTGGATTTTTGTATTCTGTATATTTTAGACCAGATCTGATTTAACCACTTTTTTAAAAGGGTCGCGAAGGTTGTTGAAAGATAAAAAAATAATCCTCGTTCTTCATTGTTTCCTAACAGCGTTCAAAGGAATCCTTTCTTTTACAACTTCTCAAAGTTATCTTAAGAAGGAGATGATTGTAAGCCCCAACTCATAATTTGAAAGTAATCGTTGAGAGTAGCATAACCAATAGCTTTTGCATATTTCATAAACGCTGATGCGGCAATTATTATGTCTCTTAAGATTTGCTTATTCCGTAAAATGGAAATAATTGCCAGAAAAAGAATACCAGGGTGAAAGGGGGGATAATAAACAAGCGAAAAGAAAAAATACCGGAATAAAATGAAAATCCAAAACAAGGCTCGTTATTTAGAAGAGGAGGGAATGCCCTCTCTAACGAGATTCATGCTCCGATTAGCAAGTCAAAACCGCCAGAGGAACCAGGACGCTGGGTAATAGTCGTCGGATCCTACACAGTAAACAGGAGCATCCAGGCTTCTTCCGGGCGTCCATCCACTTCTTCGCCGATTTGTTCCTGTTGGTTTTACCTTATTTCTCGTCAATATCTTCAGCGTCTCAGAAAACAACTTTTTCGTGTGCCGTTAACTTTCAAGAGTCATGACCTACCATGTTCTCTTGTTCAACAGAATATTTATGAAGAAGGTTTGTTTTAACTCTGGTCTGGTAAACAATGCCTGTGCTTTATCTGCCCTGATGCTAAATTTGCAGAATCTCTAAAGTTATTATTATGATTTGCTATGGCTCTCAGTCAAGTCCGGATCAGCATTAATCTAAAGGAATACCAGTCAGAACTTACTTGCCTGACAACTTATAAATCATTTTTAAAATAATTAATTAATTAAATGTATTCTTTTCCAAAAGGTTTCTTGGGGCTAAATGATTAAGATTTGTTAATCATAAAGAAAAAGTTATCTAATGCAATTAATTGGATGTGCGACAAAAGCAATTTAAATTAAAAACAATATATGTTCTTACAAAGGGTTGGCATATATCTGAAAATCTGAACAAATTCATGTTAAACGCTGCACAAACTCAAGCCATTGCCATTGGATCCTATTCTCTTTTTCGTTCGAATGTCAATTTTCCTACATTATTCCTTAATGGTTATCCAATTACTTTTCCCACTAATCAGTTAAAAATTTAGGCTTAGTCATTGATCAAACTCTTTCCTGTACATCCCATATCGCAATAATTTCCCGAAGGTCAATCGGTGTCATGAAACTATTTCACCGCTCCCGTCACCTCCTTCCCCTACCCGCACTAAAACTTCAAGAATCCTTTCTTATCTTCCCCCAATTTGACTAGAGTTGCATGATATATGGCGGGCTCTCGACAGTCCTTGAAGACAGATTAAAACGCATCATGAATTGCTCCATTAGGCTTTTCTTCGGAACCTCGAGACTTTCCCATATTTTTTGCATCTTTACACCAAGTAAAATTAGGCTCTCCCTCTCCTTTTGCAGAAAATACTTCCTTGGCACAAACCAATTCCAAGTTATCAAAACCCGTCACCCTCCCTTTATTTACAGTATCCTGCAAAGTCCACAGTCTTTTCACAGCATACAAGATCTCGACTTTCCGATCTCTATACTTCATCTCACAGAAGTACTGCATTCCAACGTTCCTTTCTTCCCCGATCATCTATTCTCTGGAATTCTCTCCTCCCATCCCGTATTCGCAACGCTTCTTCCCTCGAAATATTTAAAAGACTATTTTTTCACTATCTTCTTTCTACCCAAACACGCTCTGTAATTATACGAATTATTATTTTTTCTCTGTTTTTTCCCTTCAATTTTGTTTATTAACACCTATATTGTCTATTTTTTTCTTTCTCTTTTTTTCTGTTTATTGTTTTCCCGTCTCTATACTATATAGATTACCATAAGAAATAGAAATTATAATTTCATTCAAAAGCTTAAGTGCCAACAAACAAACTTAATCTAAGCTTATCTTAATGATATAGATGCTATGGAGTAGGTACGGCAACATTTGTGGAAGTACTCTGCGAGGTGTCGTAAGAGATGACTAAGTCTACTATGCATCGTTTTAAGAGCGGGATTAGCAAAACTGGTGTATAAGAAGACAAGAAGATAAGACAGGACCCCGAAAATATTTTTCCGGTTCTATTTAGGGTCATTTTCAAATAAAATGGCAATTTAGCTTTCCAAAAAACCTCAAAAAAAAAAATTTACTTATTCATGTTCTGTGGCATACTATGATTTTGCCAAACTACTTGAGAATATATACCTCTGTTGGTTCGTCAAATTTTAGCTTCCTTGATTTTTAATGAATTTTAAAATAAATAAAACCTTTAATAATTTGACTTACGTAACCGGGTTTGTAACTTATTCAGCTTTTGGTAAAGGATTCTAAAGGTTGCTAATTTAAAGTAATTTCCCAGGATGAGCATAGTAATAAATTTTGTGAGAAAAAAAATTTCCAAAACATTTAACGTACTTTACCAATTATTTTTTTTTCACTTTGTTAAAACGTTTATGGATTTTATTATTGCCCCCCCCCTCCAAAGTTATTAACATCTGTTAAGAATGTCTAGACTCTTTCAATAGTCCTTCATTAATAACAAAAAATTATTATTAACTGATTAATTTATTTATTTTTAATTGTTGGTAACATACGTCAAAAATATATTCACACTTAACGGTGACTTATAGAAACATGTAGAAAAATTGCATTATAAGAAAAAGTCTTAAAAAAACAATATTAAAAGTATTTATTATATGTTTTATCATCAACATTACAAAATGCTAGGACCTAATATTCATTTCTAGCTATCACAGTATTTTCCATTGTATATGTATATATTAAGAGAAAAAAAAAAAAAAAAAAAAAATTTTTTTCATAATTCTTTTTTTTTTTTTTTTTTTTTACCGTAAATTTAACAAATGGAACCATAAATTAACGTAGGTTACAAAAATTTTAACATACATTACCATAACGGTAACGTATGTCAACGGTAACGTATGTCAAAAATTAGGAATTTTAATTAGAAAAAGATTATTTAACTACAATTTTTTTCAAATATAAAGGGATTGAAACATTTGTAATGTAGAAAACTACGAACTGTAAAAAGTTAGATTGGAAGTGTTGAATTCAATGTGAGAAAACAATGGTAACGTATGTCAAAATTAATTAAGGCACTCACTATGTTTTGAGAATCAATGTCGTCTTACTTTGGTTAATACAGCGACCTGGGCCCTTGGTTGGGTATGGTTACAATACATAGTCTGGAGGGTGTTAGGACGTTATCCCGACTCCCCTAGCTCCAGAACCCACTCTTCTACACCCGGTCACATACATCAAATGAATAAATTCGGAAATTCTCGGACACAAAGAAAATATTTTCTCAAGCCCCAAAAATTTCATATTTTCAAAAGAAAGTTCTATATTCAATTAATATACAAATAATTTAACAAGAAATAACAAAGAGAATAAAATGAAAACAAATTCCTATACTCTTTGTGAAGGTTAGAAGTTGAAAACTTGAACTGTGGACAGTAACCTATGTCAAAATTTTTAATAATTTATTTTGTTTTTTTCTTTATCAAACTTTTGGAATTGAAATTTTAAGGCCTACATTAATTTAAACAAATGAACTCGACAAGATAAAATTAACAATAGTGAAATAATGGTTGTATGTTTTTTTTTACAGCCATTCAAAGTGCTGGGAAAGCAAATTGCCATTTTATTTGAAAACGACCCTTTAAAGCGTTGACCCCACCCTAGGTCTGAAACCAACACGCTTACTGACTTCTTGGTAGATTTAAGTTGGTAATTAACTTAGGATAAAATAATATTATAAATAAGGGATAGGAACCAAAAACTATACTTTCTGTATGACCCATCTGCAGTCTGTTACTGAGGAGGGTTGTCAATTTCCGGATTCATTTGTTAAAAGGCTGTGAGGAATTAGCCTACTGCATATAGCATGCAAATATTCTAATTATTAATTTAAACGTTATAAGCTTCATAAATTGCAAATTTAAGGTTATAATTTATTGTATTGTACAATATTTATTAAACTTATGTCTATGTTATTTGTATCTATTATTGGTTTACTATTGGTCTAATATAATTTGTTTTTTAAATTAATTTTAAAGTGATCTCAGTCAAATCACTTTTTAAAGCAACTGACGGTTAAGAAACGGGACATCCTTGCCGAGTACCGAATGCAAGACTTTTCATTAGGTGTAGGAGCACCTACAAGTATCTTGCAAAAGGAATATTTCAATAAAACAAAGGAATGAGCCTAACTACCATGCTCCCATGGGCCCGGGTTCGAGTCAGACTGAAGGCAGAAAATTTCTTTTCTGTCATTTCAGCCGTGGTTCGACTTCGAGGCCGGGAGACTCTACTAGGACACACCCAAACTCTGAAAGAGCGGGTATTCTTAATTATGGAAAAAAAAAACATTGTGTTTGAGCGTGGATTCTGGCCAAATCTCCTCCGTCCACAACCATTGGTCCAGTAACTGTTCATCCTCAACGAGGTAATGAACCCAAGACCCTTCATGGGTTATAGTGGTACTGCTTTTTTTTTCATGTTTTTTTTTTTTTTTTTTTTTTTTTTTTTTTTTTTCCTTTCCACAGAATAAGGTGGTTTTGGTTTGCTAAGGAAAATAAATTAAATCATTTCCTTTGTATGCAGTTTGTTAATAATTGTAGATGAAGATAAATTGATATACTTCCTTTTTACTTTTCATAAAGTCATAACTAATAGTTTTAAATTTAAACTCTAACTAATAGTTATCTAGCAATAATTTTTTTTCTCAAAAACATGAACGTTTTATACCTTCTCCTTAAGTTGTTACAGTCTTTATTAAAGAGCCCGAGAAAAAAATATATAAATGATTGTTCTTAATAATTAAGAACAATTATTGTTGACTTTTTTTTTCCAAATATCTTATTCCCATGCTTGTATGTGGTTGAATCAGGAGATGGCTAGGAAAAATTACGGGAAAAATCTGTGTCATAATTGCCATGAGGTTGATCAATAATTTTCAAATAATATTATGTGCAATATAAAAATTAATTTTATAGTTCTAAAGTCTATTTTATAGACTGTTTTTTTGGGAACAGAAGTAGGTGAATGAAACAGAGAGATAGTTAAATTGACAAAGGAAGAAAGTGTGTTAGAGGTGCCTGGAACTAAGTGACGGGAGCGAAGTCGATAACGCCCCAAACTGACAGATACGGAGTCCTGAGGATGGAGTTGGTGGGACGGGATAGCTTGGCACCAATGTCGCTCCTATTTACCTTACAGCGCTAATGAATCTCTCTTCCACTCCAACTCTTCCCATCATTCGGGACTAAGAACCTACTTCTAATCGCCGTAAAGAAAAAAAAAATGTTTAACATTCGAAATTTTAAAATAGATTTTAAAAAAAGTTAAATTAATCATTTTTGACACCTATTTAGTCAATATTGTCTGATATTTTTTAGGAATTTTTATGTGAGATGGTGGATAGTACCATTCTTCGACTTTACTGTGTTGGTAACCTCTGGTTACAACGGCGCACAGTGAGGCGAAACTGCTAAAAAGCGGACAAAAACTCTTTTTCTCGAGAATGGTTAGTCCTATGTTATGTGAGATAAAATTGGCTCATTCGATTCAGAATGAAAAGATACATTAGAATTGTGATTTGAAAAAATATATATATCATTTTATTCTTTAATAGGATTGGCAACGTAAGCGCAGATATTTTAAATTATTTTGTAAAATTTAATTTAATAAAATTTTTTTCTAATTTAACTTCATTTCAATAAAATGTTAGTTCCATTTTTTTATTTTCACATTTTTATGTAAATTGCTTTAGGATCTGACAGTATTGTGCTAAAGCCTTACACAGGATTGCTGATTTTCGTTTTAACTTAAATATATTTCAATCATATTCATCCTTTACTAGGCAGAGTTCGAAGTTAGAAGTTTAATCATTATTTATACAGCCATATTAATGCATAACTGATTATATCCTGATTAAACCTTCGTGATTGGTAGTCTAATCGACAACTTAATTAACTGATATACAATAATCTTCATTCCTAGATCACATAACTATTTGTTTAATTTCTTACTATTTGTCTAGTTATCAATCAACTATTTGTATGTAATTAATAAGTTATTAACCTGCTTAACTCACAAAAGTTAGTGGTAGGTTTGGTTCGGAGTTACTCAGAAATTATTGATTTGATTGTTAAAACATCTGAAAGTACAGTACTAAATACTTTAACAAAATTGCTATTTTTTTTTCTTTGAATATATTTCAATAACATTAATTGTTTTTTAGACTGAAGTTGAGAGTATATTCTCAATTTCCACTTCAAAATAAATGTTTAACTGATTCAATCCGTAGCACTGTCAAACCTTTGTGATAAACCTTTCCAATCACCAATTCAATTAGTTTCTGTTTATAATGTTTGATTTTTTTTTAAATATTTATTTTACACCATTCATTAAATGGTTATGTCTATATATTCTATTCTATTCTATTCTATTTATTTTTTCATCGACGACTTATTCTTACTCAAATGTTTTAATAATTATTTGTTAATAGTTAATGATTTATTAACCTTCTTTGCTCATGTGGGTGGCAGGTTTGGTTTGGAGCTAGAGATATAATTCACCTACTTTTTATACTGTGTATAGTTTGCCAGATTTTAAAATTATTATTTTTTAACTTTGATTTACTTTTAGAAAAGTATGAATGTTTAATTAATGTTTTTTGATGTATAATAATTTTCGTAAATGAAATCATTATCTTCCTAAAAAGAATGATTAAAATAAAGGACAGAAAGTTCAAAGGACTTATAATTTTATCGAAAAGTACATGAGACGAATTTTTCATGGAGATATTTTTTTCCCCTCCAGGCATTTCATATTCTATGAGACAACAGAGAACTTACGTATTCAAATGAGGTGCCGCAATGCTATCCCATCTAAGACCTATCGGGAATGTAGAGTAGGTGACGTCAATGATTCATACCTAGGGGAAATCATCAGCTACAGCATCCCTAATTTCCCTCATCTCCAATATTATCCCGTGAATATTTAATATTCAGCTCTCGTTACCTCAAATTAACTGTAATTTATGCGTGGTTGCCTAAAAAAACAAAACTCGAAAATGAATCTTGAATATAAAATAGTAGAAGTAGTAGATGATAGTGTTAGCCCAGCAATAGTTTAAATATTGTAAAAAGAATTGGTTATGTCTTTTGTGCTTTTATTTGATACCGCTAATATACCTCCGAGGCGTCTGAAAAGAAGATGACCACTTGCTACTAATGAGTAGTTCTTTACAAGTTATTGATTATGTCCTTGTAATTAAATTCAGAATATTTACTTGTTTGTACAATAAAATTTGTATACAGTTGTAAATATTAATAAACAATGATATATATAGTATATACAAATATATACTTTAAAAAATATTTAATTCTGTGTTTGTTTGTTTGTTGGGGTTATAAAACCCTAGGGTCATCAATGCCTGTGTAGTTATATATATATATATATATATATATATATATATATATATATATATATAAGTTTATTTTCACATAAGAAATAGGGTTAGGAAGGGTGCTACGAACAGAGGTGCGCCCTCAAGGAGAGGCGAGCCGCACCCGCCGAGCAGGAAACGCGCCACGGCTTGCTTATATATATGAATATATGAATTTTCTTGTCTTTAGAATATATAATTCTGTGATTTTTAATTTTTTATATTTCACCCTTAATGCATCTCATTTTATCAAGAAAATATAAAACAACTGAATACAGTTTTCTCAATTAATCAACATTAAATATTGGATGTTTTGAGGTAGCTAGGGATTGGTAAAGCATTACAGCTAAATTTTACAGAGAGAAATTCGGTGGCGATGTTATAAAGTTAGTTTTAAAAAAATAAAAGTTAGCCATTTTAATTTAAAGCTAATTAAGTACTCGAAATTGAAAGCTCTATTGAACTACAGAAGACATTTTCTTAGTAAAAAGTTTTCTCTCAATTTAAAATAAATCGCTTACTAGTTAAAAAAAAAAATTAACTGTTTAATTAAGGAATGATTAATAGTAAATGATACCCCTCTAAAACATACAAGAAATACCAATATTAAGCTAAAACCTTATATAATACAATCTGTCCTGGAGAAGACAGAAAAAAAGAGAATGATCTACCATAGATACTCCAAGCAAGAAAATCAGTTTCAAACTGTCGCTTATCTATGTTTTTTTTCGTACAGACATATCATTTCCAAAACATAATATATTTATTTTTTTGTTTTATTAAACTTATATATAATATAACTTATATATAACTTTATATATAACTTTATATATAACTTATATATAATCTGTATACGAGTATTAAATTAAATTGATGGTATTTTAAATTTTTATTTGTTTGACTTTTGAAACCAGGCTACAAAGTACCGATAAATAACAAAGTACCGAAAGAAGTGGCAAATGTTTCATAAATTTCCAGTTAGATAAATTGATAAACAGATTAAATGTTTTCAAAACAGTTTTAAATTTTAAACATTTTGACTTATAATAATGAATTAAGGATACTAGGAGACCAAGAGCAGCTGAATATATTTCCGCCTGTATTTCCTAGCTTGACTTCCTGACAGTGATCCTCACTTATATGTTCTTAATCCCTTACTAGTCTCATATTTACTATTGATACGCAATTGTCACCAGTTGGCCAGCCACATTTTAATGTTATCTAGTCATTTAAATCATATCTTATGTTCCTAATCCTAGTATTATCACATATGTAGTTTAAAAGGCATATATAAAAAGTATACCAATGATCGCAAGAAGTTAAATTTTCCATATAATACATATATATAAGAAGAAGGATATGTAAAAATTGATGGTCAGTTATTATTCCATCTACGCTATTTTAGAAAGGAATTAAATTATTCAGAAAAGTTTATTCCAGTAAGCTGTTAGTAAACCAGTGAATACCGAAGTAACTTCGAAAATTACCACCTAAGGTGTTAGTAAGCAAGCTAGTTTTAAAACTAGTTTATCCTCGGAACAGAAGATTTAACTTCACTAACATTAATAAACAATGTCTCAAATTTCTGATTTACCTACTTTCAACTGAGAACCTCCAACAGTTATTAGAGTTAATAAATAATACAAATATTATACTTTTAATGGCCAAGTGTGTTGAATTGAATTGAGCGTGTGTTCGGGCCAAATCACCTCCTTTCACAACCGTTGGCTCAGTAATAGTAAATCCTTACCGAGATCTGAACCCTTGATGGGTTGTAATAGTACTGGTTGTTTTTTTCTTTTAATTTTTACTGTTATTATTGTTTTAAAATCTCTTTATTTAATTTTATATATTATATGGTTAGATATTCTTTTTTTTTTTTTTTTTTTTTTTTTTATTCATTTCTAATTTTACCTATTTTATAATGGATCCATTACTCCACCTTATAGTCCTTGATTGAGACTGATTGTAATATTTACTCAATAAAAGCTAACTACATTTAAAAACAAAAGTTTCTCGTTACTCTACCTGCAGCATGTAAAAGACTATGCTCTGTACTCCTTAGCACCCCAATCCTTGACGCAGGTCCGGTAACTGACCCCAGGACAGTGGCCCGAGGACAGGGGATTTACTGTGATGGATGGGAGCCGACGCTCCTCTTATTAAGGTCGTTTAGTCTTCCAAGTAAATCTTTTGATATTGCTCCCTCCCTAATGTTCTTTCTCTGGAATTGTTTATTCTTGCAAATTAGATTAGACGTTTGATAAAAGTTGACTCAGTGTAAAATAAATTAAGAGCGATTGTAGTATTTAATTAACAAAAAAGTACAATACTGACAATGTTGGAAAGGGAGAGATATCCATTGCAGTGGAGAACATCTGTGGAGTTTTGTTACCACCCGACCACTTAGTCTCTCAGACGCTCCCCATACGAAAAGAATCTAAGGCACCATTAGCTGAGTTACGCCCCCCACATTCTGAAGAACGGAGAGCCTTCAAAAACATATAAATCATAATTTGGTGAAGAGAGGTGGGCCACACAGCCACGGCCCCTTACAGTCCATTTGACTAATATCAGTTGTGAGTTAGCGCCCCTCCCCCCACCGTACTCCCTGCATTATCTGTTTCCACCTCGTTTTATTTATTCCTCGGCCGGAGGGGGTTTCTTTCCGTTCTTTTATATTACGCAGCCAGGCCCTTGGGAGCCGGTTGATGGGGTGCTCAAACAGACTTGCGGGCCTCTCTGAATTTTGATGATTTTAATCTCAACGCCCAAATGAAATTTAAAATTCAGATTCAATTCGCAACTTTCCTATATACAAAGGTAGTCTAATGGTCTACATGCATAATATATCGCGATGTACTGTTTATTACTGATTTATGAAACTGTAAGAGTATTTCCCTGAGGTGAGAAACTTTTTCAGGCTCAAGCAATTCACACATAAAATATGTGTATCACGTATTTGAAATATCATTTAACATCAAATGAATTTTCTTATTTACTTATCACTCCTACATAAACTCTCAACTTGAAATATTGATAAATAAAAGTTTTATTGTTGTTCTATCCTTTAGTGGATTATTATTTCCATATTTGAAGTCTTCAACCCTGAAAAGGCTACCTCATTTTGGAAAAAGGGGGAATTGTGATTTGCGTACCGTGAATAGAAATTTTAAAAAATAAAATTAAAATTCAAAAGGACTTATCTTAAGGCAAGACAGTTCCTGACCTAACATAAAAAGAACAAATATTTTAAATTGACGCTTGAGAACTACATGCTGTAAGTCACTATTTGGCCAAAATAAGTTAGTCGTTACCGTTTACCTAAAATGTCGTGCTGGTTCCTTTTCCGAGGCTAGATTTTGAAATAAAAAAAAAAAGGCAACCCAGTTTTTCCACATGTTACATACTGAATCCTTCATCCACTTACTACAAGCTGTTGTCCGGTGTAACACCGGCTAAATTGGAGGCACATCAAAGTTTATTTTTCTCGTTAAATAGAAGCAATAAACCTTAAAATATACATACAGTAGTTGCAGTAAACCATCGGTTTATTTCGAACAAACCTTTTTTTCAATAGTAAATATATTTCTGTATAAAAATTAGTCGATGCTTAGTCTGTTAGATTTAATAATTAATGCATTAATATTGATTGATGGTTTCTAATTGGTAATAGATTTAGGTTGAAATTATTTATTAATTATTAAGTGAAAATGTTTAAGATGTTAACTCAGTGTCTAAAATAATTAACTGATTTTGTGGAAAGTACCAGGATAAAGAAGTTTGAGCGTTTAGAATAAACCTGATTTATAGTTTACAAAAAGGAATTAATTGAATTTATAATCAAGGGCTGAGTCAAAGCCTTAAGGGCCAGTCAATGAACTCTCAGGACTTGGAGGGTTGGGAGGGTAAATGGTAAATCTGTGAATTAATTAAAGTACACACTGGGTACACAGCTCCTGTCCTCAACATTTGAATTTAAAATTTGCTATTATTCTTCTAATGGAATTGAGCTCGCTATTAACAATTCAGATGAATTGATAACTCACCTATGATTGTATTTTTGGATAAGGGAGAAGGACTGAGAATAGGTTAAATTTTAGTTGTTTCTGAATTACTCATGATTTTAAAAATATTTTAAAAATACACATACATGTTTTTATTATGGTAATTGTAAGCCCAACGTCAAACAAGGCCGAAAACAAAGAGGAACAAAACAAATTGAAAACAGAAATAATTGAAAACAGAATTAAAAAGTTGAAAAAGTTCTAATCACAATAATAGAAAAGAAGTTGTTATTACTAGATTTATGATAGGCCCTGCATGACGTACTCATAGTTATCTTATAGTGAAGGACAATCTACCAAAGTGTATAAAGATGCAAATAAAGATTTGACACATTCTGGATGACTGCCCACTATGGCATTTGTTTTTCCAGGATTTACGTATACAGAGAGACCTCCCAGCTCTTCTTATTGATAATAATAACGATATATAACTAATTATAAAATTCCTCAAAAAATATATAACTTAGTAAATAAATTTTAAAAAATTCACCAAAACTTAAAAGAAAGGAATATAGATTGAAAAAGGACTCTAAAGATCCTCAATGCTGAGCGTCCATAAGAAATGTAGCCTAAACTAACCTCAAAACCATATACGATTACTGTAAATTATCATAAAGTAAAAACGGGTAGTGAAAAGACTACGTTTTTCTAAGAACAGAAAAAACAAAGAAAATCAAAGTAAATTTAACAGAAAATAAAATTGTGCTCCTAATCCTTCAAGTGAATGGATGTTTTCGAGTCGTCTTGTGGATTACATCTCGTGGGGTGTAGTAATCCATTTAGTACCCCCAAAAAAATGCGGCCATAACCGGGGAAACAATTACTCGACCGTAGGAACCCGCAGAAGAGATGGGCAGGGGGTGTGAAATAAGTATCATATTTGCCGGGGCTAATTGGCCAGCTGGGAGATAAGGCGGTCTGTAGCCCCGGCCCAAATGGGATTAAAACCGTTTGTAATTGTAGTTCTCTGCGTAGTGGGGCTGATGTGTTGGCAATCCACTGCCCCTCTAACAGCTGTTTTTTATATCCTATCAAAATCAGATGGTTAGGGGGCAACGATAAAGTCCAAAAGAACCGCTTTCTAGGATTGCTAAAGAATTCTGTGAGCTGATAATTTTTATCTCTGTCAATTAACACTTTAGACATTGTGTTGACACAATAGAATTCTACAATAGAACATTTAAACGTATCACTTAAAAAACAAGATAAAATAATTTTCTAAATATCTCTATACATTTTTAATTCTAAAAGGATTAGTGAACATGTATTAAATAAAACAATGATAACATGGTAATAGTAAAATTGATAAAATATTTTACACAATGTTTTATAATAATATAAAATTAAACCTGAGTCTATCAAAATATCCCAAAGGAAATACAAAACCTGAAGTATACAGAAAACACTTTGACAATATCATATCCTCCTTACCTGAACATTGATTAATATTCACAGACGGATCCAAATCAGAAACATCAACAGCATCTGCCTTTGTCACTCTTCAAACAACACATAAGTGCAAATTACACAAAATTTGCAATTTTTATACGGCTGAAATTAATGGAATCGCCATAGCTAGCTCTACGATATTCCTTAAACTCGCTCATTGAATATGTTGTCCTGATGTAGGATTCACTCAACACTTTGAGGTCTATGATGAACATGTATTCAGGTCACATAGGAATACACTGCATTCTGGATCTCGTCAAGAAACTATATGAAGGAGGAAAATTGGTTTACTTCAGCATGTCGCCAAGTTATATCAGTATAATAGGTAATGATATGGCTGATAAAACAGCTTAAGAAGCTCTAGCCCTCCCAGGACCTGGCAAAACCTTTCTAACGGCACCAGAACTTGCACGTTGTTGTGCAAAAACCACTTAGAGAAAAGGTATCCCTTTGGCAAGCATTGTGGGATCACAGCCCACCAAATAAACTCAAGGCTATTGAGAAGGACATAAAACCATGGAGCAGTTCATGCCGCACTAATCGCAGAGCAGAAGTGATCCTAACGCGATTAAGAATTGGCCATTCCAGAACAACACACCTTCACCTTATAACAAAAGAGGCTCCTCCCAATTGTGAAATGTGTGGCAATGTTTTTTCAATAAACCATATGTTTACTGAATGCCCATACTACACCAAGAAGCTAACCGAATCTATAATACTTCGAAACATCCCCAAAAAAACACTCAAATAAATAAATAATTCATAATTAAAAGAAACTGAGTCCTTTAAATTTAAATTTGTGGAATTACCTAGAACAAATCCTATAAGGAAGACTAGGGTAATATGACGCAGGGATGTCTGGGGGTAGTTGTGATATTTAGAAGTGACAATCAATATTATAATTTAACAAATTGAAGTGATATGGTAAGTTACGCATTTTCTCCTAACTTTTAGTCTTATTTGCATGTGCCTTACCTTTTAACTTCCTTTTAGTTTTCAATCCTTTCTTCATTAAGTTAAATCGGCGAATGTGACGCAGGTTCAATAGGGCAATATGGTGCGCGGTTCATATTTTACTGCTCGCGTTCAGATGATAAGAAATGAAATTAAACTTTTTACCTATAGCCTAGCGCGCACCGAGCCGGAATTGCACTCACGGATGGTACGAAATTTCTTTATATTTCTCTTATATCTTTATATTTTAGAAATTCAAGACCTTGATTGCAGAAAGATTGTGAAAACAATAAAGGAAAAATTAAAATAAAATCTAGGACAGTCATTAAAAAAAAATTATTCTATCGTTACCATTGAAAACTACTTTGGGAAACATTTCATTTTTTTTTCTTTTTTAATATAATTTACATATTTATAGGCCATTTTATTTAGCTGTAAAACATAGCAAGTATTTGTAAAAAACATGCTTCATTTAATTTAGATTATATGTAAAGTCGAATTGACATTTAAAACAATTAGGATGGATAAATTAACTGCCACTTCTTTTGGAATTATTTTATTTGAAAATTAGTTTCGAAGTTAAGCATTTATCATCAATTCTTAAACACACAAAATTTTCAAAACATCAGCACACCATGACATAGATTATATATCTAAATACGTTTACATATACAATCTATGTAACAAAATGCTGTTGTTATGAAAATTCTATATTTTTCAGAACTGACTCAAATAAACCGATTTCAGCAGAAGTGGCAGTTAATTCATCAATCTTAAATTGCATTGATCCTTCTATACCATCATGCGTACCTCAATGGACATTTAAAAGTTCTATTTTACTTTATCAGAAATATTTGTGGTAATAAGTGTAAAATCGTTGTGATTCTTGTACTTGTACTTGTACTTATGTATTATCAAGGTATTATTATTGAATAAATAATATTTTAAATAATAAAATAAATCTGAAAACAACAAATTACAATGCGTCTCTCTGTAATGCGTCATATATTGGAGCTGTATTTTCATATTTTTATCTTTTTTTACTTTACTTGTGTTTTTATAACTTGGACAGGAATGTTTAAGCATTGTTTACAGCCGATGTAAGGGTGTGAATGAACTGCGAATACATAAACTTCAAGGTAATATCGTGTCGATGTATGAGGTGATCTATTAAAATATACTGGGCTATAAACCTGTCCGGCCTTACTTAGGAAAATTGCTCGTCGGATTTATATGGAAGCATTAGGCCGACGAATGTGTTTCGGCGCTTTGTAGCGTATTATTTTTCCCTCGGTTCGTTTCTATTTTAAATGCCTTTGGGCCTTATATATCATTGTGTAAAGTAGGAGAGCAATGGGAGGACTTATGTAAGACTTATTTAGTGTCACATATTTTTTGTGTACTATTGATTACCTTAATCTTGAATAAAACGTATTTTCAATTTTGTTAGGCCTATCTAGCAGAAAAAGATTAGTTGAAGAGCCATTGCAATGGGTAAAATGTATATCCAGAATATTTGTAAAAGTCTGGGATCACCAAGCAACGATTACATCCTAGAATTCAAACCAAAAATGGCGTAAAACCCTATTTGAATGAACAAACAGTTATTGATCAATACTTTTTGATCCATACCTATTTGTTAATATATTTTTGATATTCACCTAGATAAGAGTTTGCCTAGGAACAGAAACCATTATTTGATCATCTAGGTATAGTGTAGTAGATACAGTTATCATCACAACCAATTGTCACATATTATAAAACACAAAAGAAGGTATAGATGATTTTGGATTTATTATATGATCATTTCATATCATATGATATGAGATGATGTTCGATGTGTAATAATTATCATTTAGGTGGGATAGGATCGAGTATTTAAATGGTGGATGGAGGAACGCTGAGAAAATATATCATGAATGTAGCTTCATTTTTTTTTTTATGTTAAGGATTTAAATATGAAAGTTCCTAGGTAATATTCACATCAGGTAGATTTTACAAAGCCATTCGATTTCAGATTACAGGCGAAATAACGTCTGGGGATTCCGAAAACAAATCTGATATAACAGTTCATCAGTTTCTTGCATATCATATCGAGCTCACCAGGCATTCTTCCTTTTAATACGCATTCGTGTTCCATAACTAAACGTGTTAGTTCGGTTCTCTGCACATCTGTTTATTTAAACAGTATTTATAACTATTTTTTCTCTAAGAAAAATGTATATTTAAAGAAATAAAGAAGAAGTTGATGCTTTATTATTTATCCATCTATTTTCCTGGTGATATAATTGGAGTAACTTGTTTAAACATATGGCAGTTTGAACCATTGGCTGACTAAAAAACCAAGAATTGCCCGCCAACTTTAAAATGCTCCTACATTGCTCTGTCATAGAACTACTTTAGTAGTAACTTGTTTAACTAAGGTATCACAATCGATAACCTCATAACTTAATTTTTAGTAAATGTAGCACTAAGGCTGACACCTGGAGTGCACTTTAAAAAATTTAGGAGGCAGTGATTATTAAAATGGGGTGGAGAAGTTAGCGCACTGATCCATGCTTCCTCTGTAGCAACCCCTACTGTAAACTAGTTTAGCTGGGGCTCAACTTCACGCGGCCTATTCCTCTTCTCAACCTCTGTTAGTTTTCACTGCTCCAAGTATTATTTGTCTAGTAACCGATCTAAGTTTAGATCTAGTCTGCTGAAAATATAATCAATGAATAATATGGAAATTTGGTAAATGTATACTATTACAAATAAGAACAAGCCATTTTTCGTTTCTGATCACTTACTTCGAAACTAATGAACCAATCTGTACCAAATTTTAACTATATCATCTTCATACTTCCAGGAAAGCTCAGCAATAATAATATATAGGGTGAGTGGTATCTCTTAGTGTAAAAAAAAAAAAAAAATTGTGTGCAACTAGATCAAAAATGTAGCGAAATGCCGCAAACATCACCTTTCTATTCCAATTCGTTGCAGATTGTATCTAAAGAACTGCTTGATCTTCACCTTATTTCGGGAAGTCACAATGTCTTATATTACTTTTGAAACGGAAAAAACATGGTGTCCTCATTTGACATACAAATCAGTTACTTGTGTAAATAAAACATTATGACAATCCTTTAATGAAAATGGGCATTTTAAACATAATAAACTCTTCATTGGAATAAAAAGCAAAGAAAAAAAATATCGTTTAATAGAAAATAAAGGAAAACTGTCAATAAAGCGACACCAGATTAGAGGATTTTATGATATTACACTTATCTATTTATTATTATTATTTAGGATTTATTTTATTAGATTTTCATTGTAATGTTTAAAATACAATGATAATAAAAATAGACCTTAATTTTCCCGTTAGCTTCTGAATTCAGATTGTGTTGAAGAATACTTATTTTTTAGGTGAATTTTATGATCAGATGAGCTTGTTTTTACAGGGAAAGGCAACAAATTTAACATTACATTGCAAAATGCTAGGAGCTGACTCACGTTACACCCCTTAACAGTCCATAATAGGAGCCCACCCTATTTTTCCTTAGTCACCTGATATTTGTTTCTCAATAGAGTTGGGTTACAGTTGTCCCTCGAACAACCAATTACGATTCAATTTTCGATACATCAGCATCTGATATTTGAGTCTCAAATTCACATGAACTCCATTATTTTTATGGATATTTGAAAATACTCTCTCTCTCTCTCTCTATATATATATATATATATATATATATATATAGAGAGAGAGAGAGAGAGAGAGCAAAGGAAAATTTCGAACAAGATCATAATTAAAATTTAATTAAAGAATTCGTGTTGTTGAACCAAACCAAAGTTAAATCTTATTTATTCTTTTTGAAACTGATTTTTATACCAAATTTTATGAAACCATGGTACAAAATATTTTTAACATTCGGAATTAAATTTTGTTAAAACATACCAGTACGATTAATCGCTATTCAAGATCCTGATGCACAAAATAGTTTAATCCAAATGATACCACATTGGCCCAAACACAACCACCGCGGTGCGGAGGAAACATTTAATCGAATTGTAAAAAGATTGTATTATTGGCCTAATATGAAAAACTTAATTCGAATTCCCCCAAAGACTTAATTGCGACATTGCTACGGTATCCAAAATATGATCGGAATACTTGGTAAAACTCCAATATAACGTTACTCAAAACACCATCTAAACCATTTGAAATTAGTGCACATGGATACAATTCACTATGAAAACAAAAAATATTTAACTCTAATCGAATCCTTTTCAAAAATTGGCGCAAGTTTATGAAGTAAAAAAAGGGTCAAGCAAGCACTGAAGTCGTTAATAAATATTTCTTCATTTGTTCAGCACGGGTTTACCAAACAACATAATAAGAACAGCTACAACGGTTTAGAATTTAGATAGAAACTCATTAGTATCCGATTCTATAAAATTACACGAATCCAACACATTATACAGCTACTCAATCAACTCCAATCAAACGGAACCCATTTAAAGATTTCATAGCACATTAATACGAAACATTTTACGGTTATTAAATATAGAGAGACGAAGGTCAAAAAAACTCACCGCAATGATGACAAAAAATGAACTATGCCCTGTACTAGCGTATAACCAAAACTATTATCATCCATCACACAAACTAAAGCCAATCTATATCTGAGACATTAGATATAGACTCCGCCGTTTGACAATGAGAGCTCAATAATCAAAATTATAAATGATTATGTTGGCAAAACATAAAGAAAGAGTGTAAAAATTTTGCAGAACCAATAAACGATAGGAATCAGGTAGCAAAACGAAAAATATATAAACAGGCCATGAATAAACAAATCGCGAAGAAATTGCCAAACGAAATCCGGAAAACAGTATTTGTAGCTAATAGGCAAAAAAAACAAATCAAAATTAAAAAAATAAATTTTAACTAGGAAAAAAGTTAAAAAAATAATTTAAACATAGTTAAAACCGCTGTAATTGATATGTAAAAAAACATTTATAACACGCGAGAAGAAAAAATGCATTTAAAAAAATATAAAGAGACCGCAGAAGGAAAAGACAAACTTACCATGTTGGTAGGACACCCAGATGAAAGAGCTGGAACCGGGGCAGTCAGCATTTCTTAGAACTAGATTAAACCACTCGCACGCGACACATTATTTCGCTTAAAGACAAGCTATAATTAACAAGATAGAATAATCATGTTTATTTAAAACTAATTAATTTGTAATTATTATCGTAAATAAGTTTTTTGGCTTTAAAATAATTTATTTTTCTTAAAAATCAAAAACATAAGAAATAATTTAATATAAATAACAATTTTAAATACACAATAAGGTCGCTGGATACGCACTTTATATTGATGTTGAAAATGATGGCAGATAAACATGCCCCAAACTATATAGAAAAATAAGAAAAAAAAAAAAAAAATCAAAAGAATGATAAAAAGAATAATTATTGTTGATAAACAACCTAACGAGTTCAGGGAAATATGGAACTCTTACTAGTAGTTTTAAGGATGGCATCCCCCTATAGACCAAATTATGGAAAATAATTTTATACAATAAAAATAGTATAATTAATATGATTAGGACGTGTAACTTTTTATTAAATTTAATTTTTAGGTTAGTATCAACTTCTCACTGCAGGGATTGATAGAAATAAAAAATGGTACTTCAACACTCGGCGTCATTACCTATCGACCTAGGACACGCTAATGATGGCAAACATCCCACCACACAAGAATACACTTTCTTAGACTTAGGACACATATTTACGGAATATCGTTTCGTAAATTGGCAATTTGGAAAATTACCATAAATGAATCACATTATAAACAATTCAGTATTTTTAAACAATTAAAAGTTCACCATTTAAATATATTTAAACAAGTACAAGATTTATAAGTAACGAAAAAAATAAATAATATTAAACTACATGTGATACCAGGGAAATAACCGAGGCTAAAAGAGGATTAAATTAAACGCTTTAGGCACTATGCTATTAAAAGTATAACCGGTAAACTTAGATTGCGTGATGATAAAAACAGAATGTTCTGAATTAATGAAAAACTCTTTAAAGGAAAATCAGGCCCAGTGATGTGTGACCAAATACATAAACCAATATTCCATAAAAGAACAGTTGATGAATTACTCAATTTAATAATACTATTAAAAACCAGACAAGAGAATACCGCTGCATATTGCACGAAAAATTAATGATTCTAGGGAACGTATTTAAACTTGTTAACAAGGAAAGAATTGATATATAGCACATCCAACTTATTTTCTCTTCAATTTCTACTTACTATTAGGATATAGAATACGTCTTTAACAGTTGGTAAATTAAATATTCTACATCCAGCTATAATTAATCAAAAAAAACCTTGTTCAGAAATAGAAAAGATTAGCTTCCACATTACAATAACAAATTTCTTATGCCATTTCAATTGAAAATTGCTCCTAGATATAGAACGAACAATATCCTGTTACAATTGTGCTTTGAATGAAAATGAGATTATTTATACTTCGTAGCACTTCCAATTTTTGAAGAAAACTGTGTATAGTTTGTATAATTTATACCGCATTTTCCATTCATTGTTAAAGGCTTGAAATCATAACACATAATTCCAAAGTTCCAATATCTAGAGAGAGAGAGAGGGAGAGATATTCATATATATCATATCTCTATATTCATTTGTTAATATTTATGATTTTGAACAATGTATACAACAATGAAGTGTTTGGAAAATGATAAAAAGGACATGTCAATTACTTGTAAATAACTTCACATGAGAAGCACTTCAATAAAAGTTGTACATTAGAAGGTTTCTTCTTCCAATCTTCTTTTTAGACGCCTGGGATGATCGTGTGGAACGAAATGTGAAACAAGCTGAGACCAATGAATTTGAGTATTGATTTTACTATAAGAATAAGTATCTTGTTAGAGCTAAATTAGCAACATATGGGACATCAAGATAAGTTTATTTGTGACATACCATAGTAAGGAACATTGAGATTTCACGAATTATGTTTGATTGGAAAGAGTAGGAGTAGATATCGCAGGGTGCTGAACTCTCTCATGCCTGTTTTCTTTCATATGATCATATCTTCTGCTTATTGTCACGGTATGAGTGACAGGTGTGGATTTAAAAAAATCCGAAAGAAGAATAAAAGATAGTGATGAACCTTCCATATAATTTTTCATTAATCTATTATTAATTTTATCACTGTGTAAAACTAGTTTTTTATATTTATACACAGTTATTACTGTGTAAAAATGTTCAACCATCTACCGCTTGGGTATTAAGCTTTAATATGTGGGTTTAGCCCGTAGTCTTCATAATGGCGAGGCTACATATAGTCTTGACAGTTTATTAAAAATTTGATATTCATTTATACTTTCATACGCGATATATTAACTAATATACATTTATACACTTATTTTCGCAATTTATTTTAAAATATCTCTAATATTTTTAATAAATTTATACCAGTTAACAAAATCTTTGCAAAACAAAAAAAATATCTATTTATTTTGAATTTTTTTTTTTCATTTGTACAATAAAATGTTGTCTACTTTGAAAAATGAAATTAATGTAATATCTTTTCTCTATAAATTATGTACGTTTTTCTCTATGCAATGGAAGATCTGTCATTGAAAATGGATTGATAAAAAACATCTACATACAGAAGCGTTTATCCTGGAATGCCAAAATAAAACACTACAACACCCTGGTGAAGACGGAATGTATATATGCCAGTGAATATCTATAATTTAACTACAAGCTGGATAAACTATAATTATTAAGAGGAATCCTCAGGAAACTGAATGTGGATGGAAACTTCGAATAAACGAGGAAGTTTATTAGAAAGCAGAAAAAACCTCCGAGGCATATGAAGAAGAGGAGAATGACATTTCTCGGACACCTAAAAAGAATGGATAAAAAGAGACTTACCAAGCGGATATTCGATTACTTCTGGAGAAACAAAAAACCACAACAGCGTGGATTAAGGAAACAAAAATGGATATAGAAAGATTAAACATCTCAGAAGACCAACTATTAGACAGAAATAGATTTAGGGACATATTTAATAATTTGAAAGGCATTTAAACCGCAAAAACTGCGAAAACTGAGAACGCATGAAGGAGAATTGGACGCAGAGGAAACTCTGCCCCAAAAAAATGAAATGAAGTTGTAGCGTGGTCCTAAGTGGTCAATTCGCTTGTTTAAAATAAATTAAACTTTAATTCAGTAACAGAAGAAAAAATTGTTTAATTAAAACACATGGAACTTTGGGACATTTGTAAAAAATCCACTAAGTTAATCAATCCGTCCATAACTATTACCGTGAATGATACAATATGTTTAACAAATCAGCAAAGAAAAATCCTTAGACGAATTTTCACTCAATTGTAATAAACATAAATATGGAAGAGGGGGATTGATGAGTAATATACCAACTGTACTAAGAACTGAAACTGTCTATGTTTTTAAAGTTACAGCAGCTTAAGTTCAGATGGCGTGTTAATATAGTCGAGATGCCATAAGGGCAGCCAAGAGAGTATATCAAGACAACAAACGATTAAATAAACTTAAAATTAGTACAAAATGTCGGAACAAAGTTTTGTTACCTGCGAATGTTTGGGAATAATATAAACGTAATATATAAAAGATATCAATAAAACAGCTTTGTTGAGCAAACCATGGACAGCTGTATGCGTCTGTTTTGCCAGAAGACTATGAAGAAAATTAATGGATTTTCATATCGGGCAGGTGATTTGTCTGAGTTAATAGCCTCCTTGCATTATGAAGAGAAATCAAATGATAATTTTTTCAACCTGAATAATTTTTGTAATGGTTACTTTTATGGGATATGAATAATAAACAGATTTTAAATAAGCTTGCCATTTAATCTTGACTGTTACTATTAGATGTTTAATTAGGTTCTTGACTTGGGTAAATCACTAGATATGGCCATCTCACTAGCTAGCTTATACCATTTTCACTACTCCATTATTTGTCATATCACCAGGAGAAATATTTTTGAAAAGGGTTTCAGATTCATTTACTAATGAAACTTTCCCTCCTATTCCTATCTAGTATCCACTAGAAATATTTTCCTCAAATAGTGTCCTTAAATATTTGATAATATGATTTTAAAACTTAGTAATGGTCACGCTTGACCTTACTTCTCCTAAGTAGCCATTACTAGTTAATATAGTTATATCCTGTACATTACGACTAGCTACTGCTATTTACAGAAAACTTGAAATATCGAAAGAAGATAATTTACAAAAAATACCTTCCGATTTCTTATAATTTATTTACTTTTTATGTATATAATTACTATATTGTATGTAGTTACTGCTAATGTAGAAAAAACAACACGAAATGCGGCTAAAAATTATACTCACAAGGGGACGTTTGGAGTTGTAACTCACATATTTGAATGCCGATGGGCCACCAATGGGCTTTAGGAGCCGAGAAAAAAAAAGAAATATATGAAAATCAGGTTTTATTTTTTTTTTTTTTCTCAGCTCTTAGTCAAGATAGAGATTCTTTCACCTTTTAATTGATGTTTGTATGTTATTTGATATGAAAATACTTCCGTTATGCTTAAGTCACCATCCGGCTTTAGGGTGCTCAAAAACTCTAAAACAATGATAAAATCCCAAGGAAATCCGCTGAAAATCATTGGAAATTTTTTTTCATGAACAACTGACCTCAAATTTCGTTTTAACGCTCCATAAAACGCTTATATGTGAAATGTTATCAAAATCAAAAAAATATTAGAGTTTTTGATATAGTGACTTGATCATAACGAAAGTATTTTTGTATCAATTAACATATATAACTGCTATTAAACGTGAAAGAATCATGTGTCTATCTTGACTGAGAATTGCGAAAAAAAATAAAACCTGATTTTCATATTTTATTTTTTTTCTCGGTTCGACTCTAGTTTTGCACTATTAAAGGTCTCTACTACCCACACAAAAATCGGCATTTAAATCTATGAGTTAAAACATCAAACGTCCCCATGTCAGATAAATAGTTGTTTTAATTCATATTCAACTATTATGGTCAATCTACAGTCTTCCTGTAGCAATTGCTTCTCTTCTGTTTTTTTGATGAGATGAATTACATTATTCGACGTCTCTTTTAATACTTTCATTTTATTATTTACCTCAACTTCTTCCCTTAATTTAATCCATATATTCTAGGCAAAATATTTAAAGTACATCCATATATTTGAAGAGGTATAGAAACTTTTGAAATGACTGCTTCATTCCCTTTTATCCCCGAGTGGGACTGTTTTCAGGTAAGTACCATGTTCTTTTGCGAGTCCTTTATCATTGAGAGATATGCTTTATTTATGATTGGATCCATAGTATATATGTTAAAAAGTGATATAATGGCCAAATCCTTTTTAACTCCCTACTGTACATACAATATATACATACCGGAGGCTTACGTACATGCGTTTATCATTCGATCTAAAAATTTAAAATATTTTAAGCAAAAGCAGATCGATCCCAAAAGTTTAACCAATTTCCTCAGATCTAAGGTCTAACAGAACACCAGAGGTTGCTGCGAAGCCGTCATACAGAAAAAGTGAACCCAAGAAAAATCCAGGTTGACTCAGGAGGAAGTAGTAAATTTTACCTTTAATATACGAGGTTTAGGGTGAAAAAGGAGGAACAGCTGATACAGGACGATTTTGACGATTTAAAGAGAGATAATCAAGATGAAGAAAGAGAAAATAATGATTTTTTATCTGGCATATCTTCAAAAAACTTTAATTCTAAATTCTAACCTATTTAATTCATATTTATAGCTGACAAACAACTTATACTTCTCACATAGCTTTTAATTTTTTCAAGGCTATGTGTTTAGATCTCTTATCAATTATTTTTGCTAATGTGTGACTGTTTACTTTATTAGATATTATTTCAGTGACATTAAAGATTATACTGTAGGAATTTTTCAATCTCCACGCTCTGCACTCACTGCATGAACTCACTCAACAGTTACTATTTTTATTATGTTGAATAAAATGGAGTCAGAAGTTCTGATCAATGCAGTCGCAATTTAAATGTAGGTCGAGGGGGAGGGGGAGAAGGGTTTCAGCACCTTATCGGATATCATTTTGGAAGCGTGTTGCACTTTATATTCTTGAGTTTCTCGGCAATTTCTTCAGGATAGACTTTTTCCTTTTTACTTATTCTCTATAAATCTTGGCAGAACCTTTTATCGTACATTACCTGTCAAAGATTTTATCGAAATACTCATGTAATTTTAAATAAACATTACATGCATATATATATATATATATATGTTTAGTAAGGTTCTTGAGGTTCAGTCATAAAATAAAAAAGCAACTATTTTGGCGAAGTTTCGAGACTATATTGTTCTCATAATCATGCCCTACAGTGAAAAAACAGGTTACAATAAAATTATATAAGTTATACAAGTTATTTCAAAACATAAAGTTAGCTACAGTACAGGTATATAACAACATGTGTAGGGTAATAAAAATATATATATATAATTACAGAATATAGTGGAGTTTGAAGCTAATTACAATGATATTTAATATTATTTTAAGCATAACATTATGTTAAGTATTAACATATGTTAATGTTAGTAACATTGTAAGTAGCTTCATACTCCACAATATTCTGTAATTATATATATTTTTATTACCCTACACATGTTGTTATATACCTGTACTGTAGCTAACTTTTTGTTTTAAAATAACTTGTATAACTTATATAATTTTATTGTAACCTGTTTTTTCACTGTAGGGCATGATTATGAGAACAATATAGTCTCGAAACGTCGCCAAAATAGTTGTTTTTTTTTTATTTTATGACTGAACCTCAAGAACCTTACTAAACATTTAATAGTAACAGTTAAGAAATTTATCGATATATATATATATATATACATATATATATATATATATATATATATATATATATAATTGATATATATGTATATATATATATAATTGATATATATGTATATATCACTACAGATGTTTCTTGAGTACTCCAACGTGATTTATTTTCTATAAAAATTAAAATGAAATTGTTGCATACTTAGATACATCTAAATTAAATAAATAACAGTGATGATAATTCAAGTTTTATATCTTCAGTACAGCGGTCCTTGTTACTGTTACACCTTCAAAAAAAAATTTCTAAAAAGAAAAAATTAATAATATTATTATTAACATATTTTTTATTGAAATAAGTGTACAATCTGCCTCAGTATAGATCAATAGGCACAGAGACAATACATAATTAATAAACATATTTTAGCTCTAATGAATAACTGATGCTTTCAGCAATGAAAAATTGATAATGTAAATCTTTTACATCAATCGGTTAGAAACAATTAATGGGATTATTTCGACAACAAAGCGGGTTTCGCTTCCTTTCTTTGAAGGAAAACATTTAATTTTGAATAATTGGAAAGTAAACTCAGGGACTAATCCTGAAAAGGGAGATAAACTGTTTAGTTAATTTATTGTTCAAGTCCATTACAGCGGATTAGCAAACTGGCAGGACCTCAGAATTTAAAGGTTGGGCGTGCTGCCATTTAATATCCCCCAACAAGTTTAATTCACCCCAAATTGCGTCGGTAACAGTTAAACTGAGGAAAAATATTTAAGGATCCTGTAAAGATTGTACAAAATGTGGTAAAAAATGTTAATGCTTCTTTTGAAAAGCGATCCGTGTATTCAAAAGATCTTTAATCTTCCGATAGACGCACATCCTAGACCTATAAGGCCGGGCGCGCGTATCTCACAGATACCAATCGGTTGTAATAAGCTTATCTGCCTTCTTTACCACCATATCTACATTATATATGGTACATGTTTTATAAGGCAGATTTGTTATTATCGAGTTTCTACTGTTTAATTTTGTATGGCTTATTGTTTATTTGATGTAATTTTGTTGTTTTTTTCTGATTTCTAAACATGTTTATTATTATATTAATTTTTTATAATATTTTTTTTTTCATTTTTTTACAATACCAAGTAAACTATACGCATTAAAAAATCTTGTTAATGCGTATAGTTTACTTGGTATTGTAAAAAAATTAAAAAAAAAATATTATAAAAAATTAATATATAATAATAAACATGTTTAGAAATCAGAAAAAACCCATAAAATTACATCAAATAAACAATAAGCCATACAAAATTAAACAGTAGAAACTCGATAATTCGTCATGAGTGGGGGAGAGGGGGTGACGAAATGACGGATTACAGAATTTTGCTGTAAAGTAAGAAAAAAGCATTTTAAACTATATAATTGTATTTTTTTTTTTTTTTTTTTTTTTGCAATTTATTGAATGTACAAACGAACAGACGGACATTATATACATTGTACTTGAGTGACAATGGCAAAAAACACAAAAAAAGCTAAGCACTTGCCGCATCCCATCAGGTGTGAAATATCAGATTCACATTTAAACATTTCTTTGATTTTTTTGCATGGAATAGTGGAAGAATTAGAAACGTCATCGTCATCATCTTTTTCATTACTAGCTTCGTTTTGAGCATTCAGCACTGTTCTACGATTCAATAAATATAATATATACTAGAAACAAAGTAGTATCTAGTGAAATAATACAACCACTAGATTCCACGGATATCTGACACATACAAGAACGTTAACTTCAGTGCTTGTTTGAATCAAATGTAAATTCAATACGTGCTTGAATGGGAGATACAAAACACTAGATTTTCTAATGTACGGTTAGCCGTAGAAATCCTTGGTCAAAACTCAGGGGTTGAGTCAAAAGAAGAGGGTAAAAAAGACGGGAAATCCCAACACGGCACAGGATGAAAGAAAATTAAACAAACATTTCCGATGCTTATCTGATAGATTCGCGCGCCTATTGAAAATAATAAAAATAAAATAAGATAATGATGATAAATGTGCGTAAAATTAGACATGATATCGATCACATCAATGTTTTACTACATGGAATTCAGGAGTAACTAACTCTGAGAATTTAGGAATGCATCTATAGTTCATTCTGAACTAACGCAGAGAATTTTCCATGATGGCTACATTTTCATGATGTAACCAATGCAGCAGTTCGCAAAACGGTAAA
This sequence comes from Euschistus heros, assembly GCA_003667255.2. Lineage (NCBI taxonomy): Eukaryota > Metazoa > Arthropoda > Insecta > Hemiptera > Pentatomidae > Euschistus > Euschistus heros. The sequence continues at coordinate 828,318 of RCWM02000116.1, forward strand.
TACGAAGCTGCACCGAGAGAAGAGATAGTGCACGTCTCAAGATAAAACAATAGAGCAATCCAACACTATCGCCAAGTATGTAGCTCTCGAAATGCCTAGATAAGAAACTATGAACGAATACAAAAACTCTCTTATAATTATAACTATATTGAGGGACGTTTAAACCATAATCCAGAAATAAAGAAAGCAATCTATATTACTTAAACGATGAATAATAATGTGAACTATAATGCGGACTTAAAATAAAATAGGTTAAAAAAAGTTAAATAGGTTATGTCCTGATAACTGATAATTTGAAAAGATAGTAATAGAATTGAAGTCGTATTGCTAATAATAATTAATTGTAACTAAAAATTAATAATTTAATTATTGGTAAATTTTAAAACTTATAATAATATAATTTAGTTGATAAAACAAAACGCTTCATTGTAAAAAGTTATAGCACTTTAGTACCCCACAAGTCACTGTGGTAAACAAGTAATAGGTATAACAAGTAAACATTGATAAGACATTATTGTATGTAGATAGAATATACATGCTTAAAATGTTCTGATAATGGAAGAATGATAATAAAGTAATAAATATTGTAAAATTTATTTATATATCGTCGCATAAGCAGCCAGCCACATTCCTATGACATTATTCCCAATATTTCAGGAGACACATAAAACTGATTTATTCGTATTATTATTATTATTATCCAACAAAGCAAAACTCGACATTGGTGACATTTAGGCAAAACTCGTTGTAGCAGTGTTGGCCTTGCTTTTTTTTTTTTTTTAATCTGGCCTTGAGAATGAATCTAGCGCGACATTTTACGTAAGGGATAAAGTTTAACTGATTTTGATCAAAGTGACTTATCCTAGTAATGCTCGTAGGCTAAATGTCTTGTTCAGCAATCGAATTTTTTTTTTTTTTTTTTTTTAAAGAAGTAATTATACATTATAAAACATCAGACCTCGGATGATCAAGACTAGTTAATTGAATCCCAACAGTGTATACATTTATTGTTAATTTGAGGTGTAAATTGTTTGAAAATATTTAATCCTGAGGATAGGAAACATTTACTGAAATTATTGAAGAAATTCTTAATAAGGAGTAAAATGTAAACAAAATTAAAGAACTATCTTTCTTCTTTTAAATTGTATTAAAAAAATATATATATATATATATATATAGAAAAAGTATTAGCAATAAAAAAATAAATAAATAAAAGAAGGAATTTGACAAATCATAGAATAATTAGCTAAAATCAATTAAATTCTAAATTTCGATTACGGTGAAAATGACCCTGAAAAAAAAGTAATATTAAGATAAATTATATAGATGTTATAAATATTATAACTCAACCATACATTTATCTTAAAATCAAAAATCCAGTGCGACACTTTTTTTGCTGAGTCAGATATGTTCTGACTCAGCAAAAAAAGTGTCGCACTGGATTTTAAATTTTATATAAATTTTAAATTTAATTTTAATAAGATTCAGTAAAATAAAATGTTAGTGCGATGGCCGGGAATCGAACCCGGATCAACTGCTTGGAAGGCAACTATGCTCACCATTACACCACCATCGCCTCCGTTCATCGTGGCTGCAACACTGTATCCTTGAACTGGTATAATAAAAATATTTAGGCCTCTTCTCTAAATTTAGGGAAGTCCCTAAACATGTTGTGATATAAGCAAAATAAAGAAGGAGTTATGCAATAAAATTATAATAATAAAACTAAATCTTCTTTCACATAAATTGTAATTAAAATATTTTTTTATAGTAATTGGGGGGGGGGGGGTTGGACACACTCGGTAAAGTACAAAATTGTAATCGAAATCCGGTAACAGTTACTTGCACAACGTCATTAGATAAAGAAAAAACTTTTTTTAATGATTTATGTTACGCCTTGGTCGCTTCGAATATTGTATTCAATAAACTGCAGTTATTTAATTATTTTTTGTAAAAATACACCAAACGAAACATACTAGACCCCCTAATAATATCTCAATCACTTCTATGAACATTCTAATATTTCTATACGTAAACAAATAAAAACGATTATGGTAGATAAAACTACTGATTATATTAAGTAATGAAATTAACTAATGATAAATTATAAAAACCAAAATTGAAATGATTACTTCTTAAATATGTATCATTGTATTTTTTTATTTATTGATTTATTTTTATTTTTTTATATAATTTATTTTAAGTGCAAATAGTAAAGAGTAAATCACTATTTTTGGTCACCTCGCCAGTTATGGGCAAGCTAATATAATTTTCAAAATGATAAGAAACTACTTCATTTATTTGTGATGTCAACATGAGAAATATTAATGACATCATAGGTTTAAGATTTATTTACTAATGAAACCTTTCCTTCTACCCCTTTTCAGTAGCCGTTAAAAATATTTTCCTCAAGTAGTGTCCTAAAATAACTTTTTTTCTTTTTTTTTTTTTTTTTTTTTTTTTTTTAGTAAGACCGTTTTTAAAAGTGAGGATTTTGAAGGAATTGCTTCGTTAAATTTTGGTTTTTAAGTTATGTAGCTTTTTATAGAGACTCATGCTTCCAAACAAGCTCCATTGTGTTGGATTATCTGATTTTAATCGACAATAATTTTTAACTGACCGTAACCTGTTAATAAGAATACGAGATATCACTTATAGTCTCCTCTATCAGTTTCAATTTTCTTTGGTATCACCAACGTTCTTTACATTAAAAAAAAAATATGTAAAAGAATTTTCTTCGTTTGATTGTATGATTTTTAAACTTAAATCCTACATCCTCAACCTAGTAATAGTCACGTTTGACCTTAATTCTCCCAAGTGACAAGTAACTACAAAGTTTGCGAATGATTTCATCCAGTTATTTTGTTTTTTAATATATATATTACTTTAATGGTAGACAACGTTGTATTAGTATATAGATTATTTTCAAAGTTTTAACTATTTAGTAATTAATAGCCAAATTTTAAATTATTAAAAACATTCGTTGATCATTTTGTCACATTACCATAACTTGTCGTCGCTATTACTATAACCGGTACAACATAACTGTTAAATTTAGCTCTTTGTGAAAGACTATTAAAATTTATTTGGAAGAAAGCTTTACCATATTTATCAATTTTATACTCAATAGAATAAAAATTAAAGAATCTAAATATTTAAACCGACATATCATCTTACAAACTGCATTAACAAAAATCCATTTAAAATCGACTATTCCTCTTAGCTACGACCATAACTAGTGATTAAACCATATTTTTGAATTTTTGGTATATATGAGCTGTAAGGCATGCTTGCTTTGAATCAACCAGGTCCACTGGTCATTCCAACATCAGGACTCTGGATATAACAGGCGTAAATTTGCATCGGCTTATCTTTTCTGTAGCCAATGGATCCACGAGTAGGTATTCTTGAGTAGTTGGAGGCCCTTAGGCCACATAGGGAGATAAAAGGAGGAGGAATTCGATAGAAGTGATGGCGAGAAAATGGAATCAGGAGCCTTGTTTCTGAAGGAATTACCACTGTAATAAAAGTCTGAGGAAGAAGGGCTAGAATCAATACAGCCTGGGTTAGCTACGTTCCTCAGGCTTTTTTTTTTTTTTTTTTTCCAGAAAACTACTTTTGAAAGATATCTATTATTCATTTATCACTGAGGAGTAATAAATAAGGATAACTCCTTAGTGGATAACTCGAATAATCTCAAATAAGGATTCGAGGTAATTCTTTTAAAAATATTTAATCTGCAATTGTAATTCGGAGTACTCAAAACTGATATAAATAATTGATCGTTTGACAAAAAAAATATGATATTTTTATTTATACATGTTAAAACACTAATTAATTTTTATTTTTAAAATAAGCCTAATGTTATGTTTACATTTTAGAGTTATTTAGTACATAAAACAAAATAATTTAGTTTAAAAATATTAAAGTCATATTCATAACCTTTTTTGGAGGGGAATTTCAAAATCTTAATTATTAGTACATTTAAATTTTATCAAGTTTATAATATTTGTTAAATTGTTTGGTAATTATAAAGTTAACAGGAAATCATGGAAAGTATTACAAATAATCCATACAGGTATCAAACACATGTTTCTTGTTCACTGTTCTACTTTAATGTTCAAAAAAAAAAAAAAAAAAAAAAAAAAAAAAAAAAAAAAAAAAAAAAAAAAAAAAAAAAAAAAAAAAAAAAAAAAAAAAAAAAAAAAAAAAAAAAAAAAAAAAAAAAAAAAAAAAAAAAAAAAAAAAAAAGGATGGTAAGGTCAAAAGAAGATAACAGAAAAGATATTACATCAGAGCTTTAGGGAAATGAGAAGAAATTTTAGCTAAGTACCTAATATTTTTTAAAAATGTATTTATTAATAGAAATTTACAACTGTTTCACAAATATACATCCAGCAAATATGCGGTAATTACAGTGCAGAGTAATGACATGACAAACACTTGTTGAGGGACTACCCAATTGTAGCACTCTAATGAAAGTTCTACATTAAAAGAAGATCCCGAGGCCATTTTCTTTTTAGAAACATGTAAATTTAGGTGAATAATTAGTTTATTGTGAAAGGAATGGTATCTGGTTCGAGCAAAATCAGTGACATGTGGGATATTAAGGTCATTATGGATCATTTTATTGGTGACAAAGTAAGGAGGATTAATGATTTTTCGAACGATTTTGGATTGCAGTGAGTGTATGCGGGAAGAATAAGATATTCTGAATAAAATCTGAAATATCGTATCTGTTCACGTTATTTAACTTTAGTCTATTGATGGATACGAGAAGACAGGATGAGGTAGGTTTTCGACGGAGGATAAAGGTCATTTGCTGAGGTTTGCTTGGATTTATTTTAACTCTCCAGCTATGACACCATTCTTCAAGGGAAGTGAAATGTGAATAGAATATGTCAGAGGTCTAATAATTAAATAAATAATTTTTAGCTATTTTGGTCAGGAGTATTTAATTATAATAAAGGAAATCTCTTGTAAAAGAAAATTGGTATTGTAAAGTTCGCAAAAGAATTTTTATATTCAACTTCTTAACCTATTTTTTTTTTTCCGAAATGAATAAATACATAGGGAAAACCCATTACCATCACAAGGCGAAAAATATGGTGGAAAATATTTTTTTCTATTAAACCAAATTTCAAACTGAGAGGTATTAAATACAACGGTGTGGATAGTGGAGCCAACTTGTTGCCTGGGACATTAATCACAACAAGCCTTCCTGAATACCCACCCAACTGCCCCCTAGTTACTTAATGTCAGATTTTTTTTTTATTATTTCTAATCTTGTAAAATTATTCTTAGGAAATAGTTGTAAAATGAAAATCAGAATAGTGGAAAATAAATTAATCTCTGCTGAAGTTTCGGTCTTTTCTGTATGCCTTCAACTAAACAAGAAGCATATTTATAATAGTACTCTACTGTAAAATATTATAAAAGAACTATAATATATGAACAATTTTACTAAAACTACTTACATGATGAAATTATAAGTATAGTATGTAAGTATAATATATTGAAAATCAATGTTGTACATTTGACAAAATAATCTCATTTAAGTTATGTATAATGTATTGTTGTGTTACCTGGCAAATAACTTTAATAAAAATAATTAAAGATTTTTTTTATTATTGAACTTTACAAATTTTATGTTTTCTTAAATTATTCACTGCTAAAATACATATATTAGGTCAATAATTTATATTAATGCTATTATATTGTCATTTAATAAAGACTTTGGAGCTCAGGTTAATAATAAATGTATTTTCTAAGAAACGTAAATTTATTCTTTTAGTTTTGGTATAAGGTGATACTGCCCAAGTCATAACGTTCGTTACTCAACAAATATACAAAATGTAAATTATAATAGTACATAAGAATTAGACTATGAACAATGGCCGCTTATTACTTTTCATCACTAAATTTCATTATTTTCCAATGTTTAGTCGACTTAAGAACATTAATTTGACGTTAGGAAGTAATTATCGTTTAAAAATTTTGACAGACGACTATAATAATTTTTCTTTAAAAAGTTAGAGACTAAATTGTATTTTAAATTATTTCTAAAGAAACGGACTGTATTGAATAAATACTCCTATTTCCACCGAAGCATAATTTCCTTCTCCTTCGACTCTACAGGAACAAAGTGCCACTAGAACACGATTTACTGAGAGCAGAGGTGAGGTCTTCCCATGTGACACCAGCCTTGATATGTTGCTCCGAGTAATTCTCACTGTTCTTGTAACATTGCAACTATGAACTAAAACTTAAAAATAAATTTGATTTAAAATGTTTGCTTGGAATGCTACCAATGGATACCACTTCAAGCAAATATAATATGCATGCCGTTAATACACAATTCCACTAATTTACTTTTTATTTTATTGAACAGTTGTAAACATCAATTAATACGAAAAAACGTTTGCCAAGTCCGATAAAAAATTAATTGTGACCATCAATCATTGAAATTAGATATAAAAAAAAATACATGAGTGATTTCGCAAAACCGAATATATAAATATTTATGTGTTGCATTACTTAAATTACATGAAAAAAAATCTATATGTTTTAAAACAAAATACGACATTCATCATAATATTTTTTTTTTTTAATTTCTTTTACAGGTATGTGCAAAGTACATGAATAATTTGCTGAAAAATTATGTAAGTAAAAAAAATATTTTTTCAGGGCAAAAACACTGGTTAGCATTTTTTTTTTTTCTTTTTTTCCTTTAATGGTAACCCCATAAAAGGACCCTGTTACTGCTCAATATATTCCATGCCGTTACAGGCATACAACATGTATCATATGTTTGTTAAATTATATTATTTAGCATGTGAATAATAATATTTAACCAACAATACAATTAGCGTGATGTTACAATACTGTAATGAATTTTGAATTTTATGAACTTTTGCTGGTTAAAAAAAAAAGGGGTTTCTGATTTGGGCTAAATCAACAACATACAATAAATTAAAATCTGTATGGATAAGTTCCTTAGTGACAAAGTAAAAAGCATTGAGGATTTTTCGAATTATTTAGGTTTAGACTGATTGGATGCGGGAGGAATTGAATAGTTTAGTGGAGCCCTAAAGCTCTTGTCCCGGATGTAGACTAGGTCTAATTACTGTCATGTAAATGAGTTTCTTATAATTAAACGGAGGCTTGAACGTGTGACAAGTGATGTTCGAGAAGTTGAAAACGTCAATCCAGACATGGATTTATATAGTATTTTCTAGAAGCATCCTTGAACCACGACTTCATGTGTTCTAATTGTAAATAATTGTTTTCTCATTATTGGTTGAGCAATTAAAATACAATCAAAGTTGATTAGTTTGTGATTTGATTAGGGAACGGATCTATTATTTTTGAAACTGTTTTCACGAATATTGGCTGTATGAAATAAAATAAATTGTATTATAAATCTTTCCATTTTCCCAGAAAAGTGTTATTGAGTTATAAAATTTCGAATAAGAGAAAGGGAAAAGAAGCGGTGATATAAATTAGACGGAGGCCGTTTGGACAGAATCCAATATTGGATATAGTTCAAAAGCTTCACAATAAATTGAAAAATAATTCCGGGTGGAAGGGTTGAAAAAGCCTTTAAGAGTATATTGGGTGACTGGCTATCAGATAGCGGCTCGGGGGAGATAGGAATAAGACAAACGATCCTGCTCCAATCCAGGCCTCGCATATTGAGCCAGGTAATAAAGGTTCTCCGTTTCCCTGTTCGTCGAATGCGGAAGTTCTGTAGCGCTGGGTCTTTATGTAAAGTTGGATTGCTTCTGTCTCTGTCCTCCATGTTCCGTGCATCTCCGCCGACCCTTTCACTACTTGTTCGCTCTCTATTCATCTTTTTTTTTTTGGATTAAATGTATCTGACCACTTCCATTCTCAATTTTATTGAAAAGTCTATATAAAACAAAATTAAGTGTGGTTTTAAAAAAATGTAGTATTTGAGTGGCTGAGCGAAAATGGTAGCAGTTGACCATAACTCAGTTTTCTGGAAAACGCAAAATAACGATTCTTTATATTCTTTCCAAAAGAAATTAAAACTAACAATAAATTGTTTCTTTGAAACCCTATGTTATAGCAAATACTTAATGAGATTAAAAAATAAAAAAATCATTGAAAAAAGTTTTATTTTCTATAATCAAGAGGAGGCAATTTTTTTGGAGGTTCCTGGTCAGAAAATATTAGACACCTATTTTGTCTCCCCGAAAAAGACACTAGATACTCAAGAAAAAAGTTAAATAGCATTAAACTAATTTATTTTACATCCCGTTTTAAATGATAATATCGACATGATTCTTGCACCAGTGTTTATTTTTTAGTCCTGATTTATCAAAAATAATATAATCTATAATTTAAAATATCTATCCTACTAAATAGATCAGGTTGATAAAATTACAAACAAATGATTGGATATCAAGTAATCTGCCTTAATAGATTTTTATACTCGAAAAATGGCGTCCAATTTAGCACCCTCAAAATCATTGAATATTATTTATTAAATAAAAAAAAATATATAATTTTTTCATCCACTTCAAGGGGAATAAAATTTGTAAAGTAGTTATTGGTAACTTTTCTTTTAATCGGTATTACTTTATTACGCAATTCAGCTCGATTGGTATCGTTGGAAATACTAGATCCTCAGCTTACTTTCGATGCAAATAAATGAAAAATTTGATGAACAAGAACATTTTTGAAAATTTAGAAAATCCGAAATACATCTTGATTGTCAACCTGAGTTTTAAACCTGATAGGATGAAACCAAAGACGTTTCATGCGTATTACTACCACTCTGTATTTTGGGTAAAAATATAAAATTGATACGTTTAACCGTCTAAGCGTAATTCAAGTTTTTGGCAATTTAAAAAGATAAATAAATTCCATGTTCCGGCAAATTTTAAATGTTCGAATTTTTCTATTTGTTTCGCATTTAAGGGTTCTCTTGAATGCTAAATTAGAACCAGAGGCCATTTTTTGCCTAAATTTCCACAATAATATAATCCATAGTAAAAATTATTTCTAACACTCAATCCTTCCAATCATAAGTCTTTCATATTATTGTAAATGCTCCATATTATGTCTCCAACAAAACCCTACCCTAATGATCTCAATCCAAGTCTCCGGCTTATTCATTATCCAGTTCCATGATCATTTTCCAGATGTGCGGACCCACCTCACATATTACAACAGCACTGGCTCCATGACCTGTTGTATATATTTATTTTACTGGAGTTCTGGCAATGGCCAGCTTCCTCTCTCAAGGTCTGATGGACAGTGCCATAGTGCTTCTCATTCAGGTTACTCCGGATTTCGACACTTGTGGTACAGCTGAAGGAGCATCGCTGGGATCTCTTAGAGCCTTCCATAAGTTAGGGGACAAGCTCAGTACGGTACTTCGTTTTTAGACCCTCAAACCCTATGGACTTGAGATTGTGCTCCTTAGTTTTTTGTTTAATGTTTTTTTTCGAAGGGATTATATTGCTTGAGAAATGTAATGATTTGATCGAAGCATTGACGAGTGTTTTTTTTTAGCTGTTCCTACTGAAAATAGGTTCGGTTTAGTGGACATTCATCGTGAATAAATCCGAATTTTAGCTGAACCTTGCAATATAAAAATTTCGGTGATAATCGATTTGTTAATTTATTTAGGGTCTGTGGCTTTTCTCATTGAAAGATAACCATTTGTAAGGTATGGCCAATCCTTAATCTTGCTATAACCACCTATTCATTACTTGGTTTTTTGATGAGATGTATTCCATTGCTTGATGACGCTTTTATCACTTTTAAATTTATTATATTATTATTTTATTGAATTTATTGTATGTTATTTTTAAATATATTAAATTTATATCTTACATAGTTAAAAGTTTCTTATAAAGTACTTTTTTTCTTTCTTCTTTCAATGTTAATATTGTATGACTGGATTTATTAATCTCCATATAATTCTTTGCTCTTGAGTGAGGTAACTTTTAATTGTTTTACTAAAACAATTAAAAAGTTATATAATTTAATAAACTATGTAGTTTGTGTTATTAGATTATTCAATGTCTTAACACTTTCCAGCTACTCAAACTTAAATAGATCTCGCTGTAAGGGCTTCAGGTGAATTGGCTTAGAAGTTGCTACAATATTCGGCAGTTATAATCCACACAGCGCTAGAGATTAAATTTTAGTTTAGCATTGAGTTTGGAGAAGTGTGTGTCTAAGGGCATATTATGAATTCAGGCAACTGCGTAGAATACATTAGACGCGGATCTTCCAGAAGTTGACTAATTCAGCTAATCTATTATTGCTGATATCTTGGGTTATTCATGAACTACACGGGAACAGATGTAACTTGACTTGCACCCGAAGGAACAATGGATTGATTTTCAACCTCTCATCTCAGATACCGTCCTCACTGAAGACATTAGTTGATATTGTCAGATCATAATAATTGCATAAAAAAAATGTAGACCATATCAAAATGTTACATTTTCGACTGTGAAAAAATCGCTACACCAAAACAGGTATAGACTCCTGCCAAAAGACATATCGAAAAGTCTACATCTTTTAAATTGGGATTTAAAAACAGTATACAAATTTATTATTTTGAATTTTGATATTTATTTGACTAAATATTTTTTTTTTTTAATGTATATGAAAGTTATAAAATAAAAAGATAAAATATACGAATTAATTAAATATTTGGTCATAATCGTAAAACTAAAACTCAGTCCATTAATAGAAGAACTATTATAAATCGTTTTATCTTAACTTGAATTTAAAATAACAACTAAGAATAATAATACAGTGGAGAATGTAAGCTATGAGAGACGGAGTGGGCAATTTTAGTCTCGTCCTCAATGAGACGGTCTTCACTTAGGAAAGGTCTTGCGATTTGTCGGTGGAAGTAGCCGATTTTTTTTGCCTATACAGTTGTTAATATCAATAAATAAATGAAAACAAATAATTAAAAGTTTTAAAACTGTATTATTTAATGTTTCTTAGACTTAATTAATAGTTATTACTTTTTTTTTTTATGTTATGTCATTACAAAGGATTATTAATGGTGTTGTTCAATAAATTTAGTTACGTACAAAACATATCTGGGTGATTCTCAGACTTAGAGCAATTTTCCGTAGAAAATGTTTAATAATTCTTACGGTAGTTTTATATATATATATATATATATATATATATATATATATATATATATATATATATTACAATACTTTCTATTGTCGTTTAGCTGTTAAAAAAAACAAATGTTCAAGATCAAAAGTCATATTTTCATGAGAAATTTAAAACTTAAAAATTTTAATAGTGCGGTAATGGCAATATCAGGTAGGTAATGATAAACACGTGAATATAATCTTTTAAAAAGTACATTGGAGGTGATTAAAAAAGTATATTGGAGAAGGAGCCACTGATGGTTTTGTTATTGAGAGCCTAGGGGAAAAAATATAAAAAAAATAACTTTTCAGGCAGTATATAATTCAGTGCTAATCAAAAATAAAATACTAAATGGACATTAAAATTAAACAAATTTAATTCAGGAGAAAACCTATGAATCTAAGGTAAAAATAGTTCAAAAATGTTCATCATCGCACAGTTCATGTCATTACCGCACTAGTAATTCGGGCATTTTATTCAAACCTACCCTCTAGATGACTAAAATCAAAAATTATTTTTTCTGCCAAGTTTCATACAACAAATGATATTCTTAATTAAATTAAACCTAATAAACTAATTGAAAAATTTAATATGATAATATAAAGCGTGGTAATGACAACAAAAAGGGTTTGTGACTTATTTCACATAGAAGAACGTTGGCGAAATTTCCCTAACTCGCAGCCTGATCGTTGGCGGCTGGTCATCAGCTGCCGGAGTACTACCACTACTCCTGGAAACTATTTATCCTCCGTGGCCCTGTTTTCGCGGCTGTTTCTCTATAAATTTTACACAAAATACAAAACTGAAAACATTTATGATTGTTGAATTTTCCTTTATGTGTGGAAATAAATTCCACAACCATTTACCTGACGTAACGAAAGAAATGAATAAATCATAAGGTATAGTTGACTGTGATATATTGGAGATGTAGATAGTTAGGGTAGGCAGTCATAGATATTCAGCAGACCAAAATGAAATGTTTATTTTATTTTAATTCTTAAAGCCAACGTTTCGCCTTGCAAGTCTTCATCAGGGGTTCAGGTAAAGGTAAACAAAAAAACCCAAAATTTTGATTTGCTGAGTACCTATGACTGCCTACCTTAACTATCTACATCTCCAGAAATGAATAAATGTATACAAGAAAACTAAGAGTGGGACACACCATGTTAATGACATTTGTGTAGCTTAAGCAATCATAAAATCAATTCAGTAATTTTACTTTCATTTTTAATCTTTTACTATGGAGAAATATTTCTTCTCTGTTATAGTAGTTGGAAAAAATTAAAGAAGGATTTGATCAATTGAGTAAAAATTTTAATGGACCAAAAATTACCAGTCATCTGAAAATCACCAATCCATGACCTAATGTATTTAATCTCTTACCATAACCTTATACTTTTTCTTCATCTATTATTATATCGTTAAAAAACAAATCCATTTATTGATAATGTTTATGTTTACAAAACTACATTTCCTAATTGTTGCAATAACATTTAACCATTTATTTTACATTGATTAAAGTTCAACCGTATTAATTTTGCATATAATATCTAATTTCATTTCACAACATCTACAGAATGAAATGGTTTATTTATTTATAATAGTTTTGTACATAAAAATATATATATAAATCCATCATTACATTACGTCATTCAAACTTAATAACATGTACTAAATTTGAATTTTTTTTTTATTTTTATTTTTTAATAATAGAAATTTACAACTGTATTAGAAAACACTATGCGGTATATATGAGCTTTAATGACATGAATAAAACTTGTAGAGGAACTACCCATTGGTAGTACTCTAATGAATATTTACAAAAGAAGATAACGAGGCCATCTTCTTTTCAGACGCCTAAGAGGATTGCTAGGAATGGAATGGGGAGCTAGCTGTGCAAGAAGTGGATTTGGATGAGTGATAAGTTTATCATGAAAGGAGAGGTATCTGGTTCGTGCTAAATCGGTGACATATGGGATATTAAGGTCATTATGGATTAATTCATTTGTAATGAATGAATTGACAAAGTAAGGAGCATTAAGGATTTTTCGAAGGATTTTGGATTGGAGTGATTGGATGCGGGAAGAATTCGATGGTTTAGTGGATCCATACAATTCTATACCGTAAGTCCAAATAGGTCTGATAATCGTCATATAGACAAGTTTCTTATAGTGAATCGGGTGATTTGAACGTTTGTCAAGTAAGTGTTGTAGCAGTCAAAATCTACGAGCAGCTTCTTGTCTTTTCAATCTTGTATGAGGGTTCTACGTAAGTCTCTTGTCCAGATGATATTGAAATTTAAATTACAGTTATATTAACAGAATTTTACATGTATAACAGTTAAGGCAGGTTTTTATATAGGAATTAACAGAGGAACTTAAAAACTTAGGAACTAGAAATTTAAAAATGTTGATATGGTTCCAAAGCATATAGCTATACAAATTTTCGTCATGTCTCCTGCTTTTTCAAGTTGATCATTGCTGAAACCTTGTGTGTATTCATTTAATTTATTTATTAATCGATTTTATACTATCGAGGAACAAAGTTTTCTTATTAAAGGTTTTAATAATACTGGTATTTGGCCTGATATATTGATTCGGTAAGTAAATTCTGTTTAAGGGATGGAGTACTAATTCACTCAGAAGAACTTTCTAATTCAGTGAGAAAAAAAAAGAAGAAATATATATATAACTAGGTCACATATATTTAGATCATATACAGTGAATTACATAAACTCTAATTGCTTATAAATTAAATTAGATATAAGTTAAATAGGTTAGTGCTAGTAGTGACCTTCAAGCAATACTATCGGTTACCAGAAACCCGATATTGGTACTTCATAGTGGGACATAGATTATAGTCTCCACTTCCACTGCAGCTCCTGCCCCTCCAACCTGATCCTCAATACTGGCGCTTCCGAAGTTGAATCACTTCAAGCTAATTAACTTGGAATCGAATTTGTGTTTCCTTTTTTCAAAAAAAGATTTATATATTTAAAAGGTTGTTGGCAGTTTTTGAATGATACAATCACACACACACAAATATTCTCAATTTATTGCTATTTTATTTAAGTAGATTTTAGAAGAGTGTTTCAATTAATATAATTTATTTCAGCGCAGCCTACTTGCAAATAATTTTTTATAAATAAATATATAATAAATATAAATTTCTGATGGAGATATTATCGACCAGTTTTCAATCTTAACAACATCAACAGAGATGTGTTGTGTGAACATTTTTCGGGTTAAAAAACTTAACACATTTGATGGTGAAAAAAACGTTACAATGGGACGTTCATTCGAGTCAATATAGCTACTAAACGGTAGGTTCTAGAGGCAAAAATGTTCTTGATTATATTTCTGAAAAGGGAACTATCGTAAAACTTTGGATCAAAGGAACACAAACACTGCTAGAGTATGTCAAAAAGTCCCAATATTTAAAAAAAAAAAAAAAAATGTAGACAAACGTGAAAAAATGAGTCATTCCATATTAAATCAACCAATGGTTTGGACGTTGACCTCTCCGATTTCTATGAGTTTTTGTATAGAAGTTGTACATACCAAGACTAGTAAAAATGTAATATTTTACATTTTTCTGACTTTTGGTTTTTGAGTTATAACCTTTTAAAATTTCAAAAAATACCATATTCGGTCCTCACTCAGTATATTTCAAATTATTCAATTAAAAAACAATTGCTCCTAGAGAGCTCAAATTTGCGGCATTCTTTTCCATTTGAAATGCCCTTTAATTTTATATACCACTTCATATATTTTCCGTCCATTTTGAATATTTCGAAACGTCCAAAAATAGTTTTCGTAATTCCCAAAATACGTACCCTTCGTTTTTTTCGTAAAAAATATATGTGATTTATGCTATAACTGACTAGACTAAAATTTTAGAATGGGACGGAAATGGGTTCTTGATAAAAAAAAAAAAAATAATTTGCATTTTTTTTTTTTTAATGGAGAGTTAGTCCAGTTAATAAAATGTTATAGATTGCGTTTTCTGTAATCCAAGATATTTCTTCAGAAACTTGTTCAGGGTAGTTAGAAAGTAAATATACTAAAATTCCTTTTCGGAATTTTAATTCCTTTCCGGAGTTTTCGGGCCTGAAACAGAAAAGAGGGGGGTGCGAAAGGTCCCTTTGTTTTGTTTAACACTTATATCTTGAAAACGGTGCGTCGTATGAAAAATGTGACTATGTACTAAATTAAAGCCATTTACATTTTCTACAGCTTTTACTATATACACACTTTTTATATTTTGTACCGTATCCGAGGTATATGCTTTCCAAATGTGAAGGACTTGGTATTTTGTTTTACCAAGAAAAGTTAAAATGGCATATACATGATACATATGATACATGATAAATTGGCATATACATGTGTATTTCGAAAAAAAATTTATGGTCCTACAGTATTCTATATAAAATTTTTTGTCGTAGGATAAACGGTATAGAAGATATAGAGGGAGGTTTAACAGAAAACGTGAGGTGGAATGTTTTTTTTTTTTTTTAAATGTTCACGTTTGCCAAGCATATATCTCGGAAACAGTGCAGAATATGAAAAATATGTAAATAATAAAAGTTGTAGAAAATTTTATAAGCTTTAATTTAATATATAATTATATTTTTCATACGACTCACTGTTTTCGAGATATGAGCGCAAAACCAAAAAACCTTTTTTTTTTTTGCGGGGACCTTTCCCGTCCCCACCCCTTCCTGTTCCCAGGCCCGAATACTCCATGACTTTTAGTATGATTACTTTCTAACCACCCTAAACATTTTGCTGAAGAAAAATCTTGGATTACAGAAAACGAATTTAATAATATTTTATCAACTGGACTAACTCTCCATTAAAAAAAAAAAAAAAAAGGTGCAAATTATTTTATTTTATCAAGAACCCATTTCCGTCCCATTCTAAAATTTTGTTTAAGTGTAGTCAGTTACAGTATAAATGACATATTTTTTTTCTCCATTTTTGGACGTTTCGAAAAATTCAAAATGGACGGAAAATATATCAAGTGGTATATCAAATTAAAGGGCATTTCAAATGGAAAAAAATGCCGCAAATTTTAGCTCTCTCGGAGTAATAGTTTTTTAATTGAATAATTTGAAATATACTGAGTGAGGACCGAAAACAATATTTTTTGAATTTTTAAAAGCTTATAACTCAAAAACCAAAAGTCAAAATAATGTAATATCTTACATTTTTACTATTCTTGGTATGTAAAACTTCTATACCAAAAATCATAAAAATCGGAGAGGTCAAGGTCCAAATTTAATGTAAAATTGGTTGATTTGACATGGAATGATCCTATACGGGTCTTAGAGACAAAATTTACAGAACAAAAAGTGTTTTCTATCAAATTTCAGACAGTAAAATACTTGTCAAATTTACGATCAAAGCAACAATAACAGAGCTGGATCGTTAAAAATGTTACATTTTTGAGTGTGAAGAAAACGTTACACCACAAAGCCAAAAGACCTATCTATGTAAAAAAAAAATATTCAAATGAATCGAGGAAATTTCCATAGCTCCCAGAGAACATCATGAATACTTCTATTTTTATTATTTTTTTTTTTTTTTTATTATTTTTTTTTTTTGGAGCATCTCCACACCGCTCACAAGGTCTGGACAGCTCTGCATATTTGCTGTGCGGCCTTTGATGTCAATGACGACCTTCGTGGCAGGCCGTGCTGTTTGCCGAGAACCAATAGGTGCGCTGAGCTATGGTGCGATTAAATATTGAATCAGTAGTACAGGTGTTTGCACAGTGCTCGTCCGTCAACAGCAATTCATACCCCGTAGTGGTCGAATATCGGGTACGTCTGTCTGGCCTTAACAAACAAATGGATCTGGCCGGTATTTGGTTCGCACTTGAGTTTATATCGATTGTAGCACATTCTTTGGATCGACAGCGTAATTAAATCGTACTCAAATACTCCAGCGACTATAGTGGTGCTGCACTCTAGTAGGAGTGAGATCAAATAACAAACTGATGAATTTACTTTTTTTAATGGTGAGATTATCATTTATCAAGTCATTCCTCATAATAAAAATACTTGTTTTGTGATTCGCTTTCATTTGTAAGCTGAGTTAATATAAGAAAATCATTTTCAAAAGTTTTTATAAAACAAAAACAATATATATATATATATATATTTTTTTTTTTTTTGCGTGATAGGATAAGCTACGAGTGGGTTTCATTAAACAAGTAAAAACAGCAAAATTAATCTAAAAATGGTTTTGCAGAATTTTCGAACATTGCGCAAATATTAGAATTTATGCAATTTCATATACATTTGTTAGTCTCTATTCTTCTCAGGCTGCTTATCTAACGCAAAATTTATTTTTAAAATCGTTTGGTTGAATTACGTGAGTTCTTTATAGATAGTGGATAACGACAACGATAAAGCTATATATTTTAAAATAAAATTTTGATTGATATGAACATAAAAAGTGAAAATTAAAAATGAAATAAATATAAAAGGTATATTAAAAAAATATCTCAGTTCAGATCAAGGATGAAAGTAAGGAAACATGGTACATGTTTTTCAGATAGGTATATATTTGCATTTGGGTTAGATCAATATACAATGTTTTTTCGGTTATAACTAATATAGGTATGATAAGTAATGTAGGTGATGTAGTTCTTACTGGAGAGGCAGATATTACGTATTACGTCTATAATGAATTACACTAGACTCTACTCTTGTGTGACCTTGAAGCGGGAATGTATTATTAAATTATGTATTATGTTATGTTAATATTAATTAACAATATATTTTTTTATTAATGAGTAACAGACACTCAGGCTAATACGGCGTGGGTTCGATTTCTACAAGGCGGCAACACACTGTCCCCACCCTGAGAGTCACAGGGAGGTGAGCGATCCCTGTGTTTGATAAAGCTCCTGGTCCTCCAGGTTGAGGGTTGGTGTGAGCTGACACAGGTGGCGATGAAATCTCAGTTTCCATTTTTTTTTTTTTTTTTTTTTTTTTTTTGGACATTCTTCCTTCTAGCCTTAACACCCTTCTAATTAGTTGCTAAAATCACATTTTATAATTTTTTTTTTTTTTTAAATGATGTAGATGACTTCCCTTGGTAATTGTTTTCCAACGTAGGTGCCTTTGATCTAAAGATAGATTGGATGTCTAACTAGTGCTTAAGGTGTTCCTTAGAGATGAGTTTATCCTTAAGAAATCCGTGGAAGCCCTTTTTACAGCCATGTCTGCCAGATAGTTTTCTAGTATGTCTTAATGCCATTTAATCTAATTAAATTAAATCCGATTGCTACCATCAGGTTCTAGAGGTTTTAGAATGTTTCGTCTGTTTTCTATTATTGGATCATAACGATGCCTGTCAGGTAGAGAGTACATTCGCTGTCCATTAGCATTCTAAGGATTTCTTTATTATTTTGCTTAGTTATTGGTAGATTTTGGGCTTAATTTATCATTTATTAAATCTTTTAAAATTTTGTTTTTAAAAACAAACACAAATTTTTAAAGAATAGATGTAAAAAAAAAAAAAGACGAAATAAATTTCATCTACGGTAAATGAAAAGTTTTATCCAACCGTTCTGAGATTAAAGTGAAGAAAATCGCCACCCTTGTGTTAATAATTTTAAAGCAGAGCTAAGTAGTGCCGCTTGGTAAGAACAGAAATGAAATCTGAGGGGGGGGGGTCAGGAAATGGAAAGTAGGAATTGCCCCCCCGAGGGCAAGGGTTAACGAAGTAGATATGTAACTGCCTGGGGGTGGCGCCTTTAAATGCACCGCCCCCGGCTCTTTGTCAGGGCTGGTGCTATTTAGTTAGCGCTCTTTGGGGCTCTGCTTTCGGATAACGGTCGTCTGGGATTGGGGGGTGTCTCGGGTAAATTGTAGATGGGGGAGTCCAGGGTGCAACATCAGGGCTAATAATAAAATTTTGCAGAAAAGATAATGAAGAAAAATACGAAGTTTATTCAACTTATTGGACAGCTTTATATTACCTCTGCAACAGTTACAATCGGGCAGCGATTAAAAGATTATTAAAAGAAATGTGAATTGTTTTATATCAGCAACTATTAACTACTATTAAAAAACAATTAATTAAACATAAATATTTTCTAATTTTAGGATTTAATTTTTTTTTTTTTTTTTCAATTTTTTTGTTAGTTCACAATGTTAAATCCTAGGATGTTAATCACAAATTTGTTTTGACGAAATTGAAAGGTACAATTTTAATCTCTTGCTATTACTTTTTGTTTACTTACATGAATATTTTTGTTTTATGAAAGAAAATTAGTGATGGGCAGTAGTAGGAGTAACGAGACATTTAGATTTTTGCAAATTATACATTTTTTTTTTTTTTTTTTTTTTTTTTTTTTGGAAGTTTCCTTCACTCAATACAAGATCTTAGATTTTTTTTTCTTTTCACTATTTAATAAACTCACAATCTGTTTTAAAACCAATGAACGTCATTTTTTATGTTTGATACAATAACTTGTTAAATGATATTCTGTAGGTCCGAAAAACAATTGTATCAATATTCAATTTTAAGAATATAGAATCAGATGAAATAATTTTTTTTTTTTTTCTGTATCTTTGTATTCAATTACCTGAAGTTTTTATATTTGTCTTTAGGATATAATGTTTCTCTATAAATTTTGACATGATAAACTTAACACAAGTGTCCTATCACCTCCAATATGTAAAATATTACTTATATTACTTATAATATTTTAAAATTTTGAGAAAAAGAAGTTGCAGGAATGCCCTACTGATCTCCAAAATTTAAAAATTGGAAGTTAGAAGTCTCCAAATCTCTATTATTTGAAATCTGAATGTAATCTTGTTTCAACATATCCAAATTTGTCATTCGTTTATTCTCTCTGCTTCTGATTGAAATGCGGAAGAAATAATTATGTTCCGGCGGCCTGAGAATTGAAACGTTCTCCAGCAGTGTTACAAAAAAATGCATGCCAAAATCCAAATAATCAAAAGGAAAAAAAATGAATGCCTTTTTGAAAAAGAGATTACTTCAACCGAAAGGAGTCGACAAAGATATTATTCGGCCATCGAAAATCGTTAGATCCAAGTCGATCTGAAACTAGTATCCTTCTGTGGTTCTAATAGAAAGTAATCGCTGTCCTCGGTTGATTTCTACTTCTGGCAAGTTTACAACGATCGCCAATATTGTTAGTCCCCTACTAAATTGGAATCTTTAATCTTGTGTCTACTTCTTGTGTGCCTCCATCTTGATCGTGCTTTTACGAATATTATAACTGCTCTTGAGTCATTCTTTCTCTTGACCTGCTTTGAAAAAAAGTCATATGATAATCCTAAATAAAAGTATCATTCAAAAGAAAATCGCAGTAATTTTTATGAAATTAAATTAGGTAGAACAATGTTGATCTTTACTGTATGTACTATGCTTGTATTTTAATAGTTTAATATATTTTTTTCAAAGAAACTGTATATATTTTTAGAAACGTTATAATTTTATCTGTATTGGTTTTACTGGCTCTAAGTATTGCTGAGTTTTTCTTGGTCCGTTCGTGCTGAAAGTAGTTTTCTTGAAATAAAAATTTAACATTTTTCTACACGAGTCTACATATCCCACATCGGCACGAACACCGCCATATCTCCAAATTAATCGATTTCCAGTTAAACACACCATGCTATTATTGATAACCTATTCCTTGAAGAAAGGTGTACTAAGAGTAGTTCTTAACTATAAAGCTGGGGGAGAACAATTTAATTCAATTTAGGTAAGTAACTATTTTTTTTTAAAAAGAATCCGAATCTTAATTGTGTTTTTCCCAATATATGATAAATTAGGATTATCACACTGTTCTTGCCGACGTTCAATATATTCCATCCCTATGTTCTAATTTGAAAATCATTAAATAGTGATCAGTTAGCACTTGATTATACTCGATCTTTTGGTTATTTATGCTTTGTCTCTGATCCACTATTAGTTTTAAATTATGTAAATTATTATCAACATTGTGTATCTATAATTAGATTTAGAGTCTGAAGAAGCATTTTTTTTTTTTTTTTTTTTTTTTTAAATTACCCTCCGGACCTTAATCAATTTATTAAACCAAGAATCCCCCAAGCAATTGTTTTATATTTGTTGGTATTTTACAAGACACAGCTGAGAAGCTACTAAGGTTCTAGATTTTATTAGCATAATGAGAGCGAAGGGTACAGTACTCGGAAACAGCTGGAAATCTACCCTGGCTGAAAGGATAGCAGGAGCCAGGAGACTGTAGTATCGTAAAATAATCCTTAAACTGATTGTAGCCGTGATTGCAGGCTCGGCGGGAGGAGGGGGGGGGAAGAGGGGGAGACTGTTTTATTGAGGCACTACGAGTTGCTAATTTACTTTGGTCCCTGAGGTACTCCTGGGGCTGGGGCTCACCGCCTAGCAACTTTCTCGTCCAAGTGCTACAGCCACTTATGTTCCGGGCTATCAACTCTGCGGTATTATTTTCTCTCCTTGACTTGTGAAGATTAAAAATAAAATCATAAACACCTTAGTTAACACGAATTAAGTAAATACTTTAATAACAAATTACTTTTTAAAAGAATAAGAAATCAGATAATATGTATAAAGTAAATAACAGAATGTTTTATGTCACATATGCTAAATTCAAATCTATATAAACTGATTATAGAAAAAAATATGGAGACATTATCGGATTCTTAAATAAATCAGGAAAATTAACATTTTTAATTTCTACCTATTTTTTATTTTAGTTTTTTTTTTTCTTTTTTACTATTTATTTATATTTACAACTGTATGTACAACTCACTAGTAGCACTTCAATTAAAGCTCTACATTGGAAGGTCTTTCGGCCTCCTTCTTTTTAGACCCGCGAAGCATTATCGGGAATCGAGTATGGTAACCTTATGAATTATGTCAAATATTGGCTGAAATTTGCTTTTTGAATTTGTTTGTTTGTTTATTTTGTTTAACATCACTATATGCTGCTATGGCTAGTCGGACGATGCTACGGTGGGAGTCCTAAATTTTGCCTATCCAGGTATAATTAGGATAGGGATCATTAACGAGTACCTGACCACTACACCACAGGTGACCCAGCTATTTGAATTTAAAAACACGGATGGATCGAAAAAAATAAATACATCTCAGATTTTTATACCTTAAATTTGTTTTTGTTATTATCATGCTTACTTAACTGTATCCAAAATTCATTAAATGGTTTAAACCTTTTTTTTTTTTTTCTATTCTCTCTCATATTCATTGCATAAATTCATCATTTTTTAATTTTTTTTTAATTGGATTTTATCCTCTTATAAATACATGTTCTAATTTGTGATACTTGAAAATTAACTGAGTATGGATATATTTTCAACTCCTAATGCAGGGATTTATAGTAATTAAATCGTAGTTTTATTTTGATTATTTCTTATTTTATCCCACGCTATATTACTCTTATCACTAAGCACAAGATTAATTTATTTTACTATATAATTTATATAAGGTTAGATACTTGAGGATCCTTTCGGAAGTCATGTCTGCTGTCGGTTAGTACAACAAAAATATTGAAAAGAAAGATGAAAATAAAAAATTTCGAATCAATAATATAATATTTGATATCCTCTGACATATAAAAAATATAACAGAGAACATTATTACAACTACCCAGAGAATGTACAGATTTTATTTTTTTCCACATACATGTAGACTCAAGAACAAATAAATGAATAAAAAAAGTGGTATAATTGTACGAAAATGCGGATCCTTTTCATTTCTGTAAATTAGAGGAGAGTTTCGCTCTATTTCGGTCCGAATCACCTTCTAATTTAGGTTTAGGATCCTCCTTTTACAATTATTCATATACTGAAAAAAGAAAACAACCCCGGTAACTACTTGGTAATTTTTGCTCCCATTCTTAACCCCCCACCCGCGACATCCCGTGCCGAAGGCATAATGGATTGCTTCTCGACTTGAGGCAATCTGCATGATGACTGACGAGAAACCAGGCTGATCAGCAGTACAGCAGTTTTAAGATCTTTTTTTACTTTCTGATTATTGTCTTTCGTTTGTGGGTATATTAAATAATGAAATATTAATATGCTATAATTATTACATATTAATTCAAGAATGTAATGGAATGCGGTAATGAAATGCCTCCAATTTCTAAAAATATGGGATAATATATTTAAGGAAAGTGGAGGGGAGGCAGGATCGACATTTAAGGGCCATGTTGCTCCTAAAGTATTAATACGTTTACATAAGAAAGCGATATGATTTTAGATAGTTTTATCCCTTGATATGTTTTTTCCTTAATTCGTTTGGTCAATATGAAGTCAAAATATGGAATCTATTGATAGTTCATATACTTTTTAAACATAAATGGATAAACTACTATTTACGAGACCATAAACCTACACCAGAATAATATTACGCCTTGATATTGTAAATAGCGAAATGTTGAACGATTCCTAACAGATACTTGAGTGGTTTGTTTAGAAATTTTCTGTAACAAGGTAGTATCTACTGTCTCTTTCAAGAGGTTTTCCTCTCTTTACTTTAATTTTATAAAAGTGTTTTGCTTATGAAGCTTGGAGGATTGTAATATCCTTATTTTTTCTACTACCCAAAAAAAACAGCGTATACACTTATCCTTATAGACTATATAAACTCTCCTGGATTACTATAAATTACCGTCCATATTATCTATGAAAATTATCAATGGAATAGATAGCTAAAAATATACATACCCATTATATTATATTATATTACTGATATTAACAATAATATTATATTGCTGCATCTACAAAGTAGAACATACCAACTTATAGATAACAAAAAGTAAAACTTTTGTAGAGATATACAAATTACATTTCTTTACATATTTAAATGTTTTGCTCACGTTATGTGATCACGATGACTCGGCATTTTAGAAAAAAAAAAATAATATTAATAATATCAAACTTTCAAGATATTAGATAAATTCAAATAGCAACGTCCCACAAAAAACCTTATTTTTTTTTGTTATAATAAAACAATCTTAAAAAAAATAAAAAAGTAACACTGATGTGTAATGCTCGCTAACATATTTTATTACAAATGTTTAAAAAGAGGCTTGTGGAGAAACCTTATTGACTGAACTCATTTAAATTTTGACTGTCGATGGTGTCGATAATGGCTGACCTCTTGCGTGGCTTCCTTAATTGACAATTATTAAAATTACATTTGTAACTCTTTTCCTGAATTTACAAATATGTTCGGCAAGTGTATGAATTGAAAAATTGATTTTTTTTTTTTTAATTTTCAATGACTAACAATTCATCATATCATCAACAATGAAAAAGTAATGAGGAAGCAGGAGAAGTTCTCTGCGGAGCCATGGCTCAAGCTCACTGGTGTATAGGTTGTTTAAACCTACCAACCCGAATCCCGTAACAAGCCTTAATTATTTAAATACAAGTTGTTTTATATGTGTGGAGAAGAACCATGATGTCACCTCCGACCAGGGCAAAAACTTATACCGCCGCGTGGATGAATAAAGAATGTTGTGAGCCGGCTTGACAGGCCTCGCGGAAGCACATTCAGGACAGCCTCAGTTTTGCAGACAGTTACTCTAATGCAGGGTCACATTCGTCTCTGATTCCAGTTATTTATTCAAGCTACACAGAAGTTAGTCTCGAATATTCTTTGTTTTCCATTGCAATCTGTCATTTCGTATTTAAAACTTTCATGGTGGTAATATATAAGTATATTACGATATTTGTTTTATTTTGTTGTTGTATTTATTAATTAAACACAAAGCTGTCAACATATAAAAACGACAAATAGTGAATATGTTGACAGTAAAAATGAAAAGGCGAAGGCATGAAAGGCTGGATGGTGAGAATGTTGGTTGCATTTCCAGCTCTACACACACGAACATTTTTGGACATACTGAGTTAACTTAGTCACCAACAAACGTATCCAGAATCATCTGTTTCGGATTTTGCCTAAACACTCGAATCCACTGGTCCTCTAACATACTTCTCACTCGATGGGGGATTTTAACAAAGTGAAAATTTAAAAGGCTATTCAAGAAGCCTTAGAGATCGCCTCTGTTAAACCTGTGGGGGTTTACTAACGTTAAAGGATGACGGTTTCATTATTTTATAGTTGAATTTAATATTTAAATTTATCTCAACTGTGAGTATTATAAATAGCACCAACTCAAAAACTAGTTGCTAATAATATTAACATTATTTGTCCATACTTTAATGAATCTATTATTAATACTAGTGTCAGTTAATTACAAAATACTTATTTACATGACAGTAATTAAACCCATTTGGATATCGATTTTGAGCTTTGGGGATTCACTTAACTTTTAACTATCCAAAATTCTTATGTAAAATCTTGAATGCTCTTTATCATGTCACAAAAAAACTTATCCATAAAATCTGAATGTCGCATATGTTCCAGGCTTAGCCTGAACCATATACATATCCTTCCATGACAAGCTACATAACGACTCGAATCCACTAGTCTCCAAACTTGCTCCTCAATCGATCCCCGATGACCCCGAACGTGTCATAAAAGATGATGGCCAGAGATCTTGTGTAAAAGAATAATTGAAGTGCAACTGATCAGTGTTTCTATAAGAATTATTGACATGTCATTTTACTCGCTTTCAACAAATATTTTCTTGATGTATATATTCTATTCAGTTGTAAATATCAATAAATAATTTTTAAAATAATCTTGTTTATCCAATTAGAATAAACTAAACTAACTATAAGATGAGATAGATCATGTACGACCCTATCTTTTATATTAAATCTTGAGTTTTGACTTCCACCCTTAGATTTTACAAATTATTCAGATTGAAATGTGGGTGGTTTTGAGTGGGTGAGGTGGAGACGTAGACAGGGATGAGAGCCGACAAAAGCCGAGGCAGGCCGAATAGATCCGCTATGCCGGATAGAGGCTGTCATATTAGTATGCAAATGCTCTTTCTTCTATAGCCGACCTAACTCCCTCACCCGGCTGTAATAACGTTTGTCTTACTAGCTTTCAATGTCTGTCTCTGTCTGAATTTAGTTTGTGTTCAAGAATGATATTCATATGTATAAACGTTTTTGTTATGCATGTTCAACAGTTGAAAAGTGTACACAATAATCATTTTTTAGTAACCCTAAAAAAGAGGCGTTATAGTACTGTATTTAATACCAGTCAAAATTACAATAATTCACTTAATAAAAAAAAATATCGAAGAAAGAAATACAACGAACAAAGAAACTGAAAAAAAGGAAATCATTGAAATAAATTGTAATAGTCTGAAATGCCGATAAAAACAATACAATTAGTCTTCGCCAATTGAACTTTATTGCCGTTCCAACTGGTTGCAGTAAAACTCCATATCGTTTTTCTCTTTTAAAGAAGATATTGTTTAAAAATCACCAATAACCAGTTGAATATAATAGAGAGGAAACTTTATTTTATTACATGACAGAAAGCCTTTATAACATTACATGACAGAAAATAAAATCATATCTGGGTATGAGATCGTTAAAATAAGACAAGAAAAATAAAAGTAAATACAAATAAATACCGTAATCATTATAGGAATTAATATTCTATACGAAATTAACAGAACGCATATTTTTTTAAATAACATATAGTAAAAGATAAAAATAATTATTTTTTACTAAGTGGGTACAGGAAGAATTACAATGAAAGAAAATAGGAAATCAAAAATTATCTATACTAATGAAAATATCTATTATAATATACTTAGATTTTACGGTAAATAGCTTTTTTTCTGTCATTATTTTATCCGTTAATAAGCCAACAAATATATATACATACAAAAAGGGATGAATGTGTCCATACATTACATATTGAAAAATGAAAAATGTTCATTCGATCAATTTAATATTTCTTAATATAACTGATTAAATTAAGGGGAAAGAAACGTTAAAGAAATATTTTTAAGACTATAGCATTTATGAAACAGCTTTAAAAAAAATTAAAATAGTGCCCCTATTAAAAACTCATTGGTTCGCGGAAGGGTCATAATTTTATGTTTATTTATGCAAAAAGTGGAAATCCTGAAAAAAAAAACAACTTAATATCCTAATTTGGAACGATTTGTATTTACTTGCTTTCTGATTTGTAGAAAAAAGACGTCTAGCAAAAATTATTTTTATTTCAATTTTTGAACTAAGCTTGTATCGGATGTTTGGCCTAGGTAGCAAACGAAATACATATCAATTTTTAAGTAAGGTGTATATAACAGTTTCTTTTTCTATAAATAATGTTATCTATAAATAAAAACATACATGTGATTGATTTCGACCGGATTTTTTTTGCAAAGTATAAATATATATATATTGATAGTCAAAGTGATTTCTTAGGTATGTTTTATTATTTTATATATATTTATTTTTGTTTATATTTTTCTTCTTAAATGATAAAAAAATTAACTAAGCCGTCTGGGATATTAGATTTAGACAAATATATTGTTTATGAATAAATACGCCTTCATAGCAATCTGCTTAGTGAGTTAACGATTCGGGAGCATTCCAATATTTGGAGAAATCAAACAAGATTCTTCGTCTGATTGGCCTCTCATTAGACGACCAAATGTTTACTTAAATTAACAGTTTCAATTATCCTCTATGAACCGTTTGTGGTTGACGTATGTAACTTGCTAATAACTTGGTATATTTTTCGCTCCTTTGCCCACCATATTTTTGATACTAAGAATTATTTATTTTCACAAATTAATCAGGACTATAATATTTATTATTTATTATATTTATAAGCTTAAAAAATAGGTTGAATAAAATGAAAACATTGCCCTTAAGGATTATAATTTTTATCTTAGATTTATCATCACAGTTTGTCATTAATTGTAGGAATAGGGACTCATGTTTTTTTTTAACCAATTACCGAACTTTAAGGAACGTTCATGATATTAATAATAAACAGATTGTACAAGTTATACAATACTAAATAAAGAATTTACATAACCTACTTTTTTTTTTTTTTTAATCAGGGTTTTGATTTTGTAATTATAATAATTAAACATATAATAATAATAATAATAATTATAATAATAAAGCTTTATGGACATCATATTTATGACAAAAGCCTCTCCCTTAGGGTTTTTTTTATTTATTTTTTATATGCATTTATTGAAATTTACAACTGTACAGGATATATACATCAAGTAAATGTATTGACAACGATTATAATAACATGTTAAAACTTGGAAAGAACTACTCATCAGTAGCACTTTATTAAAACTTCGACACTAGAAGGTCTCTAGGCCAACTTCGTTTCAGACGCCTCGGAGGATTATCAGGAATGAAGAGGGAAGCAAGTTGAGAAACTAACGGATTTGAGTGATTATGGAGCTTACTATGAAAGGATAGGTATCTGGTGTGGGCTAAATCAGCAACATATGGCACTTTAAGGTCTTTATGGATAAGTTTATTGGTGACAAAGTAAGGAGCATTGAGGATTTTACGAAGGATTTTGGATTGTAAGGATTGAATACGAAATGAATTGGATGGTTTAGTGGAGCCCCAAAGCTCAACTCCGTACGTCCAAACAGGTCTAATCACAGTCATGTATATGAGTCTTTTGTAATAAATTGGGAGCTTTGAACGTTTGACTAGTAAATGTTGAAGTAGTCTGAAACGACGGGCAGTTTCTTGTCGTTTTAGTCTTGTATGTGGATTCCAAGTTAGTCGTTTGTCCAAGTGGAGTCCTAGGTAGCGTATCTGTTTAACAGGGATTAGTGGAATATCATTAAAGGATACTGTAGGACAGGAGGTACCCTTAGGAGGTAAAATGGAGTTCAGCTCCAAAATAATTTTACAGAATAGAAACTAAGTTGTACCTTTTATTATTATTTATTTATTTCCCTTCCTTGCCTCTCGGCTACACGGGTTTTGCAGGGATGGCTTGTAGCCATCACTGCTGGTTTTAACAGTTTAACATAACATTTCAATATTACTTTTAACATTGCAAGAATAAATTTTCTTAAACATTTAACAGAACATTTCAATATTACATTTAACATTTAACATTTCAAGATTACACTACACGTTTAAAGTAACATTTAATATTTAAAATACATTCAACGCTTTACATAACTACATACTTGTGTTTAATACAATATACATTATATCTAATACAACAACCTATATTTAATACAACATACTATATTAAAATTAACTACATACTAACTATAACATACTATAATACATAATAATAACTACATAATAACTATAACATACTAATTTAAAATAACAACATACCTATATCAATTTTTTTTTTTTTTTTTTTTTTTATTAATTTTACGTTTATATAGGCATTATTCGGTGATGGGGTTGTCGTCAGCATCATTCCTGTCCAGGATTCTTTCTGGGGCGTGGCCCCTTCTTTCTAGGTTGAAGTGCTCTATCCCCACTTCAGTTTTCCAACCATACACAAAACTTTTGTAATACGGGTAGTTGTCAGCTGATACTAGTTGAGGGAAATCACTCTCCGTTAGAACATACAGCCCTGTTTCTCTCTGTAGCTTGGCTCTCAATGCCTCAAAGGCAGTGCATGAAATTACCACATGTTCAGCGGTTTCCGGTACCCCACAGCTGGGACAAAGCGGGTCAATATTTTTACCATGTTTCTGGAGCTTGGCTCGAAAGCCCCCGTGCCCTGTGAGAAACTGTGAGATCCAGTAGTCCGGGAGTACCCAAGTTGCTTGAAGACGTGACCTAACAGTGGGGAAATATTTTCTAAGAGTAGCCCCTTTCGGGGTTGTTACCCACCGCCTGTTCCATTCTTCTATCGTGTACTCTCGGATTATCTCCAACCATTTCCTCGGTTGTAAACTAAGTTGTACCAATTTTTTTTTCTTTCTATAGATTTTTTACAATTTTGAACCAACAGACTCTGTCCCTGGCCATTTTCATTCAGTTCAGGCAAGTTGTAATGTCTATTGTATAAAATCGTACCATTTCCATTGCAACTTGCCTACTTATACATGATGGGTAGGACTCCAATATGGGTTGATCAAAGTATTTATCCTCTTGAAACACAGTTAGACCCCTTAAAACCATGTACCATGTTTAAATAATAGTCAATAGTAATGCTACAAGTATATTGATTGGTGGCTTGAGATCTATCAGTGATAAGAACTAATGTTTGTTGATCAAAGATAGTGATTTACAAAATGTTCCATTCATGTAAGTATTATAAGATATTTAATTTACTGTACAAATTTTTTTTTTTTTTTTTTTTTTTTTTTTTTTTTTTTTTTTTTTTTTTTTTTTTTTTTTTTTTTTTTTTTTTTTTTTTTTTTTTTTTTTTTTTTTTTTTTTTTTTTTTTTTTTTTTTTTTGCGTAAACGGAAATAAGTAGTACAGATAGTTATATTTTTTATTCTGACTATTTCAATAATTATAATATTATTAAACTCAAATTTAATTTTTAAAAACAAGCCTTCATCAACTACTTTCTTTTAATTTATGAACTCTATCAAAAATTCTATACATAAATAATACCCAGATTAAGAAATAAATATTAAAGAAGGAAGGTCTACAGCAGACCTAAGGAGTTCTTATCTATTCCATTTGAGAGCTTGGCTTTTCACAAACGATTCCTTTGGGACCCAAAGAGTTACTGACAAGGGAAATCACTTTTATTTTTTTCATTCTACCGCAAAATTGTTATATAAAAGAAAACAAGTTTAAGTAGCTAATGCAATAAATAAATAAACCTATAAATGTTACAACTCGCCTACGTATACATGATGGGTTACTCCAATATGGGTTGCCCAAAATATTTATCTTACTGTGGAAAAAAATGACCTTATTTAGTTTTTCCCAAATGGTACAGAATTACGATTGTTACTAATTCATAACAAAAATTAATATTAATATTTTAATATTACATTCTCGCTTCAAGATCACACTATAATCTAGTGTGACTTATTGATGAATACTATTATTATTAATATTATTTTAGTGTGATTCATTAATAACAAAAATTCCAGTATAACACGTAGTGGTTCTTGTATAGTCTTGGGTTTGCACGTAATATCAACCCCACCAGTAAGAACTAACTTATCATAAACCTATGTTAACTATAACCAAAGAAATTTTGTAGTGATATTATCTAAATTTTTAATTTTAAAGAGATGGTTGCATCGCTTTACTGGGTTTTTTTCTTTATTTGTATGCATCTTGTTTACATATGTCCCTTTTTTTTTTACCTGTTTAAAGAAATTTACTACCTAAAAAAAAAAAAAAATACATCTTGTAACGTGAAGATCATGATCATAATAGCATGCCACTTACTCTTAAATCAACTTCCCATTGGTAACAAATGTTTAACTAAAATGTTTTAAATAAAGCTTTTATCTTCGTTGACTTATTTTGTTGATAGCTAAATATCCCTTAACTTTCAAATCTTAGACTGGTTTACCTACAACAAAGTTGCGTGGCGAAAAGGAAGTTTTTCATTTAAAATGTATGTAAATAAATAAAATAAAATAAATTTATTAATCCAATGGAAGATTTTTTGATTTATAAGAACATTATAATATGTTTTTAAAGTTGTTATTACTTTTCAAAATCAACTTCTTTTCAAATTTTATTCTCCGGAATAATCTAATTTTAAGATTTCATTTAAATAATCGGATATTTTTAAGTCAATTTCGATAATAATTCCAAAGAAACTGATGCTGTAACTCGTATAGTTAGCTACAGTTGCTACGAGCTACTGCCTCTTCCACCTCTACGAAGACAAAATGTGACAAAAATCGACAGTTTTGCACCATTAGTGTCCAAAACAGCTCGTAGTAGGGCTCCATTACGTTGACTTACTGCCGACTTGTGCTTGCAGTGAAATATTTCGGGCCGAGGGTACATATCCGATAAACCATGGCACTGGAGAGTAGTACGTGCCGGGCTGCGGCCGGCAAAACGCTATCTGCTGCCTGGTCTTTCATAAATTGCCTCCATTGTCTCACTCGAGCAGCAACAGATGATACGATAGTCTAATTTAATTAGCTTTTCTCTCTCGTGTGATTAAATTGTTTCAGGGATTATCTCCCAGCTGCCCCTCTTGATTTATACAAACATTTTTATCTCTTTTCACATCTCTCATATGTCTCAAATAATTTTAAAAAAAATATATTAAAAAATGCTGAAATTAAAACACCTTGTAGAAGAGAATATATAAATCAATTTTACTTTAGTTTTAAAATATTTTTTATTAACCAATAATATTACACATATTCACACAAGCTAATGGATGTTTTTTGAATAAATACAGACATAAATGTACATGAATATCAATACGCACACAAACATGCTATGTATCGTATCTGAAAAAACACATTTTTATACTACTTTATTGCTTTAGAACCGATATACCTTTTAGCGAATTCTCAAATTTGAATTCACACTGTAAAGGGAAGGAATAACCCTGTCAAAGGGTCGATTATAAAAACTATTCGACAATGCCAAATCAATGTAACTAATCGCTAAAGATCGAATGCAAAAACATATTTCACATTCTATATTTAGCATTAAGTGAACCCAGCATCATTTCAATAATCAAAGTAGGCAGATTACGGTGGCTCGGAAATAGATTGAGAGGAAGACCAAGGCTGATAAAGCTGGACAACGTTCAAGATGACATACGAAAACTAGGAGTGAATGGTTGGAGGAGGAATGCGGAAGATAGGCAGGAATGGTTGTCTGTACTTAGTGAAGCCAAGGTCCGACTTGGACTATAGCGCTCAATTATAAATAAATACTTAGCATTTGTATAGACGACATTATTAATTAAATAATAATTTTGGGCTACTGTTAACTGACTAATAGATCTAATTGTCAGTTTTGGATTATAAGTTCTCTTATGCCTAAGAATCAGTTAAATTAAAAACATTTCTTATACAGATTATAACTTACATTTGGGGTCAAAATCTTTTGAGGATAAATTTTTGTAGTTTTTGTCTATAATGTACTGTTAACTATCACAATAGCGTGACAAAATCTGAAAATAACTACTCATCAGTAGCACAATACAAATTCAACACTAGGAATGGTGTGGGAAGCAAGTTGAGAAATTAGGGGGTTTGAGTGGTTATGGAGCTTACTATGAAAGGATTGATATCTGGTTTGTGCTAAATCAGCAACATATGGAACATTAGGATCTTTATGGATAAGTTTATTGGTGACAAAGTAAGGAGCATTGAGGATTTTTCGAAGGATTTTGGATTGTAAGGATTGAATACAAGATGAATTGGATGGTTTAATGGAGCTCCAAAGCTCAACTCCGTACGTCCTGATAGGTCTAATCACAGTCATATATATTAGTCTTTTGTAATTAATTGGGAGCTTCGAACGTTTGTCTAATAAATGTTGAAGTAATCTCTAACGACGGACAGTTTCTAGTCTTTTTAGTCTTGTATGTCGATTCCAAGTAAGACGTTTTTCCAAGGTGAGTCCTAGGTAGCGTAGCTGTTCAACAGGGATTGGTGGAATATCATTAAAGGATATGGTGGGACAGGAAATCGTTTACGACGAAGGGTAAAGGTTATTTTTTTAAAGATTTTTTTTGGATTTATTTTGATTTTCCATTTTTGACTCCATTCTTGAAGGCTTAGGAAGTGGGATTGAATGGAGGCAATGAAAGGATCATTGTTTACTGGTAACACACATATGTCATCAGCGTAGTTAGGATGTCAGCTGCATACAGCGTGTAGTGGATGGGGCCTTGGATACTACCTTGAGGATCATCGCCAGATTGGGTAAAGAGGGCAGAATAGGAATTTTTATGGTTTATCTAAAAATTAATATTCAAAATTTCCAGATATCTACCGATAGTACCTGACCACCAGTAAGGTTTATCAGGGCTACATTAAACGGCTATTGGTCAGATAAAAAAAAAAAAAAAATAAAAACCTTTGAAAAGACCACTCCCTAAAAACACCACTAGGATGTTAACATCAATCAAAGACAACATTACTACTATCATTCTTTCTTATCGTTTAATTATATTAGAAGGATTATACGTTTGCTCAAATGAAGTTCTAGTTTGTCTGATATCGACAAGAATCAGTGGAGTATTAAAGGATGACGCAGTACAATAAGGTGTAGATTTAAGTATAATTCGTAGCTGGGGTTTATTTTGATTTAGATCTAGCCTTGATTAAATTATAAATAAAAATTGATGTCCAGTATAAGCTTTATAATTTTTTTTTATCTTTGTAATCCATTTTCTTTTTAATTTATTTACTTAATTATAAACCTTTACTACATTATTTCCTTTTTTTATTTTTATAAGTTCAAATATCGTTCCATTTAATTACATCAGCTTGATATTTAAGGTTTGTAATTATAGAATGTTTTTTATTATAAATGTGTTTAAAATCCATTGAAAAATTATATTAAAATTGGTTATTTTTTAACACTATTGAATTGTAAGATTTAAATGTTAATTTCAACCAAATAAGGGTTTCTAAAATAATATCATGTGTGCGACATATTTGTAAATTACACCCAGATAGCTTTTAAGCAAACCATGAATAAAAAAATAAAATCATGATTGCTTGTGAAAATAGTAATTTTTGATTTCTTTGAAGGTTTTCATGGTTCAAACGACTGCAAGAAAAGTATTCATAAAATAGTATTATCGTAGCATTTATTAATAATCACTTTACCTATCTCTGAAAATATATATATATATATATATATATATATATATATATATATATATATTATACATAGGCATATATATTATAGGCCCAAAATAACACCGGATGGATACAGGCTAAAATCCAACAGAGAAATTTACTGTGAAATCCCTGATCTGGAGACAGAGATGAGAGTTAAAAGACTCAGGTTTTATGGACAAATGCATAGGATGGACGAACAAAGATTGAACAGACAAATTTTTAGAAAAATTATGGGATACAAATTTAACCAGGGGTATACATTCCAAATTAAATCTGAAGCACAAAGACTCGAGATTACACGAGAGATGTGCGAGGATAGAGCCGAATTAAAAATGTTCCTGGAAAACGCGGTGCTTGTGGTGAACCAGAAGAAATTTCCGTTTAAAAGATGGACAGAAGAAAGGAGAAAAAAGTTTAGTGAAATCCTCAAGCAAAAGTGGGCAAAAAGGAAAGAACTAAAAAATAAATAATAATAAATAATATAAATATATTTTTATATATTTTTATTATCCTACACATGTTGTTATATACTTGTATAATTATAACAATTATTATAATTATTATATTATGTATAATTAATAGCTTATATAATTTTATTGTAACCTGTTTTTTTCACTGTAGGGCATGATTATGAGAACAATATAGTCTCGACACGTCGCCAAAAATAGTTGTTTTTTATTTATTGACTGAACCTCAAGAACCTTTCTAAACATATATATATATATATATATATATATATATATATATATATATATATATATATATATATATATATATGTATGTATGTATGTATGTATGTATTCTACCGGCCTATGTTGTGTGAGCGCAATATTTACTATCACCCTTACGGTTGAACAAAAAAAAAAATTATTTTCATACATTAAACTACCCAAAAAATATTTCCTTGATGGAAAATCAAAATTTTGACTAATTCTAACTTTAGCCCTAAATAGTATAATGACGGCACCACAATATTAATAACATTATATTAACTTATAAGCATCAATTCAATGGTATGAAATAAAATATTTAACCTGGTAAACTTGAATGGCTTTTGTGTTAGATGGAAGCGATATACTATTCATCAGTTAACTTTTTGAATAAAATTTTATTCATGTTGAATGTATAAAATGCAAATAAAGGTTATCGTGAATGGCTCTGGAAAAAAAAAAAATAAACAATAGAGAATTTGAAGAGCCTGAAAGGGAAACAAAATGGCCGGTGTATTTTCATGTCGAACAAAAGATGGTGGCTGATTGATGGACGGATTTTAGGATCGCTTGATGATTCAATGCCCGAGATATATTTTGTAATTACTTCAGCCTGCGACCCATTGTATTTATTGTAAATTTATTTAGCATTGAACTTTGGATTAAAACTTTTCTTCAAAATTATAAATAAATTAATTTAATAAGAAAATTTCAATCATCATGATTAGTAATTTTAGTGTGGTATACTGCCCTGTCAATAAGAAAAGCAGTAACTCAAACATTGTGAGATTAAGACTTATTGGATTTATTTGACTTATCGATGGATTAGTTGTGAAATTTTTGATTCGTTGAAAATCAGTAATTATACATTTTACTGCTTTCCTAAGGAGCATCAAATCGAAAATTTCGCAACGAATCTAACGATAAGTCAAATGAGTCCAATGCGTTATCGTCCAACAATTTTTGAATTACTACATTTTTCCTTGGCAGGGAAGTATAGTAAATAGTAGAATAGTCAAAATTACATTTCTTTGTAAACTTTACTTTTTAACCTTTATTTACAACTTTCAATTATAGTGAGGACAATATTGCATATATCATTAAAGTCAATGTGAGAAACCATAGGTCAATCATAGGTTTGAGAAACGAGAAAGCAACAACTTCTCCTAACTTGATTTTTTATTTTCCAACCTAGCCCAAGTGATCTCTCATTCAGTTCTTTTTAATGTACTCTTCTCTGTGTGATGTCCTGTATGTGTGCTGTGGCCGTATCGGTTATAAATATGCTGAGGGGTCCATGTATTTTTTGTAGATTCATTTTAAAAAGAGTCCATATATGCTTGTTAATAGTTGGGTGTACAACTGTTTGTTCCTTAAAAAATCAGAATTAGTTATTATGGGTCTCTTCAGATTTTTTATTTATCTGTAATGAACAAGTCGAAAATAGGTTTTCCTACGTAATTATAAATGTTGGTTTCATGTTTGATTCTTTGAGTTTAATATTTTGAGACTCTCTCCACTGATAATTTTAGTCAATACTTTTGTATGCAGCACAAAGTAAGGTAATTAAAGAATAGTCTCAATAAATTTAAAGTTGATTCAATTATTTTTACTATTTTTTCTTGAATTTATACTATAGGTATTGCCTTAACGGTGTCAATAGCTGTCTAGTATACCCTATGAATTAACATTTAGAATCGACGTATCCTAATTTTTTTTTTTTTTTTTTTTTTTGTTATTTTTCTAATGGATTTCATAATATTGTAATTACTCTTGTTACCAATTATTTTATTTATTTTATAATTTTATTTTTATAATCCTGGAATTTTCAGAAACAAAACGTCTTAGGTTCGCATTGAGGAAAGGGTTCGAAATGTGTTTATTCAATTTCTCCTGTGAGTGCGGGCAACAAGGCGGAACGGGAAGTTAGTTGGAAAGAAGATTGTGAGAAATATTCGAGGGATAAAGTTTTGGTTGGCAAGTTTTTGGGGAGAGGAGTCAAGGCTGGGCTTCCTGACTGATGATATGTCAACCTTTAAACGAATCAAATGACAGAGCACCCTCTGAATGCTAAACTCCTTTACTGCCCCACTACCGCCTTCTCGATCGCTCTACTTTTCACAACTTTTCATCCCGGCTTTATGATTTAATTTTTCATTTTGATATATTATTTTTTACCGACTGACTTAATACTTTTGAAGCTAAACCTTAGCAATTACATAGAGAAATCCTTGATATGATCAAAATGGCATTTGGGGTAAGTTACTATGATTATTACATTAATAAATTCTGTCTTTAAAAATTATATTAGCTATTTTTGCTAAATCCATATATATATATATATATATATATATATATATATATATATATATATATATATATATATATATATCTGATCAATGAATGGAACAAAGCAATAATGAAAAACAATTTTGATATAAAAAAAAAATAGAAAAGATGATATTACAAAAAATGTCTGTTACAGAAAATTTTTTTTTCGAATTATTCTTTGTATTCCACTAATCCCTGTTGAACAGATCCGCTACCAAGGACTCCACTTGGACAAACGTCTAACTTTCAATCCACATACAAGACTAAAACGACAAGAAACTGCCCGTCGTTACAAACTACTTACAAAAAACCCATTTACCTGACTGTGTTTAGACCTATCTGGACATGTGGAATCGAGCTTTGGGGCTCCATTAAACCATCCAATTCATCTTCTATCCAATCCTTACAATCCAAAATCCTTCGAAAAATCCCCAATGCTCCTTACTTTGTGATCAATAAACTTATTCATAAAAATCTTTATGTTCCATATGTTGCTGATTAACCCAAATCAGATGCCTATCCTTCCATAGCAAGCTCCATAACCACTCCAATTCACTAGTCTCCAACTTGCTTCCCCCTCCATCCCTGATAATCCTCCGAGACGTCTGAAAAGAAGATGGCCGAGAGACCTTTTTGTGTAGATTTTATTGAAGTGCTACTAGTGAGAAGTTCCTCCCAAGTTATTTACATGTCATTGTATTCACTATCAACACGTTTACTTGATGTTTATTATTTTGTACAGTTGTAAGTATTAATAAATAAAAAAAAAAAAAAAGAAAAAAAGTATTACTCTTTGCTTAAAATTTTAAGTTAATTTACTGATGATTTATTAAATATATGTACTCCAGCTTTAAATTTTAACAGCACTAACAGCATGAATTATTAGGTGAATAAAAAACTCCTCGATGTTAAACATGAAATAACTCAATCTGCAGACACTGACTAATGTTTTATTCATTGGTTTGTGAAATTCAAATAACATATAAAGTTAGATTATAACTTAGGAATGACTGAAAGAGAAAAATATTTGATATGATAAATTATTACGTGGATATCATTAGTTGTTGTTTTTTTCTGTTAGTTATTTAGTTTCATTGATTAATTTCTCTCAGTTCCTTAAATAAGATAATGAATAAATGTAAATTATGCAGCATGAAATACATGATTTAAAACTATCTCGAAGAACTGTTAATAAAATTGTTTCCTAGTAAATATAATCATAATTAACTGGAATATATTAAATTAATAAAATTAATTAATTTTAATATATATATATTATTTATCTTTCGTTTTTTTTTTTCATTTTATTTTTTTTTTTTTAATTGATCAATAATCAATATAATTAATCGCAGTGACCCCTTTAGCATTATCAACTTTTTTTTTTTTATTTATTCACATAGTTTCATCAGCAGTGAAAAACTGCAACATTATTTAAAATTAGATAAGAAAAAAAATTACGCCCGATCGCTAAGTATAGTACTGCTTCATTCTGTCGTCAACAACATGCACGATTGAAATTGATGAACTTTAAGCAGCATGTTTTAAAATTATCTATACTGTATATTAATATCAAATTTAAAAATTAGAATCGCCGTCACGACTGACCTACCCAAAAATATTCTCCGAAGGTGGAAAAGAAGTTCAACGAGAGATCTGCTGAATATTTTTTTTTTCCATACCAGGAAGAGGTACAGCCGAGTGCTATTCTCCCTCATGTATATTAAGGCCTGTATGCTCAGAAAATTCATCAGTTTTTACAGTTCTAACAGGTGTAAATAAAAAAAAATTAAAGCGAAAACAAAAAATCTTAAATCGTGTTGATTGAAGCAATTGGTTTACAAATTATGGCTTTAAAAAAACTTCAATTTTTTTTTTTTTATTAACACACAAACGCACGCTTGTGTCGTTTTTTCTTTACCAATAATCATGTTCATAACTATTTATATGGTAAAGCCAATTGATTTATCCACCACAGCTACAACTATGATTATTACAAAAGCGAAATAACAGTTAATTTTGGATAAATGATTAAGCCATAAATTTCAGAGCTGACCCGACATGCAATGTACAACAGGAGTGATAGTATCGAGTATTCTTTATGACGACGCGCCAATCCCTCCCCTGGCTTGATATATGTGGAATGACATCCTTTCCGCCCCAGTATCTGGAGCAGGATGCGAGGAGCAGATAAACATCTCTTCTAAAATATTTATGTTACAGCCCCGTGCAATGACCGGATTTCCATAAATGGGGCTTATCGTGGTTCGTTCAACTCTAGCGGAGCGGCTTCCGATGCCCGAGAACGATGTCATCTCACCGTTTTATTAAATTGGAACAAATGTCACAGGATATGGGTGATGTTCGATAATGGGAATAATATCCGTTGTTTCGAATATCCCGATTGTTTAAATGTTTTTTTGTTTTTCCTTTATGAGATTAAATAATTTCACAACGATTGTTAAATTTATCTATTTATATTATTAAAAAAACTATTTTTATTTCAATACCCTGTTTCACATTAGGTCTAATTTTTGTGGTTGCTATAATATTTTCTATTATTAATTCAGTCTACACATTATAGGATGCGTAGAATTCCAAATCCAACCGAATCCAATTTCCAGTTGTCGTTTTTTTTTTTTTAATAGTTTTTCTACTAGATTATCTTTAGGTGGAAGGTTTTCTTTCAAAAGTAGTTAAATCACGTCACATCACAACGACCATACAAAAAAAAGGCCTCTTCCTAAATTCTAGGCGAATTTAAAAATTAATTTAAAATTTAATCGAATTTAAAATTCTAGGCCTCATATATTGATTTTTCTATAATTTCTGGCCCACTATTTACCTCCTTTCTGTCTCTGTTTCCGGTTATCCTTTCAGGATATCGCTGCCTCATTCCCTTAACTGTCTGTCTTCCTTCTACATGGTTTCAATTTGAAAGACTTCTTCAAATTTAAACTGATTTTCGAAGATCTTATATTCTAATTATTGAATTATAGTCTACCACATGATAATTTCACTGGAACTTCATTTCAATATATTAAATGATAATAATAAAAATAAATAAACAAACAAATAAATTAATGAAAAAATAAAAACGCGGTGTTCTGTATAAAACTTTAAGTTTTTTTTTTTTTTTTTTTTTTTTTTTTTTTTTTTTTTTTTTTTTTTTTTTTTTTTTTTTTTTTTTTTTATATATATATATTAGGATCTTGGATTGCCTTGCGGCATTTGAAGATGGGTGTCCTGGGCAGCTGCTGGATCCACTCTGTTGACGGATGGTCTTCCTTCTTCTATGTTGAGCGAGGAGGAGTCACTCTGCTGGCATAAAACTTTTAGTAATCCAATTGCTTTTGTTTCAGTAATGCTATCACAATATATTTAACGGGTAACCATATGAAATATTGATTACAAAATCATATATTTTAAAAAGTTTCATTTTTGATTTTTGTATATTAGTAATTCGTTTTATAAATAATGAACTTATTTAGTTATTTTTCTAATACCTTCAAAAGAGGAAAAATTCATTTTGGTTTTAAGGTTTTCTTTTAGGGGAGAATCTATGAATGAAAAGGATTTTATTTTGTATAATGGTTTGCAAAGTATTTTTTAATTAGCGGAATTATTCTAGTTAAAAAGTTACTTATAGCTCATCTAATCCATGACTAGATGAACTCTAGCGACGGATATTGAAATCATTAAATTGCGTTGTTAGTTATTTTTTTTTTAATATACTGATGCTTTTATTACATTAATATTTTTAATAATACTAGTATGTCTGATGTGTCTTGGTCAAAATATATGGGGGCGTTAAATGCTAAAAACAAATGAAACTTTTAGCCGGGAAAATGAGAAAATCAATTTAGTGAAAGTGTTTGTAATCCCAAGAAGTTAAAATACTATAAACAACTTATGATATGATATGGCAAATTTATTTCGTCATTGTTAGACTGTCAAGTTAGTAATCCGTGGTATTTTATTTGAATTTCTTATCATCAAATTTAGGCTATTTCCATCCGACTAATGCATGTATTTTAATGACCTGTTTTAGAACAACAACCAGAGTTTCCCACACGGTTCCTGGGTCGAAGCAAGGTGTAAAGAACCCTTGGGACTTTACAAACTACTCGGGGAGTCGAGGCTGGTCTGCAGCAACGGGGTGTGGAGCACCAGGCTGCCATCTTGCATACCGACTACCCTTCTCACAAATTACACCGGTAAGTATATATTTATATGGTTCTTATAGTATATACTTCATATACAATATACTTAATGTATTTATATGTTTGAATCATAAATATTTCTTAACAAAAAGGTAAGAAACAAAACAAAATTAACCACATAAATTTATTTTCTGTATGAATGGCTGCTTAAGTTAACCATTACAAACAATAATAAATTTTATATGAAAATTATACGATAATAATTATGAAACATATTACAATTTCATACGATACGTAAATGTAATATTATATGAAAAGATTACATGGTCATTTACAGGTATACTTTTCATAATAATTGGTTTAAAAATATACTTCTAAATTTTAATTTCTAATTTATGAAAGGGGGACAGCAAAAAAGTCGAATATCAATAGCA
The DNA here is from genome assembly GCA_003667255.2 of Euschistus heros. NCBI lineage: Eukaryota > Metazoa > Arthropoda > Insecta > Hemiptera > Pentatomidae > Euschistus > Euschistus heros. The sequence continues at coordinate 870,842 of RCWM02000116.1, forward strand.
TTCAATCCTTCCAATCCAAAATCCTCCGAACTATAGTAAATGCTCCTTACTATGTTTCCAACAAAACCCTACATAACGATCTCAATATTCCACACGTCCTCGACCTCATACCTCTTAAATTTTCGAAATTCCATCGCAACCTTACCTTTGGCTCAATCTTTATCCAGCTCCACCCATCCTGATAAAACGGCATCCATCCTCGCAGACTAAAACGGCAGTGGCCCCGAGATCTTTTGTAAAATTTATTTATTATGGAGTTCTGGCAATGGACAGCTTCTGTACTCATGTCCGGCGTGAATGTACTATAGCGCTCTCACTCAGCCTGCACTGGGTTTTTTACATCAGTGACGCAGCTGAGAGAGAAGAGCTGGGACCTCTCTATGCCTGGCTTGTCCCTCCATAATTGGAGGGAAGGGTCTGACTGGGGGTCCCTAGGATGAGTGTGTATTGTAAATAAAGTACGATTGTGTTTTTAACTTATAATTTAATTTTGTTTTATTTTTTATTACTTCTATTTATTTATTTTTACTTACTCAATGTTTTATTTTTTCTTATTTTAGTATTTCATTTTATTTATTTTTATATTGTTCATGTATAGGAATTCTTTCTGTTATCTTTTTATTTATTTTATTTTGTATATATAATTTTTTTTTCTATTAATTTGTTTTTTCTCTCTCTTTGTTCATAATGTGTGAATGTAATCATAAGCCATCTATATTACTTATTGCCCACATTTGTGGCAGATTGTAATATTTACTCAATAAAAGTTCTAAAAAAAAAAAAATTTATGAAAGAGTATTGTTAGTTTAACCATTTTTCAGCTTCAATACAAATTTAAAAAATATATATAAAAAAATAGGAGACAGTAAAGTTTTTTGAATTTAGCTTACATATTTATACGACTAAGTTTTTGGAAAGGCAACTAAATAGAAAATAATAATCAAATAATATAATAATTTATTTTAATGGATTTATTAATTCATAGAGAAGCTTAATTTTAATTTATTTCTATTATACTGTTAGCATGTGTTATATTTTATGAAAAAATATAAATATATAATAGGAGAAGAATATTTAATAAGATATAGATAGTATGAGATTAACATGTTGAATTCGATTATTATAAATGTAATTATGGTAAAAAATAAAATTATAAAAACGTTTGATGTCGAACTTTCGAAATGCCATATTTTAAATAGGATGTATCATTTTTACAGATATCAAAATGGAAGGGGTCCATAATGCGACTGTATTATTTTTTTGTTTTATCTATTGTTTTTTAAATGTATGTTACGCGATTATTCTTTCAATCATGAATAAATTTTGATTAATCTATTTTTAATCGGTAGATCAAACATTAGAGGTGGCCCCATATATTTTTATTGAAATCAGATTAAACAGACATCAAGATTAAGCATTTATGTGCAAACCTGAACTAAAAAGTTACAAAATACACTCAATACTGAAAATTAAAAAATTAATTACCTAAATTTTTAGAAAAAAAAAATCCAACTTCAAGATTAAACCTACATATATACGAGTAACTTTTAACTGAAAAGTAAAATGTAATATTTTAATTATTTAAAAACAAAGACCATTAAAGGACAATTAGCGAAATTATGGATATTTATATACCTATTTTATATACTTACATACCTATTTATATACTTATATTCCTATTAAAAATTCATGAGAAGTTCTTTTTAAAGTCGGTGTCAATGCAAAACATACAGGAAAATCTGATAATTGTAAAGAAGTGTAAAAAGTTTGTTTCAAAGGCAGGATTAAAATGTTCTTCTTGGCTGGCACCGACTTCAAAAATAACGCATCATAAATTGTGAATAGGTGTATAAGTATTGATAATTTCGTTGATTGTTCTTTAATGCTCTTTGTTTTGAAGCGATTAGGTAGGTTTATCTTGAAGTCGTTTTTTGTTTTTTCCTCAAAATTAAATTTAAAATTTAACCGATAAATTTAATTTAAGATCGCAGTATTCAAATTTAATAAATCCAGAATATGGTATCCAAAATAGTGGTCGATAGTTAAAATGTCATTCGAAACTCATTTTTTAGTGAGTGAATTTTTTTGGTCGATCAAACCCGAATCTGAAGAGAGATTTTCCAATAATTGAATTTGGTCTAAATTGAATTTGAAATTCTTAAATTCTCCTTTTTCTGAAAATGGAAGCGATTGTATAATTTCCACTTCTCGTGGTAGCATTTGGGAATATTGAATCAATCCGCTGAATGAATTAAGTTAACTTAAATATTCCTGAGAATTTTTCAGTTTCAAGCAACTCTGTTGTTTTAGCATTATTTTAACTAAAAGGGCAACTATTGACGGAAATAATCAGCCCCATTTTTGCAACTTTAAAAGTTTTCTTCCAGCACTCTAGCACTTTAACTTGTTTAATGTCAGTAAATGATTTTATAAACACAGTAATTATACTTATAGTTAATCAGAACATAGATAAAAATATCAAAAGGACAAATATATATATAATATATATATATATATATATATATATATATATATATATATATATATATATATATATATATATATATATATATATATATATATTCACCGATCCAAATACTTTAGCCTACTACTACCTCTTGGTTATATTATAATAATAATATTTTTATTTAATCATATTTATATTTTTATTTCGCATCCCATAATATATTTGAAAATAAACATCGAAAATTATTATCTAGTTTGTAGTAAAATGTTGAAGGTTCGTTTTAAGACCTCTGGCCAACCGTCAACTATTTTTTTCGACACATGGGCTTCTTTTTAAAAGATCAAAACTCGATTGAAAATAGAATTTGTTATGCTAAAAACTCAAACTTCTCTTCACGGGACATAGAAACGTATTAACTCGTTGACGGAAATATTAAGAATAATTTTGACTGGTTAAAAATGTTTTAAATTATTTACTATTTTTTGCTTATTGATTAGGTAAGTGGCCGTCACAACTGTGATAGTTATAAAAAAATATGTTGCCGGTCAGTGGGAAGCCGGTAGAAGCGAAGTTTCCTAGCGAAAGAACTTAAACTAAAACATTCAGCGGCACTATTTCAGTTTTTTCTTTAAAAACATTAAGTGCGATACACGCACTCCTTATAATTTATTAAGTACAGTATTTTATTATTTTAAAAGATAATTGATAAATTAGATTTCTGTGCGTAAAAGCACACAATTTAATAAAATTTTCATACACAAAATTCAATTCAAATGAATGAAAAATCTAGAAACACTTTTTGAAAATGAAAGGAGAAAAAACTTTTTTTGAGCAGTATCGTGTTAGCAGGTTTCTTTAAAGTAAATACATTAAAATATTGCATACACTCATGGCCTGTTGATTGTACATAATACAATCATGATAGTACATAAAAAGTATTTACTGGTTAGTTAGTGCATCATCTTGTATTCGCTTATTATTTTCGCATGCTGGGCAACCCATTTCCACAGAACTCAGTTTAAAACAATTATAGATGATATTATTTAAAACAACTGTCGGAAACGTATTTAACCTTCAAATTAAGTATTTAACCTTACGTTAAGTTTTAATAACGTATTTAACCTGTTAACTTATATTGAATCCAGCTGGAAAAACTTTTTTGTTTGATTTTCGTTACATGCTTCGCTATTCCCTCTAAAGAAATATTTGTATTTGTATATAATACTAGCTGAAAGCACCCTGCTCCGCTACGGTTTAATATCATTAGGATTAAGGACAACTTAAATTAGTAAAAGTTAAGCTTAACGTTGATAATTATTATTACTTAAATAAACCTAAAGAATTCCATTCTTAGAATAATTTCAATAAGTAAATTTGACAATTGGCAAAAGTTAATTTTATATTATTTTGATAGTTCTCCAGTGAAGCTTCGAGGCAGAACTACCATCTTACCCAGCTCTGATACCAGACCATCAGCTTTTCTTAATAAGTAAATAAGGCTAAATTAAAGTAAATAAGGCTCTTCGCTCCACTAACATTTAGACGTAAAAATCAGCTGCAGACACAGTTTTCTTATGTAATGTATTGGAGTTTGGGTCACGCTGAGGGATGTTAATACTGTACCTTTCTTCTCCATGGTGGAACATGATACGATACTAAAGAGAATCATACACTTGGTAGAACTATTTATTCTTATCTGTTTTTTGTCCCTACATCAAACTGGCCTTACATGTCATCACCAGAGAACATAAGTCTTTTAACCTCCTCTTTAACATAAGTCTTTTAATAGCTTCTCTTCACGAAACAACTCAAACTTGTAAGTTGTAAGTAACCTCTGCAGCTACCATGAGTTAGCTTTCAATACTTTCAATCACAGAAAGTACCAATATTATAAGGTTTCGACATCGATCGTATTTTTGTTTGTTTACAACTATAAGGAACTTAAACGATGGTCAAAGTTTGCGGCTTAAAGATCTAACCTATTTTTTAACTTAGCATATATCCAAATACCATATGATAATTAATCTTTTATTATTCACCCAATAAAAATTGAAATCGCATTTTTCGCAAATTAGCCGCGATCCAGGCCGATTTTTAAAAATTCCTTTCTTAGCGAGCACCTACGGCCCTAGAGGAATCTACATATCGAATTTCATTCCAATCCGTTCGGTGGTTTCTGAGATTTCGTGTTAAGTGAGTGAGTGGTATTTGACAAATATATAATAGATAACATCAGGATAGCTTTACTTCAAAAAGAGATGTTTTTATCTGTTACTATTGTGAGGACTATATAATATGAATATGTAAACAAAAACATATCAATATAGAACTTATTCTCAAAATTACAGGAAAATAGATGAAGAAATTTCGACAATTACGATTTTGAATTAACGAGAATTAACATTTTAATGTATGCAGATTGTATTATTATATCCTCCGACATTATTATTTTTTTTTTTTTTTTTTAAAAGGCGCTTACTTTTATCCCTGAAAATAAAAAAAAAAAATTTTGAAAAAAAAAAAAATTTAAATGTATACAACTTGCAAATAAGGATCAGCGTGGTAAAATAGAACTGTCAGTTTGTATTAGTTTAAAAATATGTTTGTGCAATATGTAAATATCAATACTTGAATGTCAATGATCACATTAATAAATAATAAATATAGAAAGTCAATGATGAAAATGGAAAGTTCTAAATTAGTGTCTAGGCTGGTAAAGTAAATGTATAATTAAGTTCCCTCTGAATTCTTTCAGTGGGATCGGACAATATTTATGTTGAGTTAAACAACGCTACTTTCCTTCAAATTAAACTTTTTGTTTGTTTTAAGTTAGTTGAGGTAACATATCCAATCTGCTAGCTCCGAGGGAGGGGTGGGTGGGGTGTAAAGGGGGAAACGAGAAAGAAAAGAGAACACTTTTCTATTTCAGATAACAACCTAAGACACACAGAGATAGTACGGTCCTCCGTAAAAACTTTCACTGCTTAGGTGTTATTTCACTCCTTATCAGAAAAGTTTTTATGTGGTTTAAGCTGAGATTTTGGAAATTTCGGTTCCGGAAGTTTTTCATGGAAGAGTTGCTGGTGGGATGTAAACACAAAAGTCTTTACTGAATGTTTAGGGATTACGAATTCTATACTAACCAATAGTGATGATGATTTGTTTGTAAACATTGTTTTTTGATTCAGTTATAATATACAGTTTTATTGCTTGGACTAGCAGTTCGCAAACATTTTATTTTATGGTTTAACTTTCATTTACGCCCACCTTATATACATGATAACCGTACATTTTTGTACAAAACTTTTAATTTTCTGGTAATTCTTATTTAAGTTAAAAGTTCAAAGCTTACTCCTATTGGGACAATGGGTTCAATGTTAAAATACTCAAAAACACAATTACAAATAAATCAAGACGCATTCTTAATAAGATCATAAAAATTGAGACTAAACTTTGCGCCTCCTAAACCCTTCATCGCCCCCCCCCCCTATTTTGAGAACCGCTGATGTAGACTATAACCATTAGAGTTATAGACTTGTAAGTCTTTTTTATTCCTCTATACTTCGTTTTAAATGCATGTGAATTGTGTAGATATACAAAAAGCACATTTTTTACGCTACATCATAAGGCGATATTGTGATTCTAATGAGGAATATGAATTATTATATCAAAAATATGTGCCCAACTTACAAATTGTTCTCAGTGCAAGTAGGCTTAGCTTCCCTATTAGACAATGATACCCGAATAGATTCAGGACTAGTGCAGCACCATGAGACAAGTGATAATGACTATGCTGTGTATCGGACACACTAGGTTCACCCATTAGTACCTACTCAAAGGTAAATAAAAAAGTGCTTAAGACGCTGAACCCATATTTCAGATCATCTGCAACCTGCAACCAAGAACTGAAAAGACACCTATTAAACAATTAGAGCAGTGTTATAAACTTCCAAAAAAATACACACACCTTCAATTCAATATAGTATATAGTTAATAAATCTGCATTAGATTGTGATAAATTTGGTCATGTTGCAGTGTATGCTACCTTATAAATGTAACATATAAATAGATTTTTAAAAAACCGACAGGATATGGATGTATACCATTCCCTCTACTCTTTGGTAATGTCCTTATGTACTCCAACTAGGGCAACATATTCTATCCAGGTCGGAAGGCCAAGATTCATTTATTGGCTCCACCACAAAATAAATTTTAAACCGAATTTAAGGGATTCGAGTCCACGACCTTCAGTACCGAGCGCGCTGAGACCCTCGCTCCGCCTTACTCGGTCATCGACTCCCTATAGTTTTATCGTGACTTCGATTGTTAAGTTTATTATGAAAGGAGAAGTATCTGGTTCGTGCCAAATCGGCGACATATGGGATATTAAGGTCATTGTGGATGATTTCATTTGTGACAACGTAAGGATTTTTCAAAGGATTTTGGATTGGAGTGATTGGATGCGGGAAGAATTCGATGGTTTAGTGGATCCCCGCAATTCTATACCGTAAGTCTAAATAGATCTGATAATCGTCATATAGATAAGTTACTTATAGTGAATCGGGAGATTTGAACGTTTGTCAAGTGTTGGAGCAGTCGAAATCTACGTGCAGCTTCTTGTCTTTACAATCTTGTATGAGGGTTCCAGGTAAGCCTCTTGTCCAGATAAAATCCAAGGTATCGTATTTACTCCACATTAATTAACGGTACACCATTAAAGGATACGGGAGGACAGAATGTGGAAGGTTTTCGACCGAAGGTAAAGGTTATTTCTTGGGATTTGCTAGGATTTATCTTGCTTTGTGATTTAAATTGTTTCTTTCAGTTATACAAGATTTAACTTAAAGAAATAGATAATAATAGTAATAAATAAAAAAAATAGAATTTCTTTTCATCTAAAACAAGGGCACAAAGAAAATACATCTGTACGAAGAAAAAAAATTGATCGTTGAGAAAGATTTTACTCTTTGGAAAATCAACCCTATTTATCCTGTTGGAAAAACTCCATCTAATAACAAATGTTTACATAATGGCTCGGTATAAATATAATTGTTAGGATGTAAAAATCAATGTCTCAGAAATCCGTACGCTTTTTGAAATTTAAGAATATTTTTTTGTTTCCCACGGTAATTAATATGCGTATTTTACTTTATTCGATATTTTCTAATTGTGATTTAATAGAAATATTGATGATAGCATCTATCAATCATAAGAAACTTCCTAGATGTGGTTAACGTATATAAATAACATTTTTTTTTTCGATGCATTTCCCTATAAAATAATAACAAGCAGAGCTATTTTTGGCTTTTACATGGAAAGTAGGGCCTCAGACATCATGCATTTTGCTTGTTTTATTATATACGCCTGACAGACTTATATTGTTAATTCGAGGCTGTTATCTGCAAGATTAATTCTAAATTACTGTTAGTAATCTGAGGTGGGTGAGTAAAAACAAAGAATCCGCTGAACTTCGATACTATATCTTCCGTATCTTGGTGGAGTTGAGGGTGCAGTTAAGACGGTCAACTGTGTATACAAGACAGTCCACTTCAGTTTGTGTCGGCCGGGTTGGTGTAAATTTGGACAGGACTGTTGGTCTTCGGTATTAGATTAAAGGACAAAGGAGGTCGTCGGAATGGCAGAGTCGGTTCACAAAGAGTCCAGGGAGTCGTTAGAGTAGAATCAATTGGCCGCCGTGGACAAAAGGTTTGTGCCCCGGTATTCAGCTATAGCACTCGCTTATAGGCTGGCTCTAGCACTGACTATAGCACTATAGTACTTGCCTGGTATTGCATTCTGCAGAACGTCCACACCTACGGTCTACCGTGTCGTTAGCTATCTAAAGTTCCCTATAGAATTAGAGCTCGTTGTGGAATTCACACAATACTATTTATTTATTCCGGTATTGGTGATGAAATAATTCATACAAAAGACATTATTTTTACAGCATGACTGAATAAGGAAGAATAAATAATTAAAAATATATTATATATACGAGTGTATTTAAAATATGTAAAATTTGGATGTCCTCATGAGATCTGCTTTAAAATAAATAATAAAATCATATATTTACTAGTGTAAATGCTTATTAGTCAATTCTTTTTTATGAGAAACCTCTTATAATACATTTAACTCTAGAACGTTTGGTATTTGGTTGTCCTGAACTCAATATTTATCCTTCAAAACCCTAATACCATTTATCAAACAATAAATTATTATTTTTGTAAAGTAGAAGGATTAAATTTAATTAAATGGTTATGATATTATATAAGTAATGCCTAATTTCTTATTGAGACTACTTAGTACGTTGTCCTGAATTATATTGTGATTACCATGGATAAAAGTTAAAGCCGATACATCGTGAAAGTTAACTGAGAAAGGAAGCGCATCCCATCAGTGTTGGACAATAGGTAGCCCTACTAGTATAATACCCAACCTTTCCATGATAGCAGCCATCAATAACAATTTTTTTTCAACGTGAAAGTGCGATTCAGAGGTGCGTACCTTTTAAAATGAGTTTGAGAATCATCTATATATATATATATATATATATATATATATATATATATATATATATATATATATATATATATATATATATATATGGATAGATATGCTCCCAAATGTTTCAAATGTTCCAAAAGTTTTCATTAATAATGGATTAATTGTACAGACTTTTTTTTTTTTTTCTTTTTTTTTTTTTCTAAGCAGTAGTTTAGTTATTTATGGTTTTCAGAAAAATGAACTTTAAACAATGATGTGATTCATTCAGAAACGCTTTAATTATTAATTTCATTCTGACTTTCTTTTATTGTTTTGCCTTAGCAAATATTAATAAAATAAAATTTACAATGCTTGGTAATTCCTAAAACTCAATTATTCTGGAAATTAATAAAAGCTTTTTTTTTTTTTTTTTTTTTTTTTTTTTTTTTCAACTTTTTGAGCAATTTTACAATAGGGTGGAACTAATTAAAGATGTTAAATTTACGTTTTTTATCCGTGTTGTGTATTATATTTGGCGTTTCCGGTTTTGATTGGAGAATTTCATAACTGCAATTCCGCATTTAAAACTTTGTATTTTAAATATAACTTGTGAAACCACATATAATGAGTGCACGTATACATGGATGTATATATACCTTTATTCACATGTATATTTTTACAATTAACAAATAGTTGTGCTTTCTAGGATTGACCTTTTTTTTTTTTTTTTTTTCTCGACGAGCGTAGTATTTAGGTATACCTGTTATTATTTTTTAGGTGTAAAAAATGTTTGGGGAAAGCTATGATTATTTTAGGACTTCTGAAGTGATCTTGCGATTCGGGTAATTTCGACAAATGAAAATAAATAATTTTTCAATAAATATTTTTTGTAGAATAAACGTGTTTATTATAATTACTTTCTGCATTTCGTACGTATCATTGTTTCACTCGTATATCCGGATTAACGTCAGATTATGAGAGAGTACACTTTATTATACAGGATGAGTACCTCATAGTTTAAACAATTAAATTGGTTGAAACCAGATCAAAAGAGTAGAATAATGCTGCAGACCTCATATGTCTATTCCAATCCGTTGGAACATCAGAACAAGGTGTTTTTTTTTCGGTTTTAAAATTAAATGTCTCTACGAAATCGATACATAATTATTAATTCTAACATATCATTCGAAAACTGTTTAAACTTGTAAGTTTTGCAGTTTTGTGAATAGTTTTTTTCGACTAACGGTGAGCGTTTAAGTAATATATGACTTAATAACTTCCCCACTGTACTCTATAGAAAATTTCATGTTGAATCCGAGAATGTGGTCAATGTTTGAAAAATATGTAAACAAGATCGAGATATTACAGCTTTTATGGTAATAAACGTGGTTTCCTAAAAAAATTCTTTGATTTATCGTATATCTGCAACCGATTGGAATAGAAACGTGAGGTCTGCGGTATTCTTCTACATTTTTAATCTAGTTTTATCTAGTTTAGAAAGAAATAATACAAAAATATCGTTTAAAATATGCATTTGGTCACTGAAACTCCGTAATTCTTCTAATTGAAAATCAGTATTCTATTTGAGAATGTCAGATCTCGAAACGTTTGATGTAAATATATCTTTTGCTGGGAGCCTAGAGTTTTCTTGTGTAAGGTTTTTTTCACTCCTAAAATATGCAATGTTTTTCACACCCAAAAATGTAAGATTTTGATACGCTCTAGCTCTGTTGGTGTTCGACAACATCGATTACAGTTTCATTTTGATGGAGAATAATTTTTTGTTTTGTAAAACTTGCAAGGACCTGCTGTTTAGGAGCTATATTTGGTGCATCAGCGTACATTTTTTTTTTTCACTATTTGTTTGTTGTTTGAAATTGCAGTATTTTTACATAAATAAATCTTGTAGTTGATTTATTTATATTGATTTAATTAACTATATTTTAAATATCCTTTTGCATTATTTTTTAATATATTTTAAGATATTTCATAATTTTACTCGAAAGATTTTATTTTATTAACACACACTTCTTTACCTAGAGGCAAGCCGAGAAGAAAGAAAAACTAATCAGACTTGTTGACCGATAAGATTTTATTGATCAGAAACTGCTCAAAAAGTTCTACATCCCTCCGAGGAAACTCGACCAAGAACTATGTCCCTACTTCTCCTTCCCTAGAGCATCCTAAGCCGGCGAAGTACAACCCTGAATAAGTCAGAAAGCAGTGACTGGGAGTGACCTGCCCCCTTCATCTGAAATTAATTTTATAATTAACCCATTTCTACTTAACGAACCTTCAGATCTAGACTCTGATGAACGGGTCTAATTCTTCAACTCTTATCTTATATTTATCTCTCAAGGTCAGCTCTTTTTCTTCTCTTTTAATCATGCTAACGATAAATAATTGCGAACAATAATCGTTTATTATCAACGATTTAATCAGGCCAAATCATTATTGATGCTCATGTTACGTGCTGAAAAATTATTTCTAGTTGTTAAGGCAGTATTTTTTTATCATAATTAGAATGTTATCGAATAATAGATTTTTTTTTTATAGCTTATATCTTTATGAAAAATATAATGATTTTTTTTAAAAATGAAGACTAAATTATTTATTTAAATTTATTGGGCATTTCTAACATTAAGGTTTAGAGTTTTTCTGATGTTTTAAATTGGAACTTATGTTTATTTTTTAAAAAAGGATTTATTAATTTTTACTATTTCAATGAATTGTAAATCCAGTATCCAAGCTTAGCGTGCTAATGAAAATTCTTTGGGCTTATCATATTTTCAGTCACATTAAATAGAGAGGGGGGTAGGGGGTTACCAGCTTATCGTAAAAGAAAAGTTATCGAGTTTTTATTGAAGTATTTTGGATTGTAAAGTTTGGATTCAAGATGAATTGTATAATTTAAGGGGATCACGATTGTTTACCATAAATGTAACATATTTATGTTTTATTCTAAACATCTCTTTAATGTATTTTTTAGAATTTACTCTTTCTATTAACAATCTTTGGTTGTAAATTAGTTGAAATCATCACATGTTGTCCATTATCATCATTTTTTGTCTTGTCCTGTTATGGAAAATGATTGTGTTTGGAAAATTGGAAAATTGTTATGTTTATATTGTTCAAATATTTTTATATTGTTTAAATTATGATATAACCTAATTTATTTATTTACATTTTGGTGCCATGTACCACCACATTTGGTTAGAAGCACCTTACTCAGGTTCAGAACTATAATTCCTTGTACAGGTTTGTTTCTTTTAAAAATTGAATAATGTGTTTGTGGAGATACGAGTTGTTTTCTAGTGATGTTGCAATGTCTTGATTCGTCAGACCGTTATCTTCTCTTTGCTTTTTGTATTTTTGGCATTCAATAAGAATGTGTTCTATAGTCAGATTTACCTGACATTCGTTGCATTTTGGGGGTTGGTTGCCTTCCAATAAGTAACTGTGGGTTAATTTTGAGTGTCCAATTCTTAGTCTTGTAAAGATGACTTGTTCTTTTCTTGGTCCTGGTTCTTCTTTCCATGGTCCTGGAATTGGTCTAATTTTTTAAGTTTGTTGTTCCTGTCGGTTCCAAGCCATCTTTCATGCCAAACTGTATTGATCTGACGTTTTAAGAATAATTTTAGATCTGTTATAGGTATAGGGATTAATTAAACACACTGTACTAGATAACTAAAAATTGTTTATAATTCAAATATCAGACTAAAAAACTGGAAAATATTCTTTCTACTTACGACAATTATTATTTGACAAAGTTTGAAAGACAAATAAAAATCCTATCTGGAATTACAGATAGTTATTTTAGTTATCGATTTCCTAAACCCGTCGTAAATCCTTAATACCCCTTATTATATCACAAATAAACTTATCTATATAGATCTTAATGTTCCATATGTTGCTGATTAGGCCCAAACCAGATACCTGTCTTTTCATAGGAAACTCCCTACCCACTCGAAAACACTAGTTTCCCAACTTGCTTCACACTCAATTCCGGATAATCCTCCAAGTCTGAAAAGAAGATGGCTAAGAAACCAACGAATGTAGATTTTTTATTGAAGTGAGACAAGTGAGTGGTTTACATGTTATTGACATGTAATTCTAATAATTTCCTCAAATTTACTTATTGTATGTATGTATACAGTTGTAAATATTTTTTAAAAAAAAATCCATCCTGACAGTAATATATAATGCTTAATCAATGTAAAATGGTGGCAATAAAATTGTTTTAATGGATAAAATAAACAAATTATTGAGTCATAATTAAATTTATTTTTATAGAAAAGCCATGGTATGTAATGATTGAATTTCGTAAAATTAATATTCGGGATTTACAAAGTTTATTTTTGTGTTAGATGATAATTTAAATATATGAGCGTAAAATGTAGCCATGGTTTGTTTAAAACAATTGATTTTGAAATCTTGAAATTAATGTGATCTTGGGATATAGATTGATCTACGGAATGTTGCTAACATAATTTGTTAACTGTTTAATATAAACTAAAATTATATAAATAACAAAAATTCATATAAAAGTAAATATTTACCCTTAAAAATATTAGTACCAAAAGAAATGATTTTGTAATTTCTCGGTTCTGCTACAAATTTATAACAATAAAATTAAAATTAACAACTTTATAATGATTAGGCCAAATTGGTACTGTATACACGGTTTCATCTATAAAGCATGTTACGGTTTAATTAATAATTGTGGGTTACACCAAGTTCGATCAACAGCCGCTCAAAGTCTAAACGCAGCATCTTGCCATTATGCCATTAACATCGATCAAGTGAACTTACGCCATTACAAGTTGGCTGAGGAGTTGTTTAATAAGTGGCCCGTATGTGCAGGTGACAGTTTGCTAAGGTGTCACCCGACTAAGCCTTTAGTTAGCTGATACGACAACGGCAGGAACCTCCAATTCAGGGCCTGTCTCTCTTGAAAGTGGATCCTATACTCTGTCTTAGCTCGTCTATAAATTCACTATTTCGCTATTCTAATGATGATAATATACATAATAATGGATGTATAATAATTCTTATTATCAGTATTACTATCTAGAAAGGTATAAATTACAAACAATGCATGAGGTTCTTAGTCATCTTACGATATGTATATATTAAAATGATAATTAACAAAATTTAGTAATACGAATTATTGGTATTTATATGCTAGCTTCTCGAATTAGCCGTTTTAATTTATTTTGCTCTAAAGTTTGATTTATTGAAATACAAAATATATTCTAGAATAACCATCTAAGAAATATTTACTCAATTCAATCGTCAATCATATAATTTGTAAATTAACTTTTCTGATTGTTATAGGTTTATCGCTGCAGTGACATTACAAGAACAGGCTAATAAAACATTTGGTCTTAATAAACATGAGCCATCCTTATTCCTTATTGCCGTCCTTTCTCTTATTCCTTATTGTAATACTTTCTCAATAAAAGATTTAAAAAAAAAAAAAAAAAATAGAAAAAAGCATTTGACTATATAACGCACAACTGCTTTCACAGATCTATATAATTAATGTTATCTCCAGTGGATGCCAAAATAATAAAGATTCCTCTCTCAAAAGATTAATAATAATGAGAAAAATGTGTTTATTAATCCTAGTTTCCATTTTTTTTTCCATGAATCATTGAGATTATCATCAAATATTTTCAAAAGTATGATTAATTCAAATTTGCAAGTTTATGTTCCTAAAGATTTTTAGATTTTCAAACATTTATGCACAGATCTCATTCGATAATTACAAAATATTTTAATTGGATTTCGTTCAATGTCGGACTGAGTCCAAGTCCAACTTCACTACAGTTCAGTCCATCAACTTTTCCATATTACACCCTGACTTTTCACAGAGAAAGGAACTCTAGAACTAAGTTGGAAAACCTCATTGAATTTATTCTGTACATTAGACAAAAGCATTTTCCATAAAAGCTGTATAATTCGCAAGTTAATTCCTCGAAATGAACTTTTACTCTAATTTCATTATGTCGGAGCATTGTGAGAGGGGAGGCGGGCCATCCGGGGCGGATGTAAAACAATTACGGCCCGGGATCCGAAAAGATACAAATTGGGTTTTGTATTTGAGCCGGAGCAAGTTGGCAACTCTCAAACTCGTTGAATTTTAAAGAAGTCCATTTCCCCTTAACGATTGGTAAAGCGGACATAAGGGGAAATGCATTCCGCCTCTATGGCTCCGGCCAAGTTGTTTCCTTAATAGTATGTTCTTTTTATACCTCTTTAGTTAATCCTGGCCGTAAACAACATTTATATATCTAAATTTGTAAAATTTCTTTTTCTATATATTTCAAAAAAAAAATCTAGATTATATACATATACCTATATGGATAAATTTTTTGACTGTAACTATTAAATGTTTAGTAAGGTTCTTGAGGTTCAGTCAATAAATAACAACTATTTTGTCGACATTTCGAGACTAAATTGTCCTCATAATCATACCCTATAGTAAAAAAACAGGTTACAATAACATTATACAAGTTATACATGTTATTTCAAAACATAATGTTAGCTACAATATAAGTATATAACATGTGTTAGAATAATCTACTATATATTTGTCAAATACCACTCACACATTTAACACGAAATCTCAGAAACCACCGGACGGATTGGAATGAAATTCGATATGTAGCTTCCTCTAGGGCCGTAGGTGCTCGCTAAGAAAGGAATTTGAAAAAATCGGCCTGGATCGCGGCTAATTCGCGAAAAATGCGCTTACAATTTTTATTGGGTAAATAATAAAAGATTAATTGTCATATGGTATTTGGAGATGCTAAGTTAAAAAATAGGTTACAAGTTTTAGTTGTTTCGTGATGAGAAGCTATTAAAAGACTTATGTCAAAGAGGAGATTAAAGTATGCCATAAGAAAAGCTGAAGGTCTGGTATCAGGGCTGGGTAAGATGGTAGAGCTGCCTCGAAGCTTCACTGAAGGACTATCAAAATAATATAAACTTAACTTTTGCAAATTGTCAAATTTACTTATTGAACTTATTCTGCGAATGGAATTCTTTAGGTTTATTTAAGTAATAATAATTATCAACGTTAAACTTTACTTTTACTAATTTATGTTGTCCTTCATCCTAATGATATTAAACCGTAGCGGAGCAGGGACTTTCAGCTAGTTAAATATATTTAATTACAGAATATAGACCAGTATGAAATTACTTACAATGTTACTGGTGGATATAGCACCGACATTATCTGGTCAATAATATACATTTACATTAATATACATCATATAAATCATTTATCCATTTATAAGTATATAACACCTAAATACGGAATACGGATATAAATACGGAAATCCTTTTTGTACCTGCATCTTTGGGAATACCACCAGTTGGAAAATCCCCCCTAACCTTATAACTGTAGGTTATTTCAAATTACAATAAATATGACACTTGTGCTACATGACTGACTATAGCTATAAGACGTGTCGAACTGACCACTACAATCCTAGCTTACTTCTATCTTCCGTTCCTAAAAGACGAGGTCATATAATAGGGGTTGTTATCGGAGTGAATACGGACGCGAGTAAGGGTGAAGGAATTGTGTAAGACCTTTTATAAAGATTATATTAATGATTATATTAATGATTGGTCTTAGCTATCGGTGTGAAAGTAAATAGTGAGATAGGAATTGTGTAAGGAGTGATGACCTTTAGTTACTGTTATAACTCTTCCCTTCTTTAAGATTTGTTATCCTCTGGTAACAATTTTTGCTAGAAAATGTTGATTCATACACTTTAGATAGAATAATTTTACAAGAGTCCTCAGTGAATGGAGCACTGGGTGTCAATACTGTTTGTGTTTTCTTATATATACGGTTATAATAATGATTAACAGTATAATAGTGATAATAATTAAATAATAATAATACACTGCGAGTATTTTCGCTAAATCTAAGAATGTTGAGTGTTGGTATAGTTTACATTGTGGTATTTAAGGGTTAATGTTTTCTGATATTGATACATCATAAACATGGGTTGTAATATGTTGTGATAATTGTGATATATAAATTTGTGTTAATATGGGGTAACAATCATTTATGCCTATATTTATCAGACTTACTTTAGGTAAAAATTGGCTAATTATTACAATTGGTTATCTTACTTATATTATAAGTTAAATATTGTTTTGTAACATCCAGATATCTTATATTTTTATCTAACTCTATGCTTAAGTTTACAAGTTTTTACATTGCCATTTTTGAAGTATTGAATAGATACAACGGTTGGTATTAACTTTAATAAGATTTTTACAATAATATTCCTCCTCGTATATACAGTCTGCTGTAAAAATGTTGTTTTGGTTTTGAATGTATAAATCGTTGTCAAGCTCGATTTCGTAAAATGTGCCATTAATCATATTTAGGTAACTGTATGAACTACGTATCCTTGGTATTTGTTCTCGTGAGTTGGTAGTCTTATAAAAGTATGAATTACCTTCTTGTGTGTTGAACAAAAATTTTTTACTATTTGCCCATAAAATTTCTGTATTGTTAGATACTAAATGGACTTTGTTAGGAAGATTTTTCAAAACGTTAGTCATAATACTGGAATGAATTTATCACCTAATTTGCAAAATTCTAGTGATAGCGTTATTTCTTTTACTTGGTTTAGTAATTGAGAGAATATTATGTATAAATTATAAGCGTCTTCATTTGTTTTTAATGTCATCGTATTATTGGTGATAAGCTCGACAATTGTTTATTTAGTGTTTTAATTTTATTTTATAATCAGATATTAATTGTTTGTCGATATTAACGGAGGTTTTCTATATTATGTTCAATTCTCTTAATTATTTTCTTCTATCGTTCTATATTTTATCGTAGTGTGGTTTGTCAGTGGCATCTTCCATATTTGCACCAGTTAGCCAACTAATTATATTTCTAAACCGTTTAATTAATTAATCCTCTTTTTTTCATATGCTTATAGTGTAATAGTTCTAATTGATGATTAAACAGTATTGGGTTAAATCTTTAGTATAGAATATAAGATAATGTCCTTTAAAAAAATTCTTAAATGGTTATATATGGTCTTTAATTCAATTTCTAAATAACTAATGTTGAAGAAATGATATGTTTCAAAATAAGAATTTATAAACGTTGTATATCATTTATATAATGATGAAGTATTCATGGCGAGTTAGTCAGATCATGCAACTTCATCGTTTGGATCTTCTCCATCAGAGCTAGAACCAATGATCAGATTTGTGAGCTTGCATAGACGGCGTCATCTGTAACATAGGTTTTACTCTTATTTTCGCTGGTTCTTTTGATATTGTCGATATGGGTGGGTTGTTCTTATTTTCCTTTTACTATGACGTTCATTTCCTAAAAAACTTATTCCGGCTTGTTAATTGTTGCATTGTATTTTTCAATATTCTTCGTCTCCTAGAATTGGTGGTTCCTTCCCGATCTCTATTCAATTTATCAGTTTCCTATCCGCTTTCTCTTTAGTAATTTTGTTTTTAATTATTTCATGTATTAGTTGTAAGTCCTTATGGTACATTTTGAACTAGGCTTCTGTTAAATCTATTTCTCTATTTTTTAGATTATTATTGTTCCGAATGCTATCTCATTAGGGGTTAGTTTAAGATTAGAATTAAGCGTATTGTTAAAAGCTATAATTGCTATTCTTAACTTTTCTCCGAATTTATAATTGTGCTGGTCCGAGATTGACCTCAAAATTTCTCCTAATGTCTTTTGGTTCAATTCATTAACTTTTGTGACTTCATTATTTAATTTTTCAACAGTTACTTTCAGACTACTTTCTGAAGCTTTTAAATTGGTTGTTTCTTTCACTAAATTGAATTTAACTCTTCCATTTCTTTAACTTTTACTAATTATATTTTTTTCCTTTTCTTCATGTGACTTATTAATGGTTTCTATTGTTTTCTTGAGCACTGAACATTGTTCTTGGAGCTCATTTGTATTTTTTAGAAATCGAAGTGAGCACTTTTCTTTACTATCTTCATTACTATCTTTATCAAATGGAATCTTTATAATTTTTGAGAGTTCAGCTTGAAGATGTTTTCTTTCATCAAAGCTTGTTTTTCTAGTTTCAGCTTTCGCAGAAAACAATCAACTCTATTCTTTTCTTTTTCTTACCTCTAATTCTTCTCGGAAATGTAACTGACCATTCCATAATTCCTTTGAAACCTTTCTATTTCTGATTCCAGTTTTTAAAACCTCATTCAAGATAACTGAGATATTTTCTTTAGTTCAAACATTTAACATTTTGAATTTAATCAAGACTTCAGATTCCAATAGTCGTATTTTTTTTCATTCTGCTCACTTTCACGCTGCTTATTTCCAGATGTTCTTTTTGTGGGATGGCTTTAGTTCTGCACTAAGTTCCATTTTTCTTTTAAATCTTTTTCTTAGCTTCTCTTCGGTTTTTTCTTTGTATGTTTATAGTTTTTATCTTGATTTAACAAGTAGGCCTCCTTCTCTCAAATAACTTCGCTTTTATCTTTGTAACATTTTTTTAATTTTGGTCCATCTCAGTATTCAACGATAATGTTGCCTCAGAGAACTCTTATTTTGTAAAGTTTTCATTTCTCTAGTCAATCTTTATTTATCTCTTCAAAACTGGTTAGTATAACGCTCTAAGTCTGAAATTTTGGAAACTAATGTATTATTCTTTACTTCCAGGTTTGTCTTTTTCTTTGTAATAAGTTCATAGCAATAGCAACATCGTTTTCAACACTAAGACCCTTTTCTGTAAATCTTCAATTTGAAATATTTTGGTGTGCTATTCATTTCCAGCCAACGCTAATTTTTAATCTTCATTTTATTCCAAACTTTCTTCAACGCTGTTATTTTTGAAGTGGATAGCTATCAAGATCAACTTCCCAACTGATCAATTGTTTTCTTTAAATTATAACAATCATTTCGGACTGTTCTCATTTTAAGAAGTTCTTCAAGTTCTTTGCATTGTTGAGCTTATAAGCTTCTTCCATACAGTTAAAATTTTTCACGAAGAATTTCCTACACGTCCTTTTATTTCAAAAAATAGCTTTCTCTCCTGCCCTTTTGACGGAACTCTAACACTCACGATGTTCCAAGTCTTGTACTTCTATTTTCGAATGCAGCCTTATCTCCTCAGCAAGAAGACAATTTTAACATACTAAGCTTACATTCTGTTTTCGAAACAAGATCAGAATTTAAACTCATTAATTGTTGTGAAGAATCAGTTGAACTGTTCATAATGTGAAATGTCATTTTCAAGTTTTTCTTTCAAATTCTGAAGTTTCCAGTACATTGTTCGGACAGCAGTGTTAAATTTCATCCTCAAATCTCCGCCGATTTACAACTCCAAAGTCCTGCACCTGATTTCTAAAAGAGTTTTCACACCTTCCAAAGACTGATTTGTATTTTAGGGAAAGATCTGAGTAGTCCTCTTCAATAATTTGTTCATTTGAGAAATTTTTGAATCCATTTCAGAAGCTTGTTTCTCGTAACCATTGATTTCTAAATCTGAGCAATGCTTTTCTACATCAACATTTGTCCATTTTTAGAAACTAATAATGTTCTCTGGGTAAAGACAGCTTTCCTTTTCTTTTTGCTGAAATAGAATTCCGAGAAATTTCGGGTAAATGTTGATTTCAAAACTTTTTATTCGTGATGATGACTTCCTTTGAAAAATACTTATCGATATTTAGAAACTGAATTGTAATTTTAATCTGAATTCTGAAATTCTATAGTTTATTCTAAAAAATTATAAGATTATAAAAACAGTAGGTACTTCGGATATAAGTATGGAGTACATGAACCAATACAGAATAAAAAAAATATCATTACTAATAAATACTTATTTAAAACATTGCAGTAGAATGAGCAAATAGGTAAGTTGAGTTTTAGTATTAATTTATTCTTAGAATTAGTTACACTCTTGTCTAGTTTTGATAATAAGGAGAAGAGAATTATCTACATTTTCTACTCACTGGTTTATTTTCGACAGAGAACTAATACTTTTATTTAGCATCTTGACGGTTTGTCTTATTTGATAACTTAAGTTTTCCTTCTTGTTGAAATAGAGCTGGTAAAATTTCAACATGAGTGGTTTTATCTAAATATAAATGTGTTGATTAATTAATTAATAAATATATTAACTTTTTTTAAATATATATATGTACACAAATCCACTAGCCTTCCAACTTGCTTCGCAATCTATTCTCGATAACCCTCCGAAACGTCTAGAAAGAAGATGGCCTGGAGACCTTCTAATATAGAACTTTTATTACAAGCTTTAGAAGTTATTATCATGTTACCGTATTCATTTTCCTACGCGTTGACTAGATATTTTGTACAGTTGTAAATATTAACAAAAACAAAACAAAAATAGTTTATTAAATAAACTTTATTTATTTTTACTGATAGCTAATTTCGTGGAAATATTTATGAAATAACTTTTCTGTTATTTATTATTATTACTAGTAGTATTGCTTACATTTGAACTGTGTAAAAGGAATGATGGAAATTTCATGGCCATTCTCGAAAGTTGGAACGAGTACTTTAGTGAATTATTAAGCACCTAACCGCTGATAAAATACATAAAGAAAATTTAGAACTAAAGTGACATCTAGGTAATCCCCAAGAAGGAGCAGAAGTAGAAGCACCAGTGAAAGAAGAAATAATTGATACTGTTATTTCAATGAAGCATCATTAGTCACCAAGGCTTGATAAGATGTTAAAATATGGCAAAAGAAATGTATAATTTAATATTTGATATATGGATAGAAGAAAAAATGACCGAAGATTGGATAAAAGAAGCAACATGTCCGAAACTAATTTCACTACTAAGTGCTATATATAAAATAAAATAAAAAAAAAAAAAAAAAAAAAAAAACATTGTAGAATACCAAGGAAGCTTTAGGCTCTGAATATCAACAGTTGACCAGATAGTCTGGAAATGGAAAAGTGTCATGAATACAACGTAGAAATGCATCTTCTCTTTGTGGATTTTAAGCAAGCGTAATGGCAGTGTGGACAGAGACTCCTAAAAGTTTTAGTAGATATAAGCATACCAAAGAAACAAGTCAGACTGACGAAAATAATATTAACGAAGACTACCTTCGAGAATTTTGAATTGACTCAAACAGTTTTTATATTTTATTAGTTTCATATTCAGAATTAAAGTTGTAAACTTAGCAGAGATTTGCATCTTTATATTTCTTCCTAATTTGTCTTTTTTCTCACAGAAATAATTATAATGTTCAATTATCATATTCGAGACTCAGCTATATGATAAATGGTAAGTGTTTGTGATTAAGTTGAAACTATAATATGTTAGCTAATGTATTCGAATGGTATCAGTTCCAAATTACTAAGGCCTTAAAGTTAATTAGGTCATGTAAGCAAAGCCTCGGGAACTCGGATACACTGCGAGTGTAGGTAGGTCAATTGCTCAATTATATTCAGCCTGGTATATATCATCCACTTAATTGTATTTCGTAACAATTACAGCTTGAATTTCAGGAGTATATATTAGAAATGCGATATGGTGTGTTATTCGATTAGTCTATTCTACCCTACTTACCTGTAATATCTACCTTTTATGTGTAACTCAATCTATGATGAAAATAAACATATATTCCAAGAGCCACTATATTGGCATTTTTCTAAATCTTCAATATAGTTCCAATTTCCAATCTCTGAAAAATCAGGAATCCACTTAACAGAAGGGTTCTGCTTTTCCCCCTCTGAATCAAAGACTAATTGCAAGAGGAAAAAAACTATATGTTTCAGGAATTTCGATCATTTAAATTTTTTTTATTACCTCCAATGTATGAGAAATCAATATTAAAAAGATTCTATCTCAATGAGGTGTATACCTCCCCCTCCCACAGAAGAACTGCATTCCAACGTTCCTTGTCCGATCCACTACTCTTTGGAATTCCCTCCTACCTGTATCCGCAATGCTTCTTCCCTTGGAACATTCAAAACACTATTCTTTCACCATCTCCTTTCCCTCCAACCCGACGCTCTCTAATTATAAGGTTGTATGTACTATATATGTAATCGTCTGATTTAATTACTAAGACCGTCGGACATAAAATATTAGCATAAATTATTGTTTGATTATGATGTTTTAATTTCTTGTAATGCTAATTTTTGAGTTTCTATCCCTTATTTTTCTTTAAGTTTCTGTTTTTTTCTCTTCTGCAATTTTGTTTACAATATTAACCTCTATTTTGTACACTTATTTTTTTCACTCTCTTTTTATTTAAAGTTTTTTTTTTTTTCTAGTTTTTCTCTTTATTTTTTTTTTCATACTTATTTGTATTCAGTTTATCTATGTTATTTTATTTTTAACAGCCTCTCGGCCAGTTATGATGTTTTTGTTATTTAAAGTTATTCTTAAGGGACTTTGTCCCAGGATAAAGTTTTCTCTCTATTCTATTCTATTCTATTCTATATTATTATTATTTACTGTTCAGAAGTTATGTGGCTTTGATTTACCACCTAATTTTAGTCATTTTTTAAAAAGTCTTTAACCTCAAAATTATGTTCCGTATATAAGTATCTATAGGCCTAAATCTGTTTTATTAGTATACAATGACATTTATGTCTATACTATTAAAATTACGAAACGGAATATTTTTGTTTTTAATATATTATTACTAGCCTGAATGTAAATATTTTAAATTATTATTAATGTGTTTTTTATTCATATATTTATTTATTTTGGTTTATTCTTAAAAATTATACTTTACTTTTATAGTATTTTTTTTTTAAAGAATATAACGCTGTGTTGTAAATTCTCAATAACTAATACTTGTTAAAAATAACCAAAATGTTTTCATTTACTTTTTTTCCTTATTTTTTAATTCACACCTGTCCCATATCATAGAAAATATTAAATTGGTTTCGATTAAAAATAAATGCATTGCTTAAATTAATTAAGAGAAATGACAACCAGGTCAGTAGCTGTGTTTTTCTCATGCCCCCAATTTAATATAAATAAATCATTACTCAAATGATATGGATTATAAATTCAGTTTCATAATTTTACCTAGATATATTTCATTTTTGGTTATCAAACAATAATTCATTTGAAATGGTGAATGAAGATCACAGTCATGTATTGAAA
The DNA here is from genome assembly GCA_003667255.2 of Euschistus heros. NCBI lineage: Eukaryota > Metazoa > Arthropoda > Insecta > Hemiptera > Pentatomidae > Euschistus > Euschistus heros. The sequence goes on from RCWM02000116.1 coordinate 894,932, forward strand.
TTCTATCATGACATTAATGTACCAGCATTAGTGCGTAAAAAACACATTAAAAAACAAAACCTTGATATTTTGTGCATCCAAACGTATTAAATTAAGTTTCATTAGTGTAACCGTAAATTTGCCGAATATAATTCAATTTAAATTTAAAAAAAAAAAAAATTAAAATGATGTTGATTTTAGAGGAACTGATTCATAGCATTACTCTATTCAATAACCCTAAAATGAATAAAAAAACTAAAACTAAAATATAAATAAAAAAGTTTAACTTCATAATAATTTAAGGCGTTAATAACTGAAGTAAGTAATGTGTGTAATAGCTGCACTTTAATACGAATGCCACTGTTATGGAAGAATATAAAAAATATTATTAATTTTTTTGTATTACTTATGCAATATGCTTTTGCTTACTTATGCTTTCATTATTTCCATAACAGTTTTAATAACTTTTTATTCTCATTAAAGGCAAAATTAAAATAAAATGGTGGCTCATTTAGAAATTTATCGAAATTCCACATAAATCACACTTGAAAAAGTATTAACTTAATGAGAAAACACTTTATTCGTTCCTAATTATAGTGTTTTCAACTGTTAATTTGAGTCGTTCAAGATCAAAACCCAATAAGTCCACTTTAAAAAAATAAGTAAATAAAATAAATATATATACAAATAATAGTGCCCATATTATACACATAATATATATTTATATAATAGTGCCCGTTATAAATTATTATAGCAACCATTACATTATTCTAGGCATAGACTCCAACAGCAGATCATTCCTCTGGAACGACATCAAAATTAACCCCAGAGGTCGAACTTTGGAATCATTTATCATTACCCAAAATTTTAGCTTAATCAATAAACCTTCTGAGCTGACAACATTCGACGGTTCTAAAGGAAAGAGTAACATTGACTTAACTATTTGCAATAACAAAACGACAAGCTAACGTAAGAATTGGACGATACTAAATGACTGTAATTTCTCGGATCACAATTCTATTTATTACGAAATTACCTGGCAAAATAACGGACAACACCAAAATTATAACTGTTTTCATAGGCAACACTACATAACCAAATAGCATAACCATAATAGCAAATAGCAAAAAAATTAACTCGGATAATTTCAAGAAAAATTTGACATTCCAGCTGAGAAAACAATTTAAGATACTCGAAAAGGACTCTAATACACTAGAAACAGAATCAGAAATCGCTAACACCATCAACAATTACAAAATCAACAGAATTATAGAAATCTTCAACAAAGCTATCACTAAAACCTGCAACATGACGTTCAAATTGACTAACTCTAAAACAATAAAAGTCAGACCTCACGGAACAGTACCCTGGTGGAACGATAAACTAACCGAGCTAAAGAAACAAACTAACAAACTTAGGAAAGCTTATCAAAAAACGACTGCTAACCTAGACCTGAGAGCACTACAAAAACAAGAATATTTGGACAGTAAACACAGATATCAAGCACTTATGAAAACTTCGAAAATTGATTCTTGCAAAAATTACTGTACGGAAGAAACTAACCCCTGGAATTGGACTTATAAATACGCAACAGACAAACTAAAAAACCAAGACATTCTACGAACTGTACAAACAAACAATAGCGAACTAACGAAGGACTATAAGGAAACAATCAAACACGTATTAGACAGCTTGAATTAGAGAACTTAAATAAAAAGAAAACACCGGGACATGGCAAATTCAATACAGACATCATACAACAAATTACAAACATATATCCAAATTTAATTACTAAAATTTACCGATCTGGCTCAAAACTGAAATTCCGATAACCTGTAAAAAAGGACTCTTACATATAATACCTAACAATATATCTAACAAGCTACGTCCAATCACAATCCTCCCAATAATGAGCAATGTCTTAGACAAACTAATTAACAAACGACCCACTCACTTTTTACTAACAAACAAAGTACTCAACAAAAACCAATTTGGATTCAATCCCCAAAAAAGCACTGTCGACGCTCTCTACCATACTAACTTGATTATAGATTCAGCTATAAATAATAAAAAAAATTGTTTAATGCTGAAACTTGACATATCGGGAGCATTTGATAATGCATATCAATGCACCTGCCATAATGTTTATCTGAGGAAGTGTCAGTGTTCAAGAAATTTATTTCAACTGATATCAAGCTTTTTTCAGGATCGATCAGTTAAAATAGATCTAACAACTTTAAAATTTCAAAGAAACTGACTTTTGGCACTCCCCAAGGTTTTTCTCTCTCACCGACACTCTGGAATGTTTTGATCAACTCGTTATTCGATTTAGTATTTCCAGAGAACGTAGAAATAATCACGTACGCAGACGACATTTTACTCCTTGTTACTGAAAAACTATTTTCTCAATTACAATCAATCGCTAATCACACACTAATTATTTTGGAAAAATGGGCTAAAAATAATAAACTCGAATTTAACACTGACAAGTCAAAATACATAACATTAAGCAAGAAACGAATTACTTCAAATTTAAACATTAGACTCTATTCCAAAACACTTGAACAAACTGAAACCATGACATATTTAGGTCTAACATACGACAGGAAATTAAACTGGAAAGCACACACAGACTACGTTGCCAACAAAACACTGAAAACAGTAAACGGACTCACTATAGCTGCAAGAAACACATGGGGCTTAAAGATAGAGGCACTTAAAGTTATCTACGAAGGAGCCATCATTCCAAAACTCCTTTATGCCATACCCATCTGGGAATCAGGAGCTGTTAAACCAATCAATCTGAAAAAACTTCAGCGGGTCCAGGATTGATGGGAATAAGGATAAGTAAAGCATATCGCACTATCTCTTACGACGCTGCCCGTGTCCTTGCAGGGATAAAACTAATACACTTGAAAATTAATGAACTAAGGACATTATACAAAACAAAAAAACAACGACTAAATTACAAGGACATGGAGCCAAGGGACATTGAAGACGAACTAACCACCAAACACTGGATACATCCTGCTATACCCGCTAAACTATCACAGTACATAAAAGACACAGGAGCTGCAGATACAGACTCAGCAAGTATTGACATTTACACGGATGGAAGCAAAGACGAACAGTACACAGGGTGCGCACTAACTCTATATCACAATAACTGCTACTACTACGAACTATACAGACTTGGCCAAAACTGCTCAAACAATCAAGCTGAGAAACTAATTGTAGTTAAGGCCACGGAATATATTCTTAGACAGACGTACGTTAATCAAATCACATACAACATCTATACGGACAATAAGACAGTAATAGATTCAGTTAATAACATCAAATCCAACGACCCACTGACACATCGACTGAAGAAAAATTTAATTGAAATAATGGAACGCAGAATACCAACAAAACTAACTAGGATCAAAGGTCATAGTGGCATCGAAGGTAACGAGCGAGCAGACCTACTTGCAAAAACGGCTGCTCATGATTTCGAGCTTACTTTAGAATACACCCGCGTTTCCGTTTCATTTATTAAAAAATGTATCAAAACAGACTCACTTACTGAATGGGACAAACTTTGGAATAACTCGACAAAAGTACACCCAAAAGTACTTATCACTAACTTGCACAACTGTTAACGGAACATGGACAGACTAACCACTACTTGAAACGGTTTCATTTGACAAATACAGATACTTGCGAATGTGACGGACGGACTCCACAAACATTTCATCACTTACTATATGACTGCGTTCTTTATGAACACTAAAGATAAAAACTAATAAAAACAGTACTAATGAATGGGGACACTTGTTCTTCCACCGAAGCAAAACTATACAAAACTTACAAGAAACAGTTGGCAGAATTCGGCTGGCAGATCAAGAAAGAAGACCACCCCGCATCAAAAACAAGATGAACAATAGAAGACATCTGTTGAAAAATCAACTTGTCTGCATGTTAAATTTCTATTTCTTTTATTTGTTTTATCAATCTATTTTCTTTTTCTATTGGATTTTTATGTTATTTGATTTTATTCTAATTTATTTTTGTTAAATTATGGAATTACTGCCTTTTGGTCTTTAAATTATTGTTTTCTTTTTTCTTCTTCTTTTACCTATGTGTTTATTTTCACTTCAATTAAGAACTTTAATATTTCTGTAATTTATGTAATTTGAAAAAAAAAAAATTACACCTGCTAATGATAGGTAGTATGCTAATTTGCATGGAACTTGTAAAAAATATCAGAAATACACGCCCCTTACAAAGGGTTACTATGGAAGGGAAATAAATAAATTAAAAAAAAATATATATATATGTGTGTGTGTGTGTGTTAATAGAAGTTTAAAAGCGGCTTTACCTATAACTTAAAATCAATATATCAAAAACCACTAGATCCTAACAAAAATTCTCGATCGGCCTTTATGGCATGTGTTTGTTAACAACAAACTGCACAGATCATGCAAACACGCGCAGTTTCCAGTCAATTCTATTATGTGAGTTCATTATATCTGTCATTTGAGGTACCCATGATGGTATAAAAGAATCAATACAACTAGGTTTTATGAATTAATTGCCTTTTCTATTGGAATTATTTTTTATTTGAAAACTAATTTGCAATGTTAAACATTCATCTTTAGTTTTTAAAAAAATCTTCGTTACATAGACCAAATATATTAAAAGTAACACATTTGTAATCTATAATAAATAAAAGAGTTAAGAAAACTCGATAAAAAGCAAAAAAATAATTTTTTTTTTAACGACTTTCAAAACAAAATCCTTTATGTCAAACACGAAATAGAAATTTTCTGGTTATACACACTTGCATTGAAATTGAAAAATTGAAAATTTACAAATCCCAGACCACTCCAAAAACACAATTTTCAAAATAGGTTAAAAGTGTGATCAAGATATACGTCCGTCCAAAAAATAGTATTTTGTAGTTTTAAACAAATTACTGTAAACTTTCAAAATTGACATAACGGCTTTTGATTTTAAACTACTCATCTAATATGATGATTATTTTATAAAAGTCATGGTATAAAAAAATAAGGTATTATTTTTATTGCTAAAAATCTTCAAAATGAAAAAGATGAGCATTTTGAATAGTTATCCCTCATATTACTGTATCAAAAGCATTCCTAATGTTAATCTATTGAATAAATTTTAAAATTAGTAATTTAAGTTCATGAACAGTTATTCAATATTTTATCTACTTACTTTTCTTGGTAAGTTAATATTAATTTTGATGTTTACTCCTTCACTCGATATTTTTTAATGTGAAAAAACTGAATTTTTAATAAATTACCACTCTATTTTTTTTAAAGTTAATTTAAAAGGTTTAGTAAAAACAAATTGAGTGCGAAGGCCGGGAAACGAACCCGGATATTATATACATATACATATACATATTATATACATATTTTGCTTATATAAATCGTCATCTACTTGATGTTTGCATTACTGAATTTATGGTCTTATATATATATATAAGTCTCAAACTAAAAACAGTTAAACGGAAACAATATACTATAACGGACACACAATGGGCAGCCAGGTCGGAGAGGATGAGAAAGTTCTGGGAGCAGAAGAAGATAAAGAAGTCTAAGTAGAATACTCAAATGTATTGATTTAAGTGCTCCAATGTGGACGTAAAATATGTAAAAAAAAAAAAAAAAAAAAAAAAAAAAAAAAAAAATCAAATGATTTTGTTTTATCTTCTCGGTATTTTAAGTTTGTTTTTTCTCCTGATCAGTTGACTGTACGTCGCTATTCATATCAAGTGAGAAAGAATCACTTTGTTGGCGGTGGCTATATTTAAAATGTAGCAAAATAGGTGAAATGGGATTTTAATGGTCCAAATTATTGCGACAACAAAAATTAGCATAACCCATATAAAAAAGATAATTAAGAAACATGTGGGAATCGAACCCACGCTGTATTAGCCTGAGTGTCTGGTATATAGATATATGTATTCTTTTTGAATAGTGTCGCTATTCTATCAACAGTTATTGATGTGTGGCCAATCGATTTGTCAGATACGTCAAATGTATGGCTACCTAGATCGTGGAAGCTGACAAATCGGAGACACAGAGAGATGTGGTCACTAGGACCTAAACCGAGATGATGGATACCTAGGTTAGCCTGGGGATGGTCGCCTCCCGTCACCGAGGAACATATATCATTGATTCCCATTGATCATGGTGCCTCATGCGAAAATTAGATCCTCTTGAATTATTATATGTTTGACTAAAGTAAACTATTTTAGGGGTAACGCATAAAGGATGAATAATAGTTGACTATGTGAAATGCATCCAGAAAATGTAACAGAGAAATCACACACACACACATATATGTATATATTGTTTAGTCAAAGACTGGGAATTGCATTTATTTAATTCCAAAGGAAGCGGAACTTCCTCAGAAATCAAATAAGACTCTGGAGAGTGTTCTGTTCGCAATTTTGAGGAAACATTGATTAGAAGAATTTTAAACCAATTAAAATAGAAGTGAAAGTAACTCACCCATGTGAAGATCACAGGTAGGTATCGGTAGAACCTGTTTGAGCAAGCAGAAGCGTCCGCCGGACCGCAATAAGGCAGAATTTCTTCTAGGTGCTGCGAGAATCGGTTGAGAAATCTTCTAGCTTGTTCAACACTCATTTGCAAATAAAATAGGAAATATAATGTCTTTGATGGAAAATAACATGAAAATAAAAGAAAACACTTTAAAGTAATATTTGGAAGACTATTCTAGTCTTGGAGAAAAAAATATTGAGGAAGGCAAAGCTTCGGACAATGTTGAAAGGCATATGCAGACGACACAGCAATTTTAAAAAGAGATAAAAATCCAACTCATGCTTCACAAATTCTACAGCATTACTTGACAAAATTACATGACTGGCTTAATATTTGGAAAGTTCATATAAATTACGACAAATCGCATACATTACGTGTTAAAAAAAAAAATTAAAAAACACTTCGACGTGAATCATGCCCACTACTTTTGCTTGACAACACACCGATTCCTCAAACAGACACTGGTGCACTACCTTGATCTAACTTTTGACCGAAGAATGACATGGGGTCCACTTGAAACTTAAACAAAAAAATAACAGTTATATTTACTTATTGAAACCTATTTGGACATACGCTTCTCACATATACGGGACAGCTAAAAAGACACATATTAACAAACTCCAAATCTTCCAGGCTAAAACATTCAGGACAATCACAAAAGCCCCATGGTACGTAAGCAACATAACTTTACATACTGACCTACGCATACCAACAGTTAAAGAACAAATACAAGCCTACTACAAAGGTTCCGCGAAAAATTAATGGACATCTTAATATACTAATAAATGACATGGCCAAAACACATATCCCCACCAACACACAGATAAGACTAAAAAGGAGCTGGATGAGAGACTAAACCAAAAAAAAAAAAATAAAAATAAAGACTGGAGGTGCCGCTGGGTTCTGCTCCTCATGCCTTTCAAGCCATTCAAATTCTTACAGCAAATTCACTAGTTGTCAAATTTTAATTGACAGGTGTTAATAAACATATAAAGTCAAAAAATAAAAAATAAAGTAAATTGTATCTCTTTTTTTTCTTAATATGACTAAGGATCACAGTTAACATTTCTGTAGTCAGTTTTCAACTATCACCACTACTAATTTTTAAAATTATTTTGTTTTACTGAAATAATCTCTATTTAAATCAACTTTTTCACTCTTTTTTTTTTATTCTAAACCTGAATTATTGATTACTATAAAACGTAAAGTAGGTTGCCATTCCACCCCGAAGACCCTACCCCGCCGAGCTGGCGGGCGGTGGAAGGCCGCAAATAAGTCGGCCCGGCCACAACTATTTCCTGCAGGCCATTACAGAGAGTGATCGCGGCACCTAGGAGGCGCTGATTGCCCACTTTCCCTGTATTAGGGCTAATTCCTCCCCCAAGTCCTATTTATAAAGGTCTCGATAGGGCTCTTCTTGTCTTAATTAGGGCTTCAACTTAATTATAAAATATTCGGGGCTCTCGCTAACTACAGTTTTATAATAACCTCATTTCTCCCAAGGTAGTGCCTCCCAATTCATCCTAAGGCCACCTAATTAGCTTGCACTTAAAAAAGATGACATCGGCAGGGCTTGATGCGGCTTTTAACCTGCTTAATATTACCATTCTGTGTAAACGTATTGAGTCACTAAACAATTATATTTATCATAAATTACATAATTTAAAAGAGTCAGTAACTTTCTCCTGCATATATGTAGGCGTGCGACGATCTATCACACGCTGCATTGGGTGCAAAGCTGCAAATACATCAGCTTCTACCCCTGGTAAACATGGCTAATAAGAAAACAATTTACTTAATGAATGACTTTCTTGTCCCTTAAATGAAACAGTACTGAGGATAATCAAGGATAGGGCTTAGATGGACTGGATTATACATGTTCATGTTTCTGGAAAACTTCTGCTTGTAGAGTCTCCCGCCTCAGGAAATTCGACTTATAGAGTTCTTGGGAGTTCTGTAACAAAAATTTAAGTTTGAGTTACCGAATACGATTCATCACATAAATGTAATCGGTAAATAAGATTAAGTCCGATTCGGGCTCAACTCATCGAGTATTGACTGAATTATAATTTAATATCAACTGATTCACTATGATCTTAACATCCAAAATATGATTTAGCTTGAACCAACTGTACAACAGATAATACACTGCACATGTGTCAGTCGTTATTTTGTTTTTTAAGCAAGGCCTTTTTCTGTGGGAAGGGAGGGAAGAGAGAGGTACATATCTATAACTCAAATAATGAGTTTACTACCGATTTAGTCCGAAAGTAGAACCTTGCTAATCCGCCCCCCGCTAGTCCAACTCTCCGATTAAAACGACCCTCCCGGGGAGTCCAGGAGGTGGGAGGAATATTTTCGCAGAATCCCCCAGTAGTCCATTATAATTTTATCTTATAGGGTGCAAAAGACCTAGAGAAGAGGTTGTTTTAATTTATTAATGTTTTGTTAGTGTTGTTCTCGTGAGCGAAAATCCGAGATTTGGACATTAAAGGGCTGTCCTCTCCAATAGCGTTGAAGAATCAAAACTTTCGACCTTTTCACCAAAATACCTGGTGCACGGTTGGTTCTAAAGAAAAGCTTTCTACATTTGAAATTAAATTGAACTATTTTTTTTTTACCATTTGACCATAAAATAACCTGAGTACCTTAAACGGCCTTTTAAATTTTGGACTCCTTTCAAAAAATTTAAATTTCTTCAAGGTTTTCGCTCTTTACATTCTTGAAAATAACGTTTAGAGCATACTTCATTATGAACGGTTTTAAAGGTTAGTATATTTGCTATTGTATTTCGAAAACTGCACTATATTTATTAACTGATTTAAAGAAACTACTATTTTATATTTAATTAGATATATTAAATAAATGTTATATTTGATAAGTATAGCTGTCCGAATAAAGAATTTGCTATATCCCACAACAATTTTTTTTTCTGGTCGGATATCCTCAAAAATAAAGCTAATAGAACAATTGTAAATAATCAACAAATACCAAAAAATTTTAAACTATTTTCGTATCACATCATAATGTATTTCTCGTTGTTATCTCATTTTATGTTGTGTTTTTTCTTCCTCACAATTCATATGAAACAATGTTGATAATTCACTTATACATATCAAATGCCTTGGGGTTAAAGAAAATAATGTTATAAGTGAAGGTGGTTGAAGATCACCTGAAAATATAATTAGACCAATTTTTAAATTTTTTGCATGAGTTGTTAATCCAGAAGGACAAAGAATATTGTCGCAAGCGATATATCGGACGATTTTCAGAAATCCACATGTCGGACCTCATATTTATCTCTTTTTAATAGCAATTTAATTGACTTTATATAAATTTTATTGTCAATTTTTTTTCTAGAAAAAATATCATTATTTTTATTTTTAATTCTTTAACAAATATCTATCCCTTCCTATATACAATCCTTAATCAAAGGCGCGATTGACCTCACATACTCTGGTCTCTATCTCACTTCGGATCTAGGCTGGAAGTATCCGCTGGGGCAATAGATCCAGACACACCGCAGCCACTAACAACGTATAAAGTTTTACGATCGCCTGCCCAAGTCCTCTAAAAGTTGCAGTAGTTGTTATCAAGATCCACCTTTTCCGTTTAACCACCGAAGCAATAGCCTTAAACTGGAGAACCACGTAGCGGTCATGCTTTTATTTCTACCTGCAGTCATGTTAGCTTAAATGTTCGAATTTATAAGTCCAGTAATGATAGTTCTTTCTTGAAGCACAAATATTATGAATATATTGTTTTTAATTGATAAGACTTCATCTTGCTCTGTACACGTTTTCATAAAATTGTAATTGAATAAATAAATTATTAATACAATTAAATAATAATTATATTTCAAAGATGTGATCATAATTGATTATAAATATATATTTGTCAACATCTAATGACATTTTTTAAAAGTTCTAATATATTTTTCTTCAATCAAATTGAATTTTAAATGATGCGTAGTTCTTTTTAATAAATCTATACTGTTATATAAAAGGACAAGCCATTTTTCTTTTGTGATCACTAACCGCAAAAACCTCTGATCCAATGGTACAAAGTTTGATCTAATTCATCATTATAGTTTCTAGAAGGATTGACAATTCTACATATATTTAATAAAGTGATAATATATAGACAACAATGATGTTTGAAAATTTACAGATAGCTGGCGAGCGCCATTCTACATGAGAGGTACTTTATCTAATAAGTTATCTAATTGAAACTGTCCTTACAGACAAGGTAAGATGTTGATTGGCGGAAAGGTAATTACGTTTGAGATCGGGCAAAGCCGTGACGGAGAATGCTAGTATATTATAAAATTATTTTTAAAGTGTTTCAAAATATGATAATATTCATCAAGAATTAAACGTTAGTTATTATTATAATATACTTTTTTTAACTGTCTGTGTCTTATAAATTAAATATTATTTTCCTTAAATGTGTGCCACATACATGCTCGTAACTGGTTCTCCGTTATTATCAGTCATGTATAAGATATTCATATGAAAAGCATAAATGTTAACAAATCGTTGACCGCCATCATAAATTTGTATTATTTTATACTTGAAAAACATTCTTTAATATCAACCAGTAAAATATCTCAGTTTACCTTACTAAGTTTTACAGAATATTTTACCGGTAAAACAAAACCAAAAAGCTATACATAAAATAGTTCCTAATTTCATCTATATAATCCATATCAAGTAGAGATATTCGAGCTCAGATTACGCCTGCTCCACCAGTGTGGAATTCAATTAGTGCAACCAGCTGTTATAAACAAAATTATACACGGCCTTAATCTTCATTTTATCATATAGACTATCGATGTCCAAACCAAAACATACTATGAATAAAAAAGCTAGTTTGGAAACATAAAAATTCCTTAATAGATACATTCACCAAAGAACATAGCGTTCTCCTAGTCTTAGTGCATTTGAGGCGTGAAATTTCAAAACCAGCTAAGTCCAATTTTAAGATTTTTATTTTATTTTATTTTATTGAATAGTTTTACTTATAGACTATCTTTAAGTGAAAGGGTTTTCTCAAAAAATTTGTTAAATCACTTTGAAAACGACCATACAAAAAAATATTCCCCTTCCTAATCCAGTCAGACCTTTGCCTTTATCGACTTGCAGTGGAACATTTTAAAAAATGGACTTAGCCGGTTTTGGAATGCTGCACTTCATATGTAACAGACTTTCGTAACATGTAAATAAAAATATAATTATAATATATATATAAAAAAATAAAATAAAATAAAAAAAAAAAATTAAAAAAAAAAAAAAGAGTGTTCTACTAAAACCTAGAAGAGTTTTGGTTACAGTACTTAGTTAGTACTTCAGTTAGCATGTACAGCTACCGGGCCCATTGTTGTAAAAGGAGGTTACTTACCTGAAATCCCGCTTAACCGCCAGGTTTTCCTCCAATTAAGAGAACCATGTTTACTGAGGCTAGGTGATCAGGAGGGTCTTTGGAATCCGAAGTCGGGCCACATCTGAAATATTGGGAAAACAGTATTCAGCATGTATATTATTGTTAACTTCCATTAATATTTCTCGTCATAAGAGACGAATGTCAAATAATAAAAAACATGCTCCATTTAATTTCTAATAAGGGAACTACCGGCAAAGTTTCGATCCGAGCAACACCAAAAGAGGTAGAGCGCGTCGAATAAGCCTGTATACTTAAAAATATAGATTTCGGGCGTGACGTTTTTAGTGTACCCAATGCAGCTCCTAAACGCTAGGTCCTAGCGACAAATGCTATTAAATGACACTAATTTTTTGACAAATGACATTAAATTTTTGACAACTAAGATGTCGTAAAACTTTCGTTCTCAGCAACACTAACTGAGCTATAGCGTGTCAAAAAGGCTCTTACACTTAAAATAGAGGTTTCATACGTTTATTTCGTATTGGAAGAAACATAATCAAAAGGAGCTCTCTCATTATAACCTGACTCCTAGACAAGATATTAAAATAGGAATTTAGTTAGAGAAGAGTTGAACTTCTAACTGCTGTTACTATCTTAATATCAAAATATCAAACTACACGTAAGTCCCTCGTGTTCCCCAATAACGTCTTGCTTTTGACCAACTAGTTCACCGTAAAAAAATGTATACGAAGATTATCATATTTTTTAATACGCTTTTATTATCATCACTTGAATGTAACGGAATCTTTCATTGTAATTTCCACTAATTTAATTCAATCTGATTATCATCAAAAATTATGCACGTTTCAATACACCAATGACAATACAATAATTGCACAACTTTCTTATAATGTTCTCACTTAGTCTAGTTAAATTATCCCCAGAATGGGGGTCTCCCTTGCAAATGTGGAGTAGTCGATTTTATGTTTTAATATGGACCAGATGGGACCTGAGAATAAAATACCAAAAATGAAACTAAAACTAAAATGTTTGGGGGACTAAAAACTTTTTAACTTTTTTTTAGATTTTTGAAAAAACCTTATGCTCCTATGGCTAATCGGACGATGCTACGGCAGGAGTCCTAAATTTTGCCTATCCAGGTCTAATGAGGATAGGGATCTTTAACGAGTACCTGACATCGCACAGGCTCGGGACCCCCATTTTACGTCCCTTCCGAAGGACGGCATAGCTAAGGATTTTTTACTCTTAAAAAATCCTAAGGTCATTTGCCGGGCTGCGAACCCGCGATCTTGGGTTTAGTAGGTTGCTATGCTAACCACTACACCACAGGTGACCCTTGAACATTGAAAAATGTTATATATACAAAACTAAAGTATAATAAATTGCGCGTCTAAAGACATCCCATGAGCTGAATTTTATTTAGGCGTTTGGCCACAGCCGATTGTCAAACATCGACTAATTTTCCTCACTTTCAAAAATAGGTCATGTTTAAGAGTTCAAAACACAGAAATGGCTAATCCAATCAAAAAATTTTATGTACTAAAAGTTGTAGATCATTAAATTTTGTGCGATAGGATTTTTAAAGTAACAATTTGCCCATTCCTACTCTGAGATATGATGGTTGCTAGTTGATTTTGGATAAGCTGTGTTCAAATTACAAACAAACCACGAATAGTACAGGAAAATTCGAACCTTAAACTCTAAAAATTAAAAGGTCTGACTGATGCAAATTGTCACCACAATAAGCTTAGTTAGGTTTGCTAAAAAAGCGTGTTTTCCTAGTTTGTTTAATTTTTAATTTTTTATCACAATATAAAATGTTCAGTTCATAACACAAAAATTAAAATATCAAAAAATCAAGATATTAAAAGAGTTGAAATAGATTTTCAATAATGCCAATATATTGTTTATCTTCTGATTCACTATCTACACTAAATTTCCGAACACATAATTTTTAATGACAGCTCTTGGGTTAGGCTATTTAAAGCGTTCCTTTCCCGTGAACTTGTGAAGATGGGTGCCAAGTGCTGTTTTTCATATATCAAAGAATTTCCTTCACTATCGAGGTCAAAACCATTCAATAAGCCGCAAGGTGGAAGCATCAAGGATAAAGAGGCTTACAATATTATGCAAAGTGCGTTGCTGAGGAAGTGTCGCGGCTCCCTAACCAAATCTTATCGCGGTGATACCATCTCAGATAACAGCTTTGGATAAGATGGCGCGGAGGAAGAGCTATAAAGCTGAATAAAGCGCCTCTCAGCTCCTGTCGATGACATCAGTTTATTGTTAGTGCTCATCCTTGTCACCTTCTTATCCAACTCGTCTCGCCTAGGATATAAATATTTAGTTGCAAAATTACTCTTAACTATTTGTCGTTTCCAGACAGCCATATTGAGTTAACCATAACTTAACCACTGAGTTTACCACTATTTAATTTATTATGTTCAACTCCTCAGTGAGTCTAACTTCTTCTAACCACGAATTACAAAATAAAAAAAAAAAAAGACTTGTTTCTGACGTTTCTATCGTCATGTGTGCGGAATTCGGAGCTTAAGTAAAAAAATTATTCTATCTAGCATTGTTAAGGTTTTTACAATAATCTGTATTTTTTATTTATAGTTGTTTCATTAATTTTCAATCCGTTTTGAATTAATAGACAATATATTATTGCTGAGGTGAGCGATATAGGAGGTTGCTGTTGCAGTTGTAGACTTTCGCTGTCGTTACCAAGCAACGGCCGTATGATAGCCCAACATGCTCATTAATTTGAAGTGCAATATTTGCAAAAAATAGTTGGCGTCATTGTTTATTCTGCCAAGCCCCACTTTACAGAGATTGGAGGTCGTTTGAAATAGAAAAACAAACTGAAATAGCACTTTTTTCATATATATTGAACACTTCTTGAAGAAAAAGAAGTAAGCCATTTTTGAGCGAGACGTTATCCTACTTCTTTCTGCTTTCCACTCGATCAAACAGCTCGCCAGGAACTCCTGGATTTCGATAGTAATGAAAGTTTGGAAACATCTGATGATTAATAAAGAATTGTAAATTAATTAATTTT
This sequence comes from Euschistus heros, assembly GCA_003667255.2. Taxonomy (NCBI): domain Eukaryota; kingdom Metazoa; phylum Arthropoda; class Insecta; order Hemiptera; family Pentatomidae; genus Euschistus; species Euschistus heros. The sequence goes on from RCWM02000116.1 coordinate 909,953, forward strand.
ATTATTTGTATAAATTAACTATTATTTATTTATTTATTTATTTATTTCGTTTAACGTCACTTTATGCTGCTATGGCTAATCGGACGATGCTACGGTGGGAGTCCTAAATTTTGCCTATCCAGGTATAATTAGGATAGGGATCTTTAACGAGTACCTGACATCGCACAGGCTCGGGACCCCCATTTTACGTCCCTTCCGAAGGACGGCATAGCTAAGGATTTTTTACTCCCTTTAAAAAATCCTGAGGTCATCTGCCGGGCTACGAACCCGCGATCTTGGGTTTAGTAGGTTGCTATGCTAACCACTACACCACAGGTGACCCCTAACTATTATTTATTTTTTTTTATTTATTTTTTTTTTTTTTTTGCATATCGTAAATAAATTATATCTGTGGTGAATCGTAGTATCTTTTTTTTTTAATTTTTAAACCCAAAATATAGAAAACTGTGTCAACCAACATAATTGCTGTTTATAAACTTAAAGTTTGTTAAAGTAATTTAATAAATGGCTTTGTTAAGCAAAACACAGACAAAATTTATGGGATTGGTTATTATTTGCAAGGTTAATGTCATATTTCAAAACCAGATGTCCTAGATTTTTTACAAGCAGCCCAAAATTAATATAAATTGGTGATAAAATATTTATGGCCGGCTAGACCTGTTATTTTCACCTATGTGCAGTGATACTATCTTCGGACGTGATAATACCTTTTCACCCTCTTGAAGTCATGTCTGGAATTTCTAATTTTTCAATATAATGTACTTGATCGTTAAAATGTCCACGTTATTTGTGTGTAATTTTTATGAATATGGCTCTGAACAGTCGGAATACGAATAAGACTGTGTGCAGCGTAATTTAAATGTTTTTATTTTTTGTATATGCGTTTTTGTTTTTTTTGTCTGGTTCGTAAATCCATAGGGGTTTAAAAAAGTAACTGCAAAAGTTAAATTTCTGTTTTAGAAGTATTTTTGAGTGTCTTTGAGTTATGGAGTATTGTAATCGCAGTCTTAAAATTATAATATTATTAATTATAAACAAAACAATATGATAAATTTAAAGTGATTGAAGATCTTTTACACAATTCTACAACAATAATGTTTTTCTTATTAAGATTACCATAGCTAGACTCAAAGCTGCGCTTTATGTAAAATAGAAATATATACTAAAGCATTGTTGTTTTAACTTTCTATAACTAAGGAATAACCAAGTTAGTTCGTCTGTGATAAACACTATACGAAATTGAATTCGCCAAAACTTGGGAGCTCTCCAAGTATCCAGTAACTCCTTCAACTCAAATCTGAAGTTTACTCCCGGTACATCTGTTCCTAATATCTGTTCTCACGAAACATCTGCGTTTAATAAATACTTCATTGATCATACTACAGGATTTCGGAATTTCATTCGTACTTAAAATTAAAAAATTTTCTTAATTAGTAAATTCGTTTTATTTCTTTATCATATAGCTTTTTATAAAAATCACTTCTTGTTTTGGCTTATATCTCATTAAATTTGAATTATACATGGTCCTCTGTAGTATTTGAGAAATAACAACTATCGCTGTCTTTTTGACTTATTGATATTGTACATATTATGTGAGTGGATCCATTAAGCCATCCATATTACTTATTGCCCTCTTTGAGGCAGATTGTAATACTTTCTCAATAAAATATTGATTAAATAAATAGGAATAACCATTATTTTAAAGTCAGCGAGATACCACTCTCATCAGGTTTAAACGGAATCAGGAGTCTTTATCATTTTTTATCAAATTAAACATACCATCTCTCATTTTTAAAATTTTTACTTTGAAGGAAGCTTAAGCCTTTATTCATCGTAAATTAATACTTTTGCCTTTGTTATAGAATTTTTTTAACAATTAAAATATGAGGGAAAATTAATGATCAAATAACCATTAAATATACATTAATAAAAAAATATTTCACAAGGTAAGAGAGTTTCAAGAATAAAGCTCATTATGAAAAGAAAAACAGGGAATGAAATATTCTTGGAGGCATTTTGTTTATAAGAAAAGGTTTTTTTTTTTATTTTGTTTTATTATTAACTTTTATTTACAACTGTATACAATGTGTACATCAATTAAATAATTTTAAAAAATATTACAATAACCTGTCAATACCATGTAAAAATTATTATCTGTTTTTTGCACTTTAATAAAAGTTCTACTTTTCTCAGGTCTCTCAAGGCCATATTCTTTTCTGATATTTCGGAGAGTTATCGAGAATCGAGTGGAAAGCGAGCTAGGAGAATGGAACTGGAATAATAGGTTTCAGGTTTGGGACTAATTAATTAACATATCAGGAATATAAACCAATGTGGATAAGTTTTACTGTGAATATTATTGGGGATTTTATGAATGATTATGGTTTGTTAGTATTGGATACAGGAAAAGCTGGAAGGTTTAATGGAGCCAAAAAACTCAACTTCATATGTTCAAATAGGTCCAGTAACTGGCGTGTAAACGAGTCTTTAGTTTAATGCTTTGATCGATTGTCTAGTGATTGTTAGAGTAGTCTAAAATGACCAGCAGTTTTTTTTCGTTTAAAGTCTTGTATGAGAATTACAAGTAAGACATTTAACATAGGTTGCGGATGTGCTCAGCAGGGATTTATAGAGCAAACAAGTAGTACCTATATTTTAATATAGGTTTTTTTTTTTTTCAAAATAGCGTAAATATAATAATAATAAATTCTCACTTTTAATTCAGGATAATAGTCTCGTTAAAAAATTTTAATTTGATAATTACAGCTGATATTTACTCATCCTACCACTGTCCTCACTACTTACGCTGATGACAAATGTCTGTTATCAGTAAACAATGATCCCTTCATGGTCTCTCAAACACGCCAATCCCATATCCTAAACCTTCAAAAATGGTGTAAAAAATGGAGAATCAAAATAGATCCTAACAAATCCCTCCAAATAACGTTTACTCCACATCGTAAACCTAAGACTTCCTGTCCTACAGTATCCTTTAATGATATTCCACTAATCCCTGTTGAACAGATCCGCTACCTAGGACTTCACTTGGACAAACGTCTAACTTGGAATCCACATACAAGACTAAAACGATAAGAAAATGCCTGTCGTTACAGACTACATCAACATTTACTAGACAAACGTTCAAAGCTCCCAATTAATTACAAAAGAATCATATACATGGCTGTGATTAGACCTATTTGGACGTTAAGAGTTGAGCTTTGGAGCTCCACTAAACCATCCAATTCATCTCGTATTCAATCCTTGCAATCTAAAATCTATATATATATATATATATATATATATATATATATATATATATATATATATATATATATATATATATATATTTATATATATATATTTGTAATTAAATTTTTTTTTTTCATTGACGAACATAATTAAGAAGACGGTATCGTAATTTTAATATTTAATTATCGTTGTTCTTTTTATTCATACCGCAAAAACTAAAGAACCAATCTGTACCAAATTTTAAAATTATCTTCATAGTTCAAGGAAGGTTTAGCAATAATAAAATCAGCATGTTTTCTATTGAATTGATGTTAAAAAAGCAATACAAATGTGGTGCGCAGTGAAGTTTTAACATTGATCAATAGGTGGCGAGCGCCATTCAAGATAGGTTACAATGATACGGTGTTATATAGAGCCAGAAATAAATAATGAAATTAACATGATTTAATTAAATTCTTATCAAAAAATGTATAAATATTTGGTGTGACGTGTGAATTCCAGTAAAGTTTAAAAATCGAATGATATGTGGCAAGCTACATTCTGCAACAGAGTTTTAGTAAAACTAATGAACCTATCTGAATAAAATTTTAACTACATCATCTTCATAGTTAAAGGAAGATTAGCAATCGTGAGGTTTACTGTAATAATAATAATTTAAATGAGCAGTATTAAGAAATAGAAAACAGGATTGTCCCACTGCCATTTGCTTTTAAGGGTAGAAATTAAAATCCAACCAGATAAAATCGATAAAATTGTTTTAGCCGAATAAAAATCATTACCAAATCAAAATTTCGATCCTTTGCTTTTTAATATATTGTGTAAAAATATGATCTTCAGTTGCAAGCACTGATAATTCAGTCTATTATCCGCAAGAGTTTCTTAATAGTCTCTGTCTATCTGGATTACCAACTAATATATTAAAATTAATAAATGGATAAGTGAATTTTTAACCAGGTTGAAAATTAATGGTAGACGTGAAAATATCATTGAAGAAATAATGCTGAATTGCATTGTTTGATTCAAGATTTGTATCGATAAAAAATAAAAATTCAATTATTGTTAAAATTACATTAAATATTATTAGTTCTTTACTTATAAGAGCGGGCGAAGCCGTGGAAGGAGATACTAGTAAGAAATATGAAGCTTGATATAAAATAGAAATTCGATTGTTGCCAATGGCTTGGATATATCTAGGTGTGCAAATATACCTCGATATGCGCTACTTACTAATTTAACATAGAACACTCATCAGTGGTTTACTCGTCCCAAAATAGCATTATCGCTCTGGGGCGAGCTAATTCTAAATAAAGAAAAAGATTTCCAGCTTTCAAGAGTTACATAAAAATCGTGCTTTTTTTATTTATTTTTTTTTCTCTTAGAGGGATGAAGGCTTTGAAGTCCTGCCTCACACCGGGACCTGTAAAAGAAAATGCTCCTTGGAAAAGGACACCTTTCGTTATCCAGGACATGGCCACCCAGGATGAAAGGACACTCTAAAGCAATTACTTTCTTTTCTTTATGCTTGTCTTTTTCTCTTCCTCTTCTTTAGATTTAACATAAGAGTTCTCCTGGATTCTTTGACAGTTGTTCGTTGATGTGGAAAGTAAAGAATGTGTTTTTTTTTTTTTTTGTTTTTTTTAGTGAGGGTAATTTGAAAAAAAAAAACACAAAAAAAACATATATTACTAATTTTAAGAAATTTATTTTGTCAAAATAAAATATAGAATAAAATATATCCATTACAAATTAATTTCATTTTTTCATTTTTGGAAATGAGTTAATAACTCTCAATATTTTTATATATATGTATAAAAAACTACCTCTTATAGAAATGAAAAAATAAAAAAAATCGTATTGACTAAGACAACGAACCGAACAATAGAGCATCACGGAAAAGAAGTTGAAATTTTATTAAAACAATAAAAATAGAAAATGTTTGTTGTTTAAAAATAATTCATTTTCGACCCAATCCAAAAGTTCACAACTATTCATAAACATGGTTACTTTTTTTTCACTATCAATAACTGAATAATAATCGTGCATTATTTGCTGTATATATGTATTAATATCATTTAATAAATTTTAGAAAATAGCGGTGAATGCCTCGGAGATATATATATATATATATATATATATATATATATATATATATATATATATATATATATATATATATATATATACGATGCATGACGTAAACCCCCGACCGATCATTGACCCCCCATAAAGGCGGACAAAACGTAAGACAAGCAAAGATGCCCCTATCAGGTACAGCCCATCTTCCACATATCTTGTCCACCATCTCCCTTATTCCTTTTATACACCCCAATTTTTCCAGGAAAGTACGTTTTATTTTTTCCTCCCTATTAGTTATGGTATATTTTATCTACCCTTAAGAGTGGATGTAGAAACAGGGGTTCCTTTATACATCCTGGATATGTCATTCCGACCCTACCTCTCACTCGTCAGGAAAGAATTTTATGATACAGTCAGAGTCATAGAAATCGCATCATTAGGTGAAAACATTTTTTTTTTTTTTCATAAATGAACACCATGAACACGTTTTTAAGAAATGTTTTATAAAAAAAATAAACAATATTATGTATCGAGAAGGAAAGAATAATAAAATACTTACAAAATAAAATTAAAAAATATAGAAATAACGGAAAAACAAGAAACTACATAATTTTTTAACGACATTATTTATTAAAATAAATAAATTAACAGTTGTTAAAAATTTAAGACTGCAAAAATATCGTATCTTTCGACCTATCTTTCTTTTTAATACTTTGTTGAACCACCTTTAGCCTTATAACGGCAGAAATTCTTGTCGGCATCGATTTAATCAATTGTTATATTTTTTCTTCAGAGATTTCGTGGTTTCAGACATTTTTAATTGTTCCCTATAATATTTTTTCTTATTTTTAGGTTTAACATCGTTAATTTTTTATAATTTACCCAGAAACTAAAACCGAACTGATCAACATTATTTGAGTTTGATTATATCTCAATAAGACACCATCTAAATGAAACTTTTAAGGAGTATGGCGGGAATCCGAAGAAGTGAGAAAATTAAGAACCGAGATAGCCTAAATTTTGTAAAAGTTAAATGTCTCAGGAAAAAGCCCCAAAAATTGAAATGGAGGTTGGCTGGACACCTAGCTAGAATCAAGGACGAAAGATGGTCGTAAAGCAGCACCGAGTGGACACTGATCGGCCAAGTGAGAACCAGGGGCAGGCAGTACATGAGGTGGAGGGGTGGAATTACAGTCCAAGAGTGGGAACCTATATAAAAAAAATAAATAAACAAGAAAGATGAAATAAAATAAAGAATAAGAATTTATATAACATAAATAATTCAAAATTAACAAAATCAAGCAACAAAGTTATATAGAGAAAAATTTAGTGGTTTAAAGATATTTCATATTTATATCCTCTATTTTTATTATTGAATTTTTAAGAAATATTTGGAAATTTTCAAATAAATTGTTCATCAAACACTCACCATCCACCGGCCAATGTCCTAGTTTCTGTACTGTTTTGTCTGTAGCCAGTGAGTAGCCTGCATTCATATATGAGGTGGTGTATATTTTGTTCTTGTGTGAAATCACAAGGACATAGGAAAGAAGTTCTTATTTTGAATCGATAAAAATAACTGTTTACTGCCACATGTCCTGTGATTCCTTGTGTAATGTAGAAGTTAGTCCATGAGTCTGATTTAGTGTAGGTCCGTAAGTTTCGAATGAAGTTATGTAGATGTCTTCCCTTGTGGGTTGTGTTCCAACTTGCCTGCCACTGGTCGACAGCTTGTTTTTTTAGCGTGTGTTTTAAGTGTTCCTTAGATACCAGATTATATGGCAGAGGAAGGGAAGGATCCTTCGAAGCCCCTTTTGCAGCCTTATCAGGCAAGTCGTTCTGAGCTATGTCGGAATGCCATTTTACCCACTTGAATGAAATTTGATTTTTACCGTCAGTTTGTAGGTGTTTTAGAAATGATATTATTTTTTCAATGATGGGATTGTGGCAGCGTCTGTTTTTTATCATGTATAGAGTAAATTGACTGTCCGTTAGTATTGTAATAGTTTTACCTTTGTCCTCATATTTTGAAAGTAATCTAGAGGTTTAAGGATGGCGAATTGTTCTGCTTAATTATTGGTACATTTTGGGCCTAATTTATACTTTTTTCATCTTCTAAAATTTTGTTTTTAAAAATTAAACTAGCACTGCCTACATATTCGCCATCCTCACTTCCGTCAGTATATATCTCATAGTCAAGCATTCAGCAATACAAGGAAATTCTGCTGGTTGTAGCCTATCCTTGGAGTCCGTTGATTGTTTAATGTTAGATTTGAAATTTTCGTAGTGTTCATGGATAACAAACGGAATTTACCTATATAACTGTTAGCTGATATTGATAAGTTATTAATAAAACAATAGAAAATAAATTAAAAAGTAAAAAATTTACAAATCAATTATATATTTACAAATACATAGATCTGGAATAAGAAAAATTAGTTGTTTTTTTCTTAGAACAACTACGCAATCACTCTGAAAACATACTTTCGCGTTAATTCGGGCCGGCATCTATTTAATCAAATAGTATCTTGATTTTTTAGAGATTTCGTGGTTCTAGACATTTTTAATTTTTTCCTATAATATTTCTCTTATTTTTAGGTTTAACATCGTTAATTTTTTTCTTCACGATAATCCACAAGTTTTAAATCGATAACTTATGAGTTACCATTTAAGATGTAATTACAGTCAGTTATATTTTTTAGAATTTATTTATTTATGAATTTTAAACTGTTTTGAAATCGTATTATTTAATAATAATAGCGTTATAAATTTATTTTTTATAAAAAAATGTGTCATTACCTAAGGTTTAAAAAATAAATAGATAAAATAAGTTTTTTTTACAAAGTAATGACAAATTGTAAGAATATTGTTATAAACATTTTTTTATTTCTAAGAACTCAAACCGATAATTAAAGTTAATTCAACTTTAAACCTAGGTAAGAAATAAAGCAGCATGCAAAACAGTTTGTGGTCGATAATCATATTAGAATTATTTTTTTATGCTCTAATAAAAAATAAACCTTTTTTTTTTTTAAAAGTTCTTTTTATCTTTAAGTCCTTGTCTATGCGAGTAAAAGTATTTGAGGGTGTTATTTCGTTATAGCTTCAATTAGTCATTGAAATAACCATGGTACGATTATACTGAGAATATTTGAATAATGCTTGGTTCTAATGCTCTATGGTGATATTTAAAATGTAAGAATTAATAAATCGCTTGCATTAGTGACTACCGAATTGGCATTACGTCTCAGCGTTTCAAGACCCTGTTTTAAAAAAAATATAAACACCCTAATTTTTGTTTTGTTACAAGAATGATTGAAATAGAATTATTTGTTTATTGTAGTTTGAATTTTAATTATATACTCATCATATTAAAGCTGAAAATCGTAAAATAAAATTGTAGTTTTTCATTATGAATTGAAAGTGACCCGTCCCCAATAGAATCTATGAAATTCCGACTAATCTGTTACGTAGACATTTCATTAAAATGAAATTTAATTTATCCAATTAAAACAATAAATAAACAAGTAATAAACCAAAGGCATCACAATTGAATAAAATGAGTTGTGTCTTTTTTATTCAATTTTAAATTGGAATTATTTAAATATTTTGACACATGCGCCCTCTACTATTTGATTGGTTTAATTGAAAATTGGATATTTATTGAGTTTCATATGAGAAACGATCAATTTATGTAATATATACATATATTGATAATATGAGGTTCGGTCAAATGTACGTTATACTTTTAACTTTAAATAGCACAGCCTTTTGATTAAGATTATCTTTAAACCTATTTTACCTATTCACGAACCAGAACAGCGGTTTCAGCAAAATATTCTAAATTCAAAGTATCTAATTCTTCCAATTCAAAATCCTGAGAGTTTTCCTTATAGCATGACTGACTTTCCTCACTGCATCTCCGACAAATCCTCACATATTGACATATTACCCCGTTTCACGCCTCGACATTTATTGTGGCCGTAACATTTATTGTAATATTCGGAATGAAACCTATGGTCTGCTTATCCTCTCATTATCGGTATAAATTCGTACTTGATCTACTTACATAGGGTCATGCATTAGTGACGTGACGATGAGTCTAAATTTAGATTGTATAATAAATAAAGTATGTTTGTTAACTTAAAAGCTATTACTTATAAACCATAATTGTGCCAATTTGTAATATTTGCACTGATCAGGTGTTTGAAGATTACATAAAAGCATAATTTGACATACATTTTTTTAATGTTATTGTATGGGTTGGTAAGATGGACAGAGACCATTAAGAAAAATTTGCGGAAATTGGACTGCATTATCAGTGCTACAACTGAAGGCCCATGAATCATATTTTACACGCAATATCAAAAAGAGCAAGGATCAACATTTTTATTTTGAAATAATTATTCTTTGACGAAAATAATTTTTTTGATTTCATTAGTCTGATCTCTAACCATAAAAGTATAAGACAGTGTAGCAAACGTCTTGTCTGTCACTCAACATTGTTTATTTATATTTTTACTAATGTAAATTTCACTATTGCTAAACCTTCATAAAACTATGAAAATTGTGTAGTTTAAATTTTGCAATGATAGATTCAGTAGTTTTAACATTGGAAACTCTATTGCGGAACTGTGCTGAGCAGGTTTTTTGTCGATTTTCAAAATTCACTTGTTCATCCAAATATTATCACCTTATAAAATAACGAATTATTCATTTTTACAATTAGTAGATATTATTATTGCTAAACCATCCTGGAACTATAAAGATGATGTGGTCAAAATTTGGTACATATTGGTTAGTGATTACAAACGAAAAATGGCTTGTCTTTTTATATAATAGTATAGATATAGATATAGATATAACTTTTTTTCAGTTATTGTTAACAAAACGTTGTTAAATAACGATTAGTTGTAAGGATCACCTTCCATGAGCAATATACCCTCGGTTGTCGATTGTAAATATTTATTTTACAAAGGTTTGGATTGGGTCGCACCCAGTAGGTGTTTACAAGACAGGAGGGTTCGTGTAGTCGATCAAACAGACCATCATTTAATGCTGTCCTCCCAATCTTGTTGAAAGCACTCAGTCCACTGTCTGTGGCCAAATGTGCGTAGGGGACACCCGCCCACCGCTGTCCAAATACACCTGTACACTGAATATAAAACTGGGTGAGGTCGAAAAAGAAAAGGTAAAGCAACTAAAAACGTAAAGTTGTGGTTTTCAATATGTGAAAGAATTTAATTAAGTCTGGCCTTTGAAGTTAGGTTATTATATAATAATGTAATTGTTAAGAATTCCCGTAGATATTTAGATGATTGATGAGTATATGTTTTTGACTGAGACTTAATAACTTGGTAAAGATAACGATTTTTATTTTCCATTGAATGAGGAAGAAATACAGGTTTCCTTCTTATTTCTTTTTTGTAGATTTCAAGAAAGCGATTGACAGCATTTTCCATAGAAGTTTCTATGGGGCTCTACAATCGATAGGTATGAACTGCAAATATATTCGCATAGTTATGCAGTTGAACAAGGATATAGAAGCATTCATTGCTGCTGAAGGAAAATATCCAAACTTTATTGTTAGGAGAGGAGTGCGCCAAGGAAATCCTCTATCTCATATACTATTTATCTTTGTAGTGTTGGAGACAGTATTTTGACATATAGATTGGATGAATGTTGGCATAAAGATTAGCGGAACTGTCTCCGATTTGTAGATGATATTTTTTTGTTGATGAGCACTTTAGATGTTTCACATTATTGGAGATGTGTAGAGAAATAGCTTAACGGCGAACGTAGTAAAGGTGGATATCAAAGTTGGAATTTATAGATTGGAATACGCCTACGTATTCCCTTAGGATTATAATTACCTTTCTGATAATAATTTCTTACATAATAAAAGGATTATTATTATTATTATTTTACTTTGACTTATCTCTCACAAAACATGCAAGACTGTTTATCCAAAGTCAACTAACATACTTTTCCAATTACAATATTTATAGTGATTTTCCTGTCGTTAGCAAGCGTATAATTATTTTGTTTTCATATTTTTCCACCATAAAAACATGAGCAAGAATTAAAATCTGCCGACAAAGGAAAAGTTGATCGGTAGGGTTAGTTTAAAGATGGTAAAGTAGGAGCGTGCATTAGAAAGGGCCCTGGCTTAGTGCGCCCTGATCCGCTTAGGGACTGGGGCACAATGGACTCGGAATGGCTTTCGATTCCCTCTGTCTCATTACATCTAGTAATATCGTTTTCGGATCAGTCTCTGCTGATCTTATTACTCGCGTAATTGCTGGGATGTGGTGCAATTAGAGCAGTCTTCTTCCTGTTATTGCAATGTCGATAGCTATACGGTGATCCTTACTGTGTAATGATGTAGCAGGATTATTTTTGTCGTTTACAGGTCATTTCTTTTATTTTTATTAAGACTACACACAATTGGTAGATTAGAGACTTCTCAATTATTTCCTTTTGCATGAGGTTATCAATAAAAATATTGATTGAGAATTGAGAATTTATTTTAAATTCTATTCCTACCAAAAACCACTATTCTACAAAATGCTAATTGTTCGATTTTCCGATGACCAGCCAAGCCATTGGAATTTCTCATTTTTAAGTTTAGGCTCTTTTAACTTAAAACAGCATTCAATAAAACCCAATCTTCTAAAGTTAAATTTTAAAGTCAGAAATATATGTTTTAACCATAAGTTATGAATGTATAATAACCGAGTATATTATTTCTTTATCCCAGCACTTGTGTAATTATCTTAAAATATTTATCATTATTTGAGGTACGCTTGTTTCATCTCAATGGTCCTTTATTTTTTAGTGTTTGTATTAAAATAAAATTGTTTATTGAATCGTGAACTATATACTTAAATTTACTAGTCGAGTTATTGATATAAATACATAAATCATCAATCCTATAAATCATCAATAATTCATTAAGTCATCACTTATTTTCGTTTAAGATGTAATATATATATATATATATATATATATATATATATATATATATATATATATATATATATATATATATAATATATATAAATGAATTTATTGTTATATATTTTTTCTTCTTTGCATATTTGGATCATAATGTCTCAGTATTATTTACGTTTTATTTTATTTTTTTAAACTATTAATTAATATTTACAACGTATATGCAATGAGTCAATTTGAGAAATATTACAATTACTTGCCAATAACATGTAAAGTACCATTCAATAGTAAACTTTAATACAAAAATTCTACATTAGAAGGCTCTTGGCCATCTTCTTTTCAAACGCCTTGGAGGATAATCAGAAATTGAATGAGAAGCAAGTTGAGAAACTAGTGGGTATGAAGGTTAGTATGAAAGGACAGTTATCTGGTATGGGCCAAATTAGCAACTTGGAAGGAAACTTGCGGAAATCGGACAACTATGTCATGATGAGGATATATATTTAGATAAATAAACGATTTATAATAAATTTACACCATTCTTCATCCATCATATCATATCAGAAGGAGTTCTTTTATCTTTTTTAGTTGTTCTCCTAATTTTCCATTGGTTCTGATGAATGGCTGAAAAGTTTACATAAAAATATGTTTGATTATTATCAAACATTGTCTAATTCTTTATGTCTGATCGTACTCAACATCCAACTCAACAAATAAAATATATGAATAGCAATGATATTATTCCAAATTTTAGTTCAAACTAGTCTAAACATAGACCATTTGAATTCGAAATTAATGGAAATTGATAGTATTCTTGCACCATGGTTATTAAATTTAGTATCTATTGTAGGGGATTATAATGAAGTTTGCTAACTATGCTGCAGCTGAATCGATGGCCACGCTGTGCCTTTGCCAGGGAACTATTAGTTCTCAACACAATGGACCTTGACTACATCCCTCACCCCCATACAGGAACACAAGAATAGCCCGTCACTGGAAGTCACAGGTTGTAGTCACCTGCTGCTAACTCAGGCACATTAATCACCCCACATTCCTCCTTACATTCCAGGAGGGGGTGGGGGAAAGAGGGAGTGCATGAGTGTTTCTCCAGCGGTCGTCTTCCGGAGACAATTTATCACACTGCCCTTCTAGATCCAACATTAGCCACAAAGTCCTCTGTCTGGTATCAGCTTGTGCAATCGTGGCACTGGGGTGCGCTGACACCCGTTAGGGATCGAAGTTTTCATAACAAAACTAAAATTAGCTATTTCTAAAAGGGGGGTTGCATTTTTTAACATTCGGAGAGTTTTATCACATTAATAGTTTTTATCAATAGTTGTCTTACCGTAGAACAATACTTACTGCATAACATCGCCCTTGATGAAAGCATTGACGTATAAAAATTAATTTTTATAAAAAAAAAAACCCAAGAATAAACCGACTTCAAGATTAAGGCTGCATGAACAAACTTGAACTAAAAAGTAAAAAATAATATTTTAATTACTTCGAAAAAAGAAGCATTAAAGGTTAATAAAGGAAAGTATCGATACTAATATACTTCTTCACTATCTTTGAGCAGTTATTTTTGTAGCCGGTTTAATCCAGCATTTGCCACAAACTTTCCGAATAGCACGAGATAACGATGTGGCGGTAATGAAATAGTGAGGGAATCTTTATAGTACCAGTTTTTATTTTTAATGTTGTTTGTTTTAGCGGGCACTAACTCTAAAAATAACTGATAAATTATGAATAGTAGAGTATCGATGAATTAGTTTATTGTCCTTAAATGATCTTTGCTTCAAAGTAATTAAAGTATTATTTTTTTTTTACCTTTTTTGTTCATGTTTGAAGATGCAGGTTTAATCTTGAAGTCTTTTTTTTTTTTTTTACTAAAAATAAAATTTATTTTTCAATTTTTAGCGAGTTTTTTTTGTTTATATATGCAAATTCTTTGTGTTAATAATTTAGAGTTAGTCACCATGGATTATATTTATAGCGGAAGGTTATAAAACAATGATTTTTTTTTTTCTTAAATAGCGCTGAGTTCAATAATTTCCTATGGGGCCACCTCTGAAGTATGACCTATCGATCAAAATAATCGATTTATAATTGACGGAGTAATCGCGTAGCAAAGATACAAAAAGAAACAGAAAATAGGTAACTTTTTTTTATATGATTATACAAAAATATATAAAAAGTCTTCATGCCTTGTTTGTCGTAGAAAAACCATATTTTTTTAATACAAAAAGTATAAATTAAAAAAAAAAAAACATATATCAATTACATTTTGGTTAAAACAAAAAAAAAAATAATACAATAATTTGGGAAAGGATCACGAAATTGGTGCTATCTGGTACTGACATACCGATAAGCTTCGTAAGCCTTTACTCGCTTTGAGAGTTAATTGGTTCACAAAGTTTAGGATCGCTGATACAAACACGGTCAAATTAGAACTAGCACTGTGCTAGGTTATCACAACCACACATTGTGCAATATGGTGTTTCTTCTCTCGTCAGTGGATAATTAAACTCTTAATTTTACCCATTAAGTACTATTGTCTATAAGCTATTGTAAGTTTATATCATCAGTTCTAAAAACATACGAAAAATTTAAAATACTAGCAGTTCATTTTACAAAATATATCCATAAAATTAAAACGAAAGTTGAAATTCTGCGCCTTATAATTTCATGGCATTATATGTCTTTTAGTCTTTGCTTTACTGATCGTCCAGTCTACCCTAGATCCTGATAGCTTTTAGAACCCCTTCCATTTGGCATCCTTCGGGGAATACCAGTATGTTTGATTTCTTGTCTTACATTCAAAAACTTTAATATATATTGTTCTGATGTACCAAAATAAGGACAATATCTAGAACGATGTGTTCATCAGCATAACTGCACGTCTATTACTAAATCCCCGAATAAACCAGACCAACCAGCTCTCACCGCGCATTACAGGCAAACAAAACATTATTTTAAATTTGATTCTCCTAGAATTATTCACTATAAACAAAAAATTTTTTAACGAAATATTAAAGAAATGATAACCAAACAACAATTTCAAATTGTGCAATAAACAAAAAATCAGACGCCTTAAATCTCAACATATGTTGTTTAATACATTCAGACTAATATATACATTTATATATATATTATCTAAATCATAATGAACCGTTTATCCATTTACATATTATACGTCGTTTCAGACTACTTCAACATTTACTAGACAAACTCCCAATTAATTACAAAAGACTCATATACATGACTGTGATTAGACCTGTTTGAACGTACGGAGTTGAGCTTTGGGGCTCCACTAAACAATCCAATTCATCTCGTATTCAATCCTTACAACCCAAAATCCTTCGTAAAATCCTCAATGCTCCTTACTTTGTCACCAATAAACTTATCCATGAAGATCTAAATGTTCCATATGTTGCTGATTTAGCCCACACCAGATACCTATCCTTTCATAGTAAGCTCCATAATCACTCAAATCCGTTAGTTTCTCAACTTGTTTCCCACTCTATTCCTGATAATCCTCTGAGGCGTCTAAAACGAAGATGTCCTAGAGACCTTCTAGTGTAGAAGTGTTAATAAAGTGCTACTAAGTAGTTCTTTTCAAATTTTAACATGATACAATAAGTTTTAATCTTTCACAAAACAAGGAAATTTCATCTAACTGCACCTGGGAATACCACTACCTTTTTGGAAATACCCACATTAACCTCTATCCCTTACCTTTTCCCCCCCTAATTTTACCAGTTCAGTTTGTATACTGGAATTGTTATAATTTAGTAGTAGGTAGCACATCCTCCAGTAACATTCGAAGTTGTTTCATATTCCTCCATATTTTGTAATTATATTGTATTTATATATTCTTACGCATGTTTTTATATATTTTTGTTGTTGTTAGCTTTAACTTTAAATAACTAGTGTAACTTATATAATTGTATTGTAAAATGTTTTTTCATTATTGGACATGATTATGAGAACAATATAGCTTCGAAACGTCACCAAAATAATTTGTTTTTTTATTGACAGAACCTCAAAAACCATATTAGACATGTAGATAATCTGTGTATCGAAGTAATGTTGTTTTGATTTTTTGTACGTTTTTAGAACAAACGATTAATTTTTAACATTTTAAACTAGTCTCCGAATATAGTAAAAAATCATATAAAATTCATCACTCCTAAGTGTATTGACCCTTTTATTCTAGAATGCGCACATCAAGTAAATATACAGCTGTTGGTAAAATTTAAAGTTTAGAGTATCGAACCATGTGAGACCACTTATGCTTACCCTGTCCACCTACGGGGGCTTTACTTCTGTTGCTTCAGAGGACCCTTTCAAAACAACTTTGAGTGAAACCGCCTTTACGATATATTGAAGAGTCTATTTAATGTTTACTTTGGCAACTTATGGTTCAATGAACTTTTTGATATATAAAACAATAGATTGTTTTCAAAATTGGTTAGTCAAATCACATAATAAAAAAAAACAGAATAGCCACTATGGACGTACGCCTTACTAATTTACGAATCATTACACTATCACTCTGAAACATCCATAAAAGACATAACAATTATTGTTCAAGATCACATTTATTTAAAAAAAAAGATTTTATAACAAAATCTAATGATATACCAACAATCTAATACAAACCAGGGAATTTGAGAAACATGCCAGAAAATACCTTAAGAAAGCTAAAAAGAAATTGGTTGAGGGATCTACTCGGATCAAATTAATTAAAGATCATGTCAGGAGTGAGGATGTCTTTCATGCCTGATATGCCAGTTATGTTTCTTATTATAATCTAATGGTCTTAACTGGATGTAGTAGGTGTGGATTTAAAAAAAAATAGATGTAAAAAAAAATTGAACAGTGAGAATCAATAACATATCATATCATTAGTTTGTCTCTAAATGAATAACGAAAATTACAATAAATGGTTAATACTAAATGTCGAAATATTTTATTAATCAATATTTTATATAACACAAATTACATTCAGTACCTAGTAGCAGATGTATGAATGGATGAATAATTTTATTCTTTAAGCTTTTGCTTTTACAATAGACAATGGCATAACATAATAGTCATAATATATTTTTATATAGTATTTTACAATGGTACAATAGTACATTAATCAGAATTATTTAATTCGCAATATGAGAAGTAACAACAAAAAAATAGGATAAAATAAATATATAGTTTTCCAATAAGGAAAATAATAATAAAAATTGAAAAATATAAAATACATAAATAACACCAAAATTATGTTATTCACGGGGTTACTATTACTATATATACATGGCATATATTATTATTCACTCATTCATTCGATCTTTTTGCGTTTGTTTGGTCTCCCTTTTTCCCTTCCTTTATTTCAAATTATTGTATTGATTATATTATCAATTTTAGCAATAGTTCAGCATTAATTTTATTCTTTATTTTGTTAATTTTATATCAGCACCTCCAGATCATAGTTTGTTTCCCTCTTTTATTTTTCCCCCCTTCTTTCTTCTTTTCTATGGCGGATAGATTTTTTTCGCCTTCTTAGTCAGTTGTAGGTGAATTTTCCAGTATATTCTGTATCTCCTTTAGACGATAGAGACTGCCTCAAAATTTAAAAAACCCTCTTCTCTAGGACGCATTTTTATCCACAACCTTTATTCTCTCCATGCAGGCAAATATCCTCCTACCCTCATCCCTATCTTCCGGTGACCTGTCATGGCTAATCCTGTATATATATATATATATATATATATATATATATATATATATATATATATATATATATATATATATATATATATATAATTATATATTATAAATATATAATATATTTATAATAAATTATATATTATCAATTTTCGTAATTATATAAATGATGTGAACAGTTATTAGACCAGTTCATCAAAATTTTAGAAATATTTTAACTACACCATTGCCTTTTTAAGGGATGTTTGAATAATAAAATATTTAATCTCAAAATTAAATAAAAATATTCTCTCTTTTAACAAATAAATAAATAAAATCAAGCTTTCCACTATTTTACACAGAATTACAATTACTAGGAGATCGCAGATTACATTGGCTTTTTTTCCTCTTAAATTATCTGTATTAACTTTCATTACTTCATTACTTGAATTGACTATTACAAATTAACAAATTACAATGCAAAAAAAAGTTAAAACAATTAACTTATTTTATATTTTACCCATATATTTACCCAGTAGCAATTATTTTGGCTTCTTTCAAATTGTCCGATTTACGTTTGCTGATAAAAAGTTTATTTGAATTTAATATAATTACTGAAGATAAAAAATTAATATTACGGATGATAAAGAATTTGCAGCTTAACTATTAATAACTATAAATAATTTTTAACAAATGCCAAATGTGGTGCTTATTATTATTGTTTACACTTTAAATTATTTAATACTAGCATACCCCGTCGCGGCTTAGCTCGCTCTCATTAACTAAGAACATACGTAAATAACTTTGTTAGATTATTGTAACTAACAATTTAATTTAATTTCTTTATCGATAAAAATCATAAATTGAAGTATTAAATTTAGCATTATTTCTTCAATAATGAATAATTTTAACCTGATTAAAATTCCATTGATTAGGTGTTTGAAGAGTACGTAAAAGCATAATTGGACATCCAATTCGGCAGAAATAATTTTTAAATCCATCTGGTTGGATTTAAATTTCTAACCATAAAAGAATATGACAGTTTGGCAAATCTCGTCTCTGGCACTCAAGACTATAGATTTTAATTATTATTATTGTAAAATTTATTCTTGTAAGCCTTCCTAGAACTACGAAGATGTAGTTAAAATTTAGTAAGGTTGGGTTTAATAGTTTTACTATTTTAAACTCTGTTGCAGAATGGCCACATATCCGTCGATTTTTTAACTGCACTGAAATCTACACGTCGGTCCATAAATTTATAGTTATTTTAATAGAAATTGGGGGAGGCGCGGTAGCTCAGTGGGTAAGGCACGTGACTACCATGCTCCCGGGCCCGAGTTCGAGTCCGACTGAAGGCCGTTATTTCGGCCGTGGATCGAATTCGAGGTCGGGAGACCCTCCTGGGGCACACCCAGCCTCCTAAAAAGTGGGTACCCTTAATTGGGGAAAAACCTGGCGGTTGAGCGTGATTCTGGCCAAACCACCTCCTTTCACAACCGTTGGCTTAGAAACAGTACAGCCTACCTAAGTACTGAACCCGAGACCCTTCATGGGTTGTAAGTGGTACAGGTTTTTTTTTTTTTTTTAATAGAAATTAAATTGAAAATAGGTAAATTTTATCATAACACTGGACCTTTTTAACCTCTCTTGAATGGTGCTCGCTACCTATCGGTCGATTATGAAACTTCCCTGCGCACCACATATTCATCGCTTTTTTTATGGCAATATAATTGAAAATCTTTAGATTTTATTATTGCTAAACCTCCCTTGAACTATGAAGATAATGCGGTTAATATATGGTACAGATTGATTTAGTAGTGTTCGCGATTAGTGATCACAAGGAAAAATTGACTTGTCCTTTTATAAAATAGTATAGATTTCAATCGGCTATTGTAGTATATTTTGTTTCTTCTGAACAGAAGTTTAATATTTTTTTTAGTATAATATTCAGCTTAATATTATAAACATATTAGCAAATAAGTATGATTATATTAAGTGTAAATGAATATAACCAATATATGTGATTTATTTTAAATAAGTATTATGTTGTTTCTTTTTTCTTTTTTTTTCCAAGAATGCTTGTTTAGTGAGGATCTCTAATGTAGACGACAAGAATCTCTGTGAAAATTGATTTAAGTAAATTAAAAGAAAATGAATATAATAAAAGAGATAAAATAAAAGTATCATAAAAGAGAAAATATTTGATATATATGAAATATAAAAATTATGAAAAAATTTTGAATCCACTTTTCTCTTTACTGTTGTTAATAAAGGTGATAGGGTACTGATAGAAGTTGGTGGATATTTAGGATCGATATGTGGCCTGTCAACTGCTAATGACATTGTGGCTTTGGTCTATTTGAAGGCCTGTGGTTAACTTTACAATGGACAATTTAATCACTGTTAAATGTTGCGATTAAATTCATTGAAGCGCTAACTTTCCGCAGTCGAATTTGATTACTCATGTCATTGCAATCGCAGTGATATTTCCTAAGCCTCTCCGCTTCTGTTGGATATTTAATGTTTAACAAAATATTTTGTAAACTGTTTATTAAAACATAATATACCTAAGATACTTACAAATATAACTGACTATAAACTCTAAGACGCTGTTCCTAAAAATATTTATTCATAGTTTCTGGAGAAACTTCCGAACAATGTTTAAAGCAAGAGACTTATCGAAGTGAACATATTAAGTAACATAAACTTATTAACATAAACTTATACATAAACTTTTTTTTAGTTTAAAAACGAGTTTATGTATAAAGTACATGAAGGAAATGACATTTTTTAAATTATTTTATTAATAGAAATTTACAACTGAATTAGAAAACACATCTAATAAATATGCGGTATACAATGCGATATAATGACATGATTGATACTTGTTCTTATTGTTATTACTCTAATGAATATCTACAAAAGAACATCACGAAGCCATCTTCTTTTCAGCCGCTATCGGCGACATGTGGAATAATAAGGTCATTGTGAATCAGTTCATTTGTGACAATGTAAGGAGCATTAAGGATTTCGGATTGGAGTGATTGGATCCGGGAAGAATACAATAAATGGCTTGGTGTATTAGAGTTATGGGTAACTCTATACCGTAAGTCCAAATGGGTCTGATAATCGTCATACTGATGAGTTTCTTAGAGTGAATCGAGAAATTTGAAAGTTTGTCAAGTAAGTGTTGTAAAAGACGAAATCGATGTGGAAGAAAATAACTTAAGTTAAAATAATAGATAATTTATTTGTACCCAAATCGGCAAGATTACATAAAAACTTTAACTTACTGGATGCTTTTTAGTTTAATTAAACCTTTGTCATCAAGGAAATCATTCTTTAAGTATGTGCTAAATTCATTAAGATAATTTATTACTATGGTAATTATTATATTCTCAATTAAATCTCTCTCTCTCTCTTTCTCTCTCTCTCTCTCTCTCTCTCTCTCTCTCTCTCTCTCTCTCTCTCTCTCTCTCTCTCTCTCTCTCTCTCTCTCTCTCTCTCTCTCTCTCTCTCTCTCTCTCTCTCTCTCTCTCTCTCTCTCTCTCTCTCTCTCCCTCTCTCTCTCTCAGCTGGTTAAAGAATCTCTTTAAATGTGGATGATAATGTACCAAACAAACGTTTAGAGGTTTTACAAAAGGTTGTAGTGAATAAGCAAAAACAAATCGGAAATGTAAAAGCTACAAAATGTCATCCCTCTCCGGGTGCAAATCCCTCGTCAGCAGCCACTTAGCCATCGCGTCTTCCTTCAGCTTCTTCCTCAGCGGGAAATGAGGGCATCGATTCAGAACTTTATTTATTTAGGAAGCGGTGGGGCCAATATTAGCTTACTATGAAACTCACGTAGCTGGAGGAGGCTTCTTATTTCCAGATGTTCCGGAGGATCTCGGGTAAGGAAATCAGCTAATTCTGGGGCGAGGAAATTGATTTGGTTAACTCGAAGGGTGTGACAATATCCGTCGCAACACCTGAGGGGAACATTTCTTGAGCTCGATCAATGATGGATTACTGATGTTAAAATTATAGGTTAATATTATCCCAAACGGTAAATAAAGGCAACGCCTTCATTTAAATGTATCATCCTAACTATTAATGAAAGGATTTGCTACAAAAAGGACCCAAAAACAGCAATTGGTTTTGGAAAAATATATTATAGGTAATTATTTTTTTTTTATTTAACTACTTTTTTACAAAATAAAATGAAAGACTGTCCCATTTATTGAGTCACGCGAGTACTAATCATATGATATAAATCATATCAGAAATCTGTTGTTGTTTTTTCTGTAGATATTCAAAAGGTTTGAACCACTCCAACCTTACTTGAACTTTTAGATTGTTACTATTTAATTTAATGAAATATCATGATTACACGTTATCGGTTTCTACTGGATAGAAGCGACATCAGCTAACCTAATTCATTAGGTACTTAATTACTTCATTAGGTACTTCATTAGGTAAACCACATTTTTGATTATGATAATATTGAAAAACATAGAGGGGTTGATGGAAAAAACCCACTAGTCAAATGAATATGCAAAATGAGTTAGTGCTGCTATCATTTTCATTTGAAAAGTACTAATATCACTAGAAAACTAATTTATTCAGTAACACATAAGGTCAGATTGTAGAAGCCATTAGGTATCATTAGATTCGGTAAGTCGGTAGTTTTCAAATAAGAAATTCTATATTTTCCTAAAAATAATATTTTTGGCCAAGTCCCTCATATGTACTAAATACTAACGGAAATTCTATTAATTAAAAATAGCAAATGTTCTAATATTTTTTAATTAGAATGTTTGGTACTAATAACCTACTCTGACTCTCACACTATGACACCATTGTTTCGTTTTCGAGCCTTCACTTCGAGTTTTATACTCATCGATATGTGTTTCCCATATAATTGGTAATCGTTGCTTGTTGTTTTACGTCAAATTTTGTATTTAATTTTTCAACGCAAAACAACTCTTTAAATCATTAACCAACGTAAAATAATATGTACGACTTGAGATATCAAACTTTTGCATAATATCATAACAATTGTTTTCATGTTCTATTCGTATGAGCCCTAATCGTTGTTGAAAGACACTGTATTTTATTACAAAAACTTACAATCATTTTTTTTTTTTTTAAATATTTCTTTGTTTAATAATTGCTTTTAAGCGGCAGAAAATACCAAAGTAGTGAGCATAAATGTTTTAAATATGTATTTTTCATGACTTGCATGCGTTCTGTGGATATGGATTTTGTATTATATTATGAGAAGCAGTATATGGCAAGCCACTGAAGGATAACAATTGTAAGTTCAGATCTTCCATGATCTAACAATTTTTGACAGCCGTAAATCAAATTGGCCACTTCTTCTCAACTAACTAATTTGAAAATTAATAAAATTTCAACTCCTTCGTTTAATTTACAGATCACTCCTTTTCCTCTAAATATTTTGATTTTTTTTTCTTTCGGCGATTTTTTAACTTTGTAGTTGGAAGGGTTTTAGGTAGAAAAATTACAGACCCTTCTAACTTACTATAAGCTTAACCCTAGATGGCTCAATATTTTTTTGGCGTAGAAAATATTTATGATGTAGTTAGGGAAAAAAAAAAATTATAATCCAATATTTGACAGGAGTCCAAATTTTTTATTTTAGTTCTTCTGTCATTTGCTTCCGTCATTACTACTAACACGTTTACTGTAGAAATAAAAAAAAGAACTTACCCCTACAAAATATACACTTCTTTACGACACAGTATTTTTTCTGACTGAAAACTATTCAGTTACTATTTTTTTTTTTGAATTGTTACTATTTAGATTTTTGAATTCACACGTACGAAAAACATAACACTTTCGTTAAAATTTCACACAAAGCTCACAGTTCCAGATACAGAAATGACATCTATACACCATGGTTTGTATTATACAATTACTGAAGATCCGTCGCTTCTATCGAGATGTCAAGAGATGTCGCTTCTAATATATTTATAACGATAAAAATGGTTGTCCCGCATATGGTACGGAGGGCCTTGCAGGATTAGGCATTACTACCATTATATTTTGCATTCAAAATGGATGGGAAAAATCCAAAAATTAGATCTTTTAAAAACAATATAACCAATATAGATTTATATGTAATTTTTCTTGATATAAATCAATATATTCAATCAATATATTTTATACTTGATATATATCAATATATTCAATATAGATTTATTTTATATACATTATTCTTATTTAGTTACTACACTTCGAAACCATTCCCCATGGCCACACGTCATTCAGTGTCTCCTATAACCCCACCCAATAGCAGCAGTCTGTTATAACAACAGTTACATCGCCTTTGTATAACGACCCTCCCAACAGGAGCGTTATCCGCGCTGACAAACGTTTATTCCTTGCGGCAGAAATTGAATCCGCAAGGTCCCTCCTTAGTGTATGTTATCGAAGGATATCCCGCATAAAATAAACGCGACATTCTATCGGCAGATGCGGCAAGCTGTCACCACTGGAGGGGAATATAAATTCGTAGGGTCTCTCCGGTTTTTGCGAGCCGCAGCGGTAGGCCTCTTGGTTCCACTTTAATAACACTTCTCCAACTCCTTCCCCTCTACGGAAATATATTAGGGAGATTCAAGCTCTGAAAATAGGGTGAGGAGGATCTAGAAGCCTTGGTATGTTTGTAAGAACAAATAACATTTAGGTCATAGAATTAATAACAGACCGAAACATTTTATTACGATTTGAACAAACTAAGCATTTAATTTTTTTTTTTTTTATTTAAATTATAAATTTATTACTGCTACCTAGAATAGTAACAATTTTAGATTTGTTCCATTCGAAAAATCAATAAACTTGAGTAAAATTTGAACATGGTAAAACAGAAGTTGTGATTGATATTACCTCTTTACCAAATGCATAGTGAGTCTCATCACTACATCAAGAATTTGCATATTTTCAGTATTATGAATCTGCATTATAATAAAAATTAACAATTTTCCTTTGATGATAAAAGTATGGTTGACCGGATGATAAATGGAGAAGAAGATAGTCAGGGATGCAGTCAAAGTAACACCACGTCAAAGAAGAATTCTTTAATACGTGCCTGTCCTTTAAATATATTATTAATATTTTTAGAGTTTATAATACCGTACCGTGTGGTATAACATTGAATAGGTTTTGCACATTTCACACTGCATCGCGATCGGTTTTGTGAATATTTTAAATTTTCTTGGGTCAACTGCTTCACAGCTCAGCTTCAAGTTCCCGTTGAGCGATTCCGCTACCTTCAATATGTGGGAAGGGGGGTCATTTTTCTCTTATTCAAAATAGCCCTCGAGTAGGGGATACTTTGAACAAGGCTGCTTTCCGCCTCAAAAACGCTTGTCACGGAGTCTTCTTCAATTTAATCCTTTTAATTATTAAATTTAAGTTTCTTAAAAATGTTTTTAGAGTTTTTTTTTGTTTTTGTCGAAACAGTTTAAAGAAAAATGCTTCCGTAAATCCGCCAATATTAATAGTTTTTATAAAAATGTAGCTATTAAATTAACTACATAGAAACTATTTATTAACATAAACTTGATTTATTTTTTCAGGATTATTGGTCCTTACCAAACAAAACACACAAGTAAAACTTAAATAGAAAGACAAAATTACTAGAAGCAAAGGGACAAAATTGCCTATGTAACTTAGAATTCTAATTGTTTCAATTTAATTATTTTTGTTTATTTTATTTTATTGTTATTGATCTGTTTACTTTACAAGTGCCTCATAAGCTATATTCCTTGTTGTTGATCATCAAATCGAAATCAATTTTAATTATATAATAAAGGCATGAATCTAAAATAGTTTTAATTATAAACATAAATGAAATTAATTGTTCATATTCACTAAATAACAAAACAGGCTATAACACAATGTTTAAAGTAACACCGTCTTCTAAAAGGTGTCAACAACTTTGATCAAAGTAGCCTTTTAAAGTTGGCTTTTTTTGTCTAATAAATGATATAAAATTAAAAAAATGATTTAGAAACGTGAAACAAAAAAGAAAATATTGCTAAATAGGTTGGTTAATCAATTTATTACTCACATGCAACAATATTACGCCATGCCAGATGAGGTTTGAAAAAGTTTATAAAAAGACCTGTTAACAATGATACCATAAAAAGTCTTAAAGCGGCTGTTTCAGCCGTTCATTTTATGTTTAAAAACAATTCCTGATAATTTGTTTAAATTTAATTAGTCTAGAACTTTCTCTCTCAATTTCATATTTTTAGAAAAAATACTTTATTAAAAAAAAAAAGGTTAATAACAAAAAATTGTTATATTTTATATTAAATGTTTATAACAGCGGTTTGTTGTAGTAATCATAATCATGTATTAGATGTAGTATTAAGGTTAAGTAGTTGGCCAGTGGAGCGTCATGTAAAACGGACAATGTTTTTTTTGTTAATGGTGTGTCCCGTGCCAGGACATTTATCATTGTTTATCATTAATCGTAACTATTACGATTGAATTCCGGAAGATATACTTAAACCTTTCGGTTATAGACAATTGGGAGGCCGTATAGCTCCAGTAAATTCAGTAAAACACCAGAACCAAAATGAGGACATTTTTTTTCACAGGGTATCTATAAGTCAAATGTTATTCTATTTTTTTTTTGTATAGATAAATATTAGTTTAAATATGTACATATTAGCAGTTATTTTTTTTTTGTTTTGCTAAATCAGAGCTCTGTTTATTTTATTGGTTTTCTTTCTTTCTAATACAGATATATATATATATATATATATATATATATATATATATATATATATATATATATATATATATTTTAAATTATACAAACACAAATTGTGAGTGAAATTGAGAGAAATTAGATTAATTTTATTACAAATGTCTATTAATAAATAAGTGTTTCAAATAGAAAAAAGGCATTCAATATTTTTTTTTTTTATATTGAATAATTATTGGTCAAGTTAACCTTTAACTTTAAAAACCAGCGTTCCAGAGTTGGTACCCAAGGGAAATAAAGCTGTTCCCGGGTGCAATTTTCTGTTACCCTTACGGTGCCCTAACAGCGGCCAAAGATGGCTAACTTATCATCATATCGCGATTGCATGCATGACATTCTATTTTTAATCTAATTTAATTTCTAGCTTGGAAAATGAGTCCACCTGATGGATTTTCGTTTTAAAAGTAGGTTTGTTCAAAGTAGCCCCTGTTTAAGGTAGTTATTAAGTATAAGTACATAGTTAAGTTATCAACTTACACTATTATAACTTTATCTCCTAGATTCGCTTTGTATATCACAGCTCGCGTTTGAATTTTCTTTCAGATTCATAAAATAAATTATATGTAACAACTATTCGCAATAACTGGAAAAAAACATTTAAGAGTATCAATCAGCAATTAGGAAGAATTGGTTTGATCAAAATATTTAAACATTAATGTATTTATCTTTTTCAAAGGGCTTATATACTGGAGAAAAACCTATGGTCACTTTTATTTAAGGTATTTTACTGTAATTAGTTGTTGTTTTTTGTATGAATAAAAATGTTAATGGAAGTTCCTTAATTAAATTTACATTTTAAAGAAGTTATCATAGACAAATTGCATTCTGGTAAAATCAAAAAAATTGCTCTTCTCTATCTCTAAAAACTAAAGCGAATTAGCTGGATGTGTTGTCCCATACTTTAATTATACATCAAAGTTGATGCTATGGAATTCAAATTTATAGTTAAGTTCTGTTTTAAAATAAGAATTCGAATGAACTTTTTTTTATCAGATCGTCTACTAGTTTCACAGGAATTCTCATGTTACCATTGTATCACCAAATTAAAGTAACTGAACCCATCCTTCTGTAATTTATATTTCTACCTGTATTTGATTATTTCTACAAGATCTCATTTCATATACAATATTTTTCAGATATCTATATTTACCTAGGGTATTGGTAAACGATGTCACATTTGCAGTTTTATATAAATTTTCAAACACTAATTTTGCTTGCTCTGAAATTATATTCACATAGAGTAATAGTTTTTTTTCGTTTAAACCCCTAATTATTATATCATTTCTAGTTTTACAGTAAAAGATAATTTGATGATAGATTTTTCTGAGTTTAATTTATTTTTTTTTTTATTTATCAACCCTTCTTTCAAAACTGGTGTGGATAGTATTGTGCCCGGTTTTGGTTTTCCCCTGGATATTGAAGCACTACTTCACCCTGAAGAATACCAGAAGTGGTTGGACGTTGGTAATCTCCTCCCGCCGTCCATCCGTCATCTTTATCTGCCCTTTATCACAGAGGTAATTGTGAGATCTCCAGGCGAAAAACCGTAATATTTCATAATAAGCCTTCTCGGAAATCTCATTTAACTTAACCGCTTCTTTAGGGGACAAGTTTTTTATGATCCTTTTTTCATTTTCCTCTGTGCGTTCTACCGAGGCGCGATTCATTTCTAAAAGATTGTCTTACTAAAATAAAGAATGTTTTACTTGTAAATATATTTCATGATAATTTTTTTGAGTCGTGTTTTAAGAAACACATTTTGTATTATCTTTAAAGTCCATTAGACCATGTAAACCCAAAGAGGACAAAGATGATTTATAGAGAATTTGAGCCAAGCAACTATAGCTCCATTTGCTATTTTAATCTATAATTTATTATCGCCAATCGAAAATTCTCGAAAAGCTATATGGACACTCTAGAAAACTCGTAAGGGCTCGTTATATAGTGGATTCTCTTGATCCACGAGCGAAGGCTTAGTTAGACTTTAATGCAATATCAGCTTATTTAACAACGATGGAAGGTGAGTACGTCGCACCATTGGATGATTTCTTCCTCATTAATCCTATGAGAATACTACATTAAATATACATAACAAATTAATAAATTTAGTAGATATTTTTATTTATAAACTGAATACTGCAAAAGAAAATCCTTCTACAGATCCTAAAAGATTGAATAAGCAGATACTTGATTTGAGTGGCTATGTTAAGCAGATGAAGAAAGAATTTAATAGACTTCGAATCGTTGATGAAATCTGAGTGGATAGAGAGAGCGAGATTCAGATATCAAAATAAAAACATTTCGGTTTTTGTGGAGGAGAGAACAAAAGGCATGAGCGTGGGGGATGTACGGAAGAGAGAAGAATGCAGCATTCAGACAGGATTATTAGAGAAGAAAGAACAAGCGTGTTATAAGAATTTAAATATGATATCTGCGTAGTAAATTTATTTATTTACTGACAAATGAGTACCCTGAGTATATACACTTATTTGAAATGAGATAAACAAAACAAATAACAATTTTTTTTCCCAAGATTATGGATACAGCAACTTACTTTTTATTGCAACAATCCCGCCGAAACGTATAGCTTGCTTTTAGTAGCCATGTCAAGCTGCAGCTGGGACCCAGATCCACAAAAAGAGGCAGGAAGAAGAGGTAAGAAAAAACTGGGTGAAAAGCAAAGGGTAAATCAGAGTGGAGCAGCTGGGTGCTAAAGTTTTCTCGGCTTTTATAATTCATGGAAGGGAGAGAGCGATTGATGATGGATGAAGGGCAGAGGGAGAAACCGCCAGATAGGGCTTCGATAATTCTGCCCTTCATTGCCTTTCTTTTTTTCTTTTATGATAAAAAAAAACCACTTTTGAGCCACTCTATCTTAAGCTATTCAAATACTTTCAACAGTAAAAGCTCAACAGTTGTACATTCCCCGAATGTGGATACTTAGAACTGAATGAAAATAAGTAGCGCTATACAATTATTTTAAAAAATCCTCAATTTTCTTATCAATTTATTATTAAAGACTATCTGTCCAGGGCCGGTTTTTATCTGTAGCTCTTGATTTTTGTTGGGTCATAAATTGTATCGCAATTTTTCAATGGATTTAATTTTTTTTCTTTCAATAATAAATGGTATCTTTTCTTTTCTCTCTGTTTCTTCTACTCAGACCTGTCACTCTGATGACGACAATAAGCGGATATGACATAAAATGAAATACAATTGGCAATTCAGGCATGTGGGAGTTCAGCATCCATCGGAACATGCTCCAGTCTTGCATTTGTAGGTTTATCTTAGATCTGTTTGCCAGTTTCTTTTCAGCCCTCTTCGGGTTGACTCAGGAATTAGTCGCAGTATTTTGTATGAGTTTTTTGTTGTTTCCATGAGGCTGCTCATGAAATCTTTTTTATAAACTGTACAGATGGTTTCGTTAATTATGTTTTGTGGATATTACAACTATGCTTACTTATTCAATGAAATAACGGAAACGGCTAAGTGATGGATTATTGAAGGAAAATTCTTAGCCTGCGTTTTGATCTACAGACAACTACATTGATTTGAATAAAACTACATAAGATGCTAAACATTTAAAGTCTTATTACAGCAGGTTAGTTCATGAGATTAAAGAAGCACAAGGTATTTAAAAGGGCAGTTAAAAGCCTTTTTACAGTAAGATGTTATATAATAATGCAAATATAACATACACCAATTACATAAGCAAAAAAATTAATCAATCAATCAAATCGAATGCATTGATAGTACTGATCTCCGCTGTCCCTCAAGTAGTGAATCTGATTGATTCCTTTTGCTACTGCAGTTCCTCCATTTCATGTTGAGATATACCTTTTATAGAAGTACTACCAGTTGCTAGTTGCTTCACAAGCATTTGATATGCTATTATAAACATTATTAATTAATTGATTTTTTATTAATTAATTAATTTTATTTTTTATCATTTTTTTTTTTATTTAGTTACGAATTTCAATAACTCGAATTAAAAAAAAAAAAAAAAAAAATAAAAAAAAAAAAAAATAAAAAAATTACAATATCGAATATTTGGTAACGACACGCTATATATATATAAAACCTCATAGATAACAATAACAATCACGAGCATCGTGTTGTGTGCGGAGCAATTTCCACGTTTTTTTATTGCAATTTTACTGAAATAGCATTACTGAGGCAGAAAGAGGTATGTATAGTCCAGTCAATGAACGCTCAAAAAAGGGTCTAGGCTACAAATCTAGGACGAGAATTTTTTACTTGAGGAATGTGTTTGGGGTAGTTAGGAGGCAAACATACTAAAAGTCCCCGACCCTAGACCCAGAGCCAAAGTGGTGGGGGGCCAATAACTGCCGAAATTTCGGACATTTTTTGTTTTTTTGCCTTATAACTTGAAAACTATGCGTCCCATGAAAAAAGTTATTCCTTCCTAAAAGAAACCTGATAAAATGTCCTAAAAGAATCAATTTGTTTACCCTTTTTATTTTGATCCTTTTTTGAGTGACAGAATTTTGAAAAATGCCAATTTTGAACTTATCTTTTTGTCACTCTTATGACCAAGTTGGCTTCTAATAAACACCTCAAACCTTGTTTATAGAGTATACTATCACATCCTATTTACTTTTACAGGGTAACATTTCCTGTTATACCATTTGTCGTCAAGATCTTGTCCTGTGACTTGGTTATGTGAAATAACGGACCGTGATTCAGTGAATTACGATTTAAACGAACTGTGAAGCCCAAAATGGCTTCAAAATGTGTTTTGTGCGATGGGAGCATCAAATCATTATACACCCAAGGTTTCAGATATTTGCAATGCATATGTGCGATGTTTGAAAAAACATTACGCTGGAAAAAGCTGCACGGTAGTGTTTGATGGCTATTCGCATTCATCAAACAGCACAAAAGCTGCTGAACAGAATCGACGTTATCGTCTCAAAAAAGTGTGTGGAAATCCACTTCACAATGGACACACCCATAACCATAACACTGGATGTGTTCAGTCCAACCCAAAGAATAAGGGTCTCCTTATTGAAATGCTAATGAAGGAATTGGATAACAATAACATCACGACTTTGAACGCTGATGATGATGCTGATCTAAGCATCATTTTGACCGCAATAAGCAAGTCTTCATCCTCCCGAGTGGCAGTGATCGGAGAAGACATAGACTTGGCAGTCCTACTTATTGCAAGAACACCACCCGATCAAGACATAATCCTGGTAAAGCCTGGAAAAGGTAAAACCCGAACTGCGACTTACTCCTCCAAAGAGCAGCAGCAGCTCGGTTTTAAAGACATTTTGTTCCTGCACGCTTCACGCACATGGGGGGAAGGGATTCCAGGATGGGAATTGAGGAATCAGGAGCTAACTCCCACATTCACAGATCAAAATCCAGCCCCCGACGATCTCCTGCAAACTATTTTCTGCCTTTGTCAGAAAACCTGCGACAGTGGCAGATGCAGCTGCAAAAAAGCTGCCCTTAACTGCTCAGCAGCATGCCTCAACTGTCAAGGTGGTCTCAACGGCAACCAAATGAACGAGAATGACGAGTATGAAGACATAGATCCCGAATTTAATTATTCCTCAAGTTCTTTTACAAATTATTTGAGGTAGGGGTTGTATAGGATGATACCTACATTAACACTAGGTAAATTATTAGAAAATGAAAACTAGATAAATAATAGAGACTCGATTCACAGTAAAACTCACCAATGCCTTTTATTAATTCAAATCATCACTCACCAACCGCTAACATATGTTTTTGACATCTGTTTCAATTGGAGTCGTTACAGGTTGTACAGTACTGTGTATTTTTTTAAGTAAGAAATAAACCATTTTCTGAACACTGTGCTTCTCATTATAGTCCCCCTTTTACCCCTTTGTTTCAGGTTTCATAGGTAATACAGCCAAGTGGAACCAACCGTTTTAGTAACATATATATAATATATAAATATATATAACGGTTTGTTCCTCTTGACAAAATTTTCAAAAAATATTGTTTTGATAAAGGCAGGCAGGCCTAATTATTAAAGGTTCAAAATCGTTTCCTTTCTTGTAATAATAAATCTATAAATACAATAAGTCTATAAACATAATTATATATATATATATATATATATAAGAAAACTTAAATTTACGTGGTATAGCAGGAAATGTAATCCTGTAAAAGTAAATAGGATGTGATAATTAACTCTTTAAACAAGGTTTGAGGTGTTAATTAGAAGCCAACTTGGTCAGAAGAGTGACAAAAAGACAAGTTCAAAAAATTGGCATTTTTCAAAATTCTGTCACTCAAAAAAGGATGAAAATAAAAAGAGTCTAAAAATTGATTCTTTTAGGAAATTTTGTCAGCTTTCTTTTAGGGAAGAATAATTTTTTTGTGGGACGCATATTTTTCAAGTTATAGGCAAAGAAGTTTTTACAGTTTTTGGCCCCCCCCCACCACTTTGGCTATGGGTCTAGGGTCGGGGACTTTTAGTATGTTTGCCTCTTAACTACACCAAATACATTCCTGAAGTAAAAAATTCTCGTCCTAGATTTGTAGCCTAGGATCGTTCATTGACTAGACTAGTAGTTAAAAGCAGTTGAGACTGGTTTTCAGCACAACAATTTGTATATATACAAATTGGAGAGGATATAGTAAATCAGGTAGTACTATACATAGTACCAATGATTTATTGTATCTTCTCCATTTTGATGAAATATGTAACTTTGTGATTTTATCATCTTTAATGTAGTTCTTGGGATAACAACGTGTTTAAACAATTAGATACTGAACGATTTTGTTTTATTTAAAGACTGATATTCAAAAATCTCGAATTTCAGCATGAAATTGCAGTTCATTAAGTGATATAGATATTTTTTTTTATCGTAAAAGCAGTAACTGAAGATGAGTTAAAAAAATAAGACCTCAGAAAACCAGAAAATGTAGATAAAAAAGGTATAGCAATCAATAAAAAGAGCTGACAGCTCAAAGTATACGTTACTGTAAATTTGAAAATAAACTGTTTTTGTCCAAAAAAATAAATAAATAAATTTAAAAAAAATAAATAAAATAAATAAATAAATTTAAAAAAAATACCCGCTAATAATTAAAACACTACCCATTTTGGTGAATTTAATTTTTTATGTGAAATCTCATTGTCTGATGTATTTTGAGTAAACCCCTATGTACATCTATATTGCTTTTTTTTAAATAGTGTATACATATAATCAATTCACAAATCAGTTGTAAACAAATCAAGTTGATACCCTTAAATTGAGTACTAGCACTGGACGATTATGGGCCGAGTTAAGTTCGTTTGATAACGATGAAAGCGATTTCAACGAAAGGAAGGAGCGAAACCCGGTAAAGGACCAAGTTGTATCGTACCGTCATGTAATACGGCAAGGTCGAGTAATAAAAAAAAAAATAAAAAAATCCGGTAAATGTGATGATAATGTTTATAATAGCATGTAAATTACTTGTGAAGCAACTAGCAAGTGGTAGCACTTCCATAAAAGGTATATCTGAGAAATTCCTGAGAACATCTTTTGGTCGGGAATAGAATGGAAACCTAATGGAAAGACTAGTAGATTTGAATGTTAATGGAGTTTTCTATAAAAGGATAGGTATTTGGTTTGGGCTAAATCGGCAATAAATGGAACATTAACACGTTAACTGCGGGATGGATTTCAGGTTACCTCCTAATCAGTGCGGTACATGTCACCGGAGACATGTACGCGTCACTCCTTCCAGTGCGTTACATGTATTTAAACAAAATATTACATAACAAAAAAAAATTCACTCTGCTATCAGGAATGGTCCACCGATCTTTATTTTTTTTAGACTATTACAGGAATCATAGATGAAACTTATGTCATAGCAGGATGGAGTTAGAACAATTGAAATTATAAATTACACTTTATTAGCGAAAAATTACATATCAGGTTTTAAACATTTATTATATTCTCATTTTTACAAATACTCATTAACTGGAACACTAATCCAAATCTTTTCTATGAAAATATAACAACCTATTATTATTATTATTTATTTTTTTTTTTTAAAGCAAGCAACGAAAAAAGTTAAATTTAATATTCACTAATTCATTAACAAAAGACGTAAATAATAATATTTTTTGAAAAAATAATTTAAAATTTCTAAGACATGAAGTGAAATTATTTTACATTCAAGGCAACAACCTGGCTTACCAGGACATCTACTACAATAACTGGTGACGGGCCATAATTGTCTTCCTCAGTTTCGCCTAACAGCCACGGCCTACGCGCCTTTTCTTTCTTCCCGGACCAGAGGAATTATTAGAATGTGTTTCTTTCTCCGCGTGTTTTCATTGATTATGGGAGGAATATTTTCCGTGATGCTAAAGGAAACCATACTTTCAATCAACGATCTTAAAAAGTGAATGATTGCAAACTTGTTACTAATTGGTTATAGATCAGCCAAGAATTCACAGCAGTGGTACCGAATAAGACTTCAAATTTGACTTTGCGATACTATTTTATGGTTTTTCTCACTAGTATCAGCCTGTCCGTACATGTCTCCGGGGATATGTATTTGAAAAATCACAATTTACGATTGTAGGAGCCGAAACAGTCAACAACCATCCATACTGAAGTTATTTCAAAAACATTTCCGAGCTTCATGAATTTTTTTTTTTTGCCGCACTGGAAGGTGGTACTCCATAAAAGCATCCCGCACTGAAGAAGACACTGCTTACATGTCCTCGGGGACATGTATCGCAGTTAACGTGTTAAGTTGATTTTTGCCTGCGAGGATTTGATACGAGATGAATTAAAGGATTTAGCAAAGTCCCAGATTTAAACTCCGTATGTACGAACGATATAATCATTGTCATGTAAATAAATAATTTGTAAGTTATCGGCAACACAGAGCGTTTTTCAAGTAAATGTTGATTAAGTTGAAAACAACGAATTTTTGTTGTTTTAGTCTTGTATGTCGATTCCAAGTTACACGTTTTTCCGGCTAGAGTTCTGTTCAGAGAGAAAAGAAGTTGTAGTTTTAGGATGAAGGTCATTTCATGAGCTTTGTTTGTTCTGTTTCTTATTTTAACCCTCGAATATCGACACCATTCATGAAGATTTGTGATTAGTCATTGGAGTGTTTGAGATGCAATGAAAGGATTTATTGGTCTTGTTTTGTTGTTTTCATCAAATCAGTTATTCAATAGTTTATACTGCAATCAGTTGGGCTTCGACTAAACTAATAGCTGTCGAGAGCAATATTCTAGAAAGCTGCTACTCTTTAAAAGGAATCTGGGGCCGACTGATCCTATACTGTTTCGAATCTCCTCTAAAAATAAAAAAAATATTCTCAAAGAGCGTTCGTGAGTTGATCCCACTCAGCCTGTTAGCTGGTTTCAATCAGTCAGCAAAAGTAATTTAAGTAGTTGGAATTCCTTCCTCGAGATTGAAAATACTTTCTTTTCGACAGTTTAAAGGCATTTTACTGTAAGGGTGCTAGGGGGGGGGGGGGGGGGTAGAGGGCGGTAGCGTGTTCGCCCATTAGCAGTCAATCAGCTCCCCTATCCTTGGCTCAATTAGGCATTCTTTGTTGTAATTAACGGTGTAACTTATTGTTAGGTCTTTGCGTGCCAAGAATACAGAGTCTGCCTTAGAATTCAATTGTGCCGAATTTTTAGAAATAACGTTTCTTGTTACGTGTTTACAGAGTAGTGTTTGTAGAGTAATGTTTGTCTACATTAATCTCAACTGCCGTAGGATATATATATATATATATATATATATATATATATATATATATATATATATATATATATATATATATATATATATATATATATTCTTTAACGCTTTTAAATCATTGAAATAACAGCTATAGAACGAATAAAAAAGTTTAGTAATCTAATAAATATTCGGCTAAAGAAATAACTATTAGGGAAAACGTACAAAATATTTTTAAAAAAATATGGATTAGCAAAAGTGATAAATAAACATGATCGAATGGATGAGGTGTAACAAATTTTTGAAAATTGGTGTTTTGTTACAAATGATTGTGTTATGCATTCGTTTCTTCCTTCAACTACGATTCTTGATTAATTTCATGAGTTTTCAGTGGATAAATGTATCAAGTTGCTTAATTTAAGGATTCAAATTACAGGTTCTATGTTGTTACTTTAAATTCTTCATAATACCTTTATCCAATCATCTATTTATAAATTGATAATTATAAAAAATAGTTAAGTCTGAATTCAATTTTTAAACATTCTTGTTTGTTTTAGTCAGTAATGGTGTATATATTTTGTTCTTAAAATGTAACATACAATTAATATTTAAAGTTATCCCATTTCACATATGTCAGCTAGTTGCTTGATTTCAGTAGGTCTCTATTTTTGGGGCGGCTTAGGCAAAATTCCTGAATCCTTTTCAAGAAATGACCCATAGGTCGAAAAATAAATGAAAATCTGATGGACAAAAGTCTGGACTGTAGAAGTTCGATACCATCGTGATTTTGAAACTTTTCCTTTGTTTGGAAGTACGCGGCTGGGCATTGTCTTGCTGAGACCAAACTCCTGACCAAAGCTGGAAAACGCTGGAAGTAAATTCTATCTAACTGGTCGCAATACAAATCAAAGTTTATTGTGCTCCATAACGAAGCCAAACCATAGTGGATTACTTTTTCGATGTTTCAAAAAGACGAAAAGTATTGATTTTTGGACGTATCCCTACTAGAATATTAAATTAGTTCATCAAGAACACGTTTACTCAGTTTTGTTAATTTCATTATCCGATTTGATCGTTAAACAAGATTTTTTCCAATGTATTAAAAAACAAAAATTTCATATGTCACGATTATGTTGCTTCTACAATAAACACTTTTGAACTAACACTTAATTTAGACAGTCAATTGTTATTAAATTAACTTATATTAGTGTTCAAAAGTGACAATGCATTATGCGTAAACAATAAATAGGATATGTGTTTATAGTTTTTTGTAAATCATGCCTTTCACTAAACGGTAATTTTTCTATTATTATCACCCTATTGTTTTTAATATGCAACTGATTTTTTTTTTTTTTTTTTTTTTTGATTTACAGAAGATTCGCCTCCCACAATACTTGTTCGGCTACCTTCTGGATCCGGTTCAGCAGAGCCGAGTGGAACCCTTGCGGTATACCCAGGCTCCATCCTCCACCTGGAGTGCCTCTTCTCCAGGCAAATTGGTAATCCAGAATGGTCATGGACATCACCTTTTAGAAGCTACCTGACAGGTCAGTCTTAATATAGATATTTGCAATTTTAATGTTCTTTGTATGCATTGAGAGAAGGGGACTAGTGTAAATTTTATGGAATATTATTGAAAAACACTAAGAAGAAAAAGTAATGCATACATAATGGAGATTTTTAAATATAAATTTCTGCCTGTTTATAAAACTAGAAAACGAATCGTCACTAGCAATTTCCCGCGAAGTGTTTCCTGGGTCGGAGAAGGCATTTCAATATCTCAAAGGCAGAACTGATGAAACATCATTCGATTTGATGGTTTTTAGACAATCCTGCGGCGTCAAATAGAATGTCGGTACTTAAAGAAAATAATGTAATAATGTTAATTATATATATATTATTATTGCATATATAATAAGTGTTTTTGTTATTAAATAGATATTAGTATTACGTCAATGTCCAAAATATTTTTTTAATTAACTTTTTGGGGTCTCGATTAACCGAGAACTTGGATACCCGGTCATAAACCTCTTTTTTAGCTTCCAATAATTTTAATTAAGATAATAATAGCTAGAAGTTTATTATTCTATTTATTTTATTTATTTATAGTCTAGTTATTTTAATTAACTTATTTTAGTTATTAAAGTCTGAATAAGATCATCTAAGTTGAGAGCACAAAAATTCTTTAATTATAATTTAATAATACTTGAAGACTGTTACAAATAGCTTTTTTTTCAATTCATCTAGACCGAAGTGAATATCTCACCGTATTTTTATTACATTCTGTTTTTTCCATTTGCGAGATGAAAGTGCTCGGAAAGGACTCGTATTGTTGAAAGGAAGTGAAGAAACTTTGCTATTACGCTAAAAGAAAAACTAAAGAAAACAGGGCAGAGTAAATGAATGAGTTAGAGGGAAAAACAATTTATAGGCTAAAGGAAAACCATTTGGTTCCGTTTACTTCCGTAGTAAAGCCTAAACCACTTTACTTCTCTAATTGCTTCCTTAGCCGGTAAACAAACAGCTGCGAAAGTTTCATCTTCCAGAGTTTATTTCAGATTTTTTTTTGGGGGGGGGAGGGGGGGTGAGGGTTATGCGTTTTTACTTTTTTATCTTCATTTCAAAAGAGAGATTATAAAATGAATTCGGTTTGAATATACATTTCTTTTTGTGTATCAATATTAGCTTCTGTAATGTATGCCAAAGAAGATGTATAAAAATGTTTCGACCATGCTTATGAATGATGTATGGATGAAGAACAATTTAATAATTATAAGTTTGTATGCAAAAAGAAATTCAGTTTGACCTACATTCATACAAACAATTAATCAAAACACAACTGTAAGTTTCAATTACAATTTATTTATTTTGTACAATAGTAAATATAAACCAAAATAAATAAAAAAATTATACAGAAATAAATTTCAATTTGTTAAGAACAAATACTTTAAATCCTTTAAAAAAGTCAAAAATTGAAATAATATTAATTTTAATTTTGGATATATTCTTCAATGAAGGAGTTACATATATTGATAAATAATTGTATTATAAAAAGCATTCACTCCTCTTTATTAATAGTAAAAACATGTGACATGTTTCGGGAAACAAGGTCCCATCATCAGACTGAAAACAATATTTACAATTTACCATAATCACACTACATTTTCTAACATCAAAACAATACAATTCTAATTTCAATCTACTACAATATATCTCATTATAAATTTACCTTTAAAACAATATCTTGGTGTTAACACACCGTGTCAGTTTCATTTACCTTGTCTATATGATAACTCTTCTACTTTATGGGTACAAGGGTCAATCCTAATCTTAACTATTGTTATTAGTACTAATTGTAAGTTGGCCAATCTTATATTATTTATTTATTAATTATACCAGCATATATAGATCCTATTTTATCTGTGTCCGTTTTATAGTTTATTGCATTATTGATTGTTTTATTACTGTATATCACTTCTTTTATTTTTCTATTATGTGTTTTGGTTTCATGTTCCAAGATTTTAACGTTATCGAAATTGAATTTGTGGTTCAGATTTTGTGCGTGTTCTAATAGGGCTGTTTTATTACTGTTTGATTTGCTTATTTTTTTAGTGTCGTATTTATGCTGATTAATTCTTTTATATAAATTCTGTTTAGTTTCTCCAATATAATGTTTATTACAATCTAAGCAGTCAATCTTATATATGGTATCTTTCTTATTCATATGTTCTATTTCGTTCTGTGTTATTATATTTTTTATTTTATTTGTGTTATATAATGCAATGTCTATTTTAAAATTTTCATTTTTTAATTTCTTGATTACTTTTTGAGTTAATTCTGGTATATATTTTAATCTTTTATATTTCTTAATATATATTGTATTGTTTATATTATTTTTTTTTTTCATTATTTTTAACACTTTGATCTATTTCTTCTATTTTATTTTCATTATTCATTGTATTACCATAATATTCAGTTATTTTCTTTTGTTCTATGACTCTAGTGTTTTTATTATTATCTGTGTTTGGTTTCAGTATATTATTATTCTTTATTTCATTTCTTAATATCTGTTTTGTTATTATTTCCATTGGTTTCATTATTTTTTACATTATTTCTATTTATATTCTTATGCCACCTTTTTTTTTAATCATTTTAGTGGGCACCATATTGTCTTTTAAATCTTTAATAATCTCTCTTTTTATTTTGTTAGTATAAATTTTATCTGTTAATATTATAGCTGTTTTTATATAGTTTTCTATAGTATTTAGTTTTTGGTGGAGGGGGTGGTGGCTGTAAAAATTTAATAATCTATTACTTGATTTTTCCTTTTTTATCCATTTTGTGTTTGTTCTATCATTGTTTTTAACTATTAACATATTTAAATATTTAATTTTATTTAATTTTATGGTAAATTCTAATTTTTTATTCATTTTATTAAATTTATTAAATATTTCATCCATTTTATTATTGTTATTTGTTATAATTAATAGGTCATCTATATATTTTACTATTAATATCGGTTCATTAATTATTTCTTCTTTAAAACTTTTCTCCATTAACACCCAAACTCGATCCCATTGGGATTCCGTTTATTTGTCTATAATATTCATTTTCATAAATAAAAAAATTATTATTTAGACAAATCTTCATTCCTTCAATATATAATTTTTTATTTTTTATTTTAGTATGTTGTTTTATTTTTTCCCATTTATCTTCTATTATTTTAATTGTTATGTCGAGTGGTATATTAGTGTATAAGTGTTTTACATCAAAGCTATTAATTACTATGTTGTTGTATTTTATTTCATTTAATTTATTTTTCAATTCGATGTCATTTTTAATATCAAAGTTATTGTCTTTATTTACTATATTCAAGGTTTCATTAAAGTATTTATTTAGATTATATGTAGGGCCATTAATATTATTAACTATTAATCTTAGATTTTCTTCTTTTTTATGTAATTTTATTAATCCATATGCCCGAGGCTATATATATTGTTTGGTGGCAAATTATTTTTTCTTTTTTATTAATATAGCCTTCTTTTTCTAATTTTTCCAAATATTTATTTATTTCATTAGTATAATTTTTAGTTGGGTCCACTCTAAGTTATCTGCATGTGTTTTTATCATTTAATATATCAAACATTTTTTTCTTATAGTCTTCACTGTATATTATAGCTAATTGTTTAGTTTTGTCAGATCTTATTATTCTTATATTCTTATTGTTTTTTATAAATTTATTTAACTCTTTAATATCATTCTCTATTATACTGTCTATTATGTTACATGTTTGACTTCTGTTATGTTTGTTTTTATTTTTATTTTTATTCAGAAAGTTACTAATGGTAGTGCTAATGTTATTTCTTAAAATGTTTTTATGGTTTTCTGTAATGAGTTCATTATTTATTATTACTTCTAGGTCTGTTATCAGGTTTATTATATCTTTATTAATTTTAATATTATTATTCACATTGAAGCAAAAATTGTCACCCAATGAGAGTTTAATATATTTACTGGTATTGTTAGTTCAGTTTTATTTATTACTCTGTTCATTAAATATAGGGTTTTATATTTATTAATTAAGTTATTTTCTATATCTATTATGTTATTATTAATGTTCTGCTCTTTCGTATCAATATTATTAGTTATAAAGTATTGTATTCTATTATTGTTTTTATTTTTTTAAACATTTGGTATTTTAATTTTATTTGTTTTGATTTTGAATTTTCTACATC
The DNA here is from genome assembly GCA_003667255.2 of Euschistus heros. Lineage (NCBI taxonomy): Eukaryota > Metazoa > Arthropoda > Insecta > Hemiptera > Pentatomidae > Euschistus > Euschistus heros. The sequence goes on from RCWM02000116.1 coordinate 952,159, forward strand.
TAATTTTTCATTTTGTTGTATATGTTTATTAATTATTATGTTTATGATATTATTAATTTCATTATGTGTTATTTAAATATTATTACTTATTATGTGATCTATTATATTTTTCCTAGTTCTATATATGATCCAATATGCCTGTTTAATTTTGAGTTTAATAATCTTCTTATAAACATTAGTAAAGAAATTATTATTATTAGTATAAAATAAAAATTTGTTGTTAAATAGATTGTCCAACTTTACTATAATATATATCATGTGTTTAGGACATATGTTATTGATTATACAATTTTTCAAATAACTAATTGAATTTATATAAAAGAATTAATCAGCATAAATACGACATTAAAAAAAATAAGCAAATCAAACAGTAATAAAACAGCCCTATTAGAACACGCACAAAAACTGAGCCACAAATTCAATTTTGATAACGTTAAAGTCTTGCAACATGTGCTGGTATAATTAATAAATAAATAATATAAGATTGGCCAACTTAGTACTAATAACAATAGTTAAGATTAGGACTGACCCTTATACCCATAAAGTAGAAGAGTTATTCTATAGACAATGTAAATGAAACTGAATTAAATGAAATAAAATACAACAACATAGTAATTAATAGCTTTGATGTAAAACACTTATACACTAATATACCACTCGACATAACAATTAAAATAATAGAAGATAAATGGGAAAAAATAAAACAACATACTAAAATAAAAAAATAAAAAATTATATATTGAAGGAATGAAGATTTGTCTAAATAATAATTTTTTTATTTATGAAAATGAATATTATAGACAAATAAACGGAATCCCAATGGGATCGAGTTTGGGTGTTAATGGAGAAAAGTTTTAAAGAAGAAATAATTAATGAACCGATATTAATAGTAAAATATATAGATGACCTATTAATTATAACAAATAACAATAATAAAATGGATGAAATATTTAATAAATTTAATAAAATGAATAAAAAATTAGAATTTACCATAAAATTAAATATTTAAATATGTTAATAGTTAAAAACAATGATAGAACAAACACAAAATGGATAAAAAAGGAAAAATCAAGTAATAGATTATTAAATTTTTACAGCCACCACCCCCTCCACCAAAAACTAAATACTATAGAAAACTATATAAAAACAGCTATAATATTAACAGATAAAATTTATACTAACAAAATAAAAAGAGAGATTATTAAAGATTTAAAAGACAATATGGTGCCCACTAAAATGATTAAAAAAAAAGGTGGCATAAGAATATAAATAGAAATAATGTAAAAAATAATGAAACCAATGGAAATAATAACAAAACAGATATTAAGAAATGAAATAAAGAATAATAATATACTGAAACCAAACACAGATAATAATAAAAACACTAGAGTCATAGAACAAAAGAAAATAACTGAATATTATGGTAATACAATGAATAATGAAAATAAAATAGAAGAAATAGATCAAAGTGTTAAAAATAATGAAAAAATAAAAAATAATAATATAAACAATACAATATATATTAAGAAATATAAAAGATTAAAAAATATATACCAGAATTAACTCAAAAAGTAATCAAGAAATTAAAAAATGAAAATTTTAAAATAGACATTGCATTATATAACACAAATAAAATAAAAAATATAATAACACAGAACGAAATAGAACATATGAATAAGAAAGATATCATATATAAGATTGACTGCTTAGATTGTAATAAACATTATATTGGAGAAACTAAACAGAATTTATATAAAAGAATTAATCAGCATAAATACGACACTAAAAAAATAAGCAAATCAAACAGTAATAAAACAGCCCTATTAGAACACGCACAAAATCTGAACCACAAATTCAATTTCGATAACGTTAAAATCTTGGAACATGAAACCAAAACACATAATAGAAAAATAAAAGAAGTGATATACAGTAATAAAACAATCAATAATGCAATAAACTATAAAACGGACACAGATAAAATAGGATCTATATATGCTGGTATAATTAATAAATAAATAATATAAGATTGGCCAACTTACAATTAGTACTAATAACAATAGTTAAGATTAGGATTGACCCTTGTACCCATAAAGTAGAAGAGTTATTCTATTGACAATGTAAATAAAACTGACACAGTGTGTTAACACCAAGAGATTGTTTTAAAGGTAAATTTATAATGAGATATATTGTAGTAGATTGAAATTAGAATTGTATTGTTTTGATGTTAGAAAATGTAGTGTGATTATAGTAAATTGTAAATACTGTTTTCAGTCTGATGATGGGACCTTGTTTCCTGAATTAATAGTTAATAGTTTACTCCTCTTTATTATTAGTTTTTATTATTAGTTTTTACTATTAATAAAGAGGAGTGAATGCTTTGTATAATACAATTATTTAATTTTAATTTAATCTTTATCATATTACGATCAAAATATTTTTTCTCGGAATATTTATCTCAGTGATATAAATTGCTTCATAAAGTTTGTTATCGGAACCTCAAGATGTTTCCATGTTTTTCATCTTTAAACCAAGTTTAATTGCCTCTCCCTCTCTTCCCGCAGAGAATACTCCCTTGGCACTTACCTATTTCTAATTATTAACACCCATCACCCTTACTTTATTTACAACATCCTACAATTTAGTCCACAATCCAAACACCACCTACAAGATCTTGTCTTTATAACCTCTATACTCCATCCTATTGCATTTCAACATTCTTTTCTTGTTCGATCCTCTATTCTATAGAATTTTCTCCCTCCTCACTTTCGCAATGCTTCTTCCCTCAGAACATTTAAAACATACTTTTTCTACTATCTTATTTCTCTCCAAACTCATGCTCTCTAATTATATGGATGGCTAATAATGCATGTCACACATAAAACATTAGCCTAAGCGTGTAGGTTTCTTATGATAATGTTTTAATTTTTTGTATAAATAATTTTTTGTTATATTATTTTTATTTTTCATTATAATTTTTCTGTTTTCTCTCTACAATTTCGTTTATAATATTTATTCCAATGTTGAATATTTTTTTTGGATATATTTTTATACTATAATGTGATTGTAGTAATAATAATATACAAATGAAATCCCATTTTTAATAGAAAGAAACATGATAATAATAAATACATATGGAAAATAAACAAGATTAACAGGTGAATTATTTTCAAATTTTATCCTTGTTAATCCTTTCATTTTCCTTCAGTTCTAGCAACTGAAAGTCGATGTTTGTGACAAATTGTTTGAACTCTGTTTTGTGATTTTTGTATATATCACTCTCTTAAAGTGGCTATTTATCACCTTTTAGGACTGTGCTCCTGATCAAACTGTATATCTCCTTTTCGAATTGAGGACAATCGTACAGGATGTAATTAAATGTTTGTTTCGTTTGTCCGTTGCAGAAACAAGAATCGTGTTGAGTGAGGTGAAAACGTTCGAAATAATGTTTACTACGCCCATTTTCAGTAAGGAATTGTTTTAGTTTGTAATATGTGTTTTTGAGCTGTCCTTGAGTTTGTAATGTCTGGGATAAATTTATATTAGGGCCGACGCTTTGTTGATTGATGCCTACATATGTTCCATTTATAATTATATCTGTCTTAATACATTTTTTGATGCGATTTAGTGGTATCAAAGAATATTCAAAAGCTAAAAAATTGTTTTTTGATGATTAATACCAAAATGACCCTTCTGTTATTGTCAACATAACCTCTGTTTTTTTGACGATTAAAGTAAATACATTTTTCCTGATATTGTTAGTTAGTGTGTGTTAGGATTTTTGATTTCTCATACAGACAATGAGTATAAATCAAAAAGATGAAATCATCAATAATATTCTTTTGTTTAAGTTGTCCATTTCATCAGTTCAGCCTTTTTTAACGACAAGGAAACCCTTTTTCGTGATAAATAGTTAAAGACGATTCGTTTTCTAGGAGACCATCCTCATCCTCGAGCTTTCCCGCATTAATCGTACAAAGATCGCCTGATGTTTTGTTCGGCTATCGAATGTTTTATAAAAAAAAAAAAAAAAAAAAAATAAATAATAATACTAATGCATAGTATAGTTAAAATAGAAGGATCGAGCAATAGAAATTATACACCTACGGTCCTCAAATGACTTACTGGATACTTAAATTTATAATGAAAAATATAAAAGCTTTTCTTTTTTTTTTTAATGGAGGCAATAATGTATTGCATAAAAAAAATATTTGACAATAAATGTCTTAGTACAGATCGAATAATTATAAATTCTGTCGGATTTTAAATTATGCACCTCTTTCTTCTAAACACTTGTTTTAGTCATATCCAAGTACTTCTAAACACTCAACAGATTGCTGAAGCTGACAAATGGGCTACACAGACTCGAATACCCCAACCCAACAGTAACTAGAACTACGAAGCAGAGGAGATCAAACAGGACAAAGAAAGGACGACCCTGTTGTTCTTAAAGGCCACAAATAACCCTCAGGACCAACTTTAATTGGCACAAGGAGGGTGGCGATGATTCACCGGCTGTCCTCGCATCAGCTGAATAGTTGCTGGCAAATGATATTGTTCTTAATCCTCTCCTCTCTCAGTCATAAATAGCCTCTCCCCCCCCCCCCCCCCCCCCCCCTCCAAGGAATTTAATCTCTACTGTCGCACAACTTGCATCAATCATTTATATTGTCCTAATGCCACCTTAGCTCTTAATGAGTCCATTTATCATAGGCCAGAAATATTCTAAATTGTGAATTATCTCTTTCTTCTTGTTTCATTAAGGTCTTTTTACACCTTGTATTTTTCTTTAGTTATGAATACTGAAGTTGAGGATAACTCAACATAATATCGATGGTGAGTTCTAAGGATGCTGTGATGTTTATAGATATATCAATGTTTCGATTAAATGATTTTTTTTTTAAACTTTTTATTTTGAATAATTACAAGCTGCCTCACTCAAGGGCAATGAGTAATATGGATGGCAAAGACTCATTCACACAATATGTACAATGACATAAAATAAAGTAAAAGAAATAAAGTAATAAAATTAAAATAAGCAGCCTTCTGTATTTACAAGAAATATAATAAAGTACAAAATAAAATAAAGCACATAAATAAATAATGTGATTTTGTGTTCATTCTTATTAATGAAGGCTTGAGAATTTTTTCATAAGTTTCGATAAATATGAAATTTTCTAAAAATAGAGTTAATTGCCATAGTTTTTTTTAATTTCTAATTCTGATATATATATAGTATTCGTTAACTTCATTAAAAATTCTTTTGTTCTTATTAATTATTATAATATTCAGAAATGCTCTTTTGTTAGTATTAATTAATATTTGATATAAAAATTAAATTAGTTAATTCTTTGATATAAAATACAATTAATACCCAAAGTATAGTCCATTGTAATCTACCGTCATTAACCATCTGCTAGCCAGTTGCTCGATGCCACGCTGATACCATTCCTTAGGATGGCTCTCAAAGAACTCTTGGACAGCATTTTCAACTTCCGCAAATTATTAAATTTTTTACTTTGAATAAAATGGGCTATGGATCTAAACAAGTAGTAATCCGAAGGTGCGAGGTCTGGACTATATGCTGGATGAGGCAGGAGTTCAAACCCATGAAATTCTGTGAACTGTTCTGCTGAATGTTGAGGAGTAAGTTCGTGAGGGGCCAGTCTACAAGTCTTTCTCACCTTCCCCATGGATAGATGGCGACTAACAGTATCTTTTGACACACCAAACTCCCTGGCAAGTTCGTGAGTATTTTTGGACGGTTTGACTCAATAGCTTCCTTCAGAACCTCATCAATATCCATTAATGGCCGCCCGTAGCCCTTCTTCCTTTCCAACGTCGTATCTCCACTTCTAAATTTTTCAGACCAACGCCGCGCAGTGCGCTCTTCAAGAACATCTTCCTCTTCATATTTAATAATTTCACGTGTTGCTTCAGCGTCTGTGAAATTTTTTTTCCAGTAATGTCTTAAAATTACGATAATTTCATAGGACACTGTCAAGTTTCTTCTTTGAAATCAATAACTGAACTGAGGCTTTTTTTGAAGAAGGCCAGTGTTAGTACAAGCTTAGAGAATGCTCTAAAGGGATTATTAATTATTGGTACATAATAAATAGCATTAAGATATTTACAGACTTTTGAACTCTGGAATTTGATAAAACGGTCATTTTTTTTTATACGCCCTATTATTTTGTATTTTTGAATGGGCCGACAGAGGACCACGTGCCAGTTTCAATTATTTCTTCCTTGTTATTTTCTATTCTTCCAGTACGCTTCCATCCGTTCACCATGTTTCCTCTTTCTGTCCTCAGACCATTTTGCACCAGTCCTATTTTGTATTTATTTATTTTTTCAAAATAGTAAAAGTATTATTTGCTAATTGAGTTGCCATTTTTACTTTAAAGAAAATTATAAAAAAAAACAACTTCATTAAAATGGCAGATTTTTTTATTTATTTATTTTTTTTTCTTTCTTAGAATCTATATAGGTACGTATGAGTTTTAATTTTTATTTTATATTTACTTGTCCTTCCTTAGCCCTTCGACATGTGACACCCGAAAAAAATAGATATTAAAAAAGAAATAATTTCACCATATCAAAGATTCACAAACACATTATTTCCAGATCAATATTAAAAGGGCATTTCCCTATCGTATTTTACCATTTGCCTAGTTATCAGTCCAGTGACTGATAAAGAATTATTATTATGTGGTCGACATCCATACTGAATCGCCGGGTTTTCATAAAGAGGAGATGGTTGTGACCCAGAAGGTTCTTAAAACCTTAACCATGATCCTCGGATGAACTGACGAAAAATAAATTTTCTGTCACCTGACGGAATAGTACCCGGATCCGGAAGATAGGCGTTCAGTGTTTTATTCAATGATTTACCTCAAATGGAAACATGTCATGATAATTAGTAACTAATTATTACTGGAAAAGTATATTTTCTAAGACTTCGCTATAATAACATCAATTTAAAAACAATTCGAACGATCAAGAATTTTAAAAGAAGTCTTGAAGATAAAGAAGATAAAACACAAGTATCTTTAAATTTATGAAGATAATTATTTAATAGAACAAAATTCAGACAAAGAACAATATTTTATATTATTTTAGGGTGATGGTAAATCGTATTAAAATTTTACCTAATTGTTTTAAAAAACATGAGTACAATATATGTTTATTTTCATACAAGTTAATGAAGTCTCTTTTTTCATTTATATATATATATATATATATATATATATATATATATATATATATATATATATATATATGTGTGTGTGTGTGTGTGTTACAAGTCTACTTCCTGTTCTTCTTCTTACGTTCTTATCTCATTACAAGGAAAAATTATGTATTGGTACTTTTCCTTCCAGCTCTTTTTCAGAGTCGTAAAGAGCTGGAGATGATGGAGCCCGGGGCAATTTTAATTTACTTCAATTCTCTGGACCTCCGAGATCAGGTTGGACCTTCCATGTTAGCCTAAGAGCTCCAGATGATCCGATAGCTGCCTCCAATCAGGCGGAGGAGCACAATATTGTCGGCGGGCCGGCTTGCCCCCACCCCCACCCCTACGGATCAAGGAGATAACAAAAGGATCTTTGAGGGGATATTGGAAAATAGAGCAAGGAATAGCTACAGCTCGTCTCTTATTGATCTTATTGCCTTCCAATCGGAAATGATGTCGGTGACTTCTATTTACCTTGCTATCAAAACTTTAATCACGATCTTAACGTGAAACTGATTATTCATGATATTGTTCACCGTTTCTTTTTTGCTGTTTACCACAAGGAAAATTTATTACCATTTACTTGGCATAAAGGGGAGTAGAACCCTGCATCCTCATGTCCTTTTTTTTTTTTTTTTTTTTTTTTTTTTAGTCAACCGTTTCTGTTCATCAACATATTATACATGTACTTCTAGTAGTAATACTAGTACAATAAACACTACTCTTGGAATTTTTATCAGAGGAGTCTTTGAAAGGAGTTTGGTCTTTATGGCTTCACTTTTTAAGTATATGATATTAGTGACTAGAGAAAGCTTAAATACAATATAAGCCATTAAAAACAAAATATCATATCTTTTGATAGATTAATAAAACATAGCACTATGAAAACACAAACATTTGAAAATAACATTTTACTTACTTACACTTTTTACATTTTTTTTGCACAAATCTTCTTCTTTATTGGCGCGACAAACACTATGAAGCTGTCCTTGGCCTGCTCCACAGCCTTCCTACAGTCGTCTCTATCAGCTGCTCGCCTTAGATATATTTTAGATAATTTTAAGTCCTCGGAAAGGCCATCGAACCATCTTTTCTTCGGACTTCCACGAGGTCTGACTCCATCCGGTCTATCCCAGAACAATTTTCGGCATGTTCTGTTCTCACCCATCCGGTATACATGCCCCATCCATTTCAGCCGTTGAACTCTTGTGAATATAGTCAATTTTTCAATTTTTTTTCACCATAAAACTCATCAACAGTCACCATACAAATCGTATAGCTCTCGGTTCTTCCTTCGCCACCACATACCGTTATCCTTTATCAGACCAAATATACGCCTCAGTACTTTCCTTTCGAAACAGTCCGGTTTCGTGGCAACCAACTTATTAATAGTCCATGTTTCGCAGGCATACGAGGCTACCGGTCGCGCTAGAGTCTTGTACAGTCTTATCTTGGTTGCGCGGCTGGTTAGTCTACTCTTGATAATGCTTTGTATGGAGAAGAAGGCCCTGTTGGCTGACATTATCCGACTTTTAATTTACTCATCTTCATCGAGGTGTTCGTTTATCCAGGCGCCTAAATATTGGAAACTTGTGATGGTTTCGAGGTATTGCACAAATACTTAACTATGATTAAATTCTTGAACTAGACTTAAACGGGTACTTCCTTGCAACTTGACAGTACTTTGATAAATACAGCCAACATTTTCCATTTAAAATATTTAATGCCTCAACTTCATTATGGAACGGTTTCCCAGAAATTTTACTCTGAATTCTCTCAAGATAGGAGATACTTCTAGAAAATGATATAAATCCTCTCTCTCGGAACATTACATAATGAGGATATTCCTATATCTGTGCCATACCTCTTAATGTCTTAATTATTTAATTAAGATTATGATGTAATTAATGTCTTTCTTATTTTTTCCAATTCCCCAATTTTGAAAATTTCCAATAGAAATAGTATCTTCCACATTATATTTCTTCATCATTTCCTTAATATTTTTAAACTAAAAAGTAGTTTTCCCAACTGTCTTTATAGCAAGTAGCTTAGGGTAACGGCTATCGGGTAAAATTTTTAGCACATTTTATGTCCATCAACAGTTGACGTGTAAAGGCCTCAGTATCTAGAATTATGTTATACTAAGTCCTTTTAAATTCACATGAATGTTTTTGCCTGAACATTTTGGCGTTTGTTGGTATATGTCTTTTTAGTATTCATATATCTGCGAAGCGTATGTCCAGATAGGTTTTAGAAAGAATAATGTTCATATTTTATATTTGTTTATCTGTTTGTAAGTCCTAAAGTTGAATGTTTTGAGTAATTAGAAGTTTTAGCCTGTGATTGAGAATGTTTTCTTTATTTCTTGATATATCAACCCTATGCCATTCCCAAATAAAATAAAAACGAATTTAGTATACAGTGTCTACCTTTGGAATCATTTGTAAAGAATTCTGGAGAACACGTATCAAGTTTAAGAGTAAATGTATGTGTTGTCGGATATTTCAGGGCTTAGGCAAAAAAAAATAATTTTGACTTAAGAAATGTTGCATGGCGTGAGTTGAATTTTTATATCATGTCAAAATATCTATCATCTACATACGTCACCGTTAGAATATCAGAACTGATTGGAATATCATGTTTTAACGCGATGTAGAGTAGTGGAGTAAGCACTGAGCCTAGTGTTACTCCTGTAGACGTAAACTTAACAGACGCAAGTTCTGACGCTTGACGGACAAAAAAAAATCTGTTGGAAAAGAATGATTGAAGCATAAGAAAGTACGTGGGAGCATTTTATTGAGTTTAAACAGAAGTCGGTGATAGAAGAACTCTGTCGAAAACTACAAAAAAAAATACTCTAGTTTGGTACAATTTCTACTATAGTGCCGCGGATATGTAGTCTGTTAATCTATTTTATTGATGTATAGTCGCATATGTCCTGAATCTAAATTAATAATATTTCACTGTGTGCAAGTTTGTTTATGTATATGAGTCTTTTGAGTGTTCCGAAAAATAGCAGTTGACAGAAAGTAAACTAATAGGTTGGTTTGATAAGAACATATTTTTGCCTTTTTTTATTTTAATCATTGCTATATCTGAGCATTTCCAAAGTAGGGTGGGATTCATCAGTACTTAGTCTTGCTTTATAAATAGTAGTTATGACACCAAAGCTTTCCTATTCATTTGCTGGAGCACTTTAGCAGTGATCGAGCCATATCCAGGAGGGTTTTTTTTTTTTTTGGAAACATTTGCCTTTCGAATTATGTTTCGTTTTAAATAAAACTGGCTTATAAGATTTCATTGCTGTTGTTGATACTTAATTTTAACTAATTGTTTAATTAAACTAATTTAATTATTAATTAAAATTCAGAGAAAATGTACAAATAACAAAAGTAAATTCAGGCCTGGAATTTCGAAACCAGCTAAGTTCAATTTCCAGATTTTTGTTTTTATTTAATTCTTTAATGTTTATTTTCCTAGACTATCTAGAAAGGTTTTCTCAAAAAAGGAGTTAATTCACATAGAAAACGGCAATACCAAAATAATGTCCCTTTCAATTCCAGTCTGGCCTATACCTTTATCGACCAGCTGTGAAAAAATTAAAATTTTCCTGGCTGTGGAATTCTACGCTTTAATTTAAATGTATTTTCTGGGCGAAATAGTATGTATTGTATTCATTTGTGTTTCTATGTTACTAATATATGCGTCCACAATCTGCTACTAGTACGAAACTCCTTCCTCAATGAAATCGGTATTTTCTAAGGTTAGCTATGGTTTGATCACCATTTTGAATTTGTCCTAGGTCATGAGGTCGTGAAATCCTGATCTGGCCTAGTAATAATTTTCTTAACCGAGGTTAAAGTTGGGCCAAGAACCGTAAAGCTGGATATTATTGATTACTCGGATCTGAAATAAGTTTGCGGATCATTGTTCTGCTATTTACCGCCTCATGATTAGCCTTGTTAATTCCCGCTGACGGATGTCCAAACTTCCCCGAACTGCGGGCACTGACAGTGTGCCAGTTGGCCCTGGTCTTCATCTCAATTAACCATCCCTCCCAACTCGAACTAAAACCATTTATATCCCCTCCCATTCATGATTTATAAAGAGAGAAAGTTTGTCAAATATCCAATGCGGAGTTTCTTAACATTTAGTAGTGTTGGGAGTGATTAATCAGAGTGGCTGTATTTTACATCACTTTAAAATATTGCATATATATTTCAATTTAATATATTCATAACAATAATACGCATTTATATATAATACGCATCATGATCCATTTATATATAACGCAAACCATTTATCCATTTACACAGAAAACGGAAATTTCATCTACCTGTACCTGGAAATACCACTAAGCCTGGATATGCCCACATTAACCTTTACCCCTTACCTTTTCCCCAGTTCAGTTGTATACTTGAATTGTTATAATTTAGTAGTAGATAACAATAAATCATCAACCAGTAACATTGTAAATAATTTCATACTCCTCCAGATTTTGTAATTTATTATATATTCTACCGCATATATATATATATATATATATATATATATATATATATATATAATTATTGTGATGTTAAGTAAATGTACCTGGAAATACCACTAAGCCTGGATATGCCCACATTTTTAACCTTTACCCCTTACCTTTTCCCCAGTTCAGTTATATACTTGAATTGTTATAATTTAGTAGTAGATAACAATAAATCATCAACCAGTAACATTGTAAATAATTTCATACTCCTCCAGATATATATATATATATATATATATATATAGAGAGAGAGAGAGAGAGAGAGAGAGAGAGAGAGAGAGAGAGAGAGATTTTCTGTACCAATACCTCGGTTTAAAAATAGATTGCTATTTCAAAACGGAATCCAAATAAAAAAGCTAAAAAGTAAAACAAATCAATTAGAAACAATAATAATTCATGAAATTCATTTGTTAACCGCCAGTAGCATTTATTATCTATTTCATATAATATATATTATTAATTATAATTAAGAAAATGTTTAATATAATTCAGTTCACAAATTCGTATTTACGAAAATAAATAAATAAAGGAATTGGAAATGTTACTAAACCCTTTCACTAAACATTGTATTTATGTATAGCAAAATGGTATTATTGTCTAGTGGCATTATTACAGTTATTAGAGTTAGTAATCTTTCTTCATTTTCCAATAACGAATAAATATGTTGAAGTTCAGCTTGCAGTTGCATGGGATTTGTTTTTAGTTCTATATAAAGGAGTTTATTTCATTGGAAGAAAATTTGATGTATAATGATAACAAAATTACATTTTTTTAAATTACTGCCAACACCAGCGGTATCAATCGGTTCCTAGGAATCGACTTTGGATCATCGTTTCTCGATACCGATTCTTTTCTTAACGGATGGAACCGAAAATTGACAACAAAATTTCTACTCATGAAATCAAGAAAAACTGAAATATCCTTAAGCACTTACAATTAGTCATTTATTTTTATTTGTTTCATATAATAAAAATGATTGCTACCTAATCAATGATAAAATGCTTTAATAAGTATAGATCAACAGTAAAAATTATATAATTACTTCCCGTTGTTCATTAAATCATTGTTGTCCCGTGACACTAATGTGACAGAAAATTTGGTGTGTCACATACACACACCGATATGTTCACATATATATAATATTTGTATGATATGATTGTGGCAAACCACTTTCATTTGTAGTAAGTGTTTTGATTGTATTGGACTCCATTCATCTATAAGTATCTTGCTACTTGTACAGGATCTAAATTTTAATATATTAGAAAAATAAAGTTAGGAAAAAATGAAATAAAGCAAAGACGTAAGTTTATTTTTGTCGCTTAACGACGAGATTTACAAGAAAATGACTTTCACTTATCTCGGTTTCTTTAAAATAAATTTCAGGTTTGAGGATATAATAGCCCCGTGAAATAAAAGGACAAGGAGACTATAATCTGCAGCCCCCACAGGAGGCCATTGAGACCCCAAGAAGAGCACAAACGCAGACGACAATAAACAAGAAACAGAAATGAAGAAGGGAGTTTTAGGGGATTGTAAAGCCACCTACAAAGCCTCTCTCTCACCAACCTCCCTTCCCCCCTCCCACCAGATTTATGCTGCTCGATAAGGCTCCGACTCCCTTCTGTCAAATAAGAATTAACATAATATCATATTTTTTACGGCACGTCTAATCTTCTGCCACAGTCCTTAGGGTTGCCTCACCTTAATAGACCGAAATTTGAGAAGCACCCCTTAGCTTTTTTCTCCTTTAAGTAGAGGCACGTGGCGTTCATTCCGATCTTAGTTTTATATTTAACCTTCCGATAGGCGTGCGTAACAATCAGATATGCAGCTGAAATGTTTTTTACTTTTCTTTGATCCTATGCCGTCTTGCGATTTTCTCTCTTATCTACCTTCTCATTTTGGCTCAACCTTAGCACATCTTGACCGATGATTCTTATCACAAACAGTAATAGTCCAGTCAATGAGTTAATTTAACCAGGTTTTAGTTTAAAAAAATAAATTTCAGATCGGATAAATAGTTTTGGAGTTAAAGTGAAAAATGTGCCAAATAAACTTTGAGATCAAAACAGTAAGTGGTTTATAGCGTAATGGAATGGTTATTTTAAAGAACTTGGTCAAAACTTAATATATAGATCCTTATAACAAATTTAATCAGCTTTCATATAGCCAAAAAAGGTATCGACAAACGTGTTTTCGCGAAGTGCAACTTTTTGTCAAATTTTTCTTATATATGTATATATATATATATATATATATATATATATATATATATATATATATATATATATATATATATATATATATATATATATATATATATATATATATAATATATATATATATATATATATATATATATATATATATATATATATATATATATATATATATATATGTATATTATTCATATATATTAACGTATATATGAAATTAAAATAAGTTTAAGTTCTACAATTTTGATATTGAAATTTTTTCTGAGAAACGATCGTGGAAGGCACTAGAAGCAAATATTTGACAAAAAGTGAGGTAAATTTTTTTTTTTTTTTTGTCGAAAATTATCGATTTTCAATAATGTGTATCTTGAAAACCGTTGGGATTTCGACAATCAATTCATTTTTATAGGAAATTGATTAAGCTTTAATTTTGATTTGAAAATATTTTTTGAGAGTCCACCATATTCGAGACATAATCGTAACACCCGAAAATGGGACCTTCTCCCCTCCCACAACCATTAGCTCATCCCCCATGAACAGGGACTTTTAGTATGTTTATCTTCTGACTGCTCCTAATGAATCTGGGTAGTCAAATATTTTCGTATATTCTATGCACTTTAGAATATAATATCTATGGAGAAACCGGGAATATAAAGAAACCAGAAATATTAAGTTTTTAAAAACCAGACCGAATAAGGAGTAGACACTCATGACAAACTATGCGAATTATTCAAGGTAATGAAAAATACATAAAATATGATTTTATTTTATCTTCCAAGTAATTTTACGATTTTTCATAGAACTAGTTTCTAATTATAATTTTCTATTGTTTGTCGTTTTTTAAACGTAATTGCGTAGTTTTTAAGAGTTCCTAAGGAAACTGTGGAAAAAAAAAACTGTTTGATATAACGTATTTAGGTATTTAAAAAAAAAAAAAGTCTATTATCGAATTTTTGTTTATAAGCCCATGAGCTATTCAAAGTAAACTAACTAAAGTAAGTTATCTGGCTAACATGTATATAATATAGAAATGTCGATTAAAAAGGCAGATATGCTTATTACAAACAAATGGTTTTTGTGTGACATGCTTGCCCGTCCTCTTGGTCTAGGAAGCGCGCGGAAGGTTAACAATATTATAATGTTCATAAAAATCTTTTCTTTATTCCTTTTATTATAATTCACAACTGTAAAAGTAAATATATCTATCAATTTAGCTGAATAAAGAATAAAATGACTTTTAAAAAAATTCTAGAGAAACTACTCATAGGTAGCATTGTAATAAAAGTTTTATGTTAGTGCTACTAGCGAGTAGTTCTTTAAATATTATTGACATTTCATTGTAATCATCTTCATCAAATATACTTGTTGTACATAAATTATACAGTTCCAAATATCAATAAATAGTTGCTGTTTTTTTTAAACTAAGACGAGATACCAAACATCAACATATTCACCAGAGAAAGCCAAACGTAAAAGGCTTCTGAAAGATATTGAGATCTAGAGGAGACTGGATATGAATAAGCAAAGGACCAGACAGGTGAGTGGGTTGTCGTTTCGGTTTTCGCTATGACTGGTTGGTTTTTCCCGATCTACTGGAAACAAATATAAAATCAGGGCTATAGGGAATATTTTATCTGGTCGAGAAATGGATCAAAAGTCTGGATTGGCTTATAATGATCTTATTATATCTACGGATTCATAAAAAGTCGAATTCGACGAGTAACATCTTTACTTATTTATCTCATGGGAATCCCTCCTAATAGTAAGTCGAAATAAATTCCAAGATAGGTTATGTATTCAATGTTATTTATTGCGTATTTTATATACTCTAAAAATTCACAAAAGAACAAGGTACGGTTTTAAACGTATGAAGCGGTATCTTAACCATCCAATTTGGATACAAGGAATGGATATGTGACTGGAGAGTCTGGGAGGCTGAGGATGGATCTACATTGATTGTGAGGAGAGTATTAAGATGAATTGGAAAGTCAGATTTATACGCAGTATAAAAAATGGGACGCAATATACTAGGCCTTAAAAAATACCAGCAGACTGAGTGATGAGTACGTGGAATTAAGTTTAATGTTTAATACTCTACCGGACAAAATTTAATAATGAAAATTAAAACAAACAGAGGGGTGGAAGAAATTCGCAAACTTAGGCAGTCTTGGGTGCCAGTCTCATGAAAAGCTCAAACATAAAAATAAACATTTAGATATTTAAAGATCAGTAGCAAATAAAGAAAAGATATAAAAATTAAGAAATTTAAGCAGAAATATGTCAAAAGCTTCTTTAAACTCAACCTAAAAGTTTAAAAATACATAGTTGACTGTAAATAATCCAATTTAACTGATCTCTGATATATCTACAAGTCATAATCATGAGTAGTCAGTAAATCCCCCTATTCTATAAAATAGCTTGTGATTGTGAAATATGATTTTTTACACATGAAATACATTTTTATTTTTTGGTAGCATATTGAGAACGTTGGAGGATTTTAGGTTATAAAGTTTGGATATGAAAATGGATCGACAGCTTGATGCAGTCCCGATGTATAACAACGTATGTTCAAATATGTCTAATTATAGAGCTGTAAATGAGCCTTCTGTAATTCATTGGAAGCTAAGGGCGATGGTCTCGTAAATATGGAAGTAGTAGGAAACAACCTTGGAAATGACGAAATTATTTATTAATATTTTAATTAACCTATTAATAATGGTCAAATGATGAAACGTACTTGAAATTTTATTCTTTTTTCAAACACTTTAATTATTTATAAGGGACGAATTGTCAAACAACTGAAATGGTAGCTTTTGCACAATGAAATATATTACAAAAAAAAAAAAAAAAACCGAATTTAAATCGGCTTTCTAATATTTACAAATCTTCATTGCTTCTGGGTCATGTGCTAGGAGTTTTGGTACCAATTTTTATTCTGAAGAGGATCCCATTAAATAAGGGGTCGAAACGTAAATAAAGAGAGGAGAGAGAAGAGGGAGAAAAGGAAATGTGTATATATATATATAAAATCGATAAATTTTTTAAACAAAATATTATTAAATATAAAGGACCTATAACCGGAATATTGTAAATAGTTATTTATATAATTTCTATGGGTCGACAAAATATAATTTTGATATATATATATATATATATATGTTTAGTAAGGTTCTTGAGGTTCAGTCATAAAATAAAAAAAACAACTATTTTGGCGAGGTTTCGATGTTGGTACTAACCCAACTAATGAACGATACAAACTCAACATTAGCTAAATTAAAACAACAAAAACTCATAGATACTAAAACATACATTAAACTAATAAGTAATTCCCCTACATCCCCTAAACTGTATTCACTAATTAAAAATCATAAAACTGACAACCCAGTGAGATCTATTGTTTCATTTATAAACTCTCCCACATATGAATTATCTAAATACCTAACCAATATCTTAAAACACTTGTCCACAGATAAATATAATGTCGAAGATTCGTTTGAGTTCCATAATAAAATAACTAATATCCGGATTCCACAAGGCTACAAAATAGTTTCATTAGACGCATCCTCGTTACCAATATTTGTACCACTAAAGTAAAAATAATAATTGAAAAACATTGGCATAAACTTCAAACTTACACACCAATTCCTAAAGACCAATTTCTCAAATTATTAGCTCTGTGTACCGATAGGGGATATTTCCAATTTAATGAAAAATTTTACATTCTAATGTATGGGTGCCCTATGAGGCAATCGCTCCAATTTCAGCAGACATATACTTAGAGGATCTCCTAGATTCAGTTATCCCCAAAATCCCCTTCAACATCCCATTTCTATTCAAATATGTAGATGATATCCTTACTGCTATACCTACAGAAGACGATAAACATGAAATAATTTTAGCCGAATTTAATAAATTTTCAAATAGTCTAAAGTTTACTATGGAATTTGAATACGATAATAAAATACAGTTTTTAGGCTTACTTTTAACTCGAAACCCTAATGGAATAATAGATACAGAATGGTGGAAAAAACCAATACATTCCGGAAGATATATACATTATACTAGTCAATGCCCCAAAAGTTATTAAATAAACACCGCAAAAAATTTAATAAATCGTGCAATAAAGTTATCTACAGAAAAATATAAACAAACCGCGGAAAATAAAGTAGTAGACCTTCTTTTAATAAATGGACATCCACACAGACTCATTTGTAACTTACTCAAACAACAAATACTCAACAGAAACAACACGAAAATATAAATAAAAGATATTACACCATTCCATATGTACAAACACTATCAGAAAGGCTCAGTAAAACACTCACAAATAACCATAAAACTGACTACACGGTCACATTCAAAAATACCTCTACCATTAATAAATTATTCACCAAAACCAAAGATACGGATAAGTTAGAGTTACAGTCTAATATTGTTTATGAAATTCCGTGTAAAGATAGTTGTGGCAAGTCTTATTTTGGTACATCGGAACAATATCTTAAACGACGAGTGTACCAACATAAATACAGTTGCACATCTATAAATAAAAACCCGAACAAACCTGACCAAACAGCTCTCACCACACATTACAGGCAAACAAAACATACTTTTCAATTTGATTCCCCCAAAATTATTTACCATGAACAAAATAATTTTAAAAGAAATGATAAACATAGACAAATTTAAAAACTGCGCAATAAACAAAAAATCAGACGTTTTAAATCTTAACACCTGTTATTCCAACTTAATACATTCAGACCAATAATATACAATTACATTTACATACATCATACAAACCATTCTTCCATTTATTAGTATATTGCACTGAAATATTTTTGTACCTGCATCTTTGGGAATACCCACACAGTCCTTTTAACTTAATTTTTAAGAAATAGGGTTTTTCCCCACTAACCCTTGTTAACTGTCTGTTTAAACTCACTCCCCTAGGTTAGTTGTGTACTAGAAGTGTTAGTCTATTCATATCCACCAGTAACATTGTAAGTAGCTTCATACTCCTCTATATTCTGTAATTATATATATTTTTATTACCCTACACATGTTGTTATATACCTACCTGTACTGTAGCTAACTTTATGTTTTGAAATAACTTGTATAACTTATATAATTTTATTGTAACCTGTTTTTTCACTGTAATGCATGATTATGAGAACAATATAGTCTCGAAACGTCACCAAAATAGTTGTTTTTTTAATTTATGACTGAACCTCAAGAACCTTACTAAACATTTAATAGTAACAGTCAAGACATTCATCCATATATATATATATATATATATCAGGGTTTGAAATCGATAATTAAAAAACATAAAAGTAAAAATCAAATCCGATCAAAATTTTTATCAGGAATTTAAAAAATCATTTGATGATTTTTATTATGATCGATTTTTATTTTTGATCATATGTTATAAAAATCAAATTCTGATCATTATTTTTGAACAAAGTTTTTTCAATCAACAATAATAATTATTTTTGAGTAATTCCTTTCTAAATCAGAAAGTTAAATTTTATGAATTATCTCCATGATATTTTTTGTCTGGAGTAGTAGGTGGAGAATAATATAGTCAACTATTAGCCACAGAACATCTTTATTTTTGAAATCCATTACAAATTTTGGCTTACAAATGTATTATGAATTATATGTATATATATGATTATATGTATGTATTTGTATTATGTATTATGAATACATACAATTAAAATTAGTTTAAAAAACAAAAAAAAAAAAACTGCCTGACTACGTAGAGCTGGAAGAGTTAAGTTTTAAAATCAGAATTTTTTCCAAGTGCTCAGGTGTAGTTATACTATTATTATAATTATTTAATTAGATTATACACTATTTTTTACAGATCTTCCAGGATCTGACGTTTTTTCCAGGCCGAAGGACATCCTCGGCCACTCTCTCTATCCACAATTAGAATAAGCTTTTTCGTCCTTTAGGATATGTTTTTAACGGTTTTTTAAGTTATCCGAAGGATAACTTCCGCCATTGTTGTCCTCCAGGATACTGTTTTAAAATATTTGACGGTTTTAAGATGGGGGACCTTAAAAGGACACTTTTTTGAACATATTTACTGATTTAACTGTTTTAACATGGCGGAAGGATATTCATTCGTTGTTAACTCATTCTACGGAAGGCTGGATTAAGAGATGGCTCCTGTTATAAGGACACTGTTATACAGATCTGCTAGGATCTGACGATTTTTTGAGGCCGAAGGACATCCTTGGCCACTCTCTCCATCAACAATTAGATATTAGTTTTCGTCCTTAAGAAAGCTGTTTTAAAATATTCGACGATTTTAAGATGGTGGACCTTAAAATGACACTTTTTTTAAATATTAGACTATATAACTGTTATATAACACTAATTAATAAAACTGTTAAAACCCTAAATATACGCTAATAAGTACGAAAGAAACATAATTATCAAATGTTATTAAAATCGGACAGGTCGTTCTCTATTTAGAAATATAGCCCCTCCCCCACCCCCCAATTATAAATAAAACGGTTAAAACCCTATATATACGCTAATAAGTACGAAAGAAACATAATTATCAAATTTCATTAAAATCGGACGGACCGTTCTCTATTTAATGTAACATGTAATGTAATCCTGGCCGGGATTACATTAATAGTGTAATCGTAATTCATAGAATTTATTTCAATTACATTTTGGCCAACTCTGGTTTAAATCATATAAATATAATTTTAATATAGATAGATCACTTTATGTTAACTTAAATACTTAAGCCAGCGGTAAGCATTCTAATATTAATTAACAGTTTATTGTATTATATTTTATAGAATAGGGTAATGAACACATATTAATTGGTCACAATATATATATATATATATATAATATTGAAATTGTGTACATTAATATTGTATACAAACACATTAATCAATTTTTGTGTAAAAGGTGATTTTTATTTTCTGATCAGATCGCAAATTAATCATTATTATTAATGCAATACCATATCATTCAGTGAATAATTATAATTTTTAATCAAACCAATAAACATCAAAAATCAATTAAAATTTTTATTTATAAATCAGGAATGATTTTTAAATTAAAAATCAAATATAATAATTGTTGTTGTTGTTGTTGATTGTTTTTTAATAGCAAAAAACTGCTATGGTTATTATTGCCCATACCCAAAATTTAGACAATAAGAAATTCCTAATTAAATTATATTAACCTCCAAAATAAATAAATAAATAAATAAATAAATAAATAAAAATAAAAAATAAATAAATAAATCAAAAATAGAAAAAATAAAAATAAAAATAAATAAATAATTACATAAAATAAATAAATACAAAAAAAATAAAAATAAAAAAGAACATTAAATTTTGTCATATAATCCAATTTGCTTGAAAAATTTTATCGTACTACAAATGTATTGTTTGCTATCGCCCAAGGCCATACAAAGCTGACGAGGCACACCATACTTATCCATATCTCTCCTGTACTGAGGGCACTCCTCAAAGATATGCCTCACTGTTAGGGCAACTCTGCAGAGTTGACACTGAGGGGGATCTGTCTTTGCCATCAGGTAGTCATGGGTTAAACGACAGTGTCCAATTCTTAGCCGTGTGATTATCACCTCCTCCCTTCTGCAATGTCTTGAGGAAGAGGCCCAGCCACCGATGTTCGGTCTGATTTTGTTCAATTTATTATTTTCTGATGCAGACCATGCACTCTGCCAGTCATCCAAAATCTTCATGTGGAGTGGTCGGAACATGTCTGCCGCGGACAAGAAAGTGGGTGTAATAGTTTCTAATTGGTGGGCTTCTCTAGCTGCTCCATCCACTTCTTCATTTCCGGGTATACCGGAATGGCTCGGGATCCAGAAAAAGGTTAGCACTTTTGATGTTTTACTTATCTGATTTATAATAAAATGGATTTCTTGGATTAATGGGTTGTCCGAATAAATTTTGAAAATATTTTTAATCGCACTCAAGGAGTCAGAGCAGATAATTATCGACTGTTCTTCAAATGTTTGAGCAAGGTGAAGCGCTTTTAATATCGCCGTCAGTACAGCTGTGAAAATACCGCAGACACTATCCAGCTTATACTTCAGCGCTCTGCTGTTGTCCCAAACTGCACAAGATGTTGAATCATTTGTTTTTGAACCATCAGTGTATATAATTTTGCTACTTTTGTAATTATCTACTTCAGAGAGAAATGTTTGAATGACTTCTTGAGGAGAACATTTTTTGTTTTTGAAACTTTTAGCATTTTAACGTTAACATGAGGAGGTGATAATGTCCATGGAGGTAGGTTTCTTCTTATCGATAGAGACTGATGTTTCATTACTTTTGATATAAACCATCTCATCCTGTACCAAAATGGAAGAGAGGAATTTTTCGATCTTTCATATTTATAGGCAGTATCTTGCTTAAAAATTGAAAGATATGCCGGATTATCTGGTTGTGTATAAATTTTTGTTATATACTTGGCCCCTTGCTTCTGGCGGCGATAAGAGAGGGGTAGGACTCCCGCTTCGATATTAAGACTGAGTGCTGGGCTTGTTCTGAATGCTCCGGTGGAAAGGCGTATGCCGGCATGGTGGACTGAATCCAGCCTTTTGATTTTGGTTTTACTTGCGGAGGCATAGATGAAGCTGGCGTAATCAATTTTGCTAAGTATTAAGGCCTCATAAATACGCAGCATGGTTTTCCTGTCCGATCCCCATGTTGTGTTCCCTAATTTTTTCAGTATCCTCAGTCTGTTTGTAGTCTTCGTTTTTAGCTGTTCTATGTGAATGGACCAGGTTAGTTTACTATCTAGATGGAGACCCAAGAATCGGATAACATTGGTGTAAACCAAAGGATTGTTATTTAGAACTATTTGAGGTGGAATATCGGGGTTTCTTTTGCGGTTGAAATGCACACAACGAGACTTGTCGGTCGAAAACTTGAAGCTAATTTATTTACCGTGCTTTGGAGGCAGGTTCTGATGTACTGCAGGTCAGGTGATTTGCAGAGTATAGCAAAGTCATCAGCAAATAAGTATCCAGAGAGGCCAGGCATTAAACAATCGGTGATTGCACGAATTGCGATAGAAAACAAGGTCGTACTCAACACAGAACCCTGTGGTATACCATGGCTTAGTGATTTCTTTTCAGAAGAAGTTCCACCAACCATAACCCTGTAATATCTGGTTCCAAGGAATCCCTTGATAAAGTTAGCTAGATTTCCTTTCACTCCCCCATTGTTGTAATTGTTTGAGTATGTTAAATTGGGAGACTGTGTCAAAGGCATTTTTGATGTCGAAAAATATACCAACTGCATGTTCTTTATTGATGAAGGCGTTCTGTATTTCGGTTGTGATCCTGAGAAGGTTATCGGTGGTGGAACGCCTCTTGCGAAACCCACACTGTAAGCTGTCTTGTACTTGCATTTGATTGAGTAACCATATGAGTCTTTTGTTCACCATTCTTTCTAGTATTTTACAAATGCAATTTGTGAGTGATATTGGGCGGTAACTGGAAACGTCGGTTTTAGGTTTGCCAGATTTTAATATTGGTATGATTATGGATGCTTTCCACTGATTTGGAAACACTCCGCTTGTCCATATTTTATTATATAGAAGAAGAACTTTGTCTAACGATTCACTTGGTAAATTCTTCATCATTTCATAAGTAAGGTCGTCAGGGCCCGGCGATTTACCTTTCAGCCCAGAAAGGCAGCTTTTTAGTTCCCAGATATTAAAAGGAATATTATATATTTCATGATTATCTGATATGAAGTCAATTTGGGTCGCAGAAGGTTCATCGTCATTGAATCCTTCTTTTGCGAAAAACTTTGCTAATTTATTTGCCACAATTTCATGTGTCTTCTAATATTTAAATAAATTGATTGGATAGTACGTTTACCTTCAATCGCTCTAACTTTCTTCCACACAATTGAAGATGGGGTATTTGTATTAATGGAGGAAACATACTGTCGCCAGGAAGTTGTTTTATTTAAGCATATTACTCTTTTACAAATTGCTTTGGCTTTTTTGTACTCAATGAAATTTAAAGTACTCATGAAGGAGGAGAAGTGAAAGGATTATCACTAGAATGCTGAGTAGATGCATGCAGATTATAATTATCATGAGGACTAGTATTGTTCGGTAGTGAAGGTTGCATGACGGATGAGGATTGAGTGGATGGGGGTGGAGAGGATTCAGAAAAGGAGATAATTTGGTCCGTCATTAATGTTGAATTAAGTTCCTGTATACGTGTAATGTTATATGGTGTTTGTTATGAATATGGTGTTTTTCAATTGGGGGTATAATGTCGGTTTGAACTCCTATTTCTGCAGTGGTAGGCTTAGGTTTAATTGTCATTTGGGCGAAGGTTGGTCGGAGGTGAATAAGGTTCTGAGGAGCACTAGACAGGAATTTTTGTTTAGCCGAACTGTAAGCTATTTTTTCCACAACTTGTATTGTCTTAATTTCCTTTTCTACAATAAAAACGGGACACTGTTTGTCAAAGCTATTATGGGAGTTTTTACAGTTTACACAGGAGGTCGCATTTTTACAATCTTTAGAAGAAGTAACGTGCTCGGCCATGCCGCAATTGCTACAACGTGGAGAAATCCTTCGGTCATCGCGATTATGGTAGCTTTTGTGATGCCCAAACCTAAGGCACAAAGTACACCGTAAAGGATTTGGGATAAACGGCTTTACCTCAACATAATAAAATCCTATTCTTATGTCTTTGGGAAGAGTTGGAGTCCGAAACGCTAGTAAATAGTTATGGGATTGTTTTATAGTATCGCCTGCTCTGTATGTCATCCTTTTTACATCTTTTACATTTTGGCTTTTTAGTTCTGTTAAAATTTCGTTTGCATCTGAAAATTGGAGATCGAAACATCTAATAATCCCTTTACTTTCATTCAATTTAAAGTGTGGTTCGACTTTGACCGATATGTCGCTTCCCATATTTTCACAAGTTAACAATGTATTAGCCTGAGTAAAATCATTAATTTCGATCAGCAAATTTCCTTCTCTTGTTTTTTTAAGACTTTTCACTTCACCGATTAATGCAGTTATCAATTTAGAAATGAGGAAAGGGGACATCTTTTGAAAGGACTCATCACCTACTCGCTTCACTATAAAAAATTTATCATAACTGACTGAATTATTTAGTTGAGATGCCATGTTGATGCTAGGGTCAAATCTGGATTGTCCGGTAAACGGTTGAAAAACAAATGATGAATTAATACGGGTTTAGTTTTCACTTTATCAGGTGGGTCACTCATCTTAATTTAACTAAATACACTGTGTTATAAAATATATGAGCTAAAATTAAACTGGACTAAAATAAATACTGAATTTTACAAAGAATTTAATAGTTGTAAGGAGAAAGAGGCTTAAGCTAGTGATACTTATCGAGCCGAGGTTCGGGAGAACAGAAGTCACCGCAATATCCCCGCCACTTCTTAGAATCTTACGAGAGCCGGTAAACCAAAGGTGGCCGCCAATTCTTCTATAATCTTGTTGTTCACAAAGGAAGCCGGCACTTCAAATACATACGAATAACACCGCGATCCTAACTCTTTGAAGGCTGGAACAAGACTGAATTAATAATTGTTATATGATTTTTTTGAAAAAATAATTATTGATTTCAAACCCTGATATATATATATATATATATATATATATATATATATATATATATATATATATATATATATATATATATATATATATATATATATATATATATATATAATGTATAATAATTATTATTATTATTAATGTACAAGATTTAAATTATAAATGGTCACGTTTTGGAGTTGTTTTTTTTTTTTTATCTCTTTTCATACGAGATGAAAACCGTGTTAAAGTCTGAAAACCCGACCTCGTTTCCTGTGCCTTTCTTGAGGGACTTAATAATATCGCAGTAGCTAGTGAGATGTTTTGTATGTATCCGGTCCCGCAACCCAGTCTGGAGGAGTCGCTGGAATTTTCCAGACTAGAACGGAGAATAGGAAGGGTATGTGCGGCAACCTAAGTAAACAGGAGCATTCTGTCTCCTCCAAGGCTCCTTCTTCGCATATAAATGGAATGAGAATTTGAAGAAAATACGTTGTTTTTGAATACCCTGAATTAACTTCTGTGCTTTCTAAAGGCAGTTGAAAGTTGGTACTTTTTGCTAACAATATTTTGGCTGTATTAAAAAAACTTAGCAATTTCCTAGATGAATTATCCTGACTGTGTTTGCTGTATGTAGACATTAAAAAATATAGTATTTGAAGGGTTTGGTGGAAGGGGTTTTGTCAAATTTTTTGTTTAATACAATCTGGTTCATTGAGTGAAGAATTTATGTGCAGAAGTGTTTGGTAGCAAATTCTGAGTATTTCAAACCAATAAGGAAGTGTGAAAAAGATGAAGGGACTATGTATTGAATTATAATATTTTATAATGTGTTATTATAAAATAAGGTAACGGTTCTTTATTATTTTACTGTCATGTAAATAATAAAATTATAAACGGACGCATTTGTTCATATTTTGTTTATATATAAATATTTTATAATTTTTCAGAGCATTCAATATTGATTAGACCTAAAGGCATAACGTAAAGAGCAATTTTTTCTCGAGTTAACCACATTTTTTTCTGAAAATTTCAATCTTTTTAGCAATTCATAATATTTTCTTGTGGTATAAGTATTGATTTGTTTTTTAATTAATTGCATAATCAGCCACAGACTAAAACGATTTTGATTATAACTTGAGGTACGCATTATATTATATAATTAGGATTGGTGAACTTATTGGAATTATTTTATCTTAAAAATAGTTTTGATTGTTAAACATTCATCATCAGTGCTGAAACATACAAATTTTTCAAACCTTTAGGACTTTTTTACATAGATTATTTTTACTAAAGTTTTCTAAAATGTAAGACAATAAATCAAATATATTTGTATTCACCTGAGGAGGAATAACAGACTTATAAAAGAATCAAGAGTGGAAGGGAAAGTAAAAAAGGCCAGGTAGGTTAAATTTTAACCAAGAAGAAACCCTAAATTTTAACCTACCTAAGTTCAACAGAAGTGGCCATTAATTCATCTATTTTAATTGATTCTGATTATTATTGTTTTTTAGAAAATATGTACGTCTGTGTTAACCACATTCTCCTAGTCATTTTCCCAAATTTACAGAAGGCATATAAAAAAAATCATCATCCTAAAAAAAAAAAAAAATTTTTAAAACCCGGGAAACAGGGGATTTATTATTTAAATTTGTATGAGAAAAAAATGAGACATTTACGAGTGCCATAATTTTGCCGGTCATTCGCAAGAAAAACAGATTAGGCGTATCATGTGAATAAAGGGTTCCATTTCCGTTGGCAAAACTGGCTGTAGCTGTGTTACCTTCGGTTTTTTTTTTTTTTTTTTTTTTTTCAAAATTTGGCCTTTTAACTGGAACCATGATAATAAGGTATACCTAATTTTTGCTAAAAAGTGATTTATAGGATGTGATTGCTTAAGCGATGACATACATACAATATAAAAATGATAAAATTAGCACTTTATATCTTTGATAAAAATGTAATAGGCAACGTAAATAGAACCGGTTGTCGAATATAGATATTTGGGCAAACCAATAATTCAAATGCCGTGAATAATATAATTTGATTAATTTCTGTTTTAATCTCTAAATAGTTTAAAAGATTCAATTTTCCAATCACTCCCTTCTAGTTAATACCCGAAGGAAGGATGGAGTTGGGGGCTGAAGGAGAGAAATGGAGTAAACTCCGGATCGAGGTGAAGACTGTTCAAGGAAAGGATTAATTGAAAGGATTAATAAAGGAGTTTCCCGAGGGATGCCTCATCAACTAAATTCTCCTGAGGGCTGAGAGAGGGCGGTGGATCATCCTCGGCCATCTTCTTGTAATTTTCCTCTTGATGAACGGCTGGTATTGCCTCAGGTGGGTGGATGGAGTGGCAGGCGGAGATGTTGAGCGTTATGGAATATACCACAAGTTCAGGAAAATATCTTTGTTCGTCAGAATCTGTCATCAGCAGCTGTCTTTGATCAGTAATTGTATTTGGGTGTGGAGTATTTGTTAATAAAGTGGAGTGCTATAGTTCACTACAACTAAATAATTAGGAGTAGTTTGACACTCTAGAATATTATATTTATTACAAAAGAAAAAAAAAATTATAAACTAAAATAATAACTCTACGATTCTCAGCAGTGAAAAAAGTATTGGTTTTAGCGAAATCACCTTATATAAATCTATCCGTAATCTTTAAGGTTAAAATATAGAAACATTTAAGGTTGAATAGGTGGTGGCCACCGGTAGTAATATATCCAATAGTCGGCGTTATTTATTTCTAATATTTATTTATTTCTATCTGTTGTAAGTCTCTCTCTCTCTCTCTCTCTCTCTCTCTCTCTCTCTCTCTCTCTCTCTCTCTCTCTCTCTCTCTCTCTCTCTCTCTCTCTCTCTCTCTCTCTCTCTCTCTCTCTCTCTCTCTCTCTCTCTCTCTCTCTCTCTCTCTCTCTCTCTCTCTCTCTCTCTCTCTCTCTCTCTCTCTCTCTCTCTCTCTCTCTCTCTCTCTCTCTCTCTCTCTCTCTCTCTCTCTCTCTCTCTCTTTCTCTCTTTCTCTCTGGCTCTATGTCTATCTCTCCCTCTCTTTTGCAGAGGAGGCGTGAGTAATTAATCTCCATTTCTTTAAATATTTAATGGTTTTATTATACTTTTATTTTTTTATTTCTTAATCATATAAAAATATTAAGTTTTGATTTATTTACACTATTATGTCATTATGTTAATTCTATTTTTTTTATAATTTTCCATATGCCTTCTTTATGGTCATCATCAATTTGGCCTAAACTTTGGCAAATAAAATATATGCTAATTTTCAAGCATTGCCTAAAACGTTGCTTCTGATTAATCCCACCTAGCATTTTATTTAATATATTCATCCAGTCAACATAGCTCTTCAATTATTTTCACAATAATGCTATCGAGTATATAATACCTCCACTATACTTACTAATTAATACATATTTAAAAATAAAAACATTATTAGGTAAAACACCAGATTTTTTTAAAAGTTTTGGAATAATTTTGATCCAAACTTTCAATCAAAATCATAAAAAGAGATGTATAAATAATAAAGGATCGATTATTGCATTGTCTGCGGTCAATTGAATCGGAACAATCGATGTATAGGGCTATTGTCGCCTGTCAGCTACAGTGTATCTCATTGCTAAATCCATCAAATGTCTTACCTTGCAACTATATGCTAATTATAATAACCATTTGTTATTGTTTAATAATTAAATGTTCACTCTACTACTTTTTAGAAAAATATTTAAGTGTGTTTTATTTCATAACATTTATTTATTTTTTGCATTTTGTTTTCGAGAACTATGAGGTTAAGGTATCAACTTTTTGATACTGAATAAGAACAATTTATTTTTTCGTCAAAATCAGTATCAACGGAATACAGGATACAATATTATCCTACTGGAGAGATAAAGCAGTACGATCCCAATATTAATGCGGAGTGAAAAAGTTAAAAACTATATTATATTACTTATTATAAAATAATATAATATAACTTAGTCTTAATATAGCAATGAGAAAAAAGTGTATCAGGAAATTACGATGCCCCAAAAAGGCAAAAAGAAATTTGCTATCGATTTCAAAATTAATAATTCTGTCAACCTGTGTTTGATTAATTAATTAATTCTGTGTTTAATTTGACACGCACCTAAGGTTTTTGTTCCACTAACTTGATAAAATAAGAATCGCGAGAATAAAATCATACACACTGAATAACAAATTATCTGTTTCAGTTTACCTTTGCGTTTTAAAAAAAATATTTAGAAATGTATGATCCGTCCAACTTTGTTGTATTATTATTTGGTGGTGCCATTATTTTCAAACATATACATTTGTACAAACAACATACTGCAATCATTCCAAAATGGTATAATGAGAAAAATTATTAAATTTAATGCAATGCAAATATTCAGAACATTGAGATACTTTAGTAAATAAGAAAGTAAAAGAAAAAAAAAAATTAAGGAGTTTTTGGACGATAGATCTGAATAATCTTTCGATACCTAAAAACATATTTCAAATCATCTGTACATCCAAATTTCACCCACAGGAGATCCAAAACGATGGCAGAAGTAATGATTTTAAATGTGAAATTATACATTTAGGTCATTTAAGAGTTTTTATGGCGTATAAAAACTGTGAGTGCCATAACCTAATTAATAAATGAAAACAAAATTATGTTTGATAAACTATAACTCCTTCAAGTACTAGAATACAGTAAGAGGAGTATGTGCAAAACTTCAAATAACATTAATGTAGAAAGAAAAAAAGGAACAGAAAAAACTAAATTTAATAATATGATCAAAATTTATTTCGGATACATAAAGTGCAAATCATAAGGTATATTGTTCTTTAAAACTATATATTTAAAAAATATATATATTAGGTTTCTCCTCCATTATGATACATCAGTCAACTAATTGTTCATTGAACCGCATTAGCAATTACTTTCGCTTGGTTTAGTGAAAAATCCTAACGCTTCTTTATTTATAAAATTATTTTATTTATATAAAATATTCATTTAAAATCCATAAACTAAAAGAAGAATCTATAGATTTTGTACCAATTATAGAGTGAGGTTGCTGTGTGAAAGTATTTGTGCGAGGTAATTCATTTTCATGAATGTTTAAGATTTTATGACAGTTGTTATATTATTATTTTTCTCTCTCTCTTCTCTCATTCTCGGTTTTCAGCGGAAACATTGCACCTACCCGGACCGAAATCAACGGTTAGGTACGGTATTTGTTTCTTTATTTTTCATAATTTTATATGATACCATCGGCCCCAAAAAACACTCCCTTCTGCGATTCTTGGAGAACTTGATTAGCAATATCCGGTTATCTTAGTGAGTTGGCCTTAACCTCCGGAATCAAGCCATTGAATATAGTCAGTGGAAACACTCTTACCTTATCAAGGCGATACAGCAGTTTTAACTCCTCACACAGGTCCTAATACTTGCACATTTTCTCAGCAGACATGCGAAATACATCATCTCCCGATGTAACTCCTATGTGGGTTATACCTATCATAAAGTACTTGCGATTCATCCAAGATAGCTTATTTATAGGCCAGAGCTTTGTAAACTGTTTTGCCAAGCAGTTATGCCTCAGCAAGTATTTTTACCTGCCACTGCTTGACACCCTGAGGGTATATGCTGGATCGATTCCGCCAATTCGTCCTGTATCGCTAATAGGAATCCGCAGATCTCTACAAACACTGTGAAACGTATCAACATCAATTCTATTGGTTGTCATGGAATGTTAAAATCTTCCATGTAATTCTTTAGTTCTCCAACAATCTAAAAGATTTACTACGGTTGGTGCTGAGGGGTTTTCCTTCGATGCCAAATTCAAAGCGGTAAACTTTTAATTTAATGTCGATGTTTTAAAATAATCACTGATATGTTCTTCTTGTTGAAATAAAATTATATTATTATTATTAAGTAGAATACATTACTTATTTTATTAAATACAACACTGCTTCTACTCTTTTACAAACCACTATAATCCTCCGAGGAATGTGAAAGAAAATGTTTATAAATACATTTAGAGTATTAAAAATACCAACTCAGATTTAATAGATTCCATTAAACGAAATTGCATATCATTTGAATGACAGAACTTACATGATTGGACCTACTGCATAATGTTTCAGGGTGGAATTGTCTTGGAAATTCCTCTTTTTGTACTAATCCTACTTCCGCCTCCGATTTGCATTAGTTATCCTGTAAGGAGAGTAGGTACGGATGCTAATCGCTTCCCCCCAACTCAATAGAGTATTGTTCGGTGGCGGTAAATCAATGCCGAGGTTGACCCATTGTGTGCTCCAATTGGCTCTTTATTGTGCAGCCGCGTCCCCTATACACCTCCTAATTGCGCGGCTCACATAACGAAATCATTTGCTTCGGATCCGTCAGCTATCGGTTCTAATTCTTAAAATGCGTCAGGGGTATCAGGAAACAGGGAAATAAAAAAGTAACTTGTATTTGCTCCAGGGATATCTGTGTTAGATTTTATTTTGTGTTCAACATACTCTAATATTTCAATGAACAACGATACGTAAAAGGTAATGTTGGAGCATTTCGCAAATAAAAAGTATTTAATACTAAAAAATGTTTATGTTGGATTTCAAAGATTAATAATAAAAAGTTAGGTTGCCGTGCGGAATAGTTCAGTAGCTTTGTATTTATTGCACGGTATATAATGATGACGATAAAATCTCAGTTTCGAATTTTTTTTTGGAAAAATTCCGTTCTAACTTCACACCCTTCAAAGCTCTCTGTAACTACTGTAATATAAATTGACTAAATGGTCATTTCTCCGAAGCTTCAAATATTTTAATACATAATGTCTTTGACAAAAATCATCTTTAACAAAACAGCAAATAGTCTGTTTCTTAACAGAATAATGCGATAGATGTGTCATCAATGCACTTATTTTTTAATACAATTAGTTATTTTTTAAAACAATAGTAGTCTATTTACTTTTTTTTTTTTTTTTTTTTTTTAATTTATGACCTTCATTTTCCTTTGATTTGTCGTTTGGCCTAATGATAAACATTAGATTAAGTACATATCCGTCATGTACATAAAAAAAACATTTTAATTTCTGAGCTAGCTGACATTTTCACAAGCAAAATTGATATTATCTTATTGTATTAAGTATGTATGAATCAGTGAAATATGTTCTGAATTTAGAATTTTCGGGAATTACTTTTGAGTGGTTTGTTTAATACTAACCCTTAGATGTCCTAATTTACATGGAACAAACGAATAAAAAGCCGACTGCCCATTCCACAAATAGGAATAACACTTCGATTTAAAATTGGATTATTAGATATTTCTTCAGTTATAATGTTTTTCCCCAAATACTTTTCCTATATTTTCTTAATAGTTCTCACAAGGCCTAAACGCAGAGCAACCGTTGTTAGGAAAATGCTTGGCTATAATCTTCATATGCCCGACTGAATTTTAGCAGCGAGAGCATAGTCTTGTTCGAGAGAAACTTTAGTTCAGTGGAGTTTGGGAAAGTTGGAAACCGTAAATATAGAGTTCTGTTTCGTTGCTCGGCCCGGCACTTCTCATAAAAGATTTGTTCTATGGTGGTTCTGTAAATATTCAGTACGGATTTCTGGTTTTCTCGTATCCCTAATATTTATATATTTTATTGTTAATTTTTTTTTATATATAACAAGAATATATAGATTTTCGTTATTCGTTAAAAATAAGTTGATTTCTTAGTCAAATTTTTTACGTACAAACAGAGCGATTACCGGGTTTAGTCTGAATGTTGAGAGTTAAATGGTTAAATACATTTTTCCATAAATGTATGTTCATAAACGTTTAAGCATTATCATCAGAATATTTTTTAAACGACGAGTTAGTTTATAAAACATGTTATAACCATACATATAATACTAATAATACACTCTTGGACAGATGAACAGTCACAATATTGGATTTGAATTAAAATGAAGAGAACAGGTTTGATGTTGCGATTGTTAAACTCATAAAATCGTAACATTTTTCATAGTTTTACTAAATGTATTTAATGATTTAAATTACTCTATATTATTTTATCATAGAAATTCCTTTTGGAAAAAAACTACTATATTGTCGAAATTATCCTAACAGTCCACATTTTTTTAAATAACATTCAAATCAATTACATATCGCGGATAAACAGTACAAACCAAACAATTTGAACTGAAATTAAGTATAAAAGATAGTAAAAAAAAAAAAAAATTGAACTTCCAATTTTTTGTCAAAACTATTCAGAAAAATGTCTAAGCCTCCATGCTATGTCTACAACTGAAGTTTCTCAAAAACCTTTATAGTGAATAACTATATATACATATTTACGGATACATCTATTACGGACCTTGTCTAAACGATTCTTTCACATATTACCAGAACGTGTCAACTCCTTTATACAGCCGTGGTCGCAATTATATTTACATGTTTCAAATATTTACAGGATTTATCAAATATAAGTTTAATGGAGGTCCTATTGGACAAACAAAATTAGATAGTCTCAAGGCTGAAATGTGTGGTAAGCGGCAAAATTATACAAATGCCTAAGTAGATTAGTAGACTAAATAAAATTTTAAATTTATTAATTTAATTTTAGAAATGCTGCTTTCCCGATTATAACACCCAAGTTTCACAAGTGCAAGTAATGTTCTAAGTAAGTAAAATGTCAATACATTGTAAAGCAACTACTTACTGGTTGAACATTAGACCATTCCTCACCTATAGATCTAAACACTGGATCATTTCGATAAACAATGAGTCCTTATGTTTGAAAGGATAGTTCTATGAAGAATATTTGGCTTCTATTTATAAGGTTTACCGCAGATATCCAAAGGCAGTATGACGACATGGATATATGTCAATTCATCAAGCTTTCACGGCAACGATGGGCAAATCATGTTGCCGGAAGAGTCCGGAGGAAATACCTGCAAAGGCTCTTGCTGAACAGATCTATGGTGCGAGGCGTATTTAAAGACACAAACTGAAGTGGCAAGATAGTTTTGCCACAATGGATAACTAGGTATCAAAATCTCAACCTTGAGGAATGGCAAACAATGCTAGAGTAAGCCTCTATTATCTGGGGTGTAGCGGCAATAATAAAAATAATAATGATAATAAGATGGTTTAAATTTTCATCGAGTTTATTATAAAATATGTGTATCTACCTCGTTTAGGCTAAATCAGCAACATTAGGGACATGAATACATCATCTATTGTACACATTTATTCATCATATAGTTAGGTGATAAATATTTATGATATTTATCGGAGGATTTTAGATTGCAATGCCATGTTAAACCATAGGTGGACGTTTATTAAATATTATATTAATATTAGCGTCCCTAGTGACACTATAGCCCCATCTATTGATGTTTGATTTTATTTTATTTTTATAGGACTCCAACTATACTCTCGTGCAAACCAATTCGACCGTAGAGGAAATTGTTGGAAGAAAGACAATTATTATTAGTGAACTCACTTTATACTTTAAGAGACTCTAGATATAAGAAACTGAGAACGACTTTACAATTAATCTATATTTTATAGGGTCAACACTCAATTCACAATATCTACTTATTACATTATAAGGACTCATCTTCTTCACCTGTGATCTTTCGTATATAAGAGCTTTCCATTTTCCTTAGTCAACTATTGTAGGTAGCCTATCCCTCCTTACTTTTACATTTCTAACATTATTCGTCTTGGTATCTACAATATTCTTGTTTCACGGCTCGGCCCCTATTCCCTACACTTCAGCGCCCCCTTGACTTTTAGGCCTGCAATACACTTATAATAGAGACATCATAGGGTGCCGCTTCTCTTTCAACTTTCCGTCCATAATAATTAATAATAATTTCATAATCGTGACCCGTAATACACCGCTATACACAATAGGAGTTTAATGGAACTTCAGGGGTCTACTCCATCATAAGTCTACAATGACGTAGACGAGTGGTTCAGATTAAAAAAAAAGTATCGCAGTGGAGCAAGCGTTATAATATGACTGCTGAAGGTGAAGTATAGTAGCCACGACAGATTGTGGAGAGCTGAACCAATTCACGGAAACATTCCGTTTGAGAATGGCCAAGTGCGACTGGAGAGCGGAAAGGGGGGGGGGGCGAGGACTAATGCCGGATTTAATATTCCAGTTGCCTTTGGGCCAGGCCGTCCGATTATACTTTTAAAACAACTAGCTCCTGTTATTTAACCGAGTGGTCAAAATGGCTACTCATTTACGGGTCCCGTCGTTTTTGCAGCAGTAAACTATTTGTGCCGCAGAATTATTTTTTTCAGTTTCAGAGAACTTCATTATTCCTAGAGGCAGGAGCAGCGGCCTGATGAGTTATTGTTCTAACTTATTTCAGGTCTCCGTTAAAACCTATTAGGCCGCTATGCCACTGCTCAACACCGTGAATTTCAATTATAGATCGATTCTGTGTAAATAAATTGTTTGTTTTATTTATTTTGTTTAAATGAAGAAATATATATTAACCATTCCGTAATAAGCACAATTGTCTCATAAACTTCTAGTCAAACAATCAACTGAAAAACTACTAACTTTTTATTTATCATCAAGTAAATAAAGTGAAGTAAGAAAGCAATAGCATGACCAAAACTTGTTGCATTGATTATGATACGAGTGAATTCCGTCTAGTATGTGGATCATCCTGAAAGAATGGTTCGTATAAAATCAGTACTAAATGGGATATTAAGGTCACAGAGGTTCAGTTGTAATTTGCCAATAAAGTATCAAAGATTTATCTAAATGGCCATAATAATAAACTCCATATCTCCCTAGTCCCTCAACTTATACACATTCGATAACCCATCTTGGCGTTTAAAATGATGAAGCCTCGGGTCTTACGAAGGTAAAACTTTTATTCAAGAACTGCAACCAATAGGTGCTTGATTTACATGCCGTTGGAATATTACATTGAATTAGTTGTCCGTTAAATGTAATTGATTTATTTGTTTTATTATATAGTTGCAAATGCCGATAAATCTTGTTCCTTAATTGTTATTAATTTGTAGTGATTAATTTAATTATAGTTATAATCTCAATTGACCAAGGGCCATTTGCTACTATGAAGTTAACATCGGTCCCAAATTAATGTAGGATTCTACCAAAACGGTCACGTCTGTTTCCTTATTAATGTTTCTCAATATAGGAAATTCTGATGTTCCAGTATTTCAGTATAGTAACAATGCTTTAAAGCTGCTACAAATCAAAATTTAAGAAAAGATAGCCAGCGAAAAATAGATATATTTAGGAACCTTTTTCTTTCTACCTAATCAGTCAGTACAAGCCTACCTCCATTACAGTTTGATAGATATTTTCCATAAGTTAGATAATAACTGTTTTTATTAAGTAAATATTACAATTTTAAAACTAAACATGATATAAAATAAAACAAAAATAAAGAAATAAAATAAAAATAACATCAAGTAATACCATTCATGTCATGCATACAAAAGTTTAGGGAACCATGAACCAAATTCCCATCTCTCCAATCATCGATGAGCAAGTTATTTTAATTATTTAAAGTGAAACATAATATTACATATTTCTATCCATGTGCACGGGATATGAAGAAATCTATGAGAAACACACAGGATTCCAAGAGATCCCTGCGTTGTTCTCTTGGCCGCATCGCTGGTGTCAAATGAATGATAGTGCAGACGCTTAAATATTTTTACAAAAAAACTTTGGAACTGTGCCGTTTTTTTTTGCCTGAAGGATTATAAGACTGCTGAAAACTGAATATTCATTGAGCTTGAGATGTTAGAAAAATTATGATGGATAAAGTATAGGTAATGTTTCATTAATATTTTATAAAGTAGGTATTTTAATGTCTTATCGCCTAAGCCGTTGACAATGAGGACATTTGACTTATGGAAGCCCAATACAGCCTACAGTGGTATTGTCCATATGATTGTTTGAATCATTCATGTTATGCCAGTCAGATTGGACATCAGCCAAAGCAGTGACCTCTGGGAAGTGCAGTTCGAACATTTCATCCTCTAGTCACAGAGGGCATTCTGGGCTCAGTACAATCACAATCCTGTGCAGGTGTCGCTGAACGTAATCATTTTCCTTCTTCTTTCAGAAGCATATCTCGACAAAGCCTTTTTATTATCTGCCTTTAGAGTTGCCCATCCCAACGCTTTCCTCCATCTTGTACTTTTTGCCTTTAGCATATATCTTGTTGATAGATTTTTTAAAACTATTTTTTAGAATCCAAAGGAAGAGGAATATCAATGAATAACTAAATGAGTCCAAATGTCTATTCTTAAACAGATCATATAATTATGCCTCCGTCCAAATTACGTTGATTAAATTAAATTATCTGCTTTATATTTTTAATTAATTGATTGATGGAGTCCAACAATAGCAGTTTGGATTTTAGAATTGTTTTGTTAGATTAAGACTTCTTAAGGAATTAAATTGGCTGTAATAAGGGGTTAATATAGATTTATAATGACGAAAAGGTATAATTGTAGCTATTCATATCTTAATTAATGCCTTGGTACAGGTTAAGCTTTGATATTAATTAATTATTAGTTCGGCGTAGAGGAGTATTAAGTAAGAGGAGCTGCACTAATCCCGGCAGCCACAATAGCTCTCCTCTTTTGTTGGTTCAGTATTTAGAGGGGTAGGGCTGACTGTAGTGGCACATTCCGCTACCTGTTGTTCTCGAGGGCTCTTCATTTTTCAGTGGTTTCACTCTGTAATTAGGGTCCACAAAGCCCATCAGTCTCGTCCCCTTGTCTTTGCCACGTACTCCTTACTTGTTGTTCGCTACTGGTCCAATGGGACCCTTATAGTTGCGATCAAAAACTGTCAAATATACATGATGGTGGGCACGTACTTACGTAAAAACATATGTTGGACATTATCTTAGAATTTTAAAAATTTGAAGCCAGGTTATTATAGTACGGGAGATTAAGGAAGACAATTGGGTTTTGGAGAACCGTGGACCGCAGAGATGGACACATCACATTAGAGTACTGTGTGGCTAAGTATTTTTACTTTACTCGATGTTTGAGTATTGAGTACAATATTGTTACTCAAAACATTTCAAAGTGACTAAAAGTAACGTAGTATTTGCTCAAAAAAAAACCTAAAGTATGAGTACAAGAAATTTCTATTGAAACTACTCGTAGTTTGAGTATTTGTAATAATTACTCAAAACTTTAGAAGTAAAGTAATCGTACTCAACAGTACTTTAAGTATTATTTATTATTTTGAGTTGAATAGTTTATTTTTCAAATTAAGTATTTATAAACAAAGGAAACAATTTTTACTTTCTCACTCAAAGTTTTTGTCTAAATTGTATTTGAATACGAAAAGGATCGATTTCAAATTTACTTTTATTTTCAATTACAAATTATTTGAGTACAAAAAGAAATTAATTACATGTTTACTCATAATTTTTGAGTTTGATGTAATCGATTACAAAAGCACTCAATCATTTCAGAGTTTAGTGTAATCGATTACAAAGTACTTAAAACGGTGGAATATCTGTATACTTGATTAGATTATATACTTGGTACTCATGTATTTTTTTACTCAAAATTGAAAAAGTAATAAATTCCTGGCCAACTCTGGTGGACTGACGCACACTGGGACCCTCGCCTCAGTACCTAACTCCGCTTAAAACCCTATTTATGATTTAATAATATGGCGAAACGACTATCTAAATCTTAGAAATCCCTTCTTGAACTCATTCAATGCAGATTGACCGTTATTTTTCAGGTTCGATGTTAATGTTAATGAGTTACCATGTAAATAATTTATTGTTTTTTGATTGTGTTTAGCGAATTGCGAAAACATCTATGTTTTTCTTCTACTTACTCATGGTTATCATCACAAACATTGATGCTTTCAAACAATTCCTTAAAAAAATTTAAGTAAAATAAATTATCCAAAAGGTAACTAACAATAACTCTCCAACCAATGTTTTCTTATTAGTTTAAATGTTTATTAGTTTTTTTTTAATTTATACTTATAACCTCTGATTACAGTAAATATTTAGAAGCCTCGGAGGATTAACAGAAATGGAGTATAAGGCAGGTTGGGAGACAAGTAAATTCGAGTTGGTTTGGAGTTTATTATGAAGGAATAGGTATCTGGTTTTTGGATTGCACTATAGGATTTTAGATTATAAGGATTGGATACGAAAAGAATTGGAAAGTTTAGAAAACTAGTGGAGGTTTTAATGCTAACCCTATAAATGAAACAACCATAATTACAATAAATATGATAAACATTAATAGTTATAACACTTTGTTTTGCATTCCTTCAACTAATGTAAATTTTTTAACTTGAATTAGTCAATTGCTAAACCTGACACACACATCACATTTATATTAATCAGGATATTAATCTTTATTATTATAAATTTAAAAAACATAGATGTTTTAAAACAAGTTGTTTAGCACTGGTTTAACACGTATCAATTATACTATAAAAGTTAGTTAATGGTAAACTTAACAACCTGGCTTACATTGTACATAAAATAAAACCGATGGCTATTGGTCGATGTTTCCTTATTTATGTCATATACATCGAAACATCAATGTTGTCTTTTGATGTCTCACCCTTATACTCAGGTAGGAGAATCGGCAACAGTGGACCCTTGTCATTGGCTGAGGCCGGCAACGCATTACCCCGTCTTCTTTGGACCAGTGTCCTTTCTTAATTTCCTGTTTTATAAATTATTTTCATGACTTCTATGAACAGATGTATGTATAAACAAAGTAATGTACATATGAAGGGTTATGAAGTGCGTAGTTAAAAAAAAAATGTATTTAAGCATCATAAACATATAAGGACTTAAAATTATAAAACACATTATCTTCCGCTTTTCCATTTTAATTTGGTGAACGCAGATTTTGGATGTTTAATCATTTAGTATTTTATTCTTGCTGGACCGGCAGTGATGGTCATTATAAGGCGAATACTGCAGTTGGGACAACGACAGTAACTCTCCCATCATAAAAGCAAGTTTATGACAAACGACTGTACTAAAGTGGAAACATCTTCTGTTTATCGCCCGGTCCTCATCTGACAGTTATGCCACCGCAATCCGAGGGGCTTTAAGGACACCTTATCAACGCTAACTCAGTTCATCATTGTCTTAACGCCCCAGTCAGCCTGAAATGAGGTCCTGAATTTTAAAATAATCATGAAGAACCTTACCGACGAAATTTTAAGATCCGTCATTTTAGGAGACTATATCAAGTTAAAGAATTGTAGATTCTCTTGAACAACAGAGGTTCAAAATAGAAATCCTTAACAATATTTATAACAGAATAAACTATTTTTTAAAAGTTATTTATTTTTTTTAAATAACTATTTCTTGATACAACTGTATAATTTATATAATACAAGTAAATTTGAGGAAAACGATTACAATGACATGTAAAGAACTGCTCACTAGTAACTCTTAATCTATAGTTCTACATCACGAGGTCTCTTGACCATCTTATTTTCAGACTACTCGGAGGATTATTGGGAATACTAGACCTGAAAATAAACTGCTTGTCGTTTCTGACTACTCCAATATTCCTAGACAAGCGTCCAAACCTCCCAATAACTTAACCAAAGACTTCTTTACATTACAGTAAATTAGACCCATTTGTAAATTAAGCTTTGGCCCCCACTAAACCTTCCATTTTTTCTCTTATCCAATCCTTCGTAAAATCCTCAATGCTTCTTATTATGTCAAAAACTTATCTATAAATATCTTCATGTTTTTTATGTTTCTGGTTTGGCCCAAAGCCAAAATATACCTTATCCTATCCTTTCATAGTGAAAATCCATACCTCCTCGTATCTATTGGTCTCCCTACTTGCCTCACGCTCCATTTTTGACAATCATCCGAGGTGTCTAAAAATAAAAGGACTAATAGACCTTCTGATGTAGAACTTATATTAAAGTCTTATTAGTTAATAGTTTCTTATATTCCTTTTAATGGTTTATTCCACAATCCTTGGTAGTACTTAGAGAAACTTTTGGTGAGAAAATTGTTGGTGCCTAGTATTTTTGGCCGAGGCTGTATGTTATTAGCAAGTCGTTGGTATAATTTTCCTAAATTTTAGGTAAATGGGATATTTGAAACACCGCTATTCAATTTACCATCGTTTAATATATGAAGAGGAATAAAACAAATTGGTGATAGAAAAAAAATTATCATTAAAAAATATTGATGAAGATACCAATGTAGGTTTAATTCTAGTTTTCTATTTCATTTTTTTTTTATTTTTTTTTTATTTACCAGAAGTATATTAACCCTTATATTTGGCAGTTGTATCAGCTACTGATCTTTGTTACCAAAAGTTGCAAATTATTTTCTTCTGCTAATAATGAAGGGGGAAAACGTAGAGTATACAATAGTAAGCTGGATGATGGTACTCTTTGTAATATTTGAAACATTATTACGCACCAAAAGTTAATGCTAACTAGCTACTTCGGTTTCTCATTTCCGCCATGACTTTATATCAAATATTGAAAACCTTTCGTCCAGTCAAATATTCATATTACTGCTTCGACATATGTGGATAGGCGTAGAGAGGAATATGAATTTTTAAAAAATTCAGAAATATTCATAAGGAAATCTCGTTCCACAATATTCTATAGTTTATATGAAACAAAGAAGACTGTAACCTCGTTTCTTCCTTTGCTCACATTGAATATATGATTTAAATGTGTCAAACCTTTCCTCCCTTGGGAGATAATATTTGATGTGCGCCTCATGAATAGTTTTGCCGGGGACTATGATAGTCTAGTAGTCAATTCAAACAAGCTGTTCGCTCCTTGACCTGGTTCGAAGCCGGGACATGAATTGAGAATGGAAATAACGGAGCCCCTCTAAGGGAAACTGGCCGCCCTGCTAAATAATGTCCGAGGCTCTAAAGCAGTCGAGATTCCTCCTCCCAGGCCCCCGATTCATTAGTTCGATCCTACTGAGAAATAAGATGTTGCTGTCTTTATCAAGCTTGTTTAGTGACAGAAAGAAACATTCAAGCTAAACTATTAAATGAGTATTACTATTTAAAATACTCATTGAGTAATTATAAAGCACTTCATGTTTACTTTGAAAATTTCAACAAAAAATTGTAAAATTTTTAATTTTAACCCTAGAAGGTTCAATATTCTTTTGATGGTGAAAAAACATTGTTGCAGTTAGTGATTAGTAGCCAGGGAGAAATTACAAAAAAAAAAAAAATTATATCATTTATTTAATTTATCATATAAACACACGCACACTTGCATATATATATATATATATATATATATATATATATATATATATATATATATATATATATATATAGTTATAGAAACCCAATGGTATTAAGGAATAATAAATAAATGTACACTATCCCCTCTCCTAGATAATTGTATAAAAGGGGCACCCCCACCTTCGTCCGGCGACACTCTGCCTCTACCCGTTATGATGTCAGTTTGTTCCACGAAGTTTTGTAATAGGCTTTAAGTTTGTGCTTTTGCTTGATATAATGTATGTACTTCAATAAAATCTCTTTTTAAAAACTCAGCCCCGTGAACCTTTTATTTAGCTGGCGCCCGAACGGAGGGACATTTGGAAGCGTTAACGTAACTTCGCGGCAGTTCTATCTTATTTCAGGTACAGAACAGCGAGACCTCTTTCCACTGGCATGAGAAGATTGGGAGCTGAGTACTAATACATCAGCAGATCTTCAAGTCTTTGGGAGCGCTTTGGTATTCCAATACCTTAACCAGAAGGACCTTCAACCTCTTTGCTAAGGAATCGACGGGAAGGAGCTAAAGGAGGAAGTCATCGAGAAGACATCGAAGACAACGAAGACATCGTTGTATCAAGAAAAAGTATAATTATTTTATTTTTATTTTTATTTTTAAGTAATTTTTGTAATTTAAATATAAGTTAGTAATAAGTATAATAATTTAAATTTAGCATTTATCTTTATGAATGGTTTGGAAGAAAAATTAAGTAACTTAAAAATAACAGGTTCAACGTTAATTAAAAAAGAAGATATTAATATGGCTCTTGAAATTAAAAATCACGATTTAGCATTAATCCCGGAATACGACGGAAATCCGTTACAACTAGTTGATTTTATCAGAAATAGCGAATTTTTATATAATTTATATTGTAAAGAGGACAATACTCATAAAAATACAAATCAAGCAAAATTAGTTTTAACAATTTTAAATAAATTAACAGGTAAAGCTAAAGTCGCCGTATATGACAAAGAATTTAATACCGTCAAAGAAATAATAAAATTCTTAAAAAGAAAATATCAGGACACGAGAACTAGGGAACAATTAATTTCAGAAATTTTAAATACGCGGACTTACCATAACGAAAACCCACTCGATTTCTTAGAACGACTGGGCCAAAAAAGATGCGATTTATACGCACGTATTTATTCAGACAATGAGATACTAAAAAAACAGGACGAAATGTATGGTATGACAAACAGATATCCCACCACGCAGTACATAGTTTACACCCAGCACTAACGGACTTCATTTACCATATAAAATTTGACTCATTAGAAGACCTAGAAGAAATACTAAGAAACAGCGCGGGCTCATATCGTACATAGAATTTATGTCGATAAAAAACACCCAAAAAAAAACCCAGTTCAAAATA
Source organism: Euschistus heros (assembly GCA_003667255.2). Classification (NCBI taxonomy): domain Eukaryota; kingdom Metazoa; phylum Arthropoda; class Insecta; order Hemiptera; family Pentatomidae; genus Euschistus; species Euschistus heros. The sequence continues at coordinate 996,434 of RCWM02000116.1, forward strand.
ATTACAAAAAGAAAAATTTTGAAAATAATTACAAAAATAAAGAGTACCGACCAAATTTTAACAACCATTATGATTATCAAAATTACCGACCCCATCAGTACCACCGCGAGCAATATACGTCGTATAATAATCCCCAACACTACCGACAGCAACAGTATCAGCATGAACAAGGTCCAACCTCTAATTCTTATAACAATAACAACCAACATAACTTCCGGCCACAACAGCGAGCTATTGAATATACTACTCCGATTTATAATCAACCGTGGGACCCCCAGTCGCAACATAGATTTTTTAATAAACCACCCTCTAGAAATATTAGGCAAAATTACCAACAACCGCAAATAGATTCTAACACCGTTTCGATGAGAACTGTTTCTAATAGGGTTCATACAATTGAAGAAGACAAAGATAAAAAAATTAAATTATTGTTAGAGCGTATTGAATCTTTGGAAAAAAGACAGGATCATTTTTTAGAATTAGGCCCGAGCACAAGCAGACCTCCGGACCGGATATAAACAATTTAAATTCTAAACCGGATAAAGAAATAGATAACCAGGATAAACAAATAGAAATTCACGACTTAAATTTAAATAACGACTTAGCAAATCTATTCGACGAAAAAAAAAAAAAAAAAAACAATTAATCCGCGACGAACATATAAAATCGGAAATAAAAGAAAGTGTTAAAAACTTAATTCGCGAAGAACATATAAAACCGGAAATAAATGAAACTGTAGAAAATTCTGTAAATAATATTAAGAATGTGGAAGAAGCGTATAATTTAAAACCTGAAATAAAAGTAAGTGTAGAAAATTCTGTAAACAAATTTAAGAATATAGAAGACGACGAAAATTTAAAATACAAGGAACTTCAAGAACTTAATAAAAATAAAGAAACAGTCCGAAATAAATATCGTAATTTAAATAAAACAATAAAAACCGTTAATAAGTCACGGGAAGGAAAAGAAAAAAATATAATTAGTAAAATCAAAGAAACGGAAGATTTAAATTCGAATTTAGTGAAAGAAACAAACAATTTAAAGCTTCGGAAAATAGTTTAAAAGTAACAGTTGAAAAATTAAATAATAATGTAACAAAATTTAATAAATTGAATCGAAAGACATCAAAAGAAATAATAGCTTCTATTTCCATAAAAAGTAGGCTGGATCACTGCGGCAATAAGTTAAAAAATTTTAAACCTCAACTAAATGTTGCTTTAGGCGAGAAAGCAGTACACAACTTGTTTAAAAATAGAATGGTTAAAATCAGGCAAAGTAAATCAAAAAATAATTTTCCACTTTGGATCGTACCAAAAAAGATGTATAAATATAGGAAAAAACTAAGTAAAAATATTTAAATCGGATAATTTGTTGATTCTGGTAACTTCGAATTCAACATCAATACCATTTTTATTAATATTCATAATCATACCAATTATTAGTTTTCAAGTTTATGTTTTAGAAGCATAGAGATTTAAACAATAGAATTAAAACGATTGTTTTTCAATCTGATAACTCTCTTAACTATTATAATTTATATTCATACCAGTTTTTTTTGCCCATACTTAAATTTATTAATATTATCATTAATTATTAATAACACGTTTTAACTATTTCTGTAAAATTATAACTTACTTATTTTCATTTAGATTGCAAAATTTAGTTTTATGTTGCTTCTCATTACGATGTTTCGTTTATAATTAATACTAATAGGTACTAATTTTGAAAATAGTAGTAAATTTCTAACAAATCAAAAATCATTATTTAATTTTAAGAATAACTTAATAATAATAATTAATTAATAATTTAATAATAATGATTTAGTTGATAATAATTATTTGTATGTTAATGTTAATTAGACTTTTAAAGAATGTATTTATATGATTATTACTCCGATAATAATGTTAACTTTCATATATGCGTTACTAAATACGTTTAGGATTAAACGGTTGTATTCGTTCTATTTTTAAGCTTCTATTATGCTTGCTGTTTAAACAATTACATCGTATCGACGAAACTAAAATAATCTGTAAATTAAAATTATTATTTTACTTTATTATTCTAACAATTCAATTTAAACAAAACGAGGTATGATCATTTTATTTAATGTCCTGTTAATCACTAGAATCGAAATATTAAATATAAAGCTAAAGGGATAAACGATTTCAGAGATTTGAGTTTAAATTTAAATGCAATATGCATAGCAATTTTATTATCTTACGTGATTAAGTATTGTTATTTTTGGTTAAAAAGTTAATAAGTTTACATTACGTCTCGATCTTGATTTCTTGCTTTTTTGTGTTTTTAAGAAGTTGGATATAATTGTTATAACATTTTTTATGCATTTATAAAATGAAGTTAGCATTACAGATATTATACGATTTGAATGGTTTACACTTCAAAAATTTAAAATAGACTTATCAGAGTAATTTGGTTAATATTCATTCAAACCTTAGAAAAAATATCATTTTATCAGTTTTATAGTCAGACAGAATTTAAATTAATGATAGATATTTTAATTTTAATAATGCACTGACTAACTATATGACATACTTTCCTACACCTCTACAAATATCATTAGACCAAGGGACGGAAATGAAAAATAATTTAGTAAAACAGTTTTTGAAGAAAATAATATTACCTTACATTATACTTCAGCCAGCCACTCAAACTCTTTGGGATTATTGAACAGAGTCCACTCTACCCTAAACGAATTATTGAGAATAATAGGAAAAGAAAAAGATAAATGTTCTATGCAGCAGAAATTAAGATTAGCGGTAATAGCGTACAATAATACCTTAAATAATAAATTAAAATTAACGCCCAATGAAATTACTTTCGGAACCTCCAGATTAGAGTCAGACGAAAACACCGACCTGACGGAACAATACGTATTAAAATATCACAAGGACCAACAGTTATTACATAAATTAATTAGATCCAAAATAAATGACGAAAAAGAAACAAGGACTGAAAAATTAAATAAAAATAGAGAAGACCCTTTGGATATTCAACGACAATTAGGAGATGTAGAATATTTAAAAAATACCCAAGCAAAAATAAAAAGTAGAGACAAATTTAAAAAAGTAAATGTACTAGTAAAAGATAAGAGACCGATTAAAACCCATATTGACAATATTAAAAGGCCCACTAGAAAAAAGAGAAAAAAGAAACAATTATTTCAGACGACGATAATGAATCCATTCGCGTAAATATTTCGGATGTCTCGGATAACTATGACTCAGATAATGATTCTGATTAAAAATATTTAATTTTATTTAAACAATATTAAAATGTCTTAAAAATCTTTTATTTTAAATATAATAAATATAATGGTATTAGGAGTAATGTTTATGTTATATTGAAAAGAATTATCTGTATTAAACTGACAATGCTGTAGTTTATTTTAATAAAGTCGGACTTTTGTATTTTGCTGTGAAATATTATATTCCATGTTAATAATGTAAAAGATCATTCAAAGCATTATTTTATTTCACGATAATATTCTGTTTGATTTATTTTGTAATTAATATTTTGAAGTCACTATCATAAAAAAAAGGATACTATTATTTTGTCTTGAAATATTATTTTGATTGATCATTGAAAAAGTATGTATTTTATTTTGAAAATTATTAATTTATTATTGTAATTATTGTAAAGGAGTGTTTGAATTATTATTTTGATTTAAAATATTATTATTTTAATTGAGTAATTTTGAAGCTAAAAGTATTATTTGCAATAGAGGAAACTGATTCAAAGACTCTTATTTTAGTTTTGCCCTTTTGTTTAAATAATGTATTATTTAGTATTAAGAAATATCCTATTATCTTTTAGTTATAAGGAAAATTGTACTTTAGCATGTAAGGAATTTTGTAATGTATAAACATTTTATAGTTTAAGCTTATTGTTAATATTAAGAAGGGGACAAGGTCTAATCCTTTTGTTTATGGGAAATTGACAATCATATAAATCTTATTTTAGTGTTAGAGCACAAGGTTTAATCTTTTATTTTTCAAATGTACAGATCCTGACTTCATAAACAGGAAGTTCAAAGTCTAATCCTTTTGTTTATAGGAAGCTGATAGTTGTATTTCAGTACAGAGTTTAATCTTTTTATTTAAAACTATACCTAAACTTAGTACACAAGTTATAATCCTTTTATTTTTGTATAAACTTAAATTATAAGGTCCAATCCCTTTTGTTTATAGAATGTTATCTATTGCAATGTTATGACTTAGTGTAAAAGGTATTGAGAAATGTATAAGGTCCAAACCTTTTTTTTTATAGAATCTTACCTATTTACACTAAGATATTTGTTCCATCGGAGACCTCGGAACTTGGGGGGGGGAGAAGTTATAGAAACCCAATGGTATTAAGGAATAATAAATAAATGTACACTATCCCCTCTCCTAGATAATTGTATAAAAGGGGCCCCCCACCTTCGTCCGGCGACACTCTGCCTCTACCCGTTATGATGTCAGTTTGTTCCACGAAGTTTTGTAATAGGCTTTAAGTTTGTGCTTTTGCTTGATATAATGTATGTACTTCAATAAAATCTCTTTTTAAAAACTCAGCCCCGTGAACCTTTTATTTAGCTATATATATATATATATATATATATATATATATATATATATATATATATATATATATATATATATATATATATACAACTAAGAGTTTTTTGCTAGAGTAGATAGATTACAAATAATAATAGCCACTAGCAAAATTGGCATGGTTATAAGATTAATATAACCGCGCAAATATATTTATATTATCGATTGTACTGTTAGCAGTCAAGGAAATATATCCATATCATATATATTTTAATTTGAAATTGTAAAAAATCATTAATAGAAATGAAATTTGATTTATTTTATCAATACTATTTTATAAAAGGACTAGCCATTTTTCGTTTGTGATCACTAACCACCAAAACTACTTAACCTATATTTACCAAATTGTAACCACATAATCTGTATAGTTCTAGAAAAGATTAGTAATAATAAAATATATTGATTTTCAGTCAATTTATTGTTAAAAAAGCGAAAAAATTTGATTGTTTAAGGGCGTAAAACGAAAAAGTTTGGATAATCATATTAGTCCAGTAATATAAGGGTTTGCCGAAGAAAAACCTGCGGAACTTTTATTCTCAACAGATCTTTATGTTTTTTGAGGTGCTGAATCCGAATCTGAAATTTGCTACCACGGCAACCATCGGCTTTATATTCAAAATCGCAAAAAAAACCCGTTAATTTTTTTTTTTATCTATAACACGATAACAAAGCTTTTTTTCGAAGAAAATCTTCAAATATTAATTGTAGCTGAAACTAGTACCTACATAATGAAAAAAAATCCGAAATCGGACCATTTTTTTCGAAATTACGTTATTGGGAAAAATGGAGAAATTGGCCAACTTGCCGTCAGACCCACAGCTCCGCGAAAACACGTTTGTCGTACTCTTTTGGCTATAACTCTGAAAATATTTGTCCGATACAAAATTACTTTTTTCATCTTCAAGCTGATTCGATTTAATGTAAGAATCAATAAATGAAGTTTTAGTCAAACCCCGTAAAATGTACATGCCAGCCCGCTAATAAAAACGTACTGTTGTAAAATCCAAGTTTTTTTGGAACATTTGTCGCTCTAACTGCTCAAATATTTGTTCGATCCCAAATTTCTTTTTGCTATCTCAAAGCTGATTAAATTCGCTACCAGATGTATATGTAAATTATATTAAATCCTGTAAACCACCCAAGCTAGCACGCTAAATGTGTATGTTTTGGCGAAATATGTAAATTATGACATGTTCAGTAGCCGGTGTGGGTATTTCACGGTGTTAATTATAAGTTACATATACAGGATCTAATAGTAAATTCAACCAGCTTTTAGATAAAAACATTAAATTTTGGATCGGACAAATGGTTTTGGCGTTATAGCGAATAATGTGCCAAAAAAGCGTGTATTTTACAATAGTAAGTGATTTTCAGCGTGATAGCTTGTGTATTTCAAGAATTTCGATACCACCTTTCAGATTGAAAAAAAAACATTTTAAATCGGACAAATACTTGCGGAATTATAATGATAAATGTGCCGAAAACCATGGATTTAACAACAGTAAGGGTTTTAGGCGTCTGTGATATTATATTATATGGGATATTATAACTCCGAAAGTATTTGTCCATTTCAAAATTTTTTTTTTCAATTTGAAAGGTGGTTAAATTCACAATTAGATCCTATATATGAAATTTTTATCAAAATTCTTGAAATACACAAGCTATCACGCTGAAAATCACTTACTTTTCTAAAATACATGCTTTTTTGGCACATTATTACCGTTAGGTGGTGAGTGTTATTCAGTATGAGATGTTACAAAGTTATGGTTTTATAAAAAGCATAAAATTGATAATTGATAAAAATTACTTATATATACGTATAAGTATATTATATATACTTAATATACGTAAATTAAAAAAAGATTTACGTATGCGGTACGACGTGTAGATCCCAGTGAAGTTTGAAAATCGACCGATATGTCATTATCACTATTCCGCTTAAAGGGTTAAAATGGTAAAACTACTGAATCCAGTACTAACTTTAACCTATACCATCTTCAAAGTTCTGGGAAGTTTAGCAATAATGAAAATTTAAATATACAATGTCAAATATAGGAAACGAGCTTTGCCACACTGTCATATACTTTTACTGTTAGTTGAAATTAATAAAATTATTTCTGCCGAATAAAAAATATTATGAAATCATAGTTTCAATCATAATTTGTATTGTGTGTAAAAATATGATCTTCTGGCATTTCGTTGCATTCATAATTCTGTTCATTATCCGCAAGAGCTTCTTAATAGCTTATGTACATCTGGGCTACCAACAAATATATTAAAATTAAAAATTGGATGTCCAATTATGCTTTTCCGTTATCTTCAAACACCTAATCAATGCATTTTTAACCAGGTTAGAAATTAATGCTATGCGTGAAAATGTTATCGAAGAAATAATGCTCAATTGCACACTTTAATACAAGATTTTTGTCGACAAAAAAATAAAACTTCAATTATTAGTTAAATTTATCGAAGTTCTTTACTTATTAGAAGCAGGCGAAGCCACGACGGGAATTGCTTGTAACACCATATTTTGCTAATATGGAGAAGGCATTATTCCAAATTAGTAATAATATAATAATAAATTAATTATGCAACATTTTAAAGTATTAATTCCAGACTAATGTTCTCAACCTACGTTAAAATGTTTGTTTAAAAATAGAGGAAAAGGTGTAACCATGGGCACTCTATTTTGTTTTTGATTTAAAGTTACTTTCAATTTTTAAAAAATCTAGATTTTTGTTTTTCATTAATTGCTGAAAAGTAATACTATGCGTGAAAATATGATTTAAGAAATAATGCAGAATTGCATAATTTAATAAAAAGAAAATTATCGATAAGCAAATAAAATTATTAGTCATATTACTTAAGTTCTTTACTCCTGAAAGTAAACGCGTGGTGATGCCGAAACGGAAGATGCTATATTCAAATAAAATTTTAAACCACTTATAGCTGAAGCACTATCGATCACTATATTTGACTGTTAAAAAAAATGACTAAAATAAATTTATTTCTCAATATTTTACCAAATACCTATAATAAATACCAAATACCTATAATAGATACCAAATACCTACATATAATAAAGTGACCAAAATACCTATTACGAATAACAAATCTTAATAAAAAAAAAAAAAAAAAATGAATCTTTGATTTACACAAAAATATTGCTGGAATAACACAGTATTCTTTCCCTGTCAAGTCCACTTCCACTAGCCGATTCCTCAAAAACTTACCCCAGTTTTTGAAGACTGGAAGAAGTAGCCACGTTCTCTTTTTACTATTGATATTTAAATATGGATCCTTCCCTTGGGCCAACATAGCACGTACTGAAGACGTCTTCCTTCTCAAGGAACATGTCTTGACACGAGTCTAGATCAAATTCTTGAGGGCCGGAACTGTCACCTTAGCTTTGAGAATTTGGTGTCTTATGAATAACATAATACAACACGTAGCCTTGATACTAAAATAGGAAGTAAGTTTATTGCATGGCAGTCTTCAAAGGCAATATGTTATGTCTACAAAAATAAATATTTATAATAGATAAACATAAATGTTTAATAAATTACTTTTTTGAACATCAGTTAATCAATTATACCCTGCTCATTGATCATAATAAATATTATACTGACAAGTATATATTATTAAATATAATTAATTTAAGTTAAGAAAAAGAAGACATTTTATGAAATATTGTAATTTTTCTTTTTATTGAATAATTGGCTTACCCTTACATTCATATCAAATATGACTTTCCACTTAGTCTAGGCTCTGAAGTAGATCTGATTTTTTTAAACCCACATTTTTTGTGTGCAGTGCAAAAGATTTTGAGCTAAATCTTTGTACTGATTTCGAATTATTAAATTATTATTATTAAATTATTACAAAATACTTTTCTTGACCCTAATTATAAAAAATGAGGTAAAACATGATTAAAAAATACTGTATTGCTTTATAATAAAGTGACCTAAATATCTATTACGAATAACAAATCTTAATCCAAAAAAAAATTTTTCTTTGATTCAAACGAAAATATTGCTGGAATAACACAGTATTCAGCTCTACGTGAGAGATAAAAAGATTGGTTCGGCATTAAGTAAAACGACAGAAAGTAAACTGAGATGAGGAGAGTGGTGACCTGCTAAACCGTGAACATTTCACAAACAATCCAATGTGCCGTTAGAGTCCAGTAAAATAAGGCTTCAAAAAGCCTTTTTCAAGAAAAAACTGCCGAACTTTTATTTGCAACGGATTTTTATGTTTTTGGGGGTGCTGAATTCTAATTTGAAGTTTGCTAATACAGCAGCCGTCGGCTTCATATCCAAAGTTGCTAAAAACTACCCAAAAATAACGTTTATTTTCACCTTTAACACGACAAAGAAGCGTTTTTTAAAGGAAGTTTTTGTATATTACTTATAGCTGGAACTAGTACCTACGAAATGAAAAAAAAACATCTCCGAAATTGGACCATTTTCAGTGAATTTATGGTCTTGGAAAAAATTGTAGATATTGGCCAACTTGCGGTCAGTCCCACTTCTCTGCGAAAACCCGTTTATCGTACTCTTTTGGCTATAATTCCGAAACTATTAGACCTATCCAAAATAACTATGTTTCCATTCTTAATCTGTTTAAATTTACTATTAGACTTCAATGAAGTTTGTATCAAGCCCCTTAAAATACACATGCCATTATTCTAAAAATCCCGTACTTTTTTGAAATCCAAGATTTGCTTAGCGCATTTATTGGTACAACTCAATAAATTAGTTACTAATTGAAAATCACTGAATATATAAGGATTTACGCAGAATACAGAAAAGTATAAATAATTATTTATTGAATTGAAATTTATATTACGTTTTATTCATATTGAGGAAATGATACTAATGTTTTTATAAAAATGCAGTATTCAAACATTGAGAAAAATATGTGATATATAAAAAGCTGTAAAGTAATAACAGTGTAGTAATTTAATTATAATATACAAAAATATCTTGAAAAAATGTATTGAAACTAATTATTTTATTGTTTTTAAATTATTGTAGTAACCATAAATGCAAAGTGAGATTTGGCCAATTTTTTATTATTATTTTTTATAATGCGATCGATTTTTTGTTTTTAATTGATCACTGTGACAGTTACTATTTTGAAATATCCATAGATTCGTAAGAAACGTTATCTAGGTTTAAATTGACTATTATCTTATTAATAACAGGAGGATAGACTAACAAGGTGGCCTAGACCTAACAAAACAGGTGATGGTGTCCTCAGCGTCCATTTCGGACTGGCAATTAGCTCTCTGGCTATCGGGAAAACCTAGGGCCCCAGCCAATATTGGGTTTCGATACAGTCTATCGACTTCATCGCGGTTTATTTGTTTAAAATAACGATGTACAAAATTATATTGTATTTTCTATAAAATTAGTATATATTTTATGGGAATAGTTTTTGTTTACATTCTGTTCGTTTTATTTAGTTTCCTACAAAATAATACTCTTTTTTTTTTAATTTGGCTTCTTTAATTTTTTTATTAAGTTCAACAACCTTCAAGAACTTGATGAAGATTTTAATTTTAATCTCTTCGTCCCCGTAACCCTTCTAAAAGGTTGAACAGCAGTGCCACCCAGACCTTTTGTAATATGGATTTATGATGGAGTCCTGGAGTATAAAAGTGTATCTTCATTTTTTTTTTAAATTATTTTTTTATAAATTTTTATATTGTTATTATTATTATTATCCTTCACTTAGTTATTCATTAATTTTTCAAATGTATTATTTATTTATTAGTATTATTTGTTATGTATTACCAGTTATTACCTATTTATTGTATAAAAAATTCGTTCTTTTTTTTTTTCCTGGAATTTCTTATACTTATTATATGAATGAGTTTTTGTCATCCATATTACATATTACCCTTGAGTGAGGCAGCTTGTAATTATTCAAAGAAAAATTTAAAAAACAAACAAAAAAAACAACAATATTTTAAAGCTTTTAGCCCTTTAAATGATAATATGTTTTTTTAAACTGAGATTGTGCCCAATTGTTTTAGTTTTTTGTTTTACTGAAAGATACTCGTACTGGTATCTCGTATATGTCATTGCCTGAAGAGATTAGTTGCCTTGAAGAAGGTGGCGAGGAGTGAACTGGCAGTTATCTATTTAAGTAGGCACGTCTTACTTAAACTAGTCTAATAAAGTATTATATTTCTAGTCAATTATTATTAACTTATAATCATCTGAAAAAAAAAAATATTTTTAATATATAATATATTTCGGAAGCACTATAACAGTCAACTGTTTGTACTCTACAATAACGAGATAAAAAAAAAAAAAATTATATATCTTGGACGTTAATTAGCACTTAGTCTTACCTTAAATATAACCTTTGCACATTACTGAAATATTTATAATATAAACAATAGCCTGAAAACATAAAAAAAAAAAAAAAAAAAAAAAAAAAAAAAACCATGAATGACAGTAATTAATAACTCGTCACTGACACCAATTTGGAAATTTTGAGCGATACTTTAGAGTCATTCTAAATCATCAAATATTTATCAAAATTAAACTGGCACTCAAACATTTTTAATTAGATAAGAAACAATAATTTACACATACTATTTGTTCCACTAAACCATCCAATTCATTTCGTATTCAATCCTTAAAATCCAAAATCCTTCGAAAAATCCTCAATGCTCCTTACTTTGTCACCAATAAACGTATCCATAAAGATGTTAATGTTCCATATGTTGCTGATTTAGCCCACACAAGATACCTATCCTTTCATAGTAAGTTCCATAATCACTCCAATCCGTTTGTTTCTCAACTTGCTTCCCACGCCATTCCTGATAATCCTCTGAGGCGTCTGAAACGAAGATGGCCTAGAGAGACCTTCTAGAGTAGAATTTTTAATAAAGTGCAACTGATTAGTAGTTCTTTTCAAGTTTTAACATGTTATTATTGTCGTTATCAATAGATTTACTTGATGTATATATTTTGTACAGTTGTAAATTTCAATAAATTTATATATAAAATTAAAAAAAACAAAACTATTTGTACAACCTAACCATAAAACATCATAATCCACTTGTGCAAACGATTATTTATTCTTTGTTTCCTCACTTTATATTACAGGTTTCATGTTTAATGAGCTTTCATTTATCTGTGTTTATTAATTTATTTTTTATGTCATTAGGTTTTGTTTTGATTCTCATCCATTATATTTTAATTTCATGAGGTAAAAGATAATATTAAATTACAACTCATCGAAGAGACACAGAGAAAAAAATAAATAAAAAAGTTGCAATAAATTAGTGAAATATTCAAAAACAAGAACAACGAAACGCCAATATAATTTTATTTAATAACTATGTTTTGTTTTTCGATAGATTTTTAGGTTTTTTATTTTGAGATGGTATATATAACCTTGAATAAATTCTGTTACTAGTTTATTGTATCTAATTAATTGTTAATATTATTATTCACTAGGTGAATTTTCTTTAATTTACTTATTTTACAGTAGAGAGTTGAGGATAATATACACGAATGTAATATATGTTATTTTGCATAAATGATATTACTAACATTTCCTGCACCACCTTTTCCTCAAATAAATATTTCATAAGTACATATAATATAGATATACAATTACTGCATCGAAGTGCCTCTATATTATATATTAATGTTTCCATAAATAAATAAAATATTAATGTATGTATAAAGTACTAAATTGAATCGATAATTACAATGTTATAGCAACCCATTGCAACCGATGGTTACCATTTTGTGTTTATTTTTATTCTTCCGTTTTTATCGCTATGTGTTATTCGAATTGGAAATTAATTATAATTATTAAATTAAAAAATATTGTCTTATAAAAAATATTCAATTATAAAAACATCCCTCTTTCTTACCACTTAGGTTGTGAGCTTATTAGTTACTTGGAAACTCCTAATGAATCAAAATATACCATGTCATAAGACGTTTCAATTCCTATTTTTTCACTCCTGCATATTTTATAGTATTTTTTTTTTGTTTATGTTGCAGGTTGGGCAATCGCGCCAGAAGAGAGAGATTGGAAGTACAGGCTGTCGATCTACTACACCAAACCTCAGGATTCCGGAGTATTCACTTGTTCCACACCCCGGGGGCTCACCAACAGCCTTCCCGTCTTTGTTACTGGTAATTGTCTGTACTCATTTTAAAATAGTTTTATTTTTAAAATATGCATTTTAAAGTCATTATAGATTAGTTTTGATGCTGATTTACTAATATTAATGAAGGAATATGAATAAGAATTTCCTCTTCTCTGAACTGGGCCTTAAATACCTTCTGTTCCAAAAAGTACATTTCTTGCATGTTGTACATCGAATCATTTGTATTATTCATTTTATAATGTGCCGAATACGAATTACTAATCAGGCTATAATATCCAAATGATATAAATTGCCTATTAATAATCAAAGCCATTCCAAAAAGAGTTACAAGTACTTAATTACAAGAACTAGGATTGGGCAGTTCACGCTCAGATTCATGCTACGTTATCCTGGAAATGAAGTGGTGTCTAGTAACGATTTCGTTAAGGATGAATTTGGTATGTTAGCCGGATATGGCGCGGAACCTAATTTCAAGTTCAAGATAAACATTTATGGACTATCTGTACAAGGCCAAGCAAACCCTTTTATATATTTCCACAAACCAAACTTATGTGGCTAGGTTCTTTGTCTAAAATTTATCAATAACTTTCCGAATTGGTACACGGAAAGAGTCAGGAATACGACAATCTGTCAATTTCAACTACTTCTAACTTTATATTATATAGAGTCCCTTTTTATGTGCCTGATCTTAGGATAGAAAAAGGGTGTCGTGTTTAAAGTGTGATAAAAAGGTGTAACTTGATCGAAACAGATAACTTGTGATTTTGATTATATATATATATATATATATATATATATATATATATATATATATATACATTATATTTTCGTCCCAATAAAGTACTTTTTTCTTACCATCTAGGAAACCTGCGGTTATTGCGGTTATTTATTTAGAAAAGATTATCATTAATATTTAATTATTCTCTTTTTTCTTACTTGAAATCTATAACGTTTCTTCATTTTCAAACTATAATGTAATTTAAATTTACGACAATTGTTTTACAGATATACAATGCGGTAGGATCAGCGGTCTTGGTCAGCTTCGAGTAAGAATGGAAGGAACAAGACTTGGTCAGAGCGTGCATTTCCATTGCCCTACTGGATTCAGGCTCAACGGAACAGCAAACTTAACCTGCAGAGCGAGTGGTGAGTAAGAAGTTTAATTAAAGTATTTTTTAAATTCTATGATTTTAGAAAAATATTAACGAATCAGATTCATTGTTGATAGTACAGCTAATTCTAATAATATATACAGATTTTAATTTTTTTCTGTCTATACTTAACTCTTAAAGGTCAGACTTAAGCAATTCTACCACTTGGGATTCGGCGAACACCTCCTCAGTTTACGGATGTTTGGTCTGTCGGGTCTCAAGTTCAATAACATAAACGAAGTCAAGGGCTTGAAAGTATAACGCTCAACGGTGGGCTAAAACATTTCGGGATGGAGTTTTCAGCCTTGAAGGTTGTTGAAGGAACAACCGTTTGAGAACCTGCTGTAAATCTCTCAGTCAACAAATCGACCACCTCAAGATAGAAAAACTAGAATCTTGAAAGACCCTCTGTTCTGCTAAAAAAGACAATGAACGGCTCTATGTCTCACGTTTGACCTCACGAACATTATTTAGCTCCAAGCATTCCGCGATTTAATGTATTGAAGTATCAGGCAACTTCGATTAATACCCTTCATTTCACTTAAAGATTTTACCTCATCCTATTTTTCAACACCAGGTACTTTCCCGGTTCCGCAATTATGAATTTTTCATAAATAGGTAAAATACATATATATTTTTAATTTAAATATAGTGAAACTCCAATTACCCGAATATGAATATCATATGAAGAAAAAATACATATCTTTTTATTACATACATTTTTTTTATAGTTTACTAACAGTTCATGAAGGCCGTGGTTCCTAGTTTACGTAAAATACCATAGTTTTCATGTCACAATAAAAGAGGTAAAACTAAATAGACCAAGCGGCAGCTACCGGAACAGCTTCTCAGAATTAGGGGCGGAGCCCACACACTTCATAACAGTCAAGTTCTGTTTAAACGTACTTAATGAATTTTAAGAAGCATAGCACACCCATCCTACAAAGGTTTTGCTCAGTCTGGGCCCTATTGCCGTCGCGAATGTTGCCTTCATAAACTTGAAGAGTTTTGACAGCTAAACGAAAACGTGTTGCATAGCTGCGTCTTATTGTTGCATTGCTGAAAACTGCGTCAGAAATACTATGCTTGTAGAATTTCTTAGGAAAGGCGAATCCAGAAAAAAAATGGGTGGATGAGTTCTGTGTTGGAACATTCACAATTTCCGACATGTTAACTAAACTTAGTTGTTACATAACTAATTTGGTTTTATTATTCAATAAAATGCATAGTTAAAACATTACATATGTTTGTGTTTTTTATTTCAATACCCTAATTGAAAAAAAAAAAAAAAAGTAAATCTCATTATCCGGATTTTTGGGTATCCGGATCAATTTTGGCCCCAATTAATCCGGATAATAGAAGTTTCACTATATATACAGTTTTTATTTCGAGCAATTTCATAAATTAAGCATTACCAACCTAATCATTAGGGACTTAAAAATCGTTTTATTTTATAAGCAAATAAAGTAATCAAAAATCCCTAGGTAAATAACGAATTAATTTATGCTTATTTAAAAACGTGTGTTTCATTGATATAAAACCACTGCTACTTCCAATATCACAGGTTGTACCCGATTTTGGTCCAATAAATATTTTTTATTACATGCAACTATTTGATTATTTTCAGTTGTGTTGTATTCTGTTAAAAACCCAAATAATGAGGTAACCTTTTTTTAGACATTTAATTTAAGTATTCTGTTTTACTGCACATACTAATATTTATGTATTATAATTTTTTTTTTTTCTCATGGGAATTTACCTTAAAACCTTGAAAACTTTTTGGACTCAAGCTATAGATAAAATTTTGTAAGCACCTCGGGAATAAAGTGCCTTTATCTCCCTCTCAAGGTATTAACTCTCTTGACTTCTTCTTGTGAGTTAAAACCCATGGTTCCCTCGGCTCTCATTTCCATTTGTTTTTCTCTATACTTTAAAAATATTATAATTCACAAAAAATATTAATTTAGATTCATCAGTAAAGAAAGACTGTAATAATAATTTAAATGTTTATATTTCTGTAAATTAGGAAATCCCAATCTTTTTTTTTTCTTTTCTTTTGTTTCATTTTTAAATTATATAAGTAGTTTTCAGCCATGTCGCAAAATTCTTCTCACAGATATTGGCTGTAAATTAACTCTTTTACCATCATAATTTTAAGCCAAATTTTTAAAAGTTTTTTATACCCGCTGGCTCTAGGTTTATTAACTTAACTTTTTGTTCAATTATAGTTTTTATTACTGTCTGCACACTAGATAGGCTTATTTTAGATTCCTTTCAAATATTACATATTGTAAGTCCTTCGCTACGAAATTTAATTATAATATCCTGTTCTGATATGGAAATTTCGTTTCCATTCGAATTGATCTTACAAAAACATTCCTTTGACTATTAAATAATTCAATAACATGTAATTTTCTTCTTTTTTTTTTTATCTCTTACCAGCAAAGTGAATTATTACTAATGTGGATTCGACTGATCAGGACCCGACATAGCAATGTAGACTTTTTTTTGTAACAGTAGATCCAAGATTTACCAATTTTATTACTGATCAACAAATTGTAGTTTTCTTTTATAATGTTTTGTTCTATAAA
Source organism: Euschistus heros (assembly GCA_003667255.2). Classification (NCBI taxonomy): domain Eukaryota; kingdom Metazoa; phylum Arthropoda; class Insecta; order Hemiptera; family Pentatomidae; genus Euschistus; species Euschistus heros. The sequence continues at coordinate 1,012,941 of RCWM02000116.1, forward strand.
AGAATATCATTGACAAGATATTACAAGTAACATTTCATTAGTATTTGTAAGTTACATTCGACGTAGGTAAGATAGGTACTTCTCGTGTAACACACTTCTTGCTTGTTTTGCTTTCCTGACCTTCCCCGTGTTTTCCATCGGTTTAGAAATATTTTCCCCAAAGGACGGCTGAATGGAAGTTTGGCGGTGAAGCTGAGGGCACACACACACTCCAGAACTTGGCAAACTCTTGCCGGACCTAAGGGCCATTAGAGGTAGAGGGGAGGGGGTGAGGTCAAATTAGGAACTGGCCGGCAGGAGTTCGATAACTCTGCTCACCTCCAGGCTTTTGATAAACATCGGCAACCTCCTCACTATTTGCACAGGTGTTTGCATAAATAATGAAACAATTATGAAACTGACGGTGTTTTATTTGCATTATTTACCTAGCGTTAAATGCCTATCTTAATCTAAATCAATTTAAAGCTTAAAATTGTTTTAAATATTAATTTACCTCCAAATCTTCTCGTGTCCAATTCTTTCAATCCATAATCCTTCGTCTAATACTCAATGCTTCTTATTATGTCACAAACAAACATCCTTAATTTTCAATATGTTGCTGATTGAAAAGAAGCTAACAATCTGAGTCTCTATTTACAGGTTTACAAATAAAAAACAAAAACAAATGAAATATAAATTATTAAAATCCGAAAATTATAAAAAGAGACAATAAAAAAGTATATAGATTAATAAAAAAAATAATAAGAAATTCGAATAAAGTTTTGCTAATCATTGTCATTCTAGAGAGAAAGGAAATATTGGAACAAATGGGATTTAATTTTGAATTTAAAAAAAGTTTTCAAACGATGCACACTTATGGGAAGGATTATAAACGTATGAGGAGTGGGATTTTGAAGTGCGAGAGGAAATCGAAGATTTTAACTGGAATAGTATACATGTGAGAGCGATTGTGTGAAATAATCGTTTGACGGATATTAAATTAATATTATTTAATATCAACTAATCATTTTTCTCGAACTCCTATGATTATTTTCAAAATGGTAACATCAATCTTGTATTGTTATACAAGAATATTGTTATATAAGAAACGCCGCATTATGATTATGATCTATACGTTCATGAAATAAAATAAGCCAGTCTTTACTCAGAGAAGGAATAGTCAGCTGACAGGAATAAAAATAGGAGGAAAAATAAAGTCTTAAAAGAAATTTTTATTCCATTTAATAAGGGCAATGTTTACCTGGTGGCTCGCTAAAAGGCTCGAGACCTACATAAACCGCTACTCTGTTTTCTTTGTTAGGGGCTTATTAACGCTTTAAGCATAAATAAAGGTTTAAAAATCATGAAGGGAGGTGGCAATGAACCCTTGCAGTTGGAGCTCTTGATCCCTTATTATGCCTAGACCAAAGCCCAGTTGGGGTTTCGCTAATCCACCTCATCCAATTAACTGATGTTTAAGTCTCGATAACGGATCTGTATCGGTTAAATTATCACCAATAATTTTTAACAGAATTAAAACATATACCATCCAATATAAATCCATTATAGATAAATAAGTTATTAAAGTAATATTTAATCATTACAACAGATTTTTCATTACTATTTGAAGGGTTTGGTAGATGAAGGATTTATGTAACAAAACACAATAAAAAAGTCATTTTGAGTATTCTTTTTTTTATATTTACCTTTAGCAGGAAAATATTACTTAACCCCTTCATCTTCTTCATATTTTTATTTCTACTTTTTTTTTTTTTAAATGTTCAGATTTTGCTTCCTAACACTTTTGCAGATAAATTGTTCATCAAATAAATTAGATAGTCGGGCTGTGTCGATACTCGATTCCACCGATTATTGAAAAAACAATCAGTATCCAGAATCGATGTTACAAAGTCGATTTATAGGAACCAATCGCTACTGCTAGGTATAGTTTTGAAATAAATAATTATTTAATTATTATATATACATCGATTTTTTCCCCCTAATGATAATATATATATGTATGTATATATGTATATATATATATATATATATATATATATATATATATGTATGTATATATGTATATATATTAAGATAATTTATTTTAAATGACATAACCCCTTCCTCCACCAAACCCCTTCATTTATGAAACATATTTTTATCCAGTACACCACGAATAATACTAACGTGACTCTGTTTTTTTAACTCTTATTTTTTAAAATAAAATTTGAGTAATTTGATACTAAACCAATGTAAGCTCATTGAGGTAAAATATTATAATATGCACGTATTTTTATTTCTTTAGTGGTATGGAAAAAATTAATACGTCTGGGCGTTATAAAGTTAATGAAGAAATTTTTAACTTGGTATGTTGTTTAGTATTATCATTTCAAGTGGGCTGCTATGTTTTTTTTTATTATATGAAAGTTATAAGTCTTCATTAATATATTTGAGTATATTTGCAGCTTTGAGGTATTTAATCTAAAAACCAAGTTTTGGAACTTGAAAATTTTGCAATTATAAGGTTAGAAATGTGTGCAGTAAATAATATTTGAAGCACATTTGCATAATATTTATTTAATTTAAATTATTAAACAATAACATAAGCTTGGATAATTTTGTATATTTCGTTTAACGCCACTTTATGCTACTATGGCTAATCGGACTATGCTACAGTGGGATTCCTAAATTTTGCCTATCCAGGTATAATTAGGATAGGGATCTTTAACGAGTACCTGACATCGCACAGGCTCGGGAGCCCCATTTTACGTCCCTTCCGAAGGACGGTAAAGCTAAGGATTTTTTACTCCCTTTAAAAAATCCTAAGGTCATCTGCCGGGCTGCGAACCCGCGATCTTGGGTTTAGTAGGTTGCTATGCTAACCACTATACCACAGGTGACCCGCGTTTGGATAACTGGTTTCTGATTTGAACCACTGACCTAATTTTCCTCCTATATATAATCTTTCTCTACAAAACATAGCTACACTTGATGATTATTTATGTCCCAAATTTTGGACTCATCAAGTGATAAATTCCATTTTTTATACAAAACAAAATTAGATGACCCGGTTCATAAACCACCGTAGAGATATTACTATCTTGGATGTTTTTTGTTTTAAGATGGGACAAAGTGGCTGATCAATATCAAACCATTGATTTGAAATTCGTCAACTGTACATGCATGGGTATAGGAATTCCTACTTTAAATTCATTAAATAAAATTAACAAAAAAACACGTATTTCCATTTTAACGTTGGGAATGAAACAAATATTTATATCTCTACTTGGAAAAGAAACAAGGTTTGTTAAAGGAGTAGTAAGTATTATTAATATAATGTAAATATTTTGCCGTGAAATAACAGAAACGCTTTAACCTTTCCTTTGTTCCTTTGTTTGTTGTTTAACCTCTTTAATGTTATAAAAAAATAGAAACTTTCATTTTGGACAACCCAATACATTCATATATACATAAATATATAATGATATAAAAATATATAATAATAATGATTTAGATATGTTTTAATCTAACATTTACTAGACAAGCGTTCAAAGCTACAATAAATTACAAAAGTTATATTTACATGACAGTAATTGGACCTATTTGGACAAGCTGAGTTGAGCTTTGGAGCACTACTAAACCTTCCAATTCTTCTCTCATCCAATCCTTACAATCCAAAAGCTTATGTGAAATCATTACAACAAACAGACTTATACATACATATCTTAATGTTCCATATGTTGCTGATTTGGACCAAACCAGATACCTATCCTTTCATAGCAAACTCCATACCCACTCGAATCCACAAGTTTTTCAACTCTTCTCACACTTAATTCCCCATAATCCACCGAGACGTCTGAAAAGAAGATGACCAAGAGACCGTCAAATGTATATATTTTATTTAAGTGTTACTACTGAGCAAGTTCTTTAAATGATATTGGCAAATCATTGTAAACATTTTCTTCAAATTTACCTGTTGTATATAATATATACAGTTTTAAATTTCAATAAGTAATTTAAAAAAAGGTGTTGTCTTTTTAGTTGATGCCTCAAGTTTAAAGCATTAATTTATGAATAGGTAATATGATTCCTGTCTGTATTCACCGAGAGAAGTCACTCTTGAATGAAAGGAATAAATTCTCTAAATTAGCAATACAAACTGCTATCAGATCATTACTGAACCTGTAACCGGTGACTGAGTTAATAATAAACAGAGAGGAGATGAAGATCAATTACCGCGTGAGGAGTTAGAGGAGCGAGCCGATGGATGTGAGGTAAGTAGCAACTTGTTGATGGTGTCATTAAGAAGCCGCTCTGAGGCCGCATTCTGTCTCCGTGTTCACATCAAACCTCTATAGCCACCGGCTCTAAATTGCATTTCTTTCATTCTACAAGTTCAAATTTCTTCTTCCTTGGCCCATTAGTTTAAGTCATTTTTACAAACTCGTTATTACTAAAAGGTATTCTGTATTCTTTCTCCTATTACTATTATAGCTCCGATCTTCATTTCTATTTTTTGTAATAGGAAGGATAGTTTTCTGCATGGAAAATATTTAGTCTTCAGTGCTGCACAAAGTACAACAAGCGACCACTCTCGTTTTGATTTTTTCTCGTCCCTTTCTCGGCAATCTGCTGGGTTCTTTTGCAGTTTTACTTTTATTAATTTTAGTGAACGAAGCATTAATTATTTAGAATGTTTTCATTTGTTGGAAGCCTATATGATTGGGTGATATTCCTCGAATTTTACAGGAGCTAGATAAGAAAGAAAAAAGAACCGGGAAATCAAATCAAAATTGAAATTTGAGTGGAAAGGAAATAGAAGATGTTCTGGATCGTGAAATACTGAAAATAATGTTGAGGGTAGTGATGAAGATGACTCGGAGGATAAAGAGCATGGTGATTTATCATTTCATTTGTAAAAATTATACCTCAAAAATTTTTTTGCAATAATAGTTAACAAAACCAATTATTTTAGACATATAAATAATTACTTTTGGCTATAATATCGCAAATAAAAAATTACCTAATTATAAATTTTCTTTTTTTATTTTTCTTATACATTTTCAGTCACGTTCAAAATATTATTCTTTTAGGTAATATACTGTACATATATTCTATTTTAAATGTAGAAAAATCAGAATATTTAATTAAATAAATTGAATATAAACTTTGGATAAGTATGGATAAAAAACAGGGTGTTGTACTTTGTACATTGCGCGACCGCTCTTGTTACGGAAATTGGTGTGATCGGTATAAGGTTAAAGTCACTTCTATTTAGAAATTTTGATTCAACAAAGCCAAGCTATAATCCATGTAACAGTCTATTCTTCTTCTTGATTAAAATTTTCTTCTCTATTCGTAGTTTTTCTCAACAAAACTCCTGCCTCAGTCGGTTCCTCCACTCCTATACGTCGATAGCTTCCTCTTCCGTTAATCTTCGACCAGCCATACTTTCGGTCACACCTACCTCTCCTTCTCTCGACCTCTGCTTCTCATTCAAATGCTATTTTGTGGATTCTTTTACCAGTCATCCTATTAACATGTCCGTATCATCTCAGTCTCTTTCCTTCCATTTCCTTCAGTATATTATATCCTGCTTCCATGCTTTCTCTAATAGTCTCATTTATGAGTCACTGAGTTCTTTAGATTCTTGTCAACCTCCTTCAAAAATCTATCTTTTGAATCAGTAATTGTTTCATGTGTAAGTCTTTACACTTTCAACAAGGGCCTTTTATATGTATATTAATTTATTTTGTTTTAGTCAAAGTTTATAGCGATATAAAAAAGAGAGATTCCAGATATGTAATCATTTTTTCGTATTTCTATTTTTTGCTTTATGGAAAGAAAAACTGCAGCGCGAGACCATTAAAATTATTGTGGTATTTATGTTGATGAGAGCGTTAGAGAACGACCTTCTCGGAATCGGTTTGCTAGTTTTCGTTCCGGAAATTTTGATATAATATTTAATAAAACCATATAAAAAGTTTTGAACCATTTACATAATATATTATACTGAAAGGCTGTCGATACTTTGATTCCACGTGTATTAATACTGAAAACATTTGATGGAAAGAGTTACCATTTGTGAATACCTGCTGAAAAGAAGTGAAATCATGCTATTTTTGTGAAGAAATATTATGGGTGGCGCATAGGAGGAAAGGGGTGCTGAGTGTTTATTGGGATTGGAAACGTTTTGTTTCAAATAAACTGATTTAATTATAACGTGATTTAATCTTTGTAATCTTGTTTTATCGTATAAATAAAATTATTCTTTAAACCCTTTCGATCCTTTAATTTGTTAGGATCTTGAAAATCCTTATTTTCATAGCAATTTATTTTATGTAAACTCAGCCAAAAGATAAATAAGAGTTATGTAACAATGTTACTTATGCGTTTGATATATTTTTATGCCTCGTGAACATCTTTCTGCCTATTTCACCTACTTTTGTTTATATGTAGTATCCCTAAATGTACCTTACAATACTAGTTGTTACACAATGTATTCTCTTTTACTCATTCTATTAAACTTTGTTCATATAATTTCAACATTTGTGGATCTTAATACTGAGTACAAGTAGGTGCTTAACTTGTCTGTCATTGGGGATATAATTCTGATTCATCTCAGCGGTGAGTATTCTCCGTCGGGGTGAGACATGAGGCATTGGTAGATTCCAAACTACCATTTACAAAGTTTGCAGCCTTGAATTATTTCGGAAGTGAGGAGCAGGTAACCGGGATGCGGCAAGTTCACGCACGGCTTGGTCCAAACAGGTGGCCTATCGCTGGTCGCTAAGAACACGCCAACTCTCGTTAAATATGAATTTCAATCGGGTTTGGCGGAGTTGGGAGTTTGGAAGCAGCCTCGTAATTTATCATGGGTTGGCTTTGTCAGTTGGAGTGGTACTCGATCTCGGCAGATGTAAGCACTAGGAGTAACTTAGTCTAGACTCCTTTAAGTGAAAGCTCATGGAATGTATCCCTGTAAGTTTCATTGTTCAATTATCAACCATTCATGTATCGCTGCTATGTAAAGACGTAACAGATATTTTCCAAAACTGTAACGTCGGAATTTACCGATTGTTTAAAAATGTAAAAGGACACAGCAATTTTTTTTATTTGGTAAACACAATCTATTTTCTCATTTAACCTTTTAACGAGAGGGCCGGGTTTTTTTAAAACATTTGTTATCTATTTTTTTCCTTTGAATGGCTATAGCCTCGCTAAACCCCACACATGTATCATTAAATTCAAGGTTAAATAAAGGATATTAGACGATAATGAGTAGGATAATGCGCCCTACATTACGTCATTTATTGAGCAAACGGCATTAAATATGTGTATCCTCCAGGATACATCGCCTGTTAAAGGGTTAAATAGAAAAATATCAGGATTAGCCAATTATACATAAGAACAATATTGAATTAAATGCTTGTAATTAAGAAACAATGACTTTACTCTTTGTACTTGAAACCGATTACATACAATAGTAGTTAGAATTGATGAATACTTCACTTCTATTAGAATCATTTATATAAATATTAGTTTTGAATGTTAATGTTCGTCCTCAGTTCCAAAAATACATAATATTTCAAAACATGACTAATTTGCGACATAAAGTCGCAACTTAACATTAATTTTTTTTTTTTTTTTTTTTATGTGTAAGACATAAAATCAAAAATTTTCTCTTTGACTTCAAACAAAATGTTCACTATTTCAGTGGAAACATTCTCAAAACTCAATGGTCCCTTGTTTGAGGGGATATTGTAACTGAAATAACCACTAACATTTCGAACGATTTTATGATTTCTGGTGACTCATGAGTATTTAATTTTATGCTATTTTCTACGTACTAGGTTCATTCCAGAGTATTTTGAAATTTATGGTTATTGTCATTTTAATTATTAACGATGTTGGAACTCAGCGTCTTATTATCGTATAATTTTGTATCTTTGATTTACGGATCGTTCAGTTTTTTTTCGTGTATTTAGCTTCACATTTATTATACTTCGGCAAGGGTTTATTTTTCTTTATGTGAAGAGAAATAATATGATAAAGGTTTGTCTATTTCAAATGCTGGATTCAAACATAATTTAACTTTGGAACTGATGATAAATGTTTAACATTTGAAACTAGTCTTCAAATTAAAAAAAAAAAAAAGTAGCAAAAATTCATAAATCCTAATTGCATTGATCCTTTTTTACTATCATGTGTACCTCAAGTGAAACAGTAGTTATAAGTATTAAATATTTTGGGAAAGGATACAATAGATAATTGGGGTTAAACCTACACCATCACCGCTATTACACTCACTGCATGTAATAAATAGTAGGTAAAATTTAATATATATATATATATATATATATATATATATATATATATATATATATATATATATATATATATATATATATATTAGTTGAATATAGAGCAGCATTAGATGTTAATTTCGGTATTAATTAATACTATACAATATATAATTTACCAAGGAGAAATTGCTTCCAGATAATTGCTAATTGCTTTTGTAGTTACACCTTGGTATTAATTAATTTCCTTTAGATACCGGTTATATATTTACGAATCAGATACGGTATATTTTATTATTTGTATTGCGTAACTATGATATTTTAAAAATCAATACATTTTTTTACTTTATTTCTCAGAAAACTTTCTTCTTTATTTATTCTTTTTATTTTAATTTAAATTCTCTTTTATAAACAATTTGGCTTCAGTACTAATTAGTTTTGAAAAATTGTAAGCTTAATTTCATGGTGTCACCAAAACCTTTTATCCGCCCGCAGATCTTATATTAATCTTAGAAGTAAATCTTAATTACAAAACTCTTAAGGATATTTAGAATGGATGACTGTCTCATGAAAAACATTTTAAAAAGTCTTTTCTCCATTCCAGCTTTGAACGTAGCATTTAATCATGGTCTTTAATTCTCCATTTTCAAAGGAAATTAGGCCAAAAGTGAAATCTCGATTTTCTCCTTTGCGCTGGCATTTTTCCTTCCTTAGAAGCCTTTTTCTCCAAGCTAGGAATTTTAATCAGAGGCGCTAGTAAATACTGAAAGATCCTCAGGCTAAGGGGAGGAGGCCGGAGATGTTTTTATGGCAAGGCCCCCTGACCAAGACCTTTGTGAGGGCGGGTGATAAGTGTTGTCGCGGAGGTCGAGGAATTTAATAAGGTTCCATAGTCACTCGGTACCCTCTCCTATCACATCTACCGCAACAATGGCATATTTCTATTGCTTCGGTACCTCGTCAAAAATATATGAAAATATTCTTGTTTGTATTTTGTTTTTTGTAAATAATTTAACTCCAATTTTATTTCGTTACATCTATTCTTCCTTCGGACCACTTTATACCCCTATTCTTTTCTCTCTTAACATTGGTGAGGTTTTTCAGTGTTTTCCTGTATGTGTCTCTATCCAGCCTGTCAGCATCTGAAATTTTAAGGTTCTTTAATTCTTCTTTTATTTGCTTCGTGTATCCTCTCATGCTTTTGTAGCTAAAAACTCTTTTTTCAATCCTTCATCGTTTTTATTGCAGTTATTATACTACAAACACAAAATTGAAAGCACAGTAAAACCTCACCTTTCGCCAGTTCTCCGGGTAATCCGATAAGTTATAACTTATTATAATAGGGGATATTATAACTGAAATAACTACTAACATTTCGAACGATTTTATGATTTCAGATGACTCATGAGTATTTAATTTTATACTATTTTCTAAGTATTAGGTTCATTCTTGAGTATTTTAAAATTTATGGTTATTGTCATTTTAATTATTAACGATGTTGGAACTCAGCGTCTTATTATCTTATGCTTTTGTATCTTAGATTTACTGATCGTTTAGTTTTTTTTTTCGTGTATTTAGCTTCACATTCATTATACTTCTGTTTTTCGGCAAGGGTTTATTTTTCTTTATGTGAAGAGAAATAATATGATAAAGGTTTGTCAATTTCAAATGCTGGATTCAAACATAATTTAACTTTGGAACTGATGATCAATGTTTAACATTTGAAACTAGTCTTCAAATTAAAAAAAAAAAAAGTAGCAAAAATTCATAAATCCTAATTGCATTGATCCTTTTTTACCATCATGGGTACCTAAGTGAAACAGTAGTTATAAGTATTAAATATTTTGGGAGAGGATACAACGGATAATTGGGGTTAAACCTACCCCATCACCGCTATTACACTCACAAATATATATACTCACAAAAACTCTTTGTTCAATCCTTCATCGTTTTTATTGCAGTTATTATACCACAATCACGAAATTGAAAGCACAGTAAAACCTCACCTTTCGCCAGTTCTCCGGGTAATCCGATCCTCCCGCGAAATCCTAGTGGGGTACATTATTTTAGCGAAAACCCTAATTGTCCAATAAAATTGTGCTTTTGTTATGCAAAAGGTTAGGTAGTTTAAATTTTTAGATGTTAGTGTTATGCTTCTATACGAAAATCCGAGTTATAAATCTTTATGTTCACCCGAAATATCTGCTGCCCGATTGGTTCTAAAGAAAAGCTTGTTATATTCTAAATTAGATTAGACAAAATTTAATTTAATTTAAGCCGAAAATATGCTCTGCTGCTTGAACGAGGGAGTAAAATACAGGCATTCCAATTTTCGTAATTCTGTCAAAAGAGGCAGGAATTGACGTTTTTTTAACGGTTTTTGTTCTATAAGTCCTATAAAAATTAATTAGTTTATGCTTCATTATGAACGATCTTAGAATGAGTTAGTTTTATATAAACGAAACACGATACAGTGTTATTATGGTGAATTCTTCTATACATAAATAGCTGGCTAAAACATTTCTATGCAAACATATTAGTCTGTATGTGTATAAACGTAATATAAACATACCTATTTTCTTCACTTTTTAAAAATGTTAATGCATAATTTTTAATATATGTATAATACACTTTTGACTAAGAAAAACCCGTGTTTTTCAATTTCAATTTCTATTCCTCTGCTTAGAATGAAGAATAAAAAACAAAAACAAAATTTATGAAGTTGCTTTACAATTATCTCAGTGGCAGTGAACAGCAAAGAGAAGATTAGCATCAGATATCTAAGATAGTATAGACAAAGAGCTCTGTGAATAACGGGCTGATAATGACCAGTATAGCTAGAGCGGTTTTCCACGTGTTCTCGTTTACCCTCGTTAGGGACAGTTTAGTGCCAATGGAAAATCAAGACCTAGTATCCGTATATGAAGGTCCTTGAAGGAAAAACAAAATTATTTTCTTCGCATTTAGTAAATTTACAACAAGTAAATTTGAGGAAAATGATTACAATGACATGTCAATAGCAAGCATAGAACTACTTATGGTATCTGGTTTGGGCCATATCAGCAACATATTAGGAACAAAGCAATTATAATCTTTATGGAGAATGGTACGAAGGATTATGCATTGTATGGATTGATTTTTAGAAGAATTAGAAAGTTTAGAGGAAGCCCAAAGCTCAACTTCGTATGTCTTAACAGGTCTAATTACTGTTATGTAAATAAGTCCTTTGTAATTTATTGGAATCTTTGAACGCTTGCCTAGTAAATGTTCGTGAAGTCGGAATGAACGAGCAGTATCTTCTCTTTTAAGTCTAGTGCGTGAATAAACAATTACAATTACGAGTACAATAAATCATAGTAAATATTCAATTAGTTGTCTTACAAGTATGGGTTAGTTCTGATTGAATCCAAATTTTCCTTCAACAGCACATATTAATATCATAATACAAAGGCTTAATGTTTTCCATGTTACGAATCATCGAAATAAAAGCTAATTATTAGTTGATAATATTGCTATAAATTTATAGAATACTCCTGTTTTATCCTTACAATTAAATTTAACTAAGTTTGAAGGTATTGAAGTCGAAGCACTTTGGCCAGACAAAAGCAAGAGATAGAATCTGACCCCAGTTTCTACATTCAATATATAGAGGTCGCTATCACTATCCCGGAGTTAAACTCAATAAAAATAAATTTGTATAGAAGCGAGTCTAGGCGAGGGGGGGGGGGGGGTAGATAAGATCAGTGGTGGCTAGGGCAGCAATGGTTCTGGTTAATTGGACCGCGGTTCAACTGCCAACGAAAAACGGTTCACTATTTCAGGGGAAACATTCTCAGGACTCGATGGTCCCTTGTCCCTGTGGATATTGTAACTGAAATAACCACTCCTCCTTAATGAACTCATTCTATTTTCTATCCTTAGATCGTATATAGTCCAAAGCTCGAACTTGTAGTCTATCCAATATATAACTGGGAAATGGCGAAAAAATAGTTTATGTATGTATTTTCTGCAATATCATAGAAAAATCTAATGCATACGTTACCCAAGTACTTCTTAGATCCTCATAATCGGTTACGGTTGATTTGAGATTACTTTAGAGTTGTTTTATTTATGTATTTATTTTTCCATTCATTGCTCGTATTTTATGCCAGTAGAAAGAACTGGTTAGTACAGCTCTCCATAATTCCTAACAGGTACTACTACTGCTCTACAGTTTTTTTCAATTCTGCTCGCAATAATAATGAAATTATAAAATACAATACTGACACGTTTAGGATCGATCAATTATTTGGCACTTAATTTTTTTAAGTGAAACTTCTATACTGACGTAATATTATATATGCATACAAATATTTCCTCAGAGTGAATCGGATGTAACAGAAACGATGTAACAAAAAATCAAACGAAAAAGCGTTGCTGGCTGGATTCCATACAGGTTGAAACATTAAATACATTATTAAAATTTAATGTAAAGTTGAATACTAAATTTGAAGTATAAAGAGGTTAAATAGGCTATCGACAATTGTTTAAATAATACCATCTATAATTGTCATAAACCGAGTTCTGTGGATACGGATCGCTCAAGGTGCAGACATAATAAACAAAAACGAGATGATACACCAACTAATCAGAAAGTACTTTTTATATATTATCATGAATTTTGTTCAGTAAAGTCAACAGGTAACGAGTCTATGAAATATTTTATAGTGTGTACGTCCAAGAAGTGGTGTGAACACAATCTGCTCAGAACACTTTTAAAAAACAAAACTTCTTTCATTTAAAAAATGTATTTGAAGATTTTTTTTCATTTATAGTGAATTTTACTGTAAACAATTTTTAATTTTTTTTTGTACTTTTATGCACGAAAACCTTATTTATCAAATATCTTTTTAAAGAATAAAATACTGTACTTTGTAAATTATTAGGAGTGCATATGTCATACCGAATGATTTTAAAAGAGAAGTATAAAAACTGAAATAGTTGAATGCCGTTGAAAGTTTTAGTTGCAATTCTTTCGCTAGGAAGCTTCGTTTCGGTCCCACTGACCGGTAAATTTTTTTAATTTTTTATTTTAAAACTAGTATAATACTAACTATTCATAAGGTAAACCAGAAGAATAACCCACCCATCTACCTCGTCGTTTCTTCTCTTTACACTTAGTCCGCTCCAGGTCCTGATATCATTCAGTCTTCTCAAACTAGTCTTCAAACAAAATTGGAAGGGGCAAATAATTGAACAATCCTAATTTTATTGATCCTTCTATACCGTCATGGCTACCGTTACTGATATGTTTATTCTATATCGACTGACTATAGTTCATTTACTGAACAATATATTCATGGTTCATAGTTGGACTAGATAGAACATATTTTAATTTATTAAATTTCTATGAATTCAGCTACCAACAAGGGTTTTTTAGGCATATAGTAGGGTAAACCATACAGTTATTGACACCCTATCTTAAAAAAATAGAAAAAAAAATTATCATTAATTCCGTTTTTATCCTACAACTCAACCGTGTAAAAGTACTTTCATTCTGTTCGTATTTTAAAAGATATTCATTGGGTGTCAATAACTGATTTTCCATTATTCGTTGTCACTACCTTGTAAAATACATTTCAGGAATAATGTTTGGTGTGAACGTATACTAAAAAGTATAGTAATTAAAGAAAAATGGCTGCAAATTTAAACTTTTTGGACTATAATTTTAGTATGATAATATCCTTAAGGGTGTCAATAACAGTCAGGTTTATCCTACATAGCAGGAAACATTGATCTTTGCCTCTATTCCATTAAATGGTCGCCCACTTTTCACTATTGAATAAAATAAGGAAGAATAAACTAGCTGATATAGTGGAACATTAAAGTTGAGACTATTAAAAATACGAGGCTTGCAGCTTTGAATCTAAAAAGTTTCAAATCGGCATCACGGTGAACAGTATACTAATAAAAAAGAGATTTATAAATCTTCACTGGAGAAACAACCTAACCAAAAAAGAACAAGGAACAACAATTATCGTTCAAGTTTCCTTCGCCTGTAAAACTTATTCCAATGACCTCCTCTCCCCCCCCTCCACCAGCGACGCAGAGCAATTAAAGCTCCCTTCGCAAGAGGAGGGAATGGGGATTAGGAGAGGAGATTTGGTAGCGCTCCAATTGATTTCCAGTGCAGCACAACCTCCGTAGACCTGTTACACATTTTACCTGTTACTTTCTACTATGGTTATCGGCCGACCTGGGAACCCGAAGGTCGGGGAAATAAAATAGCCAGGTCACTATTTACAACGGCGTGGGGTGAGAGTCAGGGTCCTGTGAAGTTACGATCAGGGCTTGTAGAGTTCTGATTCAGTGCTACCTCGGGCCTGAACCTTAGTCGTTACCGTTATCTTTAAATTCTAGGAGATAGTATTTTACTACCCTCCACATAATCTAGATGATAATAAATAATGAGCTCTTATATATTCTATCTGTAACTGATGATGATAAAACTCTTCTGATGAAAGTAGAGATAAGGTTGAATATTTCCCAATTGCGTTTAAATTAAAATAAATTATTAAATTAAAATAAATGAAAAAAAAACGACTACAAAATTATAATTTGGTGAGCACCATCATAATTATTTTTTATTCTCGCCCTTGTAAAGGAGATTGGTTAAACGACCCGGAGCAGCTAATCCTTCCTTTAGCATGAAACAACATTCTTCTTCTTCTTTTTTTTTTTTTTTTTTTAAATATGCAGAAACATGGCCGCAGTTCTATTTTTCACAGTATTCCACTCTAGAAAAAGAGAAATAGAGTCACGTTGATGATTACATAAAAAAAAAAAAAAAAAAAAAAAAAAAAAAAAAAAAAAATGCCTCTTAATTAGTCTAAAATTAAATCGAATTCTCCTAACACCTTCTTAAAGGTCTAAATAAAAATATACAAAATAGTAATTAGGACTCAAAAACTAGTAAACAAAGTGAGATCTGAAACGTTTTTCTATAAAGATCATTACTTTAGCCCGATGAGAACACCAGTTATGAGAACCCTTCAATTGCAGGGTTACATTCTTCGATACTGAACAAACTCCACAACTCATCTTAATAGTAATAGCCTGCATTTACAATTTCAATTTTATAAATTATATGGACCATATTAATTCTTCAGTAAAGGAGTATTTAATATATTAAAGGCTTAACTCTTAAGTTATTATTTATTTTCACTCAGCAATGTGCGACATGTTTCGGGATATATCCCATCATCAGACTGAAAACTAACATTTTTTTCCTACTAAAACATTTTACATTACACTTAAAAAAATACATTCCAATTAAATTAAAATTAATTGATTAAACAATACACCATTACGGATGAGGAGAGCGCAGCCAGTTAGGAAATAATGAGGAGGTTCTGGGAAGAGAAGAGGAGATTGAAATACATCACAACTAATATTGTAAAGGCTGTAGTGTATATGGAGTGACTTAACTGCTCCAATGTGGGCGTAAACTATGTAAAAATAATTAATTAAATTCAAAATAATTTTATTTATCTATTCCTTCCTGTAATGTTAACACTATGTCAATAACTAAAACTACTCTATTTTAAACTACCCTGCTTATTAGGGATCAAAGATCTATTATGTTTGTATTTATATTGAACTAATATTAGATATAAATATATTATATAGAATATAAATATAAATATTTGAATATTGAAATTCGAAAAAAACACACACTAGAAAAATTAAAGGCTAAATATAAATAAAACAATAAGTAACACAGTTAATTTTACAACAGAAACAGAAACAATTGGACGCATACATGCCAACATAATAGATAAATTAAAAATATAGATATTTCAATTTAGTAATGAGAAGAAACACAAACATTATAAACCCTTGTACCTTGATAAGCAGTGTAGTTTAAAATACAGTAGTTTTAGTTATTGACTTAGTATTAACACTAAAGGATAGAATAGTTGAATTGAATTATTTTGAACTTAATTAATTCATTTTAATTTTATTGGAATGTATTTTTTGAAGTGCAATGTTTTAATAGAAAAAATATATAAATTTTCAGTCTGATGATGGGATATATCCCGAAACATGTCGCACATTGTTGAGTGAAAATAAATGATAATTTGAGAGGTTATGCCGAATAAAGTTCGATTCTCATAGTACGTTAGTTACAGATCGCGGAAAACTGAATAACCCATACTCTCTTTTAAAAATCAAAATAATTATCAATTACCGTAGTTTCCGGCTGCTCCAAAATTTACTAGACACACGTTCCGACCTTGCAATAAGTTTTAACAATTTATTTACATGACAGTAATGAGAGCTACTTGGACAGAGTTGAGCTTTGGAGGTTCTGATACCAATGAGTAGTTTTTATAAAAACCATTAATAAGCTTATCGTATTATTGTACTGTTATAAATATCAATAAATAAATATTTTTAAAAAATCAATGTACATAACATTTCACTAGAAAATGTACAGACCATCCACTTGTTATATCTCTATCGATTGTTGTTTGTTGGTTTTTAAGGGCAAAACACTGCTGGTGTTTATTACTGCCTATATACATGAACATAATTATACCGTCTGCATTGTAACAATAACAGCTATGTTGACATTACCACATCTTTAGAACTGTAGCAATTAAAAATTTGAATCTCATTGCTCTAACCAAATTATATTAATTTCAACCAAATAAAAACTTAGTATAAATTTAGTATAAATTAATACGAAATTAACGATAACTTGAAATAATTTTAATATTTCTATAACTCACATATTTCATAAATTATTTTTTTATCTAATGTTATCGATTTACTTATGATGTTATAGCAACATTGTTTTTACTTTTCTGAACTACTTATTCTTTATTTTATTTTATTTCCTGTTTTCTGATTACCTGTAAAACGTCAGAAAGAGTGACGATTAATTTAATTTTTTGTTTCTTCTTTTTTATTGAACTCACAATACATGTATTTTTTATATGTATATATAAAATGGTAATCAGAACGGATATTATATAAAGTACGTTTGCAATATATGCGTATAAGTGTTGTGTGTACATAGGAATAAATAAAATGCCTTCCGTACTTTGGTTACTGCTACAAGGAAAAAAGTAAAAAAACAAATTAGTAGCAATGACAATTGTTTGTTGTTACATTATAATTATTATAGTTAGAATAACCTATGATCGATTCCTCAGGATTTCCAAAATCTTTTTATAGATAAAATAATAACTATAAATTTATCACTCATAAATTTCTTAAAATGTTACTCAGTTACAGTAAAATGGGAAAAAATTAAAACACTAAACATAACAAAATAAGAAAATAGAGGAGAGAATCAGAGAACAAGAAAAACTAAAATTTAAAAACATTTGACCCTGTGTTTCAACTAAGAGTTGATTAAACAATAAAAAAAATAGTCATCTATTTATTTTAAGTCGTTTAATTAGATGTGAAATATTGGAATAATGTCTCACGACGAAAATTAAAGAAAGTTTTTCTTTTAAATTGAAACAGACAAGTATATTTTTCTATCATTTCATAACATGAGAATGGACTCGGTGTATATTATTTAACAAGAGTTTTGAGTGGATTATAGCCTGTATATTTCCTGACAACTGTTGAATAAAAGATGGAGTAACTATTTTCACCGATGAAATAATTGGATCTGACGGGGCGGTAATCGCATTTGTGGTGCCTCGGTTTGCCGCCGACTGCAAATATTAGAGGACATTGATTTAACTCTGTAGCAGCCCCGTCACGGTCCTTAGGTCCCTCTCACTCACTCTCTCCTTCTCTCTCTCTCACTCTCGAGTGTTAAGTGTTGGATTTGGACAATAATAATTTATCAGTCCAACAACATGAAATATTAGGTTTTACATGTATATTCGAGGTCATTCTCAAATAAAATTAAATTACAACCACAAAAAAGTAACCACATGAGAGCTAAAAAAATAAACAAAAACAATAATTATTCAAGATATAAATTAGTAAACAGTGACTAGCTTTTGTATTCTACAACATAAAATGTATCAAAGATTCTGCGTTTAACTTATAGCTTAAGGAATTGCGTGTGTTTTTAATAGCTTTGGCAGTTTGAAAACGTAGTCCTATTTTTTCATTTTCAAATTTTCAACAATTAATTGCTTGACTTTCAGTTGGATTTTTGTATTTTTGGAGAAAATGCTATTAGGTTCTGTACTAAGAATAGAATTAAATTACATAATTCAATAATTTAAATTAGCATCGATCGGTTCCTATGGATCGACTTTAGATTATCGATTCTTTTCTCAAGAATTGGTGGAATCCAGAATCAAAATTTGGAACCAACACATCCTTAGTTTATTTATATATATTTCCTGATTATTATTAAATATACCCAAACATGTGACAAACACTATTATATGGTAACTAATCAAAGTAAATTTTAAAAAATTAAACTTCTAAATATAATTCATTATAATGTAATAAGATTAAAGCACAAGGAGGGAAGTGTAAAATATTACAATATAGAACAAGAACAAAGGGATTCAAGAGGAAAAACAGCTTATATACATATAATTTTTCAAAGTTTTTCCTATAACTGTAGACTTTCATTATTTCTTAATTTAAAATCTAGTTTTAGAAATGCTGAGATCATTTTATTTTATAGCGTACCTTATGTTAATTTTGTTTTAGCTTATGTTTTTTTTTATGGCAAACGTTTAAGTTTTTTGGGTTTAAACGGCTTTTTTTTTGGAGGGGGGAGAGGAATACTGTAGCGCTTCTATAATCTTTAGAATATTAACTGGGGAAATGTCCATCAAATTTACACTGTTAAGGCTTCTATGTTATCTATTGTGATCATCCCTTTCTGATCAAATATTCTTGGTAATACCGTTAGATACGATAATAGAACCCTAGGAAGAATAGTTCGTTTTTTTAAAACTTTTTTTAGCCTTAAATGTGCTCATCAACGGTAGCTTGATTTTTGTAATAAATCAATAAGTATCCAATCGAAATAAAATAAATTTGAGGAGTTGTCCTTCACATGCCCGCTTCGGAAAATATACACCAGACCACCTTCTGCTGTCAAATCCAAAATTATCCAATTTAAATCTTTGATGTCTAATAACAAAAACAAAGTATGGCGTGCAGATCACAATGCTTCATCAGAAAATAAAAAACAGAATTTTCGATCGAAAACGGACGTGTTCTGGTTTGAAAGACGACACCTTATTTGTAGATTTATTTAAATTTGATAAAAAGAGTTCTTCTTTTTACAGGAAGATCGTGACTTCATCAATATTTTTTTAGTAGAAAGGTCATTCGTTGAAAACTTGGGCTGTTGATAAACTATTCTTAAACGATTTACATACATTTTTCTCCATAAATGATCTTGCAAATTTAATATTTTATGTACGAACTGAGTAGCCTTGCTATTGAGAAATAACCAGTGCTTCTGGGTTTTAATAGTGCCTTTATTTTATCTTGAATTTCATTTTGGTGGAATTGATGGGATTCTCATATACTAGAGCGGATATACGTGTTCAAGTGCAATCTTCGATATATTTCTATCGACCGGTTTACCCCACTAATGCATATATTCGTTTTTGTCAATCTCCTTTTCTGTCAGTTGCTGAATGAGTGTTTACATCTGTTCTATAATTAATATATTACTAGATTTTACATTTTACATTTTATTTAACACATATGTAGATATGCATGAATGTAACATACGGAAAATAATCCCTACCAACTATGATACTGAAAAGAAAAACATTTAGGTAGTAAATTAATTCAGCAACACCTTAAATTGTATTTCGATAACATACATTTTTATGTCTTGATATTTTTTTTTTTTTTTTTTTTACTTAATTATTTGTTGTTTTAAAAAGAAAAAAAATGTATTTCTTAGTTAAATTATTTGGAAATATATTTTTTTTATACCTATAAAGTAGGATATATTTATTTTCATTATTCAATTTACATTTGCTTTGTTAGTTTTAAAAAAGTAATAGGCTCTTATTAATCACAAGTCACAAATTGCAAACTGTAAATCACGAAGAAAATTAAAAATATATAAAGAAATATCATTACCTAAAGTGTAGTAAGTTTTTAAAAAGGTAGAGGAAATTCAATAATATCTTCACAAAACTACATCACTGAGTATATTATTTTAATTAATAATTAACTATTGAAATTTATAACTTATATATTTGTAACTCAGAGTTATAGTCCGAGTAACATTTCCGTATCTTTAGAGGAGAGCTGTTTTATTTTTAAAAGAGTTTATTTCTAAGGAATAAAAATAAAATATATATATATGTCTTTTATCAGTGATTTCTCGTAAACTGTCTGATAAGTTTCACATTCTTCTGACAAGCAAAGATAGTTTGGATGGATTCTGTGAGTACTCGTGTGTTGGGCTCGTGGCGGTTTTGAAATGGAATTGAAGCGTAGAACATAGGCGTTCTTGTGTTCTCTAGTATCTCTCTGGAGTAATAATTATTCATGAATGTGTGAATATATTGTGGAAAGCTTATTTAAATGCAGATCTGCCATCATAATATAAGCCCTAACTTGTCCATATTATTTATATATAAACATGTTTGTTTCTTTGTTTTACTGAAACATCTGTCATTGCTGAGTCTTTTATGATGGTATATTATCTTATTCTATAAGTTGTCGAGATCTCTATTCTCTAGTCCTTAAAGTTAAATTTATTTTAAAACTCTCAAATAAAAAAATATATTGTTATTAAAAACATAATATTAAAAATCTTTGTTCTCAGTTTCTCTAGACAAATTTTAACTCTAGAAATGTATTGTGCTAAATCCTATTCATAAATATACTAAATCAATTTTTTATTCATTAACTTATCATTATTATATTAATTTAACCAAAAAACATAAATCATGCCAGGTTCTTGGGTTAAATTATAATATAAAAATAACAAAAACACAAGGGGTTTGGAAGTCATTAAAAAAGTTTTAAAACAAACAAACGAAAATTACTTTTTAATTAAGTCCAAGTTTACGAGGGAAATGAATTATCACAAACTGGAAGTTTAATTAAAAATCCATAGTAAATTCTGTATGATTTGTAGTGAATATATATTTTTTTTTATTTGATTTTCATTCACATTATCTCCCTGTTATGTTTTTATCCTACATTAATCAAATCTCTACAACTCATTTTCTTTAAATAATCTATAAATGTAAGGTTTCATGTTCTGAATAAAATATTTTTTAAAGTTATTTTTTTTCAGATAATCTAAAATTTACATTCTACCAAATTGATTTTTGTTTAACTGCCGAATCGACAAGTCAGCAAAAACCATAAAAGGAAACCCTCTCATATCTCATAATGCCGTAACAAAAGCATCACAAAGAAGTGTCAACAGCTCAAGGTTTTATTAAATAATGTTGTTGTTTTTTTATAGAGGTTCCTTTTGTTTAAAAATATTTAAATTATAATTATTAGCAATGATTATCACTTCAAATCGTACTAATGTTATAAAATTATCTAATTTTTCGTTGCCAACTTTTGCTCTATATAGAATAAATAGGCCAGGAGTTCTGTTCATATTTTAAGAAATAATTTATGATTTTTTTTTTTTTTTTTTTTTTTTTCTTAGTATGTGATATAAATGAGACTGATGAATAATATTATTCTACTGATTCAAAAAACAACTTTATTTATATTGATTAAATACCTTTCTAATCTTATGAA
The DNA here is from genome assembly GCA_003667255.2 of Euschistus heros. Classification (NCBI taxonomy): domain Eukaryota; kingdom Metazoa; phylum Arthropoda; class Insecta; order Hemiptera; family Pentatomidae; genus Euschistus; species Euschistus heros. The sequence goes on from RCWM02000116.1 coordinate 1,034,939, forward strand.
ATATTATTATCTGTAAGAATTAGTTTATTAATTTAATTTGTCATTTATTTATTTATTTTTTTAAGATAAATATAAAACAAAAACATAAAATGAAAAAAAAGAAGCCGGTCTTCCGGCGCAAGACGTGCACTAAACCAGCGTTGCCTTTCAGTCTTGTGGCTTAATCTACTCCACAATGTCACTATCACGGATATTTTAATCTAATCACTAGGATTGTGAAATATATGCATTTGCATATTTCTCCTAGCCAACTAAAGCAACTAATATCATGAAGATATAAATGTTTTGTGGCATTTTTAATAGATTATAAATAAATTATAAATACAAATCGAAAAATAGCAAGAGAACTATTTTTTCTCCATACAATAAAAAAGTTCGTATTTGTCCGGGTGCTGATTCTTCGCTTTGCGCGAAGAATTTTTATCGTATTGCTTCTCTTAAAATAGTTTATTCGGATAAATTTCTCGTTCCTGATTATTTTCCATTTAAATACTTGGAATATTATTTCACTTTTCTTATTACCCTGTCCTCCTACCAGCATTTCATTACCTACTCTCTCACACAGTATTGACAAAAACACATCATTCTTCAGCTGTTTAACTATATACTCCTAAAATGCCGAATATCCATCTTGTAAAGAGAAAAAATATTATTGGAAATTTAGTGTGTGAATTCTCAAAGGAATTATTTTATATTGTGTGTTTTTTTTTTTGTTTTTTTTTTATACAATGTTCTATCAAGTACTACTCACTGTTTAGAAACATAGCACATAAATACAACAAAGTGCAAATAAGACAAAGGTAAGAAGTCGAAATTTGAACAAACTTTTGTTAGATAAGCTGCCACTGGATCAGAAAAGTCTGGTTTCGATACAAATTTATGTCGAACTTCCATAGCCTTCCATAAATTAAACTACTGTAATTAAGATTTATAACGTATCATCTCACTATTGTTTATCTTTTCAATACAATTAGGTACTTAAACTTGAGTTTGAACTTATGTATAAGTATCTATTTTGTTTTTTTTTTTTTCCAAATGATGTAGATAGTTGCATATTATCGGTATTTAATTCCATATTTTACCCAATATATTTGAAAATATTTGTGCGTATTTTTCAGTTTTTAACACATATAATTCATAGTCCTACTAATCACATAAGAATAAAAAACATCAATCAATATTTACTGAATCTGAATTACCCATACTTAATCGGTATTTTTACATTGTCAACGGGACAATATCTAAGTCCCGTGATCTGAACTTTTTTTTTTTTTTTTTTTTTTTTTTTTCTGGTTTTAAGATTTGTTGCCAAATCCTATATAACCAAGTTCAATTTAGCTTCATTATTTTTGTTATGATCGGTTTCTTTGTTCTTCTTTCTTTTTTATTTATAGTTTAGCTTTTAATTTATCTTAAACTTCCATCAATTTAACTACTTTATCCCTGTCTAGTTCTTTTAAGTATTCTATTTCTTCTTGAGGATAAAAATTAAATTTTAATTCAGACCTAATTTTTTCGAACTTTTTGCATCTGAATATTATATGCCTGGGGTCTTCCGGGAAGTCACACGTCTCACATTTCCCATTGGCTTCTATCTTCATTAGGTTAAGATATTTCTTTGTGCAGCCATGATTTGTTCTGAGTCTTGTTATTCTTACAATGTGATTTCTATCAATATTGTTCGGATAGCTTGAAACCATGGGGTTAGGGTGATCTGAACTTTGGCAGAGTGTAATAGAAAGGGATCTCAATAAATTTAAAGGAAACTTAAGGTTTTTAGAGCTATCATTATTTAAACTACCAACTTTATATCATGCACTAGAGTATATTATGTACCTCTTAAAGTTTTATGGGTTTTTTTTGGGTTTTTTTTTCCAGTAAGGAAATCTAAGAAAAGAAACCAACTTAAAATCCGTTGACGTTTTGACATAATCCGCATTCATCAATAACTATAATAAAATACCGAAAACAAAAATTGCAGTAAAGAGCCTCTCGACAGAAAACTTATTTTTTATTTATTTTTACTTTTGGTTTTGTAAAAAATGCTGTACTGTGAATTTTAAGGATAATAGTTTAACAAAATGTTTTCCTTTAATTCAGTCGAGTCGCTTACAGAGGTCTTATATAATTACAATATATTAGTTAATACAAAATGTGAGTGTATGGGTGAGGGTGGGCATATGTGTGTATCTTTTATTCACGAATTTAAGGTTTTTTAAATTGATTAAATAACAAATCACTATTTTCTGAAAAAGAGATTATTCATACACACCACATAGTAATGTATGCTATTCTCTAAATTTATTAAATCTATAATATTATTTTTTAAATTTAGATTATGTATCAATTTATCTGATGCAACTGTATAAAACATTAAATTTACTGCTTTACATATTTTTTTTTATTTTTTGTTTTTTTTATTCAATGGATAATTTCGAAAGATATAGCATCTGGGGAAAATATTTCTTACAGAACTGGGTTCCAAACTCTTAGATTTTGCCAAAGAATAGATTTGTATTGAAGGATGTCATATTTTGACTTCGTTTCCTAGAATGTCATTTCTTCCCTAGCCGTAAACTTACTGAAATACTTTTCTCCCTACATATCAGACTGCCAAACTCTGATTCCTCTAAGAGGAAGGATGCTCGTTTGTCCCTTTCATATATCCCAGTCGTTACTTCCCTTACTCGAATAGTTATATTCTGAATTCGAAGAACGTTTTATGACATTTTTACCTTCTTAGACATATTTTTTATTTAACTATGAAAGATCAGATATTTTAATAACAAGTAATTATTGTAAAAAAGGGAATGAGGTTCGTTTTCAGTTCTTATGCTCCTGAGTTTGACAGTTGACATTTGAAGCGTTATAAAGTTTTTTTAATGATCTGAATATTTAATTCATTATTATTTATTATTTAACAATCACTCTAAATCTACCTCATAATTGCTGTAGTAATCGTAAAAGATGCCTATTACCTGTAACATTTTACCTGTAAACCTTTTGAAATTATAAGGAACTTGACGATTACGTGTCATCACCCCTTACCCGTGCCTGGTAAGGGAGTAGGCATGACAACATGTCGCCTTCCGCAGTCAGCGTTTTAAGAAAAGTGAGATTCCACCAATATCATAATAACATTATATAGAATATGCTTTAAAAAAATAAACATTAAAAAATAAATAAATAAAATAATAATCATATGCATGGAGCACCCTAAGTCAAAACTTTTCCAAAGGTCGGTCCAAAACTTTTGACCGGCCGTGTATGCCACAAGTACTATGGCTTTTAGCTAACCAGCACAGTTCTTAATCTTCTTCTAAAAATTAATACGCAAAGTGTATTTTTAAAAATATTTTATTACATTTACATATTTATCACAAAAAAAAGTTTTGCATATTTCAATTTTTTTTTATATATAAATATAGATAACGATTTATTACATGTGATGACTTATATTTCTCATTTAGGCTGTACTACAGCCCCAAGTTAAGTAGACCCAGGGCTCCCAAAATATACACCTACACCACCCCCTACTTCAGCAGCAGGAGGCAGCCCCAGTGAAGATGTGGTCGGCCCCTAAGCTATATTTACCCACCATAAATCTGCCCCTCATTACCGCACTCATTAACTCCCCGCTCTCCACCGCCAGCCATTACTTCTTTTCACTCGCTATTCATTTCCTTGTAATTACATCGCCCTCTCAGCTCCTTGTATTTTGGCATATAACAAAATACAAGAAGAATATTCTAGGTTTATATAGCTTTAATGTATACATTTTTTTTAATTTACACAAATCAATATACATTTTAGTTATGATTTCTAATTATATAAAAATTAGACGAAAAAAATTTCTTCACAACCAAGGAAGATAACCTGCTTGCCCATACTTGTTTATTTACACCTGTTTGAAAAATCTTACCATCCAGCAACAAATTATGGTTGTTATTTAATGAAAATGGCCCGACTAATCGACTAATTTTGTAGTCAACGACTAGTCTGCCATTTTAATTTATATTTCTACCATTAAAAATAGGTTGATCGAAATTAATCGTCTTTATTTATTATAATTTTTATTTTAGATTCATCTTTACAGGTAGTTATTTAATCTACGAATAGGGACTCTTTTTTTTAAAAAATCAATTATCAAGCAGAAAAAAGAATATGATAACAACAAATAAATTTGATACTTTTATAATACAGAATAAAGAACAAAAGTATCTACTATTTATTTTATCACAGAGATTTTTTTTGTATCAATCATATTTAATATATATTTGTATTAAGATCTTTATGTTTAAGTTTTTTGTGATATGGTAAGGTGGATTGAGGATTTTTGAAGGATTTTGGATGGTTAGGATTGGATAGAAGAGAAATTCGAAGGTTTGGTGGTGCCCCGAAGTTCAACTCCGTATTGTCAAATTTGTCTAATTACTATCATGGAAGTAAGTCTTTTGTAATTTTTTGGGAGCTTTGAACGCTTGTCTAGTATATGTTGGAGTAGTCGGCATTGTTAAACTAGGTTAAGGAAGAATTATTACGAATAGGGATGGGTACGGAATTCCAAAAAGAATATGGCATGAGTCATAAAACATTGTTCGTTAGAAGCAGTTCCATAAGAGGGAATTTAAAGGTTGAAAAGTTGGGATCTGGTATTCAGGAGGTGGATAAAGGTACGCAGAGTAATTAGGTAAATTATTTATAAATGTATTTTTAGTATTTAGTGATTATAATACAAAAATACCAAGGAAGTATTGCGGTCAGAAATCATGAACAAGCAACAATTAGATAGTTAAGCTCGATTTAACGCCAAATCCTGTAGAAAACTCTAGTTAGACATAGTTTGAATGATTAAAATTTTGATCTGGTTATCTAATAAGTTCTTTGCATAAATAAGTCTGTATCTAAATTTATCTTAATACTTTAAATTCTCTTTGGGTTACCGAATCCCTTCTAGTAACCCTAAGGAGCCTGTGTGCCTAAAAAAAAACTTGATCACATCATCGTCAGGTGTTTGCCAAGCTGATGACAGTTTCCCAATAACTGCTCAGAATAAGAAAATTCCCTGAAGTTACTATTTGCACTCGCTCCCCCACGTGCCGTAAAAAAGAAAAGCAAACTGAGCCAGCGAGGGGGGGATGGGGGGGGGGGGGGGGGGTAATTGACTGGAGCCCACACGTTCCATGGCCCGCCACTTCACCCGAATTAACCGATCCCTAATCTCCCGCCTCCCATTTTCCCGGCTCCCTTCATGTATTTTTTCAACACCTCTTCATAAAACCTTTCGTTTACAGTGCCCTCAGAACAAACTCCAAGGCATAGTACTAAAACAAAGATGGAACTAGTCACCTTTTTCCTTGATGAAGTAGAGTCTATACAAGTAACAGAGGCGAGGATAATTAAATAAACCTGGAAATGACACCTCTTTGTGTCGTTTTACTCGATCAAAACCCAAATACTGTAGGCCTGTCATTTCAAACTCAACTTCCTTCAATACAAAAAAAAAAAAAAAAATTCAAATGAAACCTGTCATACAAAAGTACCGTCACAGAGACAAAATGTGTTTGATACAGTTCTTTTGACATTTTATGTTTGTTGAAGTGTTTGTCAATTTTTATGACTGGAAAAAAAAAAAAACCAATCATCTATACAACTATATAAAAGAAGAAGCCATTTTTTGTTTGTGATCCACGAAAACTACAGAACCAAACAGTACCACATTTTAAGCATATCATATTCATAGTTCAAGGAAGGTTTTGCAATAGTAAAATTTAGTGATTTTCAATTTATTTTTTATTGGAAATGCGATATATAAGTGGATTCCGTGAAGTTTAATATCGACCGATAGGTGGCGAGCTCCAATTTGCAAGATTACAATGGTACGGTGTTATCTATAGGTGATGATAACATTGATAATAAATTTACTAAATTGATAACAAAATTTTCTTATTTTTTATCAAATTGTTATAAGAATAGAGAATTGTTATAAGTTTGTGGAGCGACATGAGGATTTTGAAAACTGACCGATATATTGATAATACGAGTATAGTATTTTTTCTCTGTCTCGTGACCTTCAGAAAACTAATCTGTGCAATGGTGCCAGGTTAAAAATTAATGTTATGAGTGGAGGTATCATTGAGACTATAATTCTTACTTTAATAGTGACTGAAGAAATCGTATTTATTCCTAGAATTCTAATGATTCCCGCTGATGTACCATTTCAATTCAAACGATTAAAGTTTCATTTGCTATTACAATGACCGAATTGTAAGGCCAGACTTAGTGGATCTTCGGACAGTCTGTTCCACTCACGGTTAATGATATGTATTGCTTCCCAGAACTAGAAACCCTAACAATCAAATCATTCTTATAACATTAGAAGACAAAAATAGAAATGTAGTTGATTCGGATGTCATATGAATTTCTTTTTTCTTTTTTTTGCATGCTATATAGCATTCAAGATTTTTATCCATAAATAAACAAAACTTCAATTATTAGTTAAAATTATCCTACTTAAGTCTTTTACTTAAGAAAGCGGACAATACCGCGACGGAGAGTGCTAGTATAATATATAGAAAAATTATTGGTTACAATTTACCATTCTACGACAAAGTTAATTTTACGCTATAACTCTATTACTGAAACCTCATATATATTTACGACTTTTTTACAATTCTAACTTTTTATCGTGATATTCCTATTTGAAAATTTTACAATCTCTAACTAGGGTCAAATATATAAATTGTAGTTTAACCATGATACCACTTCAACGTTACATTTAACATTATTTCTACACCCTATCATTCATCCTTATTTTCCTGTCTTCGTATCATATTCTTTTTTATCCTGCCACATGTTTTAATTTCGTTGTTTTTATCTGTGTGTAATAGCATTAAATGTAATTATTGATATAATAAGAACTTAATAATCAGAAACCTTTTTTTTTTTTTAATTCCCTTTTATTTTTATTAACTTAAGATACAAAGACAAATACGAAATATATGTCTATCCCTTTTTCTCCACTTGATGCAATTTAAGGGAGTTCTATTAAATGTAGGAATTTCACACTGAATCTTGATCTCCTGATGGGGCTCAGTATTCTGTGTAATACGAGTATATCTAATATATCAGTTTTACTCAATTCCTCAATCAAAAGCAGTAATTTGTTTTGAATAATAATACTTAATTTGTGTTAAGACATGATTTTCGAAGTATGTTTTGTGAAACAGAAAATGTGATGTTATAAATGATCAAATTTTGAAATATTGACAGAAACATTTTGAAGATATATGTTTTGTTAGTAAATGATGTTCATTGTCATTTTCGGACATTTGGATAAATCAAAACTACATTGATTATAACAGACAGTATGAAGTCACTAAATTAATGTTTTATATTACGTTGAAGCCTTTGCTCTGATCTATTAAAAAAATATGAATCCATTACTATATTTTTTAAACAAAAGGGTTAGATCAGGTGTAAAATCTATATTTATTTTTTTTTTATAAAAAAATATGAAGCACTGACTTAAAATATGAGGTATCAAACTGAAAGTATGATGTTTGAAGTTATCACAGCACAAGTTCGTAACAAAAAAATAAAGAAATAACATAAGGTTGTATAAAAAATCATAGAGACGCTGGAAAAGGTTATTAATCGGTTAGAAGAGAGATAGAAAATAAGGTTTTGATGATTAAAATCAAAGGCTTTTGAGATATAAATAATACGATTAGATGAATATAAATAAAATAAAATTGCTAGTTATGGATAATTTATTTTAACAAATTTGATTAGGATATAGCAATGATTATCTCATACTTTTTCAATCATCCCTCACGCCATGACTTAGCACATTGCCTTCCCCGGACTCCCTATCCCTTCCAATCTTCTTATCGCCACTCCAATACTCCTTCCAGACAGGTCCTAAGCCTCTTCTCCAGCTATGACATTGGATTAAGCCAAGATAACGGAATCTATGTTGTCATCTGTCACGGGGCCCCTGCTCGAGGACAGGCACAGACTTAGTAGGGAGAGCTTACTCTGTCAGCTCGCTGGGTCCTGTTGCATCTTTGGTGGAATCCTCGTTCTGTCTAACTTCAAATGTTTATATATTTCGATTCACGGAATCAGAGTATCTATATTTACCCTCTTGATTGTAGCTATTTAAGAATTATGATTAGGATGAGCAGAATTACTAAGACTTAAAACACATTTGATCTATTGATCTATATTTCCAGCTGCTCACTATCCATATGCTGTTTTTCCCTTCATTTTCATGTTTGATACTGATTATGGTAGTTCAATATCCTTCAATAATGCAAATATTGTGTTTGTCCTAAAAATAATGCGTTTTTTATATATCATACCTCCTTGTAATAAACTGTTTATATTTTCCTGGCTTTCATGAAGAAGTGGATAAGTCGAAACTGTGCGCTTTTCAGTGGGGCATTTTTTTTACATTCTGTAATAACCTCTAAAAAAAATAAATGAAATTGATATGTTAAGGCCTTATTAAAAAGCAGTACCTAACCAAGTCTATGAAACGTAGATATTAAAAATTTTGCATTGAAGGCTAATAATAGTTAACTCAATTTCAAGGTAATTTGACTCATCCAATTGTACATAAAACCCCCAAATTTAATATATTTTTTTTTGTTTAAGGAACCAGGGTCCAAAAAGCCAGAAAAATTAAAAAAAAAACGCGGAGCAAAGATAATGTAAGCATTCGCTCCGATTAACAATAGTTTTAAATATTCCGAAAGGAATATATAGGCATTGAAGAAAAGAAGGTTCGTGACGAATTTTTCACTAGATGACGATATTCTGCGAGCTTTGGTGGATAAAAATTCTAGAACTGTTCGAAAATGTTTGTTTGAAAATAAAAGAAAATGTATCGACGTTGACAACCTAAAGACAGCTGAAAGTGCTAACGCATAGAAGGTAGGACAGCCACAAAATAATAAAAATGAAATAATAATAATAATAACAATAATGTAATATTAATAAAAAAAAAATCATTTTTATCTAAGGTTTAATTGTTATAAGCTAAATGACTCTATGCCCAATCCGCCTTTCCCTTCAAAACTCTATCCTAGAAACTATAATTTTTTTTAAGGACCTGGATCACTCTTCAAACGATAAACAATTTAATGATAAATAGTCTATTGGATTCTGAAATGGTTAATAATAATAATTCATAATTATTCCTTTTATTCTGAGTTGCGAACACAGTGGCATAAATGTATTGAGCGTTTTTCGATTAATAATAGTGTTTTCAATCATTTATTTTATATTTTTATTTTTAAAAATGTAAAGCATTAATTTTCGGAGAACCTAAGAAGGAAGACTTTACTTTCAGGTTGTATTAACTGATGGAAACTATGAAGTAATTTTATTTATTTAAATGAAAATCAATCACTAAATTCTTGGCATTGAATAATATACTTATCGATATATATCCACCCCTTCATGTAATTCTTGAGGCCATTTTTTTTTTACAATATTACTCCAACCAGAGCTGCTGGGCATTTAATCCTTATTCCAGTAAGAGCCTTGATAAATCTCGATAATTAGCAGTAACCATCCTTAATTCAAGGAGGGAGGATCCTATAAGAACCTAAGGCTCCTTATCTGGGAGGAGTTACGACTTAGAGAATGGGACCAAATTAAATGTTTAAATTTAAGGTGAGTACTTCTCTCTTCCCTTTTTTTCTATTTCTTGTTTTGAACTGGTATTTTTTTTTTTGACATCATTAAATGAATTTGTATTTGAAATATATAAAATAAATAAATAACATAGTATTTTCAGCAAAGTTGCTTATCCACACCGCTATGATTTGGAAAAAACCATGTTAGTTTTTTGCTTAATTGTAAATAAGCTTAATATTGCGGAGTGACCTTAACATAAATTAAAAAGTGATAATATTTTGTTGTATACAAATATGTACAGCTTTAATAAGTTTAATATCAAACTTGTTTACGTTTAAATGAAGCATTCATTGATTATCTCGCCAAAAAACTATGAAAAGAAAGCCACAATAATTACATTTTAAAAAATAAATGTATAATGAATAAAAACGTTAATGGATACACAGATTCTTTTAAAAAAAAAATAAATAAAAATTAAGAATAATTTTTTCTATGATTAAGTATAAGATAGGTTCTCAAACTACGGGTAATTTTTGTATCCTCAAATTATAAATTACAACAATATATACGTAAATAACAATATAAAAATATTTTATTTACAATTTATAACATTTTTTTTATTTATAATTTATATATTTATAGCAATATAAATTACAATTATAAAATTCGCTCCAAAACAAATTAAAAAATCGTGTGTTGGCTAGCGTATATGCTTCAGAATGGATTATTTTTATGAAATAATCCAACTGTCGAATTATTGGCATATTTCTTAAAAAATAAAGTGTCCATTGGTGATTACCATGGTTGTCCTAAAATTACATATTCACAATATGAGGTTGACTTTCAAAATCTTACTACTAATAATCAAACAATAAATTATTATTTTTTAAATGTAGATAGATGAAATTCAATTACACGGTAATTATATTGTATATTCCATGCCTAAATTCAAATTGAGACTACTTCGGATATTATTGGGAGATTAGTGTTGGCAGAAAACTACCAACGGTTTTTAAAAGTATACGGTAATTTCATCTTCACACGGTAATTACTGATTTTGAGCCTAAAAATTAGTTTTGATTTTGGCAATAAACGTGCCATATAACCATCATGAATTTTTGGATCAGGCGATTTTTTGAAAATTATCCATCTGAAAGTTGCAGGTTGATGCGTATGAAATCTTAAAAGTAAAGACATATAACTAAATAGAATATTGCCATTAATTAAAGGATGCTATGAACGCCATGGAAAAGACGGGTTCCAATATGCACCATACATTGCACTATAGAAGATCACCTGAACTGACCCAGTCGTTATCGAAATCATCCTTTCTTCAGCTTTTACTCGATAGTGACTGCGTTTAGTTCTGCAAGTCCTTTGTCTTGCTAACTGGTAAAAGCTTTGGCCATTTTCCTCCATTTACATCTCAAAGTCAACTTCTGAATTGAATGATTCGTAATTGTCTGCATTTATATGTGCGAAATCCTACCTAGTAGACGAGCGATTGTACGTGCATCTTCTTGAAGATATTAAAATCTTAATTCGTTCCAATAAAAATAAGAAGTCACTGTTTAAGTTTCTATGATTCAACCTAATCATATCTTAACTTTTAAAAGGGATAAAAATAAATATTACGACGAACGCTTCAATTCCGAATTTGACAATATATGGGGTACCTAGATTAGTTTAGCTTCTCCTCGCTTTATTTTTAAATTTAAACGCTAATAATTGTAGTAAGTTGGATTTCAGGTATTCGTCCCTAAACAATACTGTACAGCAAATGTTCCTTCAAAATAATTTAACTTAGCCTAGTAAAACATTTTTAATTATGTATATATTTTTATCTGTCGGTTTTAAATGAAATATATAAATCTTGCTTTTGATAAATCTGATTAAAATAAATAATTCCGGTTGTTAATTGTGTTTACTTAATTTAAGTAACAGCAGCTAGACTATATATATTATATTGATGAACAATTGCAGTGATTGGTATGTATTTGCTAATGTTTATGACAAACATTTTTTTATTTTATGTATACAAATCATAGTTTTAAACAATTTTTAAATCATTTATCATTTAAAGTTATGACTAATTCACCTAAAATACTGAACGATAGGTAAGTTTCAGTGTTCAGTATAGCTCTAGTAATTTAAATTGCGTCTCTTGGATCAACGTCCTGCCCATACTCAGAATAATGTAAATAGAAAAAAAACTGTATAACTATTTTTAGTAACAAACATTTGCTCTGATGATAGTCAATTGTACAAACTCTTAGCCAATCACGTATTGATGCTGGTAGGGTGAACGGCTAGTCTATGTTGACACGTGTCCCCGAAGCCCAGACATCTCAATGTTGTCACGTTCAGTGCCTATCCCTGGATTTAGAACTAAAGTATTCCAGATCTCCGTCTTTGAATATATGAGACATTTTTCCTTGGAGTAGTTTACATTAAACATACTCAAAAAAGTCCTGAATAATGTTCAACTTTATAAATTCGTGCAATTAATAATTTATTTATTTTCATTTGAATTGTTGTCGTTAATAATACTCTAACCCGTATTAAACAGATCCACTATTTAGGACTCTATTCTAGACGAACATTGAAAGTTTCCTATTAATAACAAGTGATTCATTTACATGAAAGTAATAAGACGTAGTTGCATTTGGGCCTCTATAGAACCTTTCAATTCTTCTTTCATTGAATTCTTATTATCCAAAATCCCCATTGCTCCTTATTATGTCACAAATAAATTAATCCATAACGATCTAAATGTCCCATATGTTGCTGGATTAGCCAGAAATAGGTACTTATTTCCCCATGATAAATTCTGACCCACTAGCCTCACAACTTCCATCTCGTGCGATTACCAATAACCCTCCAAAGCGTCTAAAAAGAAAATCTTCTTTAGAAGTGCGAGTAATGCATAGATTCTCTTTAGGCTCTTGAAATGTTATTATAATCATTTTTCCATATATTTACTTGATGCAACATTGTATACAAGTCTATTATTATTTTTATTTATTCCGATAAGGTACATATAATGGCATTCCGATCCCCAGAATCTTTTCCCGCCAATTCTTTTAGTCTGCCTATTCCTCTACTTCCGTTCGCTGTTCTCCTCTTACATCTTCAACACATGTCTTCTTTGGTCTTATTTTCATCTTTCTGTATACCGGGTTGTAGAGGAAATGTTATTAGGCCATCCATTGTCTCCCATCCTCATCATGATACCACTAACGCCTCCTGGTGTCTGATTTATACAATATATTCTTCTTCTACCCTATGGTTTCTTTAATCATAATATTAGGAATGTGTTTGGGTATGGAAATACCGCAACTACGTATAAGGAAGTCCATTTCAAGAAAGAACAGTTTATGGGGTTTAGTTTGTTTCTCCATGTTTTGGCCCTATACAAGCCTGTCCGTAGAAGATAAGAATGATGTATTATTTTTTTTTTATTTACAAGGAGACCTCTTCATCCAGAGGACAGAGCTCAGGATCCTAACCATTTTGATTATATACAGATACAAATGTTAATAAATATAATTAAAATAAACTTTTTATTTATTACGTTGTAATTGCGTCAAAGTACAATATCAAAGGAGATCAACGATGGAAAATCTTACCTTCACTATAAACTTTTCATTTTACCTAACATTCATCAGATATAAAAAAAAACCCAATAATATGGTACAAAGGCTGAAATCAATAGCCATTACTTGCTTTTTTCATCGCTTAGAGGTTAGCGATACCTTCCAGCCCCCGTGGCAGTGATGAGTGGATCCCCGAACCAACTCAGGTAAGAGTGAGCGATGAGCCGATCTTGAAGTATCATTTTCTTTCATAGATTTCTTTTAGAGGATGTGGAAGGTAGGGCAGTAGAGGCACTTAGCCCGGCAATACATCAACACCGCTCCTAACTAGATCTCTGTTTGCCTCCACTTACCCTCACCGCATTCACAAGCTTATTGAAAGCTTTTCCTTCACTAATGGTTACTTATTACAGCAACCACCGCTGAAAGGGCTCCATTCAATACCTACTATACCTGCCCTCGAGAATATAAAATCGATTAATTTTTTTCTTTTACATAATGGTTCACACCTGTCTATAAAACTAAGGCCGTCAGTGAATTAGATGTTTGAAATGAATGATATATGATCAACATCAAAAGGAGGATTTAGGAATATATTACCCAATGGTGCCTACTCCTACCTTTTAGTTAAAATCTGAGTTCAGTAAAAAATTTTCCTCATCCACTTTTATTTATTTTTTATTTTATTTTATTTATTATAGGAATTTATTTGTATATTTATTTTAAATAGGAAAATAAATAATATGGATGGTTTCATGCACCCATCCACACAATATGTACAAAGAGATATATATGGAAAGAAGAGAAAAATATTTAAAAAATAGATAACTAAATAAAAAACTTGTCCTTGGAGGGCATAAGCGCAATATATAAATTAAAAAAATAATCCTGATACGTTTAGGTTAACAGCTAATAGGTGCATACACTGCTAAGGAAGTACGAAACTTTCAAGTGGGAAATGAAAAAACTTAGGTAGAACTTAGGTAGAAAAAAGTCAGTATTTGAGAAACCTAAAGCAGTGAATAGTTTATCAAAATTCAGTCTATCCTAACTAACAAGTAAAAAAAAAAAAAAAAAAAAAAAAAAAAAAAAAAAAAAAAAAAAAAAAAAAAAAATACTCCAACTAGAAAAATAACGCAAAATAGTAACTAATAAAGAACGCCTGATTAAAAATAAATCAATAAAAGGACATTTAATAGGGATGCATTATTATTAATTTTATTATTATTATTATTATATAATTACAGCTGTCACTAAAATGTTTGTAATAATTAGTAAGAGAGAGCAGTGATATACCTAATGAAATAAACAATAGTAGAAAGAAATTAGGAAATAAAAAAAAATTTTATAAACCTTATCGGTTTTGAATTTTAAGCTTTTAATCTAAATTTAAAAATGATATTTTATTTCGAAACAGCTAATAATTAAAATTTTATAGTCACTTTGAATGTGCCTATTTTCTGTGAAAATTTCAATAGTGCAAGTCATTAATGGTTTGTGCGATTTTGATATATATAATAGCAGTTAAAATATGATAACATAATTTATAATTTCGCATCCAATAACTTGATGTTAGCATAGTTGAGTTGTCGAGACCTAGATACTAATCCATCTATTTGAGTTATGACGTAGGATTATACAGTAAAAAGAACATCTTTCGAGGTCATAATGATAGGAAATTCGCATTTTTATACTAAAAGCAATTTTCACATTTAAAGTATTAATTTTATTTTAATTAATTAAATTGAAGAAAACAGAAAAAATATATTTTCTTTTAAAGTAAAATAATACAAATATGCTCCTATAAATATTTTTATCTTGGTCTTAATTTAAGAAGTATAATACTATTTATATTTTTCTTTATTTCTCCTTGATACCCTGGTTCATTTTGAGGCCGTTGTTTTCTATTATTAACGGCAACTCTTGAAGACATCCAACCTCTCATTATGAAGAGTGCTCATCCACAGACCTCTATCCTGAAAACAGCTATTCATGGAAACATCCGTGGGCTTAACATTCTGAATATGATAAAAACATAAAAATTTATGAACAGTTTCTTGAAATGAAAACCAAATAATTATTTACATAACTGGCGATGCAATCATAATTTTGTATTTTTTCCCACTAAACTATGATTTAATTTCCACCATAAACAACTTAGGTTATGGGGGTCTGCTTTAATATGATTATTATTTTTTTATTCTTTATTGGCATATGTTATAAATAAAACAATATATGAATGAACCTATGCTGAATGTAGTACATGGTATGGTAGGAGGCATGAAGGAGAGTAGCACTAAATAGTATCTCCTTCAGGCATGGCTTAAAATAAAAAAATAAATCATTTAAGCAGATCTCTCATCGAGCTTTTTTTCATCGGTTTCAATGTATTTTCGGACATGTCATGTAAGATAAAAAAATATATTAATAAAATATTTCGAACATGATTTAATAAGTATTTTTATATTGGTCAAAATTCAAGAAGTATAATACTATTAATATTTGTTCTTAAATCAAATAAAAATAAAAATTTTCATAAAAATCAACATGTTTGCTTGATGTACGCATGAGAGTATAGAAGTATCAATTCAATAAATTATTTCCTGATTATATTGTCCTATTTATTGTTTATTTATATAATTTATCAATCCTAATCGACATGACCGATTTCTTGTCTTACATTTAAAATTTTTTTATCGAGTAATTATTACAACCTGCCACAAATGTGGCCAATAAGTAAATTTGGATGGCCATAGATTACATTCACACATTATGTACAATACAAAGAAAATAGATAAATGAAAAATAAGAACAAAAAAAAAATGATAATATAAAAGAACTATGCTTTGCAAAAATAATATAATATTTACAATATGCATATAATCAAAACATTTAAATTAAAAACATATATGTAAAATATAATAAAATAAAATAAAATGAATAGCAATAGCAAAATACAACGAAATTAAATTAAAAGTAAAAAATACAATCATACTTTATTTAATATATACACTCATCCCAGATCTCCCAAGCAGACCTGCTCCTTCTATAATGGAGAGACAGGCCCTAGCACTGAGAGGTCCCTGTTCTTCTCTCTCAGCTACGTCACTGTCGTAAAAAAAACAGAGACTGAGTGAGACCTCTGTAGATCACATTTTTGTATTATGTATTTTGTATAGATCCTTCTAAACATTTTGGCGTACCTCAAGTGATTTTTAATAAAATGAAAACTATAGGATTTTCGGCTTAAAATATAATAATAGCAATTTTAGTATTTGTATTTTTTTTTTATTATTAGAAATTTTACCATTTGACTTAAGGTGAAATCCCAATTCGTTCAGCAAACTGAAATACAGCCAATTAAGAAAACCTTGAGAAGCGCCTTGACAAAATAAACAGCGGATTGACAAATCTCAAACAGATCCCTCCGGGCGAGTTGAGAGGGACTATCCCTATCCCTATCAATCACGGATTAATTAGGAGAGCATAGCCACGAATTCATTAGCCAAGTTCTCCAGTAACTTGTGCGGTTCGGTTCCAGGCTCCAGCAAGTTTCTGGATAAAGAGACTGTCCCAAGTAGAGCGGCAGCTGCACGTCACACAGTTTGTCCTAAAGAAGTTACAAATTATGAAGGCGCAAATACCATCTGTTTACTTCTGTAATAAGGGATTCAAAAGGAGGATGATTTCCCTATAAGATCCCAAGGCTAATAAAAAGATAAACATGTATATATATTTACCTACAATTATGTGTATAATACATTTTGTTAGTTCACAATTATTAAAGAAATTTTAAAAAATATCATTTTAGGCCATATTCCTAATAAATTTTACATTTTGAGGATCAAAATATTTAATATGGAGTTAATCTATACTACTATATAGAAGGACAAAGCATTTTTCATTTGTGATCACTAACAACTAAAACTACTTTACCAGTCTGTACCAAATAAACTACATCATCTTCATAGTTAAAGGAACGTTTAGCAATAATTTACTGATTTTAAATTAAAGTGTTGTTCAAAATACGATAAATATTTCGATGCCAGTTAGAAAATTGACCGATAAGTGGCGAGCTCCATTGTACATAAGTAATCCATCTGGATTACGAACTTATTCATTAAAATTGAAAATTAGATTTCCAATTATCCTTTCGCTTAATCTTCAACCATCAATCAAATCATTGGAATTGTAGCAGGTTCAAAATAACAGCTACGCGTGGAAATATAAATAAGGCTATAATTCCCACTGAAACAGCAACTGAAGAACTCGCATTTATTCCTAGAATCCGAATAATTCCTACTAATCTACCATTTTAATTCGAAATATGAGAATTGAAGTTTCTTTTGCTATTATGATTAACAAACCGCTAGGCCAAACTTACAAAAACGTTGTAGTGGGTCTTCGAACTGATTGTTTCTCTCGCGAACATTTAAATGAAAGCATTTTTATAACTGGAAACCCTAAAAATCATTCTCATAACATCAAAAGTTAAAACTCAAAATATAGTTTATAGTTTATTCGGATATCTTATGAATTTATTTTTACCTTTTTGCATGCTTTCTTCTATACCATATTTTTAATCATGAGTAAATTAATTAAAATAATATCAGTTCTTTACTTATAAAAGCGGGCGATGCCGTTTCGGGGAATGCTAGTTCTTGTTTTTTATTTTATTGAAATATATGTACAATCTGCCTCAATTAAGGGAAATAGGTGATAGTGCTAAAGATGTATTCATTTATACAATATATACAAGTACTCATACACACTAAATTAATGATAATAGAAGATAAAAATAGAAAAAGAAGTAATTATAAAAATAAAACTAAAAATTCAATCATCAACAATTTTTTTTTTTTCCATTTATTGATATTTACAACTGTACAAAATAATATACAACAAATAAATGTGTTGCCAGTGAATACAATGGCATGTAAATAACTTATGAAGAACTACTCACTAGTAGCACTTCAATAAAATCAACACTAAAAGGTCACTAGGCCATCTTTATTTTCAGACGCCTCGGAGGATTATCAGGGATGGAGGAGGAAGCAAGTTGGGAGACTAGTGGATTGGAGTAGTTATGGAGCTTACTATGGAAGGATAGGTATCTGGTTTGGGCTAAATCAGAAACATATGGAACATTAAGATCTTTATGGATAAGTTTATTGGTCACATAGTAAGGAGCATTGAGGATTTTTCGAAGGATTTTGGATTGTAAAGATTGGATACGAGATGAATTGGATGGTTTAGTAGAGTCCCAAAGCTCAACTCCGTACGTCCAAATAGGTCTAATCACTGTCATGTAAATGAGTCTTTTGTAATTAATTGGGAACTGTGAACGTTTCTCTAGCAAATGTTGAAGTAGTCTGTAACGACCGGCAGTTTCTTGTCGTTTTAGTCTTGTATGTGGATTCCAAGTAAGACGTTTGTCCAAATGGAGTCCTAGGTAGCGGATCTGTTCAACAGGGATTAGTGGAATATCATCATCAAAAATAAAAAAAAAATAATAAAAATCAAGTAACAAAAATTAAAATTAAAAAAAATAACTTACATTCTTACTATATGTACAATACAGACACACTCAGCCTGGGGAACCACGAATCGAGCCTATTTCCCCACTTATTGGGAGTCAAGGCCAGACCTTAAGAGATCCCAGCGCTACTCTCTCAGCTGTATCACTGGTAATATCCAGTGGAGGCTGAGTGGAATCGCTATAGCCACATATGTTCAGGGCATGAGTAGAGCAGCTGGTCAGTACGAGGACACCAGCATAACATTATATTACAAAAGGTCTCGGGGCCATTTCCCTTTCAACCTTCTGGGAGGGTTTTGGGATGGTTAAGACTAGATAGAGGATTGGGATGATTGGATAAATTTTGATGAAATTTCGAGAATTTTGAAGGACTGAGATCAAGGACAAAAGGTATTTTCAGGTCATCGTGTAGAGTTTTATTGGTAACATAATAAGGTGCATTGACGATTGTTCGGAGGACTTTGGATTGGAAAGTTTAAATGCATTTGATATTGGATTGCTTTGCTGTCCCCCACAGTTCTAGTCCGTAGGTCCATGGAATGCTAGTTCTAAGTAAACTCAATTGTAATACATTACAATTAAATTTTTTTTATATAAAACAATTCGTAAGTATTATCAACTATTGATATCTTTCAGTTGTAATAAGCCCATTAAAATATCCTGAGTTGTATAATTAATCTTTTCATATTTTTATATTAGTAGAGCGACTCCTAAAACTTTGTTTTAATAGACTTAAATCATTAGACAAGGATAAACCTGACATAGATTTCAATTGGGTATCCCAATGTAGAGCAACAGCCGAGCTAAATGCCTTTGCAGAAGAGCTTTCTGTTCACCATACAAACGGACTTCTTCGATACAAAGGCGACATACTAGAAAAAGCAGATAACCAATATTTCTCAGCCAACATTCAAAAAACTCTAAATTCAACTAACTACCATTTTTATAGAATTCTATGCAGTTACAATGCTCCCAACGGCGAAACGTACCTTACATTCAAAGTTCATATAAATAAATTGAAATGTGTCAGCCAATTAAGAGTTGCTAATTCAGAACATATCAGAATCTATAGAAAAACACTTTTTTGTTTAAGTCGCAAGAAACCTGTAAATCATACAGTCAATTTATCAACAATAGTCTACATCACATTCTCCTTCACAGCCCAGCACACAATGAATATAGACAACAATTTCTTCAACACTTCATCTTAGAATCTTCTGATAACCAAAGTATCCAAGCTATACTCAATTTCGACAGTCTAGATAAGTTACATAAAGTGTATTATTACATGATGGAAGTCCAACAAGTGCTAAATTGTTTATCATAGACCATTTTCTATTAAGTGTTTGTTTTCAGTTTATCTTTAAAGTGATATTTTGTTTATTTATTTTTTATTGTTTCTATCATAGCACCAGTAATTGTTTATTCTTTAATCTGTTATTTATGTTTTGAAAACCAGAATGTGTTTGTAAATTATATTTTTATTTTTATGTTTTTTGAAACGATATAAACATAAATTGTTAAAACCATAATATTGTAATTTATAGCCAAACTAGGCTCTATTTGTATGGGAAAGCCCCAAAGACAAATGCAATTTCTATCTATCTATCTCTATTATCATATTTCAACAGTAAAACACGAATGCATTATAAGGCAGTAGTTCTATTTTATACATCTTTATTATGATTCCATTTTTTTTCCATGATTATATATGAATGAACAAACAAAGATAATAAATTTTAATAAATCAATATTATGTCCGTAGTTTAATTTCATATTTAAATTCTATCACTGCTGACATGATAAATTAAAATGACTTTACTTTGTGGAAATGCGTTTGGTAAGATAAAATCATTCCTGCTATATTTATAAACGGTCCCAGCTCTATTCTATGCTCGTATGCTGGTTTTAAAGTTGGACGTGATTTTTTCTTTCTCCTGCGTGCATCCTAGACCATTTTATCATATTTCCTACAGTATATCATACGATTCTTATTAAAATATATAATAATAATATATTGTCAAACAAGGCACGTATGTATACTTTTGAATACAGTTACTTATTGTCCTAGATTGTATCAGCTTGTGATTTTGTCATTTCTTTTATTTTATTTTATATATATATTTTTTTTTAATGTATGATAATTTCACCTCAGCTTTATATTATTTGATGGTTACACTCATTAAAAGGGATGATTCTTTTAATTTCAATTTTTCTTAAAGATTATACCAACTTTTTATATTTTATTATTTTTATCTTATAAATAATTTTGCTGCATAAACTTCATTAACAATTTATTACTGTTAGTTTTTCGCGAGCGGAGAAATATTATCTCACGTTACATGAATTATAAACTACTATTCTGCGTAAATCTAACCGGTCCTTAATGTGTATACGTAATAAAAATTTAAAATTAGATAATAAAAAATAATTTAAACGTTTAATAATCTAACATAGATAGAATATGCATTTAATTAATTTATTTTTAAACAGTTCTATCAAATAATTCGAAGACTTTTTTTTTTTTTATTTTATTTTATTTTCGAATATTTGATGATATGTAAGCAAATATAGGTTTATTTATATTATTTATCTGTCTGTGACTCATATAATTATCTCCGCAGATTAATAATGACTACAATCCATTATATCACAATAACTGTCAGTTTGTTAAATAAATTGCTTCCTATTAAATATTTATCTTAAAGGGCTTGAATCGGTGCCTATCTCATTTCCTCCGAGAAATCTTGAAGCAGCTTCATTAGGAGCCCCCCTCGAGAGTGGATGATAACAATGAGACCAATCTCCTGCACCATGGCCACAGATGTCCTCCACTTTAATTCCGATGAACCATTAAAAGACCATCCCTTGATTGCAGCCAACTGACGTTTATAATCGACTTCGGTTCTCGGATCCGGGAGATTAGACGAGCTTAATCGAGAATATGGTCCTCTTAGAAGAGGATTAGAGATAAGGAGTCTCTTCTGTTGTTGATTCCTTCAAGGCAAAATTCTTGGAAGAATATATATAAATAAACTCACTATATAAATAAATTGCATTATATATAAATCTATTTATACAATTATTTTTTAAAAAAACATACTTGTAACAGCTTCAGTAATATTTAATTTTGTAATGATCTTCCTCTTTATCCCGGTATACTTCTTTCATAAATCAAACAAAAGCCACTTTTTAATACATTTTCCCCAAATCCCCAAAGATAAAACAAATTTGTAACGTAGTGTAATCAGGCCTATAAATCTACCAATGACTTACAATTTTTTTTTTTGTTATATCGTGTTACTGAAACATGTAATTTTATTTATTTTCACACTTACTAGTAGTTCTAAAAATACATTTAATCAATAAAATAGAACGTATAAAGTACTTTATTTGAAAATTCATATTTTTAGCTCAATGTTCGACAATACTTCTTAAATAAAAAAATCGGCCGTATAACATTGGCCCGTAGTAAGTTATGCAATAAGGTAGACCATTAGGACTGTTTTATCACCAAACTTCAGCTTAGAGTATGGGGCGAAATTAAGTCCATTTCCGCCGGAACAGTTGGAGCGGGAACTTGTAAGTGTGCCAAAAAACTTGGCCATTCCTGAAAATTTCAAGATACTTTCAGCATTAAAAGCACCTAAAAAAAAGTTGGTTTAAAAGAGCAGGACCGGGAATGGGGGGAGTTGAGGCGAGACTAGGGTTGCACAGGTTAATGGATCTCAGCTGTAGCTTCAGTTCGGTCAATCTTGTAGCTCGGGCTTGAACATTAACCTTCTAGTCTTATGAGTTCCCTGAGCTGTTTTAGTTGGATAGTAGCCTACGATTGCAATATAGAATTCTATAGCAGAGTTGGTATCTGACCCTGTTAATTTTTTATTTTAAAAAAGGTAAGTTAACGCTGAAGAGATGTCTGTGGACCAGTTTAACTGGGAAATATTCATTCAATTAGAGGTCTTACATATATTACTTAAAATATGATTATATTATATTACACAATAATAGAAAATTATGATAAATTTCGATAAATGAATTATAATAATGAATAAATAAATATAGTATAATCAATTTATACATGGTCTGATTAAATGGTTATTATTATAAATTTTCATGATAATTTATTATAGTTGAGGTAATCTAGTATATTATATTCAATACCACTATGGAATTTATGATTTCCTCTTACACAATCCGTATGTGGAGCACAATATAAAACATGCTGCTTTATTGAATCATAACAAAAACATAGAATTTCATTAACATTTTATAAAATAACAATAAACTATTTGAGTGCTAGCGAAATATGTAATAAATAATCTCTCTCTCTCTCTCTCTCTCTCTCTCTCTCTCTCTCTCTCTCTCTCTCTCTCTCTCTCTCTCTCTCTCTCTCTCTCTCTCTCTCTCTCTCTCTCTGTCTCTAGCCTTCTCTAATTTCTGAAAGGTAGGATTTTGGCAATTTGATAAAAGATAATAGAAAAATCCGTAATTATACTTTTTTTTTAAAATACAGTAAAATTATTAAATGCTACTGAAAATGTAATCCATAAAGATGATTAACTGTGTTTTGTCTGTTCCATTATGTACATGAAGTATGATACACCTACTAATGTATTATATTTTCTTTTCTCCCTCTAAAACCTTTATGAAAATTGAGCAAGTGAAAAAGTTTTTAAAACTTATATTTCTGAAAAGGTGTGTTTTTACAAAGTTTTCCCGGTCAAGGATGGAAAGCAATGCATCAGACCATCAGGTTGATGATTGTATGTTCCCTGAAAACCTCTCCCTTGTATCTCTTTGATCATTTCGTTTCATAAATTTTAAAATATCGGGTTTCCTGTCGAGTTCATATTTCATATCTGTATTCCATAAAGGGCCTATATTTTATTCCGTATCTAGTTTCGATGATAGGAGGGTTCTTTGTCCCTGTCACCATGCTTATCTCTGCTTGAAAAGCATTAATTATGAAAATACTGCTGATTTTTATTTGGGATATTTTGATCATTATTTTGAGGTATATCATTATAGCTACTCATTTCATACAAATAATAAATTTTTTTCTGGTATTTGATTACTTTAATAATAATTTTAAAAACATTCATCTGAATAATTTACTATGTTGTTAAAACATGTTTCGGCTCAATCATTTTATTCACATCCTTTCATTTAACAATTTTTTTTTACAAAAACTAATCCTAATAGCTAATAATATAGCATATTTTTATGAAAATAAAAAATGTCAACAGAAAGCAATTTATTCGACTTTTTTCTGGTTATTTGTTTTTTATTTCACATGCATCTACATTATTATTATTAGAAATTTCAAATGCATGTCTTTTTTAAATTCAGTTAATTCTAACATTATTGCTTTTTGATATTTTTAAATTACACAAAGTTATAAAGGTTAGATATTTTTAAAATTTTAAAATGAAGTTGCTGTGCTCCACGGTCAGGGATACATTGCAGGTTCTGTGGGTCCGTGGGTAGAGTCCCTTTTAAAGATTTGTATGCGTTATGTATGTGTGTCCAATTCGGATTCTTGTCAAGACAGCTTCAGGACTTTTTTTTCTAATTTACCGTAATTTCACTTATCAGTCCATGGCTTGTTTGATATTTTATTAACTTGAATACTTGAGTACAATATAATAATGCAGTTGCTTTGTTGATGGATATGAAGTTTAAAGCAGTTTTCAATCTTGCAGCATTTTACTGAGCTTAATGATCCAGATAAAATTAAGTGATATTTCCTCTAACTATTCATTATGAGGGTTTACGATTTACATATTGAATAGAGCTCACCGGTGTATTTTATTTATTATTTTTGCCCTTTTTGTTTCAAAATTTTTAGGTTTTTTGAAACATTATAATAATAAATTAAAAAAAAAAAATTACTTGTGAAGGAAATGCTGTAGGGTTCAAGCCTTGCAGATTTACAATTACTTTCAGTTCTGTACACTTCGAAATTAATTTTATGATTCGGATTCATCTAAATGACCTTGTGATTTCAGATTCTTGAGCTCGATGGCAAGCCGTAGTGACCTCCTGTCAAAGGGCCTTTCTACCATCCATTTCCATATATTCCTGAAATACCAGTAAAATATGCAATATCTAGCTAGAACTTATATTAAATCTTTCTCAGATTGATCTTAAAACTGTTGATTATCTCTCTGATTTTGAGTCATAACTATAAAAAAATCTAAAATTTTATTAAACTCGTTATGTTTTTAAGCATAAGTATCAGATTCCTGCCAAATCTGTAACATATGAAACACTAATGTAATGTTGAATTAGTTCATTTCTAACATATTGAAGAGCATAAATAATACTATTAAGAAACTGGAATCGGCAAGAACGCTTGATATACTAAGTAAAATGTTTTAAGTTATATTATTCATCTCTGATAAAAATAAAATCGAATCCTTGTTGACAATTGATTAAGAATCAGCTTTCCTTTTTATGGCTCTAAGCATGTTTGTAGATCCAAAACTTCGTTGAGATTCCGCGAAGAATAATCAACACTCAAGTTAATCTTGTTTGCTTTTCAAGATTGTGTTTATGGCTCTCATACCCAGCCGCCGATAAAAATCCCATTCACGCACGTGTTCACCCTGTGTTCCACTGAGAAGGTAAACTAAACATGTTTGTGTTTGATGAATTTCGGCAGGAAGCCTCGTAGAGTTACGGTAACGCTGTTTGCTGACTTTAACCTTTAGCCTGTAGAAACGAGATACTCTCACTGTCGGAGCGAGGGGGGAGGGGTTGAATTATAGCAGTTACTATGCACTCGATTACGTTATTTAAAATTTGAATATATTTTTATAAAATTTATTTTATAACTTTTTTTTTATATTATAAGAATATGATCAGGAATGCAGTCAGGAGACAGGAAAAAAACACATCTAAGCTTTTAAAAATTTTTATGGAGTGCTGACGTTTTTACCTGCCTTGTGGGTCTTATCATACAAAAAAAAACCAGTACGGAGGGAGGTAACGGTCGGGTTAAGAGGAGGCAGCTCCTACGCCCGCCGAGAATACCTTTTATCGATTCTTACCTTCTTCCGATTTATTTCGGTGTTTTAGTCGCTACTTTTCGAGCGGAAAGGTTATTCTCATTTATTTACGGAGAAACTTTAAATCCCTGTTCAAAGTAATATTAACTTCTGTTTACCTTATGATATTAAAATGAAAAATAAGAAAATGTCAAAATATAAGACACTAAATCAATTTTGAATTAATTTTATATTAAATTAAGGGTGTAGCGCGGGTGAGGCCAGTTTGGTGCCTCCTCTTAACCCGACCGTTACCCGGAGGGAAAACAATCGATGACTTTTAATATGGAACATGTTTTACCGGTGACCTAGTTGGTCACAAGTGATTTTTTGGGGAACGCTAGGGCGTTACGCGTAGTACGATGGATTGATAGTAAGAGAATAGGAGCAGTTGGCTTCTCAGAAGAACCAAGAAGAGCTCAACTCTTTAACTCAACTAAATAAATATTTTCATTAGGAGGCAGGTTCGAATGAGTTACGCTTGACTCTGTTTCTCTTAATACGAAAAAAAAAATTAACCTGGATTTGACCGATCTTGCTTGACCCCTCTGGGCTATCGAATTTTAGGTTTAAATAAAAAAAAAAAAAAATATATCAATTTTTAAACCTCCTTTTCTGGTTGATTTCACGGAAATGTCTCAAATAATTTTATATTGTAATTAAGAACTCGATTCTAAATATTGACATAAAACCTATTTTATATGGATATCTATATTGAAAATTTATATAATCATTTGTTTTATCATTACCTTGAAATATATTTTTTACTAATTTATTCACCTCCATCCATCATTTACCTATTTATGATTAATTAATTGCTGATTATAATTTTAGTTTTTAGAATTAATTCTAATCGATTGTTTGAAGAGGATTAGAATTAATACAATTCGAAAATATTGTTAATTATTTATTATGGTTACATGTCCAAATTATGTGAGTGAGTATGTTTCACATAATATATCTACCAACATGACTAAATAAAGATAGTATGTACTCTTCAAAATGTTCCTGACGAATACTTTATTGATATTTTCCCTATTTGAGCCGAGCTTAAAGAGACCTCCGATTGAGGAAATAATTAGCAGGCTGATTGTCAGATTGGGCCCAATCAATACCGGCCCAATGAGCCCTCTAAGCCCTAAGATTTTTATTTAAGTTTTGTATTATATTTTTTAAAGATAATATTATGTATAAAGTTTCCAACGTTAACGATCTGACTAAATATAATTGTATACCCCTAGAAATAGTTATTGTTATTTTATAATTTCATCAGGTTTAGTTATAGTTCTTTTATTATTATATGAGAAACGTTTATTTATTTTTGACACATGTATTGTTCATTAAAATTTGCGGGAGAGCTAAGTCGAAGCTCATAAGTAGAGACCGGATATTTGTGCAGTAAAAAACTTAAAACATGCAAAATCGTGGAGTAAAAAACTCAAAATATGCAAAATCGTGCAGTAAGTAACTCAAAACGTGAATATAAAAACTTAATACATGCAGCAATCCATTTATTTACACAAATATGCAAAACTTAACCAGCCATGAATAAACTTAAGGACATTTCGACAAACGTTTTGTTTTAGGGTTAGTTCAATCTGAAATACTTTAAAATTTGGGGAAAAAAGGAGACAAAAATTGTTAATTAAAAGAAATATAAAATATCTTTATTAAAATTTCCTTTTACGTGGAAACAAAATATAATTAAATGTTTTTGAAAAATAAATTATTTCTTAAAAGTTTCGTGAAAATGTACGACATTATAAATTTCAAAATATTTCTCAGTAAAATTATGCCGCCTGTCACTTAATAAAATGTTCTTCAGCAAAGAAAAGGAACGTTCTACATCTATGGACGTAACAGGACAATTTCTGTAGCATTCGATTGTAGATGGATCCAGATTATCAGCTTCTATTCCTTTCCGTTGATACAATAATTTAATTTTTTTAAACAAATTTAGCCGTAGTTTTTCTCAAGAATTTACTCGAATTTTGAAAACAAATTTCTTCCCTTTTTATCTTCAATTCGTTTTAAGCTTTCTTCGAGAGTTTGAAACAAATATTAGCTCTGGATATTCATTGGTCCATTGTTTCAATTTTGTAGAAACACTCGCGGACGTTTTTGGCATTTTCAAAGTTGTTAGTTTAAAATCTTGCTAACAACTAGCCCTTTGTGCTAAATCAGAAGTGGGAAATGAAATGGAAAACGGGGAGTAAAATTTTCTGAGGAAACGTCTTAGTTCTAGGAAATACGTCGATCCTCAATTTTTGCCTAAATCCTCAAAGCTCCCAATTCAATACGATCATTTAAAAGTAGTAGGTCACAAATAGATTTGATTTAAGCGACTTTTTACTTTTATTTTAAAACTAATTAACCTATTTAATATAAATAATTGTTATAAATGTTGCCTAATAATCGTAAGTAAAATTTTCAAAAAATAAATGGCTAAGTGAATAAAATTAGATGAATTTGGTTCAATTGTGCAATTTCGTGCAGTAAAACCCGAATTCGTGCAATTAAGCCTAAAAAGTCAAATTTGTGCAATTTCGTGCAAAATAAAATTTAAGAATAAGAATCCTTAGGTTATAAATGAGATAACTACTTGGGCTAGAGAGCGCTGAATCAAAGCGAACTAAATGTGCAATAACACAGAAATCCGGTCTCTACTCATAAGTGTAGGCTACTAATGATGCGTGACTATCAGTTGGTTGCATGTTATATACAGATGATGCTTGTTAACAGCAATCCAGACAAAAATGGTGACTTATTGAGCTTTGCGGATGTATGGAATGAACTTATTAACGTCTTCTTATGACCGATTGTATAAAAAAAAATTAATCAATAAGACATCAATTTGAAGCAACTTCATAGTTTATTTTCGTTTTTACTTCTGCACTGAATGGATTAATACAATTTATAATAACTAATTAATTGGACTGAAATTTATCACCTAGTAATACATCGTTCACTTATTATTTATTATTAAATGGACTCATGAACTTATGGACGTTGTGAATAAATTTTTACTAACAATCAGATATTACTTTCGGCTGTGGTGGATAACATTATAATATAGTAACATAACACAGTCTAGTAATATAGTACATTTTTGTTTAAAAAAGGTGAGGTAGTATTGATTTATTTATATGTTGTAAGCGTTGTGTGCCATCTTAATTTTTGGCCGTAAAACTAAGCTATTGCTAATTGGTAGCGTCAAAAACTTTCGAACTTTTCTACATTTGTCCAAAATATCTGCTTCACAGTTGGTTCTAAAGAAGAACATTTTGTATTCAACTATATTTTATGCAATCCAAGGGGCTCTATAGCTTAAACGGAGACTTGGATAAAACGTTTCCTATTTTCAGAATTCTCTCGAAAAGTGGGGGAAATTGGAATTTTTTTTTATTTTCCTCTATACGTCCTTGAAAACGACTGCGGCCTATGCTTCTATTTGAAAATAGCTCCCTAAAACATATCTTTGCAAACATGTTTCCTTTATTTTTTAAAAATCTTAATATATAATTTTAATGCACTTCTATTTATGGAAAAATGTTTCATTGAAATCTGCGGTTAATTAAACCTTTTAGCCGTTTCGCCTTACCCCTTTATCCCTTAGGAGTTGGATTGGTGAGATTCTGCTGTATACATATCCTACATGTATTTCCAAAGTTAAACAGCTTAAAAATTTGTATGTATTGTATTAATCTTTATGTTAAAGTTCAATAGTCTTTTTTTGGAATATCAAAAATATATCGAATACCCTTCAAAACCTTTTCTATACATCTCACTTGCGGTTGCGATTAAAAAATAATTCAGGTACATTTTCGATAATTCACACGACTTAGAATTTTACGTTTTTATAATGCAGGTTTTTGAGCTGTGTCACTTTAGAAATAAATGTGCGATATGTTAAATCTAAAAAGCAAGTGTAAATCTAAAAAATAGGCTGTCCGAAATTAAATAAGCCCACTTCCGACCTCACTTCAAAACGTGTCTAACCGTGACAGCCATACAAAGACCCAGTAATTGCTTCACACAAACGCGCCCATTAGAAGCACAAAGCACCAAGCCAAGGGTGCTTTTTACATCATTTAAAAATTATCGTAGGTATAATCTGTCAGTTGTGGGTACACACACGTGGCCCATTGACGGTGAGACCATGAAATCCCCCCCCCCCCAGGAGGTGAAAGAACTGAAAGAACCACATCCCTGTCCCTATAGGGGAGCCTCCCTCTTTATCAAAATCATCCCCCAAATTAATATTAATCTTGATCCTTGTTATTAATGCTTTTGCACCGTCATCAATAAATTACTCTGATAGGATCCACTCTTTTGCGGAAATAATCCATCAATCGGATGCCGGAATTTGATTAAAATGCATTAGCTGGGAAGTCATTGCTATCAGTTATTATCAATAGTATAGAACGATGCCATGTTGTTTGTTAATAATCATGAGATATGTTCAGCTTGAAAACTAGATTTTTTATTGATTAGGTTATTAATAGAATTAATATGCCAAGAGCCAGCCCAAAATATGCTCTCAATTTATCAAGATAGTTTTTTGATGGTCGATTACAGTCTTGTGCGCAAACATACTCTCAAGGTCAGTCAAGCGAACGTAAAGACAGTTGCAGACTACATGCTCGCTCATAATACCGTAATACGAAGTTGTAGAATAATTTTCAGCTTTCATGCATCAGGTGCACTATCAAAGATATCGAATTTACTGAGATAATGCATTATTATCTAATGCATTATATTTAATGAATGCATACAAGTTAAAAATATTTTTAAAATTCTTATCCTGAGGTTATGTGCAAACATGTTGTCTGCAACTGCGAACGCGTGTGCGATTTTTTTATTTAATTTTTTGTTAACTAACAAAGGGCACACCTGTACAAAACAGTCGAATTACTATTTAAAAAATGTTTAAAAGACCAATATACACTTTTTAAAATTTTTAAGCTTAATAAACTGATTGCACAATATTTATTTTTAATAAATACATTTGGACTGACTGACCAGCTCTGTTCTGTTATTCAGTTGACTGAATAAATTAACTTTGATTGACACATAATAAAGAAATTGTAGAGTAATTGTCAGTTGTAATAAATTAATTCCATTATCTCGATAAATTCAACTTCTATGACAGCGCACCAGATAATCTGTTCTTCTTACTTTTACTTAACTGACCAGAGCATGTTTCCTTACACGAGTGTAATCAACTATCAAAAACCCAGCCTCGATAAATTCAGAGCATTTTTTTGGCTCTGGTTCTTTGACTATTTGCGGCTTCGCCCGCTCTCATAAGAAAAGAACTTAGATAATTTTAAATAATTGGTTTTATTATTTATCGGTATAAATCTTGTAGAGCATCATTTCCTTATTAATATTATCAAGTATAACTGTATTTTTTTTACATAGTACTATTGTACTCATTATATGATTGAAGATTACGTAAAAGCATAATTGAACATTCAAATTTTAATTTTTGAGTTGGTTATCAAATGGACAGAGACTATTTAGAAACTACATTATCAGTGCTTCAATCCTACAAAAAGAGAGACAATCACGTCTGTCACTATTTACTTTTTCAAAAATATTGTTATTTATGTCATACGCTATGTTTGTATTTGAAACTATAGCTGTTTCGCACTACCTATGGTACAGTTATATTTAATCAACTTGAAACATTA
Source organism: Euschistus heros (assembly GCA_003667255.2). Taxonomy (NCBI): domain Eukaryota; kingdom Metazoa; phylum Arthropoda; class Insecta; order Hemiptera; family Pentatomidae; genus Euschistus; species Euschistus heros. The sequence goes on from RCWM02000116.1 coordinate 1,066,470, forward strand.
GAATAAATATCAGAAATCAAATCATTGTCCATCGTCACTATCTTACTTTCTTTTTCATTTACAGTTGGATATCAATTTTCATTGTCTTCTGTTCCATCTCCAATTTTAAGCAAATCAGTCGGAAATTCATGGTTTCCTCCGCAAGACTTTTTATTCTTAATTATAATAGGAGATATTTTTTCTTAATTTAAGCAGTTCAATGCCGTTCCTAATGCGTGAAGATTTTAATTATTTTTTTTATTATATCAGCTCTAGAACTATTTAGAATTACGGGTAAAGTCTGTCAAAAACTCCTGCAAAAAGAAAGGTTATGGAGGCCATTAATGTATTGTTTGACCTCGTTTAGAGATTGATCAACTGCTTTTATGTGAGCCCTATGACTCATTATTAATTGAAATCAGGTAAATTTTATTATAAATTTAAAGTTCTTTATAACAATAAATTTTAAATCTTCACTGTTATCCATATATTAGGTGCTGCTATTTTTTTTTTAACAAAATGATTAAAAATTAGTAGATTTTATTATTGCTAAACATTTCTGGAACTATAAAGATGCTGTATTTAAAATTCGGTACAGATTGGTTCAATAGTTTTAGCGGCTAGTGATCACTAACGAAAAATAGCTTTTCCTTTTATATAATAGTACTCATAAATAGGGAAGGAAAAATAGATATATCTTTTTTTCAAAATTGATATCATCACTTTTATTAAGTTTCCACAATGTATAAGGGTGAGTTCTTGCTTTATGTTAATTTTATTTTTTCTTTTGACTATTTTTTATTCTCTCTAATTCATGTAGTAAAAACAGTACTAGCAAAAGATTTCGATACATAATATACTAAAAATCAATCCTTGTGAAACAATATGTCCTGGAATTCCAAATATCCTGTTGTCCAGAAGGAGGGAAGTAATACTGACTTGGCTCCGGATTGGAAATAATCGGCTTATCGATGAGTACCCCATGTGAAAATGTTCACCACCACAAGGCCTCTCGAATGGTGTACTCTCAACTGTTGTTTACGTCCGAAATACTTTTAGGCTGTTTAATAAAACATTTTTCTTTAGAATTCCTTAATAATTGTATACACGTTTGAATAATCAGACCGTATGTTATGATCCTATATCAACCTTCTCTCAGAATTATCGATCCCACGAAATTTTCTCGTACTCAACGTTCTCCAAATATCAGCTGTTCTGTAACGTCCTCTCCCTTAAAGCTAAGATAAATCAGTCTATTAACTTTAATGGTTCGTTACAATTTGTATATATATTACTTGGGTACATTTTTATTTTTTTCTTATGCTTATTTATTAGTTTTGTGCCCATGAAATATAGTATAGCATACATAATGCATATTCTGTGTACTATTTATTTTTCATTTTTCTTATTTTTTGTGATTAACTAAAATTTATATTGTCCCTATAAAATTCTGTAATTCGTAAAAGTTTTAATTTTTGAATTCATAAAAAAATCATACAATTGTACTACACCTAAGAACAAGAAAAGTACAAAGGCGAGCTGAGTACAAAGATGAAATTCAATTGTCGAAACTATCACTCCAGAAAAAACTGATAGAGATAAAAGTTGCTAAATCTTGTGCAGTTATTCCTAGCATATCTACCACGAAACAAAGCAATACAAAATAAAGGAACAAATAAAATAAAACACCAGACGTTTAAACTGTAGAAAGAAAAGCAAAAAAAATTACAAAAATTGTTTATGTTATTTAAAAAAAAAATAATAAAAAAAAAATTATTAAATTAATTTGGAATTGGTGGTTTTAAGATAGGAACTACAGCGCATCATTGTTCTCATATGAGGTATACATGCCATAAGTGAAAAGTGAAAATTTTAAAGAGTATTTTTTTTTAATAACAAACGTAAAATCTCTTAAAGAGATTCTTTATATTGCAGCTTATTTAATATTTTCTGTTAATTAAAACTACACGTTTATTAGTTTAAATACAGCCCAAAATAGTTGCTATATCAATACATTGAAATCAGAACCCCAGATGAAAACCACTATGGATCTCTGAGTCTAGATGTACGATGTTGATTGTTGCGATATTTTTCTCAATACAATTACATACACAATGGAGAACTATTGTACATGTCATGAAATTACATAGACAGCATAGCATGCAATTCATTTTACGGATTTTCTGGTTATAAAATTATAACTTTCCATTTATTTTCAACGATACTCTAGATGCGATTCAATATATTGGGAAACGCTTTAGGTATGGTTCTGATATACCTAACTTTAGATTGGTTTAATCATTTTCCTTCGATAAGGTTGACCCGACTAAAGTTTTTGCTATTAGTTTAGAACTTCAAGTAATATCAGACCTTTGCAAGTATCGGTATCCCTTTCAACTCTATTGCGACAAGAAAACGATTTTAGTGTTATCGGTGATTGGAATTCTTTAATAACTCTTCCACACGGAATAGCAACTATTAAATGGGAAAATTTATCAGACCGTGAAACTGAGAACTAAAGTAGGAATCTTTATGATATCGCCATTAGGACCGTATAATGGCCTTTTGATGGTTTATGGGCCTTTGTTATTTTATTTTCTATAGGTTATTACCTCTTTAGTTCCATTCACCAATAACATTTATATTTTTTACTTAACTAGGCCAACTTGGAAAAAATTATTACATTAATAATTAGATTATAGACGTTGATTTTATTTTAAGATGTAGATTACTTACCCTTCTGATTAATATAAACGGAAGAAATATGAATAATTATAAGCGAAAAAATTGGTGTTTTTATTTTAGAAGGGAACTATAGCGTACCATTGTTCTCAAGCATAAGAAAAAACACGGCAACCCAATTCCAATTTTTAGAAAAGAATTGTAAAAATGCTGAAAACACTTAGGAATGAAAACATACGAAAATTCTGAATTTTGTTTGCGAAGTAATGGCCATATGTTTTAAATCCCTAATTTTATAAAAGTTAAAGTTTTAGCTAAAAATAAAATTAATATATATATATATTTACAATTTATTAATATTACATACAACAGTACTGTACACGTACATCCAGTAAATGCATGAGAAAATGAATATAATTACATTACAATAACTTGTAAAGCAACCACCCATTGGTGGCACTTTAATAAAAGTTCTATAGTAGAAGGTCTCGAACCATCTTCTTTTCAGGCACATCGGAGGGTTCTGATATATCTATTATTTTTTTTCATTACTATTATCGTTGAGGATCCAAATTATGACAGCCAAAGTATTGCTTATTAAAATTATAATAATTATAATAAACTTTGAATTAATTTAAAAATTTCATAATATTGTTTATATGGATCTGGTATCAATTCCATATACAGGTTCAGATATTATCAGTCATAAATAGTTTTCACATGTTGTACCATTGGGTTGGTGCAAAAAAAAATGCTTGTTTTGAATATTCGTTTTGTTTGGGCAAGTGCTTTGTCAAATAAACGACCATAGTTCTCCAGTCTAGTTCATGGATTATAAACAATGGTCATTAATGTTGCTTTTCCTCACAGATTACCTTAGTTTGTGTTGTTTTGTTACATTTTTATTTTTTATTTTTATTGTTTAAAACTTACAACAAAATAAATACTAAAAAGAAAATTCAAATAATATACCTCAATAGAAAATAATTGAATTAAAAACGCTCAGTTTATTTTAAGATATAAAGTGATATGAACAGATCCTGGTATATCCTGGCTTGATAATAAACAGAAGAAATATACATAATTATATGTGAAAAAAACTCATGGTTTTTTGAATGAAAGGAAAATATGATGGGTTAAGGATTAATTTTTTTTTTGTTTTTTTAAATCAAAATACATTTTAAAAAATATTAGAAATTATATGCGTGTTTTTCAGTGGTACGGAGGAGAAACATTGAAAACTATATTTCAAATAAATTATAAAATGTTAAATTAAATTTAATTATTAAAACATATCAAATTCAACAAACTATTTTAAGTTGATTTATTATTGTACAAATTATACATGTTTAGTAGAAAAAAAATGTTTCAAGTATATCTTATATCGTAATTGATCAAAGTTGCGATGGATTGTAAATTAATGAATGTACATATGTTTGTTCAGCAACGACCAAGCATAAGTTCGAAACGTTACCCGAATGTTCATTGTAAATTAATTATTCAATTAATTTCTCAAACAAATTTAATATTAAATCATTGACTCTAGAATCTAAATCACGAATCTTTAATTAATTTAAAGTTTTCTTTCAAAACTGTGCAAACAAGAAATATTACAACTTGGCACAAAGACTAATATCGGTACACGAAGGATTAAGAGAATAGTAAAATACGTAAAAAGTAAATATTGAAAGAATTATTTTATTATTTCAAATCACGGTCACGATGGAAACTTTATAATATTAAAATTAAAATAAACATCACAAATAAAACTGTAATTATCGATAATGCTAACACTAATAAACTCCGAACTAATCCAGACGACGCAACTACTAATTTACTCTTTTGTTTATTAAATTTACGACAAATTTGTTTATTAAACAATACCCAATCAGTGACAAAGCAACAATGCTTGGAACTCAAACAATCTGAAAACCTTGTTAAATGAAAAAAAGGACTTATATCTAATTAAGAAACATAATCTAAATTCCTTTATACGAGTACATACCACTGATTCCTGTTCAACTTATCCACTTTTATTTTTTCCCTACTTGGTCTTTTCAGGCCGGTACCAATGATTTCATACGGACAAAAGTCTTAATTAGAATCCACATAAAAGACTTAAACAGTAAGAAACTGCAATTTGTTTAGAACTATTCAAATATTTACTAGACGAACGTTCAAAACTTTCAGGTAATTAAAAGGAACTCATTCGCAAGACAGATGTTAGACCTATTTGCACATACGAAGTTGAGCTTTGGGCTCCACTCCGATTCTTTTTGTTTCGAATCCTTAAAATCCTTACTATGTCACAAAATCATTTTGATCTAAATGTCCTAAATTAGATACCTATCCTCCCATGATAAGCTTCATATGCACTCTAATCCTTTCGTACGCTGATGACACGTGTGTTAACAGTACATCACTATACCTTATAGCATCACAAACACTCCAATCGCATATAATGAACCTTAAAAAATGGTGACAAAATCGGATAGTTAAAAAAAAATCAAATGAATCTCATAAAATAACCTCTACCCTTCTTCATAAACCTTTGAATTCACATACAAGACTAAAACGACAAGAAATTGCTCATCGCATCCAACTACTTATACACTTACTAAGAAGCCTCTTTAAGATGCCGATTAATTGCAAAAAAACTTATTTACATGACAGTAATTAGGCCTATATGGACATACGGTGTTGAAATCTCGAGCTCCACAAAACCTTCCTATTATTTTTGTATCCAATCTTTACAATACGAAATCATTAATTTCTTTTTATGTTATAAATAAACCCACCTATCATGATCCATAATAACCTACATACCCACTCGAATCTACTTGTCTCCTAACTTGCTTCCCACTCAATTCCCAATAAACCTCTGAAGCATCTGAAAAGAAAATGGCCAATGGACCTTCTAATGTAGATGTTGTAGATAGGTAGCTTCTTAAAAAGTTATTAACATGTTTTTATCATATTTTCCTACAAATTCGGTTCATGAATAAATTGTATTTTGTTGTAAATTTCACAAAATAATAATAACAAGAATTCGTTTATATGACATTTTAGATGTTTCCGTAATTTAATGAGATTGTTTGATGAAAATTAGATCGGGATGGACAACTAATTATTAATAATTATTAAACCACTTGATAATTTACCGCTATGACGAAGTGTCCACCTGAGGAGGCGAGGCCACGGTATAAATTAACCTAGCCATAAATTATTCATGATCCCATAGGTGGCTGAGACATGGAGAAAATTAGTTGGAAAAACAAGGTAAGCCAATTTTTCCATATTTCTCGGGTACCCTATAGCTCATGCATAACCAACGGATCCTATACATGCATGAGGCAACCCCTCCCTCCAGTAATCAGGTTTTCGAACACGTTTCCCGTCCTCTTCGTGCCGAAAGATGAGTCGCTAACTTTTAAATTAATAAAATCTCACGACTTGGAGTTTTAATATGCTGTCGCCTTCCATTATTATTTCTTTCTCTTTTCTTTTTTCCCTCCCTAACTTGATTTTAGCGTTAATTTTTTATAAAACTTTAGACGAGACGTCTTGAATCTCAATTAAGAGGTTCGTGGCGGCCGCCATTGTTTTTTTTGTTGGCTGAGAGGGAATGAAAAATTTTTACGTTGCAGTTTGATTATTATTTATAATTTATTTATCATATATATTTTTATCTAAATTAATAATATAATTATTTTATTTTACTGTTTAAGTACTGTATGACTAATTCAATATTATTTCAATAAATAAGTTATAGTAATACTGAGGAATGAAAAATAGCATTTTATGTTTAAATAAATGCTTTATTTTCAACCAAAATGTTGATTATGGAAATACTATAATAATGAGTTATTTAAAAACAGAACAAAAATCCAGGAAAGGTTATAATAAGATTCATAGCAATATGACAATTGCCTGCTAAGCAACTATTCACTGGTAGCACTTCAATAAAAGTTCTATATGAGAAGCTCCTAAGCTAATCTTCTTTCTAAACGCCACAGAGGTTCGTCCAGAATAGAATGGGAAACAAGTTAAGAAGCTAGTGGATTTGAATTGTAGTAGAGTTTACAATGGAAGGATAGGTAATTGAGGTCTTAATGGATAAATTTGTTTGTGACGATGTAAGGAGCTTTAAGTAATTTCAAAGGATTTTGGATTGGATTCGAAATAAATTGTATGGTTAAGTGGAGCCCCAAACCTTAATTTTCAGCTATATATCTTGAATTTATTTTTCTTTATATCATGATTTTTTGTTTTTTTTTCTTTGGCTTCTGATACCTATTTATTTCTCTTCTTTCTTTCGTTTTCCTGGTCAATAGGAAAGGAGTGAATTAATTACATGAACAAGTAATGTACCTGACCAAGGCCGGAATTGAACTGGTCATCTTCTAATTAACTGATGATAGGGGAACATATTTTTTTAATCAGTGCTTTAACTGAGTTGCGTCCGGATTGAGCTCTATTATTCAACAACTAAGATGGTCGATATGTGCTTAAAATAAAACTTTCTACAATATATATTTGCTCTTTACCGCTAAAATCTCAAAAGTAAGGAGATAAAAGAAATACTTCAATTAATCTCTACGTTTCTTTTAGGCAATGTAACGTTTGTATGGCCTTATGCTTAAATGAAATGAATCAGTTGGTCATTTCCATGGGTCAAAAAGTAATTTACTACAATCCTTCCGTTCAAGTTAAGATTATTCCTCATTTTCTTTTCTCACGTTCTTTGTTGTTTTAGTTTATGAATACTGCGAAAATTGGGGAATCACACGTTGTCTCGTTTGAAGGACAAAAGGTTGAGTTTGTGTAGGGTCTGAAATAGCATTGATTTTTAGAACTTAATTTTTTAGGCCACTGTGAAATTTTAGTTTAACCTTTTACGTTTGTTTAGACTAGAGGTTGGAAAACTCTTAACCAAATTCAATATTACAACCATAATAACTGTAATAATGATGAATGTGCAAACAAAAGTTTAAAAATAATTCAGATATCACATCTGTCATTTCAGGTTTTCCACTTATTTAAAATATATAGGGAAAGTAAGTTGAAAATATACAGGTAACCACCATGTACTAAGTGTCTCTGAGCATTTAAAATTTATTTTATTTTAATGTATGCTCCGCCTAAAGCTACTGTATGGCCTACCATTGTTCTCAAGCATAAGAAAAAATATACAATTAGGATTGATGAATAAAACTAGTTTCCAATGTTAAACATTTATCATCAGTTCTAAAACATACAGCATGTTGAAAACATCAGCACTAGAGGAAAAGGTGTAAATATGGGCACCCTCTTTTGTTTTTTATTTAAATTTACATTTAACTAGAAATATTTGAGATTTTTGTCTTTCGTTAACAACTATAACAAATTTCTTAAATGCGAAAAGGCAAAGCAATGATTAACATCAATTATTTAAATTCAAAAACGACTATCACAGAAAGCTTGGATAAAACAATTCGAAACAGTAGAGAGTTAATTTATTATTATACTCTCACATGTTTACAGTCCATAATGAACACCAATTAGCACAATAACTGCATCCACACTAATTGTTGTTGAATGTTGTTCCAACTGTTCACTGCTATCTTACATTAGGAAATCACACCACAGTCCTCGCCTCCAATATTCAATAGGGTCACCTGTGGTGTAGTGATTAGCATAGCAACCTACTAAACCCAAAATCGCGGGTTCGCAGCCCGGCAGATGACCTTAGGATTTTTTAAAAGGAGTAAAAAATCCTTAGCTATGCCGTCCTTCAGAAGGGACGTAAAATGGGGGTCCCGAGCCTGCGCGATGTCAGGTACTCGTTAAAGATCCCTATCCTAATTATACCTGGATAGGCGAAATTTATTTATTTATGCTACTCCCGCCGTAGCATCGTCCGATTAGCCGTAGCAGCTTAAAGTGACGTTAAAGCGAAATAAACAATCCGAAATTCAATAACTTAGCCAGTATGGAGGGGTGCCCATATTTGCACCAGCGGCTGTTTTTACACCTTTTCCTCTACTAAAGTTTTCAGAAATTTAAGAAAACGAAATCAAATATAGAGTTACTCACCTGAGGAAGCAAAACGCACTGACCGTCAAGCAAAAAATGTCTTACAAAATAATTTGTTAGCTAAAAATAAAATGTGGTATATCTATAATTATTATTTAAACATAAATTGGATTAGTACAGCAAAAACATTGCTCCCTGCAATCATATTGAGTTTTTTATTTATTTGTTAGTTGGCAGATTACATAAGAGTGTTTATACATGATTCTGGTATTACATCCCTTCACAGGTTCAGATATTAACAGTTATGAATATTTTTTTTAATATTTTACTATTTCGGATCAGTAGGAAAAATGACATAAGAACCTATTCAAAAAGGAATAGTAAAATATAATTGCAATAATATAAGTTAATAATATATCTCCCTAAAATGTTGTGCACAGGAAAGAGGAGAATATTCAAATTTTTATTTATAGCCGGAAGAGGAATAGGAGCTGAAAAATGAGCTATATCTTTAGCAATATTGAAAATTCTGACAATTTGTCTCTGCTTCTACCTCCTGGGACAATATTGTTCACCTTTCAATTGGCAGCCAAATGAATTCCCCATTATCTTGATAGGCTCGCATTTTTTCCCGTTTTCTATTATTGTGTTTTGTCTCCTCTTCACTTTCGCAATTGAAAAGAATAGAAGTTATCGCTTTGCCTTTTTGACCGCCGCTGAATCCAGCCGAAGAATGGAATTGTTGAAGCGTGTTGGTTTTGTTTCCGCGGTCTGGAGTAGTATTGAGTTCGCAGTTCGGTGGCCACCCCGGCGGAAGAAAGAGAATTCAACAGAAGCCACGATTTCCCTTTTTTCTTGTTGTGAATTTTATTTTTCTCTGTATACAGGTTAAGGGGATTTGAAACCACTATTTGATATTAAAAGTTGATTTTTATACAACTATAAGCTTTAGAGGTAATTAATGACAATTACCTGATATTTACATTATACGGTTTATACGGTAACTTACATTTGTCTTAAAATAATGAAATCCTGAAACAGTGCAATTTTTTTGCTCGTTAAAAAATTATTCATTTTCATTTTTTCAAATTTATTATTAAAGTGACTAATCCATTATGATATTTCCTCCTTAATATTATAAAAACTAATTTGGTCTTTACACAAAATTGACTATTATTTTATTTATCCAACGCCCGTCTGTGGCTGTTCAGCCATCCGACGACGAGTCAGCATCAAGAATAAAAATTTTGAAATCAACATTTACCCGGAATTCTATCCCAACAAGGAGAGAAGGAAAGCTGTCTTTACCCGGAGAACATTATTAGTCGGCTAATAAAAAACATTTGTACCGAAATTAACTAAGGCCATGAAAAGTAACCTTTAAATTTCCTATGCCCTTTCTCTCGCTTGTTTTTCAAAACCCTTTTTTTCATCGTCAAATTATTTTTTCAAAACTCCTCTTTATACCACCACTTTCCTATTTCTGAAAATAAAAATAAAATGGAAGTGGATTATATGAAAAAAAAAAAAAAAAAAAAAAAAAAAAAATATATATATATATATATATATATATATATATATATATATATATATATATATATATATATATATATGTTTGTGTGTGTTTAGTAAGGTTCTTGATGTTCAATCAATAAATAAAAACAACTATTTTGGCGACGTTTCGAGACAATATTGTTCTCATAATCATGCCATGCATCTTAGTAGGAATGTCGTTGTATTATTCGCATTCGCTAGTTTTCTGTTGGATTCCTGAAGTTCATTCATCGCTGTGATTGCTTGTGAGGACCGTGGGTTGTCTTGATTTCTTCGTAAAATCCCATTCTTCCACTATAGATATTTTCCAGTATTGACTCGATGTGTTTGTCAATATTTATCCAAATATTCCAAAGTCACTGAAAAGAAATTGTCATTGTTTAGTCTCACCAATTTGATTTAAGCCCGAACAGAAAACTTATAACAATAAAAAATAGATACATAATATGTAGGCAAGAAACAATATTAAAATCAGCCAAGGATATACACAGGACAAACAACAAATAATGCAGTTTTTGAACAATATGGCTTTGATCATTCTTCTCCGCTGCACACCATGTAAAATATTATTTACACATAACTAAACATTGTTAATGAATATTTAACAATTATTGCATATCAATAGAGTCCTCCAGGTTGGTAATACGAGTTGGTTACATTTTCAAAATTCGAAAAAAATTTTGATTAATAAATGGTTCTTTCATTTGATTCACAATGAAGCTGTTTGTCAATCAGCTGTCCACCAAGCGAGAGATTGGCGTTGGGGGCAGTTGCTCGGGGCGTTGGATATTGAATAAGGGTCAGAAGTGAATGATGGAAGGAAATAATTGGATGGCGATATTTCACGTAATTACTTCCGCAATTAATATCAGGTTTGAAAAATGGTATTAATTATCCGACAAAACTTCTAGACTTTAGGTGGTACTTGGATATTAACTAACTAATCTCCGCCAAAGTAATGTTTTAGCAGCGGTTTCTTGTCACCAAGGCCAACTGAACAAAAAATTGGGTTCCATATTGATAGAAGCACTTATGTACCCTATAATACATAATCAGGACAGAACTCAGCGGCTGTATTTACCTGTAGCATTTGATAAATTGCACATAGATATTAATCCTTATGATTAATGAATGTTCCTTATGCACAGGAACAGAACATTGTCTGGACTGAGCTTTAAGTAAATTTTGTTTCTTTACTTTTATAGAAAAAAAAAATCGAATTCCTATAAATTTTAATGGAGTAATAATGAATGTTAAGATTACGATTTATTATTATAAGAATAATAGATTGAACAATTTAATTAAAAAATTACTCCTAATTCTTCATTTTGAATAAGAACAAAACAATACAATACAAATTTTTCTTGTTCTGTACAAGCTAATGGAGATAATATTGTAGTATTTTATAAAGCGATTTATGTTATATGTGTAGAAATAAAGAATTTCGTTTCTTCTATTAGGTTATAAGTAGAGACCGGATTTTCGTGCAGTAAAAGATCAAAAAACGTGCAGTAAAAAACTCAAAACATGCAAAATCTTGCAGTAAGTAACTCAAAACGTGAATATAAAAACTTAATACATGCAGCAATCCATTTATTTACACAAATATGCAAAACTTAACCAGCCCTGAATAAACTTAAGGACATTTCGACAAACATTTCGTTTTAGGGTTAGTTCAATCTGAAATACTTTAAAATTTGGGGAAAAAAGGAGATGACAAAAATTCTTAATTAAAAGAAATATAAAAATATCTTTATTAAAATTTTCTTTTACGTGGAAACAAAATATAATTAAATGTTTTTGAAAAATAAATTATTTCTTAAAAGTTTCGTGAAAATGTACGACATTATAAATTTCAAAATATTTCTCAGTAAAATTATGCCGCCTGTCACTTAATAAAATGTTCTTCAGCAAAGAAAAGGAACGTTCTACATCTATGGACGTAACAGGACAATTTCTGTAGCATTCGATTGTAGATGGATCCAGATTATCAGTTTCTATTCCTTTCCGTTGATACAATAATTTAATTTTTTTAAACAAATTTAGCCGTAGTTTTTCTCAAGAATTTACTCGAATTTTGAAAACAAATTTCTTCCCTTTTTATCTTCAATTCGTTTTAAGCTTTCTTCGAGAGTTTCAAACAAATATCAGCTCTGGATGTTCATTTGTTCATTGTTTCAATTTTGTAGAAACACTCGCGGACGTTTTTGGCATTTTCAAAGTTGATAGTTTAAAATCTTGTCAACAACTAGCGCATAGTGCTAAATCAGAAGTGGGAAATGAAATGGGAAGCGGGGAGTAAAATTTTCTGAGGATACGTCTTAGTTCTAGGAAGTATGTCGATCTTCAATGTTTGCCTAAATCCTCAAAGCTCCCGATTCAAAACGAACATTTAAAAGTCATAGGTCACAAATATATTTGATTTAAGCGACTTTTTACTTGCAATTTAAAACTAATTAACCTATTTAATAAAAATAATTGTTATAAATGTTGCCTAATAATCCTAAGTAAAATTTTCAAAAAATAAATGGCTAAGTGAATAAAATTAGATAAATTTGGTTCCATTGTGCAATTTCGTGCAGTTAAACCCGAATTCGTGCAATTAAGCTCAAAAAGTAAAATTTGTGCAATTTCGTGCAAAATAAAATTTAAGAATAAGAATCCGTAGGCTATGAATGAGATAACTACTTGGGTTAGAGAGCGCTAAATCAAAGCTAACTAAATGTGCAATAACACAGAAATCCGGTCTCTAGTTATAAGAAAACAAGAGTTTCAAATTATAACATATACAGACGTTTATCTAAAGTCTTTATTATACCTTAGTAACAAGACTTTAGTGGTCGTTTACTTATTGTAAATTTAATGCGTGCTTGTGTCCGTATGTTTCAGAAAGAAAAACATTACCCGAAAATTAGAAATATTTAGTCATAAATACACCGATATACTTATTCTAAACAGTTGATGGGGAAATATTTTACAAGAATTACATAGGCTGTCTATCCAGGCTATTTTATAGATTTCCTTAGAGCTGAAATATAAGAATTTCGGATATTACTTAAAACTGTGTAATTCATGATTACACGTCACGCGCCTACGGCCATGTTTGAGTTACTTGTATTGAGCATATATCTCGTGCTCTCATCATCGAGAGGTGCAGACAAGATAAATTCTTCAACTGGCTGTGGTAGACATTTAAAGCTCAATCTCAAGCAAACCATCACTATTGAATTCACGGAACGAAGAAGCTAATTGATTTGTCTCTGTACAGTGATTTTTCTTAAATTGCTGTAAAACTCTGTCACATATCTTCATCCAGAACAATCCCAATGATACTCCAACAAAATATGTTAGATTCGCATGCCAATATGAGGCTTATTTGGCTGCAACATCGATTAGGTCATAGGGTTACCAAGTAATTCCACCGTTTTGGTTTATTAAACAATGCTCAATATGTGGATTTTCTATCAGTAGTAGAACACACTATATGCCTGGCTTGATTCGAGAGAGGTTTACTGAACATTACATTAAAAGAAGAAATAAATATTAAAGAAACTAAAAGTCGATAAAAATTATAATAGTCAGCTATAATTGTCTTTTTAATGCATGCATAATGCATTGTCTTTTTTTTACACCCCCAAAATCTCTCGAGTAATGAAGTTGAGATATTATGTATTTATTGCTACCGTTAAATATTTCGTAAAAAATTAAAAGAACCTGATAAAAATCGTCAACAAGAATATTTCAACCATCAAATTCATTTCACAAATTGAAGCTTGATGGGCATATCCTGAATTAATTAAATATTATAATAAGCATATTGATATACTGACTAATTGATTTCATACACTCAATCCGATCCTGCCGTCATACATAATAGATATCCAACAAGGAAAGCGCGGAGTTGATGTTGCCCTGCTTCGTGGGTAAAATACTATACCGATGCTTGGAATTAGATTTTGCGGAACTTAACCTTCCAAAAGTGAGGATTCACAGCACAATGTTTGATTATCTTCATAATTTTTCACGAGGATATTTCTCTTGTCTAGTTAGGACGATACCTTTCATGGAATGCAATGATTATATTCCATGAAAGGCATACTACTAAAAAATCGTTTATCGCTCTACGGATCGTTGGCTGAAAATGACTCTGTATATAGCGAACATCTACGCTGTTAATATATCCAAATCGTATCTATTCTACTCTATATTTATCAGCGAAATGAATCTGCAAATGGCGTCTATTTAATTATTGCTATACAGCTCTAAATCTGTTTTATTGAACCCGCAATATCTAAACTTATGGTTTTCCCTATTATGAAATAATTAATTTATGTTCTTATCAAATTGAAGCGAGCGTTCTACCACTAAACTACCGTTACAAGATCCTTCAATTCTGATTATTATTTGCTTGGTTGTTTATTTTTATATTAATAAATGGAGGATAAGAAAAAAAAAGTTCTTATTATTCTATTGTAAATTTTAATTTGATATTTATAAAGGCATAAAGTTAGTAAAAAAAGTAAACAAAGCATGATTAGATTCTCCTGTGTATTAGTTCATGTACAGTTCATCATTAGTTCTTTATCAGTTCTGAAACCATACAAAAAAGGAAGACATCAGCACAACATAGTCTACTCTAACAACCATATACTATAAGTAATTTTTCCCCACTTTACCGGAGACACATAAATCTGATTTATTCATTTTATTATTTTAAAAAGCGGGTAAATTGCTTTAATTTCTACAAAAAGAAAAAAAGAGAGAGAAAGAGAGAGAGAGAGAGTTACATTTCACCGGTGTATCAGATTGAAAACAGCTTAGTTGTAGCATGCTGAATCCCATTTATGACATGTGGACAAAACTGACTGTAGTATTTTTCAAAATCTGACTCCGGAAACGTACCCAGTGGAAAATTTTACGCAAAGGGTAGGGGTTAAGCAATTTTAGCCGAAAAGTGACTTTAAGCAAATGGCAGCATTTATTTGATTTGTGTAGCTAAGTGCTTATGATTTTTTTTTTTTTTTTTTTTTTTTTGTGTCTTTTAGAACTAATGTTAAATATTTGAAACCAGTCTTCAAATAAGAAAATCCAATATAAATGGCAAATAATTCATCAATTCCAATACATAATTTTATTTTTTATTTTAATTTTCTAAAATTAAAAAAAAAAAAGTGTAAAATCTGAATGTTATATATATTTTTTAACGTTGTAATCAATTTCTAATTATAAATTCTGTTATATTGTAAAAAAAAAGGGGGGGATAATTGGGAAACTGCAAGTTAAAATATGACTTTAAAAAACAAATTCTCTTTCATATTATTAATTTATTTTATTAGTTGTGGTTTGTACCCTAATACTTATAAAATAATTTTATTAATAGTAATATGTGTAATGAATCATAGTGAGGACAAATTACGGTAAACGTAATTCCTGACTTTTTCAAGAATGTTTTTGGAAATTTCCGGATATTTTAACACTTGCAATATTCTAAACAAATATACAAACCATACTTTTCTACTTTACCTATCACAGTTAAACAAGTTATAATACCTTTAATTACATGTTATTTGTTATTTCAAGCTAAAGAAAGATATTTTGTAACTGACTTGATTTAATAATTAAAATGACAAACCTGTTATAATAGGTTTAAAAACAATTATATCCTCAGCGTTGGCCCAATATAACAAACTTTAGGGTAAGATTGAATAGAATAAAAAAAGAAACAGATATTGTAAAATAATAACAACGAGTAAATATCACAACACGAGAGTCAGTTGTTGGTTTAAATTGTGCATTTAAACAAGAAACCCTAATAAATGTAACAATGATAAAAAAATAAAATAAAAATAAAAAATAATTAAAAAAAAAACTGTAACAAGTCTAAAACGCAAACAATAAGATTATTTGAAAAATGTATAATGAAAATAATCAAATTATATATTTATTTGGTATATTATATTTTATATTGTTATCAATAAGATTATATGTTATTTTTTTAATATTTTAATTTTTTTTTAACTGTAATTTTATAATCCACATGGGATCGATCATTTTAACAAGTTGATTTTATATATTTTTTTAAATAATGACTATTACTGTTTTTATTTTTTTTTTTAAGCTGTATATTTAGCAACCCATTTAAAACGGGAAGAACCGCTAAATAAAGTGTTTCTCTCTGGTAGAATTATAAAAATTCAAGTTAAAACTAAAGAATAAAAAACCATAAATCAAAGTAACAGTAATAGAGAATATCATCCCTTAAAACACCAATATTTAAGAAATATAATTCAGTTTTAAGTTTTTCAAAGAAAATATATTGCTTTAATAATATATATTAATCTATAATATATATTAGTGAGATATTAATTTTTAATCAGATTCAATGCTCTGTTGAAAGATTTCAATAGGCTTTGTGCAACATTTTAATG
Organism: Euschistus heros; assembly: GCA_003667255.2. NCBI lineage: Eukaryota > Metazoa > Arthropoda > Insecta > Hemiptera > Pentatomidae > Euschistus > Euschistus heros. The sequence continues at coordinate 1,083,128 of RCWM02000116.1, forward strand.
GCTATAATATTGTAATTTTATACTTATAAAGAAGTTTGAATTAGAAATTAATGCATAAGAAATTAAAACTATGTTGGGTGGTATCTCATTATGAAAATGCAAGCACGATAGTAAATTTATGAATTAATAACGACTTTTTTCCAGAGATTCGCAAATTTACTGTAAATTTCCGACTTTTTCCTGGCCTTACGAAATCTCGACATATTCCCGAGTGGTAGACACCCTAAATAAATATTCTTGAACATTTATGTTTGTCTAACCGTAACTTTTACTACTATCTCCTTATATTATGATATGATAGAAGTTATGATATGACTAAATTATTAATTGTTTCTTCTGTAACTCATGCAATTGTTATATTTCCAGGCCGATGGTCGGGAGAGGTGCCAACTTGCGAACCGATACTCTGCCCCCGCCTCCAGCCAGAAGACCCTCGACTCACGCTGTCTCCGCACAACAATACCTTCGGTTCCAGGGTCACTTTCTCCTGCCCCTGGGGTTATCGACTAGAAGGTCCGCCTGGGCTGGAGTGTGGTCTCGACTCCAGTTGGTCTGCCGATCCACCTGTGTGCTCAGGTAGGTATATAATTTCAAAATATTAAGATGAATCATCTTAACTATTTTAATTTTATATAAATATTAGTATAATTTATTTTATTTGTGTAATGAAGTTATACAATACTGTGTTATTGTATTTCATATAACTATAAGAATAGTATACGTTTCTATTTTTTTTTTAAATATTGTGACATTATTAAAATAAATAAATAAATAAAAGGTATGAAATCAGAGTTATGAAAAATTTAATGATATCTGTATTTTTTTTTTCAATAAATTCTGGGAGACAATAAGGGTGTATTGTTTTTTGAGCTCGTCTCAATTTAAGAATGAATTAACTTTCAATAAGTCTGGTCTAATCAATGACTGCTGATATGAGAAACAAACAAACGTTTAGGAGTTGACAATAATCAGGTTTCAAGCGCCATATGCATTGCTCACTATAAACATATTGTAGTGTGCTTGAAATATGCGATTATTTTTTACTTCACAGCTTCCGAAGATAATGAAGAGGAAGAATATATAAGACGCACAACGATATACCCACTGGTACAGACCCTGCCCTTCATGGGACATCCACGACCTTCGTATTGCTGTTGAAAGGCAGAAAGAAAACCGGACGTGCTCCAGGGCTAGAGTCTATAGACGCTGCTATCTTAAAGAGTAGTATCCCCTATATTGAAGATAGATTATTAGGAATGTCAATGACTGCCTAGATAGGGGATATTTTCCGAGAAGCTGGAAGATAGCAGATTTGAGACTTCTGTACAAGGGAGGGGGATAAGGATAAGCAGCTTCCAAAGTCATATAGACCTATATGTCTCCTTCCCGGTGATGAGCAAGGTACTCGAGAACCTCATTATGATAAGACTGCAGCGATACTTACAAAAGCGAGCCATCCACGGCAATTTGGCTCTACTAAAGGTAAAGGAACAACGGATTGCCCTACTGAGAATTCGTACAGACGTCAAAAAAGAGAAATGAGCGGTATGTCATGTTGATGCTCTTTGACATATCCTCTGCCTTTGACAGCGTCTGGTGGCCCCGTGTACTTCAACAGCTCCAGAAATACGAAGCTCCCAGTAACTATATACTCTCATAAGTAGCTATCTTCAGAATAGGATAGTAAAGATTCGAGGAAGTTCTTATGAGAAAGAAGCTTTTATGAGAGGGGATGCCCTCAAGGATCAGTTCTTGGTTCCAGCGCTATGGAAGCTAGTTTTTGATGAGATACTAAGTGTCCTCGAAGAAGAGCGTTTCCCTGCAACGGCCTATGTCGACGATCTAGCTGTTATAGTGGCATCCAACAGTAGGGCTGGAATAAAAGAAGAGGCACAACGGTGCGCCATAATGAGTAATTAAAAGGTAAACAGACGAATAGTCCCAGCCCCTGGGGGTTGAGCTAACGGTGGGGGGAGGGGAGAAGGTAATTTTTTTTGTTTTTTTGATTATATCTCGAAAAAGGTTGACCCTAAAAAAATATGTTTTAAATAAAAATTAAAAAATTAAAAATTAGTTAAGTTTCCTATTAAATAATTCTTATAAACATTTCTTGAACTCCAAACGGTTTTCGAGATATACATATATATTCGAGATATAAATTTTAGTATGTTTACCTTTCGACTACTCCTCACGAAGCTATGAAGTCAAAAATTATTGCATATTTCACGCACACTACAATGTGTTTATAGTGAGCAATGCATATGGCGCTTGAAACCTGATTATTGTCAACTCCTAAACGTTTGTTTGTTTCTGTGTAATTGTAACATCAGTTCCATGCCATTCCATATTCCTGGTTAAATGCGGTTCCAAATTTCATTCACGTTATTAAAAGTTTATCCATGATATTATTGAATATGAAATAAATATTACAATAATTTATTTTTATACATACAGACAAATTTAAGCATAACTTTAGAAGCCAAGCAAAATTTGAAATCCAGGTGAATATCTCATTGTTATAATGGGTTATCCAGAAACCAATTTACCTAAGTATATAATAAAATAAATTATTAGAAAATATTATTGCTAACCAAAATACGTTACATTCCTCTCTATACCTTTCTGCCAACATGTTGGCTCCGCATTTACTACAACTGAATAGTTTATCTATAACTCTACCTCCTCCTATTATATTGGGTTGTCACACATGAAATGACCGTTTTTAGAACCAGGAAGGAAATAAAAATTTGTGATCAAATCTAACATATGTTTTATTCAAAGTATTTATTATAATTTTCAATACACTTCTGCCAACGGCTTACCAAGTGTTCTATCCCAGATTTAATAAACATTGAGTCACGTGATAAAAGGAATTCAGAAAATGCATTTTTAAAGTGTAAATCATTGGTAAGCAATTTTCCTTGCATATAATTTTCTTTGTTACATTTACTAATTAACTTATAAATCCATTCAATTTAATATAGGTTTACTTTCCATTTCTTTTTAAGTCAATGTTTATTTCTATATTATTTTTTAAAAAACGTATATTAGTCCAGTCATATTAGGATATTACCAGAAAATAATTCCCTAAAAACATATCAAAAATCAATACTCATACATATTGTGTATTGTGTACTATGGCCGCCATCTTAGAAAACCGCAAAATATTAGCTTTATTTTTTTTTTCTCGCTTTTATCTCGTAAAATATGTAAATTTGCGGAGATACAGCCTCCTAAAAAATGGCGATCTTGGCTAAATTACTGTAAGTCGCACTTCCCCGCGAAAACACCCGGTACTCTTTAACTATAACTACGAGACTATTTGTCCAATCTGAAATTTCTAAAAGCTAATAAAATTCCCATATTTTACGATATATAAGCGAAAAAATAGAAATAGCGATAATATTTCGCAGTTTTCCAAGATGGTGGCTAAAGCACAGCATGTACGACAGTTGATTGGGCTTGACCGATGTTCCTATGGGTACTAGTATGTACTACACTCATGTAAAGTTTTCCCTTCTAGGGTATCATTTTCAGGCAAGATCCTAATATGTCCTGACTAATATATGTATTTTTAGAATAATATAGGAATGAACATTGACTAAGGAAGAAATCAAAAGTAAACCAATATTAAATGGAATGGATTTATAAGTTAGTTAGTAAATGTAACAAAAGATTGAAAATAAAAAATATAGAAAAAAAATATTCTTATAAGTAAACATTAACAATAACATTTGAATAAACATAAAACGCAAATCTTATTTAAAAACTGTGTAATTATAATATAATGAGGTAGAATTATAAATTAATATTTTCAGTTTTAGTAAATGAGGAGCCAACATGTTGGCAGCACAGCATGCACGAGTGGTGATTTTTAATATGTTGTTAATGGGTACTAGTACTACACATGTGCAAAGTTTCCCCATTTAAGAAATTATTTCCATGTAGTGTGGTATTTTTACCTAAGATGACTGGCCTATATGTGTACGTACTTTATATAAAATAAGGCATATATTTATAAATATATATTTGAATAAGCGTTATGTCGAAATATATGCACCTATAGCTCGGTTCCTGCAATATAGAAAAACGGAAAATGTTGGCTTCTCCGAATAGAATTCCTAATCCTTATTATTGAACTTATATTATTATTTATATCGACTAGATCGATAAATTTGTTATCAAGAAGTAAAGCAGAGGCTCATATGTAAGGGTCAATACAGGTAGGATTGGCAAATCAATTGTTTCTTGATATATTGCTATAGAGCAGCGTTAAAAGCTAAACACAATATTTGTATCTCAGGGATAGCTTAAAATTATATCTTGATGTCCTCCATAGTAAATTAACTTCTATCTTCCGATAGAATTGGTAATTAATTTCGTCAATCCTAATCAACGATGTTATATTGTGTGGCCGTTCTATGCGTGAGCACGACCAGTTGCCCTTAGATAGACCATCTTTTCGACTTTCTATCTATTACTTTTTCTGAAACTTTTTTAATAGTACTAAAATTTTCATCCTATAAAATCGCAGGCGATCCAGAGGAGAAGAACCTCAAAGAAATGAAAATCATGTTTAAACTTGTGAGACCGATATATTTCCAAGTGGTGAAATGTAAAAGAGGTTAAGAAATATTTTTGTGTAGGAGAGGAATAAGAAATTTTGACAACCATGCTAAAAATAATTTAGCTCTTAATGTAAAGAGCTTATTACAAAGTGGGATAACTAAAATAAAACAGTAAAACCCAATGCCTTTTGTTTCTTTCTTATTTCTTTGATACGACTATAGACTTATATTTTTAAATCTTAAGAAATTGTAGACAACACCATTGAATTCAACAGCACGGCAATCACAAAAACTTTCTGACTATCTGCCTTGTTTGCATGTAAATTAGAGTGCATTGGCTACTCGACACAAAAGTCTATTTGCTGTAGACTGGTTAATAAACAGGGTAGTTGCGGCAGGACACGGTACAGGGGCCACCCTATCGAAGCCGATAAATCAAGACTGTCGCACCGCTTCCACTCTAGCTCCCAACAATCTAGCAGCCATGTTAACGTAATTGAATCTACTCCACCTCGAATCGTATACTGCACGAAATCATATGTTCAATTCAAATCTGAATATTGTAGGGGCGTAATTTATTTTCAAATTACATTTGGGAATCCAAAGTCCAAATACTGAGTGATTAACATAAGAAATAGTTTTGCCACTCTCTAATCAAACACAAGTCAATAATAAACGTGCGCAGAATTAGTATAGAAAGAGTTTTCAGGAACAATGAACACGTAAAAGTGTTTGGTAATGGCATAAACCAACAGAACGGGCTGGAGTCTAGTAAGAAGATATGGATAAAAATAATTTAACACTCAAATAATCTAAAGTCATTTTAAATATTCATGAAAGAGACTAGAATTTTCTGGCACTGTTACCTCATGAAAGGACATAAGCTCTTCTCTAAAAAAACAGATCCTCTGTCAATGGTTCTTCCCAATTTCTAAATGTGGTCGAGGACGTCAAGCTACACATACGTAGTCCTGAGAATTCTGGGCATATTAATATATCTGTGTGTGTGAGATATGTTCTTTCTCGATTCCACAAATTTCTATAAAATTAGGAATCGATGATCTAAAGTCAATTCCTAGGAACATATCGATACGACTGATACCGAATTTTTGACACATAAAAAAAAAAAAAATTCTTCTTTAATGATTATAATTTAGTCCTTATCGAGCCTTGGCTCCACAAAGAAACGAAAGCCATCCCTGTCTATCTTCTGCCTTCCTCCAACCATTCACTCCCAACCTTCTCCTGCACGTAGTTCCGCCACCTCATTCTTGGTTTCTCTCTCTTTCCTACCGGCTTGCCGTACAATATCTTTTTTTTGGGAGCCTGTCTTCCAGCATCCTTTGTACGAGTCCAAACCACTGCAATCTTATATCTTATTATTTAATACATTTATACTATATATTAAAACATTCAGCGCAATATTAGTAATAAATAGTTTTTAATTGAACGTTTTACACAAAACCTTACAAATAAGAATTTTTTTTTTTGTGCATTGTCTGGATTGTAACTAATTTAATGCTGTAGAATTGCTATTTCCTGTTAACTAATATACTTATTGAATAATTATTGTTTTTTAAAAGATATTTTTATTGATTTTTTGCACTCACTTAGATTATTTTTTTGTATTATAATTTGAGGTATAGATTTCGAGATGGACTAGTGAAGTGGAGTATGACTAGTGCAGCAGGTAATCAATAATATCAAATAATATTTAAGTGATAAAAATTAAGAACAGATTTTCGTGGTAGTGACATTATTAAAACATTTTTATTTTAAATATTGGCAATATAGCCAACTGAATTAAATCAAATCATTAATAATTTATTAAATTCATCAGCTAACCGCAACATTTACATTAACAAATTATTCCAATTTGTCAATTACGATTTCATTATACTCTAATTACCATATCGGTTTAATTAACTTCATTATTTTAATTATTATAAATGGAAAATAAACATTATCTATAAATAAATATGTAATTCAATAAATGCCTTCAATTCCTTTTAAAATTATGAATCAAAACTTGATAACCTCATCGTTTTAAATTACTTTTGTATAAGCGAGTTTATGTAATTAAATTGAATTCTAAAAATGAATTCGCCTATCTCATTTTACTGATTGCCACTCAGGCTTATTGGTCCTTTATCCTTATCCTGGACATTTTAAAAATAATTAACTTGCGAAATAATATATATATTTTTTTTATTTTGTATCTTATTTGTAGGGATACATTTGGAGCTAAAATTCAGGTACTTTTATTTAACTAAAAAGAAGATATGTGATTAAAAAATTATAAATTAAGACAGCTAACAAATACTATTTATAAAATTACTTGAGGTACGCATGGTGGCATAGAAGGATCAATACAATTAGGTTGGATGAATTATTTGCCACTTCTATTAGAATTATTTTTATTCGAAAACTATTTTATAATGTTAAACATTCATCATCAATACACTGATAAGTTTAGTCTCAATCATTAAATGTATATAAACTAAACAACTGTGAAGCTGAATTCGATCTGAATTCATATATAAGAACATATAAGAACAACAAACTTCGCTATCCATCTAAATAAGGATAACCATAAATTCAAAAAAGACTTGGTAGTGAAACTAATACATCACGTAAAAAATAGTCTAAAATTAACTGTTTATGAATAGTTAGAAATAATAAAACCGTTCGAAAACCAATCCATATTTTTACTTAAACGACCAGATATATATTCTCAAATGTCCTGTTTTAAATTATTTTCTAGTAGGAACGGAAAAAAAACAGCTAGTCATAAGGAAAATCGGAAGTTTTCCATCCACCTATCTACCTGCTGACCTTATCACCTCTTCACATTCAGTCTGCTCTACGTCGTAATATCATTCAGAAATCCTACTAATTTTGCCTTCTTAGGTATCAAAATGTTTGATTTCTTGTCTTACATTAAAAAAAAAATAATAATAATATATGGGTTATTCTGTCATTTTGTCCAAATTTCGACATTGTGGTTCCATTAGAAAAAAGTTGTAAAGTTTTTCTTATAAACATCATTATAATAGGCTAATAATGGTACTAGCGAAAATTCCATTCATAGAATGTAGTCTGTATCCACATTTACAAAAATGATAAAGATCATGAAAGTGAGGAAAACTGAGAGGGTGTTAGGGAAATAGAAAACACTCTCAATTCAATTAATAACATACTTAAAGTAAAAAAGAATTGTTAATGAATATGACATCAACTAGTTCATTAAAAGATATTAGTTAACACTAATTAAACTTGAAAGAAAAAAATTTTGAAATCGAACATTAGATTAATATAATGAATATTATATTAGATTAATATAAATAGTGAAAGTATATATAAAAGGTCTTTTTTTATCTTATTTCACTTACAGTTTTTCCTATTGTGATCTATTACCCTCACTTTTGGTGGGAGGGAAAAAGAATTTTGAGTTTGATCTAAGATTAACAACACCATATGCATTTCAAAACAAAAAACAAAAACAAAGGGAACTCTTAATGACACGGGTAACATATACATCAATATGAACAAAACAGCAATTAAAACTTACCTTAATTGAAAAACTCTTATGTTAGGGATAACGAATGACGATTTGTACTCTTTGGAAAACACAAAAAAGGAAATTTTTTGTAAGTTAGGTTACCCTCAGTTTGGTGGAAAGCTTCTGCAATGTTGCCAGACTGAAATAAAATGGAATGAATCTTGGTTAAGATTAGGCGCGCTTTTTAAAAAGATGTGAGGGAAATAGATTGAGCCTATGGGACACAGGCATTAGAAGTCATTCTTATTATTATAAGCAATTAGTCTCAGTTTTAATTCTATAATTCAATATATTGCAACTTACCAGAGGTACTAGAAAAAAGAAAGTTAATAATTGCAGAAATGGGGAACTTATCCGCATTTAACGGTACCAACTCATGTTTTTTTTACCATAAAAACAAATCAATAACCTTGGGAAAACTACTTTATGTTGAAGTTAAGATATCTTGCAGCTATCTTTTACAATAGGGTTAGAAGAAATTTCATGTAGAAACCACAATAGCTTCGGGACAGAAATTCGTATGTAATGGGAGAATGGCCCATATATAATTTATGAAGCAAAGTGAAATTTGAAGTTTTTTTTTTTTATATCTGATTATTAATGTTTAACATTCGAAACTCGCTTTCAAATAAGCATTCCAATCGCAGTGGCAAATAACTCATCGATCCTAATTATATTTATGAAACATTCGCCAAAATAAACATGATTAATTATTCTAATATAAATATTTTACTCGAGCTATTTAGTTGCAGCCGTTCATATTAATTAATAGTAAAATAATCTTTAATTTTATTACGTCAAGTTAACACTTAACTTTCTTCGATACTCTTATCATTTATTTAAACAACAATCTTTTTCTTACAAATTCCAGTAAGAGTTTCTGACCATAATTTCGTTAATTTGATCACTACAACCCTTCAACTAGTTCCGATAGAGCTCAAAAACGAAAACTTAATTCCTGAACATCCCACAGAGATACAGAAATAAAAAGACGAAGAGCTGGTTTTTTTACCAGCAAAACTTCTCCGTGGCCTCAATAAGATTCGAAAACTTCCGAAGGATCCCTTTTCCTCGGTGAATGGGTCGCTATATAAAGACATTACATTACCGATGAGCATCCGACCTCTGCCTTTAGGAGAACAGGTTTCGTAATATCGCGATTAACTGAATCGAATGCTCCTTTGATGTCAATACAGTTTGGAGTCCTTACGTTACAGAGCCTATACTCAATATTTTATATCCGTCTATAAGGAAGGGATCTTCATGATATGTATTTCATTCCATAAAAGAGAGCTTTTAAACATTAGAGATAAATAATACGTAACCTTCACTACTCAAAACCACTTGTGAGATATTATTATGTAAAAATAAATTTATTTATTTAAATTTAATTAATTTAAATGTAGCACAAAATTGTTAAATGTTGTTGTATTTAGGATTGATCAATAATTTGCCACTACTATCGGAATTCATTTTATTCGATCTTTGTTTTGTTTTTTATTGAGTATTTATTATAATCTGCTACTGTTGGTAATAACACTAATATAGATGAATTGTTTCGTCTAGTTGCAAAACCGGCCAACTCCTCAATTTTGAGAAATACGTTTCTTTCTGTTTTCTGAGTCGTTAGATACTTGTTCCATCTATTGCAAGCAAGAAACCTCGCTAAAACCCGTCAGATCCTTGTTAAACCTGCGTTTAAAAATCACAGTGTGCTGCAAAACCGGCCGAATCCTTCTGTCTGTGAGTTTCAAAACTGGCCATCTCCACATCCGCTAGATTGCGCTGTCGTTTCAAGAAGGCCTCTTATCAGGCAACTATCAGTCTGCTTCTGCTTTTCCTGTAGTTAACGTTTATGCCTTCATATTGTTCAGTGCACTTTGTTTTCGATCTTTATGGAGAAGTTTTTAGAAGAAGTTCTAGGTAATTCAGCAAGAAAGAGACAAAGAGACCCTGCAACATGGAGAAGAAGCAAACCCCTCCAGATCGGGTTTTTGCCCAAATTCAGAAGAAGTTAAGGAAAATCAATACTCTCGTTCAACCTTTAGAGTTTGAAGGCATTCTCTCGGAAAGTGGAAAGGTGTTCAAGCCAGGAAGAGACTACACAAATGTTGATTGGAAGAGTCCCAGTAATGCCCTCCTCAAACCCCCTGCACTATGGCACTTTGAATTCTCCCCAACGAAGAGATTTTTCATAACCAAACAAAATAATAAGATGCTAGTTCAAAGGGAGGCTTTCTACAGATTTGAGGTTGGAGTAAGCAGGTCTGTCTTACAGAGTAAGAGAAGCATCACAACCACTAAAATTTCGGACGTCACTGTGGTGAAGCCTCTGAAACTGAGTGATGTCCAACTTATTGGTGAAACATTTTGAGCCCAACTGGGAGACTGATTTGATTTTTTACAAGAACGTCGTAGCATTAACTGCACAAGAAGGAGGAAGCAGAGAAGTAGATTAAAGGGGTGGAGAAGAACATCAGGAAGAAATGTTTGAGACTGTTGAAGACAATAATGCCGCAAGAGTTTAATTTTTTCAAATAATATTCACTTATTCAAGAAAGTATTGTTCATTTGCATTCCAAAATTTATCTGTTTTAATTCGTTGCAAAACCGGTCAACTCCAAAATAAAAAATTGAATAACTCACTCCCTCCACTTGCCCCTTCCATTTCAAAACGTACTACCCTTGTGCCGCTAAAAACCGAAGAGATTTTGTTCCTACTTCGTTTTGGCGTGATGCGACAGAAAATGAGCTTTCCTGAAAAATATTGTTTTTTGGAGATGGCCGGTTTTACATCTAGACGACACGATTTATGATTACATTCATACAACATGTACAAAAAGAAATAAATGAAAAAGAGAAAAGAACAAAGCGAACAGAAAAAAATTATACTACCAAGACCAGGTAGATTGTTTATTTTTGAAGCCCTCTGATGGGGAGAGGGTGCAAAGACATATCCAAAGAGATCCTAGTACTGTTTTATTCACTGCATATTAAAATATTATAGAGGCTAGGTAAGAACGGTATTATTAGAATATACAATGTTACTTTTTTTTCTATATATTCAATATTTAGCATTAATTTTTGTTATTAATGTAATTAATTGAAATAGAGACTTTGCTAACATTATTTGCACGATTTTATCGATGTTTTTGCACCTAAGTTTTGATCCTACTCATTAAAGTTTTACATTAAGTCGTGAATGCATAAGTATGAAATAATTATTCATCAGCAGCCTCTAGAATATATATAGATTTGTATAAACATTGGCTATACATTGAGTATGTATATTACAATTACATTGGTTCACAGCAAAGGCGCGTGGGTTTATTCAATTAGCCTTAGATATCCGTGCGTAGGTGTGTGGCCTATCTCGAGACTAGTAATGAGTCTCTTCCCGTTCTGTGCCACTCTTCTCTGTATATTGGTACCAAATATTATTTAGTATTAATTGTTAAGCTCTTCATATTGCTAATTTGTCTTTTCCAAAAATTATACTTTGTCTTTCTTTAACCCGTATTCAATTGTTGATTGAGCGGGCGTTGATGACCACCCATGGTTTTACGCCCTTTAACAACACCAACCAACTAGCCAATTGTTGATTGAGTTTGAAATATTTTGAAACTTTCATCCTGCTTCTTATTTTTTACCAAAGGCATCTTATGAACATAATGACTGAAAAATATGCTAATATTTTATTTTAAAAACTGAAAGAGGTTTGAATATTTGCTGAATATTACTCTGCATATATTACTATTCTAAAACGAGTGGGTACCACTTACAACTGAGTCATCGTCAGATTAAGGAGTAATTGCTAAGAGTTTGACGAAACTACAAAGGGCAAACCATCTCTGAGCATCGACTGACAATGAGTTATGGTGATGATTTGTTCCAGGCTCTAATGAAGCTGTTTGATCTGCATTAAATATGCTCCCCCCTTATAGAGCAGAGGGGGGGGGAAGTGGGGAGGAAACAGGGAGGCTTTGATCTATTAGAAATAACTGTAATTTTAAATAAAGAGAACTTCGTCATCTCAGTGATGAAAATATATGTGGTATTGATCAAGATCAGATTAGTATTATGTACTATAACCACCCATTTCGTGGCTTCGCCCGCTCTCAGAAGTAAAGAACTTACTTATTATATATTAAGTAATAATTATTTTAAAAAAATTTTTATGATTAAAAAACTTGTATTAAAGTATGCAATTAAGCATTATTTCTTTAATGATATTTTGTCGCATAGCAATTTTTAACCTGGTTACGATTGCACTGATTAGGTATGTGAAGATAACATAAAAGCATATTTGGACATACAATTCTTAATTTCAATGTATGAGTTTTTAATCAAGATATCTCTGGGATCCATATTTCGCACTATATATTTAAATCTTTTTCAATAATTTAATTGAATATAAATGAATTTTATCATCGGTTTCAAGCTCTATTTAACAGCGTACCTTTGTGACCTCTCATGTAGAATGGCGCTCGCCATTTATCGGTCAATTTTCAAACTTCACAATTATCCACATGTTATTACTTTTTTAATGACAAATCAATAAAAAATCAGTAAGCTGAATCTTCCTGCAACTATAGATGGTGTGTTTACAATTTGGTACTGTTTGGTTTAGTAGTTTTTCTGGTTAGTTATCAAAAACAATAAATTGCTTGTTTATATACCAGTATAGATCAGAATTATACACTGTAATTTTTTTTCAAAATTAATGTGTTAATATTCAGAATAAAAATTCTAATGTTTTTACGAGGCTATGACATTCGAAAGAATTATTACCATTTAAAAGAACAAAAATCGTTTTAAAGCATTTTGTAAAAAATTTTCGTACGGCCTGGAAGGAGTTTTAATTTCGTTGCGGAATAAATTTGGAAATTTTCATAAAGCTATTGAACTAATCTAGAATTATTTACAGGAGATAGGGTAAAGTTAATCCCAAGTAAACAGGCGAAACTTGTATGTAATATTGGTCAACGAATAATTTCAAATTTTAGGAAACTTTAATTGTAAAATTGTACTGTAATTGTATTTTATTTGATTCTTATTAGTTCTTTTTTTTGTTTTTTTTTTTTTTTTTTTTTTTTTTTTTTTTTTTTTTTTTTTTTTTTTTTTTTTTTTTTTTTTTTTTTTTTTTTTTGTTTTTTTTTTTCATTTTCACTTTATCTTCAATCTTATTTTCGAAGAAATGTTTCTAACCGATTTCTCAAATACTGATTTAAATTACTTGTCTGAATATTCCTGGTCGTTTTATTTTATTTATTTATTCTTACTATTTAATCTTAATTAGCACAGCACGTACTTTACCAGTCCTTTCTGGAGTACTAGAAGAGTTTGAAGCCGCGGCGATGAATAGAGGACTGAAGCTGAATCAGAGCAAAACGGAATTTATGATTACAGCAAGAAATCAACCTCGTAGAGAAGAGGAGGTGCATATCAATGAACATAAGTTCCGTTGGTGCAATAGCTTTAAGTACCTAGGTTCCCTAATAACGGAAAATAATGATATAAGAACGGAAATTAAAGCCAGAATTACAGCAGGTAGCAGATGCCTGTACGCTCTTAATAAAATATTGAAGTTCCGAGCATTATCACGAGCTGCAAAAGTAATCCTGTATAAAACAGTCATAAGGCCTGTGGTAATGTATGGAAGTGAGTGCTGGACATTAACAAAAGGGAACGAAACAATACTTAAAGTGTGGGAAAGGAAAGTACTCAGAAAAATTTTCGGCCCAGTAAACGACCATGGGAATTGGAGAATAAGGAAGAACAAGGAATTGGAAGAGCTATTCGGGGAACCGAATATAGTGGCGGTCATCAAGGAAGGAAGGTTGCGGTGGCTGGGACATGTCCAACGGATGGCGGACGAGAGGCTGCCGAAGAGGATGATGAGTGACAGACCGGATGGTAGCAGATTGAGAGGAAGGCCTAGAATAAGGTGGCAGGATAATGTGGAGGCGGACCTGAAAAATCTGGGAGTGAGAGGATGGCGAAGAAAAGCTATGGATAAACTCCAATGGTCATCTCTTCTGCGTGAGGCCAAGGCCCATCTAGGGCTGTGGAGCCAACCAATAAATAAATAAAATAAATAAATTTAATCTTAATGATTTGATATAAATGTTCGTTTAAGGCTAAGAAGCACTCTATTCATAATCAAGCATTAGTATATGTATATGAATTTAAAAAAAAAAAAAGAGGATACGCCTATTTGATCTATAACTATTAATTTTTTTCGACCATGTTTTATTGATTATTTTAATATAAATAATTTAAAAATTAGAATATTACGTTTTTAGAATATTTTTTCCTCCCTTGAACAGGTAAAATCACACTATGTTTTGAAGACAATAAGTGTTAAGGTTTTTAAATTTCGTATTATGTATGTAAAATATTGTTTTAATGAAACAAGGGTCTAGTTCCAAAGTAGTTTTTTTTTTTTTTTTTTTTTTTTTTTTTTTTTTTTTTTTTTTTTTTTTTTACCATTATCATAGGTTGATTGTTGAAATAACTGATACTTAAATATAGAAGACGTTCGCTAATGAGACAGGTATATAATTCTTACAAAATTGCTATCTAGAAACTGATATCATCAATCGTGAAATGAAAATTGTCAATTACCAAGTATAGAATTTTACGATCTAAGCTTTGTCTTTTAATTACATATTTTTAATGTTGATTAAAATAAAGTACTACAGTTTATTTCCCATTTATAGATCAAATATTTCATTTTTGGATCCCAACAATTATTTCTTAATTATCATTATATAAACTGCTGTTTTTTTAATTTTGTTTTTATTCTTTGTCTTCTAATTGCTTTACCCGGTTGGTAAAAAAAAAAGGGACAATAGGTGTTCTTATTGAAGGTACCAGTCACTCAGTGGAGGCTGAGATAATGCTGATGAGACAGTGGTTCTGCCTAATGACAAAGTGCTTAAGCTTCATAGCGGTCCATCCGAGCTAAGCACCAAGCAGATGGAGGTAGCTTAGCCCGGTGATAACCTGCACGTATCCCGTCCTGGCTCCGCTCTGCTTGCAACCTAACGATTTAGCTTAACCAGCTTCGCTATGTTCAGCTATGTCCTACCATACTAAATATATGTACAGTTTTTATTTTTAGGTTTACATTTTATCTTGATAGAAATTGATAGACATTTTTTATTGCATTAATATTACAATCTGCCTCTCTTTAGATACACAAGTTACGTGGATGACAAAGAATCCATCCGCAAAATATGTGTAATGCAGATAAATAAAATAAATACATTGTACAAAAGAAACTATAACAAACTATGAGTCGATATCTAGTTGATGCTAAAGTTAGGAAATTCTTATGACAAAGTCGCTCAGAACTCGTTCGGGGAAGCTGACTATTGCTAGAACTGCAACAAAATAAATATCAAAATATCGGTACCAATGCCGTTTGTATCTGCGAGGTGGGTTATAAGGATATGTAGGATTGGATATCGAAAGAACAAAACGTTTGGGATGGTTGGAAAGGTTTTGATCGATTTTTTTTTAATTTGATGGATACGAGATCTGGTACTAATCTATATTAAAATGGTTGTGTTGAATTTTATCCACCACAAATGGATATTATTGCTGTGAGAAATAATTTCAAATTGAAATCGAATATAAATATGATTTAAAATATTATTCTTCCTCTTTATTCATCAAAGTCTTCTGAAGTTGGATAACCCAGTCAAAAAAAAAAATTCAAGAGCGATACAACATTATTTCCCAACAATGAGATCAGAGGAAGAAAACGTATTCTGCTATTAAAAGCTCTCCCAAATCTATTCAATATAACTAGAACATAAAATGGCATAACAGTTGTGAATGGTATACCTCACAAGTAGAAAATACTCATATCATGGTTAGTAAAATATTAAATGCAGCATTAGTTACGTTTGGTCCTCTTGGACATCTTCATCTTTTTTACTTTTATTTTATTTCCTAATTATTATTATTTTATTGTCGTACTTATTAATTATTGCTATAATTTTTCGTCTAGAATAAAGTCATACCGTGTATGTATTACTGCAAGCAGTGTATTAAAATGCCTTAACCTACACTGCTATGCGTATAGTAGAATTCGTTTTATTAGCCCCTAAAACAAAAGCCATTGTGGATTATTATTTAAATAATTTTTAAATTCCTCAATGCTTTCGGTTTAACGAATATTCTGATTAATTCATTACCGGGATGTATTCAAGTTGTTAAAGTAATTCTTTCTTGATGTGAAGAACCATCAGGAATATAAAAAATATGGTTAACTGTGTTAAAATACTTTTTGTGAGACCCAATTATTTACAAAGCCTTTAGAACATCATTATAGATTGGTTAAATATATAAGGGGAATTTATTATTTTATGAAAATACGCTTAACCGTGAATGACAAGGATTTTCAGTTAGCTGTCTCGGAGATCTAACTTATTTACTTTTTATTTGATCTTTTGAAAAAAGCTCCATTAAACTAGGTTCTTTGTAGAAGTTTAAATGGAATAACGGGTTTCTGAGAAGCAATCTTAATTGTTTCAATCCCAGACTAGGTATTTCGTTCAGTAAAATAATTCACTGGTCATATTTCGTTCTATAAGAGCCAATTTTAAAACTGTAAGATTTATTTTTTTCCCTCTATTTATTTTAAAAAAATATTATTTGTATATTGGTTTTTTATTTATTTATTTTTAATTTTCTGTTCCATCTAATATTTGAATACATATTTTTAATAATATATATTCGAAAACCAGGTCTATTACCAGATCAATAAAAGCATTATTGGTCACCGTGAAGTAGGGAAAAATGTCAAAAAGAAAATATACAAGTCTATATACCTTCCTATCCTAATATAAGGCGGCGAGAGCTGGGTAATGCTTGATAAGCATGTCAGCCGTATCACTGCTGCTGAGATGAGGTTTCTACGCAGAGCAGCAGGAAAAACTAAGCGAGATTGTATTAGGAACGAAAGGATCAGAGAACGGTTAGATGTGCCTCCATTAAAGGAAAAGAGACAACTTAAATGGTTTGGACATATCTGTCGGATGGAAGAAGTGAGAGAACCCATAAAGACCATGGAAGCAAAACCTACAAGTAAAAGACCACGAGGTCGCCCAAGGATCTCCTATCAGGAATACATCGAGAGGATTGGGGGCAAAAGGAACAAAACCCTCGCCGAAATGAAGTTGCTGCGCCCGGACCGAGAGGATTGGCGGCGGTGGATCGAAGCCCCTCTACGCCAGTAATGGTTCGAAGAGTAAGAGAAAGAAGAAGAGAAGTGTTTTTTCTTTCCTGACTGTATGCGAAACCAATTTATCTTATTAATTTTTTTAAAATTTATTTATTGCTTGGCTCTACAGCCATAGATGGGCCTTGGCCTCTCGCAGAAGAGATGACCACTGAAGTTTATCCATAGCTTTTCTTCGCCATCCTCTTATTCCTAGATTTTTCAGGTCGGCCTCCACATTATCCTGCCACCTTATTCTAGGCCTTCCTCTTAATCTGGTACCATCCGGTCTGTCATTCATCATCCTCTTTGCAGCCTCTCGTCCGGCAGCCGTTGGACATGTCCCAACCACCTCAACCTTCCTTCCACTATATTCGGTTCCCTGAATAGCTCTCTAATTCTTTGTTCCTCCTTATTCTCCAATTTCCATGGTCGTTTACTGGGCCAGAAATTCTTCTGAGAACTTTCCTTTCCCAAACTTGAAGTATTGTCTCGTTCCCTTTTGTTAGTGCCCTGCACTTACTTCCATACACTACCACTAGCCTTATAACTGTTTTATACATGATAACTTTTGCAGCTCGTATTAATGCTCGGAACTTCAGTATTTTATTAAGAGCGTACATGCATCTGCTACCTGCTTTAATTCTGGCTTTAATTTCACTTTTTATTTCTTTATTTTCCGTTATTAGGGAACCTAGGTACTTAAAGCTCTTCCACCATCGGAACTTATGCCCATTGATATGCATCTCCTCTCTGGGACGTTGGTTTCTTGCTGTAATCATAAACTCTGTCTTGCTCAGCTTCAGCTTGTTTTCTTATTAATACAAATTCGAAATTCAAATTATGATTATGTTATTTTGATATTTATGTTATTATTATGCTAATGTTATTTACATCTAGTTATAATGTATTACCATTATAATAATAATAATAATAATATGTATACCTATAAGATTGATTGACATTGATTGGCTATGGCTCCATACTTTTTTGGTGCAACGTTTTTTATTCACGCTCAAAAATGTAACAAATGACATGCTCTAGCTCTGTTGGTGTTGCTCGGATCGAAGATCAAAGAAGGCAGTTTCCTCATAAGCAATTCAATGGAGGTTTTTTTTGTATAGCATTTGTCGCTAGGGCCTACCATTTAAGAGCTTAATTAATTTGAATGAAAAAAGTCACGTTTTTAATAGATTTTCTTAGTTTAGGAATTTTTTTTTATTCGCTCTATCTCTCTTGTTTTTTGAAAAATAGCTGAAACTTTTCTAATCAGAAATGAAGAAATGAAAACATATTTTTGTTAAATAACATTGTCATTAGGACCTACGGTTTAGAAACATTGGTTTGAATGAAAAGAGTCACGTTTGAAACCCCTACTTTCTCCCCAATTTGTTTATTCTTCTTCTTCTTCTTCTGCGTTCTTCCCTTAGATGGCCAGGTCGGGGGTCAAGATGAGGAATTCAGTGGTCCTCCTAAGGTCCTCCAGGTAACCATGGAGCTTGGTCCGCACATCGGTTGGAGAGGGCCATATCTGCTTCCTTTGCTCAGAATAGAGCCTGCAGGTCTGAAGGATGTGCTCAGTATTTTGTTCACCCTCTCCGCAGTCGCAAAGGGGGCCGGATCCAATATGAAGCTTTTTGAACAGGTGAGCTCTGAGCCTGTTATGTCCCGTTCGCAATCGGAAGTACCTGCTCTTTTCGAGTGAGTTCGTAGATTGCATCTCCAGGATCGTCATGTGGATGTCTCCCAATCCATCGCTGGCTGACTGCGGCTTTGTTGAGCGTTTTTACTTCCTCGAGACTGAGGGTACATTCGAACTGCCCATTCGAAGCTCCTTCCTTGGCCTTATTTGTTTATTTCGAATAATGATCATTTGTAAATTCAATTTAATTATTAACTGAGTTAATTGTAATTTGATCCTTTTAATTCTAAAATGTAAATTGGGAAAAACAATTGATTATTGACGTATCCATGAACTATTGTTTTTCCCAGCCAGGGAGAAATTAACAAGGGGAGGACACACTCAGTCTCTCACGGATCTTGTTGGCAATTTTTTTGGAGGTTCCTGGTCAAAAAATATTAGACACGTATTTTGCCGTTCCGACCAATGGGCCCTAGGAGCCGAGAAAAAAAATGAAATAGCATCTTTCATTTATCTCGAGTTTAAAAAATGATATCGACATGAAAAATACAGTCGCTCCATAGATTTTGGTTTAGGTTACTTAAATTCTAAAAAAATTATTAGTTTCTCTACCTCTAGAGATTTTTTTACACAAAAATTGAGGTTAGATTCTAATTCAACACCCTCAAAAACATTAAAAAACGCTTATTCAACAAAATCAAAAAATATAATTTTTTTCACCCTCTTCGAGGAAAATGAAATTTTTAAACCGATTATTGGTTACACACCTTTAAATCGCCATTACTTTGTCAAGCAATTCACTGGTTAGTATCGCTGGAAAGAGGAGAGTCTCAGCTCTAGAGGTAGTTTGCTTGAAAAACTAATAATTTTTTTAGAATTTAATTAACTTAAACCAAAATCTATGGAGCGATTGTATTTTTCCTTAAATCCGCAATCAAAACTAAAAATCTTGGTGCAAGAATCATGTCGATATTACTTTTTAAACTCGAGATATAAAAGAAATCAGTTTAATGCTATTTTATTTTTTTTTCTCGGCTCCTAGGGCCCATTGGTTGGAACGGCAAAATACATGTATAATATTTTTTGACCAGGAACCTCCTAAAAAATTGCCAACAAGATCCGTGAGAGACTGAGTGTGTCCTCCCCTTGTAAGTTATTCTTCTTCTTCTTTCGGTGCCTACCCACTTCGGATGTTGGCGATCATGATGGCTATTCTTCTCTTATCGGCAGCAATGCGGTTCCGTTGAAGACATACTGAACCAGCATCTGAGGTTGTAAAAACCAGGATATTCGTCTTCTTCTAGGACCTCTTTTGCTGTCGATTTTCTCTTGAAGTATTTTTTGCAGCAAATCATATCTATTTTTATTTCGCATGATATGTCCTAGATATTGCAGTTTTCGGGATTTCACTATCTTGATTAAGTTAGGTGTTGTTTTCATTCTTCTCAACACTTCTACATTCGTCACCCTCTGGATCCAAGATATTCTCAGGATCCACCTATAAAGTTACAATTCAAAGGCCTCCAGCTTCTTCTCTATGTTTTTATTTAAGGTCCATGTCTCTACATGTAAGTTATTAATAAAACAAATTGTTAAGCGATAATTTAGGACAATTTGTTTCAGTTATCCTCGCTAAATTATTACTCAAAATAACTATTTTAATTAAAAAAAAGATCTTCTTTTTTCTATTTAAAAGGGAAGGAAACCCCTTCTAAGCGACTAAATTTTGTTTTTAATAAATTGGCTTCATTTCGCCGCCATATACCGAGAAAAATATTTTTTTTTCAAAATTAGTTGAATTTTAGGATATAAAAAAATGTTTTCCCAAATTTTTACTGCTCCGTCTGAAAAATATATAAAATAAAATGAGATAAATTCAAACAATACAATAATTATCTATAAGAAATTGTACTTACAAAAAAAAATCAATTTTTTTGAATATCGGTCGAAAAATGGCAAAAGTAAAAACGATCTATTGCACGTAGTTGTGAAACAGTTACTGAGGGCGGAGAACAAAAATGAAATCCTTGCTATCGTCATCCCCACTAGCTAGAAACAGAAAAGATATTTGAAGTGAGCGTTTTTTGTTTAATTTTGTAACCTGTCCTACAGTATCCTTTAACAGTACTCCACTGATCCCTGTTGAACAGATCCGCAATCTAGGACTTCAACTGAACTTTAACTTGGAATCCTCATACAAGACTAAAACGACAGGAAACTGCTCGTAGTTTTCAACTTCTTCTTCAATTCGTTCAAAACTTCCAATTTTCTACAAAATACTCATTAACATGACAGCTAACAGACCTATTTGGACATACAGAGTTGAGCTCTGGTGCTCAACTAAACCTTCTAATTCTCCAAGTATCCAATCCTTACAGAAAATAAAATATGTATATTTTTATTAAATACTTCAACGTTAGGGATATTATTTTTTGTGTTTTAATGACAGAATGTTTTTTCCTATTTAAATCAATATTTACTTTTGACGGAGTCTGGCACCAGGGGCTGCTTTATAATCTCCGTAAATTCCTTCCTTCCACATACTTCCTTATTATCCGCTCCTATCTTAGTGATAGAAACTTTAAAGTTAGTCATAACTTTTCCTATTCTTCCCTCTCTGTCCAAACTGCAGGTCCTCAAGGTAGCATCCTAGGTACCATCCTCAACACGGTGTATACAGCTGATATCCCGATCAATCCTAGCACCGTCCTCACCACGTATGCTGATGACACATGGGTGTTATCAGTAAATAATGATCCCTTCATTGCCTCACAAAAACTCCAATCTCATGTCCTCAACCTTCAAAATGGTGTCGAAATTGGAGAATTAAAATAAATCCAAGCAAATCCCACCAAATAACCTTACCCTTCACCGTAAACCAACGAATTCTTTTCCTACTGTATCCTTTAATAATATCCCACTGATCCCTGTTGAACAGATCCCCTATCTTGGACTCCAACTGGACAAACGTTTAACCTGGAATCCACATACGAGACTAAAATTGCAGGAAACTGCTCGTCGTTTTCGACTTCTTCAGCATTTACTAGACAAACATTCAAACCTTCCAATTTATTACAAAAGACTCATTTACATGACAGTTATCAGACCTGTTTGGGCATACGGAGTTGAGCTTTGGGGCTCAACTAAACCTTCTAATTCTCCAAGTATCCAATCCTTACAATCCAAAATCCTTCGAAAAATCCTTAATGCTCCTTACTTTGTTACAAATAAACTTATCCATAAAGATCTTAATGTCCCATATGTTGCTGAGCTAACCTAAACCAGATACATATCCTTCCATAGTAAGCACCATAATCACTCCAATCCACTAGTCTCCCTTGCTTCCTATTCCATTCCTGATAATCCTTCGAGGCGTCTCAAAAGAAGATGGCCTGGAGAACTTTTAGTGTAGAATTTATTGAATACTACTAGTAGGTAGTTCTTCACATGTTATTTACATGCCATTGTATTCACTTTCAACACATTTACTGGATGTGTATATTTTATACAGTAGTAAATTTCAATAAATTTATATTTAAAAAAACATAAATAATGTATAATAAAAATAATTTGGTTAGCCCAAATCATTACACAATTAAACTATTTTTAATATAATATTTCAGCCAGAGGGTAATGTACACGTGCCCGCGGTACCAGTAATAAAAATAATGACAGATAAGACCCGCCGTAAAAGGGAATTTTATAGCACAGGCGAGTATTTTTTTCGACTTTCAAGTAAAAGAAGTCCCATTTCCGAGGTTAGGGGGAAGTAATGCTCCCTGTGTCCGCTATCCTAAACGAACAGGGGGATAATAAAAAGGCTAATTCAATAAGAGGAAGGGTGACTCTGTTCCATAATGGGCGGGCTAAGGAGCAATTAAAATTCACTCCTTAACAGCAAAAGGGATCTGCTAAGGTGGGCGCCTTAGCTCCCCTCATACGGCAGCCAAAATGCCACTAAATTCAATAACCTTCTCTCTCGTTCCCTAAATGTTCAACATTTTTTCTTACATTAATTTCCACCGAGAGGGAGGTGTTACAAAGTTTGTAATTAGATTTTCTGTGTCTTACGCCCCCACCTTACACTGTGCATAATTGGGCTTATCTGGCTAAGGAATAATTTAAGACATGAGTGAATAAGAAGCTATGTTACAAATTAAAAGTAACACCTTCCATTTTCGTGTAAATTAATGAGACATTACTCCTTTCACGTAAGAAATTTTCATATTTGACTAACGAAAATTACCTAACTATTAACCTAGAACTATTAGTCAGTTAAGAAGAGTACTTAAAAATATTTTTTTTAAATAATAGTTTAATATTTAAATCTCACGAAGCATGCGAAAATTGTAACCAATACATATTATATAGTATAAAACATTATTGTTCGGATGCAGTACTGACTATTCCAGCATAACACTTTTCTCCCGGTTAACAGAAAAAATTACCCCGTTTCTCCCCAGCCATCTCAAAAATTCCCCCTCCCCCTCCAATTTCCTCCAAATGACAAATGTTTAATGTCGCTTTTCAAATTTATTAACTAAGGAACTACGTTTATAAAAGTCTTTATGTCTTAATTAAAATTTGAGATATAATTCGTATTTAATGTAATACTGACGTGTTTCAGTTTCGTTATAAAATAAAAATAAATACTTTTTTTAAATATCTATTATAACCGAATCTAAAATTTCTAAAATATCTATTTCTAAACTTTTATTTGCAAATTTATGATTATAACCTAGACTTTTTCATTACTAGAGGACTTAGAACTATACCTTACAGCATAAGTACAAGCTCACATCTTTGTTCTGATCATTCTCTTGTGCATTTATTACTATTTGAAGAACCCTGTGAAGCAAAAAAAAAGCCGACTCTTACTAACGGCAAAACTGAGTTGGGATGCATTTAGAACCTTTTTGAACGACTCTCTCTCAATTCCTTTATCTATCAAGACTGAAAATGAACTGGATGATGCAGTAGAATATTTCACTCAGAACATACAAGAAGCTGCGTGGTCTTCTTCAGTTCCTACGCATAGAAAGTCAGAAAAGCTACCCATTTACCCTCAATACATAAGGGATTTGATCAGAGCAAAGAGAAGAGCACGGAACATATGGCAGACTGACAGATTGCCCTCAGACAAACGAACTTTTAATAGACTTAATAACGAACTCAAGCGACAGATACTAAAATTTAAAAGAGCGAATTACGATAATTACATTAGTAACCTTAAATCTGATGATGGAAAAGCCTATGGAGGCGTACTAGAAATCTTACCGGGCATCGTGAAGTCCAGCACCCTCCGAAAGGAGGATGGCTCTTGGGCCGTGACCGATGGAGGAAAGATCAGAACTTTTTTGCTAAACATCTCTCAACTGTGTTTACACCACATACGAACTGCAATAACATTGAACATGACAAACATATACACAGCACTTTAGATGTACCCCTTCAACTGACATTACCTCCACCTCCCTTCACACCAGCTCAAGTTGCCGAACAAATAAAAAGTTACGAAAGAAAAGCCCCTGGCTATGATCTGATCACTGCTAGAGTACTCCAACAAATGCCTAGGAAAGGTCTAGTGTTCTTAACTACTATTACAACGCAATACTAAGGACTACTAAATTCCCTCTACAGTGGAAACACGCACATATTACAATGATTCACAAACCAAACAAAGATAAAAAAATATCCCCTCATCATACCGACCTATTAGCTTACTTCCTGTCTGTTCCAAAAAATAAGGCACTGTTACACAAAAAATATATCAGAAATTAAAAATAACTTGTCACCACCTGAAGTAAGGTATTCCATGGATTTTCCACCGCGTGTTAGAGTAATGAAAATCACAAAAAATTGGTATAAATAATAATTATAAATCAATATGTCCTCTGAATAAAAATAATGAAAAATAAATGGGACTATACAGTTAATTCGGCGATTGCATATCTATTTCACAGTTCCTCTTTGGTAATCACGTCTTGCTAATAACGTGTAACCTCCACAAAAAAATTCAATAATTGCTCGAATTTCCCCCAAAAAGATTTCTCCATTTGGGCGCAAAGGCTTCTAAAATTTCCTCCTCGTGGGAAAATTTCACTTTGTTGAAATGCCATGGAGATGATATCAGTAGAAAAAAATATAGTCAATACTGGAGAATATTTATCATTGGAAAATATCTTAGATGACAATGTCTGGAAAAGATTAATACTGTTTTGTTTTTTTTAAGGTTCTTTTAACAATGTGAAATAACTTATTTTTAACATAAAATTAATTACATTATATATCAACAAATAATCAAAATATATTAATTTTATTTTTACTATTTTTTTTTTTTTCACGAAAAGGCCATAGAGACCACGCGAATATTATGAAGATGGATTTTTAATTCTGTTCCTTCTCATCATCCATATCTCCTTCATTCTTTCTGATTGCCTCTGTCTCCTCTCCTCCGTCCAGGCCATACCCTCCTTCGGCTCCTTCCTGTCCACAAGAACCGCTATTGCTTATAGTTTCTTCCTATATTCTTCTATATCAAGGCAGTCACGTTCCTCAATCCTCAGTTTGCTAGTCTCCTCTTTTAGCTGTTTTATGTATCCCTGTGTACTCTTGTAATCCCAAATTTTCTGAAAAATAGCTTTCCTCAGGCATTCTTACCATATGTCCATAGAACTTCAGTCTCTTAATTCTTATATCCGTCTCTATGTTCGTTGTTTCTTTGTAGATCTCCTAGTTTGATCTTAACCTGTATCCTTCCTGGGTTTTCCTAGGGCCGTAAATTCTCCTTAGGATCCTTCTTTCTACTTTCAGCATTCTTTCCAGGTTAGGGAGGTTCATGGTCTCTGTCCCATATAGTATAACTGGCTTTACTACAGTATTGTAGTGCCTGATCTTTGCTTTTATGGACAGGCTCTTTTTATTGTAAATGTTACTGGCTGTAAAGCTCAATCTCTCCAGTCTAGCGATCTTTTCCTTCATGCTCTCCCTTTCCAATCCTCTACTGCAGATGATCTCCCCTAGATATTTAAATTTCTGTGTTACTTTGATTGGCCCGTATTTAGTTTCCACTATTTTCTTTCTGAAGTTTGTATCTGTGGTCATCAGTTCTGTTTTTTCGAAAGATATTTGTAGTCCTGTTTTTTCAGCTATTTCTTTGAGTGTGTTAATTTGGCCTACTGCTTCTTCCTCTGATTCTGCTAGCAGAGCCAGATCATCTGCAAATGCGAGACACTTAACCTTGATGTGGTTGTATTTCGTACCTATTTTCGCCCCTGCATTGTTGGACTTCCAAAGTTCTTTCATAATTTTGTCCAAAACCACATTGAAGAGCATTGGTGACAATCCATCCCCCTGTCTAAGTCCTGAATTAATCTGAAAGGGTTTGCTTATCGCTCCTTGGAATTTTACTTTGGATACCGTGTTAGTTAGGGTTAGTTCTATCAATTTTCTGGTCTTTCGGTCTAACCCATACTCCTTCAGGATTTCTATAAGTGTTACTCTGTCAACAGAGTCATATACTTTTTTGAAGTCGACAAATGAGATGTACAAGATCTTTCTTGGGTCCTTTCTGTAATGTTTTATTAGTAACTTGAGACTAAGTATTTGTTCTGGACACGATCTTCCCTTCCTGAACCCTCCCTGATATTCTCCAATTCTTGATTCTAATTGTGTAACTATTATTAATGGGCTTTTTTATTTATTTATTTCACTTTATATATTGTATAATTTGAAGTACTTTATTTTACTTTTTTCATTCTCTTTCATTTATTTCTAATTGTACAAACTGTGTGAATAGGTTTTTAAAACCATCCATATTGATCATTCCAATAGCTCAAATTCTTGCCCCTCCTGGGTTTTCATTTAAAAGTTTTCGAGGCAACCTCACCGCAGAAATCCTTTCCACTGGTCCCGGCCATCTTAACCACTATATCTGCATCTCCAACTAATGCCTTAATTCTGCATTTTTTCTAGTCACCATTCACCCTCTTCTAATATTTCTATTATTTTTGGATTTAAGAAGTTTTAATCATTGAGTAGCAGTAAGATGAAAAAACTGTTTTTTTTTTCCCTTGAAATACGAGAGTATAGTGGACTCTTTAATTCGTTGCCCTGGTTTGATCTCTCTTTACCGCATCAAATTTATTTTATGTTTTTTCAGCAGTGAAGTTCAACCAAATGAAAGTATTCACTTGAACGGTCCAATAATGTTTGACCCTTCAGTTGGTTACGTGAAAAAGCACAAATATTAAATAAATAAAAAATAAAAGAAATTAATAATTTAAATTATTTGGTTGCGAGATATGATAAAAAGACGTTCTAATCTGATCAAAATTTGAACATACTGAAATTACTGAAAGTGTTTTTATCAAACGAGGCAGAAATACGCCTCATTTACTCGGTGGAGAACACGCATCATTAGCGAGTAATGAAAAGCTTTCTGCTTCTAAACCAATTGATTCGACCAACGACACGAATAACCCGGTTCCAGATGGGAGCTATCGAGAACCGAGCATTGCGAACTTAGTACAAACCCTGACACGGCTTAGGGTTAATCCCTATCAACCACTCCCTTTTAACGAAATAATCGGGTTCTCGTTTGGTTTCAAAACTGTTATTCTAGAAACCTTTATCCCCCCTAAAATCGTTTGCTTTTGTATTCTCTAAACTCAAACCCCTCTACTAAATTCAAACCTATATACTAATACTTAGGTAGCGTTTTTGGTGTTGAACTCAAAAACCCATCATTTATATTTAAAATATTATTATATTGTATTAAGGTAAAATTTAATCCATATCAGTAAGGTCTGAATTTATATGCGAATTCATGTATTTCTGCTTTATGTTTGTCTATGATTTAAATTGTGTTTAAAATGATTTAATATTCATTCCAAAAAACTTGTTTTAAATAATATGCCAATTTCGTTTTTATAACGCTCCACCTACATATAAAAATTGTGTGTAAATAAAGATTTATTTAAACTTCAAATTCATACATTCTATTAAAATCTGACTTAATAATCATTTTATTAAATTAGTTGTTAATTTTTAATATATTAGTGTTTGACATAATATATTTTGCTTCATTAACTATTACCTCGCAATACTAAAGAAAGGTTATTTTTTTAGATGGAAATGTGAAAGCTAGTATGTATTTTTCGGAAAATTTCCTAGAGCCTTAAAGCATAACTAGCAACGGTTTCTCTAGTACAAAAACAATTATTATCATCATGCCTAAAATCAGATCTTCATTTCCTGAAAAATAAATGATTTTGAGTTATTTTAAAAAATAATGAATTTACTTTGTTTTAATACTGGCAAATGATTTAGTTTTACAGAATGAAGATTCAGAATGCATATGGTTGTCAATTATATTATAATATTTGACCGTCATAAGCGCGATCATTTTGCTCATAATTAACTTGAACAAAAAATGACCCTGATATTCAAAATATTTTTTGTGAAGTATTTAACATTTTTAAATATATACATTCGGCTATTCCTAACTGTTCAATAATAACAGTTCAATAATAAGTAATAACTGTTCAAAGCTTCCAATAAATTTAAAAAAACTTATTTACATTACAGTATTTAGACCCCTTTGGTCATACGGAGTTAAACTTTAGGACTCCACCAAACCTTCGTACTCTTTTCGTATCCAATCCTTACAACCCAAAATCCTTAATGTTTCATATGTTGCTGATTTGGCCCAAACTAGATACAGCCTTTTCATAGTAAACTCCAAACCCACTTGAATTCACTAGTCTCTCAACCGGTTTCATACACAATTCCTGATAATCCACTGAGGCGTCTGATCAGAACTCTGAATATTTTTTTTTTGTCCTATCATCTTAGGCTGTGTATATATGAGTACAGTAGAAAAATAATTATAATGAAAATGAACGGATAGTTGATCATTAAATGTTAGATTTGACAAAAAAAAAACTATATATATATGTAAAACAATCTACAGCCTCTGATCAGAACTCTGAATATTTTTTTTTTGTTCTATCATCTATTTAGGCTGTGTATATATGAGTGCAGTAGCAAAATAATCATAATGAAAATGAACGGATAGTTGATCATTAAATGTTAGATTTGACAAAAAAAAAAAATATATATATATATATATATATATATATATATATATATATATATATATATATATATATATATATATGTAAAACAATCTACCGAAAAATTTATCTATTTTATTTTTTATTATTTTTTATTACTTGAATGTCCTTCTTATCTATGAAGGCCAAAAATTGAACTAGAACAACTAGAATAACATGTTTTATTTGAATTTTTTGTCGAAATACTCAAGCCTTTGAAGGGAATATAATAAAAATACGGATTCAGTACCCAAAAAACATAAAAACCATTGAAAATATAACTGCATGGTTCTCCCGGCTCGACCAAGTTACTGCAATAAAATTTCATGCGTTTTAGCTCCTGAACATTTGATTTAACAAAAGAAATAATTTGCGGGAAATTTAGTTTAGTTTCTTTTTGATAGCTTTTATGCAATGATTTTTTTTTTTTTTTTTTTTTTTTTTGCAAACAAAAAACTGAATAAGTATAATATTTTTAATTTTATTTTAAGCTCATATTTTGCTAGATGGAAACGTTTCATTCAATTCCAATTCATTTAGTTTTTTTAATGTTCTCGCAGTTTCTAAAATTGCAACATATATAATTAGAAATTATATTTTAGAATAAGGGTACATAATATTTTAAAAAAATAAAATAAAAAAAGTGATTCGAATCGTGACTTTCTTATGACGGTAATGAATTAGCTCAAAAATAAAATCGTGATAAAGGGGAAGGACCTGTGTCAATAAAATCATATAAAAGGACAAACTATCATTCGCTTGTGATCCTATTCATAAAAACTAATGACCAATTTTGTACTAAATTTTAATTAACTCATCTTTATAGTTCCAGAATCCTTTATCAATAATAAAATCTATTGATTTTTAATTTATTTTTTTTTTTATTAAAACAGTGGTAATACGCGGATAGAATAAAAATTTAAATGTTCAATTTTAGAGTCAGAAGGTATTGCAATAGTAAATTGACTGTACTAAAAAATTAAATGTACAATGTTTACGAGCAGAAATAAGGTTTGACACAATGCCCATATACTTTTATGGTTAAAAATTAAAACCCAACCAATAAAATTATATCTGCCGAATAGAAACTATTACCAAATCTAAATGTCAACCCTTTGCTTTTGATATTGTGAGTAAAGATATGATTTAGGGCCTTTTAGTTTTAAGCAATGATATTGCAGTTCATTATCCGCAAGAGTTTCTTAATAGACTCTCTGTCCATTTGGATTACCAACTCTTTAATTACAATTTTTTTAATATTAATTTATTAAAATTAACAACTGCACAAAATATATACATCAAGTAAATGTGTTGATAACTATAGCAATAATATGTCAAAACTTGAAAAGAACTACTCATCAGTAGCACTTCAATAAAAATTCTACACTAGAAGGTCTCTGGGCCATCTTCTTTCCAGACGCCTCAGAGGATTATTGGGAATGGTGTGGGAAGTAAGTTGAGAAATTAGAGGATTTGCGTGGTTATGGAGCTTACTATGAAAGGATAGGTATCTGGTTTGGGCTAAATCAGCGACATATGGAAAATTAAGATCTTCATGGACAAGTTTATTGGTGACAAAGTAAGAAGCATTGAGGATTTTTCGAAGGATTTTGAATTGTAAAGATTGGATACCAGCTGAATTGGATGGTTTTTAATTAAAATTAAAAATTTTATTTCAAATTATGTTTTTACGTGAACTTTAACCAGCTAATCTGTACAACGGTACCAGGTTAAAAATCACTGCTATGCGTGGAAATATTGTTCAAGAAATATTGTCCAATTGCATACTTTAATACAAGATTATTATCAATAAAAAAATACAACGTTAATTATTGAAATTTTTTACTTATCAAAAAAAAAAACCACGAAGGTGATGCTAGTTTTATTAAATAATTTTAAAGTGTAGGTATCAAAGGTATTCTTTTTTATTTCAAAAAGATGCAGAATAAACCTTTTATAATCAACGTTAGAAATTGCTTTCGTAAGCCAAAGGCATAAGGATTGAGAAATTTACTTTTGCGACTTCGCTTCGAAAAAAAACGAAGACGATTACTCTAGTGTTATCCGTAAACTGTTAGCCGACGGTTGATAAAGGTGAACTATAAAGAAGACCAATTGGTCGGTGGTGGTGGGTGAAGGCGGCCTCGTGTAAAAAATTAGTTTCAGATAAAAATGTGCGGGCGGAAAGGCCATCTTTCATAGGCTCCTGTTTAGAATAATCCCCGCCAGCTGAAGAGCTCAAATGAATCTTCCCCTTTTTGGTGGGAAACCTCGGTGACATCGCGGGACAAATGCGCCCTTTTGAAAAATTTCGGTGGGAAACAAATGAGGGCAGCCTGAGGACCTAAATCTCTCGGGAACAAATGCTGGGTATTAAGGCATCACCTACAGCGACAATGCCACGGCTGGCTAATTGCCCATCTTGTATTTGTCATTCTTAGGGCCTCTCCTACCAGATTTAGGATTGGGTTTTTTCTGGGTCTTGGGTTATTCTTTATCAAAAGTATTCGATGTTTTCAGTTTTTACGAAATATCAGTATCATATTTTTATGTGGCAGTTTTGTTTAATTTATATATTGTAGTGCCTATGCTCCTTACTTTGTCACAAACAAACTTATCCACAAAATTCTTAATGCACCATATGTTTTTGACTGCCCAAACCATATACCTATCCTTCCATAGCAAACTCTATAACCATTTAAATCCATTAACAACTTGCTTCACGTTCTATTCTAGATGACTCTCCTTTTCCAGACGACCTTTTACTATAGCGTAGTTGGGCAAATTCAATCATAGCTAAAAAATAATCAAAATTTAATCATAGCTATTTGATAACTAATTTCCAGGATTTAATCATCTAATTTAATAATGATTAAATCTTTCAGTCATTTTTTGGTGAACTAATGGTTATTTGACTGAAAGATTGTATCATTATTAAATTAGGTGATCGATTCCAGGAAATTAGTTGGAAAATAACTATGGTTAAATGTTGATTATTTTTTAGCTATGAATAAATTTTGTCCAACCCTGTAATATAGTACTTCATTACAATATATAGAACTGTTAGAAGTGCTACCAATGGATAGTTGCTTAGCAAGCAATTGACATGTCATTTTTATCATTATATTTGATTAATGTATTTTATATTACAGTTATCTATATATATATATATTATTTCGTAGATGTGAAAATGACAATGGTGTGTAAGAAAACATTGGTAGCATTCAAGAAATAAAAGGTAAATATCATTCTATATTTATTTAGCACTACTGACGGCAAAAGTGGAGCATACCTATTGGACTAGATTGCCTGACAGCGACGTTGGATATGCACTACGAACACAATGTTGGCTACGAGCGGAAATATTCCTATTTAGCCAACGTTTTCGATAAATCCATTCTAATGCGCTCTATTCCGATCTATCAACAGTGTGTACTAGCCTTTGCTTGGAAATTTAAACAAAAAAAAAAGAAAAAAAACATCAAAATATTAATGCAATTTCAAAAACATTAATCTTTTAAAACAATCTGTATTTAAATAATTAATCTATTTCGAGTAATATGAATTTCAGAAATTTTATTTTAATACATCAATGAAAAAAATAAAATAAAAATAGTTTGAACTAATATGCATAACTACAACCTATTTTATTTTATTTTAAATATTTAATTATTATTTTGTACATTCAAGTTTGCTTTAAAGTTATGCATATTTGCGCATATTTATTTTTCATTTATTAATATTAATTTACATCTGGCATAGTTCTATTTAATTTTATTTTTTATTTATATTTATTCGATAAACTTTACAACTGTATAGTAAAAAAAAATAAATAAACAAGTAGATTTAGTAAACGTAAGAAAAATTACCAGAATAACAATTCAATAAGACAACAATTACAATAAGACTTATTGTAATACAACTACCCATTTGTAGCACTCCTGAAATAAAAGTTCAATATTAGAAGGTCCCATAGCCATCTTCTTTTCAGACACCTTGGAAGGATATTGGAAATCGATTGGGAAGAAACTTGAGATCATTGCAATACAATGAATATGTGAACATTTTCAAAATAACTTATGTTTTATGATTAATTAATAATTTTTTTTTATGTTACAACTTAAAGTAAAGGTAGTATATGAAAGGATTTAGTAGGTTTAAAACACTATAATTTTTTTTTTAATTAGACCTAAATATAACGGTGATAATAAGTGATAATTTTCATGCTATAAAAACTTTAAAAAGTTAATCCTGTAGAGTTTGAAGCACGTCTCACTTCTCCCACTTTAAGTGTCATAAACCTATATATAATTATTTGTGACTTCCTATACTTGTTATATAAAAGTATCGAACAGACTTATTAAATTCGTCAAGGCGACTCAAATAACGATTACATGACACAAACACCCGGAGGAGAGGGTGGATAAAATGGTTGTGCTTTGTGTATAAAGGTAGCGACTCCCTTTGCCAAACACTCTAACGACGTCGGCTCCTGCTGGGGATATCTTTGTTAAGTATTCACCACCTGAGGCCTTCTTGTGATTCCAACATAATAAAATGGCATCATATACTTTTATATCATAATTCTTCTTTAGGATAAAAAAAGAGGAGGATATTATCTAGAAAGTTTAATCACTATGAGACAGTAAAATTTCATAGAAATTGCAAATAATATAGGTTTACCTCGGATTTCAAAATACCTTAAATGCGTTACAGAACTTGGCTTCTATCTATATCATAAGTTTAAAACTAAGAAATGTGTCAATTAACGCCTCTAACCTATTCTACACACTTTGCAATTTTGCCGGCATTTTAGGGATTATACTATTTTGCGTTATATATTTTGATTTAAATATTTTCTGTCTGGATTTTTCTCTTTCCAATAAGGATCAGATATTCTATTTATTCAGTAAAATTCATTCAGTAAAAGCCGGAGTACCACAGGAGTCAATACTAGCTCCTCTATTGTACAATGTTTACACAATATACCACTTAGACCTGCTAAAGTAATAGAAAATTATGCTGATGACACAGTAATATTAACCTGACGTAAATACCCCATCATTGCATCCATTTACTCTTTAACACCACTTAACAATATTACAAGACTGGTTAAAAAAAATTAAAATAAAGCTCAATTATACCAAATCACAGCACACCACCTTTACACTCAGATATGATAATTGTATTCATCGACAATCAACCCATTATACAGACAAACGAAATTCATTACTTACGACTCAGATTCGATAGTAGAATGATCTGAAGCCCATTAAAAAAATCTCAGATTAAACTAGATATAATTTTGATTTGATAGAACTTTTGTATCTAATCCTGCAAAAACGTTTGACATTAAAACTCATATAGTGACTAAATACATATACTTATTTAATTAAACCGAATGGACATACGCCACAAAAATATACGGAACTGAGAAAATACGTAGTTTAAAAAATACAAATATTTCAATCAAAAATACTTAGGATAATCACGGAATCACTTCTGTACATCAATAACCACACACCACTCTGATTTATTTGCACCCAAAGTAAACAAAATATAGATTAATTTTAAAGACGATTTCATGACAGACTCCATTAAACATAATAAAATATTCATAAACTAAAGCATAGGATCCTAATCCCTTTTTCGATTGAATGAGAGCTTTCCTTCTTTGCCCATCAATGGTCATCCAATATCTTTCCACTCATCTGTTAATAATTTAGGTCTAACCATTGGTCAAGCTCTTTCCTGGAAATCCCATATTGGGCAAATCTCCTGATGGACAATTGGTATCCTACCACTATTTCACCGTTCCCGTCACCTCCTTCCCTTACTCCTATTATAAGATATTGCCTAAATGTATAGTTTTGTTATGAACATTTTTTCTTTGTATACATAATTTTTGATTTTACATTTTTTTTTTGTTATAATTTTTCCATTTTCTGTCTACTATTTTGTTCATAATATTTATTCCTACATTTACTATGTTTTCTATTCTATTTTTTTTCTAATGTAAATCTGTAGTCACATTTATTTTTCTTCTTTCATTTCAAAAGACTTTTACTGTATGTTATGAAATGTTATTCTTAAGGGATCTGGCTCCATAAATATTTAGAAGGCTTAAAAGAAACTGGATGAAAGATCTAATCAAAATCTGTATTTTTCTTATTATTTATAAATGTATTACTATTATTATTTTTTTTTTTTACATAATATTGTCATTATGCATATTACGTACACTGCCGTACCGTGTTACAGCGGTGCGGTGCCCTGCCCCCCAGGTTCCTCCTCAGGGGCGGCTGGTGGAAGATGAGAGTGGCGGGGAGTACGGGGTGGGCTCAGTGATCCAGTTCTCCTGCAGGCCCGGGCACACCCTCGTCGGGGAAGGCAGCATTGTGTGCACCGAGTCAGGAGTATGGTCACATCCACCGCCTCTTTGTGAGTATATTCATTATCTCTACAGTTCTATATATATTTTCTGCTATTTTAAAGCTATAATTATATATATAGTACATATTAATAGTATCCGAATACTTTATAAAGTTCAATCAGATTTCCATATACCACGAAATACTGGTGGTAATTATTCAATTACGAAATACTGTTAATAAATACTCTGAGTAAGCTCAACAAAAGCTGTATACAAGATCTGCTCAGTTAATTTTGTTTTCCTTTATTGTTCATTTTTCAAGTCAGGAGGAAGTTCTCTTGAGCGCTGTTCTCCCTCGATCCTAGTAGGTGCTAATTAGTGTTGTGTCGGTATCAACATTTTTCGATTCTCGATTCTCGGTACCGTTACCTAGGTTTAAAAATAAAGAGCCAATGCAAATCATAATAAGAGCAAACCATATGCATAAAAAGAAAAACATAATTATTCAAGAAATAAATTAGTTAACGGTAAATTGCAATTACGGATTATTGGAGGATGACAGATACCAGTAATGATCTGTTGAGCAGCTGGAAAGGAGTTCTTTTCTTCAATTCATAATATATTTTTTAACTTAGATTGTAGAAAATGTAGAAAAAAATTAAAGTATCCTATTGTAGTTTTTAATCATACTTCTGGATCATGGTTCATAGTTCTGGGATAACAAGAAACCCTTTTAAGAATAACAAAAAATTAATATGAAAAATTGGTCTGATATTAAAAAAAAACATATCCTTTTTTTCATAAAGGGATGAAATCGATAAACAATAATTAAATAATTATGTAACACAAAACAGTCGTCAAAGTCACCGGTATCGATCGGTTCGTCTTTGGACCATCAATTCTAGATACCGATTCTTTTCTGAAGAATCATTAGAATCGAGAATCTATAGAATTAATAATGACCAAGAAACCTTTTAATTTTTTTTTTTAATCTTATAAATATAAGTATATCAGTAAATGTCTGCAGCCCTATTACTTTTAGTAGCTACACAATTAGGTACATCTTTCACAAATTTGCAATCATTGAAATGCATCATCAATGCAAATCATTCACAAAATTAGGTAAATATAATGAAAAAAGATCAATTGATAATGATTCGTGCTCAAACAAGCGTAAACATTTTCTTTATAATACCTATCCGGCCGATCCACAATTTTGCCTAGAAACAATTTGTTTGTTTTTTTAAGCTTAAATAGTCACTTTTTTATCAATTCTAAAAATATTATTTAAATAAATTGATATTTCAGGAATTCTTATAGGCTATTGTCATTTCAGGTAGGGTTCATTGCGACTACCCCGGCGAGCCAGCTAATGGAAGGATAGTTCCCCTCAAGTTTACTTACGAACCTGGAGACCGCTTGAAGGTGACCTGCCACGTTGGATACGTGACGAGGCTAGAGGCGAAACCCTTCTGCAAGAGCGACGGTACGTGGAGCCAGCCAGTCCCAGAGTGCAGGAACTATAAAGATGTCTAAGGAAGAGGGAAGGCGATGGATGGGGAAAGAGAGGGATCTGATGGCACTTTGGGCTGGGCGTAGCCCTCACGGCTGGGTATCTTGGTCGGGGTATAGAGAGTGGAGGAGCAGTGCTGTTTGCTCTGGGAAAGATGGCAAACATTTGTAAATATGTAAATAGATCATTTCATAGATGGATTAAAATGTAATTCTCAAATAACGGACAACTTCAAAGTCCCTCAAAAATAAACACAATGTCCAATTATTCTGTTCAACCATAGTGGTTATAGTTAATTCACGGATTTATATGCAACAAAAAACTTTGACATATTCCATAAAATTCCCCCTTAAAAGTGCAAAAAAGGCAGTAAAACATACAGTAAAAAAATTAATAATCTGCACTAGAATAACTAACCAATATTTAAAAAACGTAATGAAGATGAACCAGTATGAGTTAAAAACAATTAATTATTTTTATTTATAATAAATAACTATTTCATTATTTAGATTTTTCACATTTACAATTTTCATATGATTTAAATAAGCCATGTCTAATACTGAGTTAATGAAGGCGTAGAATCCTAAAACCAGCCTTATTCAATTTCCAGATTTTTGTTTGTTTTTTAAATAGTTTTTCTTTTACATTACCTTCAGGTGTAAGGTTTTCTCCCATAAGTAGTTGAATCACATTTGAAACGTAAATGAAAAATATAGGTCTCTTCCTAATCCAGACAGACATTTAACTTTATCGGCTAGCTGTGAAAAAAATGGACTAGGCTGGTTTTAAAAATCTATTCCTTAATTGTTTTAATTTAAAATAATCTGTAGTACTTATCCATTAAAAAAAAAGTTTCTTATTAGTTTGAAACATAAATTCAATATAGGTCAATTTTTATCATTCAATAATTATAAAAGCTTTAAGCATTATTAATTTATTTAAAGATTGACTGGTAATTTAATAAAATAATTTCCATTATGTCACAGAAACTTTTTATAAAAAAGTTTAAAGATTAAATAGTTTAAAATATCTATGATATACTTCTTATATTTTTGAATCCTGAATACATCCAGCAGTAAACTTGTGGCCCCATATGCAAAAAAAAAAAATAATAATAAACTATATATATATATATATATATATATATATATATATATATATATATATATACATATATGGTATAGATATCAACTCATCCAATAAATATACATTTGCATATTAATCTGGGCCTTAGCTGTAATACTTATAAAAACGGTATATTTATTTATTTTAGACGAATCTTTTAGAATAATGATATTGGAATCATTAGAAAACATATTTATCTACAAATTATCAGAAAATTAATTTTACTATTCCTGGATTTAGATTGAAAATTATTAGAAATAAACTATATTAGAGCTGACCTAGGGATTTTTAAAAATATGGCTGTTAAATAAATACCACTGCCAGGGGCATAAACCTTAAAAGGTAATGTAAACTTCAAGACTCTTGGGAATTTGTTGGGGTAAGGGTGTGGTGATCCTTTAATTTTAAATGGCTTTGCTTCTGCATTGACCCTAGTTCTTTCTCTAAAAATTTTCGGTATTAAATAATATTACTGTTACAGAGGTCTTTATTCGTTACGATCATTTCTCAAATGTATTTTCGTTTTTAAAGATGTTCAGTATTTTATTGAGACAAAGCGGTCATTATTAAATGTAATAACACAAAAAAAGTTTAACAGCAATAAGAAAATATATAATGGCCTCATTTAGGTAAGGTACATATGTTCGATAAATTGACACGATAGTTCTCCCATATTGCATATTCATGTCAACAGTGCGTTGACATGACCTCAATGTACGAAGGGTAGGAATTTCAATTTCATTCAAATTACGTTGTGGATACATTTCAGATCTGGAAGTTATCCGTTATTTGTGAATCATTCATATACATTTAAGCCATAAATAATTAAATAAATACTTTTAAGGCTTTATGAGCGTGCATCTATTTATTTATTTATGTTTAAATGGAAACGCATTTGAATGAATTAATTTTATTAACCCTACAATCCATTTATAAATTATTTTCTCATCTGTTCTCCTTTATTTTCATTTAAACATTTATTTAAATTATATTATAAGGAAATACTGTAAAAATTTTATCAAAATAAATTACCGACTAAATGGTTTCTAGTTTCTTATTACCTTTCGTTTCAAATGAAATACATAGAACATATATCAGATTAGATTCTTAGCGGATTCGGGCTTTATAATAATTCTGATGGAATAAGTATTGTATACTTCTATATTATTAAATAAATATAAATATAAAAAATAAATAAATAAAAAACTTACCAGTTCATAAATCGAAAATATCACAATACAAAAATAATAAATTAATATATTTTTATTTACCTCTCTTTTTCATCAACATTTGTTTGAAAATTACATACAATATAAACATTAAAATTACTTTTACCCCAAGCTAAAAGACATATCGATTTTTTTTTTTATTGGTTTCCCTTCTATAGTAACCCTACGGAAGAGGGGTGTATTTGAAAAATAATATATCAAGCTCCATTCATATTTCATACTACCTGATTTGCTTGTTTAAATGAAATTTATAATTTACATGTAGTAATAATAATATTCAAATGAAATAACATCTTTAAAAGAAAGAAAGAAAAGAAAAAAGAAAAATACTAAAAATAAAACTGCGCGAAAAATAAATATGATGCAAAATACAATACATATTAGTACAATATGAAAAAAATATTTAAAATAAGCGATATAAAAAAATGTATACCATGAAAAATAAATACGATACTTACATATCGAGGTAATTATTTAGTTATTTTGTTTGTTTGTTTTTTTTTAAACGGGAAAGAAAAACGTTTTTCAACATTCAATCATTCTATAAAATGTTTTGTTGTTTTTTTTGTTTGTTTTTTTAATATCAACAAAATAAAACAAAATAAGGAACATCATAAGGCTTGATTTGTATTATAATTATAGTGCCATCAGATTCCTCAGTACCGACTTCTGATCATGTATAAATCATTTTAAGTGATTCGTTAATTGGGTAAAATGGTTATATAGCTTGCAGTAAGTAACTAACAATAAGAATGTTATTTTATTTTGACCATAAACGTTATTTTCTATCATTATAGATGTATGTGATTTTGAATAATTTTACAGAGAAATATGTATGTATATATTTTATAAATATATTATATAAACCTTCCTTTTTCTTGGATCTTACCATAGGAAACGATTTCCAAACTATAAGGATATGTATTCCATATGTTTAAATAATTAAATTTCAAAAAACAGATTTTATTAGCACTGAAAATGTAATTAAATTATTTCAATATTGCTCTGCAATATTTAAAAATAGTGTTTGTAAAATAAATTACTATCTGGTTAATATTGTATTTTTATAGTAAAATTATACAAGGTTTGTTGTTAGTAAAGGTTTAAAACTTATGATATAATTTTATTTATTTATTGATATTTTATAGCGTTCTTTAAGTTCTTCAAATTGAAAAAAAAAAATTCAAAAATTAACATAATTTAATTTGTGCCGTGAAATTCATTATTGATTGGATATGAAAGTATAGCCTAATATCAATTTCATATTTCAGAAGCCATTTCATAATGTTTTCACGTTTTGAGCAATGAAATCTTGAAAAAAATATGTATCATATCATATACGGAATACTAAAACAAATTAGATGAATACAATTATATTTTCTCTTAGCCCTTTTATTTTTAATTTTGTAATCATGAATGAATTAATTAATTACAAAAGATATTGTAAAGAAAATGTAAAGAAAGAGGATTTCTTGTAAAGAGTTCCCCAGCTGATCGATATGTACCAGACGTACCCACCTCCAACCATTTTGTTGAAAGATTGCCAACTGAGGTTTTCTGCTCACAAAATATTCTTCCGTAACGATCCAGATTGCCACAATAAAAAAACAGCAAAAATACCGTTTGTATACAAAATAAATGGCTAGTAATTTTATAGAGATCTTTATTAAATTGCTATATTAATATATACGTTAGACGTAAATAAATTATTTTAAGTATTTATGAACTCGGCCATCGATATCTCCATTGTATATATTACTATGACCTATCTTATCTTGCTTATACTAATGTAAAAAAATTGTGAGAAAAAATATTTAAAAAAAACAAAAAAAAAAACAGATACAAATTATTATTGAAACTAATATATTTCTAGAGTTTATTTTCTATAGCTGCTTCTCTGAATTGCGTATGTATTAGATCTGAATCCAGTCCAAAAAAACCTCTGTATACATTGTACATACTACCAACTTTTGTATCAGACCCTTACCTTATTGTAAAATTACCTACTTATTTTAGTAATTTTAGTCAAATATAGTGTAGCTTTGATTTAGATGTTTGTAAATATTGTATTATATATGAAATAATTAAATATGTTGTTGTGTCCATATATATTTAATTTACCCTATTCCACAATCGCATGCAAAACGCCAAAGAAAAATCACTTTTGAATATTAGAATTTCTGTTATAGGAAGTTTCATAAAATTTAAAAGGTAAGGACCTGCTTTAATTTTTTTAATTGCTAAAAACTTTAGTTTGACCTTCCTTATTTGCCTGTTGATGAAGTGTACCCTCATTAATCAAAATAGATTTTGTTAACTGGGAGTACGAGTAGTTGTGTATTCAGTAGATTACTTTTAGCTGTCAAAAAGTCGAAGTGGACTGTCATAAATGAAAATCACAGACTAATATTCGAAATATCTTAGGCTTCTGCCTTACATTTTTCCTTTATTCTTAATTACCTACATTTGCTTACTTTTGCTTTATTAAAAAAAAAACTACTCCATTACAGACCGGCCCTACATAAAACAGAAAAAAAATAAACAAAAATCTGTAGCTCCATATACTGACGGCTACAGAGCTTTCTATAAAAATTGCCGACGCCACCAGAATTCCAACGGAAGCAACGATCGGCTTGCCCGCCTAATCGGACTATTTACCAGCGAAAAAAAAAAAAAAAAAAAAAAAAAAAAAAAATATATATATATATATATATATATATATATATATATATATATATATATATATATATATATATATATATATATATATATATATATATATATATATATATATATATATATATATAAATTATGAAGTGGTTCTTGTTTACTAAATATTTTTTTTAAATATATTTTTTTAATTTTTGAAGAGAAAAGATTTGACCCCAGTTGGGATTCGAACCCAAGTCTCCACCTCTCTAGCGTGGCGCCTTATCCACTAGACCACCGGGCTCGCATCCGAACAAGGGAAATCTTTTCTCTTCACTAATCCATACCCCGGGCACTCGCAATTGCGACGTGCAATTCGGGGATGAATGTTCAAATTGAACATTACTTTAATTAGATCTATTGACGAGCTGTCATATATATATATTAAATTATGAAGTGGTTCTTGTTTACTAAATATTTTTTTTAAATATATTTTTTTAATTTTTGAAGAGAAAAGATTTGACCCCAGTTGGGATTCGAACCCAAGTCTCCACCTCTCTAGCGTGGCGCCTCATCCACTAGGCCACCGGGCTCGCATCCGAACAAGGGAAATCTTTTCTCTTCACTGATCCATACCCCCGGGCACTCGCAATTGCGACGTGCAATTCGGGGATGAATGTTCAAATTGAACATTACTTTAATTAGATCTCTTGACGAGCTGTCATATATATATATATATATATATATATATATATATATATATATATATATTAAATTATGAAGTGGTTCTTGTTTACTAAATATTTTTTTTAAATATATTTTTTTAATTTTTGAAGAGAAAAGATTTGACCCCAGTTGGGATTCGAACCCAAGTCTCCACCTCTCTAGCGTGGCGCCTTATCCACTAGGCCACCGGGCTCGCATCCGAACAAGGGAAATCTTTTCTCTTCACTGATCCATACCCCCGGGCACTCGCAATTGCGACGTGCAATTCGGAGATGAATGTTCAAATTGAACATTACTTTAATTAGATCTCTTGACGAGCTGTCATATATATATATATATTAAATTATGAAGTGGTTCTTGTTTACTAAATATTTTTTTTTAATATATTTTTTTAATTTTTGAAGAGAAAAGATTTGACCCCAGTTGGGATTCGAACCCAAGTCTCCACCTCTCTAGCGTGGCGCCTTATCCACTAGGCCACCGGGCTCGCATCCGAACAAGGGAAATCTTTTCTCTTCACTGATCCATACCCCGGGCACTCGCAATTGCGACGTGCAATTCGGGGATGAATGTTCAAATTGAACATTACTTTAATTAGATCTATTGACGAGCTGTCATATATATATATTAAATTATGAAGTGGTTCTTGTTTACTAAATATTTTTTTTAAATATATTTTTTTAATTTTTGAAGAGAAAAGATTTGACCCCAGTTGGGATTCGAACCCAAGTCTCCACCTCTCTAGCGTGGCGCCTTATCCACTAGGCCACCGGGCTCGCATCCGAACAAGGGAAATCTTTTCTCTTCACTGATCCATACCCCCGGGCACTCGCAATTGCGACGTGCAATTCAGGGATGAATGTTCA
Source organism: Euschistus heros (assembly GCA_003667255.2). NCBI lineage: Eukaryota > Metazoa > Arthropoda > Insecta > Hemiptera > Pentatomidae > Euschistus > Euschistus heros. The sequence continues at coordinate 1,126,728 of RCWM02000116.1, forward strand.
AATTGAACATTACTTTAATTAGATCTATTGACGAGCTGTCATATATATATATTAAATTATGAAGTGGTTCTTGTTTACTAAATATTTTTTTTAAATATATTTTTTTAATTTTTGAAGAGAAAAGATTTGACCCCAGTTGGGATTCGAACCCAAGTCTCCACCTCTCTAGCGTGGCGCTTTATCCACTAGGCCACCGGGCTCGCATCCGAACAAGGGAAATCTTTTCTCTTCACTGATCCATACCCCCGGGCACTCGCAATTGCGACGTGCAATTCGGGGATGAATGTTCAAATTGAACATTACTTTAATTAGATCTATTGACGAGCTGTCATATATATATATTAAATTATGAAGTGGTTCTTGTTTACTAAATATTTTTTTTAAATATATTTTTTTTATTTTTGAAGAGAAAAGATTTGACCCCAGTTGGGATTCGAACCCAAGTCTCCACCTCTCTAGCGTGGCGCCTTATCCACTAGGCCACCGGGCTCGCATCCGAACAAGGGAAATCTTTTCTCTTCACTGATCCATACCCCCGGGCACTCGCAATTGCGACGTGCAATTCGGGGATGAATGTTCAAATTGAACATTACTTTAATTAGATCTCTTGACGAGCTGTCATATATATATATATATATATATATATATATATATATATATATATATATATATATATATATATATTAAATTATGAAGTGGTTCTTGTTTACTAAATATTTTTTTTAAATATATTTTTTTAATTTTTGAAGAGAAAAGATTTGACCCCAGTTGGGATTCGAACCCAAGTCTCCACCTCTCTAGCGTGGCGCCTTATCCACTAGGCCACCGGGCTCGCATCCGAACAAGGGAAATCTTTTCTCTTCACTGATCCATACCCCCGGGCACTCGCAATTGCGACGTGCAATTCGGAGATGAATGTTCAAATTGAACATTACTTTAATTAGATCTCTTGACGAGCTGTCATATATATATATATATATATATATTAAATTATGAAGTGGTTCTTGTTTACTAAATATTTTTTTTTAATATATTTTTTTAATTTTTGAAGAGAAAAGATTTGACCCCAGTTGGGATTCGAACCCAAGTCTCCACCTCTCTAGCGTGGCGCCTTATCCACTAGGCCACCGGGCTCGCATCCGAACAAGGGAAATCTTTTCTCTTCACTGATCCATACCCCCGGGCACTCGCAATTGCGACGTGCAATTCGGGGATGAATGTTCAAATTGAACATTACTTTAATTAGATCTATTGACGAGCTGTCATATATATATATTAAATTATGAAGTGGTTCTTGTTTACTAAATATTTTTTTTAAATATATTTTTTTAATTTTTGAAGAGAAAAGATTTGACCCCAGTTGGGATTCGAACCCAAGTCTCCACCTCTCTAGCGTGGCGCCTTATCCACTAGGCCACCGGGCTCGCATCCGAACAAGGGAAATCTTTTCTCTTCACTGATCCATACCCCCGGGCACTCGCAATTGCGACGTGCAATTCGGGGATGAATGTTCAAATTGAACATTACTTTAATTAGATCTATTGACGAGCTCTCATATATATATATTAAATTATGAAGTGGTTCTTGTTTACTAAATATTTTTTTTAAATATATTTTTTTAATTTTTGAAGAGAAAAGATTTGACCCCAGTTGGGATTCGAACCCAAGTCTCCACCTCTCTAGCGTGGCGCCTTATCCACTAGGCCACCGGGCTCGCATCCGAACAAGGGAAATCTTTTCTCTTCACTGATCCATACCCCCGGGCACTCGCAATTGCGACGTGCATTCGGGGATGACTGTTCAAATTGAACATTACTTTAATTAGATCTCTTGACGAGCTGTATATATATATATATATATATATATATATATATATATATATATATATATATATATATATATTAAATTATGAAGTGGTTCTTGTTTACTAAATATTTTTTTTAAATATATTTTTTTTAATTTTTGAAGAGAAAAGATTTGACCCAAGTTGGGATTCGAACCCAAGTCTCCACCTCTCTAGCGTGGCGCCTTATCCACTAGGCCACCGGGCTCGCATCCGAACAAGGGAAATCTTTTCTCTTCACTGATCCATACCCCCGGGCACTCGCAATTGAGACGTGCAATTCGGGGATGAATGTTCAAATTGAACATTACTTTAATTAGATCTCTTGACGAGCTGTCATATATATATATATATATATATATATATATTTATATATATTATAATTTATGAAGTGGTTCTTGTTTACTAAATATTTTTTTTAAATATATTTTTTTAATTTTTGAAGAGAAAAGATTTGACCCCAGTTGGGATTCGAACCCAAGTCTCCACCTCTCTAGCGTGGCGCCTTATCCACTAGGCCACCGGGCTCGCATCCGAACAAGGGAAATCTTTTCTCTTCACTGATCCATACCCCCGGGCACTCGCAATTGCGACGTGCAATTCGGGGATGAATGTTCAAATTGAACATTACTTTAATTAGATCTATTGACGAGCTGTCATATATATATATTAAATTATGAAGTGGTTCTTGTTTACTAAATATTTTTTTTAAATATTTTTTTTTTTAATTTTTGAAGAGAAAAGATTTGACCCCAGTTGGGATTCGAACCCAAGTCTCCACCTCTCTAGCGTGGCGCCTTATCCACTAGGCCACCGGGCTCGCATCCGAACAAGGGAAATCTTTTCTCTTCACTGATCCATACCCCCGGGCACTCGCAATTGCGACGTGCAATTCGGGGATGAATGTTCAAATTGAACATTACTTTAATTAGATTTATTGACGAGCTGTCATATATATATATATTAAATTATGAAGTGGTTCTTGTTTACTAAATATTTTTTTTAATATATTTTTTTTAATTTTTGAAGAGAAAAGATTTGACCCCAGTTGGGATTCGAACCCAAGTCTCCACCTCTCTAGCGTGGCGCCTTATCCACTAGGCCACCGGGCTCGCATCCGAACAAGGGAAATCTTTTCTCTTCACTGATCCATACCCCCCGGGCACTCGCAATTGCGACGTGCAATTCGGGGATGAATGTTCAAATTGAACATTACTTTAATTAGATCTCTTGACGAGCTGTCATATATATATATATATATATATATATATATATATATATATATATATATATAACACAACTTCCCATCGCAATAGAAGCTAGTTGCATCGCTTAAGTCATGTTTATTCCCACCGTTGACATATAGATTGGTATCATCATTGTCCACAAGGGGAAGATCATTGTAGTCTGATGACCATTCTAGCGAGATATCTTGAAAACCTCAAACGCCTTAACTATATTGCTATAACACTAGCCTCTCCTCAAACTTCTATTCTTCTCTAAATTAAACAACACTAAAATTTTGGCAAAGGATTTTCGTTCCGAAAATCAGGTACTCCTTTTCAGAACCGCATGACAACCAGCAATGCATGACGACTAACATGCCGATCCATTTTCATAGGAACGCTCAAGGATTTTTTTTTTTTTTTTTTTTTTGTGATGGAGCTTTTAATTGCTTATGATAATAAAAAGTAAAAAAAAAAAAAAAAAAAAAAAAAAAAAAAAAACTTACCGAATCAGTAATATCGGAAAATTAAGATATTAGATTCTTCAGTGTTCTTTAGGTACAATAAAATGTTATTCAACTCATGGTTGATATCCTTATGACACATTAAGGCGATGCATTAACACAGCATTCCTGGCTCAAGTAGTAAAAGGGAATAGTGTTAATTATAATGAGGTAGAGGAGGGAAAAAGAGAACAAAGAGAAACTGATACACAGAAACTGTGTGAAATTGTAATGCATTCTCGAGTTCAGTCAGTTTTATTTAGCCTAATGAATTTTTTCACCTCTAACACAATTCTTCCTCTAGCGTTCCTAGAAAATAGTGATTAGTTTTCTAAATTTTAAATTGCACTGAATAAGAGAAATTGTTATCGTCTTCCAGTTTAATTTTCTGTTGGAATAGGATCTGTTCTACTTCATCTGCATACTACATCATCAATTCTCGGTAGAACTATTTAAAGACAAAAAAAATCATACATTTCTTAATTTACACATACACGTTTTGTACTTCAGACAATATCGACATGTTGAGAATGGAGGATACAATCATCTCATTCCGGAGTAAAATTAAAAAAGAAATTCTTTACTATTCTAATATTTATCCTAAGTAGCTATTATTAGGAGCTTTTCTGGACATTTCTTTTTATTTAATAAAATTAGTTAAACATTTAAACACAACGAAAATTCATTATCATTACTACTTAAATCATATATCTTCTCGTTCATAAATCATAGTTCTTTAGGTATATATATATATATATATATATATATATATATATATATATATATGGGTCAAATCTTTTCTCTTCAAAAATTAAAAAAATATATTTAAAAAAATATTTAGTAAACAAGAACCACTTCATAATTTAATATATATATATATGACAGCTCGTCAATAGATCTAATTAAAGTAATGTTCAATTTGAACATTCATCCCCGAATTGCACGTCGCAATTGCGAGTGCCCGGGGGTATGGATCAGTGAAGAGAAAAGATTTCCCTTGTTCGGATGTGAGCCCGGTGGCCTAGTGGATAAGGCGCCACGCTAGAGAGGTGGAGACTTGGGTTCGAATTCCAACTGGGGTCAAATCTTTTCTCTTCAAAAATTAAAAAAATATATTTAAAAAAAATATTTAGTAAACAAGAACCACTTCATAATTTAATATATATATATGACAGCTCGTCAATAGATCTTATTAAAGTAATGTTCAATTTGAACATTCATCCCCGAATTGCACGTCGCAATTGCGAGTGCCCGGGGGTATGGATCAGTGAAAAAAAAAGATTTCCCTTGTTCGGATGCGAGCCCGGTGGCCTAGTGGATAAGGCGCCACGCTAGAGAGGTGGAGACTTGGGTTCGAATCCCAACTGGGTTCAAATCTTTTCTCTTCAAAAATTAAAAAAATATATTTAAAAAAAATATTTAGTAAACAAGAACCACTTCATAATTTAATATATATATATGACAGCTCGTCAATAGATCTAATTAAAGTAATGTTCAATTTGAACATTCATCCCCGAATTGCACGTCGCAATTGCGAGTGCCCGGGGGTATGGATCAGTGAAGAGAAAAGATTTCCCTTGTTCGGATGCGAGCCCGGTGGCCTAGTGGATAAAGCGCCACTAGATATATATATATTAAATTATGAAGTGGTTCTTGTTTACTAAATATTTTTTTTAAATATATTTTTTTAATTTTTGAAGAGAAAAGATTTGACCCCAGTTGGGATTCGAACCCAAGTCTCCACCTCTCTAGCGTGGCGCCTTATCCACTAGGCCACCGGGCTCGCATCCGAACAAGGGAAATCTTTTCTCTTCACTGATCCATACCCCCGGGCACTCGCAATTGCGACGTGCAATTCGGGGATGAATGTTCAAATTGAACATTACTTTAATTAGATCTATTGACGAGCTGTCATATATATATATTAAATTATGAAGTGGTTCTTGTTTACTAAATATTTTTTTTAAATATATTTTTTTAATTTTTGAAGAGAAAAGATTTGACCCCAGTTGGGATTCGAACCCAAGTCTCCACCTCTCTAGCGTGGCGCCTTATCCACTAGGCCACCGGGCTCGCATCCGAACAAGGGAAATCTTTTCTCTTCACTGATCCATACCCCCGGGCACTCGCAATTGCGACGTGCAATTCGGGGATGAATGTTCAAATTGAACATTACTTTAATTAGATCTATTGACGAGCTGTCATATATATATATTAAATTATGAAGTGGTTCTTGTTTACTAAATATTTTTTTTAAATATATTTTTTTAATTTTTGAAGAGAAAAGATTTGACCCCAGTTGGGATTCGAACCCAAGTCTCCACCTCTCTAGCGTGGCGCCTTATCCACTAGGCCACCGGGCTCGCATCCGAACAAGGGAAATCTTTTTTTTTCACTGATCCATACCCCCGGGCACTCGCAATTGCGACGTGCAATTCGGGGATGAATGTTCAAATTGAACATTACTTTAATAAGATCTATTGACGAGCTGTCATATATATATATTAAATTATGAAGTGGTTCTTGTTTACTAAATATTTTTTTTAAATATATTTTTTTAATTTTTGAAGAGAAAAGATTTGACCCCAGTTGGAATTCGAACCCAAGTCTCCACCTCTCTAGCGTGGCGCCTTATCCACTAGGCCACCGGGCTCACATCCGAACAAGGGAAATCTTTTCTCTTCACTGATCCATACCCCCGGGCACTCGCAATTGCGACGTGCAATTCGGGGATGAATGTTCAAATTGAACATTACTTTAATTAGATCTATTGACGAGCTGTCATATATATATATATTAAATTATGAAGTGGTTCTTGTTTACTAAATATTTTTTTAAATATATTTTTTTAATTTTTGAAGAGAAAAGATTTGACCCATATATATATATATATATATATATATATATATATATATATATATATATATATATATACCTAAAGAACTATGATTTATGAACGAGAAGATTTATGATTTAAGTAGTAATGATAATGAATTTTCGTTGTGTTTAAATGTTTAACTAATTTTATTAAATAAAAAGAAATGTCCAGAAAAGCTCCTAATAATAGCTACTTAGGATAAATATTAGAATAGTAAAGAATTTCTTTTTTAATTTTACTCCGGAATGAGATGATGTTCTCCTCCATTCTCAACATGTCGATATTGTCTGAAGTACAATACGTGTATGTGTAAATTAAGAAATGTATGATTTTTTTTGTCTTTAAATAGTTCTACCGAGAATTGATGATGTAGTATGCAGATGAAGTAGAACAGATCCTATTCCAACAGAAAATTAAACTGGAAGACGATAACAATTTCTCTTATTCAGTGCAATTTAAAATTTAGAAAACTAATCACTATTTTCTAGGAACGCTAGAGGAAGAATTGTGTTAGAGGTGAAAAAATTCATTAGGCTAAATAAAACTGACTGAACTCGAGAATGCATTACAATTTCACACAGTTTCTGTGTATCAGTTTCTCTTTGTTCTCTTTTTCCCTCCTCTACCTCATTATAATTAACACTATTCCCTTTTACTACTTGAGCCAGGAATGCTGTGTTAATGCATCGCCTTAATGTGTCATAAGGATATCAACCATGAGTTGAATAACATTTTATTGTACCTAAAGAACACTGAAGAATCTAATATCTTAATTTTCCGATATTACTGATTCGGTAAAGTTTTTTTTTTTTTTTTTTTTTTTTTTTTTTTGACTTTCTAGTATCATAAGCAATTACAAGCTCCATCACAAAAAAAAAAAAAAAAAATCCTTGAGCGTTCCTATGAAAATGGATCGGCATGTTAGTCGTCATGCATTGCTGGTTGTCATGCGGTTCTGAAAAGGAGTACCTGATTTTCGGAACGAAAATCCTTTGCCAAAATTTTAGTGTTGTTTAATTTAGAGAAGAATAGAAGTTTGAGGAGAGGCTAGTGTTATAGCAATATAGTTAAGGCGTTTGAGGTTTTCAAGATATCTCGCTAGAATGGTCATCAGACTACAATGATCTTCCCCTTGTGGACAATGATGATACCAATCTATATGTCAACGGTGGGAATAAACATGACTTAAGCGATGCAACTAGCTTCTATTGCGATGGGAAGTTGTGTTATATATATATATATATATATATATATATATATATATATATATATATATATATATATATATATATATATATATATGACAGCTCGTCAAGAGATCTAATTAAAGTAATGTTCAATTTGAACATTCATCCCCGAATTGCTGGAGCCAAAAGAGCGAGTTATGTTTACGATTTTTATAAATAATTATTTTTCTTGTAACAAATAATTTTACCATTTTGTTCTTTTTGCTGTTTTTAATCTATTTTTGGTGACTTTTTCGAAGAGGGTCCATATCTACACCATTTTTCCTGGTGTTATTTCTAAAGTTTTTGTAAATCGACGTTTTTAAATGAAATAATTGATGTTAATCATTGTTTATCCTTCTCAAATTTAGAAAACTGGCTATAGTTATTAATGAAAGACAAAAATCTAGAACTTTTCAAATTTAAAGTAACTTTAAATCAAACACAAAAGTGGGTGCCCATATTTACACTTTTCTTTTCATTTTATATAAGTTAACTAAATAATCTTATTTAACTACTTTGAGTTGCTTTATGACTTTATAAGATTTCTTTTTCGTTCTTTCTTCCCCTCTGAAAAAAAAATTAAATTAATTTATACGTTAACTGGCATATCTGTAATTCTTCTATAAATAGTCTGGCCAGTGACGGCATACAGTAAACATCTACCCTCCGTTCTGTTTTATTTTCAATTCTTATTTGTGTCTAATTTGTGCAGTTTATTCTTTATTTTACGATTTACATTCTATTTTGTCAATTTAGTGAAGTGTCACGCCTTCGTTATTGCGATTATTTTTAATTATCGTCAATATTCGTAGAAATCTGAAGGCTACAAGCAGCTGTAGGGCATCAACAGAATAATCCGTAAAGTATTAAGGCGCTGTTGACTCCCGTGAGTAAATAAATAACATCTAAGTCATTCACCTCAATAATTGTTAATTTAAATATTTTAAAAGACAAAATGGTGATTTGCTCTAAATGTGAAGGTCTAATAAGCAGGGAGGATAAATATAATATTACATGCACCAAATGCAAAGTAATCTATCATGGAAGATGCTTTAATCTTTCAGAAAATGATATAGATTCCATAAAAAGCACAAAGAGGTCATGGCTTTGTCATCTATGTGATTTGGGGAAAAAAATCAACCCAGGCACAGAGAAATCTCCAGAACCGACTGTATCTGAGGTACTTGCCGCGGTAAATCGCATAGGTGCCTCAGTTAAAGAAGAAATTAAGTGTATGAAAAATTCACTAGATAAATACGGAGAGCTTACTTTTGATTTAAGCGAAAGACTTTCAAAAATCGAAAGTCATATCGAAGGACAAAATAAATTCATCGAAGAATTATTCAATGAAAATAAAAAATTAAACACAAAAGTGGGCCAGCTGGAGATAAGAGTGAATAAAGCAGAACAGAGCCTACTTAGAAGTTCTCTGGAAATTCGAGGCATCCCGGTACGTTCAGGAGAGACCCCTTCAGCTTTGGTGTCGAGTATAGGTGCAGGGCTCGGTATTAAATTAAATATTGAGGACCTCGACCTGGTGGAACGCCGGCGGCCCAGAAAAGATGACCCTCGACCTCCTCCTGTGATCGCTCGCTTTGTCAGGCAGACGCTCAGGGATGAGTTAATACAAAAAAGAAGAGTAAAGCGGGATTTCTCAACGCGGGATATCGGCTGGCAGGAGAACGACTCCCACCGGATATATCTCAGTGAAGAAATGACCCCGACCAACAGGCATTTGTATTGGCTCGCCCGTCAGAAGAGATCTGCCGGCAAATTAAAATATGTGTGGTTCGCGGGTGGACGAGTCCGCTGCCGTAAAGATGATGGCCAGCCAGTGATTTTCATTGATCAGAGCCAGGACCTGGAGATTTTCGGCTGACTTTTTAGATTGCATTACCTTCTTGCGCCCTCTCTGTCTTTCAAACTTTATGCTATTGAACACTGTAATTGGTCTTATTGTTCATCTACCATTTCTACCCTAGAAGATAATTTTTATTTTTGGATACAAGGTTATTATTTCTGTGTTTTTTTTTTTTTATTTATTTACGTTTTACTGCATCACATTATCAGAGTTTATTTATTATAGCTTATTTATTACGGTTGATGATTTTATATCTCTTTATTATTTATATTTTGTATTTATATTTCTTTATAACCATTGCTCATTATCGTTTTTTGCATGCTTATTACAACTAGAAAGTTTCTTTATATGTTTGTATTTCACTGCATCTTGTTATCTCGGTTTATTTACTGGTGTTTATGCACTTCGATTCATGCTCTCATTTCTCATTAATACATGCGCTTATATATTTATATATATATGTAACCACTCCACATTATCTTTTTTAGCTTGCTTAATACAACTAGAATGTTCTTTTAGTTATTTAAGTTTTATTGCATCTAATTATCTCTGTTTATGTACTGTCGGTTATTCATTGCGTTTTACTTCGTTATACCTTACTATTATATGCAATTGTGCATTCATATACGTGCATAACCACTTCACATTATCGTTTTTTTTTTTTTTTTTTTTCGCTGGCTAATCGCAACTAATGTGTGTTTTCCTTATTTAGGTCACACTGCATCTTACTATCTTCGGTTATTCACTGTCGTTCATATATCACTATTTAGGATGTTTTGTTTCATTATTATATATATTCATGTATTTATATATCTATGTAACCACCTCACATTATCGTTTCTCGTTTTTTTATCTCAACTAAAAAGTTTATTTTTTTTCTATTCTTGGCATCCACTATTTCATTTCAGACATAGCATCAACCTTCCATATAAAGAAAAAAGAAACATTGTTTCTATTCATTTAGCAAAATTTCTTAAGTTGGTACTAAATATATATATTTATTTATTTACTCTAATTACAACGTCTGTTTCCTAAATCCTATAGCATCTTCCTTTACCTCTCTACAGTATGTCTAGTATCCTAACAGCCTGTCACGTTAACTCCCAATCCTTACCAGCTCACTTTGACGAATTCCAACAATACTTTAGTCAAAATTTTTTCCACATCATATCCATTTCCGAAACCTGGCTTAAACCCTACATTCCGTCCTCTTCCGTATTCCTTCAAAACTATTCCCTTACCCGCCATGACCGGGCCGACCGGACTGGCGGTGGAGTAGGAATCTATGTGCATGACAGCCTAAAGACAAGAATTCTTGATTTCTCTCCCTCATCCGCACAACCTCACATAGAGTACTTAGTCATTGAAATTTCTGCTGGTACCCAGCATCTACTTTATGGAGTTGTATACCGTCCTCCTCTTGTACCTTTCGATCTGTCCTTTGAATCCTCCTTATTTAACCTAGTTCCTCTCTATCCCAAAATCATTATTGCGGGTGATTTCAACACAAATCTTCTTTCCGACTCCAACAACAAACGTTACCTGGATAACTTGATTTATTCCCTTCACCTTTTTATCGTTCCTTTTTTCTCCTACTCATCATTCCCGCTGGTCTGACTCATGGTTAGACCTTTATATTATCGATTCACAACAAAATCTCCTGTCCTCCTCCCAATGTCCTGTGTCTTTTCTATCCTGCCATGACCTAATCCAAATATCCTATGACTTCCGAACCCCTCCGTCCTTTCTAGAACCATTACCTTCCGCAACCTTGATGCCCTCAACCGTGATAATATCTTACCATTCCTTGAAGCCTTAGACTGGAGTGAGATCTACACCACCTCTTCCATAGACTCCATGGTTGAAATCCTCACAACTAATCTCCTCAAAATCCTCGATACATTTGCTCCGCTTAAAACCTCCACCTTTCGTCGCCGGCCTGCACCTTGGTTGTCTCAAGAAATCAAAGATCTCCAGCGAAAGCGTGAGGCAGCAAGAAGAAGATTCAGAAGGACGAGACTTGCGGAAGATTATCTAACGTTCAAAGTGCTCCGCAACCTGGTACAAACAAAAATCCGGCGTGCAAAATCTTCCTACTTCCATGAAGCCTTTCGGTCTGCTCCCGATCCTAAAACAAAATGGCAGCTCCTTCGCAAACTTTCCCTCCATAATCCCTCCGGATCTTCAACCTCGACCAATTTCCCAGTTTCACCGAACGACCTAAACACCTATTTTGTATCGCCATCTCTAACCACTCCCCCCTTCCACTCAGCCAGTATCTTACCCAATACACCATTCAATGCAAATAATTTTTATTTTTCCTACATTACCCCTTCTGATATAATTTCCTCTGTCATGAAATCCCACACCAACTCCCTTGGTCCAGATGGTATCCCAAATAAACTTATAAAATTATGCCTCCCAGAACTTACGCCGATCCTTCTATTCATCTATAATTTCTCCCTTCAAAACTCCGTATTTCCTACCTCCTGGAAAAAAGCCATTGTTCATCCTATCAATAAAATTTCCAACCCTACCTGTCCTGCAGACTTTCGTCCGATCTCTATCATTTCAAACCTCTCAAAACCATTAGAACGTTTGGTGCAATCCCAATTATCCAGCTTCCTGGAAGATTTCCTTCTACTCGATCCCCTTCAATCTGGTTTTCGTCCTGGTTATTCTACCCAATCCGCACTAATCAAAATCACCAGTGATATCCATGCCGCAATAGACGAAAAAAAAAACTAACCGTCCTTATACTCCTCGATTTTTCCAAGGCTTTTGATTCCATTGATCATTCTATCCTATTTTCAAAACTTAAATCTTTAAACTTTTCTAACAGCTCTATCCAGTGGTTCCATTCTTTCCTCTCCAACCGTACCCAAGCAGTATCAATCCCTAACCAACCCTTGTCAGACTTCCTACCTCTTTCCTCTGGTGTAGCCCAGGGCTCCAGCATATCACCTCTCCTCTTTAATTCCTACATTAACGATCTGCATCAGTCAATTCTACACTGCTCCCACCACCTTTATGCAGATGACTGTCAAATATATTTATCCTTTTCCCCTGCCGAAATCCTTGATGCTTTCTCCAAGATTCAGGATGACCTTGACAGTATCTGTACCTGGGCAAATTTGAATAACTTAAAGTTAAGCGCAAATAAAACCCAGGCAATAGTTATCGGCTCAAGTCACCTTCTCAGATCAAACTCCTATTATCCCTCTCTAAACCTAAGTAATCAGCCTATTACCTTTTGCTCCTCCGTCAAAAATTTAGGAATCATCTTCGACCAAAACCTTTCCTGGAAGCCTCAAATTGCCCAAATATCCAGAAATTCAATTGGAACCCTGAAGCTATTCCATCGTGCCCGTCATTTCCTCCCCCAAGCCACTCGTAAACTCCTAGTTTCCTCGCTCATCTTTCCTCTCTTTGACTATGGCTGCGTGGTGTTTGGGGGCCTCTCTGTGGGTCTCCGAGAGAGGTTAAAACGAATTATGAATTGCTTCGTTCGATTTGTTCTTGGAACCCCGAGGCGTTCCCATGTCTCACATCTGTACTTGGACTTGAAGTGGCTCTACCCATCCACCCGCAAATCATACTTCCTAGGTTCATTCCTTTATCAAGCCATTTATTACCATCGCCCATCCTACATTTATGATCTGTTAAAATTTAAGTCTTCCTTCTATTCCCGATTCACAACAAGATCTCGTTCCTCTGACCTATACTTGCCTTTCCATAGAACAACATTATACCAGCATTCCTTCCTAGCCCGATCCACTACCCTCTGGAACACTCTCCCACCTGAAATAAGACATGCCCCTTCCTTAAGCTCATTTAAAACACTCCTTTTCCAATATCTCCTCTTATCCCAGTCAGATGCCAGTCAATATGAACATTAATTACTATCAAATAGGGTTAAATCGTATAAATTTGATATCGGTGAATTGACTCATAAATTGTCTTTCATATAATAACAATCTTTTATTAGTTCCATATTGGTAAATTATCATTCTATCTATTTTTTTATAAAAATTCTTTTTTATTTTTTAACTTTAAATGTTTTTCCTAAACATAGAAATTTTATCTATCGACAATTCATATGTGTATGGTTATGTGTATAGGTATATAGGTGAATGAGTGCAGTGTATTTAAGTATATATCGTAATCTCTGTAAATATTTTCTTCATCTAATGGACATATAGACATAGTTCATTCTCTGTATATATCTTTTCTCATTTTCTCAGGGTTATTTATTTTTATTTTTTTTTTTATTATTTCATTTATCCTTCTTATGTTATCTTATTTACTAAAGCTATTTATACAATTATTTACTTAACTGTATTTGCATGTCTCTTGTTCCTCATTTATAAATACCTTTGTATGAAATTATATATGCCAGACAATTGTACTACTTTATGATACAATTTTGTTATTCTTAGGGGACAATACGTCCCAGAATAAAGATTATTTTTTCATTCATTCATTCATTTCAAATATCAATATTTTCTGCATTATCAATTTAATCCATAATTATCACGACTAACTTTCAGATTCATTATTTGATGTCACTTATTTCAAATATTATTATGATTTACGTGCTTACCTTATCTATAAGTCTTCAGAGTTTGCTTATTTTTTGGAATCAATATTTATCCAAGTAATACTTAATGCTCCGATAGCCACCCTCCCAGCGAACAGATTCTAAACAAACGAGGACCAGCAACTTCAGAACTTCTAAGACTTCCACCGCCTAACAAGGTGTATAAGGTAATTCCAGAGTCTAAACTCAAATTCGTAAAATTGAAGTAATGGCGTCCATTTTTTTAATTCACCAGTAAAAGGTTTTTTTTTGGAAATCACTAATTAATTCCATTTTTTAATAAATTTTTTAATCCCTTATTTATTAAATGCCCTACAATCTATAGCTTCTATTTACTTCAATACATCTTCACTTTTTTTAAAGTAGTACATTAATACATTATATATAGTTTTAAAATATAGTTTTACTAAGTATTATCCATTCGGATGTTTTAATGTGTGAGCTTCTATTCAGAACAGACAATATATATGTATATATATATATATATATATATATATATATATATATATATATATATATATATATATATATATATATTTCATCACTATTCACTCAGAAATTGTCCTCACAAAAATTAAAAAAAAAAAAAAACAGTTTTTAATTATTGATTTTACATAATTACCCTTTTAGCTTAAATCTTACAAATTAAATACAAAATTAATTAATAATTAAAAATTATAATGTGTATAGCACAATTAATATATATTCTATAATTAACATTCATTCATACAATTTTTTTATTTGATAAATAGAATATTAAACACAATTCATTGTATTAATAATAAACGCCCGAAAAATGTTCATCTTGCATGGAACGGCACAAAATGTATCCTAGACCCGCGACGCATTGCAGTTTTCTGTCATAGTCTACTCCATAATTAACGCTGCCTATCAGCCCCGATTTACAATGAGATAAAAAAATATTGGAAGGGTTAGTTTTTCTTTTTAGCTCATTTCATTAGTTATTTAAATAAACTAACAGTTTATTTTCTTCTATTGACAATCATAAAACCAACAAGAAAGAGCGAGTTCTATGAAGAAATGAAAGTATGTATTTTATACAGGACCCATTTGTTACCCCAGGTGAAACTTGAAGGTGCCAGACTCAGTCAAAAGCTTTATCAACATCCAGAAATACTCCAGTTGCATACAATTTGTGCTCTAGTGCCTTGCATATGTAGTCAGTAACTCCGTGTAATTGGTTCATAGTCAAATGTTGTGTCCTAAATCCAAATGGATGGTCAGCTATTACGTTCAGGTTTGTTAGTATATCAGAGAGTCTTTTGTATAATAAATTTTGGCACAAATAGTAAGTAAGCCTATTAGCTTTGTCGGTATGATGAGAGGATATTTTTATCTTTGTATGGTTTGTGAATCATTGTAATATGTGCGTATTTCCACTGTAGAGGGAATTTAGTAGTCTTCAGTATTGCGTTGTAAATAGTAGTTATGAACACTAGAGCTTTCCTAGTTAGTTGCTGGAGTACGTTTGCAGTGATCAGATCATAGCCAGGAGCTTTTCTTTTCAGTAACTTTTTGATTTGTTTGGCAACTTTAGTTGGTGTGAAGGGAGGTGGAGGTGATGTCAGTTGAAGGGATACACCTAAAGTGCTGTGTATATGATTGTCATGTCTAATGTTATTGTAGTTTGTATGTGGTGTAAAAACAGTTAAAAGATGTTTTGCAAAGAGTTCTGATTTTTCTCCATTAGTCACGGCCCGAGAGCCATCCTCCTTTGATCCTGCTTTGACTTCATAATTCCCGGTATGATTTCTAGTGCACCTCCATAAGCTTCCATCATCAGATGTAAGGTTACTAATATAGTTGTCGTTAATCGCTCTTTTAAATTTTAGTACCTGTTGCTTGAGTTCGTTATTGAATCGATTAAAAGTTCGTTTTTCTGAGGGCAATCTCTTCTCTTTGCTCTGATCGAATCCCTTATGTATTGAGAGTGAATTGGGAGTTTTTCTGATTTTCTGTGCGTTGGAACTGATGAAGACCATGCAGCTTCTTGTATGTCCTGAGTGAAATATTCTACTGCATCTTCCAGTTCATTCTCAGTCTTGATAGATAAAGAAATTCAGAGCGAGTCGTTCAAAAACGTTCTAAATGCATCCCAATCAATTTTGCATTTAGTAAGAGACAGCTTTTTTTTTGCTTCACAGAGTTCTTCAAATAGTAATAAATGCACGAGGGAATGATCAGAACAAAGATGTGAGCTTGTACTTATGCTGTAAGGTATAGTTCGAAGTCCTCTGGTAATAAAAAAGTCTAGAAAGTCAGTTGTTTTTATTCTGGAAGTTGGCTATTAAGTATGTGAGTCTATTTGATATGAGAAATCACCTGTTTAGTTTTGGGATCACTCCTACATTTATTGTTACAATAAATAGATGTCACGCAATTACATAATAATTATTTTTACATTGTAAACACAGTTGAAAATTAATTAGAAATTGTCCTAATGGTATAAACATTTTATGATTAGTGTGAATTTGGTTGAATTTTTTGTTATGTAAATATTGGTAACGATATTTTCCCCCCTTTTAATGTATTTGTTTCTGTATGTTTAAATATATATTTGTTATGATGACTTAATCGTAAAGTTGACAATAAAAAGTTAAACAATAAAAAGTATGGGATGGACGGTTTTATTTCGCGAGCTCTTAATCTATATATCCATGCTGTTAACTATTGTAAAATTTAAAATAAAATGGCCAAAAGTAAATGATCTGTTAGTTAAATATGGAGCTTTAGTTGAGTAAGGTCCGTCGTTCGTTGGAACCGTGAAGGGCAAATATTCATCAGACCGTGCATCTCCGTGTACAACCGAATGACCCGGTAACTAGAGAATGCACTGAAGCGTGTCCACAACACCTGCCTTCTCGGTTGATTACGGCAATAGATGCAAGAATTTCTAGCTTCATTTTGCCTAGTAGTGGGACAACAGTGGTTATAGTTTAGTTTACCAATCTAATTTATTTCACTACCAACCCTTAAAGAACATCTTTTCTTTAGGGGCATGTGTAACATATATAAGTTAATCTCCTTCGAATAAAAACAATAAAAAAAAAAATAATAAGAAAGGAATGACTCACACGTGTACTGCTAGAAGACTGACTTTTTTGTTCTCGAATCATCTATTTATACTATTATTGGTTGTTGTGATTAATATTAAGGATTAAGATGTATATTGTTACCCTCTACACCTTGATTTTAATAATTAATTAATTATGTATTAATTTTTTAAGATTTTTACCAAGGGTGTTTTAAATGGGTATTGTGTAAAATCAGTAATTAAAACTTATTTTTTTTAAATTTCTGTGAGAACAATTTTCTGAATTTTAAATACCAGAATAGCAAAACCTATTTTGGCGACGTTTTGAGACTATATTGTTCTCATTATTATGCCCTACAGTAAAAAAAACAGGTTACAATAAGATTATATAAGTTGTAAAAGTTATTCCAAAACATAAAGTTAGCTACTATATAAAAATATAAAAGCGCGTTAGAATAATTAACTATACTAGTATACTGTATCTGGGAATACTACCAATTTTGGAAACACCAACCTCTCAAACATTCTCCTGGTCAGTTATGTACTAGAATTATAATAAGTTAGTAGTAGATACGAATAGCATATCCACCAGTAACATTGTAAATAGTTTCCTACTCTATTTTGTAATTATATGTAGTTGATTATTCTAATGCATGTTTTTATATATTTATATTGTAGCTAACTTTATGTTTCGAAATAACTTGTATCGTCGGTATAGTTGGTGATATTTTGATATTATATAGTTTATGTAACCCATAATGGATCTTGAAAGAAGGATTTAAATGTATTAAAAAAATTAAGTAAAAAAACTTATTCCTGCCCAAAAACTTTTTTTCTTTTTTTTTTTTTCGGTGGTGCTCAAGTGAAAGATTATGAGGTTGTTCACAGGTTCAGTGTTAGGAAGACATGAGCCCATTAAACTTTGTAATTATGATTTCTTTCTTGTCTTAAAGCCGGATAGTGAAATAAAAGTATATTGCGATAACTGGACTATATTATTATGTAAATCTCATTTATAATTGAATGAAAAGTAAGATATTCAGTTATATGTAACCTTATTTTCGAACAGAAATCAAGTTAAAAATTAGTTTATACTTACGATGTGTTGATTGTTTATTTACATAAATGCTAGTGCTAAGCTTTCTTTTATTCTTTTGGTTTTGTTAGCCAATCATACAGTAAGTTACTGAAGGTTGAGTTAGCTACTGAAATGGACATTACTGATTTAAATTTATACTCTTTAAGATTATTTAGTTAAACGACTGATGGTGTGTCAGTGAACTAAATCGTGTTTGGAACATGGTTATTGTGGATTTTAGTAGGAGGATTTACATGGTTAGTGTTTAACATTGCTTATATTACAACATTAATAGTGCATTACATATATATTTCATTTGAGATAAGAATGATGGTATTAAAGGATCGAAACAGTCAGGATTAATTAATTATTTGACCCTTCAATTAAAATCGTTTTATTCCTCTGATGTTAAACATTCTACATTAGTTCTAAGAACTTATAGGGTATACAGTAATAATACCCAGAACTCCATAACCCCTATCGATTAAAATGAAAAGAACCATAAATTCAACTTAATAATGGACCTAATACAGAAAATTAAATATTTATGAATCATTAGAAATTAAAAAATCGTTGAAAACCAATCCAGATTTATGTTTAAATGGCTACATGAACATTTCTTATAGTCCCATTTTGAATATGTTTGTAGTTAGTCCGTATTCGCTAACAGTTGGTATACGTAAGTCAAAAGGTATATAAAGTTCCATCTTGTTTTTAAAAAATCAATTCCATACCTATTTGACATTAAAATAAAAAATAGGTTTTTTTTTAAATTAAAATAGAACTAAACTAAAGGCAAAATAAAATGATACCAATTCCAACTGAAAATAAATTGAATTATATTTTTTAGATAACATATTTAAATAATGAAAAAGCAAAATTAGATTATGTATTAACCATAACTTTTGTTAATAATGTTAAATTTATTGTTTCACGTCTTAGAATATTAAAATATCTAATAGTCTTTGACTCGGTGAGTCAACTAAAAAGGCTAGCAATAAATGTGGCTATGATACAGTCCATTGATTGCCACAGCATCCATTAAGATACCAAAATAATTTAGATAACCAGATTTTTATTTAAATGGCCATATAGACACTTCTTATAGTCCCATTTTGGATATGTTTCCAGCAGGAACGGGAAAATTGTATAGTCATAGGGAAAACCTAAGAAATTCTTTATTTATCTGATTACTCCACCCACTTTCTTTCTATTAATTCCATTTATTACAGTTTTCTCTAAGACCCGAAAGCTTTATAAAGCCCTTTCACTTTGCCTCCCCCAGTTATCATCATGTTTGATATCTTGTCTTATATTTTTTTAAATTAATATTAATATTAATTAATAATTAATAATTAATAATATTAATTACCAAAGTACTGATAAATATATATTTTTTTAAAACTGGTGATAAATGTTTAGCATTTGAAACTAATCTGTGGATAAAAATAAACCCATAGGAGTGACAAATACTTCAATTAAATATTTGAGAGATTTTTTTTAAATTTACATTGAGCGAAAATTTACAGATTAGCTGACACAGTCAAATAATCTATAACTAGAGCCTTGTCCTGTAATATCCTTTAGCTCCACTTTGCTCAGCTTTCGAAATTTTCTGATAATGGGTTCAGAGGAGCGGAAAAGTTTTATTCGCCGGCATTCCTGTCAGCTAAGATATTCAACCCTTCTTCCAGTAAATTGGTAAGGACTGAAACATAAACGCTTAGCGACAGGGGACGACAATCGACAAGAAGAAGAAACGGCAGATTCGGCAGGAAGCCCTTTGCCAAGTAATAAAACGAGGCGAGCCCCCTCCCCTCCCCCTCGGCTAGATCTCTTTTCCACTCTCTCTTCTTCGCCGTCCCTTTTCATTAATTTTAATGGAATCAACTCCATCCCCTCATTTCTGAACTCCCTCCTCTGTCCTCGCTCCGCCTGGCGTACATTCATTCCACGTCTCCTCGCCACTTCGTCAACTCTATAGGGCAGCGGAGCACGCAGAGGCCTTTGAATTTTATTTCCGCCTGATGGAGAATGGGTGCGTGTACACAGCTCGACAATCTTCAAATGAATTTTCTATTGCCTATTCAAGTGAGGAAATGGCTTGCAGTTCTTCCTTTTTTTTTTTTTTTTTTTTTTTTTTTTTTTTCTTAACTGATTAATTTGGAAAAAAATAAGATAGAGTATAGATTAATATAATTAAAATAAAAGAATTGATATGATGACAAAATGGAAAATTATAATATAGAAACAGTAGTGATTAAGTGCTATATTAATAATTGTTCTATATGTTTCACCGACATATGGTGGTACAAATTTTGTTAAAGGCGTTCCTTAAAATAATGGTCATTAAAAATTACTAAAATTAAAAAAAAAATTAAACTGGGTATAAGAACCACTTCAATCTTTTGTTTATTTTAGATCACACGCTGGAAGTGTAAACCTCTTCGACAGATCTACGTACATTCCCAAATAAAGATAAAAAGAAGAGGAAATAAGGTGAATTTTTTTTTTTTTTTTTCATGAACATTCCATTCAAGTGAATTTTATTTTTTGATGAAATATGTTTTTATCTGAAAAGTTTGAACCTTAATATAAAATTATCCTTAGTATAAAATCAAGTTGCTAGCACAAATAATTTATATCCAAAACATAGTCAAATAAAAATTGAGGAATTTGCTGCAAGAAGGGTGCAGCTCCATATTTAGACCATTTTAGGTGCAAATGTATGCCATATTAAAAAAAAATTGGCGGATTGACTGGTGCAAGAACGATGCAGATTCGATAATAAATAAAGGATTAATAAGTCTTTATAGATAAGCCTCCTCAGTCATTTAGTGCAAAAAGGGTGCAGGTATATGAATGAAGAATGTATTTGCCCGTGTGTTTAATGTTTTATTTTTTTCTGAATGCTATTTTTTTGACACCAACCTGTTTCTTTTTACTGATTTCTTCGTATTTGTGTAATAGGCCAACCATAGTCGTTCGATTGTAATAAAATAGTTTTTTGCTGGGAATTTGTTTTTTTTCACAAAAATAGTGGTAAAGAAGCATTATTTCACGTGTTTGGTGCAATGAAGATGCAGGTCCAACTTTTTTTCAATTTTTTCTAAAATTATCTACTTCAAAATATTCTCAAATATAGACTAAATCTGTTTTTCATCGATTGATATTTTGTCTTTCGGGTTAAAATAAAAACTTTTTATTAAAAAACAGATTTTTTTCAATTTCCCAACAATTACCAAATATGGAACTGCAGCCTTCATGCAGCAAACTCCTCAATTGTTTAAGTCAACATAGCCAAAATAGAATTGTTAATCTTAGTTTTAAGATACCTGCTCGATGTGATCAAATAAATCAAATAAGGTGATGTGGTAAATGAAATAAATCGAATACTAGTTTGTTTCTGGGACAGTAGACTACAGCACTGAAACACATAATCTTCTGACGATCGTCACTTCTCACTGCTATATTATTTTCAAATTCTGAAAAGAAAAAATATCTAGAGAGCTGCTATTTTAAATTTGTTTTCCTTGCATATTTTTTATTTTGACCACTTCTATGAAAAAAATAAAAAAAAAATGAGTTGTTAGGCTTAAATGGTCCAAACCATTATCCCGGCAGATCTTTTTAAAATATCTTCGAATATATTTATCTGACTTTGAAGGTTGACGTTTCATTCGATCAAGCATTAATTAATCCAAGTTTTAAATTTAAGGGCCATGCCAAATGATAACTTTTAGACAAAATTTTCCCTCTTTATCGCCCTTCTTCACGTCATAGCTTCTCAACGGAATGAATTTATTTATTTAATGATTTTAGTATTATTTCACTATTATACCATAATTTTCTATTATAAAACAATACGTAAAATCTACAAAATAATAATAAAAAAATAAATTAACTTAAGTGTGTATTTAGTTTTATGCTTTATGAACGCTATTTGGTAGGCAATAGTAGAAATGAATCTTGTTTCAAGTAAATGAGAGATTTGATGGAAAGCAATGCTCTAAAATAAAAGAGCATAATACTAATTAAATTAATTTTAGTTTTTTGAATAACTAGCTTCAATGAATCATCAAATATTTTTAATATTATTGAAGGAAAAAGTAATTTCAGAAGATGCCTTATAAATCAAAAACTTTTTTTTTTCTTTTTCTTTCATTACTCAAGCAGTATGTTTTATTTTATATTCACGAGGAAATAAAGTTAAAAGATGTTCGGAGCCGAGAGATGCGATAGGAGAGCCACAGAATATTCTAGCGTTATTTGCTCGAAGGGACTAAAAGGGAAAGGGCTTGCAAAGGAAAGAAGAGATTCCAAGACAGTGACCAAAGGCTTTTAATAAATTCCAGGCTAGCGGCCACTCCAGATGTAATATCTTATATGCTAATTTATTTCAATCTCTTTAATTAATTTTAATTAGTTATATTAGTAATTAAAATTTTAAATTGAGTGAATCAAAGCGAGGTATCCTAGATAGTTGTGATTACTGCGCTACAATATCATTTTTTTTTTTAAATTTATATGTTACTATAAAAAAAACAAAGTTTGTCAAAAAAAAATAATAAAAAAAAAAAAATAAAACTTCATAATAAGTTACCTAAAAAAGAATAATACAAAAAAAATTCCATCTCTCTGCTTCATTTCCTCAACTAACAAAACAAGAAACTATAAATTAAACTGAAGGAAATCGCAAAAACAAATGAGTTGTAAATAAATACTATTTATAGAATTGTTTATATTTCGCTACAAAAATAAAAAAAATAAATTCTATCTTAAATTAATAAAAGATATTCCGGTACCGGGAATCGAACCCGAGCCTCCTGGGTGAGAGCCAGGTATCCTAGCCACTAGACCATACCGGAGATATGGGATGGTTTCCACTACGATTTAATTAAATTAATTAATTAGAATTTTAATTAATTAGAAATAATCTATTTCTAAGTTTTTTTTTTCTCTTATATCATCCGCAATTTCCATACTTTTTTTTTATATCCTAGCTATTAGACTCTACCGGACAAGTGATTCATGATATTTTTTTTATAACCATCAAATTTTGAAAAAAAATAATAACAATAATGTTTGCTTTAAAAAATATAAATAAATGTTAATAACTGTATTTGATTTATTTTAGAATTTCAGAAGTAGTCTAAAATATATATATATATATATATATATATATATATATATATATATATATATATATATATATATATATATATATAATTATGATTGAATAGTTGATTATTTATTTATTTTTTATCTCAATATTTCATTTCCTTAACTTAAAGAACAAGAAATTAACGGTAAGGCAATATAAGGTAATTTAATTTACTTATTATAACTACTTAATGTCGTATTTCTATACAAATATAAAAACATTGGTAATATTTATATTACTTTTTTAATCAAATTTGCAACAGTATATAAAAACATTGGTAATATTTCGCTATAAATGTCAAAAATTTAATAATAAATTTAAATTCTATCTCAACTGATCAAAAGATAATTCCGGTACCGGGAATCGAACCCGAGCCTCCTGGGTGAAAGCCAGGTATCCTAGCCACTAGACCATACCGGAGATGTGCAATATTTAAAAATAAAATTATAAGCGTAATTAATTGAATTTATCAATCCCGTAAAAGACAAGTGATTAATGATAATTTTTTTATATATAATCACTAACCTTTTAAAATCAAAAATAATGAAATTTGCTTTTAAAAATAAATAAATAAAAGTTAATAATCAGATTCAAATTTATTACCCTACTAATTATTGTGGATTATTTCTTCCAATTTTAAAATTTCAGAAGATATCTAAAAAAAGAAGAATAAAAAAAATTGTGATAGAGTTTTTTTCATTTTTTTATTTTTTATTTTCCTAGACTAAAAAATAATAAAATAGAGTTAAAGCAATTATTAATAAAATAAAATATAAATAGTTTCTAAAAACAATTCCTTTCAATAAGAAAATTAAAGTTTAGGCAATTATAATGAAAATAAATTATAAATAGACATTTGTTAACTAATTAATCACAACAGCATTTTGTCATATTTTCATATTTTGCTACAAATTAAAAAAAATAATTTTAAAGCTATTTATAGAAATTTACAACTATATACAAAGAAAGTACATCAATTAGATGTGATTAAAATAAATTTTAATTCTACCGGAACTGAATAAAAATTATTTCCGGTACCGGGAATCGAACCCGAGCCTCCTGGGTGAAAGCCAGGTATCCTAGCCACTAGACCATACCGGAGATATACGAAGATGAAAAAAAAATTCTAATTGTTTTTAATTAAATTAATATATTCAATTCATCAATCCAATAATGGATAGGTCATTCATGATAAAGTTTTTATAACCATAAAACTCTTAAAAACCAAATAATAAAGTTTGCTTTTAAAACTATTAATAAAATTTAATAATTATAGCTTAAATTTATTAAACTTCTAATTTTTATGAATCATTTCTTCTAATTTTAAAATTTCAGAAGATGCATAAAAAAAGTACAATGCAAAATAATTGATTTCGATTATTTTTTTTTTCAATTTTTCTCCACAAAAAAGTAAAAAAAAAAAAAAAAATAACAAAAAACTCATCATGGATATGTCTCTGTTGAATCTAATGTTTCTGATGAAGAAACTGTCGTCAAATCACTTTAAAAATCACGTTAAAAATGCAAGCAAAATGTTACTTTTTTCTTTCAAATCAATATAGATCCTAGACAGTAGATACCAGCGACAATTTTATATAACAATAAGGTATTCTCTATTAAATTTCTGAGAAGTTAGCTGTTAAGTTTTCGATCTGAGTAACACCAACAGAGCTAATATTTGCTAATATATTCAATATATTACATTCTTCAATGTGAAGAAAACGTTATAGCATAAAAGTAAAGATCCCCTACTAAAAAACATATTGATGTCAAAGCAATTGTAAAAGACATAAATCGAAAATAGATAATGAAAGAAAGTCCTTTCATCAAATTAAAAAATAAGAAATCAAATGTTAGTCAACTGTTAAGAAAAATTAATTATAAATAGATCAGTCTGTGTTCATACAGTGTACAGTGAACAGTGATAATAGCGTGCCCAATACAACATGATAGACCCTGCCCTATCTATACCGGCAGCGTCTGAAATTGACTTTTATTTTATTTTATTTTATTTTCTCTCTTCATTTTCTTTCCGTTTCTACTGTTCTTTAAAAGTATCAGTACAATGGAATTTTGTGCTTCAAATAGTGAGGAACAATGGGAAGAGGTGCAAATAGGAAAAGGAACAAAAAGAAAAAGATTAACTGCTAACAAAAAAATAGAAGGTACGTCAATACTTTCAAAAAACATCTATGATATTCTGAGCGATGATGAAGAGGACATTCCAAAAGAATTCTTAGATCCAACTAATAAAAAACCGAAAATTCCACCGATTGTCCTATATAATAGATTTAAAAATTATAAAAGCTCACTTGAGCATTTAAATAAGAATATAAAAAATCAGTATCATTTAAAATACAAAGGCAACAGAATGCTAATCTATACTACAACTAAAGAAGATTTTAATACTCTAAATTTTAATAAACTAGGTGAATACCACACTTATACTTTACATGAAAATAAAACTCCTTCATTTGTATTAAAGGGGCTGCCTCCTTCTGTAGAGGTAGGTGATATTATTGAAGACTAAAAAACACAAGATGTTGCAGCTATTAAAGCAACTCAGTTTATAAAAAATACTGAAGAAGGAAATCAAATTGAACTACCAATTTATGTAATCACGCTACAAAATATGGAAGAAATTAGCAAAATTACCAAAATCAAATATGTATGCAAATGTCATATCAGATGGGAGCGATATAGAAATTCTAAAGAAGCAACACAGTGCTTTAGGTGTCAATCTTTTTTTCACATAGCCAAAAACTGTCATAGAAAACCTAAATGCTTGAAATGTGCCCAGGAACACGAAACAAAGGAATGCGTGAAACAAGATGGCGACTTGACATGCATAAACTGCAGACAAAATCATGCGGCAAACCACCCAGAGTGCCCCTTTAGAATCCAGCAAATAGAAGCAAAAAAAAAAAAAAGAAGCGTCTGGAAAATAAATGAAACTCAAAAAAGTCATTCAAAATTCCAATTTAGGTCTCAAGAACACCCACCACTAGCAGCCACCAAGGAAATTAAGGGCTTCTCTACAACTACTGAAAATAATGATACTACAGGTACCGGCCAATTTAATTTTCTAAAAGACAGTCAAAACAACAATAGGAAAATTAAAAATAAGTAATGACCCCTTTGATAAAATTAGTGTTTTAATTGAAGGTATTATGGAAATATTTGCTTAAATATGACAAATAATTGTAAAATTAATGTTATGTTTTGGAATTGTAGGTCCATTATAAATAAAAAACAACTTTTCAAAGAGTTTTTAAAAACTAATAATGTACTAATTGCGGGTATAGTGGAAACACATTTGAGTGATGCTAATTCCTTAATTATTGAGGTTTATATAGTACACAGAGGAGATAGAAATAGGCATGGTGGAGGAGTGGCCCTAATTATTCACAAATCTATTAAACACCACCGTATTAAAGTTTCTAATATACAGAACCTAGAGGCTATAGCAGTAGAAATCGAACATGATAGATATCCAATGACAATAGTTTCATGTTACAAACCACCAAACAAGAAATTAAAATTAAGAGACTTGGACAGTATTTTTAAATTGAATAGGAGATTAGTTGCCATGGGGGATTTTAATTCAAAACATTTTGCATGGAATGGTTTTAATAATAATCGTGATGGCACAAAATTACTGGACTATTGTCTACAACATAATATAAAAATAAATGCACCAGATAAACCAACTTATTATCCCACTGATAACTCCAGGAAACCAAGTACTATAGATTCAGTCTTAACAAAAAATATAACAACAAACAAAATTCACTCAGTGGCGGAACTAACCTCGGATCACAACCCACTAGCGTATCAGATCAAATTCCAATTTAAGATCACAGTAATAATAAACAATTCAACACACTAATAAACTGGAAACAATATAAAGAAATAATAAATAAAAAACTCGAAAACGATTTTCAATTAGTAACAAAAACTGATTTTGAAAAAGCAGTGGAACATTTTCAAAATAATATTCTATCATCTACAGCCGAATCAACACAGCAAACATTTAACCGATTAAATTTTAAAAGAAATAGCAATAATAAAAATCCATATATTGATTTATTGATCGAATTAAAAAATATGTTCAGGCGTAAACACCAACAATACCTAATCAAAACATTCAAAACAATAGAAATATTCTTGTCTAAACTAATAAACAAACTAATATTTAAACAGACAAATAAACAATGGAACTAAATGCTCAGTAAAGTTAAAACAACCGATAAACTATGGTCAATACATAAAATTTTTAAAAAAGGCAGAACATACCAATACCCACCTCTTACCTATTTAAATAGAACCGAATTTTCTCCTTCTGGTAAAACCAATCTGATAGCGGATCATTTAGTAAAAATAAGTAATCAAAATAATAACTTAGGAACCAATAGTCACACCATAAGAATAAACAGAGAAGTGAAAAGGAAATTAAACGGAAATATAGATACTCCCCAAAATGCACAATGTAATTACTCAGAAATTTTTAAGATTCTGAAAAAAACTAATACAAAAAAAACCCCTGGTTATGACGCAATATTCCCAATATATTTTAAAAAAATGCCACCCTCAGGAATTACACGATTAGTACAACTGATAAATACAATGCTAAAACTGAAATACTACCCACAAGTATGGAAAATTGCTATAACTAAAGCAATTCCAAAACCGAATAAAGATAGAAAACTTGTAGAAAACTACAGACCTATAAGCTTATTGTGTGTTACAGGCAAAATAGCTGAAAAAATAATATTTCAAAGATTAAATTCGTTTATTAAAAATAACAAAATATTTATAAACGAACAATTCGGTTTCAGACATCAGCATTCTGCTATAGCCCAATTAGGCAGGTTGACCGACCACACCACCGAGGGATTCAATAATAAACAACACACAGGTATGTTATTACTCGACGTGCAAAGAGCTTTTGACAGTATCTGGCATAACGGGCTAATATTCAAACTGATGCTTTACAATTTTCCACCATATTTAATAGCACTAATAAAATCATATTTAGCAAACCGCACGATAAAAGTATCTATAGATGGCCACTACTCCACAGTACGTACACTTTCCGCCGGACTCCCTCAGGGCGGGGTTTTATCTCCAACGCTCCATAGTATTTACATAAACGACATTCCCAACTCATTCAAAGTTCAAAGATCTCTGTTTGCCGATGATACGGCTTTTTATACTTCAAGTTATAGACCAGACACAATTACCAATAGACTGACTATGGCACTAAAAAAAATAGAACGATTTTACAATAAATGGAAAATCAAAATAAACCAGGAAAAAAACACAAGCCATAATATTTACAAAGAGACGGCCAAACAATATTCCCCAACTGACTGTAAACAGAACGCCTGTACCTTGGTCCACTCAGATCAAGTATTTAGGACTTAACATGGATAAAGGACTGACGTTTACAGCACACACTGATTATGTGTGTAATAAAGCAAACAGGGCTCTGTGTACTATATACCCATACTTTAATAGGAATTCTAGAATAAGCAGAGAAAATAAACTATTACTATATAAAGCTTGCTTAAGACCTATAATTACGTATGCAAACCATATATTCAGCTTTATGTCAAAAACTAACTACAGAAAATTACAAATATTCCAAAACAAATGTTTAAGAATTATTGGCAAGTATGAATACTTTACTAAAATTAAAACTATGCATAAAGAATTATGTATACCTCATATTAACGAAATCATTGAGAAAATATGTAAACAATTTTTCATTAAGTGTAAAAACAATAAAAACCCACTTATAAAAAATATTGGTAACTATAATAAAAATAGTACAAAACGATATATACATAAAAGAACTAAACATTTATTAATGTAGTATACCAATCTATTATATTTATTGTTATTTTAAATATACTTGTTTATACATGTTATGTAAATATGTTTGCATATGTTAGGTGTGAGTGTGTGTATTTAGATGTGTGTGTATGTAAGTATGTATGAATATGTATGTGTGTATGTATATAAAAATGTATAGATATTTAAGAATGTATAGTTACAATTTTGTTTATTTTATTACTAGGATGTTATTTTTCTTTTTATTCTTTGAAAGTTTTTTTTGTATATTTTTCTTTCTTTATAAATTATGATTATATCAGTATATACCTAAGTTGTTTAATAGTATTTTATTTAATTTTGAGACTGGTTTATTTTTGGTACAGCATTTAAAATTGTGAATTGTAAAATTATATAAGAAATAAAGAAATAATTAAAAAAAATAAAAAATAAATAAAATAAATAAATAAATAGATACCAGTTATCTTAGAGAAATTAAAAGCATAAAGTCATATTTCTCTACCAATATCCAAAATTTAATATAAATTTAAATCCCATATCTACAGAATAAAAAGTTTTCCGGTACCGGGAATCGAACCCGAGCCTCCTGGGTGAAAGCCAGGTATCCTAGCCACTAGACCATACCGGAGATGTGACAATAATCACCAACCGTTTCTAATTAAGTTTATAAATTATATTAATCATGTAATAATAAGTTAACTTTAATCATATAAATAAAACAACTAAGTTAAATTATTTAATTTTTAAGTATTTGTTCGGATCGGCGACACCACCAAACTGGCTTGACCCGCGCTACACCCACCAGTTCGATCCTTACGCTTCACTTCATGTTAACATTTTTCGATACTTCATTCCTATAACCTCACATGTAAACAATCACTTCTACAGTTTCAACTTGGATTGTGTTGTTTAGTTTGTTATATTGATATTTAGACTTCTTAAATGTAAATAGGTGAAACAGAAGTTAACAACACGAGGATTAAGTGTTTTATCAATTCACGTTTTCTTATTTCATCTTATCTTATGTGTAAAAGTGTTACAAAACTTAAGAAGATTAATTTGTGCATGGATTTGGTGTTTTACATATTTATATTTGTTCTATCAATTTAAGTGATAAAATTTAAAACTTGTAAAAGTGTTACAAAATTTAACAAGATTTATTTGTACATGGATTTGGTGTTTTATATATTTTTATTTGTTGTTTCAATTTCAGTATACATATTTTGTGAATGAATTCTTTGTCATCCATATTACTTTTTGTCCTAAAGTGAGACAGATTGTATTATTAATTCAATAAAACATATTACTTTATAAATAAATGTGAGAAAGTATATCACAGGTTTCATGTTTTCTTATTTCCACATCCCTTGAGAAAATATAGCAGAAATTAACATCATCACTTTCAACTAGGATTCTGTCTTATATTATATAATGGCTTATAACATGGAGAATTGACAATGTGAAAATAATCACAGATTAAGAGGTAAATGACACATTACTACATAATTGCAGAACTATTGGTATAATTTTATAGATTAATTTAAAAAAAAAAAAAAAATTAGAAGCCTGGTGATGGAATATTGTCTCCGAAACATGTAGCTACAAATGTTAAATAAATAGGAGTTATGCCAAATAAATACTTAAGGATTCTGTCTTTTTTATATTTATAATTTATTTTTACTTCTCTGACAGAAAGTTCATCAGGAAATAACTTTACTAGTGGTTCAGTAGTATATTAATTGTTGATTAAATTAATATTAATTCAAAATTGATTTAGTGTCTTATATTTCGATATTTTCTTATTTCCACTTCATTATTTCCTTATTTCTCATTGTAATATGAGAAGGTAAACAGAAGTTAATATTACTTTGAACTGGGATTTAGAGTTTCTCAGTAAATGTAGGAGAATAACCTTTGCCCTCTGAAAGCAGCGACTAGAACATCGAAATAAATCAGAACAAGGTTAGAATCGATAAAAGGTATTCTGGGCGCATGTAGGGGTTGGTGTCGCCGATCCGAACAATTACCAATTTTTCTTTGAGTATCGTCCGTAAATTGCATACTTCTTTTCAACGGCAAGCTAAAGAATGTTTTTATAAATTAAATTAAATTTTGAAATCTATGGCTATTGAATATTGAATATAGGCCATCCCGGATCCTGGCTCTTTAATTCAATTGAAATCGTAACATTATCTGTTGCGATTTCATTTAAATCAGGACGAAATTAATTTTCTAAGCATTAGAAATAACAATGTTATCAACCTTTTTTTTAACCTACTAATAATGATTTTTTAATTATTTCTTAGCCTAATAATAAGGAAATTACTCACTTCAGATGCAATTAATTCAATATTTCTTTTTTATATGTTTAAGTATACATTCCCAAAAGTTAATTGGTTACCAGAATCCATGGGGTAATTGGTTTTCAAATTGCCAGTTTGCGGTCACCATGTGCAAGAACCACTGGAAATTGGCTTTGCTTTTCCCTGATTTGGAAAGCTATATTGTTCTGTTGTAGTTGCAGTATTTTCGTAAACATATTCTCTATATTATGTACCCAAAATGGAGTATTCTCAAACAAACTACAAAAAAGTAGCAAAGGTTGACCTAATAGTTTTGTTTAATAAGGGTTTTTATTCCATTGCTCAAATTATTTTAAGCAATATACACTGCTACATTGTATATATCTTTTGGAAAAGGGTGAAACATAAAATGAAAAAAAACATTAAACGTAATTGGAAAATGTTTAAATATGAATGCGAAAGTTATAATATACATGGGAAAAGACAGAATAAAAACAGAAGATTAAATATAGCTGGAAAGTTTTAAATAAAAGTAAAAATGGATTAAACATAACTAGAAAATTGGTAAACTATACTTTGAAAAGTTATACATTGCATGTATTAGTTATGCCTAGTTTACACGAGCTTAGTACTTATCACTTGTCACTAAGCTGGCAAGTGCTCATTCCCGCTATTCAAAGTTGTCCAATTCCAAGTTGTTAGGTTAGGCCGGCTCAAATAAAAGATGAACCCCCATCATCTAATAATAAATAAATTCAATCAAAAATTTTCAAACCTATATTTCACTTATAATGTAATCTAGTTACAGTACAAATTAAATAAATAAAATATTAAGCATAACAGAACTAATAAAAATAAGGGGTAAATAAGTAAAAAAAAATAAAAAAAAATAATAAAAAAAAATTTAAAAAAAAAAAAAAAATATAAATGTCGGAACAACTAGAATACTAAATTATATAAATTGGTTTTATATTAATGAATTATTTTATAATATCATATCTTAAATTGTGGCTATTTATTTACATATTTTCTGTGCCGTGTAGATTTAGTTAAAGGACCATTCACATGTTGAAAACTATAAAAGTTTTTGTGAAGATTAGTTTTTCAAATAGTTATTTATTTAATCGCGGGAATTATAACCACAAATATCGCGGTACTGGCCCCGAGACCTTTTGTGAACATTTTTATATGTTGGAGTTCTGGCAATGACCAACTTCTCACTCATGCCCTGAGTGACTGAACTATAGCGCTCTAAGTCAACCTCACTGAGTTTTCTTTTTAACCAGTGGCGCAGCTGAGAGGGAAGAGCTGGGGCCCTCGCTTGTCTGTACGTAAGTGGAGGGACAGGTCTGATTGGAGGGTCCCTGGAATGACTGTATATTGTAAATAAAGTATGGTTGTATTTTTAATTTATTATTTTATTTTATTTTGCTATTACTATTATTTATTTTGCTTTCATTATTTTACTTCACATATATGTTTTTACTTATATGTATGTGGTATATTTTATATTATGTATAAGAATAGAATAGTTCTTTTCTGGTCACTTTTTTTTTTCTTTCTTATTTGTTGTGTGAATGTAATCATAAAGCCATCTATACTACTTGTTGCCCACATTTGAGGCAGATTGTAATAATTACTCAATAAAAATTTATAAAAAAAGAAAAAAACACGTGTTGGTTAAATTTTGTCCAATTCTGCCTATGTTTGTATACTATGGATAAAAAAGGCCAATTGCTGTTTACTAATTTATTTATTTATTACTTTAACTATTATGAATTTTTAAACTGATTTTTTTTTTTTATTGGAATATGAAACGTTCAATCCTATCCCCCTCTTTTTTAATTGTTTTGGTATATACCAAAATTAATATCTCGGAAAAGTTGGTGTCAACACTACTTGACATTTTAAAAGGTAATTTTTAATTGAAACACATCTAAATAATTTTAATATTTCATATAAAAATAATTTAGCCTTAAATTAAAATTAAATTCTAAGGAGTTATTTTTACTCAGTACCAAGTAGAGTTAATTCTGTTTCAGAGGACAGGGAGTCAGCTATTTTTGTTAATCCGCTCCTGTAGCCTTTGCTGGAACAAACAGGCTTTGTTTCCACCCAACAAAGGACCTTAATTAACTAAATTTAGTCTCTGGCTGATTTTTCAAGTTGTTTTAAAACCACCTCAATACACATTCTTAACAGCGTAACACCCCATTAATATTGTTTATTTTGAGCCATAATACTAATTTGATTGGACTGTAATATGAATTTCATTTTACTACAGAAAATTTACCTTATGAGAAGTGAAGGATGGTTTTAAATATGAAATAAGTATTTTAAAAATTAAATTAAATCGTTTTTGATGTATATTACAACTAAAATTCCTTGACTGAGATTCATATTCAGGAAGATTGAAAACTGCCTTGGCAACCTGTGGTTATAGGAATATTTTCTCGGATATCGTTTTGATAAATTGGTGTCTTGATGACTTTGTTGACTTTGAAAGTATTGTGGGTATAGAAAATTTATCTTGGATAACTTGTTCGACATGGAATTAGTTAATTAAATTTATCAATTTAATAGGGCACGATTACAATTTTTTTTATCTTCCATCTCACAACTCCGGTATGGTCTAGTGGCTAGGATACCTTGCTCTCACCCAGGAGGCTCGGGTTCGATTCCCAGTATCGGTATAGTAGTTTTATATTTAATTCTTTAATTTACTAAATTATCACTCATTTACCGGATTTTTTTTTTTTTTAATACCAATTTATTTGTAATAACAATTTAAAATTAATATGAGATATTATCACTTGGAACCCACATACTAGACTTAAAAGAAAAGAACTAAACAGAAGATTCAGCCATACCACCTATACCAGATTCTATGCAAGACTTCAAAACTTTCAATAGACAACAAGCTTCTGATTTATAAGACTATCCTAAAGCCTATCTGGACCTACGGACTAGAAATTTCGGGGACAGCAAAACACTCGAACATCAAACGTATCCAATCCTTCCAATCCAAATTCCTAAGAACCATAACCAATGCCCCATATTATGTCTCCAACAAAACCTTACATAACGATCTTAATATACCTTTTGTCCTAGAATCCTTACCTGTCAAATTTCATCAAAAACTTTCTCATCATCCTAATCCACTAGCACAATCCCTATCCAGCTCCACTCACCCCTATAATCCTCCTCGCAGGTTAAAAAGGCAGTGGCCTCGTTACCTATTATAAATTTCGAAATGGAGTCCTGGCAGTAGCCAGCTTCTCCGCTCATGCCCTGAGTGACTGTAGTTTAGCGCTCTCACACAGTCTCCACTGGTGTTATATTATACTAGTGACGCAGCTGAGAGAGAAGCGCTGGGATCTCTTGGGGCCTGGCTTGTCCCTCCAAAAGTGGAGGGACAAGTCTGGTTGGGGGATCCCTCAGATTTGAATATAGTGTAAATAAAGTATGAATGTATTTTAAGATTTAATTTAATTTAAATTTTTTATTTATAATTATTATTATTATTATTATTTTATGTATTCTTTGCATTAATTTGTTATTATACATAGTGTGTGAATGGATCCATTTAGTCATCCATATTACCTATTGCCCACATTGAGGCAGATTGTAATACTTTCTCAATAAAATTTAAAAAAAAAAAATAAATAAAAAATATGGGATATTAAATAGTTACATAAACTACAAAAAAAAAAAAAAAAAAAAAAAAAAAAAAAAAAATAAAAAATATATAAATATATATATATATATATATATATATATATATAATAAATATATATCTATAATGAAAGATATTCAGAGTAATTTATTATTATTATACGATAGTTATTCCATTGAAACTCAATATAATGCTAAAAAAGGATGTTCATTCAAAATCAATACATAGACAACTGAAATTTTGACCCATCACTCTTGAGTTCGCTGACTCCGGTAGTCGTGTAAAACCTAGAGACGTGTTTGAGAAAATAAATAAAATATAGTGACTTTTAAGGAAGTGAGAAATATTTGGATGTTTTATCCGCAACAAATTTCTTAGTAATTCATATTCACAAGATTAAAATAAATATTATTCTCACATTTTGGTCTCGGTAAGACGCTGTCTTGAGGATACCATGATCTTATCATTATTCAATATTTAACAAACGAATGGAAACTTTGAAAATGTTTTTATGAACTCTTTCATAATATTTAACAGTGATGGGAAAAAGAAAATTGAGTTTGACAATGGGACCTATTGGTTGTTAAAATTTTTATAGAGTTCTATGAAAGTGTAACACTCGTTTTCCAAGGGTAGGATTAACAGTGAGGGAGAGGGGGGCTGAGGGAAATATTGCTTTTCCTGTGCATTTCATGCTCTGCCAGTCACCCTCTTACTTTTTTTTTCTGATCCATGTCTCCTTCGCAGTCTTAGAATAATTGAATTCAATCATTTTCTTGATGGTTTTTGTTCATTTTTTGACGTCTGGCATAAAATTGGTCTGAATTCACCCGAATAGATTTTTTCCTTTCTTTTTACGATACTTCACTTCGCCAATTACGTGAGAAAAAATTTTCTCCTAAGTGAGGGGAATTGAATATTTCCTTTGAAACGAAATCAAAACTCTCTACGCTTATTTAAAACAAGATATAGTTATTTTAAAAGATGGCCTATGATAAACAAGAACGATAATTATAAATAGCTCTGTCGTTAAAATAAAAATATTTTTTCTTTAATCCACAAAAATAGTATTATAATTATTATTATTATTGATATACATATATTCTTTTTTACACAATTTATTTCCCAGACATGACAATTAATATATTTTCATAATTCTATTTAATTTGTTTCTAAATATGCTTTGCCACATTTTCCATCGTTTACTTTTAGGTCATGTTGAAAAACATCATTTCAAATGTAAGTGAGGTATTTAAATAATATTCGCTCATATCTATCAATTGACAATTTACTTGAGTATTTTATAAAATCAATAAAGTAAATTCAGTAAATGTGCAGTACAGATCTTTAGAATATAACAATGGCTGGTGGAAACATTTAACATAAGTAGCACTAGTAGCATTAGTATTACTTATTAGGATTATATTTAAAAATTTTATATTTTTGCAGCTGAAGAGATATTCACAATTCACGGAACAATGAAATGAGCTATACAAGTTGGATTCGACATCGATCAATTCGATATTACCCATAGGCCAAAATCTTGCTTGAAATCTGAATTTTGTTCAGTGTAGATTGTGAATTGTTTGGTGAATGAGAAAAGAAAACTTGAGCCTCACTCAGATAATTTTTTACATTATCGTTACCATGCTGTGCCATGTACCTAATGTTACCAACGTTATCGTTGGTTCGGCAATCCTTCTTATTTGTATTAATACTAATATATATTTTTTCAAACTATTTATTGATATTTACAACTGTATACATATATACAATATGTATGAATATTTGAGGGAATTATTACAATAACTTGTCAATAACATGTGAAAAACCATTCACTAACACTTAAATTAAAAGAAAAAAAAAATCTATATAAGAAGATCTCTCGGCCATGTTTTCAGACACCTCGGTGGATTATCGGGAATAGAATGGGAAGCAAGTTGAAAGACTAGTGGATTAGAATAGTTATGGAGCTTACTATAAAAGGATAGGTATCTTGTTTAGGCTAAATTAGCAACATATGTAACATTAAGGTCTGTTATAATAAGTTAAGTTGTGACAAAGTAAGGAGATTTAGGGATTTTTCAAATGATTTTGGATTGAAAACATTGGATAAGAAATGAATTAGATGGTTTGGTGGAGCCTCAAAGCTCTACTCCATATGTCTTAATAAGTCTAATAACTGTCATGTAAATGAGCCTTTTATAATTGATAGGTAGGTTTGAACGTCTGTCCAGTAAATGTTGAAGAAGTCGAAAAAGACGAGCATTTCCTGTCGTTTTAGTCTTGTATCTCGATTACAAGTTAAATGTTTGTCTATTTGGATTCCTAGATAAAGGATCTGTTCAACAGGGATCAGTTGAATTTTATTAAAGGGTACTGTCACTCAGGAAGTCGTAAATATCAGTATCACTTAAGGAAATTAACGTCCAGGAATAGTTATAATGATCATTGGAAATAAGCCACTCTAAGATGCCTAGTTTGTCTGGAATACGATAGGGCACCCACTCTCCTGAATACGGACAGTTGTAAAATATGGGTTATTTCAGACCTTTACTTCGCTCTGAGAGTGAAGGACGCAAATCGATGCAGCTAATCAAAGCATAGGCTATTTTTATACAACCATAAGAAATGTATAACCTTGGAGTTTAAGAGGCACAAGGAGACACAAACTTTGTCGGATATATAATAATCAGAAGGTCCAAATTTTTTAACTCAAAGTTAATATTGATAATGATTTTCTTATGAAAGTATACTAAAAATAATCTCTTTGTTTTTCGCTTTATTAGCCTTATATTTTATTCTGAAGACTCTCCATTGTGTTTAGCAATTAACAGAACTCTCCGAAACTCAAGCTCTATTAGCCTTAAGCAGTAGTAAAAACATATTTGCCACTAATTTAACTAAAGAAAAACTAAGAAAAATGTATTTTAAACAGTTTTTTATCTCATTAGGCCCACTGTGCCAAAACTTGTGTTTACCAAAGAGACTTATCGGAATATTAGGAAACGTGTATATAGTATTTGTCACAATTACTGGTAGGAAATATATATATTTAAAATAAATAGGTATTAAATAAATAGTTAATACTTATCAATGAAGGGGAAGATAGCGAAAATAAAATTAATATTTAAACTAATAAATGTTCAATAAATATATATATTGAACCTATTGATCATTAAATTTTGATACTGCTATGACTACTCGATATACTTGATTCATATTCGTTGAAAAAAAATTTAGACTTTCGTAAAAAAATCGGTGAACGGTGCAAAAGAGGAGGTTAGTCGTCAGTTTTCTGTTGTAGGAAAACAGACGGATACTAATAACATTGATATAGCAATCACGGTAGTAATGAAGGTGAAAAAAGAGGCTGAGCTTGTTATATTCTTGTATAAATACGAGTAGAAATCTTAGCTTCTTGATGTTTAATCACACAGGCCATGAAATTAAATACCTCTATTAATATCTGTGGAATATCTTCTAGTCTTTACATGCACAGAAGAATATAAATATACATACAGAGTACATGAACGTAATTTACTGTATAGATAACAAGAATATTATAATAAAAAATTTTAAAAGAAATGGAAATCCAACTATTGACAGATAAATTATTCAAGTTGGCGCCAGTAAAGGGAGGGGGTAATACGTTTTGAACGTCCATTGGTTATCAAAGAGGTAATTAATAGATAAAATACATCGTGCACTTGTGCAACACTTCAATCAAAGCCCCTTGTTTACACGAATGAATTCAGCACAGAACAAACACATTATACAAATTAGTGAAGTCACTTGCAGAACATGACAACGCAGAATATTAATGTATAACAGTTTCACTTGTACCAACAAATCTCGACAAACTGTATTACTAAACAGTAGACGTGAGAGACAGCAAGTTACTATAAAACGTTCTTTATCTTGTTTATTTATATATTTATTACTTAATTTATTATATTAATTCCACTAAAAGGCTTTTAAATACATTATTATATAGTTACTTTATATTGCATTATACAATGTATTTTATAGATCTTAATCCTAATAATATTTTATCCTTATTCACCAATTTTGTTTCTTTAAAACTTAGTATCTATGGGTTTCCAACCGACTTTTAAGGAATATGAAACAAAAATCTTAACATCTATTCCTGCATTCACCATATCCATCACCTACATTCCACATTATATTACACACTGATGTGGGCAGTCCATCTACCCCTCATACTCCAAAGTAAAAGAATGGTGAAGAACCTCCACTAAAGACAAAATTCTCTCAGGTGATAAAGAAGGTAGTGGCCACCATTTTTTAGGATTGCAGAGAAATATTACAGATTGATTTTAAGGAAAGGATGAGTAGTATGCAGGCCTGGTTCACCGCTTGCGACGAAAAATCCCAACGAGAAATGACGAGGTAATTTAAGCAGAGGTGTTCGGCTTCTTCATGACAGCACCTATCCACATGACATTGATTTCTAAGGCTTCTGTGAAGTAATTATTTTTTTAAATTTAAAAATGTGTTCTAAGTGCACTTATCAGGTGTGTTAAAATTTTGAAAAACGATAACTGCAGTGTTTTTCTTTCATCTTTCCCACATCCTTATTAACCTAATTATGAAAATTGTGAACCTTAAACGTTAATATTTTATATTATTTCTATATTATTATTTCAGTTTAATTCGTTTTATAGTTTAATTGTTAATATACTTCAATCACTTTGAATAAATGCTAGTTAAATTAAATATTTATTATGATGCTATTACCAGCACCCAATATTATTTATAAATAATAGCTTTTGAACTATTTATTACGTGATTAATGAGTTGAATTTAGTTGTTTGTTTTTTTTATTTAGATGTACTACAAATTGTTTCCTTCAATTTCTATATCTATAATTATCCGATATATTTAGCTTTATAGTCAATGAAGTTTATTTAATTTTGTATTTGTACTGATTCATAAAGTACAACTTTATAATTTTCAAATATACAAAAATATATATTCTCAAACATAATATAAGCATTTTACTAGATGAAAACATGTATACAGCAGTCTCCTCCTTATTTTCAAGCTCATTTCCTCTCTTTCAAAAAAGGACACCATGAAACTTAATTATCTGAATTTTTGGTCAACCAAAAAAGTTGTGGTATTAGAAAAATTACAAACAGATTCTGATTTGAAAGGAGGTTGGCTGAATAAGAATCCTCTCTAAATTACAAGAATATAAAAAAAATAAAATAAAATAACTAAACAAGTTAAACAGGGGGCGATGAATAGAGCTGATGAAGTGGGGCTAAGAACGGGGAACACAATGATGTGGCTCCTTGAAAGGCTACTTGTTAGGGGGGATTTTTAATGGGCCACCTCCCCCCCCAGAGGATTTGCCACTCCCCCTCCCCCACCCTCTGGGGTAATTGAATCTCAGCCTACCAACTTGGCGATGTATAAACATAGCCAGGAGTCTAGCGGGGATTACCCTCGATATCCGCTCTGAGCCTCAGCTTATAACTAGGTTATACAAATGCACTGGATGTATACACATATGAAGAAAATGTTTCCATTTATTTTACGGGAAGAAATAAATTTAACGGGCTAAGTTATGAATGTAGAACCTCTTAAAACAGTAGATGAATTTAAATCAAGATATTAATCGAAATCTATACTATCATATAAACGGACAAGTCATTTTTCGTTTGTGATCGCTAACCACGAAAACTTTTGAACCAATAAGTACCAAACTTTATCATCATTTTTATGGTTCCAGAAAGGTTTAGCAATAATAAAATCCACTGATTTTCAATCTATTTGTTATTAAAAAATATATGAATATGAAGTGTGAAAAATGACCGCTAAGTACATTCTACATGAGAGGTTACAAAGATACGGTGTTATATAGAGCTTAAAATTGATAATAAAATTTACTTATATGTAATTTAATTATTTAAAAATATTTAAATATGTGGAGCGACATGTGGATCCGAGTGAACTGATAAAACCGACCAATATGTGGTCCACTAGGCCACAATTGATTTTACTATGGTGAAACTACTGAACCCATCTGTACTAAATTTTATCTACATCATCATCATAGCTCTAGGAAGATTTAGTAATAATGAAATTTATAGTAATAAAAATTTAAATGTACAATAGAAACGATATTAGACCTATTTAGACCTAAGGAGTTGGCTCCAATAAACTTTCCAGTTCATCTCGTATCCAATCCTTACTACCCAAAATCTTTCGAAAAATCCACACAGAGCTTGATTTGCCGTATGTTGTTTATTTAGTCGAATCAAGGTGCCTATCCTTCCATAGTAAACTCTATTACCTTTCAAATCCACTAGTTTCACAACTTGCTTCATTATATTTATGTTATATTCCAGAAAACTCTCCGAGAAAGATGACCTCGTGACCTTCTAATGTAGTGGTTTCGTTATACAGAAATTCTATGAGCTTGATTAAATATTTTTATTTATATAGCACTTGTACATATAAAATAAATTGTATATATAATGTTGGTATCATTTTCGATAGTTAAATATATATGTTGAAGGAGACCTTCCAGATAGGCCAACTCCAATTTTGATCTATTTTATTATTATTATTATTTTTTTTTATTATTAGATTTCACTAAAAATAATTACACGGATTTTTCTTCTTTTCGTCGAATAGGTCTTAGAACGTATAAAAAAAATTGAAAATTTTACTTTATATCTTTTTATATATCTCGAGTTTAAGAAAAGGTATCCTTACCATTCTTTCTCCCAAACATTTCTATTTTTGAGGATTGAAAGATGTCATTAGTTCAAAAAATAAATAACATTATTTTTAAATTATCGAGTAAACTAGCCGTTTAGATCTTTTTCATACAAATAATTATGCCAGATTTTGATTTATCATCAAAGGACCTTTTACCAAAGAAAATAAAAAAGTAAATAATAGGTCTATAATTTCTATATTTTCTTTAAATAAAAGGGATTTGTAGAAGGAACCCATATCCTTCTTCTGGTTACTAGTTTTTTTAGATTACGATTTACGCATTTACAAACCCATTCAACGAAGAAACAAAATAAAAAAAATGATAAATGATTGACGCCAGGTGCAAGAGGTTGGTAACGCAGCTGTCTCAATTTAACACAATAGATCCGTTCGTTGCAAGACCCGTTCTGAGCTGAGGTCTAGTAATTTGAAACTCCATGCATAAATTAAAATTAATTAAATAATTTAAAAAATGATGTAATTGATCTATTATTTATAGGTTTCTAATAAGAAAAACACTTTTTTTTTTTTCTAATACCTTTTTTTTTTCTAACGAGTCTAAAAGAAAGGTTAGAAATTCGAAAGCTTTCCAAGACCTTCGTTGAATAAATTAAAATTACTTTGTTGACACGGATTGGAGAGATGTAAATTCACGGTAATAATTTTAATAAATTATAATACGTCTTTTTAACACTTTTTCATTGAAATATTTTATATTATATATTTTAAAAATATATTGTGACATATTATATTCCTATTATTATGTCAAATTTTACTGCTCTCATACTCTCTGATTAAAATTATTCATACAAACTCTTAAGCAATATTTTCCTTTATATTTAAAAAAAAATTGTTTACTGACGAATTAAGCTCTTCCCTCAATACACAGAAACTTATTTTCCAACAAATATCTGAGCTAACCTAATATATGCGAGCTCCTACATATAAAAATAATCGAAATACCACCGTACGAACCTTAATTTTTAAAATTTTATAAATTAATTCATGGTCATGTTATATAAATATTATTTTCGCGAACATTTTATTTATTATTTGAACACATAATTCTGAAAAACACCAATTATATTTTCTTTTTTACCTGTAAAATATTTTCGAACTCTGTTTTTATTCGTATTCTTATTACTTCCCAAACCACTGAAATCTTAATTTATTATTAAATTTATATATGAACTGCCTACTACGCTATTTAGGCAACGAATTGAAAATACTAAAATATTTTCAATTAACATATAATTTATCCTTACCAAATTTACTTTTTTTAAATAATGTTTTTTCAACGGTAAGCCATGAACTGTCAGTCCATCTAAAAAAAAAAAAAAAAAAAAAAAAAAAAAAAAAAAACTTCTATAACATAGCTTACTTACAAGTCCATAACGTTTAGGTTGAATATGTTTTAAAATTATATTCGATACATCAGTATTTTATTCTTTCTTTCTTTCTTTCTTTTTTTTTTTTTTGTACAATGTATATGACAATAAACTCTAGTGATGAATAATTGTTCCTAGCACTCAATCAATATTTGAACCACATCCGGTCTTACCGTGTTTAAATCCTCAAAATTTAATAAATATTTCACCTTTTCCTTTTGTAGTTGTATGTTTGTATAGATGTATGGCAGGAAACTGTCGGCAAATGTTCAATACTTGCAAAACCAACAAAGCTAGAGTGTGTCAAAATGTTACACCAACAAATATTTATGTCAAAAAAATAAACTCCCCGTCAAAAGTATCGCAACACTTTGAAATATTTGATTTTTATAAAAACATATTTTTTTTCATAATAATGAAAGGTTCTGAAGTCTATTATAAACTAAAACTAACTTAAAATAAATTACAATATTCCTTTCAATAAACAAAAAAGTTAGAAAACGTACTTTTTCAAATTTTCATTTTTTACAATTCTAACTTTTAACTTTTTAATATATATTTAATAAGACGTATTGCCCCCTCTGGATTGTATGACTGCTTCCACTAGTAGTGGCATACTTGTAAATAACGAAACGAACGATAAACATGGACTAAAGGAATTAACAGGAAAAAACATTGATGTGTCTAATCCTTAATGTCTCACGTTTTATAAATATTCATATTAAAATGAATATAAACCAAGTAAGGATTAAGGTAAATACCAGAAAAATCTCGAGAATTATGAGTGTTGCAATACTTTTGACAGGGAGTTTACTAACCAAATGTGGGATGTTCGGTGTCCGTTATCCAATGCCGCTTAAATTTCATTAATACTTTTTTTATGTAAATTTATGTTTTTCATATAAATATCAACATACCTAGTATACTATGAATAATAACCCCATAAAGGATTGAAACTTTTAAAAAATAATGCCGATCATAACTTTATGAAATACGAATTATTCACACTAATAAAATATATTAAAGAAGGATTATCTGTGTTAAAATATCAAGCAGTTTTTTTCATGAATGATATCAACAAGTGATATTATGACATATTCGCGAAGAATATATTGTATATAATGTACCAATATGTATGGAAAAATGTATGATATACTGAATGGATAAAGGAGATTCAAAGCATCCTACCGTTCTCCAGAGGGGTATTGTTTCCGTTGAGAATATTGTTCTGATGCAAAGTTGGTTATGAGTAACATCGTTTGCTTGCAAATGTTGAGAAAATTCACCTCCTCCACTGGAAGCTAATTACAATTACTGCACTAATAGCTTTAATATCTGCAACCACCTCATGCACTCCAATCCTATAATTTATTTCAATTCCCTACTGCAACCAGCGGTACAGCAAGTACAGAAATTATAGATCCACCGGCAGTAAATAAATTGCAAATGGTATATACAGTGGTGTTCATAAGTTTCCGCCCACTACAAAATTTCATCTTAACTTCCTCTTCATATGTTTTTTACTTA
Organism: Euschistus heros; assembly: GCA_003667255.2. Lineage (NCBI taxonomy): Eukaryota > Metazoa > Arthropoda > Insecta > Hemiptera > Pentatomidae > Euschistus > Euschistus heros. The sequence continues at coordinate 1,171,671 of RCWM02000116.1, forward strand.
AAATTTTTGTTTAATTTGTTTTATTTTAGGAGTTTATTAAGATTTAAAAAGTTTCCTGCTAAAAAAAAAAAAAATTAAATTAAATTAATTTAAAGGAATTCAACAAAAACAAATAATATATGCCAATGATGGAAAACACATTTTTCAAATTTTAATAGTTTTAGGAGATTTTCCCACTGTTCATTCAGCATATTATTATTAATACCTAGTCGCCATACCTTTGGCCGAAGTAACTACTGAATATCGTCCGGGCAAAAAATGTATAAAGGCCAGAATTCTGTCTTGTGAAATGGACAGCCAGTGTTAGGTGATTTTTGAATAAAGCTCATTATGATTTTTGGATTCTAAAACAGCGTTTCGCCTCCTGCCATATATGCCCTATCGATTTCAGACCCAAACTTTATGCTGGCTACAAAACCTATCCCATTTTTTACTGAAACCATCAGGTTGCTACTATGCAGCTGATATGTGGTTTTGATCGTTATCGAGCTTAAAATTGCAGCTGGGACTATTTTTTTTTCTTCCTTATTGCAGTAAATTGCTTCGCAGTAAAACCCTGAGCATATTACCGATCATACGTTCTTTTATGATCACCAAGGTTCCACCATCATAAGCTGAAAACACAACTCACACCTTTACATTCCTATCACCAGACTTAACAGTTAGTATTCCCTGTTAAAAATTGTTCTTCGTGACTCTAGGTCGTCTTATATACTGTCTTCCATTACAAGCCATCAAGCTGAATTTTCTTTCATCCGAAATGGTTACATTTTCCAACTCATCTAGGAATCAGAAGCCCAACATATATACTTACATGCTAATTTAAGGCGGGCTTTCTGATTTTTTTTTTTTTGGTGATGAATGGTTTCATCATAGCAGCTCAGCCACATAACGCACACACATGGAGGTGCCCATTGACAGTTACTCGGCTGACATTAGCGCTTTAATTCATCGGAAGTGCCATCGGCACTCTTCCCAGGATTAATATTCTAAAGTCTTCTAATGGCTTTATCTATACGTTTTGATGCTTTGCTCGGCCTTCCTTTCCGTAGGCATTCCTCTTGGCCACTATTACGTAGAAAGCCATTTATTGTTTTTTAATACGAGAAATGTCTCGGGAGGATTAACCTTCCTTAGAAAGAAAGAGAATTTTTTATCGAAGCTGAGGTCTGGCGTGAGGAAACATAATGATAGCCACAGTGTCAGGTATAAACTGAATTAGATATCCTCGTATTTAATCCTCTGCTGTCACAACAAAGGGTTGGCCGGAAAATTGTGATTATGAAGACTTATATGAAAAACCTCAACTGTAGCCAAGAGATTGCATACAGGTCAGCTATAGGTAAGTTGTTAGAGGTGTATTTTTAACTAGAATCAGTCCATGTATTCTCACCTTAATCGGTGTTAGTGGTGACTGAATATTTAAGAAACATTAAGTGGCCGGAAACTTATAAACTGTATATATAAGATACATACATAGTCTGGGATGCAGCCAGGAAAAAAAGAAAAACTTTTTTTTTTTATCCTGACCATCACACACATATTCTTCTAAATGACGCTAATTTATAATTATAATACAAAAATACTGTAATTAATTTCATTGAAAATGTTATAATATGTAGGCTTAAAAAGGATAAATATATATTTAATTAGAGATAACAAAAAAGTAATTATTCTTTGATAAGAAGGATAATTAACTAACAATAAATTTAATTACGTATACTAATAATAAAAGAAATACTTTGTTACTTAAAAGATTTGTTACTTAAAAGATATGTTACTTAAAAGATATTAAAACGTTCAAATCTATATTCAATAAATACAAAAAAATATATACTCTGTGTATAAGTAAACTAAATTTAGTAAAAAGTAAACTAAATTATGATAAGGGGATTTTATGTAATAAAATATATTGGAATGAATGTTTATAAAACTGTTTATTTTTTTTTCTTTAGTTATATTTATTAATTAAAAAATAATTTTTATATAAAAATATAACTGTTTGTCAGTTATTAAACCCTCAAGAGTAATCTTTAGCTGACGATAAAGCAAAGCCTTTTTTGAGGAAACCACATTTTTTGTCATAAAAGCTTATTATTTATCGTATATATGCAACGGATTGGAATAGAAAGGTGAGGTCTGCGGCATTTTTCTACATTTTTTATCCAGTTTTACCCATTTTATTTTATTTTTATTTTTATTTTATTTTTTTACACTAAGAGGTACTCACCCTGTATATTGCATAATATGGTAGTACACATATAACGTTAATCGCAACCATACTTCATATCACTTTTATAACAAATTAATATAATAAGGCTATAATAATTAAATAAAAAATAATAAGGTAGATAAAACACTATTTAAATTAAAACTAAAAAAACATCAAATTCCGATAGCGGGAATCGAACCCGAGCCTCCTGGGTGAAACCCACTAGACCATGTCGGATGTATCTATCTAATATTTTTAATATTAGTTTTGTTAATATTAATTGTGTCCATTCTAATATTTTAAATAGAACTCATTAATGTCAATAAAACCAATTTAAAAGATTTTAAAATATAAAATAAATCTTTCTGTCAATGTAAAAGGCATAATTTCCCATATCTAATTCATGAGTGAGAAATATTTTTTAGGGCTTTTAATATATATCTTCCAACATTTCAGGTGAATTATTAACGAATTTTCAATTTATTTTCTTCCAGCTTATTATTAATGATGGATATATTAAATATTTAATTACTTTTAAAGTATATTTTCTCCGAAACCATTGCTTAAAGAAAATTAAAATATTCATCATCCAAATTAAAAGATAAATATTTCATACACTTTAGTAAATAACTATAAATTAAGATTTCAATGGTTTTCGATGTGATAAGTGTACGACCATAGAAACTTGGCTTTCAAAATATCTTGAACAAATAAATAAGAAAAAATAATTGTTTTTTTTTTTTTTTTTTTTTTAAATGCGCGAATAAATTTCAGTTCAAATAACATATATATAATATATATATATATATATATATATATATATATATATATATATATATATATATAATATATATATATATATATATATATATATATATATATATATATATATATATATATATATATATATATTCGACCATGGTTAACAGGAGTTTTACAATTTAAGAACAATTTATTTAGGACATTTTGAACATATATCTTTAAATGGTTTTTCCAATATTATATATCGAATACTAGGATCCCCGTCGCGGCTTCGCCCGCCTTCATAAGTAAAGATAATTTCAACTAAAAATTTTTGTTTCAAGTTTTATTTGTTTATCGATAATTAGATTTTACTATTGCTAAACCATCCTATAAAGATGATGTAGTCAAAATTTGGTAGAGATTGGTTCAGTTGTTTTTGGCAGTTAGTGATCACAAACGAAAATGGCTTGTCCTTTTATATAATAGTATAACCTTATACCGCCATATGTTAGAATCGTATAGAGCTAACAGATAATTGTGACTTGCAGATAATATACAAATAATATTGCAACTATAAATTAAGATATAAGCTATCCTATCTTTCTTTTTGGATCAAACTGCACACGGCAAATTTGATTAAAATCGGTTCAGTAGTTTAGGTATCAGCGTGCCCCAAGAACGTGATACGTAATTTATATATATTAATTCTCTCTACTTGTTGTCAGATCATATGCAATTATTTAGTAATAAAAATCTGTTTATTCAATTAATCATATAATTATTCAATTTAAAAGTTTTAATTTAACTTTACATTATTAAATTTTAAAAAATTATTCCGGTACCGGGAATCGAACCCGAGCCTCCTGGGTGAGAGCCAGGTATCCTAGCCACTAGACCATACCGGATTTGATTTTAAAATGCATTCTAATTAATTATTACTATTAAGTAAAATTACTAAATTAAAACGAATTTGAAATGAATTAGTAAGAATTTAAACTTTGTTCATAATTTCTTTCTAACTTATCTTTTCCCATACGATAATGTTCTAATAATCCTATTAACTAACTTATTTCCTTTATAATCATTATTATTATTATTATTATAAAGAAAAAAAGGTAATAAGATGCAGGTAAATTATACAATTATTCTATATTTACCTACCTATATCTTGATTATTTTTCTATATCAATACGATTTGAATTTTATCATCTTAAAAAATATTCCCCTTTTTTGGATTATTTTATTATTTTCGTTTTATTATATTTCCAAATTGATTATATCTTATTTTAGATTATATTTAATTTATATATTTAGTTTGTTTTGTTTTTTCTTTCCTTCTGCCGACTAAGTATTCGACTATTTTTTGTGGTCCAGGTGGCCAAAACGTTTGCAAATAAGAAATAGGTTTTGTTCATTTAAGCATTTCTTATATTTTAATCCCACTGATTGATCCATCTCAACAACCAATTTATACACTCAAGTGATCAAACACAATCTTTCATTATATTAAAGAAAAATACAGAGACTCCTCGTAAAGTCACATAACTTAAAAAAATAAATAAAACTATGAAATGAAATAAAAAAAAATAAAAAAATATTGATGTATAATTTTCTTGAAGAAAAAACATAATTTTTAATTGTTATATTTGTGGCACTCGTTAGTGTCGGTTAAGTGCATTTTGTGTGCTCAGTGTGTTTGTGAATTTTCCGTTATGCGTTTCATCAGAAAGCTATTTTTTTTTTCCTTTTTATTTATGTCCAATGAAATTTTATGAGGCAATCAATAATAATTTGTAAATCAATGTAGAAGGAAATTATAGGAAAAGTGTTTTTCCTAAAATAAGATTTTTGCTCTTAACCAACTATTCATAAGTGACACAGATATTAAATAATACTTTAATTTTAAAAAGGATTATGGTAATTGTATTTTTTTTTTTTTTGTTTCATTTATTTTGTTTCTTCATTTTTTTTTATTAATTTATTTATTTTGTTGTGTAACCTAATTAAATAGAACAACATAACTTCCTGACTTAATATTAATTTTGGTTAGTATAAGTTTAAAAATTTATAAAGTATAAAAAAATTAACAAGAAAAAGAAATATCCCGGTACCGGGAATCGAACCCGAGCCTCCTGGGTGAAAGCCAGGTATCCTAGCCACTAGACCATACCGGAGGACGCATATTCATTTTAGAATTAAATTTAACATTTCTACATATTCTATTATATAATTTTTATTTTTTCGTGGCATGGATTTTGGGATAACTTAATAAAAGTTTAATTTCAACATTCATTTTAAAACAAAGTTGCAGCAATATTTTCAACGACATATTTCGGGGAAAAACAACTAAATGGTCTGTAAAGCAGTAATGGCCACTCAAGAAAAGAAGCTGATCCCTTTTACACCTCTTTAAAGCACAAAGCCTAAAGAACCGGTGCTTATTTCTGTTTTATCAAATCCCACAGTTGAGTGGTGCCTGACTTTTATAACGGTGGAAAACTTTTTTTTTCTTGTCCGTTTTTAAAAGGTTTTTTCATTCAGCATAGCCCCTAGCGATAAAATTAACAATTCAGATAGTAAGGTGTAATTATGCGCTGTAGTTTTTCAAATGAATTACAATGAAGGAAAAAAAAATTAGCTAGTGCTTCAAAGTTTACTGCAGAAAAGGGTCTAAAGAAGAGGAGTGAAAAAAGGTTTTTACTCAGTGAATGGAAAAGAAAATTGTCCTAGATTTCTCAATTTTGACGTTTTAAGTATAAAATCATATGCTATGAAAACAATTTTCTATTGTATCTTCTCTAAACCAAGGTAATTAAACAAATGACCACTGCGTAGATAAGTCTTAAACCGCGAGATTTGAAACCATTCCTTACGTTTTATTTTTTTTAAATAAAAAATAATGTCAAAAATTCTACGTTATTCTTATATAAAAGAATAGTAAAATAATAAACCATTAGTCGAATGTATACAAAACATTTATTTCCAATAAAAATTAAAATAAATTAGTCGTACTATGAAATATTCATGCTTAAATATTTTTATGATTGTGGCCATTTATAGAAAATAAAAAATGTTTATATTAATAGTCGCCAAAATGAAAACAACGTTTATGTTCTCATGTTTCTTGGTATTATTGTTTCAATTATTCGTTTAAATTTCATTATAGGAATATATATCATACATTTCTTACGTTGTTTTGGAGTATGGTGGTAGGTGATATCAACATACTCAAATCAATGTGCTAATTTTAATGAGACTTAATATGTATATAATATTATATTATATACCAACTGAATATTATAGGTTTTTTAAAACCGGGATATGAAACAGTTAGGCGCGGTGCACACTGGAGAAACTGGTTTCTAGAAACTTGTTCTTGAAACAGGAAACTAAAGTAGGTTGGTGCACACAGTATTTCATGAAACCATCCTATATTAATCTCATCTATCTGTTGCAAACAACTCGAGTTTCATGTTTCTAGAAACCAGTTTCTCCAGTGTACACCGCACCTTATGTTTAAAATATATATATATATGCTTTCATTTGTTGCCAGACTATTTTTAGTTTTCTTGTTGGAATAGAGAAATTTATTTATTTACTTTTTTTTTAATGTGAACTACTATTATAAAGAAATTATATTCGTAACCCGGACAGACATTTATTTAATTTTTCCCTATGAACTATTCCTTCATCATCAATGAAAACTGTAATTGATAATAAATTATTGTTATTAGATAAAGAAATTTAAAATATATATACATATTGATATCGGAAATCGTATTCAAACCAAAAGTTCGAAAATATTGTATCGAAGCTGCTGGTTAGTGCAGTAAAATATAACAACTATCAAATCTAAGCGATTTTCTTTATTACCTAGAGCGCTGAATTATTGATATTAGTTGTATGTATCAAAGAATTTCGAAATAAAAAATGAATAATGAAATGTGAAGAATATGTAAATATGATATGGCAGCAAAATCAGAATATCACAGATATAAAATATGATGATTCTATATAACGCTTTACAGGTGCCATTTATATATATATCATTATATATATCACGGTTTAATTTATTTTAATATAATAGCCAGTTAATATTAAAAAAAAAGCTATTTCCGGTACCGGGAATCGAACCCGAGCCTCCTGGGTGAAAGCCAGGTATCCTAGCGACTAGACCATACCGGAGTTGGGTATTAAATTCAATAATTAAAAACGTCTCGGAAGAAATAATTAGCTAAGATTAAAAAAAATCCAAAGATTAATTATAACTTCCAAAAATAAAAAATTTCTTTAGAAATTTTAATGATTTTTTTTTGGAAGCTTTGTATGCTATATATTTATTTTATAATTTAAATTTAATATGGTATGATTGAAACTTTATTATTCGCTGTCATTTCTAGGTTATAAAATACGAAAAATTAAATTGAATATATAGTCTATGAGACAATGACACATTTATTCAACAGACGAACGTACAGCTTACGGGTTAATCTCAATTGATAGGCCTTGTCGGGTAGCGCAATAAAACAAATTCATGTCTTACGTTCGATAACACATTTTAATATATCTTTTAATCCTTAAAAACATTTCGGAAGAAATAATTAGCTGAGATCAAAACTTCCTAAGTGTATTTATTATTTCCGAAAAGAAAAAAAATACTTCAACTCATATTGTTTCCAATTTTTTGGGAGCTGTGTATGAATGAGTTTTGTTTTATAATTTGAATTTAATGTGATATAGTTTTAAATTAATAAGTCGCTGCCAATGCTATTTTAAAATATAAACAACTAAATTAAATATATCTATCTGTTCCCACTTTGTCGATTTCTTTATAGTGAATTTTATTTTATACATTATTTGCTATTAATATTCTTTCTGGTCACCTGGTCAAGTGGAATAAGTTTTAAAAAATCGTTAAACCAAATAAACCTAAATAAGTAAAAACTTCCAAAGCATTAAAATCATTAAGCCCCATAAATAGTTTTATTTTTTTAAACAATACGTTTTTTTACTGTATCGCAGTTTATAGAATCATTGCTAAAGAAGAATATATCATCTTAGCAAAACCTTAGCCGCAAGAACCCACATAGGGTGGAATAAAATAAATGATGTCTTATGTACAGTAATACATTTTAAATTGTCTTATATTAAATGACCTAATATTGCTAATTCAAAATTATTTTGGAGTTAATCATTAAAAGTATGTAAATTTACCGAAATGTTATTTGGTCCTGGAAAGATCCGAAAAATTGTACTCTGATAGATTCACACAAAATATTATTACAAAGGGTCGTGAAAGAAAAGAAAAAGTTTTGATTATAGCGATTTCATTAAATTTGAAACAATATGAGTTGAAGTATTTTTTTTTTTTCGGTAATAATAAATACACTTAGGAAGTTTTGATCTCAGCTAATTATTTCTCCCGAAAAGTTTTTAAAGATTAAAAGATATATTAAAATGTGTTATCGAACATAAGACATGAATTTGTTTTATTGCGCTACCCGACAAGGCCTATCAATTGCTATACGTTCGTCCGTTGAATGAATGTGTCATTATCTCATAGACTATATATTTAATTTAATTTTTCATATTTACTAACCTACAAAGGACAGCGACTAATTAATTTTCAACAAGACCATATTCAATTTAAATTATAAAATAAATATATAGCATACAAAGCTTCCAAAAAAAATCATTAACATTTCTAAAGAATGTTTTTATTTTTGGAAGTAATAATTAATCTTTGGAATTTTTTAATCTTAGCTAATTATTTCTTCCGAGACGTTTTTAATTATTGAATCCAATCCCCTACTCCGGTATGGTCTAGTGGCTAGGATACCTGGCTTTCACCCAGGAGGCTCGGGTTCGATTCCCGGTACCGGAATAATTTTTTTTATCTAATAATTTAAAGATAAATTAAAAATTGTCCATATGGATATGTTTTCTGGCTGGGGACCTATACCTTTTTACTGTAACGTTTTTTCATTTTCAATTATATAACATTTTGATACGCTCTCTGTTGGCGTTGCTCTGATTTCTTGACAGTTTCCTTGTTACAAATTCAATAGAGAATACGATTTTTTATATAACATTTGTCGCTAGGTTCTACCATTTAGGAACTTTATTGTTTTCAATAAAAAAAGTAATGTTTGCCTAAATAATTTAAATTTTGGGACTTTTATGACACTAAAGTCACTTTTTTCCTTGAAATCTTTTAAGTGTTGGGGGTTTTTTCACATGATCTAGTTAGCGTAGCTCAAATCGAATTTTTTTTTCTCGAATAATCATGAATTGTTAATTTAATTTAAATATTAATTTAGTTTATTTGAGCCTTTAAATTCTTAAATGTAATTTTAGAAAAATGTTAGATTAAACATAGACATATCCATGATCTACAGTTTTTAGCAATCAAGATGAAATTGAGTTTTTTTTTAAAATATAAATATTTGATTTCGACCTTTTACTGTCCAACTTTTTTACATATTGAAAAAGTTGTGGGATTCTACTCGTCATCATTGTTTGTAGAATCTGATGATTTGTGTTGGAAAAAAACACTAATGGCTACTATTGTGCTGTTGCATAAATGAAAATAAAGATTTGAAACCTGTCGGGCTCTTATTGACTACCTGTGGCTGGTGAACCGATCGCGGCACTTGACCGAACTATTCTCCACTGTACAAGTCGCCTACAAGTCACTAACCCCCCACTAAATATTAGTTATCGAGACAATGATTCGGCCATTAAGGACAGAGGAACAGATATGATTACAAGGCCCCAAACCGTAACATAAATCTTCCGCTAACTGCCAACTTACGACCTCTGCTAATGGTTGTACCACACCACCTCCCCATCGCCCCTCGGCTACAGTGAATTTCCTAAGCTGTTATAACTCTTAAGTCCGATAAATGCCCTTCCATCAGTCGATCCGATTATCCTGTTTCTTAAATACCTGTCCAGTACTTAGTTGTTGACGGTTGTGATTTCCGCCTGATCCTCAAACTTTGCTGTTATGTTTGAAACTTGACTTAGACCTTCCTTTAATCAAATAAATATAACGGCTGACTCCTGTTCAGGAAATTTCCCTTTTATTCCTGTCTAAAAAGGGTTTTGATTATTCAAAACGAGAATAAATTAAGGAACATGTATAAATATTAGAGAACGTTGGATGTGCATGGTTATTTAAAGTTCAATATGGTAGAATCGTAGAACATCAATATAAACTAGAATTGTACTGTTCGAATAATCAAGCCGAGAATACATAATTAACGATCCTCAAAAGACTAACAAACATATTATAATACAAACAGACAGTAAAATTTTAATAGAAAGCATACATGACTATTTGACTGACCTAATCAGATGAAATTTAATAACCATTAAAAACAAAGTGAAAATGGTCTCTATAAAATGGGTTAAGGCACACTTTGGAATTGAGGGTAACTAAAGGGCCGATTACCTAGCCAAAGAGGCGGCTAAAATTGATTTGTTACCTTCGTATAATAAATTTCCCTTATCCTATATAAAGCGGGACATAAGTTTAGATATGGTTGAAAAGTAGGACCAATTGTGGGTACCCTCATCAAATTCACTAAGTTTACACAGATTTATACCTCACATCACACACAAAAATTACAAACACATACACACTAACAACTAAAAACTAACACAACTAATGACAGAATACGGTAACTCTAAGCAATATCTTAAACGATTCAACATAATACGATCTGACATATGTAATGAAGACGGACAGACTCAAACTTTTAGACATGTACTTTACGAATGTAAATCATTTGAAAGACAAAGGTTTAATCTAATAAAAAGTATTATTATAAAACATGGAACATGGCCAGAGACAGAACAAAATTTGTTTCCTAAATTTAAGACTGACTTAATCACATTTATACGGAAGATCGACTTTGACAAACTGACAAATGATGGCCAGCGGAGGTAGTTTTTTGTTTTTTTTATCTCGCTACGTTATGCTAAACTTTGTAATAACATTGTAAAACATTTAGTATGCCTATAAGGCATGGAAAATGTGAATATATAAATAAACAGTCCTTATATGGGGGTACCATTTAAGAAAAATAAAATCAAATAAAAAAAAATAATGTATAAATATTCATCACGTAAAAATATTAATATTTACTGATATTATGTCATTGTGCGTTCATGAAAAATGTATTTTTTTATTATAAATAAACTATAATTAATATAATTATTAAATTAAAATTTCCAAAATATTCAGACAACTTTCAATATTATCACTTAAGTACACAGGTACATAAGCAAAATAACTCAACACACTGACCTTTGCATGCCATCTTACAATTACAGAGTGACCATCTACGAACAACTTATGCTTATCCTTATGACTCTCACTTCATGCATTTTCGTATCTCAATAAATTTGCTGATTAATATAATTGTATTTGACAGATTGGAGTAAACATCAAAAGTTACATATATATTTTAAAGATGTTAAAAATTATAAATTACCCATAAATACCATGCTTAGCTGAATAGGCGTCAGTAGATTTATAATAATTTCCATACCCGCTCAAACCTTCCTGTATGTATGAAAAAAAATACAGCTTTACCCATCAATAAAACTATTACTGTCATGATATCGATGATCAGTTTCTTCAAGGGTAATTATCCCATTATTCAAATTATACTGCACATTTTTATCCTGAAAAGAAGCATACTCTCTTGGTATTTTACGATGATATAAATTTACTAATCAATAACCAACTAAATATTTTTTTGAATAAAAAATTAGAAAAAAATGGCTTTCTACATAACTACTTCCCTCCTAACGGTTTTTTTTTTGGATTTTCGGAAAGGCTGTCCTGTTTTAAAATTATATCTACCAAGATTTGACATAGAAAACAAATTTCATTCTATGGATTGTTACACTACGAAGGTTATTCTAAAAGGTAATGAATTTTTAATTGATTCAAACTAATTATTTTTAATGGTCTTAACATTTTTTGAAAAATCAAAAATTCATCCATTTTCTACATAATATTTATAGACGCTGCGTCATCTTTTATATGGCCGTCATACTAGCTAACTAAGGTAACAGACTGTATTTTTTTTTCTCCTTCCTACAATTTTGAGGCTTATTTATTTAATAAAAAAATTAATTATCAAGTGGTTTTCACTTTTGTTTCCTAAATTGAAAGATTTAGTAGGAATGTGATTTAGCCCGCTTGACGAGATGAAAAAAGAGGTTCACGATGGAAGCTAGCTGGTACGACATGTCTATACAAACAATTGGCATCGATCAAAATGGGGATTGTGTAGAGAAATAGGAGAATGTTCGGCATTTTTTATTGCAATTAAATAGTGTTTCATTAATAAAATTTGAAACCTTTCTTTTAGGATCACCCTCTTAAGTTTTGGCCCTAATACCTAAGGTGTTCTTAAAATTTAAATAAATTTCTAATCTAAAATAATTATCACTGAAATGTTCTTAGCAAGATTGTTAAATAAAGAAATTAAGTTACTACATTTCTGACACTGTTACAGTAAAAGTTTCCTGGTATCTCAGCTGAATATCTAAAAGGCAACAGAATAACAAATTCCGAGGCAAAGTACTCGGCTGGGGCTAAGTTAATTCACAGCTTAATCTGGACGCGGCTAAGGAACGCCGAGACTTTTTAAACACGCACTGACACAGGAATATATTGCCCTCTTCTAAATCTCCTATCTAAATTACTGCTTGTCTTCTCAGCTCGGGAATGTCTATTTTATTTTATCAAGGCAAAGTTTTAAATTAGTTCTTTTTGCCCGTGCTTCTCATCCCGCTTCACAGGGCCCTACCGGAGTTGGATGAATTCTCTCTTATTTTTGATCAGATTGCGTCAAACAAATTAGGAATATCAGTGTGACACTTAAAATACGGCTTTACAAACTTTGCATACCTCCTTCCTCAGTCTTTAATATTTTTGTGTTGACTTTTTTCTTTAATTTCTATTTTCACCGTATAATTATTCTTGCAACCAGTTTTCAAATACGAGATCCTTAATTCTCTCTACTATGTCATAAATGACTTATTTTTTAATTACAATGCCTATGTTCTACATTAGGCTCGCACCTTTTTTTTTTTTTTTTTTTTTTCTCAATATACTTCGATCATAAGAAAAGAAAGTGCTCGCCGTTTCCAACTACTCCAACATTTACTAGACAAGCGTTATAGCTCCTAATAAATTACATTTGGACACACGAATTTGAGTTTTGAGGTTCCACTAAACCTTCCTTTTCTTCTAGTATCCAATACTTAAAACCAAAAATCCTTCGTAAAATCCTCAATGCTTATCATTATGTTACAAATAAACTTATCCTTAAAGATCTCAATGTTTCATATGTCGTTGATTTGGCCTAACCAGATACCTACAATTTCATAGTGAACTCTATACCCACTTGAATCCACTAATCGCCCAATTTTCCTCACACTCAATTCCTTATAAGCCTTCGAGGTATCTGAAAAGATGGCCAAAAGACCGTTCCATGTAGAACTATTGAAGTGCTATTAGTAAGCAGTTCTTTACATGTCATTGTAATAATTTTCCACAGATTTACTTGTTATATATAATTTATACAGTTGTAAATATCAATAAATAATTTTTTTTAAATTATTAATCCCTCCTTTATGGTTACGGTAAATTAAATTAATACCGATGGATCTGCTTAAAATCATACAGCATTTTTCAATAAAACTTTTAAATAATGTATTATTTGTTCAAAAATATTTATATTGTCCGAAATTCCGTTTACAATGAAAATTACATTTTTTTTTTTTTTTTTTTTTTTTTAACAATATAATACAGCGTTGATTATTAGCAAAGTGAACAAGGCTAATTAAAAAAAAAAAAAAAAAGAGTAACCATATACATGTAAAACTATTACACTGTTTAACCTAAAAGGTTGACAAATTTATCAAACTATGTTTTTATTAATTTTTAATAAAGATATATAAGTTTATCCTAACCTAATGATACCATATTTTGAAAATTTAACATGTTTACAAATTAAATAGGAACAGACTTAAAGAAAATATATACTGAAAGGCGAGTAAAACGAGGCAGAATACGAAATTGAGTTTATTCTTAAAACTTTGTGCTTGAACATTGTAGAGTAACTGAGATTACAAGAGCAAACTACTAACTGTAGTGGTTGATAGCGGTTTCCACCATTTTCATTGTAGTTTGTTAGTATTACATTAGATCTTCTAAACTTTTAGAATTCTGATACAATATATTACTTATTTGGATACAAGTTGAGTGTTCAACTTTATATTTTCTTAAAATAACTAACAGTATGTTCAAGTAATATGATGCTTCAATACTATTTCAACGTACTTAGCATAAAAACATCTTATAGTGTCAAACCACTGATAATTCTTTAAGTTAAATCTAATCACATCAACCGATTTTGATACTCGTTATTAGAGCATAAATATATTTGTAGGATGAAGTAATTTTCGATGGAACTGGAATTCGAAGTTTGATTGTTAGGGTTTCCAGTTCTGGTGGAAAGCAGCAGTCCGAAGATCCGCTACAATCCAAATCAAAGAACCCCTTTGCATGGCCTTGGTATTTATTAAACGTAATAGAAAAATTAACTTTAATCGAAAATTTTAATCGTTGTAATTGAAATATTTGATCAGTGGGAATCATTAAGATTCCATGAATAAACAATGTCCTCGTCGCTGCTCCAGTGAGAATTATATTCTCAATAATTTTTCCACGCATAGCAGTAATTTTAAACCTGGCACCATTGCACAGATTATGTGGTTGAAGGTCACTAAAAAAATAATTTGACATGCAATATTTAATTTGTAAGTATGAGTTAGTGGTCCAGATAGATAGAGAATATTTGCTATATGATCTGCGATATATCGGGCGATTTTCATATTCACATATCGTACCACATATGTTTCAGGGAATGAATGAATGAAAAATAATTTTTATTCTGGGACACCTTGTCCTCTAAGAATAACATGAAAGTGCAATCAAAAGGTATTATTGTCTGTCTCCGTATTTATCAGAAAGGAACTTATATTGAATATAAATTATATACATATAAAAATACAAGATGGAATTTTAGATTTAAAAACAAATCTTCGGGTTTTTATTTTTTTCAAATAAATAGCTAAATAAATAAAATAATGAAACATAATCATGCTAATATTTTTTTTCTTTTTTTTTCTTTGCTTTGCTACCAAATAAAACCGTTTATCTGTTTCATAACATAAATTAGTTTTTTTTTCAACCAGACACATCCAATAAACCACAGTTTCGGGTCGCTTATTCACCTACTGAAAACAATATAGGGCTCTGGAATTCATGACTTACAAACCATTGCTCAGGGTCATAAACAAGCCTGCTGTGAACTTTATGGTCAGCGAATTGAAGAAATATCACTTGGCTGAAGCCAATGATTTTGGTGGTTGTCGTTATCCTCGTCCCTTGGTCAATTTGCTGGAACGACTTCTGCAACAATGTTTAGAAAATTAGTAGCTAAAATGGTGCAGATTTTTAAAATAGTCGAAATATTATTCTTGTAGTTATAAAGACCAAAATGAATACATTACAGACAATTTACATGCAGTTATGTTGATTATTTGTTTTTTGCTATTAAAATGTTATTATCAATGTATTTACCAATTCCGACTTAAATTATATTACAGTTACAAATATTTCCTTATATCACATTAATTATTAATATTTAAAAGAAAAGGTCAATAACTGGCCAAGTATTTAAAAATAGATGTTTAAAAAATTGAATATAAAAGATCTATTTTCTTCCGAAAGAAATGGAGAAATTGTTTTCATTAAAATAAATGCATATTATTTTATTACGTTATACCTCAGGAACTTCGCAAAATTTCTTTCGATCACAATTATAATTATCAGCCAAAAGGTTGAAGTTCACATTATTCAAATAACTAAATTCTAAATAAAATAATGAAGCTTTCATTTAACATATTATGAAATTTGATAATTATATAAAAGAATAGAGGAAGAACGAGACGAACATGGATTGCATGTTTTTTTCATAAACCTACATATCAGATTGAGGTTAGCACGTGAAAGAAGATGTTCAAGATAGGATCCATTTTCAGAAGAAAATCATGAAAATGGTGTGAGAAGGATGCCCTTTTCAGAGAGCGAAGCTGTTCGCCGTTACCAACCATGACAAATGGTTGAAGTTAATCCAGAAGGCCTTGACCCATAACAAAATGGGTTTTCGAGCGGGTGGATTATGATATTATAGGCTTGCCGTAAAGATCTTTAACTCAACTAACAATTATATTTTACAAATATATTGTTACAGAAGAGATATTTTAGTTATTAGATAGTTCAGTTTTGTGACAATATTTATGTTTGTTAATGTTGTCAAGCTGCTGATAGATTTCATGTTTCGTTGCTAGACAACCGTGGAACGTTTACATTTGTTTTTTGTTCCATGTTAAAATACACTAATTAGTAAGATTTTTGTTCCATGTTAAAATACACTAATTAGTAAGATTGTTTGTTTTTGTTTATTTCGTTTAACGTCACTTTTATGCTGCTATGGCTAAGGATAGGGGATCTTTAACGAATACCTGATATCGCACAGGCTCGGGACCCCCATTGTACGTTCCTTCCGAAGAACGGCATAGGTAAGGATTTTTTACTCCCTGTAAAAAATCCTAAGGTCATCTGCCGGGCTGCGAACCCGCAATCTTGGGTGTAGTAGGTTGCTATGCTAACCACTACACCACAGGTGACCCCAGTAAGATATAAAAAGTATAGTTATAGTTTTTCATGCGTAATATTCGACTGGAAATAAAACGCCGTTCCAAAAGCTGGTTTTGCTACTGAAATGGTTCAATTGAAACCTAACAATAATTTTATTACAATTTATCCCTGTTTCTTAAATTAAATTAATGAATCGTTTACATTCATTCTAAATATAACAGTTTATTAAGTTAATTTCTATACTCTGTTTTGTAATACAATAGTTATTGATACTCAGATAGAACAGCATCTCGACACCGATATGGATCGTACGTGTAGAGGGCAAATTCATATTTTAATGTTTACCCAACGTCGTAAACCTGTTACTTCCTGTCCTACAGTATCCTTATAATAATATTCCACTTATCCCTGCTTAACAAATCCGCTACCTTCTTTCTGGATAAACATCTTACTTTGAATCCACGAACAAGAATCAAACTACCAGAAACTGCTCGTCGTTTTGAACTTCTCCAACATTAACTAGACAAACGTTAAAAAACTCTTGTAATTATATTTATAAATAAAATCTTAATTTAAAAAAAAAAAAACGAGTATAGCTTTGAGGATTAACTAAACTTTCCAATGCTCGTATCCAATCCATGCAGTCCTAAATCCTAAGAATAATCCTTAACTCTCCTTACTTTGCCACAAATGAAGTGATCCATAAAGATCTTAATGTTCCATATGTTGCTGATTTAACCCAAACCAGATACCTAAAGGTATCTAGGTCATAGTACCCTTCATAACCATTCAAATCCACTGATCTCTCAATTTGCTTACAATTATCAATTATATTCACAATGACCCTTTGTGGCACCTGAAAAGAAGAGGGCCTTTAAAACAGAACTTTTACTGAAATGCTGCCAATGGATGGTTGCTTTACAAGTTATTGTTATGTTAATGTAATAATTTTCCCACACATTTCCAGAAGTGTATATATTCCATACAGTAGTAAATATCAATAAATAACTTTAAAAATTCTTTTTTAACAATGAGGGTAAAATTTAGGTTGTCCCACACTTCCTGCAAACGATACCCCTTGATTATACTTTTATAATATATCATATAATGTCTTAAATGTTTTGTAGGATTTTAAAGTCTTGACCCAGAAATGCTTAATTAATATTTAGTGTTTTCTTATGAACTCTTATGTTACTGAATTCCATTTTGTTATGTGTAACAGGATTATGTGTCCTGGGTATATGAATAAAAAGTAACGGAGTACACATAGGAAATTAGGGTTAGGGGTAGAGAAATCTGTATACAGGGCCACTTCACCACGGTAAAGGGAAAAATTGTAATGCAGGTCTGTTTTGGCTAGAGCGAGGGAGCGCAAAGCCACCCCTTATGTACTTTTAAAATTCCGGTCGTG
Organism: Euschistus heros; assembly: GCA_003667255.2. Taxonomy (NCBI): domain Eukaryota; kingdom Metazoa; phylum Arthropoda; class Insecta; order Hemiptera; family Pentatomidae; genus Euschistus; species Euschistus heros. Next base: position 1,189,791 of record RCWM02000116.1, read on the forward strand.
TACTCCCGCCTAAAACTACCTCGCATTACGACGTAAACGTTTTAAAGCGTTTCGTCCCAAAACGAGGCTGGGTGTAATTGAGTTGCTCCGGGGAAATATGAAAGGGTATGAACACGAGAAAGATATTAGGCGACCCCTTCGGTGAATATCGGTTACCTAGGCTTTACAGTGCTAATGGAATTGAATAATAAAAATCTTATATTGTTATTTAGCAATATTAAAACATAATACAACTAAACAAAGTTTAATAAAATACTGAAGATTGTCATTTGTATAACAGAGAGAATTCCATAGTAATTTGTACACAAGTCTTCAAGAATCAACGGAAATTTATAAATATAAATCATTAAATAAATAAATCATGTCTAACTTATAATAAGGAATTTAACTTGTCAATTTCGCAACTTAAGTTCATTTTTGACATAATATGGAGCATTAAGGATTGTACGAAGGATTTTGTTTTGAAGCTATGCTGTTAATGTGTTATCTTCAAGTGATGTATAAATATAATTATATTAAAAACTTTATAATAACATATAATTAGGGTTAGTAAACTTTTTATACAAGAAAAAATCGAACATTCTAAACATAAATGGACCGCAGATCATTCAAAGGTTAATTACCAAATCATTGCAATTAGAAATAAAAAACATTTTATAGGGACATTTTTCATCGAATGAAGTCGAAGCAAGCTATAATCTGTAAAAACCTCTACTTAGTTTTTTAATAGAAAAATTAAATCCCTCTCTCAAAATGAACTTCCTCAAGTTATTTATTCCTTAAAAATAATTACATAATACTACAGTACATTCCCTATTTCATGATTAAATTTAGGAGGAAAAGACTTAAACAATTCATACAACGAACAATGATTTCCATTAAGAAAATTAAAGAATAATTAAATTGTTCAACTTATTTACAATACTTGTTTACCCAATAATGAAGTAATTAGAGTGTACTTAAAAATTCAATTATTTATCACGAAATATAGTATTGACATTTTATGGGATCAACGTTAATTAATTAATTAATCTAATAAAGTGCTCGAAAAATATTTATTAATTATATAATTAAAAGCACTTAATTACGCATATTGGTTAGTAAATTTAAATTAAATATCTTTTTTTAGGAAGCCCATTAGGAACGTCGTCTTGCCTGAAGTGTTTCAGTAACTGGACAGGTATAATTTTAATTTTGAGCATTCATCTAAAGCAGTGTGTTATGTGCTTGTCAGAGTTATGGGAGTTCCTATTGTGAATCAAGTGTTAGGCCATTGCAAATAGACATATTCTAATAGTTAAAAATTTATATTTACTGTGAAATAATATTTTAATCTCGCTGAGGATTAAAAAATAGTATAATAAATAAGGTGTGTAAAACATGAGGGAGACTAGTAAACATCGTTACCTCCTGCTGACATTATTTTAGGTTCTTATTTCCTTCAAGAGGGCCCCCAGCTTCTTTTTAGCCTTCGGTACGTAATGTCAGAAATATTTGTTTTAGCCATGTTTTGAATAAATCTGTTTGGATGGTCATACAGTTTGCCGTGAAATATTCTATATTTTGATTCTATGTGGTCCAGTACAGTATGTATGCGCAGCTATGTATTCAGTGTTCTATTACTTATGTACCATGTAGATCGTGTATTTATTCATAATGTTTGTGACTGAAATGTTTGTAGTTTTTATATGTGAGTTTTTCGGCTGAACCATATATCTGTGATGCGTAACTCCATATGGGTTTTAGTAAGTATGTGTAGGTATTTAGTCGCTGTCTTAAGTTCAGGAAGGAACTTCTTTGTAGCAAGAAAAACAAGAGTCGTGGACTACTATTTATAGTAAGTCGCGTCAGTTTAACTTGAGGGACCCATGTCATTCTTCTACCCAATTTTACTCCTAAGTATTTTACTGTATTTATTCTGCGGAATTGGTTTGTAGTTTAAATATAATGATAGACATGTGTTGTGTCGTAGTCTGTCGTAATGTGTCGTTACTTTTCATTGCTTAGTTTGAATTTCCAAAATTTAAATTATTCATAAAGAATCAGTACTTGAGGTACCCCGGTCACTATAGGTCGCATAGAGGAGATCCCTGAACCTTTTCGGACAGCAAAAACCTGTCAGAACGAAAAGATTGAAGTATAAGATAATAAGTTGGTGGAAGAAGAAATTTTAATTTGAAGATCCTGGTGCCAGACTTTATCAAATGCTTGAGCTACATCAAGCTTCCAAAAGCTTACTCCAGTAGCATAAAGCTTTTACTCAAGAGCTGTTGAAATATAGTCAGTAACTCTGTGCGATTGTTGGGTCGTCGAGTGTAATAAGCGGAATCAAATTGATGTTAACAATTTTTAAAAAAAGAATTTTAAATATTTTAAAAAAACAGAAAGGAAGTAAACTAATAGGTTGGTAGAAAAAAAATAAGGCACTGTTTTTGTTACATTTATGTATCATCAAAATGTGTGAAAGTTTCCATTGCAATGGAAATTTCGTGGTCCTAAGTATAGCGAAAGTCTACAGCTTTTCTGGGCATTTCCTAGAGCAACTCAGCGGTAATGAGATGATATGTAATGACAAAATATGTCAGCTAAACAAAAAATAACTATTTAACATTGAAAAGTATGCGACCTATTGACGATTAGTCTAAATATAACGCTTACACGTAAATTACTTATTTTATTTAAAACGAGTGTCCTAACTGACGTTTATACAAAATATGTTAACATAATGTATGACATGTTTATCTAAAATTTAATGAGTAATCAAATTAAGATGATAAAGAAGACTGGAAGAACAAGAAGACTGGAACAACATGGCCTCAAGAGAGAAAAAAATCCCACAGCAGAGGAATGAAGGAATTGTGGGTACGAGGATAGAAAAAGCATGCCTCTTGAGTACTAAGCTAAAAGTCTGTGTTAGGAGTCTATCTTCTGTGTTATAACTCCATGAAATAAGTATATTTATTCAATTTTTATAAAAGTTGATAGTTCTTAGGTTAATACGTAAGTCAAATAAGCTGAAAATTAGGTGATCAAAATATCTGCCTTTTAAATAACGTATAATATCCTTCTTAAATCAGTTAAGAGTGATCCGTTTGATGTAAGGCCAAAAGAGAAGAATACCGAAGACGTAAATCGGAAAATACCCAAAAGGAAAACAAGATTTAAAGGAGAAAGAAAGCAACCTCCAATATATACCTTTTTAACGATTGCGTTTAATTCTCAGCATCATCTTTCATATAACCGCTAATTTTCTGTTTGATTTACAATAGTTCTAGTCCAGGCCTAGAATATTTTTTAATTGTTGATTCAAATTTACATAAATATTCATGCAATTTTAATGTTTTGAAGGAATATTTTTCTTTATCCTTATTAACAAAGTTATAGGTATAATAAAAGGTCTTAGGGATCTTAATCATAAAATTCTAATAATATTGTTTAACAATATCCTTTAATATTCCAGTGACACCGGTTGAACAGATCCACTACATAGGAATCTACCTGCATAAACGTTAAACTAGGAGTCTATAAACAGGACTACATAAAACGACAAGACACTAATCATCGTTTTAGAGAGTTCCAACATTTAATAGACAAATATTCAAAGTTCCCAAAGTTTTTTTTTATTCGAAGACAAATTTTGAATCATAAACATTCATCATCAGTCTTAAGTTAGCAAAATTAAAAGGGCCTCTATGAAACATCATTTAAGGATTGAAAATGTAATGTATTTTATGCTGTAATGACTCGTAATTCTCAGCACAAGAAGGACTAACATCTCCATTCGAAATTGTTCATGTTAATTGCTTTTGGTTCAAAACACTTCTCATTATCCACTAATGATGAATGCCTTTTCAAAGTTAATGAGGCATAATCTGTCTGATTCCTTAGAAAAAAAAAAAACTTTACAGTTTAAAATGGTTTTTCCCAATTTTTAATGGGTTCAGCAGTAAACCGACACGAGGCCAAACTAAATAGAGCAACTGTATGTTTAATTTAAGTGGAAAGTCTTCTATTGTAAATGATTGTTGTTTTTTATCTTTATTTAACGGTCGCATCAATATTACAAATTTAAGTTATTAGCGACAATATTGTAAATGAATAATGCATATTATAGCTATATATTTACAATAATTTGAACTATTTAATTATTATTATATACAATGTACTTGGACTTGAAGTGGCTCTACCCATCCACCCGCAAATCATACTTCCTAGGTTCATTCCTTTATCAAGCCATTTATTACCATCGCCCATCCTACATTTATGATCTGTTAAAATTTAAGTCTTCCTTCTATTCCCGATTCACAACAAGATCTCGTTCCTCTGACCTATACTTGCCTTTCCATAGAACAACATTATACCAGCATTCCTTCCTAGCCCGATCCACTACCCTCTGGAACACTCTCCCACCTGAAATAAGACATGCCCCTTCCTTAAGCTCATTTTAACTCCTTAAACACTCCTTTTCCAATATCTCCTCTTATCCCAGTCAGATGCCAGTCAATATGAACAGTAATTACTATCAAATAGGGTTAAATCGAATAAATTTGATATCGGTGAATTGACTCATAAATTGTCTTTCATATAATAACAATCTTTTATTAGTTCCATATTGGTAAATAATCATTCTATCTATTTTTTTATAAAAATTCTTTTTTATTTTTTAACTTTAAATGTTTTTCCTAAACATAGAAATTTCATCTATCGACAATTCATATGTGTATGGTTATGTGTATAGGTATGTAGGTGAATAAGTGCAGTGTATTTAAGTATATATCGTAATCTCTGTAAATATTTTCTTCATCTAATGGACATATAGACATAGTTCATTCTCTGTATATATCTTTTCTCATTTTCTCAGGGTTATTTATTTATTTATTTTTTTTTTATTATTTCATTTATCCTTCTTATGTTATCTTATTTACTAAAGCTATTTATACAATTATTTACTTAACTGTATTTGCATGTCTCTTGTTCCTCATTTGTAAATACCTTTGTATGAAATTATATATGCCAGACAATTGTACTACTTTATGATACAATTTTGTTATTCTTAGGGGAAAATACGTCCCAGAATAAAGATTATTTTTTCATTTCATTTTCATTTCATTACAATGTATAAGCTTAATACATCCTTTAGTCATTTGAATGGGTCCGCCGAAAACGTTCTAAGCGACAAAATTTCCGAAGTGGCGATTTTGAAGGTTTTTAAATGTATAATAAATAGTACGTCATAGTATGGTATAGTACTCCATTATGTTATCATACATTTAAATATAACAAATTACAAGGTGAAAAAAAAATCTAACTTACAAAACTAACAAGAACTTAAGATTACGATTTTCTTTCACTGATTACTCAAAATTTTGTTTGTCGCTTAGAACTTTTTTCGGCGGATCCATTCAATTGATTTATGTTTTAGTTTTCTTTTTAAATATATGTATTTAGTAGCTATTCAGAATTCTATATATCGTCACCACTATGTTAAACTAACAAATGTGTAAAAACGCATTTTTCAATTCGTTTACCGTTGTATTTTACAAGATCTACTTGTGGTAAAATCCTAGAAATTCATAAAAATTACTGTTTTCGATTTTCTAACTTTTTATTATTACCCTTATTTATCTTGTCAAAGTGAGAATTAAATATTCCTCATTCTTTTTTTTATGGTTTAAATTTTCTCTCATTGGTTTCTTATTTATAAAAAATTGTTTCAGATGAATAATCATTTTTTTTTTTAAATCTCTAAATACAATTACAATTATATATAGAAATATAAATTTATTATTTATAAAGTTACAGCTTTTGCGCTCTCACCGTGGCACTCCGTGGCTAGAGAGAAGTGCTAGGATCTCCTGGAGTCCTGCCTGACCCCTCTCATTGGTGGAAAATCTGATCTCTGAATCTTTACCCTGAATGTAAATATAAAATATGAATGTGAGTTGATGTAATTTTTTCTAATTGTATTGTTTTTATAATTTATTTTTTTATTGTCGTGTTCCTTTTTTTGGCTGCTATTTTATAATTTACTAAAAAATAAGATAGTCACGTGTACTTCGGAGCGAATTACTTATTGTCCTTGATTGTGACAAATAGTAATGTTGTCAAAATAAAAGTAAATATATATAATGTCTAATGTTGACAAGAAAGTAAGTTTTGAACAGATAAATCCTCTTGGATGGCATGTCTAAAACTATACGTTTAAATAGTTTATTTTAAAATAAACATAAGATCTGAAATAACGAATATGAAAGTTCCCATTTTCTCAGTAAAGCAAGAATATAATTAAAGGACAAACATTGCCAAAGCACGTCCAGTCAAATTATCTCTAGAATGTAGTATTTCCTTGGCTCTCTAACAAATCCAGTAGAGTCTAGAGCTAATAGAATTAGGTAGTTCTCTAGCAACCGTTAAAAAAAAAAAATCCTATAAAACAATGAAAAAAAAAAGTTCAGGGATAAAATATTCCCTTCTGTGTAAACAGAATAATGTTTCTCTAATAAGATATTCTAGTTATATCCACCTATCTTAAGATAATTCTTCTTCTATGCAGTAATTGAAATATTTTGCAATAGAATGATCTATTTATCAATAGTTTAATTAATTTTTTCATTGGTATTTATATATTATATCGTTTATTTATGAAGACAAATATCAATAACGTTTTTATTTTATGTTGTTCACAAAATAACGGGATTTTTTTTTTTTTTTTATATCCCCGCTGAACGTATATTTTTTATGTATATCTATTTAGAAAATTATTTAGAAAAGCAGCGTATCTTGAAATATGTATGATTTTCTGCAATTGCAGTTTTTTCTTTACATTCATTTCTTCTTTTTCTTAAACTTTCCTATCTCTCTTTCTAGAAAAACCTCTATTAGTTATTAATGCGCCTATGGCTTGAATGTTTGTTTGTTTTTTTTTTGTTGGTATGGAAATGAATTATGATCATGACTTTGAAGATGATAATATAGACAAACGCGCTTTGAAAACGAAACTCCTTCTTTTGGGCCCATTTTGCAAGCTACCATCCTTCTTTTAGTTCTAAGCATTAAAGGTTTAAACACAAAATGTGCTGCAATTGCAATACGAGCACGTGTTGACTGTCCTTGGCCGGTGTTAGCCTTTTTATGGTATAAATGTTTACAGGTGTTTATATAAACGTGTCCATACCTCATCTGGCCTGGCTTCTGTGGCAGTCACCAATCTATTCAGCAACATTTTCTTTTTTGGTTTCATATATCTAACTCGTTTCTTCAATTTTATACATTTTATTAGACAATAAAAAAGGCAACTTGGAGGGCTACTTTGAACAAATTTGTTGACACCTTTTAGAAGACGCTGTTACTTTGAACATTGTGTTAACGTCTGTTTTGTTGAATATGAACAATTAGTTTCATTCATATTTATAATTATCAGGCACTAGTGAAATTATCAAATCAAAAACAATAACATGAAATAAACAAAAATAATTATATGAGATAAAATTAACAAAGGATTAAAACAATGAAATAAATGTATAAACTTAAGAAAGCTATATTTATATAAACGCTATCATTATTAATTTATTATATTTGGCTTTTATCTAAAAACTCAAGTGATTTAGTGCACCCAATTGGTGTATTTACGGATGAATTTAGCAGAAACGTGAACAAGAGAAAAATGAATTCCTCCTCCCTCGTATTGAGGTAGGCAGCGAAATCTCTAATACGGGAATTTGAAGCTGAGTTGTATACCTATCATTAGAACCAAGAAAATTTAAAATATTCACAAAAACAATCGCGCTGTAGTGCAATATGTGCAGAGCCTGTACCAAAGTGGCTCCGTTTATGGTATTTTTATAAATTTATATGGTAAAAACCGAATGTTAAAACCTGAATTCATTATTAGATAAAATAAAAATAAGTTTCATGTAATAAAACTGACGAAAATGTTAAAATCATCAATTCGTTTTTCGAAGGGTGAAATGATTTTTTTATATAGAGAATGAAGATAACTGCCATTGTCATAAAAGAATGAATCATTGAAATTGACCATTTCTACAAAGAACTAGTTCAGGGCGTTACTGTCCGATTTTGTTAGATGCGTGAAGTATAATATCGAACCGAACATTTTTCCTTGAAGAAGCAGTTCATAAAATACCACACCGTAATGATTCTACCGTATGGAGAGTAAAATTTAGGCCTTCGGTTATTATTCGGTGCAAGCAGTTGTCCACGATCTTCTGCGCACTACATTGAAGTAGATGATCCGCTTTACATCACCCATCACTATTTGTTTTAAAAACAGATCCACACAGTCACGTAGCTAATCTATTTCAAATGTCTTTAAACTTAAATTCCGAATTATCTCGTGTCTGTCTTGATGGCCGGACTTTCCTAGATATCAATCGAACCAACCTCAGTGGTTGGAAGATGTATCTCGTCTACGAAACCTATATCTCCGGAGCGAAAATTGGCTAACCATTTCTGTGAAGTAAGTTCTGTTGGAGACATTGTCTTCAAATATGGAACATATCTTTCGGTTGGCCTCAGCAGCTCACTAGATTTTTAAAAAATAAAAATCCAAACATGCCGAAAATGCAATTTTTCTTCTCACATGATCAAAAATTAAACTAATGCCAACGAATTGACCTTTACCGTCAGACAAGGTAAGGAGAACAGGATATATTTTAATACAATTTTCATTACATACAAAAACCGAACATAATTATCCTATATTATAGAGAACTTACACAAACTTAATAAATAAAAAAATTATAATTATCGAGTTTGTTTTTTATTTTTGATATTTTATATCCGATTTTAATTCAAAAAAATCTACAAAAAAAATCCAAAAAGAACTGTCTAGAGGTACTAAATGGATGGCCGCTCTTGAAAACAATAGAAGAGAAACCATAACTAATAGAGAACATATGAATAGAGTAGCCACGGATTACTTCAGGCAATTATATAAAAATAAAAAGGAAACTTTAGAAGCAAATAAGGAAGAAAATAGAGTAAGCATTCTAGAAGAAGTTCCACCAATAATAGAAGAAGAAGTTGAATCTATATTGAAAAAACTTAGACCTGAGAAAAGTCCTGGGCCGGATAATATCAGTAATGAAATTTTAAAAGCAGGAGGAATAACTCTAATAAATGAACTAACAGAATTATTTAATCTAATTCTAGGGCAAGAAAAAATTCCTTACCAATGGAAAATCGCAAAAATAATTCTGCTTTACAAAAAGGGCAACAAGCAAGACATGGAGAATTATCGGCCTATTTCCCTTTGTTCAACTTTGGCAAAAATTTTCACCAGTGTCATCAAACAGCGGCTCACCAAAAGAATTATGGAATGTGTTGACGAAGAACAAACAGGATTTAGAAAAGGTTTTTCGACAGTGGACCACATCCAGACTGTTAACCAGATTATCGAAAAGGCAAATGAATACAACTTCTCTCTATACCTTTGTTTTCTCGACTTCAAGAAAGCGTTTGAAAGCATTTTACATACCGAAATATTTAAAGCCCTCAGGACAATAGGAATAGAGGAAAAGTATGTAAAGATAATTATAGAGCTGTATAAAGAAATATCTGCATATATCATGACAGAAAAGAGAGGACAAAGCTTCAGTGTTGAGAAGGGTGTGCGACAAGGAGATCCGCTATCCCCACTTTTATTTGTTTTTGTACTGGAGATGGTATTCTGGCGTCTTGGATGGGAAAACATGGGAATAAAAATAAATGGTAAATGGTTAAGCAACTTACGTTTTGCCGATGACATTATGCTGTTTGCCAAAGATATGCGAGAATTCCGGGAAATGCTCAAGCATCTTCTAAAATTATGTAAAGAAATTGGTCTTTACCCTAACTACGAAAAGACGAAACTGATGACGAATAGAGGAAAAGAAGAATGCCAACTAAACAACTACAGTTTGGAATATGTAGAGGAGTATATCTATTTGGGTCAGATAGTATCCTTCGCAGATAGAGGAGCAAAAGAAATCCAGAGAAGAATGGCACTAGGTTGGAACAAGTTTTGGTCCCTCAAACATATTATGAAAGGCAATATAAGAATGGAGCTAAAAAGACATGTTTTTGACAGTTGCATAAGCCCAGCGGTTACATATGGATGCCAAACGTGGTCTCTGACAAAATCTCAAGAGAGGAAGATCCAGGTGTGGCAGAACAATATCCGTTTGGCAATGGAAAGCTGACCTATTAATTTCTAGGAGTAATATCAATGGCCATTTATTTGAGTTTATTTCTTCTATCAAACGAAAGGAGTCACTGCAGGGTTTCGCTTCTGCAAAGATAATTTTTGAAGACAAATATTTTAAAGTATAATTATTTATTTTTATTGTAATGTTTGATAACAATATTTTTAAAATACAATTTTTCCTATGAAAAGCTTTTTGATATTGAGCCTGAATGTTAACAGACGTGCGATCGCTATTGGTAGTTCATTAGGGAAAGTTCCAACACATGCCCAATACCGCTCATCAGTATCTCGCGGCTCAGTCACTATCAGCTATAGTTTGAAGTGTAAATTCCGACAGCCGTCAGATCTGCTGATTGGGATCTAATGCTGCCAAGGCTTCTGCTATTAGGCTTCTGTGTCCTATGTCTGTCTCTATAGTACGGCCTATTATGCGCACACTGATCCGGCACAATCCTTTAAGTAACGTATATATCTGTATATATATGTCACTAAGGAACTACCTTTAAAAATTTAATTTTTTTAAACATGAATCAGTATAGTTAGTTCTATTAATTACAAGAAAAAAAATTATGCCTGCAGTGGTTTCAACTGCATGTCAAATGCAACGAGATTTCTCCAATTGAGATAAGATAAATAAAGGGAAAAAATCAATTTCTGTCATGGAAAATAATAGATCATAGATATATCTATATTATAATCTACTGCTTTTCCTAATTTAGATTTTAGTATAAAAAGAATCAAATTACTGAAATTAATTATTAAATTAAATTAACAATCAGTGATTATTCGAAATAAGCAAAGTAGAGAGAAAATATGAGTTTCAAACGAAACATTTTTCATTTAAACCAATATAGATTTTCGTAACATCAACAGAGCTACAGTGTGTCAGAATATTAAATTTTTTAGTGTGAAGTTAACCTCACGCAGCCTGAGGGTGAAAAAAACGTTACACTGTGATGTTTTTCATTTAAACCAATATACCTCGTAAACGAAAGATCCTAGCGACAAAGTTTATATAACAAACAATATTTTCCATTAAATTTTAAATAGGAAACTGTCGTTAAATCCTCAATCTGAGCAACACCAACACAGTTAGAGCGTGCCAAAATGAGAGTGGAAACGTTACAAAAAATAAGTATAGACGTCTAGCCAGAAGATATATACATGTCAATACAATTTGGCTTGAAAAATTCTTTTTTTAATTTAATTGCGTAACAGTATTTGGAAAACCTGTGCTGTATACCGCATGAGAGTCCAATCGTTCTACATACAATGTAATCTATCTCCCTCAACCCGACAAATATTTTCGCTTTGTTTCTTCGAAATAACACCATTGTGGGATGTCAAACGAAGTATCTACATATACTCATATAAAATCCGGAAGATCTAATGAAATATTGTTGCATACATATATACTACAATTCCAAACTCTTTCTTATTATCTAACAAACTAATTTTTGTTCGTTTGAAAATTATTTAAATAAATTCGTTTATTATTAGGCATGATCTATTCCCGTTCAATTGTTTTGGCTCCGTTCGTACAACTACTGACCCTCTAGCCAGGGAATCTTTTCAACGTTCAAGCAGCTTGAATCCATACTGCGCCGCACAAAGGCCAAGAAATCACCTGGAATGGACGGCATCCCATCAGTGCTTCTTAAGATGTTACCCAGAAAAGGGAAGGCGTGCCTCCTAAATATCTATAACTCATGTTTTCGAATCTCGTACTTTCCTAATGCCTGGAAAAGAGCTGTTGTTGTTCCGTTACTGAAGCCAGGTAAAAGGGGTGACTCTGCAAACCACTATCGACCAATCAGCCTTCTCTCACATATCAGCAAGGTCTTCGAGCGACTTGTTCACTATCACCTCGTGAACCACTGCTTCAGTGAAGGCGTCATCCCTCCCGAACAAACTGGGTTCCAACGAGGTGTCGCCTGTGATCATCATCTGGTGAAACTTCAGACGCATGCCATTAACCAGATGCACAGGAATAAAGCTACGGCGTTTATATCCCTCGATTGCTCACAAGTATTCGACTGTGATGCTCATCCGCTGTTACTGCGCCGTCTTGAAGAGTTCAGGTTTCCCGTGGTCTTATGTCGACTTATCGACAACTACCTCAGCGGTAGGTCGTTTATAGTGAGGGTAGAGGAAAGCCTATATTCACCTGTTCCCACCACATGTGGAGTGCCACAAGGTTCGGTCCTCGGACCAATACTCTTCAATGTTTTCACTGCACCAGTAGTTGCCATTAAACATTCTGAAGCGGTGGTGGCTGCCTATGCTGACGACATAGGGGTTTATGCATCAAGCATGAATGCGAAAAGGGCACTTAGTATGGCTGAGAGGGCAACAGAGACCATAGTTGAAGCACTCAAGTCGTGTGGAATCAAGGTGAACCCTAGAAAAACCGACGCCATCATAATGTCATTTCAAAAAGGGAAGAGAAAGCGATTGCCTACCCACTTCACTGTGGACAATGTGAAACAGACGCCATCAAACTCCATCCTCTACCTAGGCGTTCACCTTGATCGACACCTTACTTTCTCTACTCATGTGAGAAGTTGGATTAAGCTGGCCCGCCAGAAGACATACCGCCTTGACTAACTCTTGACATCTCCTCAACTGTCTTTTCGACTCAAAATTCAGCTATACAAAGACAACATCCGCCCCACCCTACTTCACGGCGCTCCACTTCTTCAGTACATGTATACGACAACACTGAAAGCTCTTCAGAGCTCTTAGAACTCAGTTCTCCGACGAATAGTCCGCGGAACAAGCCTTGAGAGGGCCAGAAACATCGTCATAACTGAAAATTTGCAACTATCATCGGTCCCTTCATTCATTGGTCGACAGCACATAAAATTCTTCGACGGCCTAAAGTACTGTGCCAACCCTCTCTTCTGGGACATAGCCCCACCTCCCAGGCCTGGTAGATGGCAAGGTTTGACCCCCTTAGTGGACGTATTCGCTTAGGGAAGGGGTTCAGGCTTTTTAGGCTGACCTATTTTCACACCATCGCCAGCAGAGTGATTCCTCCTCACTCGATCAAGACAACTGGAAGACAATAGTCAACCGAGACGCAAGAATCTACCATAGAAACAAATCTTAAAATGCTAAGAAAGCAACAGAAGATCATTTGATTCCAATTATTATTATTTGTTTTTGGTTTTGTTTTTTTTAATAAATGGAGGATGAGAAAAAAAAAAAAAAAAAAAAAAAAAAAAAGTAAGAAGTGGAAGGGTCCGGTACAAACTTTCTTGAACCTTTTACAGCACAGTCTACCTCCCATAAGGCTAGTGTTGCTGTGTTTGTGAGACCAAGAAAAAGAATTTTGAGAATGAAGCTGAAATCATTAGGAGTCGAATGAAACGCAAATATCTATATAAATAATGACCTGAAATTAGAATTATAAAAAAAGAAGGAAATAATATCGTCAATTCGGATTACCTACTATAGAGAGGACAAACCTCTGTGATAATAGCATTAACTTATTTGATAATAACTTGTCAATTTCTTGCGAAGCATATCAATAAAAGTTCTATATGAGAAGGTCCCAAGGCCATCTTCTTTTCAAATACCTCGAAGGGTTGTCGGGAATAGAATAGGAAGTAAGTTGAAAGACTAGTGGATTTGAATGGTTATGGAGTTTCCCACGTAAGGATAGGAAGAAGGTTTGGGCTAAATCAGCAACATATGGAGCATTGAGCTCTTTATGGATAAGTTTATTTTTGACAAAGTGAGGAACATTGAGGATTTTTAGAAGGATTTTGGACTGTAAGGGTTCGACACCAGAAGAATCAGATAGTTTACAGTCCAAACAGGTCTAACGAGTCTTTTATAATTAATTAGAAGCTTTGAGCATTTGTCTAATAAATTCTGGGGTAGTCAACTACTTATATGAAATTCAATTATTGATTTTTTTTTTTTTTTTTTTTTTTTATATCTAAACTATTTTTTTTTCAATTTATTGAAATTTACAACTGTACAATATATACATCTAGTAAATAGGTTGATTATGATTAGAACAACATGCAAAAACTTGAAAAGAACTACTCATCAGTAGCACTTCAATATAAATCTACTCTAGAAGGCCTTTAGTCCATCATCTTTTCAGACGTCTCAGAGGATTATCGGGAATGGAGTGGGAAGCAAGTTGGGACACTAGTAGATTTGATTGGTTATGGAGCTTACTATGGAAGGATAGGTATCTGGTCTGGGCTAAATCAGCAACAAATGGGACATTAAGATGTTTATGGATTAGTTTGTTTTTAACAAAGTAGAGAGCATTAAGGATTTTTGATTGTAAGGATTGGATACGGGAAGAATTAGAAGGTTTAGTTGAGCCCCAAAGCTCAACTCCATATGTCCAAACAGGTCTGATAACTGTCATGTAAATGAGTCTTTTGTAGTAAATCGGAAGGTTTGAACGTTTGTCTAATAAATGTTGTAGAAGTCGAAAACGACGAGCGGTTCCCTGTCGTTTTACTCTTGTATGTGGATTCCAAGTCAGACGTTTATATCTAAACTTAAAAACATAGAATAATGAAATATGAATGCAATTCATATAGGACTAAAATAGCTATATTGAAAAAACAAATCTACTGTATTGCACAATATTAATTTACGTTATCTCTCGTTTGCTGACATTATTTAAAATTGGTATTACAAGTAATTAATGAAAAACGTATAATTATAATGACACTAAATCTAACTCTTCTATTAATATGATATATTAACTATTAATCAATGAAATTCCGGAATAAAGCTTCTTACTAATTTAACTAGGTTTATCAGTCGTGACTTAAATTAATTACGAAATTATGGTGGAACACTTTCCATTACTGAACAGTCAAACTTTCCAGACTCCGTAGTTCGATCTACCATATCAATAAACATCCCTGTTTGCTTTAGTCGCTTAACAACGCTCTCCGCAGTTCAGCTGTTAGCGACTAAGATCCTAGTTTTCATTGTTCGATCTTATGAAACTGATCTCTGTATTTTTAACCACTGCAAGGTCTTGATGTTATTGAAAATCTTTGCATTGCTTTCTTGTTTTCATAGTAGTATTGGTTTTGTTATTTTTTTAATTTAACATTGATAATTGAAACCAGTGATGTGTCGGTAATAATATTTTTGGATTTTCGATACTGGTACTTTTATCAAGAAATCTATTTTCGAGTTTTGGTGCCGATGCCTCAGTTTAAATATAAATTGTTCTTTCAAAACATAAGCTAATAGAAAACAAATCGATCAAAAAAACGATAATAGTTCAAGAAATAAATTAGTAAATTGCTAGTAGGTATCATTTATTATCCAAAGAATATAAAATATGTTATTAATTACAATTTACATGAAAATATAATTCAATTCACAAATTCTTATTTATGAATATAAACATTCTAAGATTTCATTTATAGATTAAGGATTCTGAAAATGTTACTAAGCTTTGTAGAAGGACTAGATTTATTTTAATTGAGTATTTGTGGTCGAAAACTGGTGTTAACACGTAATACGGAACATAATCTTTAGTTTTGGTCGAATAACAAAAATATCTAATAAAATGCTACTATTTCGTTGATTAGAGATTGTAATCTTATTTCTTTATTTTTCAACAACGGTAAAATATCTTCATCAAATTTAAGCATGAGCTTTGATTTAATTCTAAGGAGGTTTGGTCATTAGGAGAAGAGTTTATGTATAATAATAACTTAATTAGATATCACAAAACTATTGCCAACGTCAACTCCGCCAGTGTAGTCAGTTTACTGGACCACTGCCAGTCCCAAGCCTGGATAAAGGAGGAGGGTTGAGAGGAGGGCCGACTACCCGCCTCTTGCAAAAAGCTATCAAGTTACTAACGCTCAACAACGAAGCCTCGGAAATCAGACTGTCTTACGGAAACGACCTGGAACTCTCACAAAGGTATTTAAATTTGGAACATGGAACGTGCGCTCTCTTTATAGACCAGGTGCCCTGACTGAACTGAAAGAACAACTATCCCAACTTGGCACAGATATTGCGGCCATTCAAGAAACAAGATGGACGGGATGTGGTAAACTCAGCAGAAAGGATTTTGATTTTTACTATAGCGGAGGCGAGAAAAGACACGAATTTGGTACTGGATTTTTGGTTTTAAAACGCACGAAATCGTCAATCCTCGATTTCCAGCCGATAAATAATAGAATATGTACTATGAGGATTAAGGGGAAACGCCACAATATTACCTTGATAAATGTACATGCACCTACTGAGGAAAAGGAGGAGGAGGAAAAGGATAAATTTTATGAAGAATTGGACAAAATTATTAGAAATGGCCCTTCCTTCGACATGAAAGTAGTGTTAGGTGATTTCAATGCACAAATAGGACAGGAGCTTGCTTTCACCCCTACCATTGGAAGATACAGTATGCATCCAGAGACAAATGACAATGGTGAACGATTGATCAGCTTTGCGGTGTCTAACTCACTAACTGTTATGAGTACAATATTTCCTCACAAAAAAAAACACAAGGAAACTTGGACCTCACCAACTGGCGTTGCAACACAAATCGATCATATACTGATCTCATCCAGGCATTTCAACTCAATAAACGATGTTAGGTCATATCGTGGACCGGATGTAAATTCAGACCACTATTTAGTTGTGGCAAAGATGACCGAAGGAGTGAGACCCTTGCGCCGTTGGAACGAGAACCAGAGGTCCAAATGGGACAGAACGAAGCTCAAGGAAGAGAAAATTAGAAACTCATTCCAGTCAAGCATGGAACAAGGAGTGAAGAATATTCCTGCAGTTGAAGATGGAAGAGAGGTGGAAAGAGAGTGGGACTGCCTGAAGCAGGTCATAGCAGATTCAGCGGACCAGTATTGTCAGAAGGATAGGAGAACCGATAACACCTGGTTTGATAAGGAATGTGAAGAAGTAGTGGCGGAACGGAATGCAAAGAGAGCGGTTTTCTTGAGCCGAGATACTAGACGTAGTAGGAATGAGTACAAAGAAGCAAGAACCAAGGCAAAAAAAACGGTACTTAAGAAAAAGAAGAAGCAAGCGCTACTAGAGAAGGTGAAGGCAATTGAGGACTCTAGAAGGAGTAGTGACACAAGGAAGTTTTTTGAAGAAGTTTAAACCATAACTACAGGCTTCAGCAACAATTCAGCAATTAGGAATGCTGAGGGAAAGCTACTAGTGGTGGACCAAGACATACAAGAAAGATGGAGAGACCACTTCAAGAAACTCCTTAATCCCATAACTGTGGATCAGACGATTGGTAACCCGCCAGAAGAGGAAAATGAGAGGGAGTCGTTGCCACCTGATAGCATTGATATTCATTTAATTTTGGATAAATTAAAAAACAACAAAGCACCTGGTTCAGATAGCATCCCAGCAGAATTTCTAAAGGCAGGAGGTCCGCAACTAATAGAAGAAATTATAAAGATAATAGAACAAGTGTGGATCTCGGAGACGATGCCACAAGAATGGAGTGAGTCTATCATTGTACCAATTTTTAAAAAAAAAGGCGATTCGACTCAATGCAAGAACTATAGGGGAATCAGTCTACTAAATACGGGATATAAAGTGTTCTCAATTGCCCTGTATAACCGTCTAATCCCATACGTGGAATCGCAGCTTGGAGAATACCAGAGTGGATTTAGGGCTAATCGTTCAACCATTGACCAAATTTTCTCGCTTAGGCAGATGACGGAAAAAATGAATGAGTTCGGTAGCTGCATGTGGCTACTCTTTATAGACTACAAAGCTGCATATGACTCAGTCATCAGAAAAGAATTATATCGGGCCATGAGAGAGATGGAAATCCCAGCTAAACTGATTAGACTCACAATGTGTACAATGAATGACACGACAGGCAGGGTGAAGATTGGCGGAAAGTTAGGAGACTCATTCTCTATAAGCTCAGGACTGAGACAAGGGGATTCTCTTGCCCCGCTACTGTTCAACATAGTCCTTAATGCAATTATAACAAGAGCAGGACTGATATCTCAGGGAACCATATTTAATAAAATGACACAGGTAATGGCATATGCTGACGATGTTGTCATTGCAGGAAGGAACCGACAAAACATCAAGGAGGTATTTGCGGTACTTGAGATGGAAGGAAAAAGAATGGGTCTCCAAATAAACGAGGATAAAACAAAGATTCTCACGTTAAGAAGGAAGAATCCAGTGCACCCGCAGAAACACTACATAATGGGAAACTATAGATTTGAGTGCGTTAAAAGTTTTAAATACCTTGGATCGATGATCAACGACTCCTTAGATGAGGAAGAGGAAATAAAATGTCGAGTAGTGGCAGCTAATCGATCCTATTTCAGTCTATCTAAACTATTTAGAAGTAGACTGCTCAGTCGCACAACCAAACTCAGACTTTATAAAACACTCGTCCGACCCGTCCTGACATACGCATCTGAAACCTGGACATTGCGTAAAGTATCAGCTGAACGTATTGACAGGTTCGAAAGGAAGATATTGAGACGCATCTATGGACCTGTAAAGGAGGATGGTTTGTTTCGACTCAGAAAAAACAAAGAGCTGTACGTACTTTATAATGAACTGAATGTTTCCCAATATGTGAGAATACAGCGAATTAAATGGCTGGGACACGTAATCAGAATGGACGAGGAGAGGACAGTCAGAAGACTGTATTACGGAAGCCCCGATGGAGTGAGGCCTCGTGGAAGACCGAAGGGAAGATGGAAGGACAGCGTCTCCGAGGATCTGAAGAAAGCAGGAATATCCATCAGGCGTGCCACTGACAGGGAAGACTGGGGAAGAGCCGTTGAGCTGGCCAAGGACCGCTTCATGCGTCTGTTGCGCCGAGAATGAATGAATTGCCAACGTCAGCGGCACCGATCGGTTGCTAGGAATAGATTTTTGGAATCGACACATCTCTGATTGAAACTTTTAATTTCAATAATTGGGGTGTGCTTAGCATACTTAGAGTACTTCAACTTTTTTTTCTCCTTACTGCTTTTTGTATCGATTTAAAATTATCCATTTTTTTATGGACAACCGTTTGTTTCTTCCAGATAGTAATAAGTACAAAAATAAAGTACACTTCCTATATTATCTAGCCCTACCAGTTTAAAGTCAACAAAAAGTGGACTATCTCGGTTTTCCCCTCTGACCTTTTATATGTTTAAAAAAATAAATCATCTCAAATCACAATTAGGCTGCATTTGAATGCTACCAATTATTATAGTATTTCTAACATTATATTTTCATTTAAACTTTTTTTTTTTAATATTACAATCTACCACTTTGGGCTGTTAGTAACAGAACTACCAGTGTTTCGTTTGATATGTTATTAATAATTAATCATAAATAAAAGGAAAAACCAGGTTAAAATGTTAAAAAAGTTTTTACCCCATTTAGTAACATCAATAAATTCATAAATTTCCATTATTTGAAAATAAAAGATATATTAATTGTTCATTTATTTAAAAATGTAAATTAAAATGGGTCGTCATAATAGGACGATTTCACTTTTCTGACATTAAAAATTCAGTTCAGTATCAATAACTAAATTCTCAAATATGATTAATCAGAGCTGTTCCTAAGTGATTTATTAAATATTTAAATTTAACAGAACGCTTGTTATTTCTTTAATTATTGCTTAGACCATTAAATTGCACTAACCCTACGACTGGATTCTAAATAAATAAGTTGTTTTTACCCTCCTGCATGGGTTTCATTTGATTTTGTGTCCATAACCTGCCCCTTACTGGTAATATAAAGGGCCAGGGAGGGGTTGTAAAACCACCACTCGTTGACACCCCTAGTAATTATCTCAACTGTCCAATGTTATTACATTTTTTTTTTTTTCTTTTTTTTTACAAAAATCTTTTGTTTTTACATATTACAGGCTAGAAGTAAATGTTGGTTATTGTATTATGCTGATCATCTTGTTTAGTACAAGATTACTCTCTCAATTTGAAATAGATATTATGTATAGATATTGGAATGATTTTATTAATGTTATTAAACAAATCGAAACTTTAACTAGACTATTGTTTTTTTATCTGGCTGTTTTATGACGTTTATTTTATCCTAAATTTAATATTTATTCTTTGCTTTATTCTATTTTTTCTAAAATTTATTGTACTTTTGTTTTACATTTTGTATCTTGAAATTACTTACCTACTTACAAAAAAATAAATTAATTTCAAATTAGTTACCCACCTCTCATTCTGAGACCATCCCCACAATCAATTACGAAACACGTAATAATTTTTATGAATCTTTTTTTTTTAACAGGAAACATGTTTACCAGTGATCTAGTTGGCCTAAACTGATACGCTATAGGGGAAACCCGAGGGCGTTACGCGTAGTCTGATATAAGGAGAGTAGGAGCAGATAGTAGCCCAACTCTTCTGATGCTAAATAACACTTTTTACACACGTCTTTTGACTAGGAGGCTGGTTCTAATGAATGAGTTCCTTTTGACTTTGTTTCGCCTAATCCAAAAGAAAAAAAATTTAACCTGGATTTGACCGATATTGCCTGATCCCTCTAGGTTGTTTAACATTTTTGTTATATAAAATTAGTCGCTAGGATCTACCGTTTGGTTGAATGAAAGAAGACGCCTCTATTTTTCCTCGACTTTGTTCAGACAGGCATAGACAGGCAGCAGGGTTGAGCTTTTTAATATGAAAATATACCTCCTTTTTTTTTTGGCGACAGGTTAAGGTCCCCTTTTGATTTGTTTTTAGATTTAGATCTAGATCTAACACAAGTGGTTTCAAAATAGTAAAATTTGACTATAACCTAAGGAAATTCCAATTTTTTTCTTTTACAGAAAAGTTTTTAATTATTGAAAGTGAATTTTTTTTTTCTGTCTCAATTTGTTTGCTGCTTTGATCAATTGAAGTGATAGTGCCAATGGAATAAAAAGATACCATTGACATCACGACTTTTCTACTTTTAGACCATGTCTAAGGCACCAATATGAACTGCTCAAAGGATTTATCTCACTTCGTAAAAAAATCTACTTATAAAGTACTTCCCAAACAGTATGGATATTATCTGCCTACGTATCGTCGTTATAAAAATATTTTTCCGATTAGTTTTTAAAATTGCAAAAATATGAATAAACAATTTTATATAAATATCATTTATGTGTCGGTACCAAATGGATTGGTTTTAATTTCCGGTACCGGTACTGGGACCAAGAAATCTATTCTCGACCGGTACCTCAATTTAAAAATTTTAAAAATTGGAATCATAGATAAAATAATAGGTATGATCGTAAGAAATAATTTCGGTTGTAACCCAAGAAATAAATTTAAAAACGGCTGATATCGTTTACTACTCACAACATAGAATATCTAAGTTCATCGCAATTCAAATAATGTTTAAAACATAATTCATCTTATTAACTATTATTAAAGAATATAGGTGTTCCAAAGTTTCTGGGTTTCATTTATTACTGAAGGAAGCCTAATTGCTCAACTAAAACCTTTTACTAAATACTGTTGATGGAAGTATGCACTATATTTTTCTGGTTTTTGATTAAAATGGTATATTAGGGTTCGAAAACCAGCATCTACATGTCATGATGTGAAAAATGATATTTATTCTGGAGTCACAAATATCCTCTAAAAATAACAAAAAAGTATGATAAAATATCTTTTGTTCATTATTTTTTTTTTTTAGTTATTCGGCTTTAGCAGTTGATAATAGTGATCCTATTTCTTCATTTTCCAATAGCGACTACAATATTCAACAATTTAACATCTGCCTCCCTTTTGATTTTCCAAAAGATTTTGTACCGAGCAGCTTTGATCTAGTTCATGAAAAATTGTTCTGTTATTATTAGATGTAATATACATTTATATAAATTATATATATTTTTTTTATCGTTAGTTCGATGTATGTTTAATAACTACATAATTATGTATTGCAAAAATACTACCAGCAGTAGAAATCTACTTAGGGTCTTCGATACTCGATACCAATTCTTTCCTCAAAAATCGGTGTAATCGAAAATGGACATTTTGAATTGGCACATCCCTAATATATATATATATATATATATATATATATATATATATATATATATATATATATATATATATATATATATATATATATATATATATATTACCAACCATCTTGTCAATACTTCTAATTAAAAAAAAAAAAACAAAAATAAAATAAGATAAGAAAGGAACGCTGAGTTCAGAAAGAATGTATCGTATTGGAAACAACAATCATAGGGTTTTAAAATTGATACACAGAACCCTTAGATAAAATTATTCTAGTACTTTGAACCCGAGATTGCAACTTGAAACTGCTTTAGAATAATACTGTATTGCACTTTATTGGATAAAATGCTATTCTGGATTATATCATCCTTTAGTAGCTTAAGGATTTAATAAAAAGATGGTATTAGGTGGCAGAGTAATGAAAAGGGTATATTTACACAGAGTATTGCCCCGAGGAGATGACAGAACGAATGCTCGATATTGCTATTTCTGCCCCTAGCCTTTCTCGGCGTTTATAAAGTCCGATATTTATATTCTTAATCCTTTATTATATTTTAAAATATCGTTTTTCATATTGAACGTTATTTATTTTAATATAACTTTATGGGGATATTGTCATTATTAAATTAATACTTTACTTAAGCTAGGAGGTCTCAAAAAATAGTCTTTTTTTTAATGATTTATTTTAAATATAATGCCTTAACAGTATATAATAAACTTGAGGATATAACCACTATAACTCTAAAACTATCCCCGAGTCATTTGACTCTTCTTGGCAGAAGTTCTTGGAAATAACATTTATTAATTTGCTTTTGGACTTTGCTAATTTATTTATACGTATATCAAAAATGTTTTTCAATAGCGACTCCTCTCTTATTTATTATTTTTTTATCAAGAAAAATATGTAAATGGCTTGTCTACCACAACGTTTCACTTACCTCTGATAATAGTAATATTGTTTTCCTATACATATATAAATATATATATAAAGGTGGTCTATCAATAGATATAACTAAACCTTTATGGAGATGTTACAAAAAAACATGTACATGTGAGTTAGAATTAAGTCTCATATATACTATATTCTGTTTTACACAATATTATGTGTTACTGTATTTTCGTTATTAGATAACAGTTTATTTTTTTGTTATTTCATTGATAATTTTCGTCCAAGGTCGTTTTGCCAAAACCATGAGTAGAAACAGTATTAGTGAAATTGTACGGTTCATTAGATTCGATAAAACCAAACAAACAAATAAATTTTCACTAATCTCTGATGTATGGTAGCAATTTATCTAATATAGCCAAAATGTTTCGAATTTGGTGCACATGTGTGAGCAACTATTTTCAATAAAGGGTAGGTGTCGATTTACGATATGGCAAACAAGCCAGATACGTTTGGTATATAATTCTGGCTAGCGCCTAATGTCACCTCCAAATATGTTATAAATAAATAAAATAAATATGTTATGGTTTTCCATATTTGAGAAATTATAAAACAGAGTATCTTCAGCTACACTCGAAGAATAATTAAATATTCAATTCAATTAATTCATCAAACAGATCTATTAGATACTTCCACTACTTCAAGTTCTAATTCAAATACCCGAAAAAAAATAGTCAAATAAGATACTGCTAAGATATGGCGTATTCGTCAAGCAGAACTATTTATGTTACATCACTGGAAAAACAAACCATCATACTATTGACTTCTGTATATTTAAATAAAAAAATATTCTATACAGAAAAACAAATAAATAAAAATTATATTGGTTTGTTAAAGCAAGGTAGTTTCGATGGTTTAGTATTAGTGATGAACCAACTCATCAACATAATCTAGTAAATAATGTTTTGGTTAAAAAAAAAAATTCACTTGAGCCTTGAATGGATCAATACAATTAGGATCGGTGAATTATATGTGACTTCTACTGGAATTCTTTTATTCGAAGACATATCTATATTTCAGCCTGATAAATGAACATTTTACAAAAGTTCGTGACACTAAACCATGAATTACAGTTGGCCATAATTTCTTCTATCGGTTTTTTTTAAACTCAGGTTTGGCAAAATACTTAAAACGAATATTTTTTTTTTTTTTTAAGGATCGATGAATTATTTGCCACTACTATTAGATTTCTTTTATTTGAAGACTAGTTCCGAATGTTAAACATTTATCATCAGTTCTGAAAACTAAGAGAAATTTCAAAACAGTACTCATAGATTAAATATATCAAATCGTACCTAATTACAAAACCTCCCCTTTCCTCTCTGTACACTCAGTCTACTCTTCCTGATATCTTTTAGAAGCCCTTCCATTTTGCCTTCTTAGGTGAATATCATCATGCTTGATTTCTTGTCTCACATTTTTAAAAATTTAATATACATAATATAAGTAGAAGAGTACTGATGTTTTTGTAGGTTTTTAGAATTGGTGATGATAGTTAAACATTTGAAACTATTTTTCGAATAAAAGAAATCTAGAAGAAGTGGCAAATAATTCATCAATTATAAAAAAAAAATTAAAAATCGTTTAAAGTATTTTTCTAAACCTGGATAAAAAAAATTTAAGATCATGCTGTAGGCCATGGTTCAGATTTACGAATTGTTATAAGATGTTCATTTGACGAGCTGAAAATTAGATATGATTTCATATAGCATTAGACTGGAAATTACCTGAAAAGAAATGTTGTAAAATATTAATTTCTAATAGTTATAGACACAATGGACTGTTTTCCTATTGCGAAAGATGAAAGAAAAATGGTGGCAAAATTTCTAAAGCATAGTGGCATGCCAGAACACTCGATACACAGTCAGCCTCCTCTCCCCCTCAGGCTACCCTTCCTCAAAAGGTGTGAGTGTAGAGGTCGCCTGTAGTGGAGCTGTCCATGACACTCGTTTCAAGACACTTTATTGTCAGCAACAAATACTATCAGGTAACAAATATTTCAAAGGAATCGGAAGGAATATTTATCTATTGTCAGAAATAATTTTAATAATCTAAATAAAAAAATTAAAAAACGTTGTTATAATTATGAAAAGGTACATATATATTTTTTTTAATTTTTATAATATATTCCTAATTTTTTTAATATTAATAACTTATATGATCATGTAATATAACAACCACAGATAATAAATTAATGTAACCCCTATTTTTATGTATATTTTTGTTTTTATTGAAAAGTTAACTGCAACATAGTCTGTAGTAATTAATTCCTAATACTTATATTTTTTTATCCAGCTTTTTTTTTTCATTTAGGTTGGTTGAGAATGTGAAAATCGTAGGTGGAAACGTTTGCTCATCTAAACTGTTCAACTATATTGTTCATCCAGCATTACGAAGAACTTTCAGTGATTGGGAGATACGGATTACGGAAGGGTCAAGAAGTTTAAGGGAAATACTACTCGATGATGGAACTACAAAAATAGAAGCATTTCACTGACTGCTTATATTTACCAGGTATGCAAGTTTAAAATGTCGTTTTAATTCCAATAGAATGCGCTCTTAGCCTATTGAAGGATTTGCTTATCTCTAAACGCTATTTTGTTTGTTAGTCATTTGTTTACAAAAGTCAGTTGTTTTTAAGTCGTTTACGTGGACGTATCATACCTTTCTTTGGTGTTAAAAATGTCTAATTTTAAGCCAAATAAAGAGCATTTGCGGCATGTCATGATTTTCTTATTTAATCAAAAGAAAAAGGCATCTGAATGTCATCGAATTCTTGTTGAGACTTATGGCGATGTTGCTCCAACCGTCAGGACATGTGAACGTTGGTTTCAAAGTTTCAAACGTGGTGATTTTGATGTTACTGATCAAAAACGAGAAAATCGACCAAAAAAGTTTGAGGACTTCGAATTGCAATCTTTATTAGACGAAGACAATACCCAAACCCAACAAATGATGGCAGAACAGTTGAATGTCACTAGGCAAGCCATTTCCGATCGCCTGAGAGCTATGGGAAAGATTCAAAAGGTTGGAAAATGGGTTCCACATGAATTGGACGAACGACAGAAAAAAAAAAAAAAAACGAAAAACTGTGTGCGAAATGCTGCTTTTACGCCACGAAAGAAAGGGTTTTTTGCATCGAGTTATAACTGGCGATGAAAAATGGATTTATTTTCAGAATCCCAAACGAAAAAAAATCATGGGTAACGCCAGGACAACCATCCACATCGAGTGCAAGACCGGATCGTTTTGGGAAGAAGACAATGCTGTGTGTGTGGTGGGATCAGAAGGGAGTAGTCTACTACGAGCTTCTCAAACCCGGCGAAACAGTCAATACCGAGCGCTACCGACAACAAATGATCAATTTGAGTCATGCATTGATCGAAAAACGCCCAGAATGGGCTCACAGGCACGCCAAAGTCATTCTTCAGCATGATAACGCTCCTGCACATTCAGCCAGATTGACTAAGGAAACGATTTCTTCGCTTGGTTGGGAACTCCTACCCCACCCGCCGTATTCACCTGACCTGGCGCCTTCTGATTATCACCTCTTCTCATCGATGGGACACTCATTGGCGGTGCAACACTTCAACAATTTCGAAAACGTACGAAAATGGCTCGATGAATGGATTTCAAATAAAGATGAAGCATTCTTTTGGAATGGTATCCATATATTGCCCGAGAGATGGACAAAATGTGTAGAAAGCGAGGGTCAGTACTTTGAATAAAATATATTATACTTTTTTTTAAATTACTGTGTATATATTTTAAGAAATAAACGACATTTTAAACTTGCATACCTGGTATACATCGTGTAGAGGATGTTTATCCAGGACCACCAGGAGTTAAAAAAAAGATGAGAGGACAGAAAGAAATATAATTTACATTGAGTTCTATAGGAAGTTACATTCGGGCAAGTGTAGATAATGTGAAAATATGTAGATGCTAGAAATTTAAGGAATTCGTTAAACAGTAACGGGTGCCAGATCGGTCGATAGGTTGATCTGCGTCTAGAAAGGTTCCCGTTCAGTTTATTTCTCATACGAAGGAATCAATGTCCACCACCAGAAGAGATTATTTTTCGAAATCCAAATAGTACTCAGGGATTTTGTGATTGACATCCAGAATCGGGTACTGACATGAGAAAAAACTTTATAATTAAGAATTACCTAACATCATCCCACTATGAAGTAAGAAAATATTAATCAACTTTGTTTCTTTATAGATAACGATAACATGGTGTCGAAAAATAAAATAAATGATTAATGGCTTATCATTTTCAATTTCCAATTCTTTCCTCCCATAGTTTAATAAATACTTATAGTAAATAATAATGCCAATCTTAGCTATTCTTAATAAAATCTCAAATTACTTAAGTTATTACTTGTTACTATATTTCAAATTTGTTTGTTGTAAATAATAATTGACCGCTTTGAAACCTTCATTATCAGCTTCGTAAAAAAAATATTTAGTTTATTTGACTATGAGGTTTTGTTATATAACGGAAATTAACATTCAGAGGAAGACAAATCCATTAGTTGAAATAGAGAAATGCATGTTTTTCCATTTCGGAAACTGTTAGCTTTTCTTTTACGAATTATTCAGTATTTCACTGTCCCGTATAAATGTTTCTGATTGAAAACCTGATACAAAAAGTTTGTTCCGAACGTGGCGAGAAATTCTATTCTCTTGACCTCAATATCCCTGTTTGGAAAAATAGAAAAAAAAACTTTTTGCCCCTGTGTTTTTTTTGAGGGGGGGGAAGGGTAAAATAAATATTTAGGTTTAGTATGCAGTTTATCGAGACAATACTTCGATAAAGTCTGAATCACAATTCAATTACAACGTTTTATTTAAAAAAAAAAAATATCATAATCTTCCATCTGGGGTCTTAAATAACAAAGCTATCTGGTTTTCATCCATAATATATATAAAATGTTTTAAAAATTAATTTGATAACAAAAAAATTTTAAATTATAACATGATTAATAAAAGGAAAACCTGTAGTTCAAC
The DNA here is from genome assembly GCA_003667255.2 of Euschistus heros. Lineage (NCBI taxonomy): Eukaryota > Metazoa > Arthropoda > Insecta > Hemiptera > Pentatomidae > Euschistus > Euschistus heros. The sequence continues at coordinate 1,217,956 of RCWM02000116.1, forward strand.
AACCCATGATTCGATTCAGTACTTGGATAAGGATAATTTTCTAAACCAACGTTTGTGAAAGGAGGCAATTTGGCCGAAATCACGCCCAACTGCTAGCTAGGTTTTTCCACAAAGTTACCCACTTAAAGAGGCTGGATGTGCCTGCAGGAGGTTCTCCCGACCTCGAAGGCGATCCGCATCCAGAAATCCACAGACTCAAATTCGGGGCCGGAAGCTTGGTAGTCAAGTTTCTTACCTCTCCTTAAAAATTAATAATAGTATTCATAAATATATTTAATACTTATCTATGGAAGTCGCTGAACAAGTCACACCAAATAATGAGAGTTCGAACAGATCTTCCAGAGGTCCCAGCTTCCCTCCCTAGCCTCATCTTTCTTGTTGCCAGGAGAGCATTAGTAGGAGAACAACGACTACTAAGTATGTATTAACATAAAAATACATAAGTATTTTTTTAAAATAAGCTATTGATTTTGATGTCGTAGGAAAGCTTCCAATGGGACCCGTATTTATTATCCATAGGAACTTTCTAAAGACAACACATAGTGAAACAGGTTGAAGGCAAAAGAAATGTAAGGTTGACTGGAAAGTATGTCATGCAAGGGATGAAATTCACCTGACATCAGGTGATGTAGATATGAACGGATGTAGGAAGCCCATAAAGCCATTTTCAGAAACAAGTCCCTTTATAAAAGGAACCCGCCACGGCAGTAATCGATGAAGAGAAAAAAGACAAATCGGACACGGTAGCGATGCAAGAAAAATGGACTAGAGTTAAAGAGAATTCATCACTCGCTAAACACACGAATCAATAGCGCCATCAAATCCCACAAAATAGGAGGAGCAGAAGAGGTGTAGGATAAATGATCTTATATGAAAACCTTTTGGTTTTATTTATCCCTCCCTCAATCTTTTTTCCCTAGGAACTCACCGGTATATATTATTCTACAAATCGTTTTTATTTTTAAAAATAGTTAAGCTATAAATTGACTTAATCACGTAATCTTTGATAAATACGTTATACGATCACGATCCGGCCGGTGTTCGAAAAAATAAAAAAAATGGTTTGAGTATTTATTTCAATGAAATCTCTGGAATAGGTGGTAGATGCCTCGGGCTAATTATTCAGAGGAGTGTTTTGTTTCAGCTGTAGAATAAGAACAAAAGACGAGAGGGACAGTTCATCCATCACCTTGGGGGGAGGGGAGAAAGCAGGCCACTTATGGTGTCAGGTAATGATCCCACTCCGGAAGCAGGGCTAGGTTCCGCACTGTGTATTGTCTTTTATATATATGTGTGTGTGTGTGTGTGTGTGTGTGTGTGTGTGTGTGTGTGTGAGAGGGGGGATATATATGGGAGTGTGTGTCTGTTCGTATTGGTATATCAATAAGAGTTCTATCAAAACTATCGTAACTCCACTTCCATTCGTATTTAATAGGATATCATGGCTTTTAGGAGGTTATCATCAATAATACCGGATCTGTATATTCTAATTTAATAATATCATAACACTATTTATAAATGAAGAGTAGTTCATATTTAAATCTAAGGATACATAGTTTAGGATACTTATATAGTTTCTTGTTCCTCCATTCTCAGTTCTCTCTTCCAATGTCCGCTTACCAGAATGTTTCAAGGCAAACAATACCTGGTCTTCCTGACAGCGATCTTTCACCGCTAACTTGTTCTATTAAATAACTAAAATGTATAGAATATTTATTTGTTTCCATGTTCTAATTGTATTGAATTGCGTTGGTCACTTGTTGTTGCGTTCTTAAAAAAGTTAAATAAAAAAATAAATAAATAATTAATAATTTAATATTAGAATTTATTTTGTGCAGAAACTGTTTCGGAATAAATTCAGGCTAGTGCGTAGCCCGGTGACCACAGAGGTTTAAAAGGAAATGAATGTTTAATACTTTTCTTATTATACTTTATATATAAATATAAGCTATACGATGAATATAATTGTAAAAACTCTAATCTAATTTTTCATCTATAGTTTCTTAGATAAATCAATATTAAAATAATTAATTATAACTGGATAGTAAATATCTGTTGCCATAAATTCAAAGTGAATTCAGCAATGTTCAGAAGCGGTTGAATTCAAGAGATTAAACCCTGATGAAAACCAGGAAAATTCGGTTTAATTCTGAGTTTCACTTTGCCAAAGCCTAGATGAAACTTGGCCAGCTCATGTATCACCGCCATGTCGTAGCTGTTTGCGGCTGTAATCACAGACCGGCCCGCCAGTCCTCGTTCAACATCTTTGTTGAAGGGTTGTTTAAAAATAGAATAAGGTGAAATGATACGAAACGATACAATAGAGGAAATAGAAAAACTTATACGTTTTTCAAATGTAATTTCGTAAGTTCATACTCATACCGGTATAAAGATGTTTACAAAGCAAACGAAGATTCCAAATATGGTAAATAAATATCAGATATAAAATGTCTGAATATTTCGTTCTTTCGAATAAATATTTCGTTTTTCACATAAATATAATTAGCCTATTTTCCTATAAACCACCACTATATAACCTATATAATCACCGGGATACCCATTCATCATGAATTTTGGCATCCTGTGGGAGCTCATTCTATGAACATGGGCTAACAATCTTAATTGGCTTTCCCTAATTTTTGCTACAAAATCTATAGCTTTGTGCAGGTCTTAATGCTCCTGGTTGCTAATAATCTTCCATACATCTCCATCTTTATTAGGTCCACACATCTTCCTCGAAATTTATCTCTCCCCTCTATTTAGAATACCTTCATTCTTCGCAGTGAGCGTCCATGTTTCACTCCCTTATAATACGACCGGTCCAAGAATGGTTTGGTAGACCCTTATTTTAAGAATTTTAGGGGGGCTTTTACTACTTTTATTTATTTTACTGAGGGCCTAATAACATCTATTACGAGTCTTTATTCTTTCCCTGATTTTTCAATATTTTTTTTATTTCTTAAAGTTATGACGCTTCTCAGGTATTGAATTTGTTGACACTTTTGAATTGTTATCCCCCTCTAGGTTTTCCACCATATTTTGTTTTTTTGACGTCACCAGATATTTCGTCTTTTCTTTATTTAACGTATGTGGAGGCCAACTTCTCTGGCTTTTCTGTTAAACTCCTCAAATGCTCCTATTAGGGAGTTTTCCGTTATGCCAGTGAACACCCTTTTCGTCTGCAAATGCTAGATGTTGAGTCATACGGTTATAAATGCTTCCAGGGTTCGTCCTTCTTCCTCTGATGACTGTTCTAGTACTTAGAACAGTTTAACAGATGAAGTTAAACCGTACCTGCAACAGTGGGTCTCCCTGCCTCACTCCCTTGTATATATCAAACGGTAAAATAATTATATGTCTATAAATTAAAACTCTATTTACTGAATTATCATGATATAATTTAAAATATCATAATAAACAAACGCGGGTAAAAATACAAAAAGTAGTTCGAGATGTAGGTGGGAGGATTGTGTTAGGGCCAATCTCTTAAGGTTAAGGATAGTGAAGTAAAAGATGTGTGGACAGCGGTTATCGGTGATTTTGCCATCTATCATTCAAGTTATTTTTTTTTATTTATATCCAGTATAAATGTATATACTGCACTAAATTCCTTAAGATAATATAAATATTTTATTAAGAATTACCAACATGGCAAATATAGTATTGGATACTCCATCAAATTTCACCGAATTAGTTCAGTAAATCTCAAACAATTTTTCCAATAAAACATAAATAATTGTTCTAAAAATTACATCAATTGATAAAAAGAAAAAACTTTCTATTTACAAATCTATCTTACTCAGATTTTAACATATTTCGAACATTATATCCTTATATTACTGGACTATATATAATTTATAAATATAAAATTTAATAAAGAATTAGAAAAATAAAAACAACTAAAACATTATCTAAATTAGAAACAATGTTTGAGACGATATATAACTTGTGTTATTCAAATTTTTAAACTTTTAATGAATTCGGAAAAACTAAAAAAACAGCATAAATTTACAATTATATACATAAATATAGATTATAAATGTTCACAAATACATAAATGTACTTAAATTATAAAATCGTTAATAAACATATTAAAAGAAATAACTTTGATAATTTATTTCACTTTAGCATAACTATTTTCTAAGAAAAAGATCTTCTTCTTTTTTTTTATCTGTTGCCGCATACGCATTTATTTTATCTATAATTGGACCAGAGGCGACCTCTCGTTGTAGACTCTCTTATAAGGCAAATAAAAGTTTGGTCTATACGTAAAATAAACATTGACATGTAAAACAATAATTATAATTTCGTTATAAGATAAAAGTAAACATATTTTTTATTTATCTTTACATATTAGGTAACAAAGTGAAACAATTGATAATATTTATTTTAAATTCACAATTTATTTACTTATCTTTGAGGGTTACTACTATAATATTGATTTTTTTTTTTTTAAATCTTTTTATTTGATTAATTACATGCTGCCTTATTCAAGGGCAATGAGTAATATAGATGACAGTGACTCATTCATTCAATATGTACACTGATATAAAATAATGTAAAATAAATAAAGTAAGAAAATTTAAAAAAAAAACAACTTAAAGATACAAGAAATAAAATAATATATACAAGAGATAAGATAAAATGTACAGAAATTGCAAATAATAAATAAAATAAGAATTAAGGAATAAAAGAAAGAGTCATAACTACATTCGTACTCTATATACAATATTCACAAGCACTCCCAGGAACATCTCGATCCAAGCCTGCCCCCCAGTTTGAAAGGCAAGCCGGGCTCAGAGAGTTCCCTGCGGTGTTCCATCAGCTGCATCACTGATATAATCCAGTGGAGGCTGAGGGAGAGCACTATGGCACAGTCGCACAGGACTTGAGTAGAGAAGCTGGCCATTGCCAGCACTCCAATAATAATTATTACAATAAATCTCGGGGCTATTGCCGTTTTAATCTGCGAGGTGGGTTAAAAGGATGCGTGGAACTGGATAGTGAATGAGCTAGTGGATTTGGATGGTTGGAAAGGTTTTGATGGAATTTGGGTATGAGGTTAAGAACAAAAAAGAGAGTCGTCCTTTATAAGTTATTAACATGTCTTTGTAACCATTTTAGAGCACATGTAATTATTGGGTTGTAATGAATTTAACACCTTTTCTTACTTAAGGTTTTAATAATCATCGAAATTCAACATTTACAATGAACATTTTCTAACCAATACATATAACTGATAACACATTATATATAACTGACAATTAACATATGTTATATACACATGCCATTATAATTAATAATTAAGAAGTAAAGTTTATATCACACTCTCCCCCCCTTCATTTCAGAACATAATCCCTCAAGTACAATGGAGGTCCTTTGAGACGAGAAGATCTTCGAAGTGTGCTTGGATTTGATTCGTTCGAAGGAGTCTGTTCTGGACGGGTGTTTTGAGGGCTTCCTTTATCTTGGTTAGGGCTGTTAGCTGGCTGAAGTTTTTCTCCGATAGATTCGGATCCCGTGCTGATAGGATCAATAGCTTGTAGAGTCTGGCGATTTTCTGCTGTCTCAGGACGATCGTCTGTTTCCGAGTCGTCCTCATCCTTTTGTTGATAACACGATTCCGGACCCCCGGCTGGTGCGAGGTGCCGCAGGTTCACCGTAGTCTCCTTTCCGTCTGGTAGGCGAACCAATGCATAGTTGGGATTTGCTTCTAGAAGTTCAGCTTCTTGGACAAGAGGATCGTACTTACTCCGTCGAACGAAGTTCCGAACCAATATTTTACCAGGGGTACTTAACCAAGACGGTAGGGCTACTCCAGATTTGCATTTTCGCTTATGGACAAACATCCTCTCATGAGGTGTAGCGTTGGTCGTCGTACAGAGTAACGCCCGGATCGATTCTAATGCTTCAGGCAGAACCTTTCCCCATTGTGTTATAGATAAGCCTCTTGAATGCAGTGCAAGAGATACTGTCCTACAAATTATTCCGTTGTATCTCTCCACCTGACCATTTCCACAAGGGTTATAAGGTGTAGTACGGCTCGTAGCTATTCCTTTCGAATGTAAATATGTTTCAATTTCTTTTGAAACAAATGATGTACCCCGATCCGAATGAATATATGCCGGATATCCAAAGATGGAAAATATCTGGCTCATTGCTCCGATAACCGTTTTTGATGACAAATCCTCGCAGGGAATAGCAAATGGGTATCTTGAATATTCATCAACGACAGTTAAAAGATATTTGTAGCGTATATCAGATGGCAAGGGGCCTTTAATGTCCACGCTTGGTCTCTCAAACGGAGTTGTTGCTTTAATGAGAGTGCTTTTTGTTCTGTAAAATCGAGGTTTGATAGATGCACAGGTTCTACAGGCGGACGTTACTTTCCTTATCTCGTCGATGGTGTAAGGGAGGTTCTGAATTTTTATGTAATGAGATATACGAGTTACTCCGGGGTGGCACAAAGATTCATGGAGAGTCTCTAATTTATTATTTATGGAATGGGAAGAACTACAGAATCTCGACAAAGCATCGGCCGCAACGTTTTCCTTTCCAGGGCGATAAATTATATCGTAGTTGTAGGAAGCTAACTCTAAACGCCATCGAGTGAATTTTTCGCTTTTGATTTTTCCAGGATGTTTTATATCGAACATATAGGAAATGGATTTTTGATCAGTGATCAGCTGGAATTTACGGCCAATTAAATAGTATTTCCACTTCCGAAAGGCTTCGATGATCGCATAGGCTTCCTTCTCTACAGATGAATGATTCCTTTCACTTCTGGATAATGTCCTTGAGATAAACGCAACTGGCCGTTGGTTTTGTGTGAGTATTGCAGCGATAGCAACATCTGAGGCATCTGTCTCTACGCAGAAAGGGGTGTTTTCCTCAACATTATAAACAACGGATTTTAAGATGCATGACCGGATGTCGTTGAAGTCTTTTACAAGCAGGGGATCAATAGGAAATTGCTTGCAGTTCACTAATCTATGAATTTTATTTGAGAATTGTGGTACCCATTTAGAGTAATACGAAAACATTCCGAGAGCTCGTTGTAATGATGCTTTGTTCTTTGGAAGTGGGAAATCAATCAATGGTTTGAGTCTATCGGGATCAGGACGTAAAGTGTTATTTTCAATTAGGTAGCCAAGAATTTTTATGGATTTCAAATTGAATCGAGATTTTTGCTTGTTAATAGTTAGGTTGTATTTCTTGCAGGCTTCCAAGAATCTATTTAAGTTTTGGTCGTGTTCGTTTTGGTCTTTTCCACTGACTGTTATGTCATCCAAATATATGTTGACGCCTTCTAGACTTTCTTTAGTTTTAATTTCATCTATTTTCCTTTGGAATGCCGCAACTCCATTGGTTACTCCCATTGGAATCCGTTTGAATTGCCATAGCTTTCCAGCAGCTTCAAAAGCAGTGTAAGGTCGGTCTTCTCTTCGGATAGGGACTTGATAATAAGCGTTTTTTAAGTCCACAGTACTGTGGATATTGTACTTGGCTATATTCGAAGCAATTTTCTCTAATGACGGTATTGGGTAAGCGTCAAGTAAGGTGTATTTATTGATGGTTAAGGAATAGTCGACTACCATACGCTTCTTATGGGTCCCTTTTACGACTAGGACTTGTGCTCTCCATGGAGAATTGCTTTCTTCAATGACACCATCTTTTAGCAATTCGTTGATATGGAGTCGTATAAATTTTTCGTCTTCATAGGAGTGCCTTCTTGATTTTATTGCTATGGGTCTACAGTTGTGAGCTAAATGTTCAAAAAGTGAGGCAGGTCCTACCTTGAAGCATGCAAGGCTACTGACACTAAGAACAGGCCTATTGCCCCCAAAAGATACAGATAAACTTGAATGCTGTTTTAGAATGTCGTGACCCAGTATGACGTCTGCACAACAGCCCTGTAGGACGCTTAGTTTTACGCCGGAGTAAGAATTATTTAGTGTTTTTAAGTCTACACTGCAGTAGGCCTTAATGGGAACAGCCAAAGAGGATGAGGCCATAGAGACAGCATAGGTAGTCGGATAGAGCTTGAGTCTATGTTTGGAAACAAAAACGTCGCTAATGAAACTCTCTGTACTTCCAGTATCGATCAGGCCATCAGCCGAAAACCCATCGATTTTTACCGGAATGATTGATCTCGCTAAGCTAGGAGGCGATGCGGCAGAAATTTCTGAGGAAATCGGACAAGGACGGACAGCAGCAGTCATCGCCCAGCTACCTGAAACATCATCATGATTTTGAGCGGAAGCTGAGATTTTTGATTTGCATACCCTAGCGAAATGACCTTTTTTGTAATTTTTGCAAAGGGATTCTCGAGCAGGACAAGAAGAACGAGGATGTCTCGTAAGACCGCAAAAATAGCATTTTTGCGAGTTTACTGCGGCGTTGAATGATTTTGAGGAACAATCGCATGGAGATAAGTTACGTGGATCCGAAGTACGCTGAGATGAAGTAGATGCAAGTTGAGATGGGCTTGATGTATACGATTCTGAAAAGGCCTGGGCAGACTCAAAAGCACGGGCCTTTGAAAAGGCGTCATCTAAAGTTAAATTAAAATTTTCTAATAATCTTTGTCTAATGCTTGCCGATGAAAGGCCATTAATGAATGCATCCCTAATGTACTCGTCTCGGTAAATATTTGCTTTGACATCTTGAAAACTACAATTTGCACTAAGAATACGTAACGCTTGAAGGAATTGGTCTACAGATTCATCTGAGTGTTGATGTCGAGTCATTAATTTATGCCTTGCAAAGATTTCATTCTTAGGTTTAATGTAAAGAGAATCTAATAGAGTGATCTAAATGACTCACGTGATTGTAGAGTAGATTTAACTTCTCTCCGTCTTCTGCCTTAATAGATGTGATAAAGATGTTGAATGTTTTTTTTCCAATGAATCCATTTCGAAGTACTGTTGATAGAAGTATGTTCTGTTTCGAATCTTTCTGGTTTCAAGTACTTATCCATTTCTCAAAGAATAAACGATGATTATTAAATTGTAATGAATTTAACACCTTTTCTTACTTAAGGTTTTAATAATCATCGAAATTCAACATTTACAATGAACATTTTCTAACCAATACATATAACTGATAACACATTATATATAACTGACAATTAACATATGTTATATACACATGCCATTATAATTAATAATTAAGAAGTAAAGTTTATATCACATGGGTATTTTGCAAACAGTTGTAAATATTAATAATCCTAATCAGTCATCATATTAGAATTTATTCTAGAATTTCCTTATCAGAAACCTAATGGAGAATATTTTTTGTTACATAGCATTTGTCGCCAGGGCCAACTGTTTAGGAGCTAGATTGATTTGAATAAAAAAGGTTACGTTTGAAACCTATTTTATCTCAAGTTTGTTTATTTAATGTTTAATCACAGGTGATCTATCTAGACTGTAGGAACCTTACATTTTGTGATCAACAATTTTGGTGAAGGATTGAAGAATATTAGTCAAATTGGGACAAAAAAAAAAAAGTCTCTTGGATTCGAGGGGAAATTAAGTTTCACATTTTTGTAGTAATCCAACAAAAATAGTTAGTTTTCAAATTCTCGGTTCTCTGTTTGAGGTAACCTAACCTTAAACAGAGATACCAATATTTTGCTGTTATACCTGTTAATATGAATTCCATTAACAATAAAGTCTCAGAAAACCCCTCTAACATGAAAACCTTCGCAAGTATCACCAAAAACGAACCTCAAACATCACTATTAGCAACACCTAAAAAAGAACAAGGCATTTTGCTCCCTGCTGTAAGCGGCATACCCATAATTAAATACATTATCGCTATAGGAGACATTGTAGGCCCTAAAAGCATAAATTTTGCAAACAGAATATCAAATAACCGAATTGCTGTTTTCTTAAATAATACCGAAAACGTCGAAAAACTGACTAGGGACCATAAAGTGATCCATATAGACGGAAATGTTATTCCTATTAGGAAACTTATTGTTCAATCCAAAAGAATAATAATAACCAATGCCCCTCCATATTTACCTCACAATACTATTGAAAATAAATTAAAGGAGAAAAACATTAAACTTCTATCAAGCGTAAACTATTTGAGAGCTGGTATTAAATTACCAGGCTATGAACATGTCCACACATTCAGGCGTCATGTGTTTGTCCAACCCGACGAGTCTGACCCATTGCCCCAAAGTATCCAAGTTGAATTTGAAGGCGATACTTTTAAAATATAATTAGGAGAAGATGGAATTAGATGCTATCTTTGTTCTGAAGTTGGACATATTAGTTCAAAATGCAAACTGAATCCGGATGTACAAACAAAACCAGTAGAACCAGAAACAGAAATACCTGATCAGAAAAACTCAAATACAACATTAAAAACTCCCATAGACTCAACTATAAACCTGGAAACAATTGAAAGTGATGTGGTACTAAAGGAGACCAGATCACCGAACCCTAAACTTCCAACAGATTTAAATGATATCTGCCTGAATACACCAACACGAGAAAAAACAGTAACCATAACTGATAATGAATCAGCTAACCTTACCCAAAATACAAAACAACCAGAAAAAACGGACCTACTGTTATCAATCTTATCTGAAACTTGTAATAACCTCCCCGATACAAGTAATGTTGAACTTTTTTCAGATTCAGAAACAGACATAAGGAAAAACGAGACAATCAATACTGAAAAAAAGAAAGACATAAAATCTCATTGGAACAATTTTCTTCTGTTAAAGACATTATAGACCAAAATATTAACAAATACTCTTTGAATTTTGAAAACTTTTGCTTATTGTTGGATATGGTTAAAGGTGAAAAAAATCCAAATAACATTGTTAAACAATTTACATCAGACACTCAAGGCGTGTTAAATATGATAACAGATATAAGAAAACTGGCAACTGGACGTTCGGCAAAATTAAGATGTACTAGATTATTCAAAAAATTAAAAGATGTCCCTGAAGAGAAAACATGTTAGTTTCCTAAAAAACCTATTAGTTACTAAACATTAATATTAATTTTATAACCAACAAAAAAATGGCCAAGATTTTGCAATGGAACTGTAATGGCCTAATTTGCTATATAGACCTGTTTAAGGTTTTATTATCTATACGTGACCCAATATGTACCTGCATTCAAGAAACACATTTATTAAACCACCACTCTTTTGACTTGAATAATTACCAAAGCATAAGAAAAGACCGAAATTCATACACAGCTTGGGGAGGTGTATGTATAATTGTTAAAAATGGAGTATACTTCGAAAAGTTAAACCTGAATACTGATTTTGAAGCCGTTGCCATTAGGGTCTATTTACCAAATCCAATCACGCTTTGTAGTCTGTACATTCCACAAAGAAAACATTTTACTGCGGAAGAATTGTTCGATCTAACGAATCAACTACCAAAACCCTTTTATATTTTGGGATATATGAATGGACACCACCCTGTTTGGGGCTCATCTTTTACAAAATCAAGAGGTAATATATTAATCAAATTTTTGGAAATGAATAACAATGTATGTTTATTGAATGATGGAGCAAAAACACATATTAACATCAGAAATAATACTCTATCAGCCCCAGATCTTAGCTTTTGTGACCGAAGTCTCTTACCAAACACAAACTGGACAGTACTAGACGAACTTTTTGGTAGTGATCACTTCCCAATTATCATTGAAATGCAAAAAAATAGACCTTTTGTATCTTATAGCATTCGCTGGAATTATTCCTTAGCAGACTAGGAACTTTACCGAGACTCGATAAGAAGACAAATCACCTGTTTCGAGGCTGATGTTTCCATGAATAGCAACGATAAATTGAACTTTATCAATAAAGTAATAATTGAAAGCGCTAGTCTTAGTATCCCTCGAACATACAAGGAATATTCTAGGGTTAGAGTTCCATGGTGGAATGCCGAATGCAACATTGAAGAAGAGAGCGTTGAATAAGTATAAGAAGATCAAATTGATCGAAGACTTAGAGGAGTTCAAAAAATTAAGGGCCTATGCCAACAGATTAATTAAAAATAGGAAGAAACGATGTTGGAGAGAGTTTGTGTCTACACTGAATACTTCAAGCACATCTCAGGAAATATGGTCTAAAATAAAAATTATTAAGGGAAGTAAAAATATTTGTAAAATATCAGGACTGAAGAAAATAAACGGAGTCAAAACGGACAATACAGATATCGCCAATGAGTTCGGTGAATTTTTTCAAAAGGTCTCAGCCACAGAAAATTATGATGAAAAATTTATATCTCATAAACGCATAACTGAATATCATATGGTAAATATAACCTGCAATGATTTTGAAAAATATAATGAAAACTTTACTTTCGAAGAAATTAATAAAGCTATACAAAATTGTAAATCCAAATCAAGCCCTGGCCCCGATGAGATACCTTATATATTTATTAAAAACTCCCCATTGAAGCGAAAGTTCACTTATTAAAATTTTATAACCATGTTTGGATGGAAGGAAGTATACCTGACATATGGAGGAAATCGATAATTATACCTATCCCTAAATCTAAAGATACTCTCGCTCCTGATAGGTTTCGTCCTATATCCCTGACATGTTGTACATCTAAAATTATGGAAAAGATGGTTAATGAAAGATTGACCTAGCTATATTCTTCGATATAGAAAAAGCCTACGACAGGGTATGGAGAAGACTTATAATAGTAAGACTTTTGGATTGGGGATTGAAAGGAAGAATGGTCAGATACATTGATAAGTTTTTAGATGAAAGAGTTTTTCAAGTTAAAATTGGAGATACACTATCCAGAACGTTTAATCAAGAAAACGGAATTCCTCAGGGGTCTGTATTGAGTGTTACTATGTTCCTAATAGCAATCAATGATATTATAAAGTCGGTTGAAGAGCCTGCAACTTGCATGCTATTTGCCGACGATTTCACAATTTTAATAAAAAGCAAATCCACTAAATTTATACAATGGAAAGCACAAAATATCTTAAATAGACTAGAACTGTGGGCTTCTACCACGGGCTTTACTTTCTCTACCTCCAAGACTAAATGTATCCATTTCTGTAGGAAAAGAATGTGCTCTGAAAATCCAACACTGGTTTTTAATAGAAATAATTTAAAATTTGTAGAAAATATACGATTTCTCGGGATGTGGGTAGACAAACGATTGAGGTGGACTGTCCATTTACAAAGGCTAAGAACGGATTGCCTAAAATTATTAAACATTCTTAAAGTTGTATCAGGAATGAGCTGGGGACCCGATAGAAAAAACACTCCTAATTCTCTATCGAACTCTAATTAGAAGCAAGATAGACTATGGTAGTATAGTATATAATTCCGCTTCAGAAACAACTCTCAAAATAATCGATACAATCCATAACACAGTAATCAGAATATGTACTGGTGCGTTCAGATCTTCACCAGTTGAAAGCCTATACGTAGAATGCGGAGAACCGAGCCTAACTTTAAGAAGATCCTACCTTACACTATCTTACTACTCAACTCTGATTTCCAAACCAGATCATCCAAATCATAACATTTTTCATAACCTTAATAATAACCAAGGAAACAATCTGTTGGGCATTGCAAGTAGAACCCAAAATCTCCTCCAACTTTTAGACATAAACCGGATACAGTACTAACCATAGATGATCCATTGTTTTTTCGATGGGACAATACTTACATAAAGGTTGACACATCCCTTAAGGAAAAGATTGAAGACGACAACCCATCATTAAAAAGAGACTTTTTGCAGAATTAAGGCAAAAGTATCCAAACCACGAAACAATTTTTACTGATGCATCGAAATTGATGGAGAAGTCGGTTGTGCAGTGGTTTTTAACAATAGCGTACTAAAATTTAACCTACCGTCACTAAATAGTGTTTTTACAGAAGAACTATTGCAATCTACCAAGGTCTTCTATTAATACAATCTACAAATACAAAACATGCTCTTTTGGTAACAGACTCTCTAAGTTCAATATTGGCAATAGCTGGAGACAACTCTGAAAATGCCCTAGTGCGGAAGATTAATAACTGCCTGTGGGAGATGCACGAGTCGATGGGTGGAGGGACTGTGCTAATGTGGGTACCCTCACATTGTGGCATCTCCGGAAACGAGGCTGCAGACAGTGCGGCAAATCTCGCGAGACTGAACCAAACAGGAACCATTATTACAGACATTACAACTTCTGACTTAAAAACATCCTGTAGAAAAAAAATTGCTCCATCTCTGGAAAACAAAATGGAACCAAATACGCAGCAAACTTCAAGAAATTAAACAAGACACCCAACCCTGGACAACATCTTGTAGAAAATCAAGAATAGAGGAAATAATCTTGACGAGACTAAGAATAGGACACTCAGCTTTCACCGATTTGTACAACATGCATGACAACACTGACATTGAAACACATTGTAACAACATGTACACTATACTCTGACGCCAGAACAAAGTACAATATACCCTCAGATATAGATAAAGCACTGGAAGACACAGAGGAGGGGATCAGGAACATTTTTGAATTTCTAAAATTTTGTAAACTGTTCGACAAAATCTAATATGTATATTGAGCCGCTAATGACTCATGTGAGTAGATGCGGAATGTAATAAAAAAAAAAAAAAATAATAATAATTGATTGTTAATTAAATTAATTATTAATTTAAGTAATTTGATGCTTTTTAATTCTAAAATGTAAATTGGGAAATGCAATAGATCATAGATAGGTATAACTATGATATATTGTTTTCACAATCAGGAAGAGTTTTTTTAATCTATTTTATGTCATATTCCTACTACGGCATATCATAATCATTTATTGATATAAATAAATAAACTTTCCATACTTTCAATTTCAATGGTTCATATAATCCATGAACCATTGAACAATTTGTAACCTCTATAACCCGTATTTCCATCTACCGTGAGGGTATCTCAATGGGGCATGCTCGATTGTTAATGCTTCGATTGTATCCTTCCCCCTTTGTGGTGAACTACCGTCCCACATTGAATCTAATCCTTATACTCCTTTATTCCACGTGCCCTTTTATGCAAAGTAGACTCGACCTAAAAGTTATCTCAAAAATTAATTAAACACAGTATTGTAGAAATAAAAAGTTCAACTAATAGTCCGAGAATGAGAGCTATAATTATTTCTTCATTAACTTCATTTCTTGGTGTTATGACGCTTTCCAAGTACTTGAATTTTTCGACAATTTCGAAGTGGTACCCTGACCCTTCTAGATTTTCCACCATATTTTGTACTTTTGACGTCACCAGATATTTCATTTTTTCTTTACTTATTTATGGCGCTACGGTCCATGCAGAACCTTGGTCACTTCCACCATCCCCCTCTACATATTTCGGCCACTAGCCGCTCTCTTCTAGTACCTCACACCAAGGTTCTTTAGGTCCGCTTCAATATCTTCCTTTCAGCGCAACCTGGTGCTTCCTCTCTCTCTCTCTCCCTTCCCTTCTTCGGAATGCCTTTTCATCATGATTTTTGGCATTCTATGGAAGCTTAGTCTATTAACATGGCCTACCCATCTTAATCGTCTTTGTTTAATTGCTGCTACAAAATCTGTAACGTCTTACTGGTCTCTTAGCTTCTGGTTGCTTTTAATCTTCCATACATCTCCATCTTTAGTAGGACCGTATATCTTCCTCAAATTTTTTCTTTCCCATCTATTTAGAAAGCCTTCATTCTTCGCAGTGAGCTTCCATGTTTTACTCCCATACAATGCGACCGATCTAAGAATGGTTTGGTAGAACGTTATTTTAAGAATTTTAGGGAGACTATTTATTTCTTTAAGTTATGCCGCTTTCCAACTACTTGAATTTTTCGACACTTTCGAAGTGGTATCCTGCCCCTTCAAGGTTTTTCACCATTTTTTTGTTCTTTTAACGTCACCAAATATTTCCTCTTTTCTTCTCTTATTTGGAGTGAGACCTATGGTCGTAATGCTGCAGTTGGTAAGTCTATTATGGGTCTTCTTCTTTGAAAGACATATCAAATGGCACAGTTTTTTTTTTTTTACAAATTAATCTATAAACATCGTAACCATTGATTGGATTTGGAGTTGGATTTTTTCATCAACGGGAACCAAGTTATATATTTCTAAAAAAAAATATATCCATACAAAAACTGCTTTTTATAAATATTAAAATATTCTACCCTCATAGGCAACAAGTAAAAAGGAAAGTAATGAATTTATACATTATGTCCAATTCAATTGTAAATCTTGGGTTCAGAATTAGTATGACCGTTTCTTAACTCAAGGATATAAAATGTCAGAATCACACTCAACCATTTCGGTTTTCCATTATTTCGCAATCTACCTTATTATTGACGCAAGTGGCATTAATTTAAATGACCATTGCCTTGAAGCTGAACGACAACTTTAAGGTTCATTATGATTATCTTGATCAGTTTTATATTTCTTAAGGGATGGAGCACTCAACAATCATATCTTCAACAAATAGAAAACAACTTTCTTTGTTTTCGAAACTTGATTTTATTGACACATGATACAACAAACAATACCCAAGAAAGGTAATAGTTAAAAGTGATAACACATCATTTAGAATAATCTAAAGGAATAATAAGAGATAAAACAAATAACCGAAATGATTTTCAATTAGGGACACACCATAAACCCACCAATCATTAATAAAACTCCTAGACAAATCTGCAAACGTATTTTAACTTTAAATGACGGAAAGCGGTCCTTAATGACTAGTTATATCACAACAGTATTTTTTACTACAATTGAACTAGTTTTATAAATACATATGTATGAACTCATTAAAATAGGTACTGTTATCATTTCTAAAAATTTTACCAACTATGTTATTTTTTAAATTTATTTTCTATGGTTCCTTATCTATAATGTTATTTTTCAGATACCACTGCCTCCAATATAAGATTTAACTAATATAATATAAAAATTAACAAATAAATCGTAGAGGATAATATTTAAAAAAATTAAAGGGTTTGCTGCAAAAAGGTAGCTTTTATTTATTTATTTTTGTAACAAGCTTTAATTAAGTAAATTTTACAACATGTCTCAATTGAGAGCAATAAGTAATATGGATAGTTATGAAAACAATTTGCAAATAGGAAATACATAAAAAAGAAGAAGAACCCCAAATCTACCACATATACAATTAAATAAATAAATTAAAACAATTATAAATGTGAAAAGACATTAAATTAAAAGTTAAGTATACAACCATACTCTATATACACTCAGCCTAAAGATCTCTAAACCAAACCAGTCCATAGAGATCCCAGTGCTGCTAACTCAGCAGAGGCGCTGCTCAGTGTTTCAGAATCCTAATCTAGCTGACCAAAATCATTGCTGCTCTTGTTTGCACCACACACTATTTTTAAAAAAATGTTTTCTATCGGATGTTTTGACACAGAATACGGTGGTGTATTCAAAATTGTGCCAGGATTAATTATGATGCACGTATTACAAGGGTTCATAAAAACAAAACATCTAAAAACATATAATTTATTTTCTAAATATTTTGAAAAGTTTTAAGGTATGAAAAATTATAGTAAATTAGTATTATTTATGAAGCAGGACAAACACTAAATGGCCCATTTTTATGGTAACTTAATGTTAAAAATTAAATAATATAAAATATACAACATTTTGTTTGTTAGTGATGTAAAAGTTTATAGTGAAACTGACATTCAAAGTCCCAAATCACACAAAACTAAATAAACTTTCCTCATTCAATTTTCTCACCTCTAGTTGATAAATCCTATATAGTTTTGAGGATGGCATCACATATATAACATTTTTGAGTACAGGTATCAGAAGCCAAATCATTGCCCTTTACCATTAACTTTAGTTAGCATAATTTTAGTATAAATTCTGATTGTTCTCCTGCTCACTTCCACTGCTGTTGGGACTAGTTGAGAAATTCATCTTCAATATATAAAATTTGTCTATCAGTAGTTTCCCTCACATATCGCATTCTTATGGGTTGACAAGATATGAGAGAAATTGTACGCGGGTTTAACCTCAAGATATTCCTCTTCACTTACTGTGCATAACTGTAGTGAAACGAAGGATGAAGCTAGAATGCTGGAATCGTCTAACGTTGAATTGTCAGTGCTACTACCCCTCTGCTTGTACCCCACCACAGTACTGCGATCATCGTTGACTACATCTATAACTTTTAGTTTTCGTGAAGTTTGACTTGAGATGTTTTTTTTTTATTTATATCAATTTATTGAAATTTACAACTGTGCAATTATATACATTAAGTAAATGGGCTGACAACGATTACAATGACATGCCAAAGCATGTAAAGACCTTCTCATCAGTAGCACTTTAATAAAAATTCTACACTAGAAGATCTCTAGGCCATCTTCTTTTCAGACGCCTCGGAGGATTATTGGGAATGGAGTGGGAAGCAAGTTGAGAAACTAATGGATTTGAGTGGTTATGAAGCTTACTATGAAAGGACAGGTATCTGGGACTTGAGGTTTAAAAAGCTTTTTTGGGTCTTCGGGAAGCTTTGCCCCGAAAGGCCTATTTTTTACTCGAACTGTGAATTCGCGGTACAGCCATTCTTTTGGCTTTAATATGTAGTTAAAACAACTGTAATGGCTGTATTTCCAATATTACCAGTTTTTAAAACAAATTTTCATTTCTAGGTGGTAAATCATTTCTTTCACGCTCAGAAAACTCCAATTGATAGTGTGATTGTGATTTTAAGGGTAATAAAACATTCACTTACCTCTACTACTAGAAGCCATAACTCAAAAATTTAAAACAAATTCACACACATTTGTTAAACTACTTTTAAGGAATGGTGTAAAATGGAAGTATCTGGGAGATGGGTATCATAGCTCATGTTTGGATAAACCTCATCTTACCTATATTAGTTTGATCGCCTCTCTCTCACTTTCTATGTTCTAGTTAATTCTATATCCGTTTTTTACACGCACTTTATTCCAATATTCGAACTGCCATTTACTTTTACTTTTGGGCGGCTAGATTAGGATTCTGAAACACTGTGCGCTGTTGACAAAATCTAGTGAAGGCTGTCAAAAACCAGAAGAAGCTAAAATATTTCCATGACGTTACTTTCAATGTTTCTGAATTCTAAAATATCCAAATTTACACAAATTTCTAGAACTAATATTTTCTAAAATACTAGCTAAATAAGAAAAAAACGTTCATTTCAGTGATAGTTTTACATTCTTTATTAGATGAACAAAATAACTTTAAAGGGATCAGACGATCGAAATGTTTGATCAAGAATTATGGGTACGACAACATCTACACCAGAGGGAGTACTGTGGGGATGTGAGGGATGCGGATGTTTATAGAGGGCTCAAATCCGACCATTTGTTCCTGGGCGGTAATAGTGTTTGAGCTAGGGCCACCATCAAAGGGTAGGGACCTTTTAGGGTCCCCAGTTATTTAGGCTACCTTATGTCCGAGGAGCTTTGTCCCTTCGGGAAGTAGCTCGTCTCAGCTTAGGCAGGCCATCTCAAGAACAATATCACCAGCAATCTAGTAGCTCTGCTTGCAAAGAGACCTTGTTTAAATTTTTATTATAAATGTTACCTACGTGATTTACAAGGTATTTTTTTAAAACTTATGTTGGTAAAACTACTTGAAATTACATATATATTCAAACTGTTGTATTGAATAAATATTGAAAGCAGTCTCTTTCTAGGGAAATAATCGATATGGATAACAATAAATTCATTCATACAATATGTACAGAGTAAAAAATAAAAATAAAAAAAACCTCTAACTACACTAAATATAATGTAAAATTTAATAAAAAAAAAATAAATTAGAGAGCCTTGGAATCACTGATAGGGTCTGCCTTAGATTTAGAAACCGACTTAAAAACATCAGAGTTCTTATGGAGGAGGGAAAAAGGCATCGGTATGAGGTGGAGGAGGGGGTGGAAGGAAGAAAGAAGACTACAACAGACAGAGAGAAGGAAGGAGTATAAGAGGATAAGAAAGAATATGCATGTGATAGGAAGTATAAGATGGCATCTGCGTGGTCATTTGTTTGCAGGTTCGAAAAAAAATTAATTAGTATAATAAAAATAAAAAATAGTGAATCAGAACAGATAGAAACACTTATATATCTGAAATTCTCAATTAAGAAGGTTGCCACCGCAGATTTAACAATAAAATAGGAACGAAATAGACAGAAGAAAGAAAAATACAACATGGGGAGAAAATGAAGGAATACTGGAGAAGAAGATAATAACTTATGATTTTGTGTGTAAATCAACTTTTCAAATTTTGTGTGTAAACTTCTATATCTGTACTTAACAAATCCACGATTCCTGAATACCTCACCATTTTTTAACTTCCACCATTTTGATCATTTAAAAAAATTGTTATTAGATGAGGAATAAGAGGACAGATTATATCTAGAAAACTCTATTAGAAAAATTTATATGACGAGGCAACGTTTCTTGATTACGCCATATTTTCAAGCCTTGTTTGTTGAATCCATAGGTCAAAAAAAAGTTTTGTTATGTATTTAACATTATTGATTATTATTAATAGATGGAAATGACATTTGAAAAAACAAAAGCAGTTCTCATGAATTTTTATTTATTAGAAAATAGAGAGTTAAACTATAAACTAGAACCATGACCGCTAACCGCCTGAACATTTATTGAATATACAACTGGAAAATTAAGGTTTGTATGTTTAATTAAAGCATTACGGTTAATTTCAATTTTTATCTTCTTTTTTTAACTTAAATTTTATTCACAGCTTTGCGAGTCTCTGTTGTTTACTTCCAAAGTTCACATATCATAATCAAGCAGTTACTAATCCTCTACTTTTCTTTTATAAACATTAGCTTCCCAATCAATTACACACTGTTTAGTATACCTTCAAATATGAACATGGAAACACGCGATTTTCGTGTGATTTTTTTTATGAGTTTAAACATTTTTTAGTTTTTTTATGACAATCAGCGTCGGTCAGGGCAGTGGTCAGACATCGACGAAAGCCCAGGAAAAATGCCAAAACCAAATTTGCACCCGAAAAAATTGATGTTTACAGTATGGTGGTCCATGGCTGGAATCATACATTATTCCTTTTTGCCTAGAGGTGAGACCATTACCTCTACAACCTACTGCAATGAAATTGGCGAAATGCACGAAAAATTATTGAAAAAACAACCTGGATTGGTAAATCAGAAGGGCCCTATACTCCTACACGACAACGCTAGACCCCACGTTTCAAAACTTACCATGCATAAATTGAAAGAGCTGGGGTACGAAGTTCTTCCGCACCCACCATATTCTCCCGACTTGTCTCCAACAGATTATCACCTTTTCAGGAATTTAGACAACTTCTGCAGAGGAAAAATTTTTGCAAATGATGCTGAAATCAAAAGTGCGTTTTCAGATTTTGTTTCACTTCAAAGCTCAGAGTTTTTCAAATCCGGGATAAAAAAGTTGTTGTCACGTTGGGAAAAATGTGTAGAAAAAGGAGGTAAATACTTCGAATAAAATTATATTGTTTATTTTTACTAAAATCCCTTTACCTTGAAAACGGACATTTCATGTGAAACAACCCAATATATACTGGGTGGTATTGATTGTACTGAAAGCCAAATAAACGTCTATTTATTAGAGTCGTAAAACAATAATTAAATTTATATAAACAATAAACTTCTCTTCATGATTCATTCTGAAAGACTGCACTAATTAAATATTATCAAGTTAACAATCGTTATAACAATCGGAATGATTACAAACATACTATCGCTCAAAGAAATAAGCTTTATTTTATTTTATTTTTTTTAACATATTTCTTTTACGAAAATAAATTTTTGTCTATAAAAAAATATTCTTTCTTTTCAAAAAGGTAAATGTTCAATTTAAATTTAATAGAAATATTGAAAACTCCAGTAATATCTGATATTCAAAGCCCCAAGGTAATATTTAGTGACGTGGAAGATATTAAATTCAATGTTCAACATTGTTCATTAAAGGAGCGTTGTTCTCAGCCATATCTGAGTCTATTGTTTCTAGTTCTACACAATGGAACGATAAACGATATAAACCAGCCATTTTCATCGAGTTGAATAATGTATTAGTAGATTCTGGCCTGCTTAATTTTTATTTCAGATGACCTTTTGTACTTAATCTGAGTTTTTATAGGAGGGAAATATTTTGGCGATGAAAGAAGATGACTGCAGACATAATGCTTAACAAATGAACTAAATATATATAGTATATGAGATTATAATATTATGAAATGTGATAAATACGAAACTTAGGTATGTTAGCAAAAGGACAGGGATAGATTTAAAAGAACAGTCACGACAAACGTGTTAGTACTTAGAAAGAATGAAGGATAAAATAGAAAAGCATAACTATAAAAATTTCCATTCCATACACTCTTAAAATATAAGACGAATGAATTTGGGACCTAAGTAGAACCAAGAATTTGTTAGCAACAGCATGGAATTTAAACATGTTGGGTACCACACAGCTATATGGAATTTTATACATCAGAAAACCTTTATAAACTATTAGAACGAAAGATTTGATAGAATGCCTTGATTCAATGAAGAATCGTTGTACCAGAATGAAAATGGCAAATAGAAAGAAATATTTTCAAAATTTGGGGAACTTTCATTCTAACTTTTTTTTTATTACCTTCCTTTCTTAAATCCACACCTGTGAAATACAAAATTGGCATTCAGCAGATGTTCTTAAATATATATATATAAATTTTATTGTGTAAATATTACAAGCTGCCTCTTAAAGGGCAATGAATAATATGGATGGCAAAGAATACATTCATACACTATGTACAATTAAATTAAATTAAAAATAAAAATAAAAATCCTCTAACAATATAAGATATTAATATTTTCTTTTTAATAAATCATAAAATATAATAAATATAAATATAAAAGATACATGAAGATAGTACCCAGTGACACCCCTTCTTTGCCTTTGATTTGATTGTAAAGGAACATATCTCGATGTAGAACAGGCTTTTGACAGTGCCAGGCACCAGGAACTGCTTTACAACTCCGTAAATTCCTATCCCTTCAATACTTCTTTATTATCCGTTCCTATTTCAATGATAAATATTCATAGTCAGCCATAATTACCGCTAATCAATTAGTCCATCAGTTTTCCTCAAGGTTCCTAGGTGAAATCCTCATAACGGTGTATAAATCTAACATTGCGACTCATAATTTCACCGTCCTCACCGCATCCGCTGATGATATATGTTTGTTATCACTAAATAATGATCCTAATCACTCATCATATCGTATTATACTCGTATTCAATCCTTAGAGTCCAAAACCATTCGTATAATACTTCATTCTTCATATTATGTTACGAGTATACTTATCCATAATGGTATAAATATCCCATTAGTTGCAGAATCCGACCACCTATGCTACCATGATGTGCTTCCTTCCCACTCGAATCCACTAGCCTCTCAACCTCCCGTTCAATGCTCGATAATCCTGCAAGGGGTTTGAAAAGAAGATGGGCAAAGGACTTTTCTATAGATTAAACATTATTGAGATGCTATTATAACCATTCTCCTCACTTTTCTTAGTACATTATTTTATAAAGTTGTAAATATCAATAAATAATTTTTAATTTGGTGTTTGTCGTGTAGCATTCAATAAGACTGATTACCTTAAACTGACTAAGCAGTGTCTTTAAAGCTCGATTTTCAACCAAATTATACCAAGGTCGCCTACCTATGATTCCATTTAGACAAACGTCCTACTAGACTAAAACGACAAGAAACTGTCCGTTGTTATAGACACTTCAACATTTACTAGACGTTCAGAGTTCCCACTAAATTACAAAAGACTTATTTGCAAGACATTCGGTTTTGAGCTTCGGGCTCCTCTAAACCTTCCAATTCTTCTCGTATCCAATCCTTACAAATTAACTTATCTATAAAGACTTTAATGTTCTATATGCTGCTGATTGAGCCAAAACCAGATACCAATCCTTTCATGGTAAACTCCATTCCCACTCGAATCCATTACGCTCCTAACTTCCTTCAAAATCGATTCCTGATAGGGATATCAGGTACCGGTGGGTACCGAGTCTGGAAAGAAGATGACCAAGAGACCTTCTAACCTGGAACTTTTATTGAAGTTCTACTAGAGAGTAGTTCTTCACAAGTTATCTACATGTCATTATATTTTTTCTCAAATTTAATTTTACATTGTATTCAGTTGTAAATATCAATAAATAGTTTTAAAAAATCTATATTGCATCCTACAATATGTATCTTTTAAGATATGCACTCTAAATCAATCCTCCTAAAACTTTTAAAATTGCAACAATAGATTAAGTCAATTCAGAGACATAATGAGACAGGATAAGGCAGAAGAGGGAAGAAAAATCTCGCCAATAGGATCCCATTGTAGGCGACAAAAGCCCATCTGAATGTGTTAGGGCTGGCGTTGAAGAAAGACTCGAAATGATCTGAGTAAAGAGCCATCTTAGCGCCTCGCAAAGACATAATGGCCCTATAGAAAGGCCCTGGGGGAGAATCAAACAAAGGGGAGAGCTCCCGGATCCCACACCTAATCAAACCTCTTTATACTTCGTAATGAACAACTTTCCTCAGCCATGTTTGCCTCAACTCCTGCTTTCGAGTCTTTATCGTCTTCGCAGCCTCTACCAAGGAGATTCGTTCCTTCTCTGGAAGAGTACTAAAGAGCAGTTCAGCAACATCCAGAGGTAACACGCGCCAAATAGCTTTAATCTGAGCACTTATGCTACTCGTAATGAAATGAAACAAGGTGGTCCAAGATCTACTAGCTAATATACAGGGTGTTCGGAAGATCGTTGACCAAAAAATTATCTCAGGTAGGGAGGTTCATTTTGAACCTATTTAAGGTCACTTACCTATATCCAAAGTCTTACGGTTTTTTTTTTTTTTTTTTTTTTTTTTTTTTATGATTTGTTTTGTAAAAATGGCCAAATCCAAACATTTATGCCTTATAACTCCGTTGTTTACTGATATATCAACGCCATTTTTTCCCCTGTAATTACTATACATTGTCCATGTAAAATAAAAAAGATATGGTGCAAAAAACAAATACCAAAAAAACGGGAGATCGTTAAATCTTGTCAAAGGCAAAAATAAAAATTATGAACTTCAAGTTTAGGTTCAATAAAAAAAAAAGTAAGCGCAACAGCCAAATCCAAATTGTTTTAAAAACTTCTCTATTTAATACTCTTTAAAAAAAAAATCATTTGCAGGCACACAGCACATCTAGTTTTTTTATTTTTTATAAAGTAACAAAAGGGTGCCACCAGCGCACACTGACAATAATAATGAATGGAATCATATTTAAATAAATAATAAATATTTATTTTAATAATATTATAATTAAATAAATTATTCATAAATTTAATTTGTAGAGTATCACAGGTATTGCTTAAAATGATCTCCACTATTTCTAATACAAGCACGATATCTTTTTCTTATTTCTGTGGTAGTTGTTCTAAAAATAAATTCTTCCTTCATCAAGGCAAACGCGGCATTGAGTTTTTAAATAAGTTCTTGTTTTGCCTGCAAATGGTATTTTTTTAAAGAGTATTAAATAGAGAAGTTTTTAAAACAATTCGGATTTGGCTGGTGCGTTTACTTTTTTTTTTTATTGAACCTAAACTTGAAGTTCATAATTTTTATTTTTGCCTTTGACAAGATTTAACGATCTCCCGTTTTTTTGGTATTTGTTTTTTGCCATATCTTTTTTATTTTACATGGACAATGTATTAGTAATTACAGGAATAAAAATGGCGTTGATATATCAGTAAACAACGGAGTTATAAGGCATAAATGTTTGGATTTGGTCATTTTTACAAAAAAATTCATAAAAAAAAAAAAAAACCGTAAGACTTTGTATATAGGTAAGTGACCTTAAATAGGTTCAAAATGAACCTCCCTACCCGAGATAATTTTTTGGACAACGAT
This sequence comes from Euschistus heros, assembly GCA_003667255.2. Taxonomy (NCBI): domain Eukaryota; kingdom Metazoa; phylum Arthropoda; class Insecta; order Hemiptera; family Pentatomidae; genus Euschistus; species Euschistus heros. The sequence continues at coordinate 1,243,945 of RCWM02000116.1, forward strand.
CTTCCGAACACCCTGTATATAGAAATGAACGGAAAATTTTAAATTAATGCCCCCTTCGAAATTATGCAGAAAGCATTTTTCTAAATCCAATAATAACCTTTTTCATTTTATTTTTAAACAAATATCCATTTACATAAAATATAATCAAAACATTTGTATTCAAGATAAAAAGAACCTACCTATAAAACTCATTGATATTTGTTTTACTAAAGGTAGTACCAGTACCTTTTAATTAAATTAAGTAATGTCACAACCTACAAAAGTTTGTGAAATTAGGAAATATTGGTTTTAGTACCTCTCTCCATCTTGTTTATATCAGATCCAAATCAGGATCAAAATGGAGATTTTATTTTTAATAATAGATAAATTGATAGTCGATCGTAATGATTCGGTGCAACCACTCAATTTTTCTTTTCTTCTTTTATGTATATACTTAATAAAAAAATAAGGAAAATGATTATGTAAAGTTTGTAAAATATAAATAAAAATATTAATATTCATGGTGTGAGATGACTATAGAAAAATAACTTGAACTTTACAAGTATGACAAAAACTGGTAAATTGTAAAGCAAGCAGTGATTTCCAGAGTTCTTTACATGACGTGAATTCTTGAATCTTTGGTGTGCCACCTCTCAACTTAATTACCACTTCTATGTTTGCGCTATTAATAATTAACATTTGTCTAAATGAATAATAAAAGTATACTTGTATAAGACAAAGCTATATAATCGTAACTTCATTGAATATTCTTTCGATTATCGATGTTAATGCAGTTGGCAGCTGCCAGGACCAGATGCCTAATGCTTTTGGGGGAAACGGACCCTCAGATTCAGGCACTTATTTTTCGAGCAATTAATATTTTAGGGTGAAAATGAAAACCGATTTCGGCTTGGAAAAATTATCATATTAGTTTATTAAAACCAGTTTTTATTTTCTAAAAATGTATCAGAATATTTAAATTATAACTTTTTATCAATAAATCTATATTTATCTTTATCGTATACAGTTTGTAATAAATTACTTTATCACTAAGCATATAGTTCATTCTATCATTTCATCTGATTTTCGACATTGTGATTCCATTAGAAAAAAGTTACGTAAAAAAAAAAGTTCTTCAAAAACATCTTTTTAATAGTCAACTAATGGAACTAGTTTGTTGTTTTTTTTTCTTAAATCAACGATTATATGCTTTCTTGTTTTTATTTTTTGCAGCCACATAAAACTTCATAAAATTCAAAATTCATTACATTATTGTAAGATCACACCAATTGTATTTTTGGTAAAATATAATCACTTATAGGCAAAATAATATAATATAATACATATCATACCTGTAGTATGCTTGTAACGGCATGGAACTTGTAGAACACTAATGACCGATAAAAAATGAAAAAAAATAAAAACATATATGTGTGTGTGTGTGTGTGTGTGTGTGTGTGTGTGTGTGTGTGTGTGTGTGTGTGTGTGTGTGTGTGTGTGTGTGTATTAATAACATGAAAAATAATTTGTCAGCCTTTCCTAAACTAATAAAAAAACTAAAAATTATTTAACTTATTAATTTAAACCATAAAAACTGTATTAATGAACGACCATATTCGATTTCGAATTGAATTATTCGAAATGTAAGGGGAAGAAAAAAATGTATTCCCTTTTTCCTACAATGCCCACAATAGAAAGGGGAATTTCTCCTTATCTTTCTCCCACTTATCTAACCCCTTGTTGGGATAGAATGTACGTGCTCAAAGTTGTATAATAAAAGGTTATTTTATCCTTACAAATAGTCTCCACCTGTATATACATTCTTACTTAACATATAGATAATACATATATAATACATAAAGTTAAGAAGCCTCACTGGTCACCTTAGTTCATAAAATATAAATCTATTTTCAAAGTAGTTTACTTAATAAATTAAAATGCATTGGAATCTATCATATATGAATTTTTTATATAGTAAATTTTACTTTATTTTGTTTATTTTTAATATGTATATATCAATATACATTCATTATTAAAATGAATTATTTAATTAATTTGTTATTTAAAAAGCAATGATAAGTTTTAACATGGACCGATAGGTGGTGAGAGCCATTCTGAGTAAGATGTATTACATAGAGCTTGAAATTGATAATAGAATGTACTTAATGATGATAAAAGTATGGTTGACTGAATGATGAATGGAGAAGAGGATAGTCAGGGATACTTATATGCAACTATATTATCATAAAGTATTTAAACAAGTGGAGCGTCGTGTGGAATCTAGTGAAGTCTAAAAATCGACCGTTATGTGATTAGCACTATTTCGCAATAGAACTTACTGCAGTAGAACTACGTAAGAAACCCAAATGTACGAGATGGCTCCTGCTATATCGACACTGCCAGGATCTGACGATTTTTTGAGGCCGAAGGACATACTTGGCCACTCTCTCCTTCCACAATTAGAATTAGTTTTCGCCTTAACCCTTTAACAGGCAATGTATCCTGGAGGATACACATATTTAATGCCTTTTGCTCAATAAATGACGTAATGTCCGACACGTCTAATATCCTTTATTTAACCTTGCATTTTATGATACATGAGTGGATATTATGAGTCATTCAAAGGATAAAAAAGAAGAAATGTATTCCAAAATTCCCGGCCTGCCCGTTAAAGGGTTAAGGATGCTGTTTTAAGAAGGCGGAATTTTATGTTTTTTTCGTCCTTAAGGATAATATGTTTTTAACGGTTTTTAATTTATCCGAAGGATAACTTCCGCCATTGTTGTCCTCCAGGATACTGTTTTAAAATATTAAACGGTTTTAATATGGCGGAAGGATAACTTCCGGCAGTGTTGTCCTTATAAGGGCACTGTTTTGAAATATTCGAATATTTAACTGTTTTTTTTTTTTTTTTATACTGTATTAATCGAAATATTTTTCGATCAAGAATTACTCAAGCAATAAGATGTATCATTAACTTACGCTGTCAACGATCACAATGTGACAACACAGAACATCAATCGCAACAAGAACACAAACAATCGCTCAAATTCAGAACCACAAGAACAAAGGTTCTTTGCAACCAGACGTGGATTAATGGAAATCAGCAGAAGTTGTATGATTTGAAAAATATCCATTGTTTCACCATCAACTTTCATTTATCTTTTTTTTTTGTGTTTTATTTATTTAATTTTGGTATATATTATCATTACTATGTCTTTGTAATATTACGTAAAATACAATTAAGTATAAATAATATTTAATTTTAGTTTAAGATAAAATTAGAAAGTTAATACTTAAGCTTGCTACTAAAAAATATTAATGTAATGTTATGAACATGAAACCCATACTTAAATGGTTTTGGTAAAAACAAAAATGTTATATACTTGCATAGGACTAATACTTTCCCATTTCAATATCCTTTTAAAATAAAACTTACTTCATTTCAAGTCAAATCTGCTAATATAGGAAATAGGAATGGTTTGAAAAAAGAAAAAAAAACTTATAAAGTTTCAGGAGATTAAGGGAACAGATTTTTCGTATAAAACGTGCTTTTAAGTGTTAAGCACAGGTTTGACGTAAACTTGTAAGCAGTATCCAGTCATGTTAAAAAAAAATCATCCCATAGACTCTTCAGCAGTTTTATCAATAATATATGTTGTATTTATTGGAATTGAAAACTATATACAATCTAATATAAAATAGTACAAGTAAACGTAATGACAATGCTAAAAATGGCATGTCAATTGTAAAAAAACTACCCATTGGTAGCACTTATAAACTTGCGTAAAACAAAGTTTCCATAATACAAGGTCTCGAGGTCTTCTTTTCAGGCGCCTAATAGTTTTTGAAAGGTTATGAAGTTTGCCATGAAAGGATAGGTATCTGGTTTGGGATGGATAAACAACATATAGCACATTAAGATCTGTATGGATAATTTTGTTAGTTACAAAGCAAAGAGCATTGAGGATTTTTCGTTGGATTTGGGATTGTAATGATTGAATACGAGACGAATGAAATGATTTAGTGTAGCTCCAACTGGGTATGTCCAAATAGGTCTAATTACAGTCATTTAAATGAGTCTCTTTTAATTAATCGGAAGGTTTGAACGTTTGTCTGGAAAAAGTCGAAAACAACGAGCCGTTTCTTGTCGTTTTAGTTTTTTATGTGGGTTCCAAGTAAGTCGTTTGTCGAGATGGAGTTTTATCAATACTACAATGAAAATTGATTAAAATTAAAAAATCATCTTTGACGCAATGTTCCTTGGCTAAATTAATCTCATAAAAAAACACGATTAGATATAAAGCCAGAGGCATGTAAGTGTAGAGAGTGTGCCTTAAAATATTATTCATATTCCTACTTTATAATATGTAGGAATGAAGAAGTAGCTTTTCAATAATATAGTGATGAGGTTAATTTGATCCAATAGAATTGTAAAATTTATGAAGCACCATCCTTTTTACAGTATGTTTATACTTTGATTGTTTGTGAACATTATTGCAACTTTATGATCAACTTGAAATCATGATACAAAACTAACCAATTTATCTTATCATGTAACAAACTACGATTATTCAACTTAATAATCCATAGTTCACTTACATGAAAAACTCAGATAAGCTTCTATGTCTCATATCCTCATAAGCTTACTGGCTTTAAGAAACCATTTCTAGAACTCTTCATAAATTCTATTAATCCCTTAATATGTGTTGCTAAATTTGAAATACAATCTAGTTTTATTACTTTCCGCACCTACTCATATGAGTCATATGAGTCGGCTTAATATACATATTAAATTTTGTCAAACAATTTACAAAATTTCAGAAATTCAAAAATGTTTTTGATTTTGTCGGTCATCCAGTGCTTTATCTATATTTGAGGGTATATTGTACTTTGCATATTGTAATTTGTTCTGGCGTCAAAGTATAGTGTACATGTTATTACAATGTGTTTCAATGTCAGTGTTGTCATGCAAGTTGTACAAATCGGTGGTTCAAGGCTTCTCATCAGGTAACCGTGGGTAAAAGCTGAATGTCCTATTCTTAGCCTCGTCAAGATTATTTCTTCTATTCTTGATTTTCTAAAAGATGTTGTCCAGGGCCGGGTGTCTTGGTTGATTTCTTGAAGTTTGCTGCGTATTTGGTTCCAATTTGTTTTCCAATGATAGGGCAACTTTTTTCTACAGTATGTTTTTAAGTCAGGAGTTTTAATGTCAGTAATTATGGTTCAGGTTTGGTTCAGTCTCGCGAGATTTGCTGCACTGCATGCAGCTTCAAAGTTATATCTTCTTAGACGACTAGCTTTCACTGATTTCATAAACAATAAAATAGACAATGCTAAAAAAATAAATACAAAATGTTTTCTTATTTCAAAAAAAAAAATCAAAATTAAGTCCCCAAAACAAACACATATTATACACATATTTATGCAAGTTCATAATGCCTCACTAGTGTAGAGCTCTACTTGTGCCACTAAGTACTGTAAAGTTAAAAGATTCCAAAACTTGTGTATGAGGAACATTAAGGATTATCCTCGAAATACAAAAAAGAGAGTTCTTCCAGATGGATCCTACAGACTGAAGGCGAATCATGAATGGTTCCGCATTTGGAATCAACCAATACTAGTATGCTATGTAAGAGGCTGAAGTTCTACGGACACCTCCTGACAATGGACAACAACAGGCTTATCAAGAAGACCAAGCTAATTAAAAGCTTTTTGACTCGAAGTCTGTGGCTTAATGAAGTGCATAAAGGCCTAAATTCAACTGGAATTTTTGACCTTAAGGAGTTGGGTCGATCGAAATTTAAATATTTGGTGAAATCTTGGTCCCCACTACCCAAAATTAAAATCAGCTGAAAACCTACAATGCAGGAGAAAAAGGAAAAACTATTGGCAGGTCTCAGGAAGTATTGGAAACAAAAGAAAGCATCCAAAGGAACTAGTCTTGAGAGCTCCTAGATGGGTGTAAATCAATAATAATCATACACCCTCACAAGAAAAAACTATATACTCCTTCCATAAATCCGTTAAAACTCTTATTTAGTATTTGTAAATATTAGTTAGTTATTTTTATTACACATAGGTTAGTTATTTTTATTACACATAGGTTAGTTATTTTTATTACACTGAAGTTATGTATATATAAATATAAACATTTTTTTTTTGTTATATGGGTTTTTTGTTTTTTCTACTGTTTAAAGAACAACTTATAATTTAATCATAATTGTATAAAACTATATTAATCAGGTGAAGGATTAGAACATGAATTTTAATATTGCATTTTTAAATTGTTAATAAAGCTTTATTATATATCTTGTTTCATCTTCTTACATTTTGCGAGGTTCTAAGTATAGTTCCTCAGCTGTTTTTTTATAAGTCAATGTCAAATCCATTGAATATTTCAACTCAGCGCCTTTACTTGTTTGATATTACTGTGACTAGTCAGGTATTGAATCGCTAATTTCCTTGGCAGAACTTTTTGTGTATTGAATTGTTTCTGTCCAACCCTTAAAATCCAAAACCCTTCATTAGGTCTCATATAACATTCCAAGAAGTATTATTACAGCAGCAATAATTGTTAATAACCATTATAATAATACCAAACTCAAAAGACAAGAAACTGACCGTTGTTTCCGTATACTCCAACATTTCCTAAACAAGGATCCAAAGCTCCCAATAAACTACAAAAGATTTATTTACATGACAGAAATACCGAGTTGAGCATTCGGGTTCCACTAAAACTTTCAATTCTTCTTGTATCCAATCCTCACAGTCCAAAATCCTTCATAAAGTCCTCAATGCTCCTTATTGAGCATTGGGTCACAAAAAACTTATCCATAAAGATATTAATGTCCCATGAATTGCAAATTTAGCCCAAACATGCAAAAATAGCTATCCTTTCATAGTAAGCTCCACAATCATTCAAATCCGTTAGTACCTCTACTTGCTACCCATTCTTTCCAAGATAACATTCCAAGATATCTGAAAAGAAGATGGCCTTGGGATCTTCTCATATTGTAGTGCTACCAATGGGTAGTTGCTTTACAAAATGTATTCTTATTTTATTTAGTATTCAGTTGTAAATCTCAATAAAGAGCTGTAAAAATTAAAAATTAAAAAAAAAGAATAGTTTCAATGAATCTGTTCATTTCAACAAATAAAAAATCATTGACATCGATGTAATTTAAACTGTAAGAGTTAAAACCATGTCAACACTTCTCCACACAGAAACCTTGAGGATTGGTCGAAGTAACTCGTTCTAGGCATTTTTCGACTTAATTTATTGCCTATTACCGCATATTTAATGTATTGAATCTCATTAATAAATTTTTAATAATAATATTTGGATTGATATAGATAATACTAGGCACTTATACAAGCGCTGCCGGACTATTAGCGTTAAGCCCCATGGGACTTGGCTAAGTTGCGAGTGGCTTAGTAAGTAGAGGGATTATTCCATCCGTTTAGCTTAATAGGGTGCAAGTTCCTCCTCAGCTTCTTGGCCGGACCGCCCCCGGCGTCGTTAAGACCCGCGGATCATTAACCTCCGCATTAAACGGAAGAAAGCACAACCGTCGGCTCACTTTAAAATGTTATAACTACCTTAGGTTAGGAGTGTAGTAAATACTACCAGCAATTTTAAACATTATCGGTTTCCGATAGAAATCAAAGAAAAGGGAGATATATAAAATAAAAGAGAAAATAAAATATATTTTTCAGTTATTTCTCCCTAAGGAATATATTTTATAATATATTCCAGGATAAGAATAATGAAATATTGTGTAATATGTAATATGTTAAAAATGATCAGAATTAAAGAATAGAAACTAATTTTAATTATTGATTCATTTTATTATCACAATTTCTCTCGATTGCTCTATAGACTGAGGTTACTTAAGTAAACAGTACAAATTATTAAAATGGATATTATGTAAGAAAGAAGAAATTATCCTTCGGATAACTTAAAAACCGTTAAATATTTCAACATATTACCCTCAAGGACGAAAAACTAATAAAAATCGTTAAATTCCGCCATCTTAAAACAGCATCCGTAAGAACGAAAACTAATTCTAATTTTGGAAAGAGAGAGTCGCCAAGAATGTCCTACGGCCTCAAAAAATCATCAGATCCTGCCAGATCTGTAAAACAGTGTCCTTATAACAGGATAACTTAAAAACCTATTCATTCATTCATTCATTCTCGACGCAACAGACGCATGAAGTGGTCCTTGGCCAACTCAACGGCGCTTCCCCAGTCTTCTCTGTCAGTGGCACGTCTGATGGATATTCCTGCTTTCTTTAGATCCTCGGAGACGCTGTCCTTCCATCTTCCCTTCGGTCTTCCACGAGGCCTCACTCCATCGGGGCTTCCGTAATACAGTCTTCTGACTGTCCTCTCCTCGCCCATTCTGATTATATGTCCCAGCCATTTAATTCGCTGTATTCTCACATATTGGGAAACATTCAGTTCATTATAAAGTACGTACAGCTCTTTGTTTTTTCTGAGTCGAAACAAACCATCCTTCTCTACAGGTCCATAGATGCGTCTCAATATCTTCCTTTCGAACCTGTCAATACGTTCAGCTGATACTTTACGCAATGTCCAGGTTTCAGATGCGTATGTCAGGACGGGTCGGACAAGTGTTTTATAGAGCCTGAGTTTGGTTGTGCGACTGAGCAGTCAACTTCTAAATAATTTAGATAACCTGAAATATGTAACATTAGGTAATCAGCAAGAATTTGGGTCATCCCCCTCCTTAACTCCTTATAAATAAGATGTTTTTTTGGGGGGGGAGGGTGAGGGAGGGCTGGCCACCTTCGCAACTCTTTACCCCTCATGCATATGGACAAGAGATAATATAACTAATACTTTCATTCAATCAAGTAGTTTTTTCTAGTATTACGTGAAGGAATCAAGTATTTATTCTTTAGCGTATTTTTCATCAGAAAACTTCTTTTAGACTTAAAAGGTGAAGTGCAACTGTATCATGCTTAGGGCTACACCACTAAAAAGCTAACTTATTTCCGCAGTTTTGGAGAAATTTGACGGTTTCTATGGTGCTCCAGTGGGGAGTGAGTTTTATGTTTTGCGCGTTAAAAGGCCCCTAAATAACTAGACCTATCCGATATTTTAGAAAATTTAATGCTGATTAAGAAAATATCATCGTTTTTGTTTCTGCGCTAAGCCGAATTCGAGAAAACTGACATTTTTTCTGAAAAAAATCAGTAGCAGTTCAGTTATATATATATATACTAGCATCCCTGTCGCGGCTTCGCCCGCCCTCCATAAGGAAAGCTAATTTCAACTAAAAATTAATGTTTTATTTGTTTATCGATAAGATTCTTGTATTTTAGCATGTGGTTCAGCATTATTTCTTCAATGATTTTTTCACGCATAGCAGTAATTATTAATCTAGTTATAATCGCACTGATTAGGCAGTTGGAGATTGCGTAAAAGCACCATTAGACATAAAATTTTTAATTTTAATGTATGAATTGGTAATCAAGTTGGATAAAGACTAAGAAACTTTTACGGAAAATAAACTGCATTATCAGTGCTTACGACAGAAGGCCCGTGGATCATATTTTTACACACAATATAAAAAAGTAAAGGATCGACATTTTGATTTAGTAATAATTTGTATTCGGCAGAAATAACTTTTTTAATTTCATCTGGTTGGATGTTGATTTCGAACTATAAAAGTATATGACAGTGTGGCAAACCTCGTTCCTGCCTCTCAAAATTGTACATTTAAATTTTAGTTATTCTAAATTTTACCATTGCAAAACCTTCCTAGAATTATAAAAATTATTTATTTAGATGTCGGTACAGATAGGTTCAGTTTACCATTGTTAACTCTATTGTGGAATGGCTCTATACACAATCGGTCGATTTTCAAGCTTCACTGGGATCCACATATCGCACACCATATTTAAATTTTTTTAAATAATTTTCTTGATAGTTTAATAAGTGAATTTTATCATTAATTTAATTTATTAACCATTGTAACCTCTCTTGAATGGCGCTCGCTTTACTACCCACCACATATTTATCGCTTTATAAACAGTAATTTAAGAGGAAATATGTAAATTTTATTATTGCTAAACCTTCCTTGAACTATGAAGATGATGTAGTTATATTTGGTACAGAATAGTTCTATAGTTTTCGCGGTTAGTGATCACGAACGGAAATGGCTTGTCCTTCTATATATAACTTCATCATCCCCCGTCGAGGAATTTTAACTAATAATTGATTTTTTGTTTATCGATAAAAATCTTGTATTAAAGTGAACAATTGAAAATTATATTACGCATAGCAGCCATTATTAACTTGGTTAAATTTAGATTGATTAGGTATTTGAAGATAACATAAAGCATAATTAGACATCCAATTTTCAATTTTAATATATGAGTTGGTAATCCAGATGGACAGAGACTATTAAGAAACTGGGGTGTAAGAAACTGCATTATCAGTGCTTACAACTAAAGGTTCAAAATTCATATTTTTACACACAATATTAAACAGCTGAGGAACGGCATTTTGATTTTTAATAATTTTCATTCGACAGAAATAATTTTATTTGATTTGATCTGGTTGGATTTTAATTTCTAACCATAAAAGTATGTGATAGTGTGGCAAAACCCGTTTCTAACACTCAACATTGTACATTTAAATTTTTATTGTTGCTAAACCTAGAATTATGAACATGATGTAGTTAAACTTTGGTATATTTCACTCCATATACCTGTTTTTATAACAATTTAATTGAAAATAAGTAAATTTTATTATCAATGTTAACCTCTATGTAACACTGTACATTTTAACCTTTCATGTAGATTGCAATTGCCGCCATTTTTGAACTTCACTGTTATCCACTTATTATTCATTTTTCAATAAAGAATTAGTTGAAAATCATTAGATTTTACTATTGCTAAACTATCCTATAAAGATGATGTAGTCAAAATTTGGTAGAGATTGGTTCAGTAGTTTTTGGCGGTTAGTGAACACAAACGAAAAATTGCTTGTCCTTTTATATAATAGTATAACCTTATACCGCCATATGTTAGAATCGTATAAAGCTAACAGATAATTGTGACTTACAGATAATATACAAATAATATTGTGACTATAAATTAAGATATAAGGTATCCTATCTTTTTTGTTGGATCAAACTGCACACGGTGTGCAAATTTGATTAAAATCGGTTCAGTAGTTTAGGTGTTAGCCGGCCCCTAGGCGGCGACACGTAATTTATATATATTAAGATATATATATATATATATATATATATATATATATATATATATATATATATATATATATATATATATATATATATATTAATACAACCCAAAAGTAAGTATTCAAAATCTAAAAACTTTTGTAAATTAATTTGGATTCCATCAGCACACTATTCAGAACTTAAACTGTAATTCTGAAATACCGGTACTCTCTTAGAAATTAGAAAATTAATTTTAGAAATGAAAAAATATTTCCTGATTTCGTTACGATTCCTATAGTGGGAAGGAAGGATCAATATTCTTGGGTTTAATGAATTTTTTGCCACCTCTATTAGAACTTTATATTTAAAGACTAGCTTCGAATTTTAAACATTCATCTGTTCTATAAACACACATTTATGAAACTACGTTCGGCGGATAAGGCAATGTAGGAAAAAAAAAATTTATTTCATAAGACCACTGCAAAAAAAACATTAATCGAACCAGGTGGAAATCTAATCCAGAACCTTCTGCTCCAGGCGATATTAGCCTATCACGGAGTCAACATGCAAGTGTAGGCGAAATAAGTGTCTAAAATAAATATAAGTACATAAACAAATGGATAATTAAAAGTCAGAATAAGAAATACAATTATTAATTATTTGTACTAAAGATACCTATTCATTTGATTATAGAATTATTTATAGGATTATAGATTTGGTATAGAATTAGATGAAACATAAACTGTGATAATTTTACTAAACTATAAGTAACAGACATTTTAAACAGGGACTTTAATATTGGTTATTAATAATTACTTTATTAACCTACTAGAACCTTATACCTACTGCTGTTACAATACTTACATTCTAGAATAAAATTATATTACAATATAATTATTTTTCAACACAGAAGTAAAATGCAATAAATTCTTTCTTATTATTATTAAATGACGATGGAGCCATAACTAAATAACTCTCAGGAAGCCAATCGCCAACCGGAAGGAGCTGAGGCGACCGACCGAATAAGAAAGAGTCCCCCCGACCGTGGTTGCTATATTTCGGGAGGGCCTGGTGGAAATGGAATTATTTTCAGCGGGATTGAAAATTCCCTTGCTTTATATGAACAAATCATTTTGGCGGTAACACATTAGCCAGAAGGAAATTAATTCCAGAGGAGAATACACCTGCTACCGACCGCTGTAGCCTTAATGTTTAATATCGCCTTGTAAACTGCTTTGCCCCGACCAAAGGAACAGTTGCCTCGGCCCTTAACATGTCCCATCGAATAGCTGCCAGCCATAAATACTCCAATGGAAATAATTAAAACATATTGATAACATATATTAGGCATCATACCTTATGTTTTCTGTATGAATAAAATAATATTTATGAAATATGATTAAACGATTTCTATTTCCGTTTAAATTTAATCAATATAAAAAAGTTAAATAAAATAAACATAGTTTAAGACAGTCTGAATATATCACTTAGCACATTATTTCAAATTTCAAATCTAGGCAGGAAAGTAAATTAAAAATCTTTTTACAGAAGAACCTATACATTGATTTAATTTTTCGCCCCACGAAGTATTTAATTGCTAAGCTGTTAAAAAGTCCTTGCGCATAAGTCAATCTTGATTTGAATATTTTAAACATTATGAAATATTACTCTTTAAAGTGAAGAGTTATACGTTTTTTAACTACTTTCACCCTTTTATTCCAGTAATTGGACTTGATGCCAGTACAACTTTGATATTAAGCTTTTCATACCTAGTTTTTACGTCCACTCAATTATCAAAGATAATACCTTTGAAAAAATGAGCCATTAGTCTAAACAGACCATAATCGTATGGCGAAATAATGTGGAGGAGCTTTTTGTTGCAAAATGGCTTGGATCCTGCTGACCGAAGTAGGATACTTTAAACTCATAATCTCTATCTAGCTGTGCACAGAAAAGAATTGAGGCCACTTCGACATCAGCAACAAGTTCAAAATGCAAAACACCTTCGAAGTTCCACCAAACTAAAATCATCACTTTATTTCCCAAACACCTCCCGAAGAACCAAAATGCGGCAGTAATGCAATGTGCTTAGACCTTTTTCCTTATTTTCTTTTGATATTGCACTATAATGTTTTAAACAATTAAACTATCCTATAAAGCCATTTCGAATCAAAAGGAAGTAAATGATTAGTTAACTTAAGCATTGACATAAATGATAGGAAGAATTATGAGAGTTGGAATTAAGATTTCTGTTCTTCTTTTATTTTTTAACAACCAATTACATTTGTGTTTAGAGATAAAATCTAAGTAACAAGGATATTTAAAACAATTTTCCAGTTTCCCTTTCCGTTCAACTCGTGGGTTAGATCCTATTTTCCTTCCCTGTGATGAAGCCGTCCAGTTCTGAACATATAGGAGGTCTTTTGAGTTCAAAGAAACTCCATCCAGCCACTTTATCGTAGTTCTTCCCACTCTTCTTGTCCTCTGTTCCTTGGAATAAGAGTATTTTAGGGATTCAGAGTCGCGATAAATGCGCTGCCAACCGTAGCCTTCCAATATTTATGACCTTTGGCGAGAACACCTCGTCATAGAGTTCATAAAGTTTCAGATCCTTCGGTGCCATGCAATCCCGTCTTTTACTGGAACTTTTCGGAGGATCCTTCCCTCAAATGACAGAACTTTATCTGTGACTTATAACGTTCTTACAATGTTTCAAATTATTGTGTACCATATCTTAAAATACTTGTATGGTATTGTATTGCATTTACTCAAGGTGTGCCATTCTCAATCCTAAAGATGGAACCCTTGGGTCAAACTCGTAGGACTTGTTACTTAAGGTGTGCAGTTCAAATACGCATGCGCGAGCTCTTGGGAGGAAAATTTTCCCTCAGAGGGAATAATGCAGCCCCATGAACTGCTCTATTTAACTAGTGGCCTAAAATAAAGTGTATTATAGATATGCCTCTATCCTTGAAATGAGCGCTCTCTTGTAATAAAAATTAATATTATTAGTTTTACATGTTATTTACTGTTAACGTATTGGTACGTTTCAAACCGATTTGTAATTCATTTCGTTTATCAGTCAGCTCTTGTATTCCTTTTTGTTTTGTTTTATCTCCACTCATGTAATTTCTAAGTAAATGTTTTAATTAAAAATTCATTGTGTAAATCATTTATTTTTAACACATACATTGTAGGTACCAATGACTACAATTTATAAATTGGTGAATGGTGATGAAGGGTGAAAATGTATAATATACAAACATAAATATATATTTGAGTCTACTTTGATATCGAAATAATAATTCCAAATTCATGAAACAATATCAAATAACTCTCTAAACAGCAACGAGAAACCCTTAGCCTGCCACAAGCAGTATTTTAAGGCAATGTTATGCTTAATGCAGCACCAACGCAAGGTAGGCAAAGGTGGGCCTGTTGAAAATTTGAAAGGTGTCCCAAATTAGTTCCGCCCTTCAATGTCTTTTTATCAATTTGTAAAGAAATTCCGACTCCTAAAAAACTCACCACCGTGAAATCGCTCTCTTTTAAGGTTAAATTCATAAAGAGCTTGCCTCAGGGGAAGTTCGCTACTATGCAGTCTGCGATAAACAAGTTATTTTTTGAGCTGCTACAGAAAAAGAAAGAAGAAAGTCACAAAAAAGTAAACTAATATTTTAAAATACATCAAAGCTTGTGTTAACTAGGAACAAGAAGGAATAGTTATTTGCTCTGTGCCCTCAAGACTAATGGAGAGACTCCTTACTCATAGTTGATTCAGGTACTAGAAATACACTCCAAGCAAAAAATATATCTTTATTCATGATCTCGTGGTTTCAAAAGTCCTTGTGCGTCAATACAACCCTTAATTCTGTATCTCTAAATTAATCCTATTACAATGTTTTGGTTCCTACTATTTATGTCAATTGAATAATCCTTCAGTTCTGAGAGACCGTAGTTTTCTTTATGGGTTCCTGCGATTAAATATTCAAAACCTATGTGCAATGTAAGAAAAAGTCGTGACACGTGGTCTCTGAGACAAATGAGAGCCATAGTTTCATCGATATACAAAACCACTTGAATCGGTTCAGGGAAAAAATAGGGGCTCGAGTTTGGTGGAACATTGAAAGTTTTCTGCATTTTAAGCTTGTTCCTGATGGTCCGCCAGAGAAATTTTTTACTCCTTTACTGCGAACCAGGCACAGCTTATACAGGTTTGAGTGCGCAGTACCAGGAACAGACTTTGGTCTACAGGAACTAAGCAACTAACACTATCTACGGGTAAGGATAGATAGGGTCTCGAAACTATCTCCATCTTCCCGACAAATATTTTAGACAAAGACCAAAAGGACCAAAACCCAAATAAATAAAAAATAAACGGGTAAGATAGAGTGTCCTTTTAAAAAACGAAACAATATTATTAATTTTCAAAAGGACAATGGCGGTAGTTACAGCGGCTTCCTTGCGACCGTTAAAAATCGTTAGATCCTGGAAAAATGATCAAACAGGAAGAGAAAGTGTCCTTTAAAAAAACATAAATATTTAATAAATTTGTAAAAGGACAAAAATTGATTTGTGTGGGAGTGGCCAAGGATATCCTTTGGCCGCCAGAAATCGTCAGATCCTTTGGAGGCTTTGGAAGCAAAGTTAGCACGGGCAAACGTTTTGCCTCATCCTGCGAATAGCCCAGATATTGCCGCCATATGATTATGATTTGTCGAAATCAAAATATATGACTCATTTTTTAAAAGACCGAATCTTCAATAGTTAAGAGAACGTGTAAATTTGATGAAAAGAGTTCTTTGCCTCTAAACCAAATGAGTGTTACCTGTATCAAAGCAATTACTGGCAGAAATATTAGTCAAAATAGTTGAAAACAACGGTGATTACTTCAATAAGTAGTAATCAACAATGTTTACAATATTTAATCTAAAATAAAGTGATACATATGCACAAAGACTAACCTATTGTAACCTATTAGTAATATTCTTATTCTTGATCCTTAAAATAATATATAGTTTTATTGGACATTAACGACAGTATATGAAGGGAATAATAACTATCTTGAATAAAGAATAATAAATACAAAATTATTTATTACTCATCAGAATATAAATATTTTCTTAATAGAGTCCCACCTGATTTAGTTATTAGGTATAAGCAGCTTTGCTAAAACATAAAAAATATACTTTACAATTAATTAATAAATTTATAAATTAAATTTTTAAAGGGATAAAACATAAGACTAATGATCAGAACATCATCATATACATTATTGAATTCTAATAACCATGAATAAGATAAATAAACTATAATTTATAGAACAAACTCTGTCCAATGATAAAAAAAAAAAAATTAATTGTCATAAGTTCCTTTCATTTTATATTTAACGTAAAACAAAAAATGAACAGTCTCTGAATCCTTTGGCATACAGGAAGAAGGTATTGCAAGAACATTCTCGGAAATTTATCGTTGAAGAAATATCCTGAAGAGGCTATCAAGTTAGATATTGCCATTACTTGCAGGCTTTTGGTAGCACGATGGTTGTGAAGGATTACTCGCGTGATAATCTGAACGTACCACCGGACCCTTGTGTACCTTCAAGTACCAATGTCGAGGCATTATCGCCGTATAATAAAGCAGTAGTAGTGTTTAAGCAGTTTACGGTATTAATATTGTGGTCTGCTGCAAGATTTAAAAGCTTAGTCATTGACTATCAATTTAGACATTAAAGTTTTGAGATGGCATTGTACACGAGTAAGATAATAAATTTTAAGATCCATTCCATATCCAAATTTATCTATAATTTAAGCTACCATTCTCCATGATATAACCACTATAAAGGGATGCAGCCAAAAACTTCATTCATCCTTCCCGGCTTATTTTCGATATAAAAGAAATTATTCTTTCATTTATTATCTCTATTCCTCAAAAAA
Source organism: Euschistus heros (assembly GCA_003667255.2). NCBI lineage: Eukaryota > Metazoa > Arthropoda > Insecta > Hemiptera > Pentatomidae > Euschistus > Euschistus heros. The sequence goes on from RCWM02000116.1 coordinate 1,261,081, forward strand.
TAACGTCTTTCCAGCCTCGATAGCCACTGAAAGAAAAAGAGTCGTTTCCGAATCGATCTATCTACTTTGTCCGATGTAAATCCAAATTTACTTACTCTTCTGAGATGCTTGAGCCAATCAGTAAACCCTAAGATAACATAAATATCATAAACCAATGGGCATTAGACAATAATTTTTTTTTTTGTACTCCAAGAAATCCTCTATTCTCATGTATTCTAAATCCTTTCTTAGGACCCTTCTATCCATTAGTGTTCCTTAATAATCGCCCATTTATTCATGCCAAAATCCGGTCTGAAATCCAAAATAATATTTCAAAAGTCACTAGAAATTTTATATATGCACTTAAACAACAGTTTCGAGGTCTCGACGGCCAAACGACTTAGAGCGAATGGTCTCAGCGCGCTTGGTACTGAGATCGTAGGTTAAATACCACCTGGACGGGTGAAAATTTATTTCGTATTGGACCTACGAAATAAATCTTGACCTTCCCATGGCTGGAATAGGTTGGTACTCTGTAGGATAACCCGTCCTTCCTGCCCTAGTCGGAGTACATAAGTCCCAATAAACAACAGTTTCTATGATTCCGAGATCCTATTCCAAGAAGAACCCGCAAACTCTGAGGATTTATCTTCATCATATGGGATTTCGACTACTGCTGAATATGGAGTATTCTCTTTTGAGCTCGAAATTAGATTAATGAAATGCTCCATAAGATTCATTTTCGGGGTCCCTAGACGTTTTCACATCTTCTGCTGGTTTACTGAACTCGGGTGGCTTTATCCTTATTACTTTCGTTTATACTTCCTCAGAAGTTTTACATTTCAAACCTTAAGAACCAAAATAAATAATAAATAAATAAATATACTAATATTAATGATCTTATTCTGCGTTCCTCGATTGATTTTTAACGTTAATCGTAGCGTTGTGTCATGGACGTTTGGCGACTTTTTGAGGTAGCTAAGACACACTTGTTGTTTTTTGCTCTAATATAGGATTGAAACACGATTGATTTAAAATTATAATAGATGAAGGACTATTAATTGATACAGTTAATGATAGATAGACAATGAATTCGCTCAAGCCAAAGAGTAAGAAGAGACTTGCGGGGTTGGAACAGAAGGTGATGTCGTGACCATCACCGATAATATACGTTTATTTTTCCAATGACTGCAAATGGATCCTGAGCAGGAAGATGAAAAGGCAGTGGAGGGGAGATCCCTTTCCGAGGGAGCTGGCAATTGCATTGGCTGGAGATGGGGAGGGGGGAGGGCGCACGCAACGATAACGAAGAGCAGGTCGTGAGCTCACTCCTAACACCCCACCACACAGCACTGTTCCCCTGTCAGCTGATAACAATTGGTATTGATAGATCTTCATGCCGAATCGATAACCGTCTATATACTATTGTGCTTATTTTAACATATCATTTGAAATTAAGGGGATCGCCATATCTCACCAGTGACAAAATCAACAATCATAACTAACAAAATCAAATAAATACAGCTGTCAATATATTATTGACTTACCAAACAGTTCATAAGAATCTTCCCAAACTAAACACAAGAAAAGCTAAAACTGTTTCAGTGCAACTTCGTTAAGTCGGTCTTGCCGGGACAGCGACCGATCCGACATAACGAAAATCCTGGTTAAACAGAGAATGTTAAAAAAATAAAGAACAACATGTACAAACAATACATTTTTTTATTGCGGAAAAACATTTAAAATGCACATCACAATAAACTATAATACAGTATATACAGTTTATTTTTTCTGAAAGAATTTTGTTAATTTGAGTTGCGTCTGCTTCGAATGCCGTTTCCGTGCCGTGAGGTCACCCATCCTTTTCAATATGAGAAGCTCGGCTGGTGTTGTCTCTTCATGTTCCTCGAAATAAACCATTAACCCGCCCAAATGAGATCCTGCTTCTGCGTGGCTGATAACTGCAATATTTCAAATGTTTTCTCCGTCAGAAAAGTAATAAATTTTAATGATAACAAAAGCAGCAACTATAAACAATCGTTAATGTCATCATCGATACCATGTGAAACTAACGAATGTGAAAGATCGCATTTATTTATATCGCTCGTTTACCTTATGGTAAAGTGCTAGTAATTGGTAAAAATTACATTATTGATTTTGGTCTTCTAATTGCCGATCATCAGATTCGACATTTTACCACCAAGCCTTGTAACAATGGTAAACAAATGAAAAAAAAAAATGCGATTTTCCACATTCGTTTGTTTTACATGGTATCGACGTTATCATTAAATATTTATAATTCGCCTTTACATTGAAGTCAAAAATACGCACTATAAATTTAGAATTAATTGCCACTTCTATTTTAACTTTTTTATTTGAAAACTAGTTTTTAACGCTAAACATTCCTCATCAGTTATAAAACATACACAATTTTCAAGACATCAGCACTATACCATATGGTATATACTAATTTTTTTCAAAAATGTATTTTTTTTTTTTTTTTTTTCATAACCCCTATATATATGAGAGAAAGATAGCTTTGTGTAGTGTACTATATATATATATATACAGAGAGGAAGAAATGATGCCTTCTTCTGTAAGGTTTGGTTTGTTATGAAAAGAGGTAATGTTTCTTAATTTATAGAGATGTTGGGGCACACCTTTGTTTGATTTGTTGTTTATCTGAACAGAAAATAAATCCATTAGTAAAAAATACATGATATTATCGTCCAACTGTCTGTTGCCATCGGACGGGAGGGGGTGCTGGAGATAAAGTTTGGATACAAACATGTATGAAAATCAATAATATTAGTACCAAGAAATCAAATATATTAGTACTCACCTGAGGAAGCAAAACGGAGTTTTGAAAGGTATTAAGAGTGAAAGTGGAAGTAGAAATGGCCAGAGTAGGTTAAATTTTTGTTTATTTTTCCTACGTTTTCCAAGTGACTATTCGCGTATGAAGCTTAATAGACGGTTAAACCTGGACGATTGGTAAATCGAAGATTAAAAGAACATATAACAGTATACAATAATAAAATTTTATCTTCACTATCCATCCAAATGAAAATAATTATAAATTCAATAAATGCATCAAGTAGAAAATAGCATAAAAATAAATATTTATGAATCATTAGAAATAATAAAATCGTTTAAAACCAATCCAGATTTTTGTTTAAGTGACCAATTAAATATTTCCATTAGTCCCATTTTAAATTTGTTTCCAATAGAAACGGAAAAATCTAATTAGTCACACGAAAAAAAAACAACAAAAATTTAACCTACCTTTCTTCTTTCACTTCCACTCTTGATATCTTTCAGAAGTCCGTTTTGCCTCCTCAGGGGAGTACAAATATATTTGATTTCTTGTCTTACATTTTTGAAAACTTTATTATAATCGATGAAATAAAGTACTGATAGTACTAAAAAAATTTGCATATTCTAGAACTGATGATGAATATTTAACATTCGAAACTAGTTTTCAAATAAAATAATTCCAATAGAAGTGGCATTCCATTCATCAATCCTAATTGTATCGATACTTCTATTCCATCGTGCGTTCCTCAAGTGAATTTAAAATTAGTTTAAATGCTTAATAGTATTTTAATAAACAACCTTTCTTGGCAGTGACAGGAGCAGTTTGGCTACAATGGACGAGTTCATTTCAGGATCAAAGGAGAATATTCCCTCCTGTAGGTTCAAAGCTCTCTTCGTTCTCTGTAATTTTGCCAATTTCCTTGGGAGGTACCCTTTTCGCTTGATGCTGCTGGATCGAAAATACTGATTTAGGTTATACAATAAAACGTTATAGTTAGAGTGAATTTTTGAAGCCACTTAGTAACCACTAAAATAATAATAATAATAATAATGATAAAAATGTTCATTTCATAAATTGATCAATAGGTGGAGAGTGCTATTGTACATGAGAAGTTACAAAGGTAAAGAGTTAAATAACTTTTTTTATTATTATTATTTTTTTTTAATTTTAATGCGGAATCGGATTACCGAATAGTTCGGACAATTAAGTGTTCAGATTAACGAGAGTCCATTGTAAGGTAATGTACTCCAAGAGTGATTTAACTAAAATTAAAACCATTAAATAAAGATTAGTTAAAAAAAGTAATAATAAAAACTTAAAGTGGTAGAAATTTAATGAAAATTTAAATTGCCTTATGATCATTTTTTTTTTTTTATTAACTGAAATTAACGGCTTAGTTCCATTAACCCAAATCAAATAGCACAGGTGTATGGGAGTAAACAGGTCACAAAACTACTTCGTTTTTAAAATATACGAGAATCACCAATACACACATACGTGCATGTATAAATAGTTTGAAATTGATATTAGAACGTCTGCACTCCTCATGTAGAAGGAGTACCTTCAGACGAAGTAGACCCTCCAGGAATGGCATAGAAGACAGATCTTCTAATGCCGAAAGGCATGACAAGACTTTCTTTATTCATATATCCTAGTTTATTTGTTTCATTTTAAATAAAGTCAGAGGTTTGAGATATAAAAAAAAATAGCACGTCTAACCAAATTCCATGCATATTTGTTCGTTCTATGATTTTATAATATTACAAGAGATGGCTATAGTTTAATGTCGATTATATTTTAAATGTGTTAAATTTATAAATAAACTTTTGTTAAATAAATGAAAAATAGACCGCATTAAACCAGAAGCTCTAATGCCAGCCCCAAATCTACCTCTGGGATCATATACAGAGGCGCAGTGGAATATGCTGGCCTTAGACAGCTCTTATCTTTCCTCTTGACTTGATCCGTTCTATAAGGCCTAGACACATATTTCTTCAATGCTGTCTTGATTATACCTCACGCATATCTCAGCTGTATTCTCCTTCTCAGTTCAATATATTTACCACATCATGAATTTCTTTACTGTAATAACTATTTATATTTATTTTTCAATGCATATACAAAAATTCAGAGATATCAGCAAATATAAAGCCCTCATATAGTATTTAATTTTAGCAGATAAATTGATATTTAATTTAATTAAGTTTTAAATATTGAGGTAATGATCAACATATACACCTGCCATGCACGTGCATTTGTATTCCTAGAGTTGATGGTTAATTCTCCTTGATATTCCTTTCAAATTACTTGGATCCACCCTTTTTCGCTGAATTTCTTTTTTCAGTACTGCTTTTCAGATCTGCCAGGATCAGACGATATTTTGAGGCCGAAGGACATCTTGGCCACTCTCCTTCCCCACTTAGAATTAGTTACGTCCTTAAGGATACTGTTTTAAGATGGCGGAAGGACATCTTTGGGCCACATATATATATATATTAGTTATCGTCCGTAAGGATGATAAGTTGAAATATTCCAGGATTTAACGGTTTTTAATTTATCCGAAGGATGTTCTGCCACTGTTGTCCTTTTAGTTTTTGTCCTTAAGGAAACTATTTTGGAATAATAGTATATTTAAGGATTTTAAAATGGTGGAAGGATATTCCGCCATTGTTGTCCATAAGGATAATATTTTGAAATATTTCAGGATTTAACGGTTTTTCACCTGCACCAAGAACTAATAAACTTTAAACAATGCCTTGTTTTCTTTCCGAATCTCCCCAGTACATTTTACACCTATACATATAAACCTGCTCCTAATATTTGTCACTATCATTAATAATTTTTTTTAGTGTGGTATCAGTATGTCAGTTTTGTTATACGTTCCTATTATATATTTTAAGTTTTTAGTAATAGTAAACGGATATTTATTTGATGATGAGAAACTATGAAACGATGAAAAAAATAGCTTTCTTTGAACAAAAGGAAACCTTTTCTCAACCACCCCTTGTACCATATATTTTGATTTTATTCATACATGGATTTTTTAAAATAGAAATTTGATGTAGAAATGAGTAAATATGACGAGGGTCAATATGATTTCAAGAAACATTTAAATAGTTTCTCATTAGATGACCTTAGGCCTTAAGTCATCGAATGAGAAACTTCCCGCAGTTTCGAGAATTGACTAGTCTAAAACTAGTAGGTTAGTGTGAATACAGGGTTAATAAACGATATGTATCCATTTCAAAACGAACTAAAAAAAATAATGTTCATTAAAATTTTATTGTAGATATTACTAATACTTATCATTACTTTTAGTGTAATGATAAGTATTAGGGATTTTATGAGGTTTTTTGGATTTTAATGATGTAAATACCAGATCAATTCATACAGGTACAAAAGACTGGTCGATATTTTAGGTAATTAAAAAATTCAATGAACCAATAACTGTACAATAACTTTATTCATAGCAAAAATCTCTATTACAACTAATAACTTTATCCCACCGTGATGCAAGATCCCAAATAGCGTTTTCAAAAAGGATTGATCTTTGCTGGTTTCATTCAATTCTAGGCTTTGCTGGTTTCATGTAATTCTAGGCTTTGCTGGTTATCAAAACATTTCTGCCGAAGGCAATTTTTCAGAGATTCGAAAAGGTGATAATCAGTAGGTGAAAGGTCGGAAAATATGGTGGGTGGGGCAATGTTTCCCATCCAATTTCCGTTAATTTATCCTTGATCAACTTTGCGGTATGTGGCCGAGCATTGTCTGAAGGAGTAAGGGTCCCTTTCAGTTTACCAAATCTGGACCGAATTTTCGAAGTTTAGGCTGACAGCGGTCTAATAGGAGTTTGCAGTAATAGTTTTCCCCCCACTAATCAGCTCATAGTGCTCAACACCTTCACTTTTCCATAAAACTATCAGCAATACCTTCTTCGGATGAAGATCAGGTTCTGGATATAGTTTTGGTTCTTCATCAGCTGATAGCCACTGGTATTATCGCCGAATATTTTCGAATACCCAATTTTCATCACAAGTGATTATCCTTTCAAATAATGGATCATTTTCTTATTCGATAAGCTGAAGATGGGGAACTATAGTCAGACGAATAATCTTACACGTCTCTGATAACTTGTGAGGGGCCCATTTATTCAGTTTTTTTTTATTTTCCCCATTTGATGTAGGTATCTCCAGGCTGTTGCTTGTGAAATATTTAACTGCTTGCCTATTTCCGCACATGTTTGACGTGGAACCAAATCAATTTAAAAAATGCTTTCCGAGATCACATTCTAGAAGAGCACAATGTGATGTAACCAGAATTCAATTCTTTTAGATTTTTTTTTTTTTAATAGAAAAACTGTGTGTATAAAATTTCTATATCTTGAAAAAAGTCAAAGTGCAATAATAAAACGTAAGTCGTAAATGTTCAATTAATTCACGAATATGAATAGGTGAAAATACTAGAAGAAACCGATGAGCTACAATGCTTTATTGATACATATTGGATAAATTTCTTGACCAAGATAAAATTAAAGTAGAAAGGAAAACTGTAAATGAAAACAAGTAATTAAATAGCCAAGAAAACAAACGAATAGAAATTGGGCAAATGACAAAACGAGCAAATACAGGCTAGTATCAAACTGCACTAACAACTACACAGAGAAATAAAAAGTAGTTTTTTATGATACTGAATATACATGTATTATGAACCTTACACAAGAAAAAATCATTTCTAAATTTTTAGTCAATAGTGAGTATTGACATCTTGCCATTTAGGATACGCAATATGCATCGATTCACAATAAAATTAGGGAACAAAAATAATGGACACAAAAAAATAGTAAAAATATCACTTATGAAATTTACCAATTAAGTGTAAATATCTACCTGAGGAAAATATTTCAAACAAAAAATATTACTCTTCTAGAATCTGATCTCGGAAAGCATTTTTTAAATGAAAATACCTACCCAGCTAATTCTTCTTTATTTTTAGTCTGAAAATGTTGGAATTTTGACGTTATTTATTCACTGTTGACCTATTTTAGAAAAAAAAAATTAAACGCTTTAAACACCGACTTGACCCAAATGCTAGTCATAACCTTTAAAAGCAACAACTCATTTCCTCTCTCTCGGTGCAGTTATTCGGGATGATTGGAATAATATTATTCATAGTTTGTATTATCGGGATCCAAATGGACGTTTTTTATCCAAGAAAGACACTTAATAATATGAAGAAGATAACTGTTTTATTTATTTCATGCTCATTGCATTTTTTAATGCCATTTTTCAAGCCGGTATTTTGTAATAATTTATTCATGCTATTAAAAAACTAAGCTTTCTTGTCCTCTATAAATGTTTATCTCGTTACGATAATAATAAATAAAAGAAAGAAAATAGAAATTCGTTAGATGAAGAATTATCATAATAGCGTTATCATAATAAAATAATGTTTTGCAATTTTTAAAAGTTATTCTTCTTTAGCTGATTCATCGAAAATCAAAAAGATACATTCGTCCATAGTCAAGAAACATACTGAATTAATTAAAAACTTAATAGTTTATTTGCAATATACCGCAAGATCAACAGATTTATCTTCGATAACCAGATTCAATAGAAATTCATTCATCCAAAATTCCGAAACCCGGTTTTCTATCAAATCATAAGGAACAGCTATCTATTTAGAACCTCGAATTTTCATCTGATGGTGTTTGTCGATAACTGACACATTTCTTTAAAGGCTGTTGACGAAATCATAACTATACAGTAGGACCTCACAAATCCTACCGCTAAGTGGCCGCGGTACGCCTAAATGGTCGGAGTAACTTGAGATTTCAATGAAACATATTTTTCATATTTAAATGTATATTAACATTATAAAACAAAATAAAGGTAATAGAAACGCACGTTATATACACTAATATATTGTAGTAATATGTTTGCATAGATATGTTTTAGTCAGTTATTTTTATATAGAAGCATTGGCCGTAGTAACTCTATATTTTGTTAAATTTGTAGCAAACTAACTCACCTTTAAAATTGTTCATAATGAAGTACGCTCTAAACGTCGTTTCTATGAACGTATATAGCAAAATCAGAAGAAAAAAAAAACACCATCTTTTGAGAGAATTTCAAAAATGAAAAAATGAAAGCTCGTATCTTAATCCCTGTTTAGACTACAGAACTTATTTTCTACTTAAATTACAGAAACTTTACTTTAATTTTGAATATAAAAATGTTTTCTTTAGAACCAACGGTGCAGCACACTGGCAATATATTTTATTTATAACACTAAAAATATATCAAAACTACCCGACCTTTTCCATCTTCAGTAAAAATGTATAATTTTATTGGACTATTAGGGATTCTACAAAAATATTGTCCACAACACTAGACCACACAGGAGGGTCGGATTACTCGGAGAGTCGGACTAGCGGTAGGTGGATTAGCGAGACTTTACAGTACCATAATAAGAAATGTTAGTTTGAAGGATGTCGTTCCAAACAAGACAACGCATGACCATTCTGCTTAAGATAAAGTTTTCCATGCTAACCGTTGAAGTCCAGTCGTGTTTATTTTTATTTTCATTTCATATTTTATTGCTTAGTGGTGTTTTTGTGTTATTCTGTGTTCATCACCAACTGCCCAAAGAAGTAAGTGGTGTAATCTAAAGAAATTATGTCAAAACATTTGTTGAAGACGTGGCTGAGACACAGGTGCTTTTAGGTACATGTAGCGATGCGGAGAGGTTAGTCAATAGGTATCAGGAACAGAGCGGTCCCAGAGCCAGGCCATTGTAAGCCTCGCACAAAAAGACCCAGCCACTGGAGGACCTGAGGGCCTTCCTTGTTTGGTTCTGTCACCGCCGCCCCCCCCCCCTTCCTCTATCCAACCCTAAACGGTTTGCTCTTCCACAATGCTCTTCTCTTCCCTCCAATAATGGAGAAAATCTTTGATACAAGATTGAAAAATAGTCATCGGATAAGAGTGGGTATTGTAAAAATAATATTTATATTTTAATTTACGATAAAATATTTATCTGAATATATTTTTCATGAATAAAACCTAATTAAAACCTTTAGTTTGTTGGTTTGTTCGTATTTTAGAGCGTAAAACCTCTTGGTCATCAACGCTCATTTTTTTTTCTGGAAGAGAAAAAGAAGTAAATATTAACAGTATTTTTTCACAACTCCGGAGCGCACAGATTCCCGGACAAGTGCAGAGCCCGAAGACCACAGAAGACGGCCAAAAGATTAGGGGGCATCCAAATCACCGTCAGGCGGGAGTGCGAGGATGGCGCCTCAAGACCGCGGACCGAGATGGAAATAGAAGACTTATTGAGGAGGTCTAGGTTAGACCTATTATTTTCACTTATTCATATCCTTAAGGGCCTTTTTCAGGATATTTTCGAATTACGTTTTATTTTTGCACTTTGACTTATTTCAAGATATAGAAATTTTATAAACAACAGTTTTTCTATTAAAAAATAAGAAAAAATCTAAAATAATTGAATTCTGATTATATTACATTGTGCTCTTCTAGAATGTGATCTCGGAAAGTCGGTGTTTGAACAGTTTCAATTTTTTTTGTATTTTTCTAAAATAGGTCAACAGTGAAAAAACGTCAGCATTCTAACATTTTCAGACTCAAAATAAAGTAGAATTAGCGGGGTTGGTATTTTCATTAAAAAAATGCTTTCCGAGATCACATTCTAGAAGAGCAATATTTTTTGTTACAAATATTTTCCTCAGGTAGATATTTACACTTAATTGGTTAATTTCATAAGTGATATTTTTACTAATTGTTTTTGTTCCCTAATTTTATTTTGAATCGATACATATTGCATATCCTAAATGGCAAGATGACCATACTCAATATTGACTAAAAAAGTCTGTATTAGGTTTAACAATACATACCTACCTTTAAAAAAAAATAAAATAAAATAAATCTAAATTCAATCGTATTTAGTTACAGCTTTGATATCACTAGGAATATTTTCGAACAATTTCGAACTAGTTTGATACTAGCCTGTATCTGCTCGTTTTGTTGTTTGCCCAATTTCTATTCGTTTGTTTTCTGGCTATTTAATTACTTGTTCTCATTTACAGTTTTCCTTCCTACTTTAGTGTTATCTTGGTTAAGAAATTTATCCAATATGTATGGTCGGAAGGAGCTAGGGAGGAACCTTACAGATAGAAATAGGAATTTCAAGAAGTAGTCAATTAATTGGGTTCTAGTTTTCAAAGAGTAGCTCAACGCAAGGTATGGAGAAGCAGGCAGTTCATCGAAATAGGTTATCATCCTATTATATGACCTCAGTGGATACACTTTTGTAACTTTAAAATGTATCATAATTTGTAACTAATTAGTTACATAAACAGTGTTACTAATTCCATATTATCCACTTCTATCTCAGTGACAGAACACAAAAATTTCATAACTTCAGTGACACAACAATCATAACTTTTCTTAATCTTCTGCTTTATCTAATCTGCCAAAGGAAGTGTTTGGCTAATCTCTCTTCTCTATACAGCTGATATCCCAACTCATCATCAAATAACCTTTATCCTTCCTCGTAAACCTACTACTTCTTCTTCTACAGTATTTTTTAACCCTGTTACTGGCAAAAACAGAAAAATTGGTATTTTTTTAAAAGTCTTTTGAAAAATTGAAGTTTAGCCTTCACAAATCATAAAACGATTATCCAATCCAGCCACAATTGGATTTAATCATTTTTATGGTCAGTTATCATAAAAGAGAACTGTAGTTCCCCTTGCCAGAATACCATAAAGTTGGTCTTGCAACAAAAGGGGAACGAACTGTGGTTTCCCTTGCCTCGTTACCGTTTAGGAAAATTAAGAAGGACAAAAATTTAAAACTCATTAAACGTGTCATAAAATTTTATATTTTATTGAAAATGAACATGAGCTGCTTTATGAGATTTTAGAAACGTAGAAATTCAGTCTTTCCGCACCACATTTCAACTTCAAATCAGTTTACATTCCACGTTAACTAAAAGAAATCATTTCTAAGAATAATAAACTAAACCGAGAAAACACAACTCTGAAATGAAAAAAAAAAAAAATGAAACTTTGAATAAAAAAGTTTAGAAGGACACCACGGACCGCCCTATGTAAATTAAAATAAAATAAAAAGTTTCTAGTAGGAACTGTCACTTTCCGAGCAGAGAAAAATTGTTTGTTGATGTGACATAGACGACATTTACCTTTCCCTGTGAATGTCCAGAAATATTCACGAATAACTCGTGAGTTATTCGATTGTAGCAAGCGAACAAAGCGCGACTTGATTCCTGGATATAGACCCAACTCCAGCATGGATGAACTACTGAGCGACGTCAGCCCGAAATTCTTTTTAAAAAAGTTCACGTATTTGATGATCTCTTCATTCCGCTAGGCGTTTTATCCACATTTTTTATCACATTTTTTTTATATATATATATATATATATATATATATATATATATATATATATATATATATATATATATATATGTGTTTTCAATCTTTAATATCAGAATTTATAGGCAACATTTACATATGCCTCTTATTAAATTTAGTAATTTTCCTTAAGAAGAAAAAAAAAAGCTTGCTTATACGATAATGGTAGTATTATATCTGACTTTGGTTGTAAACATAAATCAAGTTACCCCTAAAAATACAGCCTTGTGTCATTATTAATTAAAAAGTCCATTAGGGCAAATATTTCAATGTTTGCACGACACCACACTCGTGATGGTCCCTCCAGTGAGGAGAGGCTATTATTGGTAGCTGTCCCGGGATGTCAAGCAGCGGTCTGCGGTCCAGGGCATTTCATCTCCACCGACAGCCTTAACTAGGAATATCCTGTCCCTGAATCATTTAGCAGACGCAACTGTCAACGCGGATATGGAGATGAGATGAGAAGGGGAGCGGATGGAAAATATGATAGTGGCCTACCATGTTCAATGTTGCATGCAATCAGTGTTGATATTCGGCTACATATTCACCAATTCAACACATTACAGGCGCATTTGGTTCATTGAATAGTTAAATCTATCCTATTGAAAGGGAATAGAATAGAAAGACAATAGTAATGTGTCGGTAACAAAATATTTTGATTTTCGATAGCGGTACCGATTCCAAAAAATCTATTCTCGATTCTAGCGATCTAGGTGTATCTAGGTTTAAAAATAGATGTCTATCACAAATCATAATCCATAGAGGGGCTAAAAGAAATGAAACCAAATCTATTAAAAATAAAGCAATAATTTTATCTAAGGAATAACTTAGTAAACAGCAGATAACTTTTGTTAGCTTATGTTTATTATCTAAATCATATACTATGCAAGTTAATTATAATTCTACTAACATGTGGAAAATAATCCACTTTTACAAATTCTTATGTAAGAGGATATACATTCCAAGGGTTCTGGATTTCATTTATTACTTAATTTATTACAGATGTTTTACTAAGCACTGGAAGCACTAATAATGTTATTAAGAATCGAAAACGATAATGATTAAAGTATAGTTGACTGTTATGATGAACGGAGAAGAAGATGATTAGGGATGCAGTCAAAGAGGAACACCTCGTCTAAGTAGAAATACTTTAATACGTGCCAACGTTTCGACCTGCCTTGCAGGTCTTCTTCAGGACAATAAAGAACAAAACACTAGATGTGACAAAAAAATAACAGACCGAAAACATATGACAAATAGAACACAGAATGACATGGATAAAAAACAATATACAAAAAAAACCGCTATAGAAAAGAACAGATACATAAATCATTAATAATACAAAGCAGCAATATAATATTAAGGACAAGACAAGAATGATAATATAGAAAAAAAAAGAAGAAAAAAAAAGGAAAATCAATGTGGAAAGATAAAAGAAGAAGTAAGAAATGGCAAAGAACACTTACCCACCGAACCACACTGGTGAGAAGACGAACGATGACTGATGTGAAACGATAACCACAGCTAGGCAGGTAAAAGGAAAAAAAGGCACTGGAAACGTGGATACAGAATAGGAAAATGAAAATGTTATAAAATATAAAAGAGAACAGAGAGACCATAAGATATCAAAATAAGAAATAAATACAAACAGAATAAAAAGAGATAAATACAATAATGCCAATGCCATATTTAGAATCGAAAACTAGTATGAACCTGTAATGAAATGAAAAATAGTCTTTATCCTGAGATAACGAGAAATCTCCTAGGAATAACAATGTGTGATTAAATGGTGCTCTCGTCTGGCTCCATTGATTTTGTTAGTGCTTCAGCTTACCCAGTTTGAAATTGCACCTCCTATTTCCTAGTTTTCCAATACCAAAAGTATCTTCAACCAATTTATGTTTGACTTTCTGAATCAATTTTCCAGTGTTGATAAAAATTGTTTAAAAATCCGTACCCAACAGTCTTAATCTAGAACATGTATAATTTCTCTATTATATAAGATCAAAAAATGTCGGGTTTTTTCTGGGGGTTTCTTAGCAGAAACTATCGCCAACTTCAGCTGTATCGATCGGTTCCCAGGAGTCGACTTTGGGACATCAATTCTCGATAACGACTCCTTTCTCGAGAATTGCTGGAATCAAGAATCCACATTTAGGATCGACACATACCTAAAAAAGAGCTTTATTCTAGGACAATGTCCCTTAAGAATAACAGAAAGTAAATTCATATCTGGCCAAGAGATATGTACAACATAACAGGATAAATAAAAATTTACATTGTAAGATAACTGATCCCTACGCATTTTATCTTGGATATTTCACGGAACCGGAGAGTGCTTCCCAAATGTATTAGACATATATTATGAATTATGATCATTTTAGATATCGATACTATTATATTAAAGGACAATCCATTTTTCGTTTTGTGAGACTCACCACGAAAACTACTGAACCAATCTGTACCAAATTTTAACCACATCATCTTTATAAGTACCACGGAGGTTTAGCAATGATGAAATCTACTAATATTCAATTAATGTCTTACCAAAAGAGCGATAGTATTTGGATAACAGTGAAGTTTGATACTTGATGGATAGGTTGCGAGTGTCATTCTACGTGAGAGGTTATTAAGGTACGGTGTTATATAGAGCTTGAAAATGGTAATAAAACATACTTATATTTAATTAAATTATTAAAGAATATTTAAATGTGTGGTTCGACATGTGGATCCCAGTGAAGACGGAAAATGGACCGATATTTTTCTAATAATATAGTAAATATTCTCTGTCTACAATATATTTATAAACCTATATTTTCAACCATCTATATCATGGAGGCTACAATTCTCACTAGAACGGTGACAGAATAACATGCATTTATTCCTAGAACACCAATAATTCCAACTAACCTACCAACTTTCCAGAGCTGGAAACCGTATCAATCAAATCATTCTCATAATATCGGGAGACGAAACTAGAATGTAGTATATTCGGATGTCTCATCAATTTATTTTTCCTTTTTTCGTGCTTTCTACAATACAATATTTTTATTGATAAATAAATAAAACTTCAATTAATAGTTAAAATTATCTAAGTTTTGTTATATTATAAGAGCGGGTGAAGAATTCTTATTGCTTAACTAGAGAATGCTAGTTAAGCAATAAAAAGTATAGCCTATCAATAGACAAATTGGAATACAATTTCCATCTACTATGTTTAATAAAACTTATTAATAACATTTTCTTAACTCTCTACTTTGTCACGTACATCAAAATGAGTCCAAAATAATTTGCTAAATGATACCTTACCTATTTTTGATGGACAAATATATATGATTCATTTCAATTTTTTAACTGGTGCAAACTGGAAATCAAAACCAATTTACATCACGTAAAAATATAGCTAAAAATAAAAAAATCGTATACATCAGCACATTTGTTTTTCATTTTGTAGTTGGACAGGAAAATATCGTTGTTTTGGTTAGATGGCCCAGCAAGAAATGCAAAGTAAGGTACATTGAATATTTAGTGTCAATGGCGTTCCACGTTCTTGTATATCATGTCCCAATATGAAATAGAACCATCCACTACAGATTGAAACGGAATCCGCATCAGAATTCAACACATCCATCTACTTCAAATAGCGGGCAATGCATAGATCGCTGGGATATCAATTGTCATTCGAGTGGGAATAGGGAATCTATGCAACCGCACCGACCTTTTAGCTTCCAAGCTTCCCTTCAGTTTGTAGAATAAAAGCCTCAATAAATATTCATATTTATTCAAACTTATTGTTTCGGTGATTTATAAAAGTAACTATTACGTTTCATTCTAATAAAGAAAAAAATGTACTGCCTTGTGTAATCTATATATCTGCAAGTTCCAATTATAAATAGTGATTTATATCTACTTTATGTCTAAATTATGCATTATAATTTTCATCACCACACTTATATTCATTAACAATATTTTAAAACCTCAATTTAGATATTTCTTTTATACCAGCTGAACAGATCCGCTGTCTAGAACATCATATGGGGAAAGATCATTAAGGAATTCTCAGAAATAATTGAAACAGTAATTAATTCGTCCTAGTTTTTTACCACATCAATGTCAGAGAAACGTTCGAAAAATCCTATTTCTTACAATATACTCATAGCATTTAGGTATTGTTTGGAAAAAGAGAGACAAAGAGCAATCCTCTGTCCGTCAGACAGGGCATGTTTCACAGAGGTAACATCAAATATTTCGTAACTAACTTTTGGCATCTCTTGTCTCGTCAGAAATGATAAGATCCAGAAAGTTTCAAGCAATGTTATACTTTTCATACACCTTTATACTAATATGTGCCAACTTTCGAAGATCACAATTCCTGAAAATACATCATAACTAGAAAAGTGTCGATTTCCGATTCCACCGATTTTTGAGGAAAGAATAGTACTATTCTGTAACAGAGTTTTCAATGGTAAAACGATTGAATCCATGTGTATTAAATTTTAACATCATCTTCGTGGTTTCTGGTAAGGTTTAGCAATAATAGAAATTTAAATGTTTAGTGTTGAGTGGCAGAAACGAGGTATGCGATACTGTCGAGTACTTTTATGGTTAAAAATTAAAATCCAGATGCTTTCAATAAAATTATTTCTATCAAATAAAAATTATCACTAAATTAAAATGTCGATTCTTTGCTTTGTGGTATGGTGTGTAAATATATGAATCATATATTATAAGCACTGATAATGCGATGGACTTAATGATCCGAAGAGTTTCTTAATAGTCTCTGTCCTAGATTACAAACTCATACATTAAAATTAAAAATTGGATGTCCAATTATTCTTTCAACCACCTAATATCTTCAATTTTAACCAAGTTAAACATTACTGCTATGTATGAAAATATCATTGAAGAAATAATGCTCATTTGCATATTTCAATACAAGATTTTTATCGATAAACAAATAATATTTAAATTATTAGTTGAAATTGTCTATTTTCTTTGCTTATGTGAGCGGGTGAAGCCGCGACGGGGGATGCTAGTTTAATAGTCAATCGGTTGAAGATACAACAGCATTATTTTCAACAAAAAAAAAATCAGTGTACTGTCCAATCTACAGTGTTCTTATAACATTACCGATTCCTTAATTAATATATGAAATCCAATACCTTTAGAATGTTTTTCTTCTTAAATAAGAATCTGTAAAATGGGTTATATTTTTACATATTGCAAAAATTGCAATTAATTTACATACTATAACATAACAACATGTACATACTATAAATTAAATAAATAAATTTTGGTACCGACACATCTCTGATCATAACCAATCCAAGAAAAAAATGGTGAATAAGAATTGATTTAGAATAGAGCTATGAATAAAAGAGATTTTATATCATGATACTCATTTTTCTTCTGGTGTAGATTAGTAAACAAAATATAAATAAATAAAATAAAATAAACTACAACTATCACTACCTTGCCAGAACTACCAAATTCGCTTATTTGTATATTATTTATTATTATAATTATTTTTTTATTATTTAGTGTATTAATAGAGTTCAGAGGTTAGTTAAGGAAAAACGAGGACCATTCTTTATGTGGTGTAGTACAATTTTACTATTCAAACGATGAGTTACGTTATGTGAAGGTATGTCCACTCAGAAAATCAATTATGACAAATATTAGTGATATGATATAAATATTTCATAAATATTATATATATATATATATATATATATATATATATATATATATATATATATATATATATATATATATATATATATATATATATATATATATATATACATATATACAGGTTAGGAAAGGAGTGTTCTAATAACCAAGCGGAGAAGTTAGCAGTACTTAAGGCCATTGAATACTTACTTGAGAACTTAACAAATACCAATACACACATAACTATTAAACAACATTCAGGGAAAACAAATTACGTGGCCGATGCACTTTTCCAGGGGAAGCGACGAATTGAAAATCATAATAGCGACGTGGAGGAAATGGACGGTCGAAGAATTATTAAATCAGGAAAATAGCGGACGAACACAATTCCGAGTATGACGCGATAATAGAGGACTTAGAAGTACCGCCGGAAGATTATTTTGAGACAAGATCCATTCCCAGGCATCTAGTAACGAAACAAGTACGTAATTTGTGAACCCGAAAAATGTATAAACATAGAAAAAAATCAAATATATTATAAAAAGGGGAAATACAAAAATTAATTTCACTAAACCATTTGGGAAACGCCGATACGAATTAAACATTTATGCTAAATCAGATATCGCTTCATTATTAGAACAGATACTCGAACCTAATAAAACATACTGGATAATTTGGTAAATCACCCTAACGAAATAACCGAAAATTTATATGACGATTATTAGAACAATACAACAACTAATAGAAACGGAATATCCATCGGTTAATTGAAAAAATATAAACAAATTGTAAATGACGTCGAAAAATCGAATGAACAAATGAAATTATAGATAATTATCATTTTAGGCAAAACAAGCATAGGGGTATAAAACGAAACATTCGAAAAACTTAAAAAAAAGAATATTATTTTCCAGGGATGCAAAATAAATAGCGGAATATATTAATAAATGCGAAACTTGTAAAGTTAACGAAATATGACCGAAAACCGATAAAGACCAAATGTTCAAATTACACCTACACCAGAAAGACCGTTTCAGGAATTAATGATTGACATTTTTTAATTTAACAACCGCCATAATTTTCCACAGCAGTAGACACATTTTCGAAAACATTTATTTGCTCAAACCCTCACAATCAAAGAACGCAATTAATCTTTTGTAACGCACTGACTAACTATATGACATACTTTCCCACACCTCTACAAATATCATTCGACCAAGGGACGGAATTTTTTGAAAATAATTTAGTAAAACCAAGTTTTGATGAAGAAAATATATTATCTTACATTTATACTTCAGCCAGCCACTACAAACTCTTTGGGATTATTGAACAGAGTCCACTCTACCCTAAACGATTATGGAGAATAATAGGAAAGAAAAAAGATAAATGTTCGATGCAACAAAAAATTAAGATTAGCGGTAATAGCGTATAATAATACCCCTTAAACAATAAATTTAAAATTAACTTCCTAATGAAATTACTTTTGGAACCTCCAGATTAGAATCAAACGAAAACATCGACCTGACAGAACATATGTATTAAAATATCATAAGGAACAACAATTATTACATAAACTAATAGATCTAAAATAAATGACGAAAAAGAGACAAGGACAGAAAAATTAAATAAAAATAGGAGAAGACCCTTTAGATATTCAGAAACCAATTAGGGGATACATAATATTTGAAAAATACCCAGCGAAATAAAAAAGTAGAGACAATTTGAAAAAAGTAAATGTAGTAGTAAAAGACAAAAGACCAATTAAAATCATATTGACAATATAGAAGGCCCACTAGGAAAAAACGGAAAAAGAAACAATCTATTTTCGGACGACGATAATGAATCCATTTCGCCGTGAATATTTTCGGATGTCTTCGGATACGTTATGATCAGACAGTGGTTCCTGATTAAAAATATTTAATTTTATTTAAACGATATAAAAATGTTTTAAAAATCTTTTATTTTAAAAAATAATAAATGCATGGTATTAGGATTAATGTTTATGTTTATATTGAAAGAATTATCTTTATTAACTGACACATGCTGTAGTTATTTTTAATAAAGTCGGACTTTTTGTATTTTGTTGTAAAATATTATTATTCATGTTACTAATGGTTAAAAGATCATTCAAATTATTATTTTTATTTCACAGTAATATTCTGTCCCGATTTATTTTTGTAATTAATATTTTTGAAGTCACTATCATAAAAAAAATTAGGAGACTATTATTTTGTCTTGAATATTATTTTTGATTGATCATTGAAAATATGTATTTTATTTGAAAATTATTATACGGACAATATGAACGTAATACACTCAATTCAAAACTCAAATATTCATGACATACTTACTGAGGAAACTAGAATAAACTTGACTAAACTCTATAGCCAACACAAGAAAATAATTAATGTTGTTTGGATTAAGGGTCATTCAGGAGTAGAAGGCAACGAGAGAGCTGACGCTTTGGCAAAGTTAGCGGCTTACAGTGACCTTCCAGTATCATTTGATAAGGTCTCTATCTCTTTTATAAAAGGAGATATAAGAAAGGACTCTATAATTAAATGGAACAATAAGTGGACCGCTTCTGAAAAAATCTCCTAGCCTTCGTCGATTCGTTCCCAATATCACACCGCAAAATTATAGACGTATACTAAGCACCGACTACAAGCTGACCCAAATACTTTCAGAACACGGACAAACCAAACAATACTTGAAACGCTTCAACATACTAAACAATGATAGGTGTCCTCACGATGGACAGGTTCATAATTTCCGTCATTTAATATATGACTGTAAAGGACTTGACAACATTAGGGCAGGACTGATACAGAACATTATACTAAAACACGGAAATTGGCCAGAAACAGAACAGAGACTTATGACCAAATTTAAATCTGATTTTGTTCAATTTATTAAACAAATAGACTTTAACAAACTGACTGATGAATGTAGGAAGGCAGTATAATGATGCTTTAGTAGGCAGAATCTTGTTGTGCTTTAGTTTATTTTTTATTTATTTTTATTATTTATGGAT
This sequence comes from Euschistus heros, assembly GCA_003667255.2. Taxonomy (NCBI): domain Eukaryota; kingdom Metazoa; phylum Arthropoda; class Insecta; order Hemiptera; family Pentatomidae; genus Euschistus; species Euschistus heros. The sequence continues at coordinate 1,282,039 of RCWM02000116.1, forward strand.
TATAATTATTATTTTGTAGAAAATTGTATTAACGTTACTTTCTTTAGGTTTCTTATTATTTAATTTTTTTTTTTTTTTTTTTTTGTTTATCTGATTGTACACAAGAGACAATAAGATCAAATTGAATTAATAAAAATGTAAACCAACGAACTTGGTAATACGTGTAGTATGCCTAAAAACAGGCATGGCGCATGTAAATACGATAACTAAATTCTCCTCTTATGGGGTTACCATAAGAGGAAAAAGAAAAAATATATATATATATATATATATATATATATATATATATATATATATATATATATATATATACATATATTATTATTATTATTATTTATTTTTTTTAATAAATGTACTCTTCAAAGAAACAGTACGAAAATTCCTTTGAATAAAAAAACTAAATAATGTTAAAGGGACCAAACAAAACTATGTGGGACAGAAAGCTAATTGTAGAAGTAAATTCCATGCCTCCTAAACTCCGACAAGCTATCACAGCTCCCAGTTCTTTTATTTTGAATACGCGGTGGAATGCTATTGTATGAAAAATGTTATTTTGCTAGAAAGAAAGATTATATCTTATCTGTTTAAACTAAAATAAAAAATTGTGAGTTAGACTTGAATAAAAATCAGATTTTCTTATTAGGAATTCATGAAAAAATAATAATAATACTATTTGCCTAGACCTATATTGTAGCTGCTATTTGCTAATGTGACTTCGGCTTTGCTGCAACAGTGGAAGGGAAGAGAGGACTGTATGGGTAAGTTTCTAAATAAGTTTTAAAACTACATGAACAATTCAGCATGTGCTATAGTGTAAATGAAAGGGCTTGCCGATGGTCAACGAATGGTCGCTGGCCAAAAGAAAAAATGTTCCCTATTTAAAGCATCTAAAGGTGGAAGAAGAAAAAGAAGAAGGAGAAGGGACGATAATATATCTTTCATCCCGGTGAATGAGTGATTAAGTCGATTATTAACAAAAAATGAGTTTAGTGACTATAAAGAATCGTGGAGGTTTTTTTTCATGGTGAATAAGTGTTTATGTCATCATATATTATATTAGAAACATTAAATGAAGTAGAAAAATCAATATGTGTCTAAAGTGAAGAGATTGTTTTTGTATAAGAAAAAAAAAATTATATTAGCACTATTGCAAGAATTCGTTACATTAAGTGGGGTAATATCATGAAAATTTTTAGTTTGCCCGCTTGACCATAGGCCCAAAAATTAAGCTCTCTTTTTTAATTAATGAAGACAGAATAAAGAACAATTGAACTAACACTTTAATTATACACATTAACATAAACATCTATCAAAACATATACAAATAAGGGGACCGTAATGGCCAAGCTGAGAAGAAGGTCTCAGAGCGCCAGTTACAGAAGTTCAAGGGTTCCCACCTGGATCGGAGCCATAAATATCGGGTTGATATTTATTTTGGGGTGATAGCGCTAGAGGCCTAGCGAGGGGGGCTGGCCCCAGGCCCCGTTAGATCATTTGCCCCAAAATGTTGGGGCTTTCTTTAGGCACAGTAATGATTTCGTGAAAACATTAAGAAAGACCAAATAAAATTAAAATGGCAATTTAATTATATAAACATTAACCTTGATTTTTTTTTCCAGATTCCTTGAAACAATTAAAAAATAATAAAGGAAATTTAAAATCCCGGTTTAATTGTACAAATATATAAAGACATTTTTCAAAACAAATAATAATTTAAGCTTTTAGCCCTTTCAATTATCCTCCTAGATTCAGATATCCTATGATATCACTATATCATCTGAAAATACAAATCGTGCTGACAAATGTAAGGGGATCTAGATAATTTCATACATGGATGTTATAAATAGGTTTAGACTTCTTTACACTGAGGTAAACCATTAACTTTGGATGCTTGCAGGCTGACATTATAGTCTCCATTAGAATCTGAGTGATCCTTTCCAATTCCTCTCCTCCTAACTTAATGAATTTGGGTGAGATGTTATCCCTATCTTAACTGCATGTCGACCAGTGCATAAGCATGGATTAGAATAATATAATCCAACCTCTACAAATCCACCATCACCATTATAACTGGTTCTTCGGGTATTATTTTCTTTAATCTAGCGTTTACTGTTGATGCATCAAATTTAGAGAATCCTTCTCCCCATTCCCCTCCCTCACCATTAAAATATAATACCTCCGTAATACAGTATAATTAATTTTATTAATTATGCAAACAAATTAAATTAACTTAACCAATATTGGTTGTGATATTGTTTTGAAAACGTTTTAAAAACTTTTTTTATTTATTTTTTATAAGCTATTCATAATTTGCCGCTCTCTAAAATCAGCAGCCCGGAGCACGTGCACCTCTGCCCCGCCCTAGTTCAAAAGAAAGAAAAACTATATTTTTTCATCTTCAATAAATATTGGTTACTTATGAACTAGATCAACATTGATTGATATAAAATTTTTTTTTTTTTTTTTTTTTTTTTTTTTTTTTTTATTGATTGAAATTTACAACTGTATAAATATATACAACAAGTAAATGTGTTGAAAGTAAATACAATGGCATGTAAATAACATGTGAAGAACTATTCACTAGTAGCACTTCAATAAATTCTACACTAAAAGGTCTCTAGGCCATCTTCTTTTCAGACGCCTCGGAGGATTATCAGGAATGGAATAGGAAGCAAGTTGGGAGACTAGTGGATTGGAGTGGTTATGGAGCTTACTATGGAAGGATAGGTATCTGGTTTGGGCTAAATCGGCAACATATGGGACATTAAGATCTTTATGGATAAGTTTATTGATAACAAAGTAAGGAGCATTAAGGATTTTTTCGAAGGATTTTGGATTATAAGGATTGATACGAGAAGAATTAGAAGGTTTAGTTGAGCCCCAGAGCTCAACTCCGTATGTCCAAATAGGTCTGATAACTGTCATGTAAATGAGTCTTTTGTAGAAAATCGGGAGTTTTGAACGTCTGTCTAGTAAATGTTGAAGAAGTCGAAAACGACGAGCAGTTTCCTGTCGTTTAAGTCTTGTATGAGGATTCCAAGTTAAACGTTTGTCCAGTTGAAGTCCTAGATAGCGGATCTGTTCAACAGGGATCAGTGGAATATTGTTGAAGGATACTGGAGGACAGGAAGTCGTAGGTTTACGACGAAGGGTAAAGGTTATTTGGTGAGATTTGACTGGATTTATTTTAATTCTCCAATTTCGACACCATTGATATAAAATTTAAAACATTTTTTCTGACAACCAAACGTCCAATTATTGAAAATAATTAATCGCTATTGAAAATTCTGGAACAGGATTACAATTTCAAACTGCCAAGGCTGGAGCATTAACGAAATATATATTCTGCAATAGCAGAATTTTATTATATTTTTTGTGATTCTTAGACGATTTGTCACTGTATAATAAAGATTCTGTTTCTTTTCATTATTCATTATTCATTATTAGGTGTTCGTACCCTAATGCATTATAATAACACACAGAAAAATATCAGAAGACCCTTCTGTCTACAATATTTAGTGAAAGGTTTAAATGACATTTGCTATTCCATAAACGAATAGAAACCGAGAATCGATTTTCTGGTATAGGTGTCGGTATCGAGAATCAAGAAGGTTTGGTACCAATACGAATAGGCACCGAATTGAGTAAGCCACCCTATGCCCCTGTTGTGGTCGCTACACTCCTAATCATTAATGACCATTGTTTATCAATGAACAGAAATGATTATCAAAGAAACCCTCGAAACTACAACAGAGGAATTCAATTGGACCTAAAACTAATTGGAAGAGGGTCGTTGGTTCTTCATGTACTTTTTCAATCCGAAAGAAGGAGTCCTTAATCAGGCAGTTTGGCCCCGACCCAGGGAACAACTTAGCCGGCGATAATTTAATTTTGCAAACCATTTAGTTCGACCTTATACTCGCTTTCTTCAGGCTGTCATAAAAAAAAACAAAAAAAAACATACACATCCATTTTATTTGTGGGGTTGGGGAGGGGTGGCGTAGTGGCTATCAGCGGAAGGGGGACCCTTTATGTTCTTAAACGGGCTCCACACGGATGTGTACGCTTCCATTAGACCACATCCGTTGAGTACGTTCGTGTGTCTTTACAAGCAGCAGGAAGGAACCATTTATCTCACGATAGAATGAACACGCATTCTTTAGAGGGTAAATAAATCTTTATGAACTGCCTAAGAGGAAATTGTGAAATGCCAAATTCTCAAGAATCTGATAAAAAAAAATTATTCCTCATTATGCAAAGGATACTTGTTAATATAATAATAGTAATATTAAAAAAAAATTAATAAATATATAAACACCATTACATAATCCCGTCCCCACGAAACCTATCTGACCTGTTTTCTACACCGACTAGGTCCGTCCTTACTCTTCACTTCGAGTTTACATTTATCGATAGTTCATTCCTAAAACCTCACATGTAAACAATCACTTCTACAGTTTCAACTTGAATTGTGTTGTTTAGTATCTTATATTGATATTTAGTCTTCGTAAATGTAAACAGGTGAAACAGAAGTTAACAACATGAGTTTCATAAAGGATTTCGTGTTTTATAAATTCATGTGTTCTTATTTATTCTTCTGTAATGTGTAAAAGTGTTACAAAAGTTGAGAAGATTAATTTCTACATGGATTTGGTATTTTATATTTAAGTGAGAAAATTTCAGTGTACATATTTTGTGAATGGATTCTTTGTCGTCCATATTACTTATTGCCCTAAAGTGTGACAGATTGTGGTATTAATTTAATAAAACACATCGATCTAAAAATAAATGTGAGAAAGTATATCACAGGTTTCATATTTTCTTATTTCCACTTACCTTGAGAAAATATAGCAGAAATTAACATTATTACTCTCAGCAAGAATTCTGGTTTTATATATTTGTAATTTGTTATTTACATTTTCCTGATATCAGAAAGTTTATCAGGAGTTAACATTACTGGTGGTTTATCGTTATATTGATTCTGATTTAATATAATATTAATTCAACATTAATTTAGTTTCTAATATTTTGATATTTTCTTACTCCCACTTATTTGTTTTCTTATTCCTCATTTTAATATCAGAAGGTAAAGAAAGATAAGTCAATATAACTTTGAACAGGGGTTTAGAGTTTCTCCGTAAATGAAGGAAAATAACCTTTCCCCTCGAACAGTAGGGACTAAAACACCGAGAAAAATCGGAAGAAGGTTGGAATCGATAAAAGGTATTCTGGGCGCGCGTAGAGGCAGGATACGTGCTTGTATAACGGTACCAATATATATATTTGGAGGAGATTCTTAGTAAAGAAACCTACAATACAAACTATAGCTCAGATATATATATATACTTCTAGTATCCTCCTTTATCTTCCCCCAATTTGACTATGGTTGCGTGATATATGGCTGGCTCTCGACGGATCTTGGGGACAGATTAAAACGCATCATGAACTGCTTACTTAGGTTTGTCTTCGGAACCTCGAGACGTTCCCATGTTTCGCATCTCTACACTGAGTTAAATTGGCTTTCCCCTCCTTCCGCAGAAAATATTTTCTAGGCACCTACCTATTCCAGATTATCAGCACCCGTCACCCTCCCTTTGTTTACAGTAACCTGAAATTCAAGTCTGCTATCAAATCACTGCATACAAGATCTCGTCTTTCCAATCTCTATACTCCATCCCACAGAAGTACTGCATTCCAACGTTCCTTCCTTGTCCGATCCTCTACTCTTTGGAATTCCCTCCCCCCCCCCCCTGTATCCACAATGCTTCTTCCCTTGGAACATTCAAAACACTATTCTTTCACTATCTTCTTTCCCTCCAACCCGACGCTCTCTAATCACAAGGATGTATGTTCTATGTAAGTAATCTTCTATTAATTACTAAGACCATCAGTCATAAAACATTAGCATAAATTATTGTTTGATTATGATAATGTTTTAATTTCTTGTAATTATAATTTTTGATTTTCTATCTTTTATTTTTCTTTAAGTTTCTGATTGGTTTTTTTCTCTTCTGCAATTTTGTTTACAATATTAACCTGTATTATGTATACTTATTTTTTCACTCTCTTTTTATTTAAAGTTTTTTCTTTTTCTAGTTTAACTCTGTATTTTTTTCATACATATTTGTATTCAATTTTATCTATGTTATTTTATTTTTGACAGCCTCTCGGCCAGTTATGATCTTTGTTTTATTTAAAGTTATTCTTAAGGGACTTGGTCTCAGAATAAAGTTTTCTTTCTATTCTATTCTATTCTAATAGCTGATCGGATTAGACATTTTACCGCTAGGCATTTTAGAATACAACGGTAAACGAACGAAATAAAAAATTACGATTTCTCACATTCGTTAGTCTTACATATGCAGAATGGCACCAAAAGGGATTCCGGTGCTTCTGTCTCATGTCATTGGTATGTATTTCAGTGGAGGCCTTTCGTATTTGTTCTTTAATTCTTAATGTATATTCATTATATATATTTATGTGAGCTCAAATGTAATTCAGCCATTTGATGAAGTGTTTTGCTGCGTCTACAGTATTCCAAGTTTCACTTTCATATTAAATAGCAAGGTGGATTCATATTAAATAGATGTATTCATATTAAGTAGCAAGGTGTTTTAAATCCAGAGTCAACTTCGTCTTTCTTTCCTTTTTATGGGAATCAGGATTCAAAATAAGGAATTAGGTGGTCCTCCAGGCTTCCGTAGAGAGTCTGCAAGCTTAAAGAATGAGTTCGGCACCCATCTCACCTTATTCATACACGCAAAGTGGAGTGGAGTCAATACAAAACTTCCTGAACAGATGAACTCTGAGTCTATTTTGTGTTCCTCCGCTATAATTCCGAAAATATTAGTTCGATACATAACCTTTTTTTTCATCTGAAAGCTGGAAAAAAAAGGTAAATAGTAAATATAACCAACTTTGAGAAAAAAAAATTGTTTCGGAGTTATAGCGAAGTTATACGTTTTTTCGCGGAGGAATGCATAAAGAAGTGTAACAGCGCGTCAGTTTTAAAAAAGCACCCCATTACATAATTTTCCGCTAACGCTTATGACCTATTGAATGTAATTTAGCTATTGTATAAATTTCAGCTGTATGTTGAATGGAACATCAACATTGAATTGGAAATGTTCATCTGTTTCATTGAAATCATAAAAGTGCGGAAAGTTGCAAAAGGTTCAATATAAATTAACATACGATATATATTCTTGCTTGGAATTTAATTTTGTACAAGTTTTATTCCGACATTTTTTCCCGAAAATGAACGAGTAAGGAATACAAAAATATTCAAAATATGAGTAAAACAATTTTTAGGAAAATTACAAGTTTTCCGGAGCCAGTAGCACAAAAACGGTCGTTTTCGTAAAAATGTATATAACCAAACTTTTAGGAAATTTAATAAACTTTTATTTTTTGTGAAAAATTGTTACATTGCACCGTTTTTAAGTTATGAGTAGAGACCGGATTTTTGTGCAGTAAAAAACTCAAAATATGCAAAATCGTGCAGTAAAAAAATCAAAATGTGCAAAATCGTGCAGTAAAAAACTCAAAACGTGCATTTAAAAACTTAATACATGCAGCAATCCATTAATTCACACAAACATGTAAAACTTAAACAACCTTAAATAAATTTAAGCACATTTCGACAAACGTTCCGTTTTAGTGTTAATTCAATCTGAAATACTTAAAATTTGGAGAGAGAAAAAAAAAAGGATATGAAAAAATTTGTTCAATAAATATAATAAAAATATATTTATTAAAATTTCCTTAAACCAACAAAATATAATAAAACTAAAAAATAGAATAAATAATAAATTAATTCTTAAAACTTTCGTGAAAATGTATGACATTGTACATTTCAAAATTCTTTTCAGTAAAATTATGCCGCCTGTCACTTAAAATGTTCTTTAGCAAAGAAAAGGAACGTTCTACATCTATGGACGTAATAGGACAATTTTTGTAGCATGAGATTGTGGATGGATCCAGAGAATCAGCTTCTATTTCCTTTCCGTTGATATAATCATTTAATTTTTTTAAATGAATGTAGCCAGAGTTTTTCTCAAGTACAGACTCAAATTTTGAAACTAAACATCTCCCCTTTTCATTTTCAATTCGTTTTAAACCTTCTTTTATTGTTTCAATAATTTCGATTTGGGAATGCAAAGATTGATTTCGGGATTCCAATCCTATCAGTGCGGTTGACAGGATTGACAGATGCGATTTAATAAACGTTAAATCGGATATGATTGTCGGTGAATTTAAAACATTTTTAACTTTCAAAATTGATTTTATCCCGTCTTCTTCTAATTTATTCATAAAGGTTTTAAATCTTTGGAAATTATCGGCGTAAAATAGTGCTGCATTTAACCATGTATCCCATCGCGTTAAAACAGGTTCTGGCGGAAGTTCACATTGCATTTCATTGCGATACTTTACTACAGGAGATGGGGATTTGAGAAATACTTTTTTTCCGTTGTTTACCAGTTTATTGACTTCTGGGAAGATGTCTCGCACTTTTTCAAGCACCCGATTCAACCCATGAGCAACGCATGTGACGTGAATCATATTTGTATAAAATGTTTTCAGAGCACGACCAGTTGCCATCATGTAGGGAGCTGCATCTGTCACTAATAGCAGAACTTTGTTCTGGTATTCAGTATTTTTAAAAAAAATCCATTAGACTGTCGTTAATGAAACGTGAGACCGTTTCATGGTTTGTATTCAAAATTACTTTACATGAAATCAACGATGGTGTCGGTTCGATCTCCGGATGAAGAACTCCGATTAATAGATTACAAATGTAAAGGCCTCTTTCGTCGGTAGTTTCATCGACCATAGCGTATATGTTGTGGTCTCCAATTTTTTCTCGAATTTTCATAATTGTCGAGTTAAAAACAACTTCTAAATAGTTTTTTCTCAGACTACTTTCGTCCGGTATGATTTTCTGAGTGTAAGTTGATAAAAATGTACGGAAAGAAGGTGACTGTAGTTTGAATAAAGGAATATTAGCCCCTACTAATGCTTGACACAAGTCAACGTAGAACACATTCTTACTACAGGATGCTTGGAAGGAATTTACGACACTTTGTTGCACAGGGTTTTTTTTTCTTAAGTTCAAGCTGTCGTTTATGGGAATCTAGAACAAAAATTAATTTAATTACAACCGTTTCAAGAAAGTTGATTTTTAGTTTAATTCTAATCCACCATGAGTAAATTTCGAGAGAATAATAGAACAAATTTGATTGATTCTTGCTAAAATCATTTTTTATAAATTAATAATACAACTTACCTGATTTGCAATGTGCCTCTATTTGCGATTTCCTATCGTGGCCTATTGTTTTCACACAGCAAGAACAAAACACCTCGTTCCCATCAATTCTCAGTTCTGGATATTCATTTGTCCATTGCTTCAATTTTCTAGAAACACTTGCGGCCGTTTTTGGCATTTTCAAAGTTGATTGTTTGAAATCTTGTCAACAACTGACTCTTTGTGCTAAATCAGAAGTGGGGAATACAATGGTAAGCGGGGAGTATACTTTTCTTAGGAAACGACTTAGCTCTAGGAAGTACCTCGATCCTGTTTACCTAAATCCTCAAAGCTCCTAATTCAATAAGATCATTTAAAAGTAGTAGGTCACATATACAGTTGTTTTAAGCGACTTTATACTTTCAATTTAAAACTAATTAACCTATTTAATATAAATAAATGTTATAAATGTTGCCTAATAATCGTAAGTAGAATTTGCAAAGAATAAATGGTCAAGTGAATAAAATTTGATGAATTTGGTTCAATTGTGCAATTTCGTGCAGTAAAACCCGAATTCGTGCAATTAAACTCAAAAAGTCAAATTTGTGCAATTTCGTGCAAAATAAAATTTAAGAATAAGAATCCTTAGGTAATAAATGAGATAACTACCTGGGTTAGAGAGCGCTAAATCAAACCGAAGTAAACGTGCAATAACACAGAAATCCGGTCTCTAGTTATGAGCGAAAAACGTAAACATGGAACATTTAAAGACCCCTCTATCGGAGTTACTTTATTTTTTCTTGTTTAGAGGACCATCCCCTACACATTCCTAAAAAAAATTAGAACTAGTATTTTTAGTTCCTCTGATTACCCATTTTTGGTCAACTTACGTTTATTACGTCATTTTGCCTAGTTCATAATATCCTTGGGTTTGGAAATCAAAGTTATATTCCTTCTCCCAAGTAATTAACAGTTTTACTCGTGTATCCTATTCCAAAAACCGATGCCCCATCCGATTAATAAAGTACAAGCACACCAGGTGTGTCTCTGAAGCGGCAAATCAACAGTCACGTTTTATAAAAAGTTAATAATGGCAAAATAAAACGAATTTGAAATCTTATCTATTTATTTTATACCAACGTTTCCTTCATTGGAACAAAGAATTACCTCATTTGAATGAGGGGAGATCAATCATTATGTAGTCAGGAATATAAGCACTAACATAAAACTCTACGCAGAGGTGGATAATGTGATAAACTAGTATCAGGACTGGCCGACTAAGTGGGTACTGGGCACATCACCACAATTGTTCCTTGAGAAATATGCCAATACTTAGCAGCGCCAGCAAAAAAAATTGTAGAAACATACGAATGAATATCAATCATATAAAATGATTTATGGGAAGAGAAAATATCATCTTTTATTTATTTATTTTTTTTTAAATGCTTCCAAAGCAGGTAAAGACATTTATCCAGAAATATATTTATATAAGTGATAAATTATTTTAGATATAAAATATGAAGTCATAAGCCGGTGAAGGATTATGTTCAAAATTTAAAACACAAAATAAAGTGAATTATCTCATTCAAGCACATCAGAAAAATCATTCTTTTAATCAAGAATCACGGATTTCATAACTAAGCTTAAGTTGTTAATGATATAAGCCAAAGATAAGCACAAAACATCTTCATTTATAAGAAAATATAAATGTTTGAAAAATATTTACATAGAACATTCACAACCATCATAGAAGGAATGTTCTGTATCATAATGTCTATATATAACTTAAACTCATTATTATTTTAGATCACAATTCTTTAAGAAGAACTAAGGTCATTTAATATATGACAACTGCAAAAAAATAACTGGGCAATGAGACTGGGCCATCCGTACCAATGGCGTAAAATCGGTTAAATGTTTCGATTAAATAAAATTCAGCAAAAGATAGCTGAAGGCTTCCGAAAAGAAATTTTACCTTCCTAACAGTAAGTTTTTGTATGGCTGATCCCCGCAATAAGGAACAATCTCGTCCCTTCCAAGAAAATCCTTTAGGTAATGGCTAGGATTTGAGGTGAAGGGGACGTAAGGATGCTGATGTAGGGTGGGGGAGGAGGTTGAGAAGCCGCTTATAATCATAAATAGAAGGAAGTCCCGTGGGTAGGTTGGCCTAAATGAAGCAATCGTCTTCGTCCCGAGGGAATCCCCAGTTAGTTGGGTTCTACAGTACCTCCCATGTCTCTCTGTATTGTTCAGGCATCCTTTTATGCAGGGAAACAAGTTGATAAAAGGGTATTCACCACTTTATGGATTGGAGTCAATTGGTGTTTTATTTCTGGATTAGTGTTTGTAGAGATAATGATAATTAACTATTGGTGCTAGACTCAGAAAAATTTTAACATGAAATCGTACTGAGCCCACACCAACGCCTCATACTTTCATAATCCAACCTATTCAGATTCTGGTCAATATAGTTAAAAATAATATCAAAACAAGAATCAAATATTTTAAACATCGTAAGATTTATTTCATCTATTCTTTTGTTTTTTGACCAGTTCCTTCTCACTTGCTCTTCAAAATGCACAAAACCTGATATAATAAATATTTTGACGTGGATATGTCTTTTGGCTAGAGGGTCTATACTTTTTCGCTTAAAAGTTTTGTAAACATTCAAAAATGTAACATTTTGACAAGTTCTAGCTCTGTTGGCATTGTACCGTTAGAAGAAACATTTGTTGACAGATTTCTGTCATAAATTTAACGAAGAATTTTTTTGTCACATATCGTTTGTCACTAGGACTTACAATTTAGGAGCTATATTGGATTGAATGAAGATAGTCACTTTTAGCTTACATTGCTTAAGTGTCGGGGCTTTTTTGACTTGTTCTAGCTCTGTTGGTGTTATTCGAATCGAAAATTTGGTGACAGGTTTTTGAGCAGAAACTTAATGGGGAATATTTTTTGTTTTATAGCAATTGTCGCTAGGACCAACCGTTATACTGTCAAACTATATTGATTTGAATGAAAAAAGTCACGTTTGAAATTCCTATTTTTCTCAACTTTGTTCATTTCGACTAATCATTGATTGTTAATTTTATTTATTTATTAATTTAAGTCATTTGAACCGTTTAATTCTAAAATATAAATTGGGAAAAGCAGTAGATTATATTCACCATCTATAGTTTTTCCAAATCAGGGAGAAATGTTTTTTTTTTTTTTAAAGTTGTGTTGACCCACTCCTGATAATTTTATATAAACACAAACAATTAATCTAACAAAGACAAGCAATTTCATTTGTTAAGTTCTAGATAGATAAAAACAAGATTTTATCAAAATGTACCAAGAACAGACCTTACTAAACATTGATGTGGCCTGTCTTAACTTATGATGCGTAACGTAAATTTCTGTAATAAGGAACGTTAAAAGAAAGTGGGTAAAAGAGCTAATTTTACATTTAAAATTTCTGCAGTAAAAAGGAAAATTTCAATCTTTTTTCCTGTTGAAATTTTCAAACAAGTAAGGTAAACAAAATATTTTTTTTCCTATGAAGACCTACTAGGCTGTTACAAAAACCCGTGTATATGAACATAATCTATAATTCCAACTTTCATAATTAATTTCGAGATGAATTTGATTAATTTTGAGATCCCTGCATAACAATTTTGTTTACCCAAGGAAAAATTAGCGAAACAGCAAGGAGTAAACGTTTTAGCTCATCCTGTGTTTAGCCCAGATTATGGTTTGTTTAGACCAATGTATCATTTTTTAGGTCAGATCGTTGATACAAGGCCGTCAAAATTGGAAGTGAAGAGTTTTTGCTCAAAAATTATAGATGCGGTACCGGCATGAAATCCAATGACTGGCAGAAAGATAGGTTAAAGTAGTTGAAAACAATGAACTTTACTTTGTAAGTAGTATTCACTACTGCTTAAAATAGGTAATCAGAAATAAAGCTATACTTATGCACAAGAACTTTTCTAACATTTGTGTTGTGATGTATTTGGTGTCATATTAAGCTACACACTGATTATCATAATAAAAACAAATAATAAATTTAATAAAGACAGCATCATAAATAAACCTATATCTAACTTCAGTAGTAAAAGTAGAAAACACTCTCTTCAATGGAGCTAGTCAGCTTTGCAGTATGTGGCCGAGCTTTGTCTTGAAGGAGTAAGGGTCCTTTTTTTTCGGTTTACAGAATTCGAAGTTCTCGCTCCGCTCAAATACTTGGAATATTACTCCACCTTTCTTATTTAGTTTATGTTCTTGTTTAGTTTACTTTTCTTATTTAGCAGCACAACACAATGACAATCAGTACAATTATTTTTTTCTCCAATTTTTAAATGATAAACATGTTAAATTCTCACTTAACCGCCAGGTTTTTCCCCATTTAAGGGTACCCACTTTGTAGAGGCTGGGCGTGCCCCAGGAAGGTCTGCCGACCTCGAAATTGAGCTAAAACCGAAATAACAGAAAACAAAATTTTCTGTCTTCAGTCGGGCTCGAGAAAGGGAGGACATACAACAATGTAGAACAATTGAATCTGAGTTGTTTTAATACAGGTTGATAAAATCATCCGAAGATTTAAGTCATCCTGTAGGAAAAACGATATAATGGAGTTAGTTTTCAGTTCTTTGAATACAAATTCAAGGTTGTAGGACCAAACATTGCCTTTAAAATTCTTGCTATTTACAAAAGGCTATGAGGTAATAGAGCTGATTTTTTAAAGAAAACTGCCTGAGTTCTTAGTGTTGGACCTATTTTTATTTTCTATGTGCCTTATTTGAGTCTATTTGTTTATTTGAGAACAGTTGCAGCATGTAAGAATGGTCCTTTGTGGAGTAAATTTCATTCGGTAGAAGAGGCGATAAAGCAAAATGCAAAAAGGGATTCAGGAATTCATTATTTGAAGGGATGTGAATTATATGCAATAAAAACTGAATAACATGATCATATATAAGTTAATAAATTGCTATAAGTAAAACATGCAATTAAATACCTAAAGTATGCATGTATTTACATTATTCAGAAAAATAAAAAAAAATGCAATACATATTTATACATAGGTACAAACTCAGGTTTAAGTAATTGTATTAAAATGGGAAACAATTGGAAGAATTCAATTAAAAAAAAAATAGGCAAGATGAATATTAAAAAAAAAACACTATGGAAGGGTATGTCAGCTGGACATAAATCAATATTGCAAACAAAATTTTCTTTTGTGTGACTACTGTGTAACAAACTTTTATTTAAACTGTGCTACCTTACTAAAAACTGGCCAGTAGTTGATACAGTTTTATCAAAGCCAAATACGTCTCCATCTCACTTTAAAGATTCAATTGCATTAACTCCAATAAAATATTTTGTCTTTGCAAGATTGATTTTCAGCATTTTAGGAGTACACAAATAAATAGTTAACAAATGTTTTGTGGTGGATATATGATGGATGTTAGGAAGAAGGGAAAAAATAAAAGGGAAGTAATATTTCAAATATTTGAGCGGAGTGAAAACGATAAATTAATTCCTTTCAAGAGAAGCAAACACTATCGAAAGTTCTTGGAAAGAAGAATCAGCAACTTCTATTAGGCAGTAGAGATGATTGTTAAATCATAAGATAGTCCTCAGTTTCCATTTCCCGTTCTATCCTGGCAATCTGTTCTACTTTTTGGTTCTTTATGCATCTCTAGAGCATCAGACTGCCAAAGCCGAATTTTAGAGTAGGTTGCATTTGCCTATCAGAGTGAAGGTAGAACAACAGATATTTCCCAGCATCCTCCATCAGACCCAATATGATTAATTTTTGTTTCATCAAACAACACAACTCTCTAGTAGTTTCCACAAACTAGCTATAGTTTCCTATGTTTTTCAACAATGAACATGTTTTACTGGTGATCTGGTAGGTCAAAAGCAATCCATTTTGGGGGAACACCAGGGTGTTACCCATAGTTTGATGTCTTTTCTAAACCAATATTGATCTTAAAACAGCAGCATCAAACTCTTCCATCATGATCCATTGAACCAATAACTTCCGGTTTATTTTCGAAACAATTTTTAGCTAACCACCAACATGTTTCCAACAATGAAAAATCTCTTTTTGACAATATAACTTACAGTGGAAACATTTACACATATTTGAGTAACAATTTGTCTCATCAAGAGGAACCCATCTATCAAATTCTTAATGCTGTTTCTTATATCAGCGGAGATTGATTTCATCCTCACTTTTAAAATTCAACTAGTTTAAGGTGTCTTTTAATGTTATGTTATATATTGCCAAGTAGTAACAATTTCAAGCAATAAACTTTTAAAATTGAACCTTACTATTATCACAAAACTGTGGCAATAAATATATTAGCAAAGATATTCTACTGTGATTAGTATAAAAAACGACTAATCTCCAAAATATCCTTTGGAATTAAAATCCATTATCCTGAAAAAATTGTATTGACATCCAGTATCAGAGTAATTCAAGTTTTTTTCCCTATAACTTACCGATCACAGATTTTGTGAGACAATGAATAAAAAAAAATTTTTTTTTTAAATCATAAAATTCAGGAAGCATAAACAAACTAAAAAATAAGAATGAGAATCATAAGTTTCATTATGATTTTTTTTTTATTACTATTACATCAAATGTAATAAACAGATAAGGTGTGGTGACAACAATTTATTCTCAAATTGATTTTTTCTGGTATAGTTTACTGAATCATGAGTCAGAAATAAGAGATAAACAGTTAAAATTTTGTTAAATACTTTTTATAGAAACAACTAAAGTAGTCACAAAGTAGAAAAACAATATAAGTTGTTCAATATTACAAAAATATATACATAATCGTAAAATGAATAATACACATTTATTTTAAAAACTAAAACCTACTATTTTACTAATTATAAATATTTACAATTTAAAGCCAATAAACTGTACACTTTTATTAAACACAATTTTAAGACAATTAAGTCCACCTAGGGGTTGAAATGTCTTAATACAATAAAAAAAATATATATATAGTTCACTACATACATACATTTAACTAAATATATATATATTTCTTTTTTTTTATTTCTTTTTTTTATTTTGGCTGAAGCAAGAACTAACAGTTACTGTTCAAGAATAATATCAGAATTTTCAAAAATTAAAATAAATTGTTTTTAATGAACAAAAAAAATTAAAAAATTGTAACAGTTCACGTTATTAAGTAATAAATTAGGATATTTCAAACATAACAAGAAGGAGAAGAAACTTCATATATCATTAAATTATTACTTTTAAAAATAAGATAAGCATTGTAGTTTATAAATATATAATAAGTAATAAATTAACTCTATACTTTGGTAAATTACACAAGAAATAAATAACACATAGTCTTCAATAACATACAACAAATTTAATGAGTCTTTTATTTGGCCTTGCTGACCAAATATTAACTACCAGAACCATAGTTCGTAAAAGAGTAGAGAAAAATGTCAAAATATGCTCAATACATTCTCATTATGAATTCAACATCAATAGAAGGTAATTCCAGATATACGTATTTCATACTTTTAAAAATCAACAAATTCAAAATCTCTTCTTTTAAACACTTGAAACAGCCTAAAATCTTTAATAGGTTTTACATTTTTTCAACAATAGCAAAAAAAAAATCAATAAAAACCAGAGAATAACCCAGGACTTGGTTATCAATTTCATTTTGTGTATTGCTTGTAACCTACACTCAAAATGTTACCATGCTGTGACCTTCAGTTTCATCAGGAGAGACCATTTCATCCCACAGAACTTCCACCATCTGTACACTACCATCATCAGCAACAGACAGAACTTGCTTAGTTGAATCCGCTCCTTCAGGCATTTGTACATATAATGTTCCATCTTCTGCTTGCTCAACCTTTTGAACTATGATACCATTTTCATCAACCATACAGAGAGTATTATTACCATCTTCTCCTTCTACAGCCTGCAATGTCATTTGTTTCTCCACTTCAACCATAGCAAGCATCTGCCCTTTCTCTGTGCCATCTCCAAAATCCTGACCAATTTCAGCAGCAATCATTTCTACAGTTTCTGGACCGTCAACCATATCTTTTGATTGACCTTCTACTATGTCTGGAGTAATAGTTTCAGAATCATTTTCAGCTATTCTATGAATCTGAACGATTGATTTGTCATCACCATTTTGCTTTATCTGTGCTAAACTAATGTGCTTGGATACGTCATGGACAGGTTGGGTTTGCTGATTCTGAACTAAAATTTGTTGTTGTCCAATTTGCTGTGTTGTTTGTTGAGTCTGTTGAGCAGTTTGGTTCTGATTAACACTTTGATTGAGTGTTGCTTGTGTTTGAGAGGCTTCCTTCTTTTTGTTGTGTACTCTTGCATGGTGAGCCATGAATGAACTATAATTAGTAGTATATTTACACTTATCGCACTGTAACCAAGATGTGTCTTTCCCAGCATTTCTCACATCATCAGGGATATTCTCACCACCTCCCATCATAGCTTTTCTTTTTCTTGCCTGAAATATCAAGGTTAATTAATGCCTCGCCTGAAACAGTATTTGTTAATTACCATTGTATTTTTAACAGGTAATTAAGGAACTGATAATACAAAATTAAATACATGAGCATTACACATTAATTACTCTATGACCTAGACAATATGTATTCAAAACATTAAAAATAAACTCTTTTTTCTTCTATCATGTATAGATTTCTTGCAAATCTTTAGAATACAAGTAACAATCCATAAGTGGTATGTGGTAACTGTGACCTAGGATAATAAGCTCAAGTGGAATAAACATATTGATAATATGCCCTACAAGCCATTAAAATGAATATGGGCCTACTAAATGGCTGTAGGAAAACCACAGCAATTTCAAACAAAGGTGGTTTAACATCATGGAAGTCAGACACATAATTCAATTTGCATCCAATTAAATTATGGCACACAACAGGAATAAGAGGATCTAAAAACAAGTTAAACAAATTTTTAAGACTGTCCTGTCCGATGATTAATGGCATTATGAGTACCACTAAAACTGCAGCAATGGAAATTTTACTAAACCTCAAACCAATACAAATGGAAGTTAAAGCAAAAGCCGTGACAGTCATGTATGAACTTGACAAGCAAGGATTGCTGCTATCCTGTGTAATATCACATGATGGGTATTGGAAACTGCAAAATGATAGTCTCATCATGGAGAATGAAAAAGTTTTAATAAGTAGTTTGTAAAATCCGATCTCCAGATGAATAAACACACTTCATTCGGGTCTATGTTGGAAGGGTTCCTGGTAATGAAAAGCTTAACTAACCGGTAAGGCTGCATTTAAAAACCACCCCACTACTACATGAGCCGATATTCAGCACAGGTTTATGAGGAGATTGATTACATTTATGCTAAGAGATTGACAGCAAGGAATGATAAGCCAACAGCTCATTACTGGAGAAATAAGAGATAATTACATTTGAAATGGTTTCTGAATAGCTACTGCAAATGCAGGACTGACCAGCTCCTGCAACTTATGCTCTGCACACAAGCATCTATATCAGAGGAAATTAAATAAATGTCCATCCAACAGGATTCTGCAGAGTGGAACCACATAAGCACAGTTTCATAAACCTTTGATAATGTTTTTATTAAAAGAATTTTTAAGAAAGTTTAGAACAAGTATACATATAAATTTAATTTTTAATTAAAAAAATAAATTTTAAAATTAAATCATGCTGACCGTAGTAGATGACTAAATATTAAGGTTTTTTTCATAAATTTTTTCCCGAAAAATGGGGGTTGTATTGTATATTTGAGTCATTTAACAATAAACTTACCGACATTTTATGAATACATATTTCTACAACAATATCTCGGTAAAAACAATAATAAGATAGGAAAAAAAAAAACTTCTGATATAGTTTTTAATAAATGTTATAAAATCAAAAAGCAAATTAATAAAGTTGATTCTGAAAATTTCTGCCAAAAAGTCTGAAAAGGGTTATTTAACTCATCATGATAGGTTTAGTGTTAAAGTCAATCTAAAATACAATGGTAGAATAGACAAAAGCCAGAGCAATAAATTATTCTTAAAATAAAAAGTAACTCAGGAACAATCTTTTATTATCATTTAGAATTTGACATTGCACAATTTAGTGCACTGTTTCTGATGTATTATAACAACTTTCCCTTGTTTTCAATATTAAATACATCATCGGCAATTCACTAACATAAAACAATAGTTGCAACAAAATATGAAAAAAAAACAGAACCTTGTGCTGTCAATTTTGTTAGCAAAAACATCTGAAGTTTGCGTAACCTTCCTCAAATATTGTTAATGATTACTGATCATTTATAAAATCATAAAATTATTAAAAGTTCACCACACAGAATCATTATGCTCAATCCTATCAATCCAAACATGGTCTTGGTCTAACTATACTTGTTACAATTAGAGGGGATCTACACTCTATGCATATATTACTAAACAATAAAAACAGTTTTAACACTTTCTTAATGCATTAAATTCAGACAAATCCTGAGAAAAAGATAGTACACTAAATAGGCATAAGAAATCCTGTATCAAATTATTAAATATAAGCAAAGGAAGATTAAATATTATATTTTGTTGACATAAATATTATATTATAAAAAAATAAAATAAATACATATTTATAAAGTATTTACCTGAAAATCATTCTGATTTGAGTCCCTCGCTAAAAAATAAAAGCAAAGAAATTAGCATCAATTTATAAAAAAATTAATAAATAAAAATTAGGGTAACAGTAACAAATTAAAATTATATATTTTAACTGTAATAAAATTTTACCATAAAAATTGTAATACTAACACCAAATCTTAATTATAGATTACTATTTATGATAGGTTATTTTATTCAGACCTCAACTATAATCATCATCACCTAATGAAACCACAATCAACAATTATAACAAACAATTTTTAGATTTATAAGTATTTTAACAGGAGTGAGTATAAAATAAAGTTAAAAAAAGAAAAGGATTAATGATGAGTTCATATCAGCTTAAAACATTACTTTTATACATATGTCCACTTTTGCACTTACTAAGAGTAAAATCTATATTTGTGTGCGTTCAACAAATGATTAAACAGGTGTTAAATTTATTATTAATGAATCTGTCATGCCAGTTAATAAGTGGTTACGTCAAAATTTGACCAAAATGAGTTAAGTGACTAAAAAAACTATGAAGGAGGATGTTCTTCATAGAGAATAAGTGTTTAAGTAAGATGTGCATTGTAAAACATAGTTATTTAAATTGGACATCTTACTTAAACACCTATTCAATTAACAAAAACCTCCACAATTCTTTTTAGTCACTAAGCTAATTTTGGTCAAAATTGGACTTGAAACTATTTTTTCACTGGGATGAGAGATATATGCTATGAAATATATGCAAGTGATAATTCAATATATCATTTAAATGTTCATTATAATGATATTTAAATTACAATAATTTTTTGTTTTTTTTTATATGTTTTATTTAAATTTATTTTTAAATTAATTATTTATCTAATTCACAACATGCAGATTTCCTACTCAGCAACCAGTGAATGAGATATTTTTAACTAATCTGCAAGCTGTAAGCTGCAGAAAGACATAGATAGCATTAACCTATGGGCAGTAAAGAATAAGTTGAGTCATAATCCAGAGAAAACAAAGGCTATCCTCATTGGGTCAAAACCTCGCCTAAAAGCTCTTCCCTACTATCCACTACTTTACCTCAAAAACGATCCAATTAAAAATCCGGGAATAACTTTTGATCAACATCTTACTTGGAATAACCATATCTCTCAAATCACGAGGAAATCTATTTTTATTCTTAAGCAACTTTCACATTAACGCGATTCATTACCAATAAGTACTCAACAACTTTTGTATCATCACTCGTTTTTCTCAACTCTGACTACGGATGCATTGTATATGGAGGATTGTCTGATGAGCTCGAGATAAGATGTAAAAGAGTAATAAACTGTTTTATTAGATTTGTTTCCGGGATCTCCAGACTTTCTCACATATCACACAAGTATACTTAAATTGGGTGGCTTTACCCAGTTTCCGACGTCAATGCTTCCTATGTGCAATCATATTTCAAACCTTGAAAACCAAAAAACCCACCTATATTCATGACCTGCTTACTCTGCGCTCCTCCATTCACCTCTTAAATACTATAACCCAACCAACCCATCAACCTGTACACTCCAGCGCATCGAACTGCATCCTTTGAAGAATCCTTTATTATTCATGCATCCTCTTTATGAAATTCATTGCCCATCTCAATTCGAAAAAGCTCCACTCTTACTTCCTTTAAACATCATCTATACCCTCTTGAATTTTAAATCTTCCGAGCAAATGTAAAACATAAATATTTATGTAATATACATTATAATGGTATACATAAGATGTATTCTTTTACAAGATTTCTCATTTATTTTGTAACCCATAATTTAATTATTAATCAATTTTTATTATCTATTGTCATTATTAATTACAATTAATTAGCCAGACGATTGTCCTATGTACTGTAATCATATATTATTCTTGGGGGACAAGTAGTCCCAGAATAAAGTTCATTTTCTTCTTCTACATCAGAAAACTGCTGCAGAAGGCTTAAAAGAGGTTGAATGAGATCATGTAACCCACATAATAAAGATACCAGTTGAGGTGGCATATTTTCAGGATAAAGCACCTGCCGAGTAGTTCTTCGCTTTGTATCTGAATGATCCCCAAATAGTTGATGTCCCGTAGCTGATGATTGCAGGTAGCTTGAGGGTTCTTGCAACTTTGGTAACTTGACTTGTCCTCGTTGAGCTGGTTCAGAGTACTGCGGTAGAGGTGGGTACTCTAGCAATGAAGGTGGGGCAGGTTGATAAACTGTCACAGGCATGAAGATTTTAGTTTTTTTTTTCAGATTTCTTAAGTCTTTGAGAGTCTGGCAACCCCTGTAGTTGGAAGGGTGTGCTCCTTCGCAGTTTACACAGGTTGCAGGTGTTTCCCGTATTTTTTGGCAACTGGTACTCTCGTGGTTTTGTCCACAACGAACACAGTTTGGTGGATAGTTATAGTAGGTCTTTGTGTGAACATACTGTTGGCATCGGATACATTGTGGTATTATTCTTTATTTACGCAGTTCTTCAATAGTAACCGCTGTGTAATTCAAAGATAGGTTCATTAAATGACAGCTCTGTAATATCTACAAAAAACTTAGGCAATGGTAATAGCATTGGTAAAAGTTTAAAATAATTTTGCTCCTAATACTCTTTTCTTATGAAAAATAGCTAATTTTAAATCAAATTAGATTCTTTGAAAACCTTAAGTGTAGGAAGGTTGTAGGTGAAGTGTGTTTATCGCGAAGACCATGGTTGATCAATCTTCCACTTCAAAGGCCAGCAATATGAAAATCATTTAAGAGTGAATGTGTTCAAGGCGGAGAATGGCAGCTTGTGATAATAGCCCAGTCAAATTAGGATTTAACCTCAGGAATGAACCAATGAAGCTGAATCTTTGCATACACCTTTGTTTTGGTCTTCTAAATAAGTGGTAAAAAGTCACTTATCTCAGCACCTTACCTTCATTAGATATTCAAGGTCAAAAGTCACGGGTATCATTTTTTTTCAAATATCTTGATTTCTATACAGCGTACTTCAATCAAGAAGGTTACAAACCTTGTAGATAATAATATTCTATATAATTTTGGTTCATAGACATATTGTCAAAAACAAAGTCGTAGAGCATTAAATTTACTTTAATTTCATATATACATTTCTGGGACTTGAATCAAATGTTTGACAAAAAGTGAGGTAAAAGTATTTTTTCTCTATAATTATAGATTTTTAATAACATATATCTCGAACACCATTGAGAGTTGGACAAATATGTATAGAAACAATTTTATAGGAAATTTAAATAGCTATAATTTTGATCTGTAGTTTATTTTCCTAGTGTCCACTGTTTTCGAGATATAATAGAAAAACCTAAACATGGGACCTTCTCCCTTTCCCCCACCATAAAATGGGGATTCCCGTACCCCCAGGGACTGGGACTTATAATATATTTACCTTCTAACTACACC
The DNA here is from genome assembly GCA_003667255.2 of Euschistus heros. NCBI lineage: Eukaryota > Metazoa > Arthropoda > Insecta > Hemiptera > Pentatomidae > Euschistus > Euschistus heros. Next base: position 1,305,372 of record RCWM02000116.1, read on the forward strand.
TAGCGAAGCTATGAAGTCAAGAATAGTCACATAATTCATGCACTCAACACCCCTCATTTAAGCACTCTCACTGGGGTCGCGCTTCTCCAAGCTAACACGTTTTTCGGCACTCTTTTGGCTATAACTCCGAAACTAATTGTTCAATCCAAAATATATTTTTTTTATCTGAAAGCTGGTTAATTTTACTGTAAGACCCTTTATATTAAATGTTGAACAAATCCCATAAAATATCCATGTCAGCACCCTCAAAACTGCTTACTGTATTGAAATCCATGTTTTTTTTTTCACTATAAGGCCACTGAAAATGTCAAAATCTTAAGATGTTCCCAAAACATACATATTTAGCGTGCTGGCTAGGGTGTATGACGGGGTTTAATCAAAATTTCATATAAAGGGCCTACTAGTAAATTTAACCAGGTTTTGGTTGAAAAAATGAAAGTTCAAGCGAATGCTTGTTTTATAATCAAAGATTAGATTTTTTTTTTTTTAAACAACAAAATTAAACAAAAATTAATATGAATATTCATAAATTCTTAATTGTATTAATTTTTCAATATTGTAAAGTGAACCTCAACTGAATCTTAATCCCTTCAAACATAGTAGTTCAAAAAGATAAGGAGGATCACTCTTAATAATAGATTAATGAAACATCAAATACAAAATACTTACGTCGAACTTGATCTTTTAATGGTAAAGGTGGATTTGATCTTGTATTGACTAACTCTCCTTCTTCCATTTCATATTTCTTTTCTAAATATCGAAGTACCATAGACCTTAGAGAGCCAAGCTCTTTTTCTAACCTATCCAATGAATTGATCATAGTAGCACATCCTCGGCATATAATGTCATCTTCTGATATCACCACCATATACCTAAAAACAAAATCAACATTTCTAAATAATTACTACAGTACTCACTTAGCTTAACAGGTTCTCCCCCCCCCCCCCCCCCCAAAAAAAAAGTCATGAAAGAGTTACGATGTATCTATCACCATTAATGAAATAAATAACAATAGTAAATTATTCTAAAATAATTATAAATCCTTAGGATATAACCAACTTCTACTATTTATCATCATTTTCTCTTCAATAACCAAAAAGTATATTAAATATCAAACTCATTTAGAGAGTTTTTACATTAATTAAATCAGTGATGAATTAAATAATGATGTGCAGCTTTTGTGATGATAAATTTATTAAAATTATTAGTTTTGATCAACAAAACTAGTTTTGTTTTACATATCCCATCTACTGCTGTAACAAACTACACTTAATTGGAAAAAAAATTAAACTTCATCTATTCACAAATCTTTGTATCCTAAATACAGTTTACATTTTTCACCAACCATCATAAAATCCACAACAAACTACAAATCTTAAAAAACTAGAGTTTTTGTCCTCTAGGCTCTAATCCATTCAAGCCATGAACTGAAGATGAAAGTATAACAAGTTTTCAAATAAACTTATCAAAGACATCTCATTATTTATCAATTCCTAATTTCATTAATTCTTCTATAAAATCAAATGTACTTTTGTCAATAGATATAGTGATCAGAAGAAAAAAAAATCATCCAGCAGGTCAGTTCATAAAAACAAAAAAAGTCACTACAGATTCAGAAGATAATATTTATTAGGGTCAGCCAAAAACGGATTAAATAAGATAAATTTTGCAATATTAAATAAACATAAATTAGTCCATTTTAGTTCACAAATTAGTGGAGAGCATCGTTCCATGTTTAGGAATAAATGTATATCAACAAACTATTTTAGACAAAAGGCTAAATATTTTAAGGCAGTCAATTCAAACTCAGAAGAGGCAGTATTAAGACTACAAGAGCAACTGTTGGAGTTGAAGAACCAATAATTTATAACGTTCTCGCTGATAAAAGATTTATTTATTTATATATATTTATTTATACATTGTATTACCCCATATATTGCAGGACAATGAGAATGATTGATTTGAAAGTACACTTTATTATCAACATAACATTCACCAATACAACAGAAAACAATCCCTCTGTTATATAATCACAATAATATAATAATGTTATTTATATAATCCCTGGAAGCTTTCTGAGACATCTCAACAAACTTTAGACATTAAACTAAAGGACTTAAAGGGCCAGTTTAAAAAAAAAAAATTCCAATACTCAACAAAATAACTAATTCCTTTTAAAAAAATTGAAACTGATTAACTCTTCATGACTTCCAACTTAGTGGACACCATGCCAAGGAAGCAACAAACAAATGACATTGATTCTTAAGGTCAACAAATATTAATTGAAGACAAAATGTTCTAACACACAGAAGATGACAGCTTATCTTTGAATTACAGCATAGTTGCAGCTAAAAGTGAATAACTGATAAATTAGGTAATCTTCAGAAAGAAGTTCTATATACCCCACCCATAGAATAAATTTTCTCTTCTAAATCTGCACTTAAAACAAATCAGCTTTACACTTCTCAAGAAAATCATCTCGTAGAAGTAAAAATACAAATATTCAGAAAGTTCACCATTGTAAAATGACATCATTTGTTAACTCAAAAAGGAAAAAAAAATGATAATCATAACCAATTTAAAACTTCTTATCATATTACAATAAAATAAAAAGTGATTACTACGTGCGTGGCAGCAGTGTTATAACTTAATTAAGATCAGAAAACATCTTTAATTAGATAAAACAGTATATTTTGTTGGTTATAAATCAAATCTAAACTGAACAGTGACATATTTGTAAATTGACTAGTCTCTGTTGAAAGAGCAGATATTAAAAGTAATAATAAAACCACAACTAATTTTACTACCAAATAACTAAACTCTATAGTTTATAAATTAAATAATATCTATTAAGATATATGATTTCATGTCAGTATCTATATAAATATGGTTGAAATAATTAGAAACTTGGCAGGATGTGACAGGGAAGCAAGAATTGTTTGTGGAAGGGATGTTACCAATTCATTAACCAATATTAAGAATAAAGAGAAATGTGCATGTTGACTAACCAATCATTGCCACCTTATACATTTGATTTCAATAAGCTTAATAAAAATAATCACAAAGAATGTTATTATAAATTCTGAAATTAACTTACTCTTCACCAACCAGCTGCCCCAACTTCTCAATCAGCCTCACTTTAGTTGTTTGAGTTCGACAAGTGGCCAAAGCATAATATCGTCCAACCACACCAATATCACAGACGAAACATATTAAACCCTCAGTACCAGTCGCCAGGCCAGTTTGACTTGCGCTAGCCATTCTAAAATGAAAGTAACATATAAAAGTTCAATATCAGCATTAAATGAACTTAACAAGCTTTATCTTCATTTAGTAAATGTCTGAATGTCCATAGTCCCGAAAAACAAACCTACAATCAGTAATAAATAGTCTTACCAGGAATTTATTTAGAACGCATAAACACTAAATATCTAAATGAACATAGGCAGAAATAGGCCCAGAAAGCACATAAACAAAATTTGAAATGAATTTAAACTAACTGCCTACCTGGCCTAATTGATAAAAGAATTTAGATCAAAAATTAAGAAAAACACATAGAATTACTAACAATCATCTTAAATATTCAATGTTTAAAAGTCATAATAAAATAATATTAGAACTTCAAAAAGAATGAAAAAAATACCATTCAACAAACACACAGAAATATCGTGGAGGTTTAGGGTTATAAGAGGCGGGCCTTCAAAAAAAATTCCAAACTAAGAATAACAGTTTTTGCTATAAGAAATAGAATAATGCGATTTGAAGCATAGTAAAGCTACATACCTTATTAAACAAGGGAGAATGTTGGATTAAACAGTTCACATGGAATCATTAAGGAAACTTTGTCATTATATACACTTCAAAGATAACTTGTAAAATTCCCGGTCAGAGAATGTAACATGGCCGTAGTTGCATGCGCCTACCTATTTATAATCACAAAATTGACTACTCTTGCATGGATAACTAAAAATAAATCTAGCAAAAAACAATATTAGCTTACACCACGAAAGTGAAGCTTCAAACGTAAAAAATTAATATACCCACTCCACCAAGTTAACCTTAACTAGTAAGGCGTTGCGGTAAGGTTGTTGTTTTCAAAAAAAGGTTAACAATTTTAACACAAAACATGTTTCATATATACAAGTAAATATTTACACACCTTCAATGATTGCGATTTGTTATAAAACAAAAAAAATGTATGCAGATGGTTCTTATGAAATAAATTTCCACGTCTTCAAATAAAACTGGAACTAAAGCTCTCATACAGTCATCCCTTCTTCCATTGGTTTGTCAGTGTGCGTGAGTGTGTTTGCAACCTGTATAGGTTTGGTTGGGTTTATTGGGAGTCTATGTTTTTGACTTAAATAATTACGCCCTTCTGTTAAATAATTTTTATTTTTTTTGTGAGTTATAAATGGGCACAGACAATCCTCTTAGCAATGTCGAAATTGAATTCAAGGAAATTGATTCAAAGAAGGGATGGGCGCAATTCTATCAGGTATGATAAGGAAATATTCATTTGATTCTATTGTTGGAGTGTTAATATAAATTTTTCAATAATTTGCTCGTTGTTCTGAGGGTTATGTATTATTTCAAGTTTCGTTATCATTTTTAATTTACATTTATTACTTTTGTGATTAATGAACGAAATGTTCAATGTATTTTTTATTTTTATTTTTTTTTTTAATTGATTGTGCTCTGATGTAAATCTTTTAACTTTGACTAATCTGTTATGATTTGTTTGTTTTTTTAATGTCATGATTAGTTCTTTCTTTTCACTTGTAAGATGTTCATTGTTCTAGGAAATTAGAGCAGATAGCTCTAAAAATGACTTTACTACGTTAGCTGCTGTGAAAAATAGAAATAAAAATTTAAATCGGTACAGAGATGTTAGTCCATACGATCATAGTCGCATTGTTTTGTCGAAAGGCAAGTGCGATTATATTAATGCCAACCTAATAAAGGTATGCAGATTTTATATTGATATTGCACTTATTTTCCTGTTGTTTTTCATGCTGTACACCTTTTTTATATACATACAGCTATATTGGGTTTTTATTTGCATGAATAATATTTTTTTCCTAGTTGGATATGGCTCAGAGACGATATATTTTAACTCAGGGACCCCTTCAGCTTACAACTGGCCATTTTTGGCTTATGGTATGGGAACAAAACAGCAAGGCTATAATAATGTTAAACCGAATTATAGAAAAACATCAGGTAGGAGGAATATATGTGTCTTAAATTATAGATAATGACATTATGTTTCATTGTTTTATAAAGGTAGTTTCTTTGGGTTTATAATTTCTCCCTGACATTTACTTTTCAGGAAAAGTGCCATCAGTATTGGCCTTTAGGGAGTCTTAATGGGGGTGATGATACTTTGATATTAACAGATGTCGGATTGCAAGTGGATTTCATTTCAGAAAAAGAATATTCCTATTATACTACAAGAGTGTTAAGGTAGAACTATTAGATTTATCTAAAGTTTTGTATTAATAGCTGCTTACCTCGTTCATCTTTTTTAAAATTTTATAAACTTTAATTACTGTGAGATTAAATTCTTATCAGTCCTTTGTACAATTTAACCTATATGTAGTACTTACATTTTATTTTTTCATGAAGTTCCTTTTTGATGTATTTCAGTTATAATATCCAGTGATATATATTATACACATGATAGTTGTTACTGACTTAATATTTAGATTTAAAAAAAAAAAAAAAAAAAAAAAAAAAAAAAAAAAGGAAATAAAAAGTCTTGATCATTCATTCATCAAGTTTATTTAAATTATGAATTTTTTTTACTTCTCAAAAAAATATATCTTTTAATAATTATTTAATAATAGTATCACAAATACATGAAAATGTTTAATGTATTAGTGCATTTAATTTAAGCTTTTAAAGAATTGTAATTAAATGTGTTTTACTATGGTTTCATTTGCAGAAATATGTATTAATAAATTTATTATTAATAAAATAGACAGGATTTTTTCTTCTTTCTTTTATTTTATTTATTCATTATTATTATTTTTACTGCAGAATTGAGATAGTCTTAGTAATAATCAATCATTTTGGTGTATGATTATTTATTTTATTGGTAATATTATTACATTCTTTTTAAAATCATGTACATATGTCAAATAAATTTAGTTCATTTTAATTTTGATTCTACGTTTAAATTAAGCTTTAGTGATGACATGTAGGAGTGCATTTTGGAAATCCCCTTTGTTCATTGGTTCTATATAGGAACAAACTTTATGCTGTCCTATTTTGAAGAAAAACAGATAATATATTCAGTTTCATTATTTTTATTTTAAAATAATTGTTACTTTATTTTAACATTTTTGTAGTCAATATTTCAAAATACTTGTTAATAAACAGTTTATCCATAGCATATGTTAAGTTTGATTTGGTGTTGGTAAAATATATGTGCAAATATGTATTTGGAACATTATAGACTATTCTTTTAGTTATTCTGTAAATGTTTCCTCAATATATCTAGTGGTGATGTTTAAAGAGTGATATAGTATCAAATTATAATTTGTGTTAACAGTTGAAATCCAGTTATTGTTTCTTTGATTATTGAGAATGTTGGCTTAAATGTTTTACACCATAGTTGGATTCTTATCGATAGTTTAAAAAACATCTTTGGCAAACTTTTGATACTTTTGAAGAAATGGCCCACACAAACTTTTGCTGAATTATTATAAATCATAATTAGAGAGCTGTAAAGCATTAAACGGAGGAAGATAAAAATTATTAAGGAATCCTAATTTTTGTTATTATTATTTCTAAGAGCTATTCGAATTTGATCCCATTTTTTTCCCTTTTCTTAACAAATATTTGTTTTAAATTTAGTGAAATATTTACATAAAACAAACAATTCATGGAATAATATGGTAATTTTTTGTTTTTAATAGGTTTTTTACAACCTTTGTAATAATTCTCCAGCTGGAAATGGATGGTTTGATTATCCTATGATAATCTATTTTAGCCAGTCAAATGACAGATCTATTCCATCGGTTCACTTCAAAAGAAAATTCAATCCTTTTTATGACCAGTACTTGTTTTTACTTTTGGTATACTGAACTGCTTCTCCAACAGGCTTGGCCACCATAACCTTATCTGGAAATTAGGCAATAAATTAATATTGTTAACTGGAGGGAATAAAAGAATAATTTATGAGCAATATCTACATTATTAATTGCATTACAGGCCATTAAGTTTCCCATCCCACTCTTTTGGAATTGATTAATCCATATGTCCACAATAATAATCTCAAGAAATAAATTTTAAATTTTTTAATTATGAAATTCTTGTTTCAAATACTATTACGAACTATCACATTTATTTATAATGTAAATAACAATGATAGATTCAAACCTTTATTATATTTTATAGTAATTCTTAAAGCCCAGATTTTCATGCAACAAAAATTCTGAAATGTGCATTAAAAACTTTAAATCGTGCAATAAAAAATTAAAATCATTCAAAATAAAATGCAAATGATAAAAAAGGGTGAACAAGGAATTCGCTAGTTAAAATTCTTACCAAAAAGTGGTTTTTATCTTAAAATTTATTGATACAGTTCTTAGTAAGGGAGTACTTGAATAATCATTGTCTAAAACACAATAAGAACAAATCGCATTTCTTTATTGTACATGGTATACATAAGCTATTTGTACATATTTACTTAGGAATATAAATATGTATGTTAGGAATGATTATTCTATATTTAATTTCCTGTTGAAGAAGGCATTAAAATAAACTTGCTTTGTTTAAATTGGAAATGTTTTCTAACAGTAAAGAGGGCTTAATTTAATAATTATGTCCTACTTATTAAAAATATCTTTAAGGCATTTGTAAAATCGTTAAATAATTTAATGGCAAGTAATAATCCTAATAAAAAAAAAATTATCCAAAAAAAAATATAATGAAACAAATAATATACAAAAAATTAACATAGATGTATTTTTCTTTATTTTATTTCGTAATTTACGATTTAAACTTGAGTATTACGTGTATGTACAATTCAGTTTAAATTCAGGTCATAGGTTGAATTAATGTAGGTTTACATTTTGTTTAAATTTATACTAAGGTATTTTTCAAAGTTATTTTCTTTAAAACTATATCGTTGGTCGTTTAAAATATATTTATGCTGCGAAAATAACGCTCTAAGTCAGCACTCATCATTGGGAACTGTTTAAAACAGCTCAAGATTCCTGTGTCTTCTAAGGAAACATCAATTCCATTGAGAGCAGCATTGTAGTTTTTTAAAATATTGTAGCCGGGATTTTTTTCAAGGACATTTTTGAATTTATCGTAAAAGATTACACCTTTTCAGGATTAATTATTTAAATTTGGCTTCCTGTTTTTTCAATGATATCTATTTGTGTATTCATAGAAAGATTTCTTTCTTCATGTTTCTTTATTGAATCAGAAATCATGTAATAGTGAGCACAAATAAATGCTAAATCAGATGTAATAAACGTTGTATTTAATTTTTTTTACTTTTGTCACAGATTTAGTATCTTCATTGTGTGCAGCAATCGCTCCCTTATATTTAGTAAAATTATCCGCATAAAACAAGGTGGCTTCCAACCATGTCCCCCATCTAGTAATAACAGGTTCTGGCGGGAGAGGACAGTCCATTTTGTCTCGATACACGATGGGGTGCTTTTTTAAGGAAAATTTTTTTCCCGTTATTTATCAATTTATTTACATCTGAAAATACGTCACGGATCTTTTCAGCAGCTTGATTCAAAGTGTGAGCCATGCATGTTAAATTGATCATTTCGGAGTAAAAAACTTTTAAATTGACTCCTGTTTAAATCATCACTTACAAAAAGCATTTTGTCCTGGAACGTATTATCTAAAAAAAATTGTTTAACTATCATTGATGAAATGGGAAACAGTTTCGTTATTTGTTTTTTCAAGTTCTTTTACAGAAATTAAAACTGGGGTTGGTAAAATTTCTGGATCGAGAATGCCAATTACTAAACTACAAATGTATTTACCCCAAGGATTGGTAGTTTCAACCCATTATGTAGCAATAATGACCTTGGATTTGCTTTTTAATTTTTGACTTAGTTGAATTGAAACATTGTCTAAATTCTGAGCATGCTTGCTCTCATCAGGAATTTTTTTGTTGGTGTACTTTTCCAAAAATGATATAAAAGGTGTCGCATGCTGCAACCATAGTATAACACAATTCCATTAAAAATTCTTCACAGCCATGTTGACGTGAGGAACACTCAGGCAGTAAAGATTGCACTGAGCCAGTTTTGAGTTTTCTCGAATCTTTTAACTGTATGTGTCCTCCTGTAGTTAAAAACTGCAATTAAAAATAAAAATAACCGCACATTGCTGTTCTAAATCATTAAATAGGGATAAAAATTCAAGTGAAAAACTTACTTGATTTACAGTGTCCATCGACTTGTGACTTTCTTTCGCTGCCGATAGCTTTGTCACAGGGTCCACAATATATTATTTTCCCATTGGATTTTAGTTCCGGGTATTTTTCAATCCATCCTTGTTTATTTGAACTAACACTAGCTGGAATTTCAGGCATTTTAATGGAGATAACATTACTTCGTAGAGGGTAGTCGGAAACTAAAAAATTATAGCTTCTAATGAGATAAGTTAAGAGGGAGATTCAAAATTTCTTGTAAGTTGGGAACTCGAGTTCTAAACATTTCTAAGAACACTATAGAAGTGTATTCATTTTAACACGCTTGAATTCTTATATTTTCATACTAAGAATAATTTATATCTCTTAAAAAATAAAAATAAAATCTACCTATATAAAAATAAAATTATTCATTTTTCTTAAAGTTGTTACTTTTCCAAAAATACAAAAGTGTTGTGCATTCACGATATGAATGCAGGAATTTTGTGCATTCCAACTTTAGAATGTGCAATTTTATGCAGTAACCCCCAAAACATGCAATTTTGTGCAATATTAAACTTAGGTAAATTTGTCCTAAACATACTGATTTGTATAAATAATTTGTCACTGGCTGATTACGAGCTTGCTACAAAAAGATGCAATTGCTCGAGTATTCGGGTTCTAGTTATTATTATAAATAATTTCCTTGTAGTTTTTTTAATGGTTCTTTATTAATTTCAATCTATTTACAACTCTAAAAAAAATTTACAAAATATCCACAACTAGTTAAAAAAATTAATATATTTACTTTTTAAAAAATACCATATTTGTCCAAATTATTACCCTAATGTGGTTCATATTATCAAAGCTGTACTTATAAGTACCGTGTTTCAGCTATTCTTTGGTTTATAATTTACCCTTAGTTAAAACATACCATATACCTTAGGTTATATCATCCTTGAACCTATTTATCTTGTAGATTTTTTGAGGGATCAGTCAAATAATAAGAATTGAAGAATATAAGAATTGTTTGAAATAACAAAACTTTATTTTATTGTGCCAACATCATTTATATTGATAGCCACCATCAGGGTTAAAAAAAAAAGTGTCAGGTAGAGAATCAGGCTATGTAAAAAGAAATATAATGAATACAGATAAGTCAAATGCTCCTATTTAGAACAATAGTTTTGCTCCTGAAATTCTTTCAATATTGGGGAGGGTCGATCCATATTCAAGCAAACATGGTAGTTTCCTTACAAGATATTTTATATACTCTTAAGATATTCATTAGTTTACTTTTGAATTTAAATATTATTCTTTAAACATTATATTCTGAATAGCATTAAACCATTAATTGAAAAATATGGCTATAATATTCAAAAGGAAAATAACCTTTTTAGATTCCACCTTATTAAATACTGTATCAAGGTATTACCTTCGTAGATAAAGTTAGACTATTTAGTTATTGTTCACATCTTTTGTTTTTTACATTAAATGATCTTGCTTTTCTTTATTTTATAATTTTTATTTTGTTTAATATAAATATCTTTTGTTCCTCTTATAGTGGATTAATGGCATTAACTTTGATATTTGTAATTGCATTTTATCAATAATTTCCTAAATTTTCATCTTATTGTCTTATTCTGTGTAGTAATCCATTTTTGGGACTAGGTATCTAACAGTAATTTTCACTGTCACTGAATTCTACTAGCTTACATTACATGTGATCTTCTCAGTATCCTAGATATTTCTCAGTTCAAATTATTTCTCGTTTTTTCATTTTGTCTTATACTTACCTTTGTCTTACACACTTACCTTTTCTTTTCAAGATATATATCCTTGATCATATTTTTAACATTGTACTGGTTTTTCTGATTCCTTTTACCTCTACTATTCCTAATTAAGCCAAACGAATTTCAGAACTATTGTTCACAATACAAGATGCCAACACTCAACTTCTTTTAGAATGTCATAGCACTCTGTTTGCAGATATTGGATTAAACTGTTAAGCCAACTTGCAAGTTAATATGTATGTCATGTATTCTTGTCATAATTTTCTTCCACTTTAATAGAAAAGTTTCTTTTTTAATAATTCACTTTAATTTGGTGTTAAAACCTGAAGATTACAAGATTACTGTATGCTGTAGGGTAACCCACCCGTCCTTCCTGCCCTAGTTGGAGAACAGATGGACGCTAAGCCCCAACAAACAAATTACAATTGAATGGTTTGGTGTATGAAGCGATCCTGTCACATTTTTGAAAAAATATAACTTTGTTCAGTGGATCAAGGAGTTATGTGCAGAAGTGTTAGTTCGAAAAATCTGAATATTTCAAAACAACTAGAATAAAAAGATATGAAGGGGCTATGTAACATTTTCCTAATAAAGGAAATATGTAAAAACTTTAAACATAAATTACTCAAAATTGTGTTTTGTTACATAACCTTTTCATCCACCAAACCCTATAATTATCAGTTGTCTCTGCTTCTTTCATCTTTTCCAATGCTGTGAATGTGCTTAACAGAGGCAGCTCTAGCTTTGGTAATACGAGGGTGGTTTGAAAAGTTCTCGGAATCACTGTTGGAGCAACGAGGCGCCGGCGCAATAATCACACATCCTTTATGTGAACACGTGGCGTGAGTGGTAGTGTTGACTCTTTGTTGTTGTTTTTTGCGTAGTGATTTGTGACAATGGAAAAAACTGAGATTTGAGCATTGATTAAGTACTTTATAAAGAAAGGTTTGAAAGCAAAGGATATTCATGCCGACTTTCAGAACACACTGAGGGACTCTGCTCCTTCATATTCAACTGTTGCCAAGTGGACCATTGAGTTTAAATTTGGTCTGGAGAGCTTAGATGATGATCTGCGTAGTGGATTGGCCAAAAAGTGCTACAACCCCAGAATTTATCACAAAATTGCATAAAAAGGTCATGAAGGATCATCAACTGAAAGTGCGAGAGATTGCTGAAGCTGTAGGGATGTCATCTGAACGGGTATATCACATTTTAACCAAAAAATCGGGAATGAAAAAATTATCCGCAAGATGGGTGCCACGGCTCTTTACATTGGACCTTAAACGCTCATGAACTGAGGTACGAATTGTTGCCACATCCACCTTATTCACCTGATTTGGCACCTGGCATCAGACTTTCATCTCTTCCCCAAGCTGAAAATTTTCCTCGGAGATGGAGATTTCTTACAATGGAAGAACTGAGGGGAATTTGAGAGGTATTTTGTAGGCCTAAAAGAATCTCATTTTTGAGATGGGATCAAGGCATTGTAACATCGCTGGACCAAATGCATTAGTCTATAGGGAGACTATTTTGAATCTATCTTATGGTCTATAGATGGTCCATTTAAGTTTTGGTGATAGTCCCTTTTCTTGATTTCATAAATAAATTAAAAATTTAAGATTTTGCTTTAGCACGAATCTTGTCTCACTCTGAACTTCTCAGCTCTAATATTCACATATACATGAGATTCAGCTTGTACAATAAAAGATGTCTTTGATAATACCCTATAACTTTGTTAACATCTAATAATAATCCTTTGCTCTTATGTAAACAATATGAGATTTGTTCAATTATGTATTGAAAGATAATTCCTCCAAAACGAGATGCATACCAAAAGAATTGTGCTCTGCTTCCAAAGAAAATATTGTTGAACTTTTCCAACAAGGATTAAGTATTCGATATATCGGTGGAAATTTAGGATTGTGGCTTTGGGCGATGCAATACATTATTAAAAAGTTTAAAACCGGATCAGTGCACAATAAAAAATAATTGTGCCGAAATTGTTCTCTATCAGTGCAAGAATCACGAGAAATCATACAATGAGCATCAAAAAATGCTGCACTTCAAACTGTCAGGAATCGACTTCATGAAGCAGGTTACAGTGGAAGAGCCGTAAGGAAAAATCTCTTCATAAATAAAAAAAAAATTGAAGTTTACCCAGGAGCATGCCAATAAACCGCTTTCATTCTGGAAAATGTTTTGTTTTCTGATAAAAGCAAATTTAATATTTTTGAATGTGAGGGGAGGAAATTTGTTTAGAGACAGAGTGGCAAAGCTTTTGATATAAAACATTGCAATCAACTGTGAAGCATGGTGGAGGTAACGTCATTGTTTGGGGCTGTCTGAGCGCAAGTGGGATTGGTGAACTCTTTATTTTCAAAGAAATTTTGAATGTAGAAAAGTATATGAACATGACGTAAGGCAATTCAAAAAAAAAAAAAGGTGCGCAAAAGTTAGGGATTGGAACAGTTATTTGTTTTAGCCGGACAATGACCCTTAGCACACTGTCAAAATAATCCAAAGAATATGCAATATTCCTAGGATGTTTTCAACTCCACCACAATCACGCTATTCAAAATCTATGGTTGTTGCTGGTAGTAAAAATTGGAAATTTTAAATACTCTTCACGGAATGACTTATTTTTCAATCTCCAAAAAGCTTGGGCAGAAATTGACCCTCAGGGGACCTACAAAATTGTTGAATCAATGTCTAGGAGGCTTCAGGCAATGATAATTGGGAAAGGTTATCCAACCAAATATTGAACTGTTAAAATAACGTTCATCAGATGAATTACTATTGTTAGATCAATTTCCTAAGATGTGTATCAAATTTCCATATTTAATTTATGAAGAATAAATTTCTACATAATTAAGTTACTTTAGTATAGCTAGTTTGTTTCCTTTGTATTTATTGATATATAATTTAATCTGCTTAAAAATCAACATTGAAGGCATTAATAAATGCATTCAAAACAAAAGGGAAAGTTTTTGGCTGTAAAAAAAAAAAAAAATCATAAAAATAAATCATAAGTAGCCAATATTAAAATTACATATTTTATCTTGAAAAATAATTCAATGCAAATTAGAAATATTACTATATGAGGTAAACTAAATTATTTAAGAGCTTGTAAATGTTTTAATAATGAATATGTTTTTTGCAAATTACCCAAGAAAGCACATACAGGTTCTGGATGTAAACAGCAATGTGTATCATTAGCTCATCCTTCTTTTTAAATTCCAGCTTGACTTCCTAGGACTAAATGATGTTCAATACCCTGATCATATGTTTTTTATCAGCTGTTTTAATTAGCACACCCCTTGAACATTTTGTTGCTATAGACACAACATAAAATTTTAACTTCCCACTGTTCTTATATTCACTGTATTCCTTTCCATCTCTATAATTTTAAAAAATGCCCAATCTTACAGATGTTTTATTACTTTAATTATAAAAAAATGCAAATTTTACATTGATCAAGAATAAATTAGTATTTATCTAATGCAAAAATTTTGAATGATAGTTTCTTTTTATTAAATTCATAACATGTAGTTAGTAGTAACTGTCATATTACACCAATGTATACTTTTCTTACTTCTTAGGGGAAAAACACACCCACATATCAGAAAAATTTATTTTATTTCATATAACAATAAAAGTATTAGAAACAACACTGAACCGAAGAACATTCTGGTGTTTACCTCTACATATAAAATTACTGATATGACAGTCTATCCTAAGGTTAACCTATTTATAAAGTCTATCAGATAGTATTCCCCAAATAATTCCATTTATGTATCACCATAGCACATAAATTCTGTAATTCTGTGACCTTAACAGTTTTAAACTTTGTAATTTATAATAAAAAAATTATTTTATTTTCAGCAATTCTTGTGAAAGGTTCTTGTTTTTTCAATTTGTTTATTATTTATTTTTTTACACAATCTTTCAATGGTTTAGTGGTGACACTCATGATAAAAAAAATCGGTAACCTCTGGTAATCAATATATTGATCATAAGTTTAATCAAGTACAGGAATCTTGCAGTTATTTTCCATTTATTATATGGTTGTTAAATTAAATTTTAGGAGTGCTATTCCCGTAATAGTTTACTTTAATGTCATTATTTACCATTAATAGATTGAAGGATATTGATAGTGGTGAGCAAAGAGAGATTCTTCAATTCCATTATACAACCTGGCCTGATTTTGGAGTACCCCAAAGCCCCACTGCTTTCTTGAGGTTTTTGTGTGCTGTCAGGCGGAGTGGAGCTCTTTCCTCTGATGTTGGACCACCAGTTGTCCATTGCTCTGCTGGGATTGGACGTTCTGGTACTTTTTGCCTTGTTGATACATCACTTGTGTTGGTGAGTTTTTCCTTTATTGATTCTGTTCATTTCAAAGGGATGTTCATAAGTTAAATCATGTTATCCATAATTTATATTATGTATTTAATTTTTTTTTAATGATTATTAAAATTTAATATTAAAAAAAAAACTTATTTTTTACTATTTAAAAAAAAAAAAGAAAAAAAAGATTGTGTAAATTTGAGACTTAGATTTAATTTTATTTTTTTTAATGTTACTTATAAAGCATTTTGTTATTTAAACAAAAATTAACTGTTTTATTATTTTTCAAAGATTTCTTTATCCATTGCTAGTTCTGTATTTTAACTGCACAATTAATGCTGAACTTCATTAGTTATATGCTTCAACTAGACAATAAATGATAACAGTAATAAAGTATTTATTTCCTCGACTGAGAATTTAGATTTTCACCTCAATAGAGTGAAGGAAATCAAACACTTTGATAAATAAATAAACGAAATAAATATATTTTTCAAGGGGTCGTCAATTTTATAGGAATTCAGATGTAAGTATCATTGTAACAGCTCGCTTTATTTATTTATGGGTCATTCCATGTCAAATCAACCAATGGTTTGGACCTTGACCTCTCCAATTTCTATGATTTTTGGTATAGCAGCTGTACTTACCAATACTAGTAGAAATGTAAAATATTACATTTTTCTGACTTTCGGTTTTTGAGATATAAGCTTTTAAAAACTCAAAAAACTGCTGTTTTCGGCTCTCACTCAGTATATTCAAAATTACGCCATTAAAAAACTATTGCTCCCAGAGAGCTCAAATTTGTGGCATTCTTTTCTATTTGAAATGCCCTTAAATATGATATATCACTTGATATATTTTCGGTTCATTTTGAATTTTTTCGAAACTTCCAAAAACTGTAAAATTCCAAAATTCTGTCCCGCTTCCGAGATATACGCTTGGCAAATGTGAAGGACTTTTGGTATGTTTATTTTACCAAGAAAAGTAAAATTTATGTAATTTTTGACAATTTGAAGATAAATTAGCATATATATGTGTATTTTGAAGGAAATTTAATGTTGTACAATATTACTTATAAATAATTTTGACGTAGGATGGACGTTTTAATAGGTGTAGATGGATGTTTAACAGAAAACATGAGGTGAACATTTTTGTTTTCGAAAAGGTTCACATTTGCCAAGCGTATATCTCGGAAACGGTTAAAAATATTAAAAATGTGTATAGAATAGAGGTTGTAGAGAATTTAGTTAACTTTAATTTAGTAAATAGTCATGTTTTGCATATGATTTTCGATATATAGTTTTCGAGATATAAGCCCAAAACCAAAAAAAGAGTCCTTCCGCAGAAATGCATAAAACAAATGAGGATTTATATTGTTGAAGGAACCTCATGTCTTAAGTTTATCAGGGTTGTCAAATTGAGGTGTGATGCGTAAATGAGAATGAATCTATATTAATGATTTAAATAGCAATCCATTTTTCGAATTGAATATTAGGAATCAATATATTTGTGTAATATAGTGGAAAATTCCCCTCCTATATAATTAAGTTATTGATAGATTATTCTTTTGTATGGATGCCAACACTTATTAATCCATTTGAAAACTAAAAGCTTTGTTTACCTCTTCAGTATATTACTTCTTGAAAAAAATTCAGTCTTAACTTAAATGTGTGATCTTTGTATAATTTCATTATATGGGTTTAAATTCAGTTGGAACGGAGTCCTAATGGCCAAAAACATTGTTATAGTCTTAATCATTGGTAGTATGAGTAAGTTTATTCCGTATACAGTACAATGGTTAAAAAATTTCAAGAGAAAGACTTCAGTCTTAAAGACTTGGAGGATTGTGTTCTTCAGTTTCTTCTTTAAATAAAAGAGTGCAGGTTTTGCATGCATTAAACAACCACTTTTGGAAAATAGGAAAAGGCAAGAGTACTTGTATTTTTCTTTTGGCATTTTGTTATTTGACAAAAGGTAAACTCTATAAACTTAAACAACAAATATTAATTCCTTCCTTACTTCTCAGCATGTTAGGTATTATGCAAAATGAAATGTGAAAAAAATAAGTTTTTCAAGATGCAAGAGGTTTCCAACTCCTTACAAATCTGTTTCAAGGTACAAGATGACACACCATTAAGAAAAAGTGCATGTGAATCAGTCTAAATTCTATCTTTATCCCAAATTCGACTGGGCACCTTCCTGAGGGGTATCTAATAGTACCTCAGAGCAAGCAATACAAAAACTTACCTTCAAAAATGTGGTAGGAAACAACAATATTCTGGGGCAGTGAAAATTAAATAAGTCAGAAGATGTCAGTAAAAACAAAGAAGCTCTTCTCCAGGAGAGATGAATGTACACTGCCAGATTCACGACCAAACATGACTAATTTAACTCACAAACAGTAAGAAGAGAAATGTTGTAAAATTGACTGATCTAATAAAAGTTGTTATAAGAATTATTACTATAATCCCTTGACATTAGCTTACAGAAAAATCAGAAGAATGTTGAATTTGTTCATGATGAGTCAATCTTATTGTGGAAATACAGAAGTGTAAACTTCTAAGATCTGCTTATAAAAACTGAAATTATAGTGATTTAAAAATGAATAATTCATTCATTCATTCAGTTCAGCATATCAGTTCATTGTGCCCTTTATTTCCCTCTCAAACTTCTAATATGAATGTGTTTGTATTTAAAAGCCTTTTGGTTGATTTCTATTTGAAGGGTGCATTGAGAAAATTTTTTTAAATAGGTATAAAAATTATAATAAAAAAAAAAACTAATGATAATTTTTTTACCTGTTATCAGGAAATAAATTAAAAATTTATTATTATTATTATTTTTTTTTTTTCCATGAATAGTCATATAATCCATCTACATATAATACTTCTAAATTTTTAACTCCCAAATAAAAGAGTGCTATATTTTAAATCTCTTCTGTTATTTAAAATGAATTCAATGACATCTAAACAAAAGAACTAGAACCTCATCAAAACAACCAACATACACTGCAAAGCCTCCAAAGAAGTTGGATGAGAGACCATGCCTAATATCAGTTGACTGAAGGTGAGGAGGATTTGCCACTACTGGATGTTTCTCCTTCATGCCATTTAGATTGTACTACAGCTCATTCACTAGTTATATTTTTTTTTCCAAGAAATAATACAAAAAATAAAGAATAAAAAAAAAAAAATCTCATCCTTGATGAATGAATTCATGATTTTATCATTAATAGTTCTTTAATGAATACAGTACTATTATTTTACAATGTCATTTGGGATAATAAATCATTTTCTTTTATTTTAGATGAAGAAGAACGGTAACAACAGTGTCAATGTTCGTGACCTGCTAATGGAAATGAGAAAATACCGAATGGGCCTCATACAAACTCCTGATCAACTGAGATTTTCTTATCTTGCCATCATTGAGGGTATCAACAGAATTGATTGGGATTCTCCAAATGATGTAATTATTATTTTTATATTATTTATTTTTTGGCTCATTTCTTATTATGGAAGTAGTAGAATGATTGAAAATTATCGCCTTTATGTGACTGGTTTTGTTGTATACTTGTAAGGTTCAGTATTTTTTTTTATTGGGTGAAAATTATTAGTTTTAAAAATGCAATAGAAAGATGAAAATTTCTGTTAGAATGTTTTCTTTTTACTTTTCAAATTTATTTTTAGGAACTATTTCATACAAATAAAGGTATTGATTATAATCATAAATAAGTATCAATTTATAATAAATAGGTATCAATTTAATAATTATTAAATGTAATTTCAATCCTTCTTTTTTTCTACCTCCTTTGTGCTCTAAGGCCTGGACTAGCCTAACTCCATCTCCTAAATTCTTTTTGGTCCTAGGCCATTCTTTTTATTTCTGCCAGAAAACAGCCCCTTTTGCCTTCAAGTCTTTCTATGTAACCACTATAGGTAAACTTTGGTCTGCCAACTGGTCGCTGCCCCCATAATCGTGCTGCCAATAGCTAACTGCCTCTCTGTTCATCACCCATTCTACTGACGTGGTCAAATCACTCAAGCTTTCATTCTGAATAACTGAAGAAAGTTTTTCTTTTGGTCTAACTCGTAATATTTCCCAAATGTTCTAATTCCACTCTAACGCTCACTTGGTTTTACCAACCATTCTTCTAAGAAACTTCATTTCTGTACATTATTTTATTGACATGCTTGTCCAGAATTGTCTCGATTTCAGGACCATACAGAAGCACTGGATAGAAGAAAATAAGGTAAGGACAGGAATCATCCTGGGTAAATAAGTATTAACCATATGAATTAATAGAGGTTTGAATGTACCTTCATACTGAAATATAGTTTTTTTTTTTAATTATTTTTAATTAGGATTAGTTTGAATTAATTATAAGAATGCATTTTCATCCTAAATTAATCAAGTTTAAATTTAAAAAAAAAAAAAAATACTCAAAAAATCTTTCTTTCAGAATGATGTTATTGAAGATGATGAAAATCAAAATACTCAGAGAATAAGTAGCTCAGAATCAGATGAAGAACCACCGCCTTTACCACCCCCCAGAGGGGAATCTCTGAATTCTTCTGGTCCTCCGGACCGCCCTCTTCCTTCAGTACCAGATAATCATCAAGTATCTTCTGAACCTGATGCGTAAGTTTTTTTTTTTTTTAATTTATTAATGAAAGTAATATATATATATATATATATATATATATATATATATATATATATATATATATATATATATATATATATATATATATATATATTATTAACTGATTTAATTTTGTATGGTTTCTGATTGGGGGACTAGGTGTTAAGTCTTAAGTTGGTCTTTCCTTCCTTTGAGTCCTTTTTGCAAACCCCAGATGGTTATTTTGATGTATTTGTCAACTTGATGGCCATTTTTACTGTTGGCTGTTCTAGGCTGTTCTATTATCAGATGTTGGTACCGTAATAAAATATTTGATAAAAATATTTTTAATAGTTTTGTAAGTTTTGTTGTACTGATGACTATATGAGAGTATTATTTTATTTCCATGTTATAGGTCCAAATCATATTTTTTTCTCATTATCCTTTTTCACCTCTATCAATTCACATTCCTATCTTTTTATATTTGTCTGAAGGACTCTTTTTACAGCCATGACTTCTTCAGAGAACAATGAATTGGTACTTATATCTGTGTTTTAATAGTTTGTTTCAATAAATATAACTAGTAATGGCTGCTGATTTTTTTCAATTATTGAGTACTTGGTGTTTAAGTAAATAATACTAAGTAATACTGTTTTTGGGTACTGTAAGTATCAATCCTGCTACTGTCCATGCCTTTATGATTAAATGTACCATAATAACTTTTATCATTTTTATGTTTGTGCTGATTTTGTATTATATTATTTTTGTTAATAAACAATCCTCCTACAGATTCTTATAGAACATTTTTCTTGATAGTAATAATTATTTTTATGATTAATGAATAATCTAACATATGCTTACTTTTATTGTGGTTGTGAAACTTGCAAATGAATAATCCATTATTTATTTATTTAAAAAATGTTTAGTTATAAAGTACAATGCCTATTTATTTTTTATTTTTATTTATATACAGATCAGAAGGGGTTAGGGAGAGGAAGAGGAATGAGACACAGAAGAAGACAGCAGAAGTGGTTGCTGAGATGAAGCGGAAGCAGGAAAAATATGAGAAGTGGCGCAGAGTTAAGAGGTCTCTGTTACAGCCGTTAAGTCTTGGTCTGGGGGCTCTCCTCATTGGAGGAACTGCCATTGCTCTTTATATATATACTACTAGGCCGTGAGGCACCCATATCCTCCTCCCTTATTAAATTATGTATATATTATTAAGCCTCCCCAGTTAATCCCCGTATTATTGTTTTTAGTTTAAATTATTTAGCTTAATATGTTTTGTTCTGATAGTATACCATCTCTTTCCGCAAATTTCACTTGTTTGTTTACTATTTCTTCATTCAATGACTGAAATCTTGTTGAGTAGCCTCAATTTTAATATTAATTTATTTATTAATCCTTTATTTTAAATTTTGTCGACTCTGAGAAGCTTGCGTTTAAAATATTCATTTGATTTGTACTATATCCGATTCGTGTAAAAAAAAACATTGTTAAAACTGTCAGTGGTGAAGAATGAACAATTATTTATTTTTGACGCTACCAGAATTGATATTGGTTTTATTCTAAACAATTATAGATTTTTTTCTCTATTAACTTATAAATATCTAAAGTTTTCTTTAATCTGAATTTAAACAATATTCTAATTGATTTCACTGTGTAAATGCTAAAATTTAAATTGTTTTAACTCGGGCTCTCATAATTTATGATACATAAAGTATAATTCACTTCGTTGAGCATATTTTTTTGATGTTTTTATTTGCAATATAAGGATTAATATAATATAAAAAATAACTTGTTTTGGAAAGAAATGTTACAATAGGTCTAATATTGTGAAAACTCTTATTCTCTTTTTTTTTTTAAGCTTATAATTTGTACCAATTCGGTAGCTTAATTGAATATAATTAGTTTTAAAATTAAATTAATCATTAAGGGTTGCCTTAATGATTTATTTTTATAAATTTTTATTTTTTCATGGTTTATAATTGAAGTACCGAATAGTATTATTACTAATAGATCATTTTTAATATTTTAAAAGTGCTATTAATAATTATTATTTTGCTCTCCTCTTGCCAACAGTATGAGTTCTAAGAATGGCTTCCTTTGAACATGAGGATTGAAAGATTTTTATTCATAATTGTTGTGTTTATTATTCCTTTGAAACTTCCGATCTCAAGGTTCTATCTTTAAGTATATCATTATTGTTATGTTAAAATACATATTTTTTGTTGATCAACTTTGCATCTTATTATTCAGTACATAATGGGATTTATATATATATTTATTTTAGCAATGGGTTACTATTTCTTAATTAATTATTAGTGAAATGTTATTATTAATTATTAGTAAAATATTATTAACTTTTTTTTTTTAATGTATATTATTCCGTTTAGTATGTCATTTATTGTATGTATAAACCATGAATTAATTAAAATTTGTCTTCCTATATTCTGGCTTTGATCCAAAAACTGTTGTTTTTGCTGATTTTTACAAATGAATTCGTCAAGCAATGAATTATATTTAGTATTTTAAATTTGTGCCATAATAATTGTTCATTCGTATTGTCACACTCATTTTTGTCGGTGACTAACATTTTTTGCTTTTTGTATATGGAGATAGGACAATTTAAGAATGGAACTGATATCGAGCTTATTAAAAGTTTGAAACCTTTATCAGAGTAATGATCTAATTGTGTTATTATATAGAGCCTGTCCACTATTGATAATAATATCTTTTTTTTTTTTTCATAAGTGTTTTATGATTTATCTGATGGTGTCAGTGAAATTTTTGTTGGTCTAACTATATGTTTTATTTATTTCTATTGAATTGAGAACACAATTCAAATCATATTTCTGGTGCACTAGTATTGTCACAAAAGCCGTCCTTTCATTACCCCAACTTCTGAGGATTTCTTTCAAAAACAATAAGTATTCATTTGTAATTTAATTTTTAACCCTGATTCCATTAGCTGTTCTTTTATTAAATATATTTTTTATATACTAGGTTGTTTTCTATATAACATTGGACAGATTTATATAAATATTTTTATAACAAACTTCTGTGATCGATTTTTTCTTCTTTTTTTTTTTTTTTTTTTTTTTTTTAATTTTTAACATTCCCTCATTTCATCTGAATTAAATTTTCTTTCTAGTAAAAAAAATAATTTTTTCCAACTTTTTTTAAATCACAAAATTCTCTAAATGTAGACTATCATAAAGAAGTATTTTTTTGTTTCAAACACGATATCGTGCCTTTGTCAATATTTTTTGAGAAAATTGGTTTTGATTATGAAGTCATAAAAGGCACATTACGTATTTGGTCATCTTTTTTTAAGTAATTTATTATAGTGATTGTAGATTTAAGTAAACTTTAGGTTACTAAGCTATACCTAGTTATAGCAAGAATTGTTTATTGCTCACATATATTGAATAAAACTTGATGTTTACTTTGTAAAATGTTGAATTTTGTGGCTCTTAAATGTAGCATTTGATTCTTCTATTTTTTATAGAAGATTAATGAACAAATATTACTTATGTATTGTTCAGGGATTGAATTGATAATAACTAATTAAAATCCGTGTTTAATAATATTGAAATAGTAGTCATTAATTGACTGGACTTTTCTTAAAATAAGATTGTTTTTGCATTATGTTTCAAAAATATATATTTGAATCGCCAGTGTATTAATGCAAAATTTTAACCTATAATGGATAGTAATCAGATGGGGATGGCATTGTATTCTTTTGTGTATTTTATATGCCTAAAAATACTTAAAAATGTGATATTTTTTATGACTATCATCATTGTGCTTGGTCAATTTATTATAAACCAACCCCCATTATAAGAGATTTATTTATTTATGTCAAAGTGTTTTATAAAGATATCATCCATTATTTTCTATAACATTTATCAGTATAAACGTAACATTTTTATATATGGTTCATGTCATAAATATACAAAGAAATAGAAATTGACATAGATCTTTTGAATAAACTTAAACATGCATTCGTTCATTTGTTATTTCCCTGAAAACTAAGAGTAACCATCCTTATCGTCCTGCACCGATTTGCTTATCTAAGTCTTTCTTTTTGTAGTGTAGTTCAAAATGAGTGAATATAAATCTAATATTTTAAATTTCAGAAAGCTATTGAAGTTTAAAAGAGTGTATGAATGGAAATTAGTGAAAAAGAATTTTTGTGTATTATGTTATACTATTTGTCTAAGTTATTTGCTGAGAGATAAAAAAACTAGTCTTTTTTTCAAACTAGTCCAAGACACTAAATAAATATGATTAACTTTTATACATTCGTTAAGGCAGAAGTATTATAACCAAAAATATAACTTCTAGATTCTCATAACTGATTGAAACCTTGAAGTAACAATAGAAATATGATTTATTATTTATTTGTGCTAAAATAGCTAAAATCTACTTTGCTATTATCCCTTTTTTGAGATCTAATTAAACAATGTATATAAAACTTTGTATGCATTGAATCTCTATCTCTTTTCCTGCTCTGAATAATTTATTTATTTTTTCTAAATGATCCTAGTTGGTGTTATTTTTATTTGTTAACAATTCTTCAAATGCTGCTTACTAATATTGAGTTTTGATTCATGGATTTAATTCCTGAAACCCTATGAGAAATGTTTGCAGGCATCAAAGCCATCTGTAACCTCTCATTAGGTTAAAATAACTTACTACTTAAAAGAAGAAGTAGCTACTTCATCTAAAAATAATAATAATAATGTGATATGGTTGTGAGGAATTATACGCCTTTAAATCCCTAATATCACTATGCAATATTAATCACGTCTCTGAATGAGATCTAGCCAATATTTCTTTGGTTCAATACCCTTATGTGTTCTTAGCTAGGGTTGAAAGGATAGGTTACTACTTCTTAGAGTTTGAAGGTTAGAAGTTATTCCTTGGGTCAACCACAACATAAAAGTCAGACCGTTCAGGCTGTATTCAAACTGGCTCAGTTTCTGACTCAAGATGTTGTGCTGGCTTAACAAAGCTTATTTTTTGTTCTTTGTTAATTATTATTTAATACAAATTTCTTGGTAAGAAATATTCTATTTCTGTTTGTTTAATTTGCATGCAATTTGTTAAATCATTGCATGTTAAGAGGAAAAAATATACCTTGTGGAAAGTCTTGCGTTTTCAACTACAGGAATTTAATTTTAAGTTTGATAGTGTATTGTTTGTCAGGGAGGCATGTATGAATCAATGTTTCAACTTTCAATTAAATCCTTTCATTATATCCTTGTTTTTTTTCATAATTTATAAATTTATGAGGCAGTATTATTGGCTTTAAAAGTGGTTTGATTAATGATGCATTAATTGCATGATCTTAGGTCTTAAAATTTGTTTTCTTAAAAATCAGGTTTTGACCATTAATACAGGTCTAATTAATTTTATTTTCTATTGATTGCATGATATTTTATTTTGTTTTATTTTCTTTATATTTTTGGTTTGAATTGAATATATTGAAAGACTGCATTTGTATTCTTATCGATGAACTAAAAGGATGTATCATTAATTAATAATTTTGATTATTAGATTTGGTATTTCCTGTTTTGTACCTCTGTTGAAATGGTCATTACCTGATTATGTTATCACTTTCTTTAAATTAAAAACAAATAAAAAGCTTTTTACTTTAACGTGAAATGAAACAGGAAATGAGTTTTTTAACTTTCAGAAAGCGGTCGGGCTCGAGCTCTTCAGAAGAAGATGAAAAGAAATCGAAAAAGAGGTCCCACTAAACATCATTATTCTTTAACAAGCATAACTAGGTTGATGCCCATTTCCCTGGGCAGTATTACTGAAGCTTCTTAGGGTAGATATTGTATTTTTTACCAATTGCTCAGATTTTGTTATCTGAAGACTATGTATTTTAATGAAATGAATGAGAAAGCAGGACTCTCTTATGTATGTGTTTTGACACAAATAAATTTTTGTATAAATATTTGTATTTTATCGCCTTAAAATTAAAAAGTGAGCATGATTTAAAATTCAGTTTATTATTCTAGCAAAAATAATATTTTTTTCAATTAATTAAAATTGAGATTAGGTAATGCAAATAATTTTGGCTTGAGATTAAATGAAATATTTTACAAATTTATTTTTTTAATTAATTTTTTATCAACTAATTCCTTGTATTATTAAGTTCATTCTTTACTAAAAGTGTTTCTTTTAGTTCTGCATAATTTTGACAAGAAGTAAGCTGATGTCCTAATGATTTTTATAAATATCATAATCAGTATTTCACTTTGATTTATGAAGACAAAATTTTATTTTTCTTTATTTTCTATTTCCTATGTTTAATAATAATAACATTTTAATGTTTTATTATTCTGATGTACAATATGAGGTTTAGCGAAATTTCAGATTTTGATTTCCTCCTAATTTGTTAGGTTGTTGCGAAAATAAATTATTTTTTCTAAAAGGCTCCTATATAATCAATTTATATGTTCCTTCTCTTTGATCCTTTTAAAATTTATTTAACTTTTATCCTTTATAATCCATTTAAAAAATTAACCTTTCAATTTTTATTTATTAGGGTGTAAACAAAGTCTATGCGATTTTCTTTTATTTACTTTAACATCTAATAAGTGACAGTTCAAGCATACTCAAAATATAGGCCATTCTTTTTCTATCATCTCTGAATCACCAATTTGATTCCTCTTTAATTCAATTATCTAGAGTGCTCTGAACCAGACTTTCTTTAAAAGCTTATACCACATTTTACCTTTTTTAATCTATATATGTTCCACCTGTTCGTAAACTGTCTTTTCGTCACTTCTCCTATTGTTTCAACATTATTTGTGGCATTATAGACTGTTTAATTATAATATATCCAAAATTTGTACTTTAATTTATATGTAATTTAATTTGTACTTCTTTGTGCTATAAACAAAAAAAAAAATTGTATAGTGTTGCACCCCAGTTAAAAAGCTATGTTCTGCCTTTCGTCAAATACAATTTTATTAATTTAAACCCTCCTGAAGTGCTGGTCAAACAGCTCTCAACATTAACTTTGAAGGAAAAGTGTATGAACCATTCAGCAAAGAATTTTGCTATGGAGAACAACCTTAAAGGACAGGAATTTAACTTCTTTCTGCTAAAAAAATATTAAAGATAATTGTGTAAGGTGGTCTTAATTGAACTATACAAAGACATTGAGAGGTCAATCTAGATTATTTAATTATTAATTGCTACTTGGAATTGCTTGAAGGTGAAAAGGAATGAGCTAACATAGTGGCACTTGACATCTTGTCTCTTGAAATTTGGCATTATAAATATAGGAGATGGACTTGTCAATACTTATTTGCTGCATTGCACCAAGCTGAAAAAAATTATTATTTGTTGTTTTTTTATATTTTGAAAAATCAACTTCTGAAGATCTATCTACATGATTATAGGTCATATAGTATTTTTAGTGTGTTCATTAATATATACACGTATTGAACTGGAAATCTGAGTTTCCACAGGTACCATAAAATATTATTTTTAAATGGTAGTGGTTAACTATTTACTGGTTATTAGGATAAAAATAAATTATTATTTATAAAATAATTATCAGAAGTAAAACTAGCAAAACCTCTGGAAGAGTTATTACCAGTAGTACTACATAAAAGAATATCTGATCTGCCATTAATATTTATGCTAGTTATTTCAGTTATAAATTATCTTTGGGGATATATTCCATATACCGGGTTGACTTGAAATTTTTTAATGTGCCCACTGATAACCTGTAGAACAAGGAGCCCATCTTGCTCTGGTTGAGTGTATGTGGGCATGATACTCATTAAGTAAATTCAATTTGAAGTTAATAAAAACTTCATAAATTTACTTAGGTATTAATTTTGCTCTTGATTTTTAAGAACTACATCTTTGCCAATGGGCATAGCGAGCAGATGTGCTGGCAAACAAAATATTCATAAAATGTGGTTTAAAGGGCATGACGAAGGGTATTCTGGTTGGTCATCAATAAAAATGGAGGGTCATGTAGCTCAATGTGTAAAAGTTGTTTTTGTTTTTTGTAGGTTCCACTTTTTTTGCCAGATTGTGATTAAATCGAGATGATGTAATGTGAATATCACAAACGAAGAGTTTGTATCATGAGATAATATAGTGGTGTCATCTGCATTGGTGGTTTGTGGGAGTGCAGGCATGTCAGAAATATAAGGAATGCAGAAAAGTGGTGCAAACTCTGCCTCTTGGGAGGAACACCTGCAAAAATATTTCATAATGTAGATGTTTGAGCCATCTTTCAGTTAGAAATGATTTGATGATGAGGTAGATTATGGAATCAATTTTGTCATAACTATAATAGCAGTCCATACCATTGAAAACCTTAGAAATATACAAGACATAAGAGAATAAAGATCTAGGAAATAACCTTTATAGATTTTTTTTTTTTTTTATACAATATGACGCCAGATTCTAATTTGAAATTCAAAAGAACCCTTAAATATGAAATTTCATCAAAATAAAAAATCGTAACCTTCAAAATTTGCCTGACCAAATAGTAATTTTTTTTTTAAAATTGATAAAAACCTGAATTACGGTTAGACGTTTAAATGTATAAATTTTCTATTTTAACCCAATATAAAGGGTTGTTTACTTGAAATGTCTTTGGTTTCATCTTCCTATCTGGTTTCGAACTCAAGTTAAAAATATAAATGTATTTCGGATTTTCCAACTTTTAAAATAGAATTTTGTTCATCGAATTTTGCATTGCATAATACATCAAAAGAAAGCTGAGGATATCCTCTTTCAACCTATACCAATCAAGTAGTATTGCGTAGCATAGGGGTGGGCAAGTCGATTCATTTAACTGAACGAAGGTGAATCGATTCGTTCATCCCCCTCGCCGTTCGTTCACGCCCCCCGCATTTTACTTTTATAACGAAAAATTAGAAAACATTGATTTAGTCACTATTTTTACTTCACTTTTAAGTTTGTTGAATGTTTTGCATTTCACAATTTTAAAAAAGCATTTTGTGATCGAGTTTTAAATATGATTTACTATTTTATTATTTTTTTAATTCAGAAAATTGATGTCATTTTAAAAGTAATTATCAATAATGTATTCATTTGATTTTTTAATTGGTTTATGTAATTAGATTTTTCTAGGCGACTCATATTATTATTTCGAAGATTTATAATAGCCCGCTATTCGAAAATACTTTCATTCAAGGAATTTCATTCAAGGTTTCACACCATCTGATCTCATTGTTTTTTATGCAATTGAATTTTCTTACGTTTATAACTTTTTCTCTAAACACTATCGAAAATTTGTGTAAAATTATAACACAATTAGGTTGTTTCTGTTGTTTTTTGTTTTTGAGCATATGTAACAGGGTGCAGCTTGTTCCATTCGAAAGATAATGACGTCCTGCTAAATGCCTAAGTGAATTCATTAGAGGCATTTTGAAGCAAATCCCAAAACACGTAATCCGCTATTAGTGTAGTCCCTTTGTTTACAGGCCGATTTTCACAGTTTGCTTCATATTCGCCCTCGGGCCGTGAATAGCTTAAGTTTCCCACAAATCTAGTTACTGTTTTTATCAACATTATATAAAAAAATCTAGTACAAACCTGTTGTTGAGATATCCTGTGAATAGACAGATTTTTAGTTTTGCGTGTTAAATGCAAAGATCATCTCATTTACAAACTTACTTCATTTTTTTAAGAAACGAAATACAGACCATGGCCGAACCAAGAAACACTATTTTGACTCTAGGTTTAATAAAAGGTAAGAAGCAGGTGAAATTATACATACTGGATTATTGTGTGAATACAATACTTTTATTACCTTCAGCATAGTTGGGAAAATAAAGTAAAAATACACATGTAGTTCAAATTTTAATTCACAATTATTAGTATCTCTTTTTAATTTACTATAGGTGCTAATAGAAAAAAAAACGTACCTAACTTTTGAGGAATTCAGTGATAAACGTATTTTATTAATTGAACTCCCAATTCACTGAATCAACAATCCATCGATGAAGCGTCGGTAAAATGGCTTGTGTATGGTTGGTAACAAGCAAGTGAACGTGAATCGTGGAATGGATGAGAATAAACACAAAAGAATCGTGATGACGTAGGAATTGAACGAATCGTGGAAGAAAAGAATCATGGCTGCAACGGAAACTGAACAAACGAACGAATCGTAGAAAAAAATAATAGTGATGACGTGAAAACTGAACGAATCGTGGAAGAAAAGAAACATGGTGGCGCTGCAACAGAAACTGAACGAACGAACGAATCGTAGAAACAAAGAATCGTGATGACGTAGGAAATGAACGAATCGTGGAAGAAAAAAATGGTGGCGCTGCAACATAAACTTAACGAATCAATGATAAAAAGAGTCGTGATGGCGCGGAATCGGAAACTGAACGAACGAATCGTACTTGGCAAAAGTCTTTCAATTCCCCCACTACTCGACTGAACCGCGGTTCTTTTTAAGGAATCGAAGGTCGATTCGATTATTTTACTGAATCGGTTCTAATGAATCGATTCACCGTTCACTTGCCCATCTCTAGTGTAGCATAGTGACGGCGATTTAAAGAAAAGTTACCAATAATCGGTTTAAAAATTTCATCCCCCTTGAAGAGGGTGAAAAGATGATATTTTTTGTTTTGTTGAATAAATGTTCTTGAGAGTGCTGCTTTTTTATAATCTGACGTAATCTTTTGTATAAATAAAATCTATAAATGAGTTTGCTTGAAGATCTAATCATTTTATTAGGATTTAGTTAAACCCAATTCTATTACCGGGCTGTATCAATTTTGCACTCAAAAATAAAAATTTTGGTGCATAAATCATGTCGATATCATTTTTTACAATACTACTCGAGTTATGAAATAGATTAGTTTAATGCTATTGCAATTTTTTCTTGGCTTCTAGGGCCCATTAGTTAGAATAGTAAAAAATGCGTATCTAATATTTTTTGACCATTAACCCTCTAAAAAATTCGTGAGAGATTGGTGTGTCCTCCTCTTTTAAGGCTATTTTATTCGATACTGCACAGACGTTCTTAGGTTCCATAAGATAGACCGTAATATATACATATATTTATTTACTCCTTATCTTTTGATAAGGTTTTGACAGCAGCGGGTTCAACATATGGGTTTTATGTATGCCGCTACCGACAATAAAACTCTTTATTTACAAATTTTGTTTTTATTTTATTTACATTATATAAATGAGGCTTCATTTATTTAGGGGGTACAATCCTATGGTGGGGCCCGGCCATGCTTTGCACGCCTTAGCGACTGCACCTTCTTTTATTTCCTGTGGTGCGGCCCGGCCCCGCGTAGCACGCCTCCTGGTCCGCTGCATCCGTCCGGTCCACACCATCCAGCTCTCCTCGAGACTGCATCCGTCCAGTATGCCTGGTCCACAGCATCCGTCCGGTCCCGCTCCAGTCCTCAGGGTCGCTGGTCTTCTTCTTCCTCTGGCGGTGGCTCGCCGACCGCGGGGGTGGGCCTTCCTAAGGTGAAGTGCGTAGGGCCCACCACTTCCTTCCACCCGTAAATAAATTCCCTAAAATGGGGATAATTATCTTCTTCCATTAGTCGGGGAAAGTCCGCTTCGACGAGGGCGACTCCTTATCTTATCATTTAAAACTACGAACCTGCAAAAAGGACACAGTTTGGAAAATACAGACATTTCAATTGAAGTTATTAAGACTAGTAACCTCCCCAGGTCTCTAACGCAACTTTATGCAAACTTAACTATCCCCACTGTCACAAACCACATTCAGAAGTGTTAAATATAATTACCTTTATGGTTATTTTGTCAGCACACAAAATAAAACACACTTTAGTTCACATTCACAAAACAATTTATTAATGAGCAGAGCACGTGATACATTGTTTACAATAATCGAACAAGTTAACAAAAAGTAAGGAGGTAATCAACAGTCGTACCAACTCACTATCTTTGACACCCCCTCTCAATTAGATGTAGTTACTACATATTAAATAACTTGTACATAAATACACGAGTTGACATTGGTTACAATGCAAGTCAAGTCACATACTTAAAACTACAAACTGAATACTCTAGTCCATACATCTAATTGAATAATTACACACATTTATTTCCACACATTTAAATGAACTGAAATATGAAACAGTTGAGAAAACAAAAAAAAATTTTAATACTAATTAATTACAAGAAATAACAAATATATTTATATAATCAGTTAAGCAAATAACTTCTAAACGGTTGAAATTTTTCAGCTCCTAGAGCTTTGGTAAAAAGATCAGCAATATTATTCTTAGAACTAACATATTCAATTTTTATTACATTATTTATACATAGATGTTTGATAAAATGAAATTTAATTTCTATATGTTTTCCTCGTTTAGTATTGGAAAAGGTATTTGCTAAAGATATTGCACTAGCATTATCTATTTTAAGAGTTGCTTTCATTTCATCAAGCTCTTGCATTTTATCATTTAGCACATTTTTAAAATTTAATACACTTTCACATATCACTTCACTGCTTGGCCTATTCACTAGGCTCAGATCACCTAACACACCACGAAGATTAACCAATTCTTGAGCAGCAATATATTCAGCCTCCATCGTAGACTGTGCAACACATCCCTGCTTCTTCGAATACCATGAGATAGGATTTCCAGCATGAAAACACACAAATCCGCTGACACTTTTTCTTGAGTCATTCTGATCAGCTCCCCAGTCTGCATCACTCAAACCTTCTAAGCTTCCTTTGCCTTTAATAATAGGAAGCCCAAGATCTTTCGAAGAATTTAAATATCGTAGAACTCTTAAACCAGCTTTCCATGTCTAGTCAGACAAGTCTGTTGACAAGTCTGTTGGCTTGTCCAAATATCTACTTAAATATGACACAGAGAATGCAATGTCTGGTCTTGTTATTATTGACAGGTACATTAGACTACAGATCAGTCTCCTATATGGCACATCCCTAATAATATCCTGACTTTCATCTACTTTGAAATTGAAATTAACTTCCATCGGCGTTGATATCGCTCTACACATCTCCATTCCAAACTCTTTCAACAAACGTTCAATCATTTTAGTCTGAGATAAGTGTAATCCATTTCCTGTATGTTTAATGTCCATTCCTAAAAACGATCTTAGAAAACCTAAATTTTTGATGTTAAAATTCTTCTGCAGATCCAATAATAATGAATTCACATTTTCTTCTGTCCCAGCCAGTATTGCATCGTCTACGAACAGAACCATGTAAATATTATCTTTGTAGTAGAGACAATAATCATGATCTGATCGATTAAATCCAAGATTTTTCATCACATTAGAAAATTTATTGTTCCAACATTTTGGAGCGGAAGGGAGGCCATAAAGTGATCTATTAAGAATAAGAGTACTTTCTTGGCATTCTACTCCTTTAGGTGTTTTAATATAGACCTCTGAGTCCAAATCTCCATTCAAAAAGGCGGTGGGAACATCAATTTGAGTTAAAATCCAGTTACACTGGACTGCTACTGACAACAGAAGTCGAACAGTAGGGATCCTACATACAGGTGCATAGACAAACTCCCATTTTTCTTGAGGAACTTGAAAACCACGAGCCACAAGCCTAGCTTTCTTCGTGCCATCTTCTTTGATTTTAAACACCCAACGTGTTTCTATAGCTTTCGTTCCTTCAGGTAATTTTGCAGGTGTCCATGTTTTGAGTTTCTCGTGCGACTCCAATTCCGAATTTATTGCGCTTTTCCATTCTTCTTATTCTACAGCCTGCTCGAATGTCTTGGGTTCTTCATCGGTTGACGATAGAAAACAGTATGCTGTGTACAGCTCGTAGTCATCCAAATATCCTGGTTTCTTGTTTCTTCTTTTTGAGGTAGTTATTTCCTCTTGAGCATTGGTATGTGTCAAACGTTCTTGCAAATTATTCTCCACCACATGTTCACTGTCTTCGTCAGTTTCTACAATCTTATTTTCTTCGTCAATAGTCATAATTGGATTATTAGCATGGATTGGCTCTACACTCTGTTGAGAATTGTCTTCAGCTGCATTTTTATCTTTGTATTCCATTATAGACTCATCAAATCTTACATCTCGTGACTTAATTATTTTTCTTTGTTGTGGCAGCCACAACCTATAGCCACCTCCACAGTAACCAACCATTACCGCACGAACTGCTCGGGGCTCTAACTTCCCAGGCTTGGGTGTCAATGTATGCCATGCTCGACAGCCGAATATTTTCAATTTGGATAGATCATTTCGTCCATTCCACAGATCCGAGGGAGTTTTACCTTTAGGTAAAACTGAGGTTGGAGATCTATTTGTCTCATAAACTGTACATTTTAATGCTTCTCCCCATAAAAATTTGGGAACTCCAGAGTCAATTAATTTGGTTCTTAATTTTGACAGAAGAACTCCGTTCATCCGTTCACATCTACCATTCATTTGAGGAGAATGGCTTATAGTGTACTCCATTTGAATACCATTTCTTTCAATAAAATTTAAAAGGTATTTAGATTTTGCTTCACCACCGTTGTCGAATCTAATGCGCTTGACGCTTAAACCAAACCGAGTTTTTAATTCCCTGACATAGCATATCAAATTTTCAGCTGCTTCACTCTTATGTTTCAACAGTTTGACAACAACAAAATGAGAATAATCGTCCAATATAACTTGGAAATATCTCTCCCCATTGAGTGTACTAGGTGTGATTGGACCAACTAAATCACTAGAAATAAGACTACCTATTTCTGTTGCACGCTTGCTGTTCTCATAAAATGGGCTTCTTTTTGCCTTTCCTTCAGTACATGATATACATAATTTGCTTGGTCTGGGTAACCTCAATTGTGAGAGTCCATCATTTGAAATGTGTCCCATTCTTTTATGCCACAAGTCCCCTTTATCGATAGTTACTAAGCACTGTTCGTTAAATTTGTCTGCTTCAAAATAATAAAGACCATTATGGGGTTTGAAAAACAAAACAGGATTATTCTTAAAGTAAACTGTAGTACTGGTTTTATCTGTAATTATTTTTGCCCCACGGCTAGCAATTTTTGATGATGAAAGTAAATTATGTTTCATTACTGGTACAATCAATGCTTCGATTAAGAATTTTTGCCCTTTGAAATTAAGACTCAACTCGCCCTTTTCATTTGCAGTCAAAAGCCGGCCATCCGCTTGAACAATTTTCACTGTGGATTCTAATTTTGTGATGTTCTTCATGAAACGTTTTAGTTCTCCCTTGACAAAATGATTTGAAGCGCCACTGTCATAGATAAAAGATTTTTCTTCGAGGAACATGCTTGAATTACAAGTCTCAGTTGTCAATAAATTAATTTCACCCTCACTTTGTGCATGATTTGCATGACTATTCTTATCTGATGAATTTTCTCCATGATTCTGCTTTGAAAAGAAATTACCACCCCAGTTCCTCCTGGTTCGATTGTGAGAATTGGATCGCCATCTGCTTTGTACACGTCCCCTGGTTTGGCCTCGCCCCCTAAAATTTTTAGGACAATTTACTTGGAAGTGTGAATTATCCCCACATCGAAAGCAACCATTATTGTGGGCTTTAAGACCTGTCTCAGAAGTATCTTGACACTTAATTTTCAATTCATGGTCCAAAATACGTGCTTTTACAAAGTCCATTTTAATGTTTTCAACTGTTTCTAAAGCAGTTACCACTGTATTGTAATCTTCAGGAAGTGAAAGAAGCAAATGACATATTTTGTCACTTTCGTCCAATGTAGAACCTAAATCATTCAGTTCTCTGATAATTTTATCAAAATTCAGAAAATGGTCTTCCAGATTCTCATATCTTTCACTTTTTAAATTTACGAGTTTTCTCATGTTAATTTAGAAAAAGAACTAGACCTGGCAAATACGTCCTTTAATGCTTGAAGCATTTGTTTTGATGTTTGGCAATCTTGAATAATGTCAAGATGTTTATCGGATAGTCCTTGAATGATAATTGCTTTACCTTTTGCATCATTAACAAGAAAAGTTTTCTTTTCCGTCGCCTCCGTTGGTAGGTCTTTTTCAATCACCTCAGCTAACTGTTCCTTTTCAAGGATTGCCTTGATTCTAAACTTCCAATTTGAGAAATTATTCGACGAAAGCAAAGGGACAGTAAACACCGACATTTTTAAACACGAGACACGAGGGCCGTTATTGATCGATTTTCACGCACGTTTGCGTTCTGGGCCTATAACCTGTTAAATATAATTACCTTTATGGTTATTTTGTCAGCACACAAAATAAAACACACTTTAGTTCACATTCACAAAACAATTTATGAATGAGCAGAGCACGTGATACATTGTTTACAATAATCGAACAAGTTAACAAAAAGTAAGGAGGTAATCAACAGTCGTACCAACTCACTATCTTTGACAAGAAGAACTGTAAACGATTTTACGATACATTAAATTGTTAACATACTTGAACAAAATATGGTGGCGACAGAAATCCCTATCGTGGCACGGAACAGGCTGAGGAGAAGCTGCATGAGAGATCTCCTAGCGTAACATTTAAAACCGTAGTTCAGGAGTGTGCTTTACTGGGTGCTGTAATTGTATTGATGCGAAAAAATAAAAAAAAAAATAATATATATATATAATATATATATATATATATATATATATATATATATATATATATATATATATATATATACACACACATATATACATATATATAAACATATGTTACCGTGAAAGACCGAAATTGGTGAATGTCGACTTTCACCGGTGAATGTCAACATATACCAAATACGTCGGTGAAAGACCGAATATTTTATTACATTCGGACCCTCACCGGTGTATGTTGACAATCACACATATGCTCCGGTGGAAGTCCAAAAGACAGTCTTTTCTTTGTTTGTTCTCCTTCGCTCCTTTGTTCTCCTGGAAGTCAGTCAGTTTCATCAGTCTTATACAAGCTTTGATGTGCGAGTAACGTTTACTTAATTTTTCTGTTTCTGATACCGTAATTTATACTAAATGGATACTGCAGTAAATCGTGACATTTTTTTTTTTTGAAAAGTTAAATGCATTAATTGCGGGTAAACGAGAAAATAATTGTTTTTATTTTTCTCAAGAAAAGTACTCTAAACTACTTTCTGAAGTGGTTTTTGCAAATATTAAGTGCAACATGGCTTTGAATTAAAGACAATTAAAACGTTTTGACGTTTTAAAAATCAATGACAAAGAGAAGTTAATTGTGCCATTAAAACCAGGGGAAACAAATGTACAGTATTATGTTACCAATGAAGATTTATTCAACATACTATATGAAACACACCGGAATAGGCCATGGAGGAAGAACACCTATGCTTAAAGAGTTGCAAGGTAAATACAAAAATATTACATATGAAGTTATAATGTTATATTTAAATTTATGTACAGTGTCAAATGAAACATAGTGCACCTAAGAAAGATATCGTTGTGAAACCGATGGTCAGTTCTGAGTTAGCCCTTCATTAGGCGCGCTAGTTTTTGTTGCGCGTTTAGGCGTTTAGGCCAGGTGAGACAGTGGCAATAGGACAACACAGGTTCGAGAAGGTCTCTGAATTTAAGTACCTGGGTTCAATAGTCACTCAAGACAGCACCCCCGATGTGGAGATTAGGAAAAGGATAGCCGCCGCTAATAGATGCTACTTTGGTCTAGCAAGGCAGTTCAGAGGGAGAATACTCTCAAGAAAGACCAAGCTCCACCTCTATAAAACCTTAGTGCGCCCCGTGCTCCTGTATGGATCGGAATGTTGGACAGCATCAAAGGCAGCCGAAAAAAGAACTGATGATCTTTGAAAGAAAAGTTCTCCGACGAATCTTTGGTGGGGTAAAAATCGGAGAGGAATGGAAACGCCGCACAAACCAGGAGTTGTATACGATTTTTGAAGAGGCAGACATCGTTACAACCTACAAGTTAAGGCGCTTAAGGTACGCTGGGCATATTGCCAGAATGGCTGATGGAGATATGCCAAAGGGGTTGCTGACCCAACTGATCCATGGGACAAGGAGAAAAGGAAGACCAAAGCTTAGGTGGTCGGATGGGGTCGCTGCAGATGCCAGAAGCATGTTGGGGGTGCGAAACTGGACGGCGTCAGCGCGGGACCGTGACGATTGGAGGAAACGGTTGGAGGAGGCCAAGACCTGTCACCGGGTTGTAGAGCCGTTATAAAAAAAAAAAAAAAAAAAAAAAAAAAAAAAAAAAAAAAAAAAAAAAGTTTAGGCGTGCGGGAGACATCTGTCCCCCATTTTTAATTCCTGTCAATTCAAAACTTTATTCAAACCAACTATGCTTAAACTATTGAAAATATCATTTCAATTTGCATTACTATTATAACACACTTCTTTTAAATGCTCCCCACATACCCAAATTTCGCATTTGGCCACCACTTTCTCGTTGTCTTATCCCTCGCCCTTCCACTCATGTAGCATCGACCTCTTAATCCTCTTCGTGCCACTGGTGGATAAGTACTTACCATATCCCCAAGCAATACGTGGGAACGCCTTTTCAGTTCATTGGGAAGTAAAGTGATGGCACTTCTACGTTTAATTTGTGGTTTTACAAGCTCCCAGTCTATTTTTTCCACAAAATCTATTCGTTGAACTTTTATGTCAATGTTAATAGCTTTCTATATAACCAGGGCATTAAACGCAGATATATTTATTAAATCATAAAATAGTACCATAAGCCAATGTCTCGTATTCCTAGACACATCATAATTTTGACACAATTGGTCTAATACATCCACCCCGACTTTCGCGCTGTTATAGAAAGTGACTATTTCTGGTTTTCTCGCGTCTCCAATAATAAAATAAAATAAAACATCTGAAATTAAAATAAAAAAAAATTGGAAAGTGTAATTAAAATTTATGGACCATGGAAATGTTTGTTTTATATACATATTTGATCTAAATTATTTTTAACTGAATCGCAATTCAATGTAAATGAGACTTTTTTTGAAATCCATCGATGAATTTTAATGTTATTTTATTTTCCATGAATATTTTATCGAAAATCATATTCGAAATGACCTAAAAGTCATTAACAGTTTAGTCCGCTCTGAGTTAATACTAAACATTGTACGCATATTGAAGAAAAAATAAAATATAAACATAAAAAGAAAAGTAGTTACTGATGTCACCCACAAGGGGAGGACACACTCAGTCTCTCACAGATCTTGTGGGCAATTTTTTTGGAGGTTCCTGGTCAAAAAATATTAGTCACGTATTTTGCCGTTCCGACCAATGGGCCCTAGAAGCCGAGAAAAAAAATTAAATAGCATTAAACTAATTTATTTTTTATCTCGAGTTTAAAAAATGATATCGACATGCTTCTTGCGCCAAGATTTTCAGTTTTGATTGCGGATTAAAGGAAAAATATAGTCGCTCCATAGATTTTGGTTTAGGTTAATTAAATTCTAAAAAAATGATTAGTTTTTTTTCAAGCTAACTACCTCTATAGATTTTTTCACACAAAAATTGAG